>OX639996.1:42362797-44762797 GCA_951828415.1 Anomoia purmunda
ATGGCCACCGATCCCGATTTTCACAAGAAAATTTTGTTCAGCAATGGAGCTCACTTTTGGTTGAGTGGGTACGTTATTAAACAAAACTGTAAAAAAAAACACTTTTTGGTGTGCTCTACGGGCATAGGGGATCACTGCTCCATATTCCCTTCAAAAATTCAGGCGGCCATAATGTTACAGTCAATGGTTATAGAGCCATGAATAATGACTTTTTCGTGCCTGAGTTGGGTGATTTATTGTGGACGACCTTACTATTTCTTTTCGAAAACCAGCATGTCTAAAAAAAAAAACACCGTTTAGATTAACCGCGCATTCTTCGCTTTGGTACACACTCACCTTATTTACCTTATTTATTCATTTCTTGCAGATCTTTAGAACCTAGTGCCATAGAATTAACCAAATTCTATAATAAGGGATCCCTTAAGCCAAATTAGATAACTTACAATTATACTCCTGCATATCTTTTCAAATTAGAATACCATTTAATGGCAAACCCATAGTGATATTTGTTAAAGTTAATTTACATTGCTTAACTGTATTTGGTAGTTTATTGTAACATGTAATGCCTTAGTAGTCAAGATTGCATTTATCAGATTCGCTTTTGAAATTATTTTTTTCCGACTATCTTTGCATTTACCTTTATTTATTTATTCAAACAAAGCAAAAAGATTAATATCACAATACCTAACCTTCATCCGGTTCTTTTTATCATGAACGAATCCGTTTCATATGAGTGAAATTGACGCAACTTCCGTCACGTTTTTAAGAGATAAATTGTTTTTTTTTTCATTGTATTTTAAGTGGTATATTAAGAAAAAAATGGTTCGATCGAAAACGCGCTTAAAAAAAACAAAGAAAATTAGGAAAAATCAAAAAGAAAATAATGAAAAATGAAACGCATTACTTTTCAATGATTATAGGGAAATTTCCACACAAATTACATTTATGATTAGGATGAATATAATTCACACATTTATTATAGCGAGCACTTTTTTTATCAAGTTTGCACATATGACATTAACACCGGTTCTTTATATCTGGTGCTTGTATCTAGAGAAACAATGTTGCTGCTAACGGTTCTGGGTCTTCTGGTAAATTTCAAACATCACGAGCAACTGCGTGAGCACTTTGACCACGTGGCATACCTTTGCGACGTTAAATATACGGACAACACATATTCCATTTCCATTCCATTCCAAAAGAACAATTTTCTAGCCAACGATTAACTTTTCTTTTGCTACGATAAGTACCAACAAGCTTGTCCAAAATATAAAAGCAGCCATTTGTTTTGTTATCGCGTAAGCTACTTCTGGTTTTCGTCATTCCCAATACAGTTTCGAATAACTCGATGAACAGGCAAGGGATATTCTAAATAATCAATTGATTTGCCGTTCGATAAGCATAAAACACGCAGGTGCGGAACAGCTTTTTCTCTCAATATTTGATGTCGGAACCATCACTATCGTCAAAATCACTTTCACCTCAGTTTCTGACAAATAATCTTCATCATCGTCTATATCTAATGGATCTCGATCATCAGTTGGATATTTGTGGAAAAGTATGAAACCCATTATTATAATAACGCAATATTTTTATAAAGAAGCGAACTGTTTGTGGCAACAAACAAAACTTTACTGAACAGAAGAAATAAAATGGCATGAATGCTAACGGTAAATATCCTACGTAAGGGAAAATACACTCAGTCTATACGTTCCTCACGTGCGAATTAAGCCCTTTTTTAATACACGATTAGGGACAAATATTTCGCCGATGATTTCAATAGATTTGGAAAATTGGTATATGATTTATCCGTTGAACCAAAACTCCGTGTAGATTGCATTCCTCTATTCATTCAGATTCAGCAATTAAAGTTGAAATTCGGTTCAAATTGATCCAAAGTCTGGATAAGGGTGAATACAGTTGGCAATATCATTTATGTAGACATTAAATAGGTGCTAGAACTTAGCCTTGAGGCAGACCAACTACTGTACTTATTTTCTAATAAAAAAAATACAAAAAAAGTTTTGAAACCAATTTGGTTCAATACCATGTACCCCTGCACCTTTTTTAAAAGTAAATTCTGATCAATTCTCTCAAATGCACGCTTTAGGTATAGGAAGACAGGAATTATGTATTTCTCTCTGATCAATTCTTCTCTCCAATGAGCTATTACTAAATTTATCGCAGTTTACCATGTGTGCCTTTTCCTAAACCCAGACGGTTCTGGCATGAATATACTATAAGATTCTTAGTATTGTACCAGTTGCTATTTTCCAACAGATTCAAGCATTTTCCCAACACAAGGCAACGTATTAACCCTGCTGTTAGGTTAAAAATAACTTACGAATCTTAGGTTAGAGGACCATTTGGTCCATACTGCAGTTTTCATACAAAATAACAATTTAATCTTAGTCTTTATATTTAGTTTGGTTCAATACTTGCTAAATATTATTATTTTATTATTTACTCAACTCTGGTAAAACCCAGCACCAGTGGCCTGCTCTAAAAATGCTTCTAGTTCAGGAGCTCGAAAGCGAGGAATTTGTAGTTGCTGCAAGTCTAAGTCTGATGTAAAATGCTCCATTTGCAGTGCGTTTATTTGCAAAACCAACCGAAAAACATTTTTTTGCTCATCATGTAGTGCCAAAAAATATCGAACAAACTAATAAATACTTATTTTTGGAAAATTAATGTAAAGAAAATCAAAGAAAATATACTATGGACCAAATGGTCCCTTAACCTAAGATTCGTAATTTCCAATTTATCTTTGTCCAGCTGAGCTGAAAATTTTAGACAGTATATATCAGCGTTCCAAAGTTACAAAGAAAACAAAAAAAAAATTGGACCAAATGGTCTTAACCTAACAGCAGGGTTAATTGGTCTCATGCCATTGGCTTTCATTGTATTTTTTACTTTCTCAACTGGCACAACAATAGATATTTTCCAGGGATTATTAATTTTTTGCCTGCATACGTTATCGAGTCTTGTATGTCTTCTGCAGATTATAGTTTTCCCCCTTCAATTTTATTTTTAACCTTAAAAAATGTAAATTTATGAGTTTTTCACGAAAAACTATTCAGCCAGCTTCTTGCACAATAAATAACTATACTCTGGATCAAGTGTTTGACTTTGTTGACTTGGGAGTTACAATAGATTCCAAACTTAATTTTAATAGTCATGTTAATGCTATAGCTAATAAGGCTAGAGGGATGTTTGCCTTTATAAAACGATGGTCAAAAGAATTCAAGGACCCATATGTAACAAAGGCTCTTTTTACAACTTTAGTAAGACCTATGCTAGAATACGGTTCGATAGTTTGGAACCCACGTTATCAAGTTCACATTGAGCGGCTGGAATCAATTCAAAAACAGTTCTTCCTTTTTGCCCTAAGAGACTTTAGATGGGATTCTCGGCTTAATCTTCCTCATTATACTGATCGTTTGAAGCTAATAAATCTTCCTACTTTTTCCAGCCGTAGAGAAATGCTAGGCATAATATTCATTACTAAACTACTCACAGGGTCTATCGCCAGCACATTTCTTATTGCCGAAGTTAAACTTAATGTTCCTTCTCGTATTTCAAGACACTTTAAACCTCTTTATTTAAAACAGCGTAAAACCAATTATGAATTAAATGAAACTTTCCGATGTTTATGTCAAGATTTCAACTGTCTTTCCAGCACTTTTAATATTTCGGACTCACTTTTCACCATAAAAAGAGCTGTACTGGTCTTTCTCAATAAATGATTAACGGCGGCATAATATACATATATAGGACTCAGCTGATGAAGTTTGTTTCTGTAGCTGAGCAGTTTTGGATCTCGACGATTAACAATCTTTTTCCTTTTAACAACTCGGCACAAAAAAATTATAAAAAAAAAAAAAACAGATCCGTACGTCAAGCGTACTGTGCCCCTCGTGTCGGTTTGGCGGGAAAGAGGGTAACCGTTGGGCTTGTTATTATTATTAAATCCGCTTACGATTTCCAGGACTTCCTCAGTTTCAATTTTTTTTTTAATTAAATCTATTCATGTTCACAATTTGGTATAGTAGAAGATCCTCATTTGCCAATTTGTGTAATTGAATTAATTGGAATAATGCTTCGATAAAGAATTTATTTAATGATTGTTAAACTTCATTTTTCGTGTCAGGGATAACATTTTTTAATGGTGTTCATTTCATTTGATATACTTATCAGCTTTGATACTAAAAGTTAAGTATTTTACAGTCCGGTTAACAACTGTTGAATTTTCCCGTTTAAAAAATGGAATATCATTTCTTGCGCTTAAAATAACTGATCGCAATCCATGATGACAATATGATGCTCCTGTTTGAAGGAGGAACAATACTTTATATGCTTTCGTCATCACGGTTTTTAGAAAAAAGGGTTCACTTTTAAATTGCAGGTGTTGAAAATAAACGAGCTGCAATCAAAAATTATCCTGCCACGTTTTCAAAAATGAAAACCAAAAGACGAAGTAGTACAGTCATTACTCTTGTTGCCCTCCTCCATGTCCTTCATATTTTTATACATATGTACATATGTATAAATTTTCAGTCTTTAATATAATTATCAAAAATATCCGAATACAAATCAGCGGACTGAATTCCTTAATTCATGCAGATTCATTTCGTCAACCGAGTTTTTCTAATTCGAAATAATGTAATTTTACTGTTTGCATTCAAAGCTAGAATGATGTTTTAAATAATTAGGCACACTATTCGCAATCTGATTTCAAGTTGGGTAAAATAAAAATGAGAAAAACTAATTTCAGCACTCGCCAAGGGGAAAACCTAGCTATACTTATTTACAACAGCTAATTAACGAGTGTTTACAGCAAAACGTTGCAGCCGTAGCTACACCAGCAGCATCAACTATGTATCTATATAAAGAACATGAATGCATACAATTCTAACAAGATTGCTTGTTGAAAATAACAACAACATTGGCAACGTCAACCGGGAAAATCTAGCGCTGACAGCAACAACAAGTATAATGACAACAAACATATAAAACAGAGTATCGCACAAATCCTAAATACATGTGATGCAACAATATCTAACGAGCTGTATACTCGTGGTAGCTGTACGTACTGAGGTCTGAGTTCTCATTGCTGCAACACTGAATGTAATGTTATGGTTTTCCTGCAATAGACAATACAAAATACTGCGCAGAAAAAGGGAAATACTCGTAACAACGAGGTGTACCTATATGTAGGCATATGTACATCTATGCACAAAATAATAGTAGCACTACGTATTGATATGTAAATTTATTTATTTTTATTTATTTATAAGGTATTTCATTATAACAAAAATTAAATTTAAATAAGTTTCAAACATTTTGAAAATGTAAAAACAAACTCAAGGAACTGTCAACTTTTGTCATCAGAATTTTTATTTTTAGGCATGCAGTTTTATAGGTAAATATTTATTTAAGTATAACCCTGTCAGCGATGTAAGTTATAAAAAATTAATGCGATTTTGGAGCCACCTTATTATCCTAAGATTGAGTGGACATACGAAAGACGCCTTCAAAAGGTATTATTAGTAGAGCAAATACCACAATTGTATGTATTTTGTTTTTCCTCGTACTATATATGTATGTATTTTATAGAAATTGAAATAAAATTAAACCAATAAATTTATCAAAACTTAAAACCACTTTCCACTACTATTTTAAATATATAAAGTACTACGTATGATGTACTTTATATATTTTAAATATAATAGTAGACGTGTTTGAAATTAGAAAAACAGTTCCAATGACTTGGTGAATTGGTTAGAGAGATTTTTATAATTTTTTTACTTCAAAACCCCGTCAGACGTTGTCTTGTCTATATTTATTTATTAATTGGCCTTTACATGTGTAACCAGAGAACACATTTCGTTTTATGTCTCATATAACAGGTGACAACTCTCTGAGAAATATAGGTCCGAACAGTTCGACCAAAGAACGGAGATTACAAAGAAGTTGCATCACTCCCACTGTTCCTCTAACAGAAAATCTCGTCCAATTTCACCATACCTGCACTAATACGACTTTACTTGTTTATAATTAAATTTAATTAGAGTTTTAAAACAAATCCTAGTATTTCATATAACTTGTGTATATTTTATTTAAATTTCACTTTTCAAATAGGTTGCAATCCCTCCCCAAGCATTGAATATATTTTACAACTTATTCCCATGGCCAGAAGTAGACCCAAGGAGATCACGGGAGTTTCCACGGTCATCCAATTAGAGATTAGCCAGCTGGACAGCGTCATTACATGCGCGCAGCGGTTCGCAAATTAATACAGCAATTGCCATTCTGCTTGTACTATAGTATCACAATGGATTTCGGAAGGTCATGGCTATGTGTAATTTATGTTTTTATATCGGAGAATAATTGTTGAAAATTGTTGTACCAGTAAAACCCTCAGCTCTGCTGAATTCTGAGAAGCTTTAACGGAGACGTTATGCAAATATTAGACAATCAACCTTAGCAAGCGCAGAAGTTACATATGTTGAATGTATCATTAGAAATAAAAAAAAAAGGTCCATCACAACACGTTCCTCCAAAAGATGTGAAGTTAAACCAATGCGAGAAATGGCCAGTGTGGATGGATAAAGGAATGAGGTAGAAATTTCTTGACTGCAATGAGTATACGCAAACACCCAGCGAAAAATGTGGAATTAGTTTATGATACAATAAGCATAACAAAGTCTTTAATAATTTTCATATTTTTTTATTGGTGTAATGTTGAATTTCTTTAACATATAGTTTTTTGAAAGAAATAAATGACTAATTAAAAAAAATATATTTCTTTTCCAGGTCACTATATGAAAATACTTCAGTTGTTCTTATTATTTCGAACACGTCTGTATACCCCTGAACATATACCCATACGGAACACACCGCTATATATGGATGTAAATGTATGTGTCTAGGGTACCACTATGCTAGTCCTTAAAACCATTGTCCATTTTCTATTATTCTTATTTTTGAGTTGCAATCGACGTACTTAGAAATAATAACATTCAATACACCTGCTGCGGTACATGGCGCAAAATCTGATTTTTCTACAGAACGTCCTGCTGCTATATAGTATTATACATACATACATATATGGATGTACCTAAAATTGCGATAGCTATACAAAAGTGGGTATACTTCGAATAGTTTGAGTGTATTGAGTCGAAAGTCCAACATTGAAGTGAATAAAAAGCTAGTTATGAAAGAGTTACTTTTAAGACAGGTTGCTAAGGGGCTATTTTAAAATATGTATATTGAACACTTAATACTTTTACAAAAACTCATTTGCTTACTTATGGTTTTTTCAATTTAAAAGTTAGATATAAATGTCAGATCGAAGACAAATTTTCATTATTTTGAATTGCTTAATATGTCGTAATTTCATCTTATAATCGCAAAATTTCCATGCGTAACGGTTCTTTCAAAATTAATAAAAGCCTACATAGAATAAAGTATGTGTTTTTTTCTATAGTGCCTTATTTTGATATCCCTTTTTCTTAAATCCGAATTTTGTTTTGTATCTTGGGTACGAAATATTTGAAATTATGTATACTTTTATTTGTGTTTGATGTTTGAATTTAGAAATGAAAAATCACTCTTTTATTTTGAAACTTTATGCACGCAACAAACAGAAATAAAAGGAACACTCACACAACGTGTTTTTAACCTAATAAATACTTTCAACATATAATTAAATTATGTGCTATAATACTTTGAATTTTTATACTAAATATAGTAGGTAATTTGCGAAATTACATGAATATAATATTTTCCACCCACGTGAGTATTGGTAAACTTCGTACAAAACAATAGCAGGTCCTTAGGTCAATATTATAGAACGACCGATCATAGGCTTTGGCTTCGGTTATTTTCAGCCACGAAATTTCGGTTTGGCATCAGCCAAAAAACTCGAATTTTGATCGAATATTCGTCATTTGTAATTAGTGCCAAGATTCTACAAAGTTTTAGTTTTAATGTTAATGTAATGAAAAAGTCAAAACAGCAATCGGTATTTAGATGATAGAGAAATTGATTCCAATAGTAATACTGAAAGAAATTATTCATAACTAACGCTTGCCTTAATCATCATTTGCTTCCAAAAAATTGTAACATTTTTCAATACTTAATTACCTGATGGAGGAGCCGAGTTATATTTACACCCACGCCAGGCTGCATATGTACAATTGTACTTTCATAAATCTGAAGATATAAAGAAAAAATATGATAACTATATATCAATTTTATATTTAAAAAAAAAATAGCTTATACCCGGCAGACGTTATCCTGCCTATAATTGTAAAAAGTAGATCCCAAGAAGTGCGCATTCAAAACATACTTATTTCTTATAGCAAAATGTGTGTGAGGAATTTTAACTAATTAACCACTATCTAAAACCCCAAAACTCAATTAAGTTAATATCTAATCAGTTATGCTTGATATTTAGCACTTGTCTTGAATGATTTTTTGAGAAATTGTAAGATATTGCAGAAAAGCATATGTTGAGTTAAAAGTTAGAACCGATTTCGGTCATCGGGTTCCCACCACAAAATGATCACAGTGGAGATCAAGTCATATCAAATTAGGGTAGATTGTTCCCCGAAGAGAGGGAATATTAACCAGGAAGTTTATTAACAATACAAATTTATAGGTGTGATCGAAAAGCAAGACAAATTGTATCCTACTGACTTCCACACATCTCCAGTGAATTCAGGAAATTTTTGCTAACATGGCAAATTGTGGTTAAATAAAATTTCTTCAAAGCCGGAACTGCTCTCGAATAAAATTCCACCTACCTTTAAGAAATGCTGGCTGCGAAGAAACTACACTTTTTAAGCAAATGTCTTTTAAGCTTAGAAAATCTGCATATTTTAATACTGTTTCTTAGATTTATTAACCGTATTCAAATAAGCAACAACTTATACGGATTTACATAATTTGAAAAAATTTTCCCTTTGTCTTTTCAGGTAAGTGTAGACAAAATTTATCCGAAACTAAAATCAGTTGTAAGTTTTTGGTAAGTACATAATCAAAATTGTGAATATATGTAGCGAAGGAATGAAGTATTACATTCATGTAAGCTTACAAGTCCTAATCTTCTACTTTAAATAATTGCATGAGCCTTCGGTGGCATTACTGAGCTACACATTGAAAGCGTTTATACCAACATTATTTGAGATACAATACTTACATATGTACATATATGTATATGTATTTATTAACAAATTAGCATTTCAGCTGAATAATGATTGATTACTCGAATCAGAACGATTGTTACTGTATATGAATATAACTAGTTTTGGAACTATAAAATAAGATCCATAATCTTATTCTCTATTAGGGACGCGATATCGGGTAATAAGATCGGATACCCATAAATCTCGATTTTTAAAAACTCGATACCAAAAATTTCTATGCTAAATTGAAAATGAAGTACAGTTAAATTTTTTTATAAAACATACCATATTTGTTAGTCTTGTTTTACAAATATGGTTCCACTATTTTTTTTACAAATATGGCATTAATCATTTCAAAATTTTCCAGATCCTCTAGCAGCATTTCTGTAACAAAAAGGTAATTTTGAAAAAATGTCGCTTGCATTTTATTCTCGGTTAGGAGTCATATATTCTTGTATGTAAAACAATTTTCAGCGCGAATTCGATACGATACTTGGGTTCAAGTACCCGATTTCAAAAAAATATCGCTTTAAAACTATCGAGCAAAATATATCGATATCGAATCGCCGAATTATCGATACGGTATCGTATTGTCTTGGTGAAAGAAAATCATAATTTTGCAAGTATAACTATCGGTCACTCCAATAGACGGGATAAGAACCCTTAGTGAAATTTTCCGGAAAATTAATTTAATTATTTTAAACACTTTATTCCCTAGATAATTCCCACTTTTTTAAGGGCTTCTTCAAATATGGGCGGAAATGATCTAATGGGGCCAATGGATTAAAATATTTTACGAAATTATTTCCTACGAAGTTTTACTATATACAGCGGTTCACAGCCTAAAGCTTCCAGTTCTATTTTTTAGCATCTTGACAATAATTTTCGTGCTAAGTTTTTTTCATTAATTTTTTTATAAAACAATAGCATCAAACTCGTAATTTTTTTGTCTGTAAATATTTTAGTATAATTTAACACACTTCAAAAAAATTACAATATAATTTCCAATTTTCCTTTCAGATTTTTTGAAACTTTTTGAGTATTAAGTTTGGTAGCCCATTCATTTGAAGTATAACAAAGTGCAAGTTTGAAGTACCCAAGAAATGTCGATTGTTGCTAACAACCTTGCGCACTTTATTCCAAATAAAATATCGTTTCGTGCAAGCGATGTGTGAAAGAAAATATCTAACACCGTCCGCCGGAAAAATTATCAAAAATCAATAAAAATTTTTGGGAACTTGAATGAGCTACGAAACTGCAAACTCGACAAGTTTATGAAAATTCGGAAAGGAAAATTGAAAATCCTAATGTAACTTTTTTCAAGGTTTTTATATTATAGTATAATTTTTACAAAAAGATTTAGGTTTTTGTACTTTATGATTTTGAAATTAATTATATTTTCATAAAAAATTAAAGGGGAAGAATTTAGCGCGAAATATATTGTTACTATTGGAAAAATTAACCCTGCACAATTTATGTTGTGAACCACTGTAACGTTTCATTTCGCTCAAGTATATATTCTCAAACTTTTTTTCAGTTATTTGAAAACAACTTATGTCAGAACATGAAAACTTTAGTAGGCCATCAAAAAAATTAAGTTTTTTTTTTGAAAATCCAGGACGTGTTTTATTTCTTGGTAGGTACTCTGCTGAAAATTTTAGCTATGTGTGGGATGGTTTGAGCTGTCGCAAAATCGTCGCTCAGTGTAATGCCCAAACTTTTATACCCGAGTGCACCTCTGCCCAGTGTAGTTTAACGCAATTTCGACGGTATTTTAACATTCTCCAAACGATTGTTTGTAACAGCGCAAATTCACCTAGTTAGATATATCTATCAAAATGTTCAGAATAAAAAAATAAATCGAAAAAAATTAATCGAATAACTCGACTACATATTGCGATATCACATCAAGAAAGGTCGTTATTGGAAATTGGTTAATAAGTACACCTTCATAACGGTATTTTTAGAAAACCAAAAAAAAAAATCGTGCAAGCTTGGCAAGCGCAATACGCGAGTTAATTTTTTTGGTGGGTTTGTCGAAGGACGACCGCTATTAAAAAAATTGTTTCTTTTTTTTTTTTGGTTTTTCCCCGTTATTTGCCCCGGTCAGGATTTGAACTCGGGACCTACCGAATGAAGCGGGCACACGCTACACACTTGGCCAGGATATCTATCAACCAGATTGGCATGCCATGGATATTATTTCCTGCGCAATGTTAATACAATATATGCATAGTCTTATATGTACAGTACAAACTCACTTCACTCGAATTTAATATTGGTTGCTTGCCTTTAGTTGTTTACATCTGCGTCGATGAGTATATCAATATCATTTTCAAACAACAACTGACTACTCCAACAGCCAAGTGTCACGATCGTCTAATTTCCGTTTTGGATTTAACTAAAACTTAAACGAATACGAGTACACAACCGTTTCCGTCAACTGAATTAAACGCAACGTGCACTCATAGAAAACCTATACTCAAGTGCGCACACTCTTGTACACTTAAACTAAAATGACGTTAAGGCCAGGATATCAACCAGGAAGAATAAGTAAATTAGATTATGTGTGGAAATATTTTGTACAAGGAACAGCTAAACTGCAAATATATGCATATACATATATGTTTGTTGGAATATGAGTACGAAGTATTATGTGTATGATTACCAGGATTTTGATTATACTATATTGTGTGTTCTCGGTATTAACACTAAAAACGCAAGAGTGCATTTACATACACAAAAAACTTGGAAAAGATTATTTAATGTAATTCATTTCTAAAATATTTAAAGCTACTATTTTTTTTTTCTGTGAGCAAAATTTCAATATAAAATTTCAAAACAAGCAATTATTTTTAATACCGGCATGAGGCCAGGCTGTTTTTAATAATAAAACACATTGAATTCGCACTTTCACAATATATTTCAACCTCCTTCTACGGAGTTCGTCTTCAATGGCTACAACATTTACAGAAAAACTTTTATTCACATCAGAAAACCAAACCCATAAACATAAATACTATATAAATTAAATAAATTTTAGGTACACAACCGAAGATGACACATCCGTCAGCTTTGGCATGCGGTTTAGAACCACGATGCAGAGAAGAGAAGGTGACGACAACAGTACTTCCTTTAGTTTATACTTTCCTCGTTTGAAGGATTGACGTCACAACTTGCTCTTAAAAAAATGATTTTCAGAGTTTTGAGTGATTTTTACAAAAAGCTAAGCACAGAATAATAAATGTGAAGTGCCGAGCTAAGTATTTCAGCATTTGCAGTGCAAATAAAAAGCCCAAGTGCAGTTATCATCTTCCTTTTCTTCTCGCTATTCCTGTGACAGGAACCGCTGTGACGTGTTCGCCGCCGGCGTGGTCGTAATCTGGTTTTCTATTTTTCTTGATTTAGAACTAATGTTGATGTCTATGTATGTGTGCGCAGTTTTCTGTGTCCGTTTAGTAATTTAGGCTCTTGTTTGACAGCGTGTTTATTATGTATAGTTTTTTTAATGTCGAACTTTTATTACAGTGTTGTTCTTGTTGTATTATGCTCAAAATCAGGATAGTTTCCCCGGCCTGCATAGTGGGCCGTAACCGCAGTTTTCTGTGTATTAACCTATTTAATGTCCGATTGGTGCCCTGATATTCTTGTTTTAATTTCGTTCTTTGTTGTTCCTACATTTTCCTTTTCACATTTATTGTTTTCGAATGAGTTTTGCCAATATTTGTCACTGTACTCTTCATGTTGACAAAAACATAACAGCTGTAAAGGCAGACTTGCGTGCGATTCCAACATTATCTTCGCCATATATCTCCGAATCGTTTAATCTGTTCGACAAGTCACATACCAGGCTCACCGATTTGTAGCATGTTGCCGATTTCTCATTTCTCGAATTTTTTCTTTGATTGTGCTTTTTTCATCGTCCGTATTAGTTCAATTGGAAAGTCATTCACCTTTTATATGCTCCATTTATTGTGGTCTATGTGAACACTATAAAATGTAATATTTTTGCACCAAAATTTTTTAGAAAAATTATAAAATATAACTCAAAAGGTAATGGTAATTTTTAATGAAAAAAATTAAACTCACAAAAGTTTTTCTCTCCAAAAAAAAAAATTTAACTCATAAAATGATAATTATTTTTCATCCAAAAAAATGGAAATACAAAGAATAGTATTGTAAGAGAGCGAAAAAAATATTCCAGAATAAAGTTTGTTTTGTGTTAAAAAAAAATAGTGTAAAAGTAAAACTCAGAATTTTTTGATTAATATTGAGCAAAAGATTAAAAGTTCGAATTCTAATATAAATTAAATTTAAATTTTGCCATATTTCACTAACTAAATATAAGTTCTTCAATTTAGATATATAGTATTTGTGTTTATTTAAAAAAATAAAAGTTGTTAAAGTTTTCGACATAACGATTACTAATATCAATAAAATTTAATCAATATTGTTATATTTCGGTAAACTAAAAATTATAAAAGAAAATTATATCCAAATTGGGATAAATATGCATATTTTCAGAAACGTTTTTTGAAATTGAAATAAAACACATAAAAAATATAATATGATGCCAAATTTTTTTTTCTATAAGTTTGGCGAAAAGAACACTGATTTTTAAAGTAAATTTCCAAAATTTGTAAACGTTGTTGCGGCGTCTTTCTTTCCATGATGATTTGTCAATGCTTACTGAACAGAAATGTCAAAACGAAATGTCATTTACCAGCTATCAAGTGACAGCTATCCGTATCGAAAGTTCTATCAGTCTAAAAAAAAACACCGGTTATATGGAAAGTTCCATAAAAAAACTGACAAATAAAAGCAGGCCGGGAGCCTATATCCAGTGTTCACGGTCATTTTTAAGGATGGCTACATGGTAATAGATGGCAAGATATGTAACGGTAGTTTAAGCGAGCTTTCTCTAGTCTCTGACCATACAGATTTCTCGGAAAAAGATCTGGCTAGGTATGGTAAACTTCCGTCGAGGTAGCCCGCTTCATGTGGCATCAGAATGGGTTAAGAGGCAGTTTATACATCTCTTGCTTCCTCTTCTTCTTCCTGGACTCTCACTCTTTTGCTTTAAATGAGTTCCCTTTTTTAAACATTTTGAACGAAAATATTATTTATATTAACTTTGTAATTCCACACAGTCCGCCTTACATTGACAAGCAAATTAAGATAACATATTTTAAGTAAAAACCCAACTTTTTAAATTTTTCGCCCCAAGTGGGTTTTGAATTTTTATATAATAAAATTTATTGTTGTAGTAAAAGTGTATGCCCATCAGCGACGTTATTGCAAACAAGAAATGGTTGTTTCATTTCCTAAATTTTAAACTACATTTTAGTTATGTAGGTGCCTTTTAGACCAAAGCTGTAGATGAATTCAAGATTTGTATATTCTTACTTTGACTCAAAGTTAAGTTTTGCAACTCATAAAAATTACATTATTTTTGCATTACTACTGCATTACTGGGCCTTTGTAAGACCATGCCATTAGTGAAGACCATAATACCCGTGTTCAAAAAACGCTTACCCTCTGCTCCTTGAATTTTAGTGAACCGATTTGCACATGCTATCTTGTTAAGTATTTAAAAACTGTGAACTGCTGACGTTCTACTATACTAAATTGGCAATTCTTTCCTCTTAGAGCGAATATTTCCTAATGTCCATTTTCAGATTCTCCGACGCGCATCAATATTTTGTGTAGGATTTCTTAGATTTTATTCTGGTCAACAATTCTATTTTGATGAGCACCCGGTCAGCATCAAATCTACTTTTGGAGTAGGAGCCTGCTCTTCTCAATATAAGTATGCGCTTATTATTACATCGTTTTTTTTTCTACGAATCTCTTTTGCTTTACTGTAAGAGTTGATTATTCGGTTGAGTGAATTGAAATTAAATAAAATTAATTAATACATATAAGGTGGTCCAAAGTTGTCCCTAAATAAATACATTGCAAATTTTTTTAACTACTCCTCTGGCTTCGGTTCACTCTTCATGCAAATCTATAATTAATAAATTATTAACTACCATCTTATATTGATACCCAAAATCTAGCTTTTTTAGCGGCAAATCAACATGAGGTTTATACATATACAGGCAAAGAATGTTAGAACAAAAGCGCGAAAAAGATTATTTCAAATACAAACGCTGCTATAAGCCATCCGCTCTTCTATACCAATCGCGCGCTTATTCTAAAATATTAAAGCACTTGAGCATTTAACTTCAGCCAATTGCATTCAATTTTATTTTCCAGTTGCTTAACATTTGCAATACACGACGATAAAAATTCTAACTAACAGCAAATCAAAGAGATTACAGTGCAAAAAAAAAACATGGAAAAGAATCGTAAATGATAACTTTACTGCGACATTTTGAACTCTCGCTGTTATATCGAAGCGGCAATAGTTGTTTAAGGTCTGTTTGACTGCATATAATCGGATTTATACTTGCATCCCACTAACATACGCTATCACTAACACAATAGCGTACGCAAAGGGGGATATTGAAGGATTCGCACTACAGTAGAAAACCACTGAATTTGTGAAAATGAAACGCTTCAGAAGGTAAAGCCAATGGAAACAAAAATTATCAAGCTGCTAAACAAAAATATCTGTAGAAAGTGGGAAAGCCAGCGCGGTGACATGAATGGAGTGGAGAGTCAGACAGCCAGTGTGGAGTCGTGTAAATACCGGCCAACACTGCGTATACTCGACATGCACAGTTTACATATTGCAAGCGACAGGCAAGAGCGACATTGTGGTCGCGCTAGTTACCTTGTCGATTACATTTTCACTTTCTTGTCATTTCTTTTTTTTGTGGTTTTTTTTTTTAAATTTTCTTCGTGCGGTTGCTTGCACTGTGCGATGCGATATTGCAATGTGCCACGTATCTTGCGACCGCCATCCCTTTGGTGGCTATGCAATCGCATCATTGCTATTGATGGCAACAATATTGTCGCTTCTAGCACGGAGACACCTCGCTACTCCGATTAAAGTGTATAGTATATGTAGATATATATGTACCCTGTTGACAATAGAATTACTTTAAAAGCAATTTAAAGAGTATTTATTTTTACCTAGGAGCAAGTCAGTTATCCCATTCTGCATTCGATTTCAACTACTCTTAAATATGTTTTGCAGAAAGTTGGTTTTTTTCCTGCTGTAATCAAATGTTTTAATTTCCAACTATTTGAAATTCCGTTTTTTTTTAACAGTTTAAAAACTAATTTAATTAGCAACTATATTCAAACTTGTCCGTCTCCAAGTATTTGAAAATATGTAAATATATCTTGTTTATAGTAACTATAAAATGTTAGTTTTTTTGTTTAAACAAAACTACATTTGAATTTCAATTTAGAATACAAATTAACAACAATTGTACCACTATTTCGAGCTTCAATTCTCAAAGGTATCGTGCGTGATGATTTCTGCTCAATTGCAATGTTTTACAGGCAAAACATTTAAGAAGATTCACGTACTCGTATATGAGAGGTTAGTATGTAAATACCTTCTGAGCTCAAACACGCATTTATTAAATTTTTTTATGGGCAAGGTTTTGAGTTGAAGATAATTTTGTGTTTTTCTTTCGGTTATCACTGCATTAAGAAATTTGTATGGCTTAACTGTTCAATGTGGTCTTATATATCTTGTTCGAAAAACAATCAATGCAATTTTAATGTCATACACCTAGAAGGGATTGGTTCAAAACGTGCTGAGTAATAGGTGCTCGAAAGTAATCTTTTTTTTAAATTTTGGTTCTAAAGCTGTTTTTAAGGAATTTATGTGAAGTTTATTTAACTTCTCAATTTTATGGCAAAAAAATAACTTAAAACTTAAAAAAAATTCTACAAGCTACTCTGTATGTTTTAAACCCAATATATATAGCTAATATTTATCTACAAAATGATAATTAATAAAACTAATTACATTCTTATAAAGATGCGCATAAAATATATTAAAAATATATTTATAATATATTTTATTTTTATATTAAAAATATATTTTACCACAGAAAAGTTATAATAATACTCAGAGATACTACATATTATTATATATATATATATATACTTGGTGCTAATTACATCACCATATTTAATTCAACATGCATTTGTTTCAAATCATTCGACTTCCAACTACTTTTTAAATTAGTAAACTTCTCAGACTGTCTGCCTTTTCCGACAGGGTAAATACTTATGTATGTATGTAATTGCAAAAGTAAGTATCGAATATGAGAGTGACTATTAATAGCAGTTTTTATCGAGTTTCTCTTCGACTGATTGACATCTTTTTAAAACGAAAAACTGGCATAAGCGCCACACAATAAATGCGCTGAACACTTTAATTTGCTGCAGCACGAGGACGAGTTCTAATCGAGTGCGAAATTGAGTTCGAGTTTGTCATCAAAATGTTTCGCAGTAATGGTTTGCCGAGTGTTCCAACTTTTAACTTTGCGAGATCTGGGCACTCATACATCAAATGTTCGACTGATACCTTTGAGCACGTTTTCTTACAGCTGCGAATCTATTGCAGGGTAAGCTGATTATTTCCTCTTATTGCTCAATGCTGTGTGCAAACTGCCGTTAGGTGTTTTTGTTACTCATTCCAAAACGAGTCGTAAAACACCAAACAGAGCCGGGTATGTAGGGCTCCACCTCTAGTTAGCCATCGAATGGTAAATTTCGGAAATTTTGATCTCGATCTACGCAAGCGATCGACGCGTGTAATACATTCATTACACAGCCGCGTCCCGCCAGTTCGTCCATTGTTTCATTTTCGGTAATATCCCAAGGCATCCCGCCATAATGCAATATCAATCGATACCAGCCTGCACTCATCCACTATTTACGTCTAACCGAGGTAGAATAGGTTGCCTAAAGAGCGACTTGTCTATGTGATTGGAAATTCACCTGCGTTCACACGGGTGTATTCAAATTAAAATATCTAACTGTCGCCTTAATTGGAAACGTTTGGGTTGTATTGCTTAATGAGAATCCCTATATAAACCCCGGTTTCCATCTTTTGACCCATCTGTAAGATGTCGTCGATTATTAAGAAACGGTTATTCTGAAATCAAAAAGAAAAAAAAAATTGTTCAGTACATCTCTTTAGTTAAAAAACTGGAAACGAGTGAAATCGCTAGATGGAATGGTTTTCAAAAAATCACTATCCCAAGCAACAAGAGACATGGCTTGCTGCTGTATTTTTGACGGTAATAAAGAAATTCAAATAAATTTAGTAACAAGTAAAGGAGAGTTTAACTTGAGTAAAACCGAACTACTAATAAATAGTACTAAATAGGCTAAAATATTGAGTTTTTTAATTTGTTGCAAATTACCGTTTTTAGAGAGAGAAAAAAAAGTTTTTGTGCCATTTCAATAATTTTCGAAATTAGTTTTACTGAGTGGAAATGCAAATGTTGTACCAAGTTTGGTCGAGTTTTATAAAATAAAGACTGTTTTTTAGACGTGGTGTTTTCAATGAGTCAATACTTCTTCCGAATATGGTCTTTTTGACGGCTGTTACTTGACTTAAACTCAGTTTGATTTGCCATTTCATAACGAACTGGCTGACTCCGCAAAACAGTTTGCAAATCGTACAATTTTATAACCAAAGTAATGGTTCGGTTCACATGACGAAAAGAAGAAAATTTTGTTCAGCAATGAAGTTCACTTTGGGTTGAATGGGTACGTCAATAAACAAAATTGCCGCATTTGGAGTGTTGATAATCCACAAGCCATTGTTGAGACGCCGCAACAACCCCAAAAAGTCTCTGTGTGGTGTGCTCTATGGACAGAGGGAATCACTGGTCCATATTTATGCAAAATCAAGCCGGCCATAATGTTAGACTAATGATATTTCGTGCCTGAATTGGAGGATGAGGATGTGGACGACCTTGGTCCCAACCAGACGGCGCTACATGCCATACAGCCAAAGAAACAATAAATTTATTGAAGGTAACTTTTGATGAGTGCATTATCTCGCCTCGTAGGTCTATGGCACGGTCTTCAAGATCGTGCGATTTAACACAGCTGAACTATTTGTTGTGAGGTTTTGTCAAGTCGCTGGTCTACGCAGATAAGCCCGAGGTGATTGACGCCTTGGAACAGAATATTCGGCCCGTTATTGCTGACATGCGGCATCAATTGCTGCAAAAAGTGTTCGAAAATTGGAACTGTCTGCTGGAATTTATTCGAGCTAGCTGCGGTGGTCACTTATCCGATATCCTTTTTAAAGCATAAAACACTTATCTTTATATTAAACCTAAATTATTGGCATTAACTTTAAACTATATGCGTTTTATTTTTTCGTGAAAACCATATATCTAAAAAAAAACACATCTTTGAGTTTCAGAGATACACCATTAAAAAAAATATTAATTTATACGTATTTATCGACCTAATTAAATTTATCGAGGCAAATTTGAGCGAGTTTTCTAAAAGGCTTAAATAAATATAAAATCTTTTAGTTTTTCGTAAATATTAGTTATAGATAAAACGGCGCCCGTTTTTGTCTGGTTTTTCTGATAAATTTTTTTTTTTTTAACGAAAGGTGTACACCTTAATCTGTTAAGTTTGATAAACTAGTTTCGGAGGTATATATAAGTATAGCTGGGCGATTCTGTCGCGATTTTATAATTTTTTTTTTTTAAGATACATTTCATTTTCCAACCCAATGCAAATTAAAGGTGATGAAATATCACATTTTTATTTTGTAAAAAAAAATCTAACATGAGAAGTAGACGTAGTCTTTTATTCAACCTACTTCTCTGTATCAAGTTTGGCCAAATTATTTTTTATAATTATTTGATGTTATGAATACTGGACAGCGTGTTAGTTTAATTTTCTCATTTAAGATATTCACAAATATTTATGATACAAGCAGTCCGGTTAGAAACTTTGCTCAAAACTATTCAAAATAGTCAGAATTTGAAACCTATGAACGCCGAAAATTTATTTTCCTTTATTTTAATCTTCAAATAAACAAATATTACTATTTTTGAAAACTACAAATCATCTGTCAAACTTAGTGTAAGAGTAATCGGTATTTTGCATTAAATTAATTTTACATTTAAATATAAGAAAAATAATCTAACTCATACTCATATGTCATGCAAAGCACGGTACTGCTCTCAATGCGACATATTTGTATTAAACACCTGTTAGTATGAACTCCAACGCCCACACTCAATCACCAATCTGAACATTCACAGTTCACTCACCAGTTTTTTACTCTAACTCTGCCATACATTTTCCTTGGTACATATGTAAGTACCTATATCTATGTAACTAAGAATGATGGATTTGCTGCCTTATTGTGCCACCTACGCCGGTGCAAATACAGAACAAATATACAATATTTACATACATACTACATACGCAACGCAGTGTGGGTTACTGAATTAGCGCTGATTGCAGTTAATAGTCTAAGCTTTTTCTCCTTCTGGATTACTTTATCTCTAAGTTATTATTAGTGTTGTTGCACGTATGTATGTATATACTAATTTTTGTTGTTGGTAATGATTCATCCTTAATTGCTTGAGTAATGGCTGTTGACGTCAGTGTCGGTGATTTCTTAGTTAATGTTTGTTGCAATTGATGAATTTCGCTATCAGGTTTCCGCTAGAGGCAAGCCATATACATATATAGCCAGGTGTTTGTACTCGAACAGGCTGAAGTTAAGATATTTATAACTTAGAAGTGTTTATGAGTGAGAAGATTGGCTGTTCGCTGTTGAGGCTACAAAATAAGAAACTTAATTGACTCCACAAAAAAAAAAAAAAGGAAAAGAAGACCAATAGAAAGGTAGCCAAAAAAAAATCATGGAAATTAAGATCAGGCGACGAGAAAGTTAATATCTGCATATATGTAGAAAATTATTTGATGGATACATGCTTTTCGAGTTTTCGAGTGCAAAAGTATATAGATCTAAGATGCAAATGTGCTTTTACAACCATTTAAATAGTTTTTTTTTAATAAAATTTGTATTTTTTTTTGTTATGAATGTCGATAACAAACAGTATTCCAAATCACTTGTTTTTTTTACGAAAGAGCAAGTATCAGAACGATATAAACCAAATTAATGCATTGCAGTGGACATAATCAGTGTTGCTCTTGGGCGACTGAAGGGGCAATTTGACTCTTTGACCCGACTTTTTGAAAGTTTTGATTTTTTGAGCTATAACTACCCTTCTGATTGTTTTATCACTTAAAAGTTATGATCTTTTCTTGCCATTTTAATTTTAAAATTATTATTGACTTTTCAGTTACTTTATGATCGCCTTTTTGTCTAATATTATAGTGCAATCTATTAAAAATCATTTCCAAAACAAAATTGGTGCAATGCAATGAGACGATTTTGTATTTTTTTTCCAAATGATTTTCAATAAAGTGCACTACAATATTAAGCAAAAATGCAATTGAGCAGGCCACAATATACTAAAAATTGTTAAAAACTGTTAAAAAAATTATAAAAAAATAAAAAAATTAGTAAAATCTATATTGCCAAGCTCGAAAAAATAATTAGATGGATTTCGGAAAAAGCTATAACATCCGAAATATTTCGAGTTTCGAGAAATCTTATATTTTTTATAGTTGTGAACCAGGAAAAATTCATATCTCCAGAAAACTCGACTTACGAATGAGTCAAAGATTTTTACTGAAAGGAAATTCAACTCTTTTTTCAGCAACTTTTTTTCTATGTTCGATTGCGACTCCTGTTTTGTGCAAACTTGTTCAGCTATTCGTTCTTATTAACCTTGTAACTTTGATTTTACCTAATTTAATTTTTTTATTTTTTATTAAGCTATTTTTTCAATGGTATTTTCAAATAAAGTTTATTTATTTTATTTGTTTTATATATATTTAATTGTATAAAAGTTGCAGCTCTATTTTTTATTTTGCTATGCTTTATTTTAAAGTTTTAACAAACTGTCCGTTATCCATGAGGGCATGAGTCGTTTTATAAGATGATGCAGTATGTGATCCTTCTGAAAATAGCTTTTGAAAATACGATCACTATCCGAAATTATCATTTCTTGTAATATTTTTTCAACTGCCTCCAACACCCGAATGTTTGGCGGATATAGCAATGGGAATTTTGGGCGCGCGTCTACGAATTATTATAGTTATAGTTGTATTTTCCAATCGTTATGTTAGAATTTTTTACAAACCTTCTACAGCTGGAATAATTTATTTTCGTGAACTTGTTTCTTAATTTTATTTTACCTAAACTAATGGCATTTCACACAATAAATTAGCTTTTTATTAGATACCCCTATCACAGTAACATACCGTCACTTAATAAACAATAACTTTGATTTTCCTTACCGAAATGCCGTAAATGTAATTTCTCTTCCGTCTGCAATTAGTTACCCATGAATCCACTATTAGATATTTATACCTTATAGTATGTATGCCGGCAGGGTTGCTTAGCACTGTGATCAAAAGTAAAGAAAGGTAAAAAATTGTGTGCATTTTGAATATATGTGTGATGGTAAGCGAGTTAAACGGAAGTGACACCTAGGCGACCAAATGCGAAGCTAAGAGAACAAAATCTAATAAGCAGCACTGATTTAACGTCTAAAGGTTTAAACTTTTCGAACGGAGGAGAACAGCGACAACGACAGAAATACAGAAGGTCTGGAAAGGGCGAAGCGTGAAGTAGTTAATCCGGTACGCCTTGCAAACGCATTGACAGTTTACCTTAAATTTAAACCTAAGACTTAATGTTAGCTTCAAACTTAATTTAAACTTAAAACTTAATCTGAATAACAGAAATTGAGGGGTCTTCAGTTTTATGACAACTCCGAACGGCGCATGCTTTTTCGTGAGTAGTTTTTTTATGGCAGAAATACACTCGGAGCATTTCCATTGCCTGCGACCGCTATTAGAAAAAGTATTTCTACAATTTTTGATGTTAATTGCCCCAGTCTGGATTTGAACCCGGAAGCCACCGAAATGAAGCGCGCATGCGCTATACACTCGGCTACGGCGGCCACCGTACCAACGGACGTTTTACTACATGCATTTAAATTTTATTGTGATAATAGCTTTTTTTTAAGTTTACGATCATGAAAGACAGCATCCAGAGGCAGTAAAAATCAAGTAACAGTTGAGTAAAATTTCAATATTGTATCACCCAGTGTGGTTATGGGAGAACACATTTTTCGATTATTATCGATAAAATTTAGAACCGAAAGTAATGAGTGAATTCGTTTTTAACTTATGACAAAATACATCATTTCATCTTAGTTTATTGATAGATTTTACAAGACGAATTTACTTAGTTTCATCGTAATTTGCTCATAAATTAGGAATATGCCATAAATAACGATAGTGTGTCCGGACTTTTAATTAAAATGAGTGCCCTGTGATAATCTGTGCAGCTGAATTTCTGTTTTAAATCTTTCTAATTTATCACAGTAACTATAATGATATAATTTTCTTTAACATATCTCTCATGCAAATCGTCAGCATTTAGTATATAAGTAATTGTAATTTTCTAATCGAGCTTACAAAATACAAGTATGTTAAAGTTTGCAACAAACTGATTTTAATCCATTATCAAGCTTAGTATCACTCTTTGACCCCCATATCGACTAAAGCTAATGTATTTTTCCATTAAATAAAGTAATGCAACTAAAGCTCCAATACAACAGAACAAACTTGCGAAAAGTGTAGAGAAGCAGACTATTAATCTTCGAAAAAAAAAAATGCGGCAAAAAAAACTGTTTCATTTATTCATTGCAAAATGCACAGCTAGCGCCTCCCCCACATCGTATTTAATGTGTTCCAAGCAGTTGCAAAGATACTGAGTGCTTTATTTCTTACTTGTGGGATTTGCATAATGTGACGGATTATTGTTACAAGATTTGTAAAATTGCATATTAAGGCCATCTTAGCGGCAATTTCTCCAGCTATGGATGCAACTTCATCACTTGCTTATGCCAGTTCGTCTTTGGTAATACTTCACTGGTTATTTTGTTTTACTTTTGCGTGTATTGAGTACTGTCACCAATACTCGAATATTTGTTGCTCTACGATCGAGGTCACGTGCTGGCGTCACATAAACTGAACGTTAGTCAAGCAATCAAGGCGTATTGGAAGTGTAAGGGGGGTGAAATGCATTACAAATAATCAAAGAAGACGTGCAAAATAATAGTAAGTAAAAGTTTTCATACTTAGAGCCAATATTTTGCTTGCATCACTTGGTTGCATTTACTGTTTACCCTTCTATTCATCACTTTCGTAGAACTCGCTTTGCACTCTCCTTTCGCAGCTGTTTGGCAACTAAACTGTAAGTTCTTATTTTTCACATTTCTTATGCAGTAGCAGCAAACTTAATATTTTTCAACGATTTATTATTTTTCTTATGTATGTCCTGTTATTGATGGATTTATTGAAATTTCAATCTGCAAGGATTAACAATGAATTATATTTTCCTAAGTTGGAAAAACAAAAAGCAAATATTAACACAAAGTTTTAATAAATACGCTCGCACTTAAAAATTATATATTTAAAAACTTTGATTAAACTGAGTAAAGAGTAAAATGAAATTTAAGCATCTTTTAGACTCTACCTACTATTTTTCAAAGCCAAAATTTACTTAAACGACATAGCTGTGAAATAATTAAACAAGAGGGAACTTTCTTCTCTAAGGTTAGCCTTCCACTTAACGCTCACAAAAGAGACTCATCTTTCATACCCAGAGAAATTTTCTCACGCTAAAATAGAGCAGGGTAAATATTCTTATAGCAATGCAGTGGACAAAGGTTACCTCTAACATAGAGTTTTGAGTGGAAGGACGAGAATTTTCAAATTCTTTACCTAATAAGAATCTTATACATATATCAAAATCTAGTGGTACGGTGTTTGTGGTCAAACTGCTCAACCGATTTTTATGAAATTTTGTATGTATATTTGGTAGGTACATATGAGAAAAGGAGAGTCAAATTAGTTAGTAAAATTTAATTAAGAAGGTTCTTAGCTAACTTTTAAGAGGGTTGCCACCACTTTCAAAAATTGAATTTTATTACAATTTACACAAGTTAAATAACATACTGAAATATCGGTGTCAAATTGTTCATTTTGCTGCGGAGAACGTTTATAGCTAGTTACAGTTATAAGAGGGTTACCATCTACCTCAAAAGTTAAATTTGTTTAAGTTATACACAAGTTATATGAAATAGCAAAATATGGGTGTCAAACTGTGAAGGCTATACATGTATTTTGGATATTGTAGCAAACATATTTGAAAGTCAAATTAATTAAGTGATACACAAATTAAATATAAAATATGGATGCGAAACTTTACGTTTCTCTAAGGTGAGGTTTATACCTAGCTATATTAAAACTAAGAAATCACCACCTGCTTGAAAGGTGGAATTCAATTAAATTATACACACGTTATACGAAATAGTGATATATAGGTGTCGAAGCATCGCCAGGATAAAGTTTATAAGTCATGTACAAAAATATAAACTACTAAAATACTAGTGTTAAACTGCAAAAACAAGATGCACACCTAAATTTTTGAGAGGGCTGCCACTGGTTTCATCTGACAGCAACCGAAATGAGTTTTCTGGTTACTTCCATCGGGTCCTGCAATAGGAACGCTACAAAAAATAAAACAAAAACAGTTTGGGATATGAATTAAATTCTTTCTTTCCTGTGAAAGCACATTCGTTGCCATTATGTATGGAACTCGATTTCTTTTGCTTGGGCACCACGGGCACGCTTGCAGAAGTCCAGACGCTGAACCCAATTTTCGACGGTTTTCAAGCATAAATCGGCCGAAACTGCTGCAATTTCACGTTCGATATTTGTACGAAGTTCATTAATCGTCGCTGGCTTATTGGCATAGACCATAGACTTCACGTAGTCGCACAGGAAATAGTCTAACGGCGTCAAATCGCACGACCGAGGCGGCCAATTGAATGGGCGATTTCGTGTGATAACACGTTCACCAAACTTGGTTTTCAATAAATCGATTGTGACATTCGCTGTGTGGCTTGTGGCGCCGTCCTGTTCGAACCACATATTGTCCAAGTCCATATCATCCAATTCGGTTATCATTGAGCGGTAGCGTAATGTCTGCCGGGTTTTTCTAGTAATTTTTTAAAATTACTTTGACTTTATCTGTCTTAATTTCTAAAGTAAATTTCAATATAAAAAAAAAATTATCATTGGTACGAATGTGACTTTTCTAAAAGTGGATATCGCCGTGTATTTTTATATTCATAGCACAAAAACTCGGGACGTAATGGATAAAAATTAATAAACAAAAAAAAAATAATAATAAAAGTCTTTGAAAGACGTAAAAAATTTAATTTCGCTGATAATTAGCATACTATGTAAATCCATTTAAAAAATAATTTTGAAAAAAGTAAATGCCGAAAGTTAAAAAAAATATTTTGACTCATTATTACCAAAATACTTATATAATTCTTATCAAAATTACGATGACTTTTTTAAAACTCAACGGTCAAAAAATTATTATTCAGGATATCTAGATAATACTAAAGGATCAGCCAACACTCTTGATCACATGTGTAGCGCAAAGAGTTCTTCTAGAATGGCGAACCGGTGGCCATTTTTCCAACTTCCCGGAATATTGAACATTTTGTTTTTATAAACTCGTATATTATTTACACACACAATATGCCTCAACTTTTTCCCACCCTTGTGTATAATTATTTACTGACAGACTGCGTACGCTAACAATTAGTTCGAATGCTAGAAATGAAATACAATAGTTACGTTTAAATATTGCTACAAATGATTTCGAAAATGAGACGTCGGCAACGGAAATTAAAAAGGAAGATTTTCGCGTTTTGTTCTTCATCCAAACGAAGAATGACAAAGGTGGTGTGCGCAAAGTGTCATAAATATACATGTGGAGGGTATAAAATCGATGTTTTCTGAATTTCAAATTATAAATGATACTGTAAATTTTTAGGGTTTAGTGTTTAGTCTTAAGAAACAAAAATACTTCATATAAGTAAAAAGTAAAAAGCTGCTAAAAATTGTGATTTTTTATGTTATAAAAGGTAATGCCTTAAAATCAAAGAAAATTTGATAGAATACTATGAAATAATATTTTAAAGTTTAAAGAATGTGTGTTCTCTTTTTAGTTTTGGTTTTATTTAATAAAAATGAAATAAATGAAACTATGAAATGTGGCGTAGCTACCTCAAGCTCAGGGGGCCCTCGAATCCCTACCAGAAATCTCGAGAACTGAACTTTTGGAAATTGCCCGCACTTTTTTTAAAACGGGTCTCAAATAAGTCGTCGTCAAAATGACGAAAGATTGCGTTAATGAAGATACAAAAAATGAAGATTACTGTCCAGGGTTAAATGCCAAATTTTGTCCCTATTTATCTGGCAGTTTCGGCGTGAAAATTTTATAAAGCTTGGGAGTTAGGCGCTTCATCCAAGCATCGCTCCAGTCCCGCAACATATTTCACTTCAAAAAAACGGTATCGGATATGAACGTGAATGTGAGCGGGAAACTATTCAAAATTGTCTAGCTGTATATCTTCTTTTCGTACACTCAACATGTTTCAAACCAAAGCTGTTGAGATAATAAAATATTATCAATTTAAGTGAAAAATCATAGGTCTGCTAAAAATTGAGTGAAAATGTGCATTTAACCGTTTAACAAATATTATACAATTTCAAAACTGCTAACTGGCTGACAACTCCACTAATGGCAATTTAAATTTCCATTATTTATACTACCATGAAATAGTTGGCACACTCAGTAGTGAAATATCGTGAAATCACGAACCAGCCAACTATTCCTTTGCACTAGCAGCCAACAAAATATGATTGCTATACAACGAAGTTAACCAATATGACAATAAAATATGTGGTTATGTATGTATATTCGATATTCATACTGAAGTACATACATATACATATGTACATATATAAATGGCGACTAGTCGCTAAAGTTCTCACTAAAGTTTGTATATTTGTATATAACATTGTTTGCATTCAGTTAGGAAGCCAAGTAATTCCACATGTCAATCCGCTAACACAATAATAATCCTCATCGTCATGGGGCCAATGACCTCCTTTAGCTGCCGTGCCGTGGTTGGCATGTGAAGCTATTGCTCTTTGGCATATTGGCACAGAGTAGTTGACAGGAGTTCAGGATAGCCTACATACGTATGTATTTCAGTGCAAGAAAATAGCGGTTAAGTCGTTAATGTAGAAAATTGCAGGCATATATGTAGCAATAAATATTTATACGAATATGAAGCGACAGACACAAAGTGCATTATTTCACATCATATTTTACAGTTATGAAGCTATACAGTTATCAAAATGATAGCGTCCCCCCAATGAATTGTAATTACTGTTACTTTACTATAAGTCGTGTCATACCAGGGATAGAAATTGGAGCCGAGGTTTTTGAACATTTACCTCATGAAGATTTCGCGCCTCATGAGAGAATGGGGAAGCCTAACGGCCAACTGCTGTATTAAGAGAAATGAATGCTGGTACAAAATTGAATGAAGCGAGACATTGTTTCAAAACTGGCACTGGGTCAGGACCTTGGAGTATTTTTCGGAGAAAATAGTAAGAGGTTTCACATTTACCTCAGATAACACCTCTCGATACTCTTAGACAAGGCATTGGCAATACGCATGGCCATGAACGTGAATGCAGTGGCATCCAGTCTGCAATCACTGCTCACTTGATTGCAATAGGTTACCACTTTCCAAAGAGCCATTGTAATTTGTCCAGTTTCTTAAGTCCACCAGAATCCCACAACCTTATTCTAAAGGACAAGTTGTAGTTAGTCGATGTATGTACATATATATGTAGTGATATTTATTTAAACTGCTGCAATGACAAAAATTATTTACCACACTCTTAAATGACACTCTTAATTCGTTAACGGTTTTTTATTGCATTTTCTTGATTACACTCTTAAACGCAAACCCGCATTATAACAATTTTTATTTTATAGTTATGTGCATACAAATATCATATAAAAGAATACTGAAAAGTATTTAATGGATATCTTGAAATCTTTAGGAAATTTACTTGAATTAAAAACTCGCTTCTTATAACCACATAATAGTTTTTTGCATAGATCTTATTGTACTAATGATTTTTCTGGCAATAAATGAAAAAAAAAAAAAAAATCATTCATATACACATACAAACTATCTCAATGGAAAAAATGGAGAGAAATATTATTTTTTAATAAACATTATTACTTGAAGTGTTATACATATGTGCTGATCGCTGAACGTTAATTGACTAAACCGCCTAACAAATAAATGCGAAGCGCTTAAAATGATGAAAGACTAGAATGCAGCCCGAAAATAAGATCGGCAAGCAATCAAACGCTTTCTACACCAGGACTAGTTACTTCAAAGGCAAAGATGGAAATCTGGTAACAGACATCCAGATTTTACATGCGATATGGAGAACGCTTCGAGCTCCAACACTGGCACGTTGTATGAAGAGAACGCCACATGTTTAGGGACGATATCTACATCCCTACGGTCGACTTAGGCGAAGTGCGAACAGCAATCAAGTGGCTTAAGAACAACAAAGCCCTTGGAACCGATAGCTGTTAAACGCCCGAAGAGTGGAATTTCAATGTACTTTGTCCAATCCATTTGTACCAATTATCGCTGGATAAACCTTCTTAACATTGGCTATAAAGCCCTTTCGACGTAACTTTGCAAAAGACTTAAAACCTATATGAACCAACTTTTGAGTGCGGCTTCTGACCACGCAAGCTCACCACTGAGCGGATCTTTTCGCAGTGTGTCAAATCCTGGGATAGACGTTAGATAAATACGCAACACACGACACATTTTGTTGTGTAGAGTGCCGTTGAGTACAACTTTTTGTTTCGTCCAAACTGAGAAGAGTTGTTCGAGTAGTTCGAGACCAAACGAGGCTTTAGACAGAGCGACTCACTTTATATCTATATACTTATACTTATTTTCCGAATCAACAACTTTTACATAAGTAATCAAATAAATATATTTAGGTCTGGCGGATGCGACTCTAGATCTGTCACAAAATGATCGCTAAATACGTTATGTCAGTCATAACAGTGGAGAGCTTTTTTTCTGTCGACCGCCTTTTGGAGATAAATGTAGTGCTTACAAAGAAAACTGAAGTTGATTAAGCAAATAATATTTATATTTAGGGTACTGAAAATCCTAAGCTCAAGAAAAAACGATTATTTTCTGAACAAATTATAAAACTCAAAAAACAATGACTACATTTGATTTTTTTTTAGTAAAACTCAGCAAAAGAATTTCATTGACGCCGAAGGTAGTCCTTGTTACAAGGAGTATGTTGTTTTACTCCTTTTACAAGTAGCAGAACGAGATTCCACGTAATTTTTTGAATTGACTTTTGAATAGTTTTTATAAAAAATAATTAAAACTAAATAAATAAAAACAAATAGTACCAAATATTATGAAATTAATTAATTACAAACATATATTTTATTGTGAAAAGCACCGTTGAAGAAAATTTCATATTTTTTTCAGCTCTTTTTCCATCAAAAGTAAACTTCATACGAGAAAATTTTTCTCATTGCTATCAGGCAAAGAAAAATTATAGCAACGAAATTATCAGTATATCTTAAATATTTTTGATAGCTATGAGTGGCGAATGGAGCAAACAAAATATATTTTACTTTCAAACTCAGTTAATGCAATGAGTATGTGAGTCAGAAACAATTCATCGATGTATGTATATTGGAACGATTTTCCGTCATGCCTTGTTAAGTTTGGTTTGGTTTGATTTGGCTCAAAACGAAAAATGACACTGATGACACAACTTCGAAACTGGTTTGTTTCCAAATTAAACTTAACAAACAATTACGGTAAATCTTTCCACTATACATCAACTTTTCCCCCTGTCGAAAAAACATATACAATTTAATTATACGGCACGACGCTAAAAGAATACTGGAATAATATATAATTTGTTGAATTTTCAGAAAACAAAGCATTGGCCGTATTTAGTATTACAAAAACGATTAATTTTTCCTTTTTTGTTCTCCTGTTTTTTCGCCAGGCAGAAAAGTTGGTCTAAATTTGAGCAATTTTCGTCATCCCTTGTCATATTTGGTTTAGAGACAAACCGGTTTCGGCGTTGTGCCATCTTCGGTTCATTTTTCGTTTTGAACCAAACCAAACCAAACCAAACTTGACAAGAGATGACGTAAACTCGTTCCAATATGGATCGATTAGTTTCAACTTACCTCACATAAATTTTAGGTGAGTACATCGAACCACACAACACAAAAGTTATGAAAATACTGACACGATAAGTGAATGCTACAAACTCGCGGTCCATAACTCCATCAATATAGATCTCGATTAATATTGTCAATAAATATTGAGCGTGTAACATGCGCCTTACGATTGCAGGCGATGAGTTTGATTTCAAACCTTGCCAAAAATTGAAGAAACCATTTTTTATTTCAATATCACTGAAATGTTATCAATCAGATATGCAGCACACGAATTAACTCAAGCGGCGTACATGTGCTAGAAAATCGCGCAAGCGGAACGGAGTACTTGCAAATTGGCGAGCAGTAGTGGACATTTTATTGATATTCGTTGCAATTCAAATATTCTACTTTACCGTCGGGTGTCATACTTACCATGTGCCTGACGATAGTGCATATTTACTTTTATTTACTTGTGTAGCTGGCGCTGGTATATGTAGGTGTGCATATTAATGTGTGTATGGATATGGCTATGTAATTTGTGCATTTCAGGGTATTGTAGTTCATATTATTCTACAAATTGTTTACAAACTGCAAGCAGCATAAAATCCATGGCATCGCTTGTAAATTTGTCTTGCAACAACAACAACAACAACAATGGCATTGAGCAAATGCTAAAAATAAATTCTATACAACACTGCCATGCTTTACAAGCAAAATGAAAATAAACGTCAAATATTGTATTTTGGCAAGAGCACAACACAAATGCATAAGCAACAGCCGGAAGCGAGAAACTTAAGTAAAATGTGTGTGTGTGTGTGTGTGTATGTGTGGGTGTGTGTATATGTGAGGTTTTTTTATTATCACTTTTTGAATGAATATTTGAATTTGAATTGTAAGCACTTACAAATGTATAGAATGTCTCATGCATGCACCGCACATCGCATTCTGGCTTTGCACGAAATGCATATTTATCTGCATATCCTATCACTAAATATGTGACTTCAACACCATAACCATAAATACTTTTTTCAATTACCAAATATGTCAAGACTGTTTCTGGAATAGCGAAAATGGATCGAGAGCTGGCCAAGTGCTGTTTTTTCGTTAATGTTATAGATCCTGTAATTGAAATCGTTGACGTTTTTAATATACTTACCGCTTGAGTTGTGTTTATATGTATGTACTTAATAACCTTTTGTTTATCGATATAAATATGTGCCACCATCATTGTCGTTATATACATATATCATTAATAAATTCGTAGTCACTGCAGTTGCAAATTTGCGAAGCTAGCGTGTGCAGCTAAAGGATTTTTTTTGGTAGCTGAATCGTCACAAATCCAACTAAAGTTTAATGAATTTTTTATGGGACCTCAACATGTTTTTTAAATAGCACTACTGTAACTGTGAAAAAAAAGGAAGATTCTAAGTTAAGATGCAATCGAAGTTAAAACGCCCGGTCCAAGTTTTTAGTTCAAATAATCATTATAGGTTTTATGCAATAAAACTAGTTAATCTTATATAGATATAAAACTGAATGTGCGTCTATCATAAGCATCCAAAGTTCTCAACTGATTTTAAAGAAATTTTTACAGTCGGTTCATGTGGCTCTCGGACCCAACACGACCTCATGGCAGCAAAATTTTGAATTCGTCCTATCATTTATGTCTTGGGGTAAACATGTCCCATAGATGCAAGTGTATATCATTTCGGGAAAATGGGCTACGTCCTATGCTTATACAACAACAAAGTAAAATTTCTTATGACTCCGCAATTATTTGACGCAGGTGTGCAGGGGCGGATCGACGTGAAATTTCTGGTACCTCTAATTGATAGGGTTTTCTGACATCCGGTAGCAACACTTGCCTTTAAAATATGGAGTGTGCGAAGTGAGACAATAAAATTAATTTTCAGATGAGTGATGAAGTAAACTCTACACTGAGCTGCTGTTGAACCAAATTTTTTTGAAATATTTTCGAACCCAAATCCAATTGAACAATTTGGTGGCTGAAATTTTAAAATTTCTCCTCACATGTTTTGCATTGTGAGGTTGAAAATTGATTCGTCATGGAAAAGACGCACAAGGGAAATAAATGTTAGTGCCTTCTAATCGAGGTACGCTAACATTTAGAGAAAAAAATTCACATAACAAGTCAAGCGAGTCATCAGATATGTTGGCAATTAAATTGAGACTTTACAAGTTATTCAAAAAATTAATAGTTTAATAAACTAATCGCGAATCGCAACTATTACGAAGGCGATGCAGAATCGTATTTCCTTCGATCAACATTCATCCGGTTTCTGGATCATTTTTTTGAGTGAGCTGCAATCTTGGTTTCTAGACCATCGAGTATTGCTGTCGAAGATTCGGAATATTTTCCCAAGCAAATGAAGAGAAGTTAATGCAGAGAAAATACGCTTTTACTAATTTGCGCACCTCTTCCGGTTTCCGTGGCTTCAAGCGAACGCTCTTTTTCATCTCTGCGTAGATTGAAAACGTATTAACGGAACAAAACAAGTGAAGACCGATTGAACGTGCATCGAGACATGGAAGTAACGAATGAGAATGTAGGTGTGCAATATTTGGTATATAGATCCTATATATGTATCAGGTTAACATTAGTTAAAAAAAAGGGGGATCCACGCCTTACTTAAGAGGAATCTTTGCATTTAGATTTGTGCTTGCATGCCTTTGCTATAATTAAAACTAAACCTTTATGCGATCTGCAGTGTTAATTGGATCACTTTTATTTCGCCCCTTTGGGTTACATTCAGAGTACGCTTTGTCGCTTATGGAGTACTCATAATACTACGAGTATGCTTGTAGTGTAATTTTTTTTTCCAGTAATCAAACAAAACTGTAGAGATTTCACGAAGATACAGTTCTAAGCTTTTGAGAAATAAAGTTGTTACAATTTTAAATCAGTGACAAAATTATATCTTCATACTGCCCAAAAACTGAAAACTTTTGACAAGAAAATTGAACATGGACACAAATAGAAATAATTATATTATAACTGTTACAATCAAAATCAAATCTAGCGCTGACATTATTCACTAAATGCCAGAAGTTATCAATACGACAACAAAGATATACATAACGATAATTTTTAGGAGCCGGTTGGATGGTTGAAATGTTGAATGTAAAATAAAACTCCAAATATAATTATTGCCACACACTCAGATTCAAACCAAAAATAGCACAAAAACTGAAAATAAAAACCCGTATTCCATCCGTAACCGTACTAAATATAAATCTAACGGAATCTGGATATGTAATCCAACATTGTTTGCGATAGGTTTAATTGCACATTGTGCACACCGAACTTGTTTTGTTATATAATTTTAGAACTAACCTGGTTTAAATACTACTGGGTATATGTAAATATTTATGCTCACAAGCAAAAATATCTAGATAGAAATTGATTTTGCATTTGAAGTGCACAAAAATGACGTTAGCATAATACAACAAAAGTTTATAGTAAAATCGTATTAGAAGTACATTAGGAAATAGCATTGCTTTAGAGAGGATGAAAGGCTATGGCTCCTAACAATATGTGTTTGATTTTCGTTTTTTTTTTTTTTTGAATTTCATAAAAATACTCGTACATGTGGAAAAGTACTTAGGAGGGCATACATAGTCAAGAACAAGCGAACATTTGTCACTCCGGAAATTTTATCAATCACTTTTTATTTTGCGTTTAATGCTATTCCTATTTTTTTCATAGCGGAAATTAAAAAGAAATCAAACATTTAGGATATACATGTATGTATAATAGGTGTATGTAGAGGGACATAAGAAAGCCCAAATTGCAAATATATATATGTACATTAGAGTGCATCATTCTCCATACAAAATAAAATTTAAATACCCAGCCCAAGTTTTTATTTCAAATAAACAGTACAATGTAAGTATACCCTTTATAGGCGTCAAAAGTGTTTAACCGATACAGTAGAGTCGGGTGGCCCCCGGCCCATACATAGGGAATATCAAAATTAGAAAAAGTGGGCGGTGCCATGCATGGAAAAGTAAATTCGTATTGGGATTATATCCGGAACTATTCGGCGCCGATGAATGATATTTTACTATACATATATGTTCTAAAGAACAAACTATATATAATTTTCTTAAAACGGCCGACCTATACAAGAAAAGCCCAAATTTATTATAACCTCGCAACTATTTGACTTTCTCAAATCAAATCAGCTATATACAACTTGAGTAAATTACCTTATATGGTTAATTAAATATCGGCTTTTATGATTTTTGTAGTTTACTATTATTTGAGTAACAGGCGTGGTGTTTGTGCTTACTAAGACCCTGTTTTAGAAGATGTCTTTAATTAAACTTGAATTCGAATCAGATAGAAAAGGGTGTTAGATGAGTAGACTAAAAGGCGCATGAGAATAGGTGATTTATGTCGAACGGCGATAAGTAGGAGGTAAGTCTGGGTCAGAGCAACTCGGTACTATCAATGCAGGCGACTATTGCTATGAATGTTCTTCGAACCTGTATGTTCGGTGGCGGACCTCGTTCATGGGTTCAAGGAGGTGCCTTTTGACGTGTTTGAGGGTCAGACAGTTGTACACTTTTAACAACGTGTTTTTATTTAGAGCGGCAGTTTCTGTCAGTGAACGATTTTAGAACTTTCATGCAGCACTATACTGTGGAAGTCAACGCTGAGATCTCCTTCTCAGGCTGTTCAAGGTGGCCCCAATAATCCTTGGGTGATAAGCCATTGGTTTAAAAGGGGGTTCCTTCAATATGGATGTTAAAAAAGCAAATTTTGAAGTACATAACAATCTCAAAACATATAAAAAACTGTAGAACAATTCAGATATTTTAAATATTGTTGGATCTCTTTTTATTTCTAAAATTAAATAAGTTTACAATTATTTTTTTAAGATTTTATTATATTATTTTTACAAAAAATTATACATACGAGTACATACACACATATATAATATTAAGTTTATTTGCTAAAATATTTATGAAAACGTTTTTTTTTTAAGTGAAATATATAAAGACACTTTAGATTTAAAGCAAATAAAACAAGTGCGCGTTGTACAACCACGATTCCTGCATCTCGTAGGATGTGCAAGGCCATCAATAGCTAGGAGTGTTCCACTTCGTTTTCAATAATATCTTCAGCAGGTCGTACTTCACTTTTCTTTTCACCGTTCAATGGTTCAAGATCTTCGAATGTTTCTGCGCTTCAGTATTTCGCAATTTTTGAAAACCAATACATGATAGATAAAATCTTTTAGATAAAATCTTTTGGAATGTATTGTTCGCCAAAAAGAAACAGCAATAAGAGATTGTAAGTTTAAGACAATAGTTTTCCGATTTAACACGTATTCGGAGCAAATAATTTTAAAATCTTGAAATAATACGGTTCCCGCACTAGGAGAATTTTCAGACTTCTAAAAAGCTCTCTAGAGGGATGCACTCGATTAACATTTGATATTTTTTGACATTTAATAACGCATTTTTGTAAAGTCAGTAGGGATTGAATTTTATTTAAGGGGCCGCCAGATCAACTGCTGATGCCATACAATAATTTAGAATGGCATAATACAAGGTAAACTCTTTCCAAAGTAGTATTTGAGTTTATTTAAACTGGATATGTGGGTAGGTACACAATCTACGATTTGATCAATAGATACACCCAGACATAAGTACATATGTTGGATAGACCGAACGATTGGAACAGAATAGTTAGCACTTTGACGGATTTTCTTATGTAGACGTGCTGCTTTGTTACGTGGCATTAGAATCAATGGTGAAGTTAGAGAGGAGGTGCTCTATTTCTACTTGATAAACGGTCCAGTTGGCTGAGTCAAGCTTGTACCTTAGAGATTTGCTTGTATTTGGTCAAGAAGAGATGTTAAAAAGTTGAATCGAGATGGAAAAATTATCGTTTATGTGTAGTTCGTCGTCTACCTTCCACTTTGATGAAATATTTAAAGTTGGGGGCATATGCAGACATCTATGAGGTATAAACGTGGTATTTTGAATAAATTTAGAAATGATTCCTCCAGTGTTATTAAAAGAACATGAGCCCTAGATCGGGATCCAGCCGCTAAATTAAAATGGGGCCGCTGTAGTTCCTAATTAGTTGGTGAAGGTAATGCTCAGTTATAAAATCTACAGTTGACAGGTGTTAACAGTTGGGAAGATTGTGTGTAGCTTAATTTTAGCAGATATGGGTAGAATACTACAGTTAGCGTTTATTATTGAATGCCCCAACGGGCTATATATCAATAAGGCAAACGCTACTTTAATAGTAGACTTTCCTTCAAAATCATTTTTAGTGTAAATGTAATAGTTTTTTTAGTATCAAGTTGGAAGGAAGACTGAAGTTAATAGGGTTCCTTGAAATCTGATAATTATGTTGCTTTATTAATAAAGCAATAGCAGCTATCACTTCTAGCACTTTCAAAAATTGTTGTTTTCTCATATTATCCCTAATACAAACCTGGCCACAAGCTCTATAAATTATACGGACGATTCATAAAAAATGAGGCCAAAAATCAAAAAACAAGTTCGTTTTAGTTATTGTGGGAGCCGTTAAGATTCCATTGAAGAATAGTAAGTACCATCTTAACAACAACAGAAATGCTTGATATGGAATAATTTCCTCATTTAAGTGAAAACTACTTATCGGACGCTAATGGCACAGTTGTGGAGGTGGTGAGTGAGATGATTTAAGTGTTAATTAAGTTTCCGTTTGTTTTGTATTACTACGCAGGTTTGCTTAATATTTGGTTGCATCAATTTTGTTAAAATGTTTGAAAGCGATTGCAAGTTCTTTGATGAAGAGTGTTCTATTGAATATTGTGTTTTTTTAGCAGCTCGATTTAATTGTTATTATGTAAAATTATTATTATTTACGACATCAAAAATTATGGAAACGCTTTTTTCTAATAGCGGTCGCTCGTCAGCAGGCAAAGGCAAACATCCGAGGGTATTTCTGCCACGAAAAAACTTTTCACAAAAATCATTTACCGTTTGGAGTTGGCGTAGAATTGTAAATAGGGCTCTCAATTTGTGGTACTACTCAAGACGCACACCACAAATTGTAGTATAAGTTCGGGCCAAACGTAGAGCTATAGGATGTAATCACTAAATTATCATTTATTTTTATTATTTATTACGAGCGCGCACGCTCTTAAATTGCAGCCGAATTTCTCTGAAAACTTCCTTTTAATTAACTTAATCTTGTCTCCTGAAATTCCCTGGATGCATGTCTATCGTGACCGAGTAACATTTTATTATATGTATATTTAATAAAAAAAGTACAGCCACAAAAATTAATTGTAAATTGATTTCCGCTATAAAGTATTTAAAATAATAATTCAGTTATTTAGCTGGAGTAAATGTTTAAACGAATATTATCTACAATAAAGCTTAAAGACGCTTAAAAATAGTTGCTAAAATAAATAAATATAATAAAAAAAACGCTGCACATATGTGTAACTATCGATTGCGCATGTGTTTGTAAATAAATCCCTACATGGTGGCATGGTAGCAATTCTGTTGAAATTGGCGGCATATCCTGAATAAGTAATTTAATTTCTGCTCAGAAAATAGGTCAACTGCAACTGGAAATAGAAGTTTAAAGTTGGTTGGTGCACTGGCTTGGTTCTTGCTTGCCAGCGCAAGTTGGTTTGTGGTTAATGTGCGGTGGAATGAATAACTCTCTCGCCTGTTGACAATGTCTTGGCTGGCTCCTGCTGGTTTATCGAAGAGCCGAAGGGACGGTGTATGGTAAAATAACTAGCCAATATTCCAATATCCTCTTACGTACACAGACAAGTGCACAATGTTATTTGCTGGTCAGCTTTCAATTTTGTCCAGATGTGCCACTTGCACAGACAGGCGCACACATACGCCTTGACATGTGCGTGTAGATATATGTACTATATGTACATACATACAAAAAGGTGAGTATGCAATTTGAAATCAAACATACGCACAGGGGGTGATAAAAATCAATACACGGTAATTTTTTTACAATAATCAAAAGGTCTTCTATGTTAAAGCTAAGTGTTCGGCTCTCAAGGAAAATAACTGGAAATAGTTTTCACTATATCTAATGCTTCAAAAAGTGCTTTGATCTTGATCTATAGCATATTTTCTCGATATCTCAATTAAGAAACTTGGAACATAAATTCATTCATGCATTTCTTGAGCGTATTTTATATGAATTTTCTGTTTTTCTTGAGAGTCGAATACTGTGGCTGAACTTTTTTCGATATTTATTACGAAAATATAGTTCAGTATAAAACATAAATATTTAAAAGATAGTTTCAAAGTTTCAGATAAGTTCAAAATATTTGCCATAGAGCTTAGAGTTACGTTTTTTTATGAAACCATCAAACTGTGCTTTTGTATAGCTCATTACATTTTAGGATAGTTAATAAAAGCCCCAGTTCTATGGGACTAAAAGTATTTTTAGATTTTTTAAAATTTTTAGTTTAGCGCTCTTGCTCATAACCCTCCATATAACGCATCCTATACTTTTTTCACTTGCACTTTTTAATTTATCAGCCTTTGTATGATTCACTGTACAAATTGGTTTACGGATGTATTCAATCAATATTTGTCACACAAATTACCTATGTACGTATTGAAAATGTATTTGTTATATATGTGCGCCCATGACAATGCAAACTGTTTGTAGAAGCGCATGGTAACTTGATTACATGTAGTACATACTTTACTTATTTACAATATATGCTGTGTTTGTACGACAATATTTGGGCTGTCGGAGGGATTCCATCTGGAGCAGGAAAACCTAGACTCATATAATGATATACCTACTAAAACCTCAAAATAGGGGGTTTTGCATTTTCATGTCAAATTTGTGTGTAGTCATAATTAGTTTACAAATTTTTTTCTTATTATATTTAGAATAAGTGTTAAAATCCAAGCCTGTCAAAAGATTTTGTTTCGGTGTATATAGTAAAATTTCACGAGAAATTTTTTCATGGTAGTTTTTAATTCAATAAAGAAATACAAAATAAGGTATTTTAATGGCTTTTGTTGCAGAAAGTTATTCACCAGAAAATTTCAAAACGGGTATTTTCTGTTACAACCTATGTGCAATTAAAACTGAGTTATATTGTATATAAAATAAAATAAGTTTCTTATAAAAATTAGATAACAGTTATCTTGCCTTGCAATTCAATTCCTCGTGCAAAATTCTAAGCGAATCTGTTACAAGATTTAACAAAAAACCTCGAATATTTAGATTTTTTTCTAAATCAACGTTATCTGCGAAGTAAGCGCGCTTTTTGACTGATGCCCATAATTTTCGAAATAATGCTTACTAAGTCGGAATGCGAAAAGTGCACTAAATTTGGTAGGGTTTAATAAAGTTGTATCCGAGTACATTATCGTTCTAAATTGGGAAGTATCACGCCCATTTTTCAAAAACTCTATTTTTGTGTTATTCTCTATCTTATGAAATTATTCGCCGCAAATGTGTGCGAAAGTGTTATATTATTTATTAACACATCTATTTTTTTTACTTTTTTTTTTACAAATTAACGTAATATAAGATTTCTATAATTTTCGTGTTTGCGCTTCTTGATTCGAACGGTGAAATGTGTACCAAATGTTATAGTAGGTAATTGATAAAACAGTTTGTCACACGCCTATTGTGCTATATCGCTTAAATTTTACAAATATATCCAATGCATTAGCCGCGCGCAGCAACAAAACACTGGCTGAACTCATAAAAAAATATAGGCACAAAAGAAAATAACAAAAACTTAACAACCGGTTGGCTCAGTGGAGACGCCTGAGTTGCTGGTTGTATACAACAACAAAATCAGCACAACCAAACAGAATCTATAAATGGGCAATTCCACATAAAATCTCCTTTTCAGCTTCCATCGTGTATATTCTCTATATTTTCCTTATGCGCTGGTTGGTAACACACGCCGATCACCAGCTTTGGCAACACTTGTGCATTTTTAGAAATTTTGTGGGCATTACTAAAATGCTGCATTCCGAAGTTAAACCTAACTACCGTCTTTCGAGAGAAAGAAGAAAGGGGTATATCGGCATGACACACATGCAAGTACATACATACATAATTCATATTTCACATGCGCAGCATTTCTAGTCATATTGATTGCAGAAAAAGGAAAGTATACTTTAAAATTTGTATAAATAAATAATGAAATGCTTTTAGTCTGCTCAACGGGGATAAAAGGACTTTTGATGAAGTTACATCCATGGCCGCTGATATGAAGAATAAGCAAGAACGATTTGCTGCATAACATGAGAACAGGAGTGCACACATTAATTTATGCACCAAATATGCACCTATATTATGGTAGATGCATTCAACCAACTACCTTAATGGGAAATTTGATTACTTGGTTTAATTAATGTTTAATGTACATATGTAGATATATTAAATACATTTGCGAGTTTAAAACTGTTTGCCGTTTAAAGTCACTATACAGTCCTTTAGTGAACTTTAAAACTAGTCTAAATTAAGTTTAAACGGTCAAACTGGCAAGTTTTAAACTTCGGTGGCTTTGGTAGCAAACAGTTTAATAAAAACTAATTCAAAACGTCGCCTTCCATAATGTTTAACTTGGAAAATGGGTGTTTTTTTACAGGTTTTGTTTTTCGAATAGAGATAAAACTGGCATTTTGTGGTCAAATCTGGCAACTCTAATGTCATTTATGTTCAGTTTGGTTTGCCATTTCATCATGAACAGGTTGACAAAAGAACAACGCTTGCAAATCGTGCAAATTTATTTCGAAAATAATGGTTCAGTTTCGCGAAGTTTACCGCGAGCTCCGTCAATTTTATGGTCGACATAATCGTCCATCAGAGCAATAAATTCGGCTAACCATGGATCGTTTTCGCACTACGTTTACTCTATGTGATAATACGCATCCGCAGAGACGTCGAACAGTGCGCACCGAAGAAACAATTGCCGCTGTAGAGCAAAGTGTTGAAGAGGACCCGAATGAATCGATTCGCCACCGTGCACAGCAATTGGAGCTTTGTCCATCAACTTTATGGAAGATTTTGCGCAAAGATCTTGGCTTGCGACCTTACAAGATCCAGCTTGTGCAAGAATTAAAGCCGCGAGACCATGCAATGCGTCGTGATTTTGGTGTATGGGCCGAAAATGAGATTGATCTCGATGCTGATTTTCATCGCAAAATTTTGTTCAGTGATGAGGCTCATTTTTGGTTGAATGGCTACGTCAACAAGCAAAATTGCCGCATTTGGAGTGAAGAGAATCCACATGAGACCCTTGAAACGCCATTACATCCACAAAAACTGACTGTTTGGTGTGCTCTATGGGCTGGTGGAGTCATTGGGCATACTTCTTCCGCAATAATGCTGGAGAGGCAGTTACCGTTAATGGAGACCGGTATAGAGCCATGATAACCGACTATTTTGTTCCCGAATTGGATGGCATGAATGTGGATGAGTTGTGGTTCCAACAAGATGGCGCTACATGCCACACAGCGCACGTCACAATCGATTTATTGAAGGAAACATTCGATGAGCGCATAATTTCGCGGAATGGACCTGTAAATTGGCCACCAAGATCGTGTGATTTGACACCATTGGATTATTTTCTTTGGGGATATGTGAAGTCGCTCGTCTACGCCAACAAACCAGAAACGTTAGGGGAATTGGAAGCCAACATTCGTGGCGTTATTGCCGACATACGGCCCCATATGCTCGAAAAAGTGGTTGAAAATTGGACCTGTAGAATTGGCTTTATTCGAGCCAGCCGCGGCGGCCACATGCCCGAAATCATATTTAAACATTAATGGCATAAAATTATCCTTCCAATAAATCCAAATTGATGGACCTTAAAACGATTTTCTTGTGTTTTATTTCAATTCGAAGTTCTATACCCCTAAAAAAAACACCCGATACTATTACACTTACCCAAATGGCGAATTGAACTATTTCCCTACAATTTGTTGGTGGCGTCTTGATGTTGTAACACAAACTGAGGGGCCTACTGTTTCACGCCGACTCCGAACGATGGATGGTGCCACGCCTATTACTTAAATATTTTTATTTCGTGTGTTTGCTAATGTAACCTGAATTAAACTTGTTGAATGTTATTTACCCCCAGTGGGGCGGTTCTATAGCTAACTTAGGATGGTTCTCACGCAAAACCTTCATACAATAATATCAAAATTATTATTAGCAGAAGAAATAATTTATTTGAGCTGTCCTCCAGTAAAATTAGTGTTGCGAGTTAACAGAGCTGTTTTTCAACTTTTTAGGAAAGCTGTTTATTATTTTATGCGATTTACAAAACTATCTCAGTCATAGAAAGACTTATTTGGGATCGGGCTTAATATAATTATCTGAGGTTTAATATTCAAAAACATATTTGTGCGAAATTCTTCAATTAAAGTAAAAAATTGATAGCATTAACAAGCTAAAATGAACCATAGAAAATACTGCACGCAAAATACCACTTCATGTACATGTAAATACAAAAAGATAAATGTCTCAAACATACACCTTGACAATTTTAAATTTGTTTCTAAAAAAAAACTAAACCTTGGATAAATAATTTAAAAATTTATTTCAGCTTACAAGAATTTTGAGCTGATGATGCAAAAAGGTTTGGAGGATATATTATATGCGGTCTGGTATTTTCATCCTAGACTAGACAATGTCCCTAAAATATCCGTAGTGTTATTGCACAATTACCTACATTTGTTATTCTATTTTTTCAGCTCTACTAGTATTAAGAATTTCCATTTTCACACCAACCGCTTGTTACAGATGTTTGTAGACGACAAAATTCATTCACCGCAAAAAATCTATTAACATAAATTTGGTGCCTTTTTCGCAACGCAATGGGAATGGACTAGACAATAGCAGTAACACATTTATCTCACACAATACTGACTTATTTTTGTTGTGACTGAATCCAAATAGCTATACATGCAAGCAATAGCACACTGACACATTTTTTTATGTTAGTATAGACTCTTATATTCTACGTACATATGCAAATTACTTAGTGCCTAGTTTGTGTGGATAGACATGCGATTTGATTGACGATGTTGATGACTAAAAAGGCTTTGGGTAATCTCGAGAAAAGTAAACATTACATCTACTTTTGTCAAATGCATATTAAAGAAGAAAGTTTTAAAAATTTGTTTAATATTTGAAGAGACCTTACACGCTGAATTTTAGCAAACAACACAACTCGCGTATTATGACAACATTTATTATAAGAAACAATTATGTATTTCTGAAAGCCTTTGAACAGTTTTGGATAATTGTGTTCTAATATATTTCACAATCATAAAAAGTAAGAAATTCAGCAGAAAAATTGGTTAAATTAATCTTTTGGGAATAGAAAACGTATCTAATAAGATCGTAAGTGTTTCTGACTTTCTCCTTATTAGATTTGTCTGATATATTTACTAGACTATAATGACATTAAATTTCTATACTACTCGCTACCTTTCCCCTTATTAGATTTGTCTGATATACACGACTATAATATCATTAAATTACTGGACTTTAATACGGATGAAAAACATAAAATTCTTGGAGAAAACTGTACAGCTAGAATCTAAAAAGTTATCTTATAAGGCTGGACCTTCAAAAACAACAGTGCTTGTAATCCGATATGAACCTTTGGTTATAAATAATGTCAGTGCAAGTTAGATACCAAAAATTATTTTCGCTGTACAAGAGCTTTAACGAGTTAACGATGTTGTATTCAGTTTTTATCCCTTTGTGTATACCGTTAATAAAATGTGATATGATTCAGTTGCTACTGGCGATGAAGCCATGGTTATCTGTCATGTTTCTCTGTCAAAAATGAAATCGATAGAGTGGTGACGTCCGTGCTCACCGCGACCAACGAAAGCAAAGAAAAAGGTTATGGATACAGCCTGCCAATCATTCATCGGTTGCTCAATATTTCCCATGGATGGGGACATCTTTGAGTCAATATTTAACCAGCAGAAGGCGCTTGCCATTCCCATGGTCTGGATGTCTTCGCTGAGGTTATAATATATACTTGCCCAACCCCATCTGTCATTCAATAATCGAATTAATCGCAATGGCAAAAAAGCAAAACGGTAATAAAGTGTAGTCAGAAGTTATGATGCAGAGGTAGGTTTATTTTTTGTTTTTTTAGAACACACAAAAAAATTATTAAATAAACTTTAAATGAAACCCATTCTATTATATGAAGTAAAATTATGTATTTCTTTTTCTGGTTCATTCGAAAACATATCTTTGCGAAATGCCACCTAAGTACATATTTCACAATAAAAGCTCTAGAGAACTAGGCATGCTCATAACCTTTATACATTTTCTTAGGAGGTGAAAAGGGCTTTTAGCTTTTATTTGATATTTGTTAGTATAAGAAGAAGAGGATACAGTCCCGTACCCAAAGTATACCCAAATAATCAAGATGTCGAGATGATCCCATTTCAAAAATATCAAAGAAGTAATTTGTTCCTTACATTAACACATCTGAAGTCAATTTTGAAATTCCCCGTATAAAAATTAGTACAACATGTCGTATACTAAACTAAAACAACACTTTATTTAATTGAGAACACCTGTGTTTTAAGTTTGTATCGGGCCTTGCAATAGGAACGCTACAGAAAATAAAAAAAAACCAGTTTGGGATATGAATTAAATTCTTTCTTTCCTGTGAAAGTAAATTCGATGCCATTATGTATGGAACTCGATTTCTTTTGCATGGGCACCACGAGCACGCTTGCAGAAGTCCAGACGCTGAACCCAATTTTCGACGGGTTTCAAGCATAAATCGGCCGATACTGCTGCAATTTCACGTTCGTTATTCGTACGAAGTTCATCAATCGTCGCTGACTTATTGACATAGACCATAGACTTGACGTAGCCCCACAGGAAATAGTCCAACGGCGTCAAATCGCAGGACCGAGGCGGCCAACTGACTGGGTAATTTCGTGAGATAACACGTTCACCAAACTTGGTTTTCAATAAATCGATTGTGACATCCGCTGTGTAGCTTGTGGCGCCCTCCTATTGGAATCACATATTGTCCAAGTCCAGATCATCCAATTTGGGCCAAAAATATTCGCATATTTTGCTCATTGACGAATTCATTCAGCCAGAAGTGACGACGACCATAAATTGGACGTAGCGCTCTTAAAGTTGAGGCCATTGACTCTGAATTTCGGTAGTAAATTTTAATAATTTCGACTCGTTGTTGGATCGTATATCTTTCCATGATGAAATGGCAAACCTTACTGAAGAGAAATGTCAAAAGAGCGGGAAAAAATATGGCGCGTTTGCTGTCACTATCGGTCTACTTTTGTAGCGTCCCTATTGCAAGACCCTTTATATATGTACATTCATGCATATACATCTTAAGCAATATAAGTGAAGAAATCTACTGGAATAAAAACAAAATTTCCTTTACAGAAGTTACAGAGATGCTTATGGAACAAATATTTCTTCATTGGCGTTATAAACTTTAATAAATTTCGAAGCAATATGAAAATCCATAAGCAGCACAAAGCGCGAATAGTTTCGTTACCAACTTATTAGGAACGGACTTATACTGATTTGCTTTCAAGGCATACAAAGACGAGTATTTTCGGGACGTATCGAACGTTTTACTCAATTGGTCTTAACAAAATTTTATTCTGAGTACAGGGCCATTAGTAAAACTTTTAAGTTTGTTGACCCTTTCACACTACTTAAGTGGCTTTGTGCTACTAATAGCCTTAAACGTAGTTTTGCCCCAATAATTCTCTAAGCGAGAATACCAATAGATACGACAACATGCAGGACAAAATGTCATTTCCACTTTCCAACTCGCTGTCACTTTCTTCAAAACTATCTGATTCTATAGAGTACATGAGCTTTTCAACTTCTTTATCTGTGAGCTACTCATTCCACGTTCTGGTTTCCTCAACATATTTTATTTCGTTTCTTGACTCCACGGCTTTTTATTTTATGAAATTTTTTTGCAAAACCTAGACTTTCTAGCTATAGTGAAACATGCAAGATATATTTATTAACTTATTTTCCACTTTTTTTTAATTAGAAAAGATTCACTTTAAGTAGAACAATCCCATACAATTTCAAATCATCATAGAAATGCTACATAATTTTTTTTTTTCAAGAACGGTACGATTTAAATACAGTAAATGTAAGAACATTTAAGGGCTATCTCTAGAAGATATTGCTGGATAGAAGGTAAAAAAAATTTATTTTATCGAATTGAATATTTTTACGCAAATAGGCTTTAATAAATTAAATTAATTTTTGAAGTACAACTTCTTTAGCGACAGTGATTTTTTACATCGTGAAGCGAAAGTCGAGTCGGAATGTCGTCTAACGAAAGTCGCGTTAGAATGGTTTCCAAAATTTACCAATATATTTATTAATTTCAACCACTATTTTTTACTAATTTCTACCACTATTTTCAACTAATGCTACAACTAATTACTACCACTATTTCTACTAATTTCTCCACTATTTTTACTAATGCTACTTCTAGTTACTACCACTACTTTTACTAATTTCTGCTACTATTTTTACTTATGGTCGTAATAATTTCTACCACTATTTTTACTAATGCTTCTACTAACTACTCGTCGACTCTTATTAATTTCAACTGCCATAAAGAAGTTTTACTTTTTGCTCGCGCACTTAGATACATACGTGTTTTTTTTGATATTACATTCATATTTGAATTTCTACCACTATTTTAACAAATGATACTACTAATTTCTACCACCATTTTTACTCATTTCTACCACTTTTCTCATTACTTCTACTACTATTGTTACTTATCTACTTCTAAATACTACCACTATTTTGACTAATTTCTACCACTATTTTTTACTTATGCTTCTACTAATTACTACGACTACTTTAATTAATTTCTACTACCACAAAGATGTTTTATTTCTGGTTCGAGCACTTAGGTGCAGAGGTGTTTTTTTTTTATATTCATTATAAGTATGAAGTCTACGGTAGAGCGGATAGCGGCATTTTGTTCGCCTGTTTTATTTAATTAATGCACGTATTTTCTGACAAATTCCGTACATATTTATGCACAAAGTATTTTAGAGTGGTACTTGTGACAAATTGGATTTACTGCGTGATGAAGTGAAGTTCTTTCTCCTTTCAAGATAGTTAATTTCAAATGGCAGAACGTATTTAATAAAATTTACGCACACAGATATCTAACAACAACATGCGCTGTCCACCAACGTTATTATAGTTATTGTTGTTGCGAAATTAAAACTAAAACTCTTACAAATATTACTTTGCAAAACTTTTGTGTATAATTTGTTGTGAAACTCATTACAAATTCCTTTGAAAGATTGTGCTGCTAATCATGTTTTACGCTCTGAAAGCTAATTGAAGCCAGTCAACAGGCAAATTATGCAATAAATTGGCCTGCTTTGCATACTCTGCACTACTTCATTGAAGTAATGAAAGTGACAGATTCCGTACATATTTACAAAATAGTTTTCAGCGGGGAACAAGTTGTTAAAGTGACCAGATTTACAAAGAGGTTTATTTTATTTAAAGCAATCATTCAGCACACAACCATTCACTACTATTAGGGGATAAGAACATAGCATAAATTAATTAAGGTTTTTTTTTTTTTTTTTTTTATTTGAAATAATCAATGCCGAAAGCTTTGAAATAAAAACATGGCACATTAAACGAATACATATGTATATACTAATTTCATCGGTCTGTTCAAACATTGTTGCACTTTCTTGTAGTCTTTCTATCCACTTCTGTTGATATTTTTAATTTGCTGCTACTACTCTAAAAACAATTCGAATGGAAAATGGTATTTTTCATGCGCTTTTGCGCGCACACATACACACACAAACATTTCGCGTCTAGCTTTTACATTAATGCTATTGGTTGCAGTTGAAGTAATGCTGCTCATACGCAGTGGTGCACTGTTTGCGCAAAAAATGTAGCAATGACTCCATGTGATGTTGGGGAAACAAATTTTCAAACATTCCTCACACTAGTTACAACAATTAATGTGGCCTTTACTGCTGCTGTCGTGTTTTAACGCACTTAATCCTCACTTCCGCTTGCGCTCACTTTCCTCGTTTGGTTCATCGGATTTTTCTTCCCATAACAACACTGCAGTTTGCTGGTCAACGGTAACATTACGAGATACACAATTTGAAGTTGAAGTAGCTGGCAATGACTATTGGCATCGTTGTGGCCAGTGAAATTGTAAAACGGACAGCAATTCAACAAAATGAAAGAAAAACTGTCTACAAATAAATACACATGTATGCCTGTATATATCTAATGGAATTTGATCAAATGATATAATACCATGCAATGGGAGGAAAAGAAAATTTGCCGTTATCCCACACACAATGCTACTCTTTACATTTCGCTGCCATGTCATTCACTTCCCTTGCCCGCAACCCCTTCCCACTTGGCTTGATCGCTCTGAAGTTTAGCTACTTTGTCTTTGTCCACAGCGTAGCGACGTTGGTAGCGTTGGTGCTGATCTCAATGCAGCGCTAATTAAAAGCGGATAATTGCATTTTTTGTTGTACAACTTAAACAATTTCCTTATGTCCGCTTCTACAATACAAACATTCGTATACAAACATTCATACAAATATTTTTTAAAACAGCACTATCTTGACTGCCTGCGCATCAACAATAATTGTATTGCATCTATTTCGCTATGTTTTGGCTTCACTTGCTTCGTGTGGTCTGCTCTATTGTCCTACACCCTCTCTACAAGACTCATTTTTCTGTCTCTTCTCCTGAGGTTTAGCTTGAAATTGTGTTAAATGTTTGCTTGCAACAGCCATCAGTGGCAATGTGACCTAACCGCCTGTACAACCATTCATTTGATTTCCTTGGTTTTTGCTTCTAATTCATTTCTCGCTGCTATTTGGCCTCCAGCGTGCACTTCAATCGTATGCTTTAGTGTACGCTCTAGTTGCTTGGTTATTTTCTGTAAACAGCTGGAAAACCGTTTTGTCAGTGCCATAGCTTTGCACAACTGACAGCCAACAACAACAACAACAGAGCAACAGTAATACAAGAAAATATACGAAATATTAGCCGCAGCCAAAGTAAATGCATAGCTAAAGAATGCGAAAAGTATAAACACACACACACACACACACACACACACACACATTTGTATTCATAAGAACCTCACACAAATACAAATATATGCTCGAACATTAATCATAATAAACATATTTAGTAAATGTAATTTGTGTAAAACATAGCCAGCTCTTAAAAGCTTAAGAAGTTAATAGTTTATTGTGTGCATTTTTTAAAGCATTTAGCGCATTTAACATTTAGTGTACATTTTATGCTCTGTGAGTGTTGCTTTTGAATATTTTAAATTATAAGGCTAATTTACCCATTTAAAAAAAATAAATAACCAAAATTTCAGTACAAAAAAAACTAATACGTTGCCAGAAAGTCTCAAAAACTCATGAACTCATTACTAGGAGTTTTAGTCATTGCATCTATGTGTAATTTTTGTAATAAAATGTTGGTTTGACTGTATGCTAGGTATAGACCATGACATTCGTACGAATTTATTTAAGATTGAAACAAAAGCAACAAGAGTGCTTTTGATAACAAAAAATTTTGCAAGGCTAACCAGTTAAGTACAAACATGCAAAGCCGATATAAAATGGTCCAGACGCGATAAAAAACTAAACTTTTTTTAACGTGTACAGAAATATTAAAAAAAAAATTCGAAAACTCGAGGAAAAATTATTTGCTTTAAATGTGGAAATTATGATCAAAGAATGTCAATAACTGTTAAATTTTCGAAATATGAAAAATATCTCTCAGCTGTTTATGTTTAGAGATCGACCGCTAAGCGATTTTTAGAGCCGAGTCGAACCGAAACTAAATGTATTTTAAAATAATAAATAATCAATACATTTTTAAAAATTCTAGATTATAAATATTTTTTTTTTAAATTGATATTAGCTTGTATTATATTTAATTCACTTCAACTGAAAAAAATTCACATTTTTGTTTAAATAACAATAAAAAAAAACTTACATTTTAAATCCTATGAATGTAATCATTTTATATTATAATGTAGAAATATTAGCATATATCGATATCCGGCAGCACTAGACAATTAACACTAGACAAGCCCAATGGAAGGGAAGTCAGATATTTGTCAACTGCAAATTTGAGCTGAGTAAAATTATTCAAAAATGTAACAATTTCCTAGCAGCAGACATTCAATGAGAAAATGCCCTATTCGTTACATTACGGACTATTTTTCTTTTGTTTGTTTGATGTTTATTAATTTTTTTTAAAGCATGGCAAATTATATAACAAACAAAGTAAAAATCCAGATTTTGAACTAATTAGAAAAATTAGAAAAATTAAATAAAATTTAATCACATTTTCAAACTTTTTACTTAGATTTTTTGGCATAATAAAGCGCAGGTTTAAATTAACTGAAAATACCAAATGTCCATCAATTTTTGATAATTTTTTTTTGCTGGCTCATTTTCAATCATTTTCTCACATTGTCTAACGTACTTAGCATGGGAAAAAATGAGTGACAAAAAAAAATTACACTAACGAAAAAAGCACTTAATTAAAAAAAGGGTTTTTTTAGACTAACTGCTGAACACGAAAATTAGTTTCATTTATTTTTTAAGGAAGGGTTTTCGGGATATAGGCAAAACTCCAGTTTTCGAGATCCTTTTGGAGTTATTGCCAAAAAACACCTAACCTAAAAGAAACCTTAACTAACGGACAAAAAAATAATAAGCAGAAATATACAGACAGACAAAATATGCTTTGCACATAAAACACATCGCACGCTAAACTCGGTGTTTACAAAAACAAAAGACAGAACCAGCAAGGAACAACAACACAACGTAGTATATGAAATCAAGTGCAATAGTAAATTGGGCATTAAGTATACATACATAGGCACTACAAAGCGATCACTCGGAATTCGAATTAGCGAACATAAAACGGACGCGGAGAACAAAAAGACAACAACAGCATTGGCACAACAGTTAACGAATAGCGGACACTAGAAAATACAAAAATATTAGACGTGGAGAAAAAAGAGAGGACAAGATTAACATTTGAAGGGCTGAGAATACAACAACAAAAATGAAATACGATGAATTTTAAGGAAGACGTAGACAATATAAACTGCGCATACAGAACAGCAATAACGAGTGATGGCTAAACAGAGAGACAAAAAAGTAGTGTGTAATTCAATATGTGGAGTTTTATTGTTATATTTTTGTTTGTTTTGACGTTGTTACTGTTTTCAATGTAATTAACAATGTAAGTGCAATCATTGTTGTAAGAAATATTGTTATTTTGTTAACACTTGTTTTTATGTTTTATGTACAATAAAATGCAGACTCCATGATGAAGGCGCGGAAGACGCCGAAACGCGTAGGAGAAAAAAAGAAAATTTTTGTTTGCTTTTAAGATATTACCGACCGAAAAGCTTCTAAAGCATCCCAATTGGAAATTAAACTTTGGTCCTAAGAAAAATACAAACTTAATGGATATCGTTTTTAAGGGACATTCAGCCTCTTTCCCAGATATATCCTTTGTGTAAATCAGAGTAATACTTTTTGAGCCACTGGCGTCGAAAATTGATCATTTTTAGCGCTTGAATTGGGCAGAAAATGAAAAGTTTTTAGAAATTTCATAGCAACGGTCAATATAAATTCTTGCTATATTAATATTTTCAGTTGAAAATCTGTCAAAAACTTTTCATTTAACGGTGTAACAGATTTGGGTACGCTGCCTCCGAAAATGGCACCCAAATCTATCCATCATTTAGATTTTCAGATACAGGGTTTTAAAGTTTTTAATAAATTTTTGGTCTATCTTACATTAACTTTTTCTAAATGGTTTCCAACACTCTTTTACGAATCGCAATTCCTATCTTGATCTGAGTTTAGGATAAAATTATGTAAATTTTGATATCGAAAATGTTTACATATTTATATATCTTCTAACTGTTAGAGTCAGTTTTGTGCCAAAAAATAACTGAAAATATTAAAAAAATGCATAAAACAAAAATTTTTTGATGAATACTGATTTGCGTATAAAATAAAGTGTTTAACAAAGATCGTTTTTAGAATTTAAAGAGTAAGGTAGATATTCTGTTCGCTTTAAATAGCAGCGAATAAAGTATCTCATGCAGTTTCCAGTTTATTTTCTAGCGTATTGTTATAATGTCTCTACAAAACTCTTAACTAAAATGTCAGCGACTAAAACGGACTTATTGCAAGTCCAGCAATATTTCCCAGGAAATAATATTCTGAAGACTATTTGACATTATTACAACATAATGACAATCTGTTTTCTGGTGCCAACATTTTACTGAAGTCTAGAAGTATTGCTGAAGTTGGCCCCCAAAATCTGAGAGATCATAGCCAGTGTAGATTTTCATGTTTAGAAAACTAATTTACACATGGGTTTTTTCTTAAATCAAATAAAAAAATGCAGCAATTATTTGTAATATTTCACTGAAAATTAAAATAAATGCTAGTTTATTTTTTAATGCATGTAAAAAATGCATTTAATTTTTACTCAAGATTTTTGCAGTAACACCAAGTCTGATACTGTTCCACTCTGTATTTATATTTATTTTACAGCTTAGGTATTTCTCTTTTAGATGCATTTTAAATATTTACCCAGAGAAATGCCGCTAACGAGCGCGGTAGAGATTGGTTAAGCGGTTGCTGAGATAAAGCATTGCATAATAAGTGGTGCCCCGTTTTCAAAGCTGACATAAATTACTTCACCAACTTCCAATAATTTTTCTAAATATAAAAATTATATTTAGGTATTCAAAAGTTTGATGATGACTTTTAAAGCACTCTGTTATTGTGGCGTCCAGATTTTCTATTTATTTTAAAGCCTAGATATTTGAGTTCAAAATTTAAAATGTTTGCAACAAAAGCAGTCAAAAATTACTACAATGCGTTGGTATAACGATGTAGAATTTCGTGAAGTCCGTCCAAAAGTGGTGTTTTGCTAGAAACAGTTGACACTGTGGCCCAATTGATAACGCAAAATCGTCACATATCACGAGATATAAGTACCCTGAACTTAAGTGGTACGAACGTAGATTCAATATTGCATAATTTGACCCCAAAATAGACACGTGGCAAAAATTTGAAAATAGGTTCAAGCGAATTCAGAAGTATATTGACATAAGAGGAGAATATTTTGAAACCAATAAAGTCGTTTTAATTATTATTTTAGTGTGTTTTTAATATTAGGCGCAAAATAAAAAGGCAACCCTAGTTTCTTAACGAAAGTTGGTACACACTTTACGTTACGGTTCGGTAAGCACAATAGATTAAGATCTATTTAAATCGGGTGAAAACCACGCCCATTCCACAATTAGACTAATTGACAATAATCAAAAAAATCGATATTTTAGTGAGACTATGCATAAAATGTAATTTACTCAAACACTCGAGTTAAACAAATTCTAGAAATAGGCATGACGCAAATAGGTGTGTATACAAGATTATTTATTTAATTCGGTACACGCTTTACATTTCCACTTAGTAAGCATGATATCAAAATAATAGAATTCGGGGAAAACACTACAGGGATCTCTACATACCACAAAATATCAGAGAAATACGTTAAAATAGATATTCTGTTAAATGCGCGTGGTACGATAAAAAAATTAATTGATTTTTGTTTCTATTTAAATAAATACAATACGTTTAAATTTATAAAGTGAAGAAAAATATTATTTGAATTTATTGCATACAACATGTAATGTTCATTTGAAACAAAAACATATTCCGAGTATTCGAAGTTGAGTTTCACCCTAACTTCAACTCTTCTTTAATTAGTTTGGTTCCATTGGTAAGAAATGCTTCATTAAATATGGTTCTTGGAGATTATTTGGCGACAGCGCCACCCAGCTTATTTCGTATAGAAAACATCAACTACTTTCTACTACGCTGCCATTCGAGTTTTTAATTTCATTTATTAGAACATTATAATTTATTAGTACATTAAGATTAAATTCTTTTATAGTGTAACAAATCAAATACTAATATTGTTTAGGGATTACAGGATATACCTGTACATTAATACATCAATACAGAACTTACAGAATAATGACAGTTCTTGGTTTGATCAGAGACAACCTGGTCAATGCCATGAAATAAGATTTAGCACAATTAAACTGCAAGAACGAATAGACTAATAAATTAAGCGAAAAAGGAACATACAGCATCTGAAATTCATGTATGGTCAAACCCACGTAGTCCATATACATAACACGTCACATGGTTAAAAGCCACGTTAATTTTATGCTCCGAATATAAGTCTAGCTTCTATAGACTAGTTCAGAGTATGTAAGAAATGGTACTATCAATTGTATTGCGAGTTTCCGCCTAACATCAACAGGAGTGGATAACTCAAACTGGAGTAAATTACGCAACGTAGAATTGACCTTACCTACGTCCATGCACGTCAAACTTGAACTTGAATTTTGTCAACATATTCCATTAACAGAACAGTTACCAATACTCAGGAACGGAACATTATGAGCATCTAATTTTCTTCTACAAATAGGTAATCCATAAATTTTTTTAACGCTAAGGGAAAGCCCAGAGTCAGTAGACCATTTCAGAATAACTGCTAAATCATAATTAGCTTTTGAAACCAAATAATCAACGTTTTCGAGGTTATTGGATAAATAGAACTGTATGTCATCAGCGTATGCATGGATGGACATATATTAACAGACAAGAAAAATATCATTTACAAAAAAGACTTAAAAAGCATAGGTCCAAGAATTGACCCTAGTTGTATAAAATTTTCACAGATACGGCTTTTTTCACTATACTTATTTATTAGCTGCTTGTCGTAATTCTTTATACATATAAAGGGTGTTTTTTTTACACTGATAGAACTTTAAATTAAAATAAAACACATAAAAAATGAAGTATGATACAAATTTTTTTTTTATTTGAAAGAAATTTTTATGACATTTAATATTTAAAAACGATTTCTGGCATATGCCCGCCACGCCTAGCTTTAGTGAATCGGATGCGATAAGTCCAATTTAGAACCACTGCAAAATTTCCATGTTGTGGATGGACAAAGTCCAACTTATTGAGCACGGCGGCGAATAGACAAATTCGGATCTTATTCAACACCATCCCTTACAGCACCAATATTTTCTTCTGTACGTACAGTTCTCTGTCTTGTTGTTGGTTTTTCATCGAGTAGAGTAAATGTTGTTCGAAATTTATCAACAGTTCGACAAATAAGCTGCTCGGATGCTCGATTATGTGGACCATAAAATTTACGAAGTGCGAACAGAACACTGATTTTTAAAGTAAATTTCCACAATTTGTAAACGTTGTTGCGGCGTCATTATTTCCACGATGATTTGTCAATGCTTACTGAACAGAAATGTCAAACCGAAATGTCATTTACCAGCTGCCAAGTGGCAGCTATCCCTATCGAAAGTTCTATCAGTCTAAAAAAAATCCCCAATACATACGCATGTATATTTTATTTCACTATTATTTGACGATTTTGGTTTGATCCAAATATGCCAACATAAAATTCGCCAACGATACCAATCTATGTCAGATATCAGTTTCGTATAGTAAGTGGAATTATATTACATCAATAATGCCGCTAATATAAGCTTTAATGCACATTTGTGTTGGCACATGCCAAACAGAATATTTATTCTTAAATTAAAGAGCTATCTGAAATTTTAAATTTAAAAAAACATGATAAATGAAACCATTATTTGAAACGATAGGATGGTCAATATAATCTAATGTTTGACTATTATTTCAGTGTAATTTATTGAGCTCGAGGCCAGGCTTTTATTTAGGGAATAATTGAGAAAACAACGATTTTTCGAAGTGGTAGAAGTGATAGCTGCTACTTCGGATATCACCACATCTCTTCCTCAAACTTCTTTCTTTCTAGACCTTACCAAGGTTTTGAACCATGGTACATATATTGCTAGACGAGCAGGCAAGAAAGAAAAAGAAAACAAGAAAATTCTCACTTCTCTTTTGAAAAAATTATTATAAAAAGGTAATCACAATTCAATGGGCCATGATAAAAAACTGTGTTCAATAGCAGCTGCCTTTTGGCAAGTGCAGTAAAATTGTTGTAGTTAATAAGATTATCATAAAAAATAATTTTCGGCCAAAGGTAGCATGAAACTAAAGACTTTATCATTTCTGCTTTGCCTGTATATACTTAGCGATGGAAATGCGGCTCATTTATTTTTTTGTTACCCTTCATAAAATTTTTTTTTTATACGTTTGGGTATAGTATTGAATTTTGTAAGAAACTGTGCAATTTTAGCTGCCAGTATTTCAGCGGAAGCTTCGTTACGACTCCGAATGCGTTAATAGAAGAACGGATTGACACCTGTATTACTCTTCCATTTCAATTTGTGTGACAATGTGGTAAAATTTTTAAATGAAAATCAGCGGTTTACTTATTGTGAATTCCTGATAAGCAAGGAATGGAAAAAGGAGCATAATTTTAGCAAATTACTTTAATTTTAAAAGTGGACAAGTTTTTGTTACGCTTTTCGAGATTGTTCAAAAAGAGCCGAGATATGAAAACAAAAATGAGTCAACACAATTTGTAGTAGCATTCAGTTTGAGTAGAAAGTAGAGTTTGCATGTTTCGTGGCTGTCCCTTATCCTGGAAAATTTCGATTTTCATAGTATTCCACTCTTGCACTTTGTATTTCATTTATTAACTTACAAAGCGGAGTTTTCGAGAAGATGGCTTAGCATCTCTTCATTTATGCACATTCTGCTGTTGTCCTTTGATTATCGAACTCAGTTTATTATTTTAACCATCTTGTTGTTGTTAAATAAGTTAAGAAATATGTTAACTTTGATTTTATTTCACAGCGTTTTCGATTACTTTATACTGTTGTTTAGTGGCGAATGCTTTTTTCTGGACAACTTTCAGAAGAGTTAGATAAAATAGCTAGCGACGACAATCCAATACTTAGTAGTCTATTTGTGGTTCCATCGAGTAATGTAAAAGACATATATGAGATATTTAGTTGAACTATAGTTAAATATACGAGTATAAGCAGACGCAGAATTGTAACCCATCTACTGCCCTTCATTTGCACTAACTTTGCTATTGATTGCGCTCAATTGATTTGATTACCAAATATGGATTAAAGCTTCAAATGAATGGATTTTAGGTGGTGCAAAAATTGTATAATAACCGCATAAAATAAAGAGCCATTAAATAAATACATCATGCTTCTTAGACACTTTGAACAAACACAACTTTCATTGATACTTTGTTGGGTCTTCGCAGTGCAAACGATACATGAATTCACGCTTGATCATGCTGGTAAATATCATTAATCTGTCCTCTAAGCTAGAGGTCCGATCTTTAAACAGGATGCGTATTGCTGGGTTCGATTGAACAAATGTCTCGGATAAAGCAATCACAAATCCATATTGAGATGAAAAGTATTTGCTAAATTTTTACACCAAAGTGTCATATTATTATAATTATTGTTTATTTATTTGGAGTAAATATAATTATAAAACTTATCGCACAATTTGCAGAGATTTAGTTATACTTTTTTACTTCACATCTAGAAGATATTTATTTATGATAGGATTATCTGAATAGTTACACAATCCTTTGAATTTCTCAGATATTTTAGTTATTTTGCTACGAATACGATCTATTTGGTTTTCAGTGTATTTGGTTTTCAGAATCCCGCAAGTGGATATCCGTAGAGTAGAGTGGCTTGGTAGATTCCTTTGGCTTTAACAAGTTTATTATCATTATTTAATTTTGAATTTCTTTTTATAAGTGGATATAATAGTTTAATACTAATCCCAATTTCTACACAATATAGTTGATATGGTTTTTAAAGAGCAACTTGGTGTCAAGGATAATACCTAGGTACTTTACTTGATTAGGCCAGGGAATGATGGAGGAAATTATATGTATGCTGGAGTTGACAAAATAACGGAAATTTCTTCTTCTCAAGAAGAATATTTCTTGTGTTTTATCAGCATTAATTTTTTTCCATTTATGAGAGAATGCAGAGAGTACGTTCTGGCCATAATTATTTGAGTTTTAGATTGCAATATCATCTGCATAAAACAAATGTGACAGCTATCAGTTTTTTTCCATATCAGAGCAGTATATGGAATATAGCAGAGGCCCAATAACCAATTCTTAAGGTACACCTGCGGACGGTTGAACTAGAGCTGTGTACTCATCTTCGATTTACACACAAAACTATCTATTGGTCAAAAAACTACGTATAATTTTGATTAAATATTTGGGTAAATAAAAACTGATCAGTTTGTTTTTGAGTCGCAAGCTTTTTCGACATCGAGCAGTATTAGGGACGTAGACCTTTTACTGCAAGTACTTTCTTGCACTAGATTGCTTAATCTTCTAATAGCGCAGCATGGGGAGTGGAACTTATGGAAACCGAATTGTTCGTTTGGTATAATATCTTTTGTTTTCAGTACGTCCAAGATCTTTTCTTTTAATACGTTTTCTAGTACATTTCCCAGACCACTGAGTAGACTTATGGGACGATAGCTGGATGCAAAATGATTTGGTTGACCCCTTTTTGGTATAGGGGTCACTTTAGCCACTTTCCATATCTCAGGGAAATATTGCAACTTTAGGCAAGAGTTAAAAACGATTGTTAGATACTTGATGACAATTTGCGGTAGACATTTTATCATGAGATAATTTGTTTCATCGAGACAAGAGGATTTTTTAGAGCGTAAGTTAAATGTGATGAGTGTGACATTTTTGTGTGCAATAAGGCAAGAATATGGAACAGTAACTATCAACGCATTAAGGCGGGAGACGTCTGTATCAACCATTTGGTTTTGAGCTGGGTGCCCAGACTCTCAGGGACTTTTTGGTATGCAAGAAAATTCTCAGAAAAGCATATGTATATATATTCTATCGCAAATTAAAGCTACAAATAGGTGGTAAATCTTCTCCTAGGAAATTATAAAAGCTGGTTTTTTGAAATTTAAGGCAGGGAAGTTAGTATAGTAGAATTTATGAATGAAATTTCGGAAGTAAACAACAAGCGTGTTATGATATTGTTTTTTGCATTCAATTTAAATGGTGTTTTCGGTATTTAAAATATTTATGCATATAGCAGGTTATATGCTTTACTACTCTGTTTGTTTTTAAGTAGTTTTGAAATGATCAAGTAAAGTGGCGCCCTATGGCTGACTGCGCCCTGATTGTATCCACGTTAAATCAGGTATTTAATTGATACTGAGAGAAAACTAATGTGTGGCTATACTAAATCAAATTTATTAATCCATTCAATAACTTGGGGTATATAGCTTAGATGAAAAAGTATTTATTCGAAGTAGAAGATACAAATAAAGTTTCTTAAAGTCATTCAGTAATTAATAGCTCTTACAGAGAAATAACGGCTTCGGGCTATTCGCTGGGCAGATAAAGACCGAATATGACTATCATTTTATATTACCGAATTTAGTGATATATTTTGGTTGGTTTCAATTTTTTGGAATTGAAACATAAATATTTAAAATTTAAGAAAAACAAGAATAGTTACGCATAAACCGAACAATTTCAATGATCAGGAGTGCACTGAGTTCTTCCGAATGCTCCGGAAATATTGTATTTTGAGAGTGACCATCCCCATTTATAGAAAGATAATTTTTCAGTATTTTTTTAGTATATGCCGGGGATGGTATTGCATCAAAGAAGCAGGTGAATACCTTTGGAACTGCCATCCGATCGTAAATAATATCTGTCATTTTTGCACTATTTTTAAATAATTTTGGCTTTTACTCCATTTTCCATCTTAAATTTTGTTGTCCAGATTTTTATAAATCAAATTATAAGAATGCATGTTACATATATAACATTTAATCATGTTGCTTGCTATCTGAGAATTTTTCTGCTAAAAATAGTATAAGCTTATGTAGTATATTGCAAAAAGCTTTAGTGTACGTGCAATTGAATAGTGAATAGCAAACAACCGTTCTAAAACTATTATTTTTTCCGAACGACTTAAAATGCATTTGCGTACGTGCCCCCAAAAAGCCCAAGATGGCGCTAATTTTTTATATATAGATATATTTCAAGCATACTCTGCTTTAGCCAGACTTTGCGGTAGATTTTCAGAGATTTTCTAGAAATGTAAGTTTGTATGTTAGTACTTGTCGGGTGTGATTTGCACTATACCTCTTCGGCCTGCCGTTTTTATGGCTGGCTAAAAATGACTACTGCTGTTGGATACAATAATTGTTTATCTAGCCACTTGGCTACTCCGGCTCGCTTTAGTTTTTGCTGCACTGTCTGTATGTTTCTTCATTTAGCCATTTGTCATTTTATCTTGTCTTAAATTACAGTTAAATTGGTTTTAGCCAAAGAAATGAAATTTTGCAAATTCCGAACAATAAATCAGATTTCTTTCATGTTTTTTGAGCTATGTGGTCGTAAGTGGGCTAAATTATTGCTATTTTTTCTATTACGAGTATACCCACTCATGCTGTAAAAATATAGCATCTATGTATATATTGTATGTTTGTACGTACGGGGGCGTATGAGTAACCACTGTGTGAATAGCTAAGTATTGCATATAGAATTTTCATATATGCTGCAAATGTATATTTGTGTGCGTTTAATTTTTTTACGACAATAGTTCTTTGTATGGTCGACATTCAGCCTTGGTCCATAAATTATGCAAATAATTTCATTTTAGATAAATTCGAAAATCTCACTTAAGTTTGTATTATTTATTCTGATTTATGCAAATCTATGCATCTAGGTTTTTGATTTAATATAATTCTTTTAATTTAGTACTTTGTTTCCATTGAGGATACATACTACAATCTTGTGTGTAAATATGTAAAAATTTATGGCAATGATGGATTGAAAATGATTTGTTCTTCCTGTGTATATTTCATTTTTCGAATCGAGCAAGCGAAGTTTGAGTCTGGTGAGAAATGAGCTGCTCGTCAACTTAGTAAAAAAATATGCAATGTTTCATTACATCCCAATGGTTACTCATACGCCCAGCCAAACGATCGTTAGTCATCATTATGTAGCGGCGTATGAGTAATCTAGTGAAAATTTTCATAATTTCCACTAAACCGACCAGTATGTATATATTTTACTAAAATAATGGTAATCCAATAAAAAAATAATTTAAAACTCAAATGATTGCTATAAAAAATTGTACTAGATAAGAAATTTCAAATTCGAATAACTTGCTTAAGGGCCGTTTTCTCAATATCTGGTTAGATACGAATCAGAATCGAGACCAGCCGAAAGTTAAGTAGATGCAATTTCCGACAGATGGCACTAACCGAACATGGAGGAAATGAAATATTTGATTAAGTTCTGATTATTAACATAATCAAAAATTGAGCAAACGGCCCTAAATGGCCTATCCTGGAAAAATGATTAACACCACTGAACTTACCCTGCTGGAACTGACTACATCTGATAGATGTCTAATTTGCCAGATTTTCTACTATCACGGTATTATTGAGGAATTAGTAATTTAGCTAGAAACTCTTTGAAATTAGTGCTCAAAGTTTGAAATGATAGATTTGAGTATAAGATAACTCTCCCGAACTCATCTGAAAATTTGAGATAAAATTGTATACATGGGTGTCGACGGTAAGAGAAATACCGTCTGCCAAGGCGCCATGACGAATTCAAAAACTGCTCTGACTTTTTCGGATTTAGTTATGCTCTCCAGATGTGCACTGTAAATAAACTGCATTTTATTTTAGTTGCATTTTTAAATATTAATGTATATTGGTCGATTATAGTACCGACAAATACAAACTCAATAGAGATTTTTAGGCTTTAATTGAACTATGGGTTATGGTATAGTATTTTAAACCTCCAACGTTTTATCCCAAGCGTATCTCATGAGATTCATCGTAGCTTTGTGAATATAAAAGTAACTTTTGTTGTATGGCAGATAATATGACCCTCCAGTTCCCGTACTAATTCTCATATGGAGCTCAAATCTAATTTACCAATTATTGCTTGAATATTTTAGCTTTAGCAGAATTTTCAACCACATTTTTCTTTCTGGAGTTATAAGATATTCAGATAAATATATATCTTATAGGTGACGGTTTAAATAAAAACCGGATATATTATCGTTCCATAGTTTTTTCTTAGCAGAATCGGTACCGGAACTGCCATTTATGTTTTAACTAATTACTTATCACGTTCCCATTTATAAAATTTGTTCTTGGAATATTTTCTGTTCATTTCTAGTGCTTATACCTTTGGTTCTACCCAAGTTCTTGTCTTGTTTTTAGTAAACAGATTTTAATCGATCAAATGTTACGTCTGAGTTTTTGTTCGTCAGTTAGTTTACTATTCTTCTGTCAAATCTTATCTGTTTGTATATTTTCATATTCTGTTTGTCTTTGTGTTTGCATTCGCAAGTCAGCCTTGCTTGTTTAGTAGGCCCTCAATATTCATGCCGGTCTGTAGTATTTGCTCTAGGTTTTTTATTGTTTTAAATGCTGTTTGGATGTTGCATTTCTTAAAGAAGTTTGCTAATTTGTATGCTGCCTATTAAATATTACCGCCAAGGTCTTTCCGCCTTTCTGTTTGCCGTTTTTTTTGCGTTTCATGATTTTTTCTAATTGTGCACATCAAATCCTTTTTTGTATTCATTATTTTTAACTATATTATAAATTTTGTATCTACTGTTCTTTCTTATTTGCTTCCTATGTTAGAAGTGTGGATGGGTCGACGTGTTTATTTATTATTGTGTCGGTTGTTGATTCCTTATAAATTTCACTATTAAATTTTTCTGGGATCTTTTCTAGCCTGATATTCAGATCTACATAGTGTACTTTTATTTCGTTTTCTGTTTTCATCAACAACTTTATGTTTTAGTGTTGTTTGTTGAAGCACTCTAGGACTTCTTCTTCGTCGTAGTTGGCTCCAGTGCAAATAATGTTATCAATGCCGCTCGCGTGGAATGTCATTCCGAGCTTTCTTTTTAGTTCCTCAATATATAAATAGCCATCTAGGGTTTGCATGCTCTCAAATGGTTTGATTTCCGATCCCCATTTCGTTCGGTTGTCTGCATATCTTATTGTTATATTTAAAATATTTTTACATGGCGTTGTCCCTAAGAAGTTTGTGTTTATTAATAGTGTTGTGTGCATATAAGTTTCTATGTCAAACTAAGCCATTTTATTGTCTTGCGTAAATTTGATGGCATTCAGTTTGTTAATCTATTACGTTTTATTCATTATTTTATGCTCTCAATGCAGTTTTAGGGTATCTAAGATGATTCATCTTTATATATTTTGATAGTTAATAATCAGGTGCCTCTTTGTACATAGTTTGCTGAGGGCCTCATTGCAACATGCGGCTTGCGGATCTTTGGTAGCGCTATCAGTGGTGGGCCTGACTGACTTAATGTGTGTTTACTGTCCAAGTTTATTATCGTGGTCGTTTATTTATTTATCGTACTCTGTTTGGTGATCGTCGGTGCGGTTCACACCTACTCTCTGCATTGGATTTCCTCAATAATTTTTTGGGTATTTTCTATGTACTCTCCTTTGTCAATAAGTTCTAATACATTTCCTTTGCCCGCTTTCGTTAAATTTATATTGTTGCTTTTGAATATTCGTTTCGAATTTTGTATAATGTTTCCTTCTTTGTTATCCATTTTGTTTTCATCGTTTTTTAGTTGATCCTCAGTAATTTCTTTGCGCATATGTTTCAAGTGCTATTGATTCTCGCTTGGTATTAGTGATGTTGCAACATCCGCGTCTTTGCTGGCTTATTCCGTCCTTTTTTTAATATCACTAATGTTGTATTTGAGCCTCTTCTCTAATATCTTATTTTCATCTTTATCTAGTGTTCTTTATATGGCTTAAACTCATAAGAAATTGCAAATAAGAAATATATACTGAAACGAGGCAATCCTAATGTAGCTGAATCCAAGGCAGCCGGCCAATTATCTTATTCAAAGTACACCAAAATGCAATGGCGTCACAGCAACCGATGAGTTTAGCTGTACAAGTACCACACTTACCATGATGATTGCACGCCCACCAAAAACAGAACTTCCGAAACAATCTCGCCACATTTGCTCAAGACATCTATATTTAGATAATGACAGTTATAAATTTTAACAATTACAAAAGTAACAGGCGCTATAGGAAATGTTATACTTAAATGGTGCTACAATAAATTTACAGGCTGCCACCATATTAAATTTTGCTCAAATAATGAAAAAGAAATTTTCTTCTTTCAACATTTCTTAATTTAGTTTGCAGCTCTAAAGAAACAAATGCACGTATATACAAACTAGAAAATTTACATAGTTTATTTTCACTTAATAAGATTACATAAACTTCCCAAAAACTTCGGGAGGAGCTCTGTTTACTTGCAGTGTTAATATTGCAAATTGCTAGAAATGTTTATATTTGTATATAAAACTTTAGTTTCTGCATAATGCAATGCTATGCTAACCGTAATTACATTTTTTCAAAAAGAAGTGTTATTTCATAGTGTTTTAAATAACTGCTGAGATATTTGAAGAAAAACTAATGCGAGAAATATTATTTATAGCGGAAAGAGGATGTATTTATTTCATACGCCACAAAATACGCTAATATAAAAATGATGAATAGATGATTTGGTTTTCAAATACGTGTTAAATTAAACATTCTAAGCTCAGTTGGCTACAGTGTTCAAATGTCGCTTAATGATCATAACTTTTATCAAAAATGTTAAAGTTACAATAGTTTACCTTAATAAACTGTTTTGATATAATGGGAATATATGTAGTGCTATATGTAGGGAGTTGGATTGCGGGCGAAGACAGAGTACTCACCTAAAATTTACCAAACTAGATGAAACCGAACGATAGACGAGCAAAATTTGAAATAAAAACAGCAGTTGAAGTACGAGGTTGAAGTAGGACGGTCGCGAATAGAAAACGCCTTTGCGCGTAAGAAGTTCTTCTACTTAATAATTAAATTTTAACTTTTATATAGACACATTTTATTAAAATATAATTTGCAAATAACGTACACGAATATTCCTGAACAACTAGAAGTCCTACATATATGTATGCTTACTTTTCAGAAAAATTATGGGCTTAATTTTTGTGCATGGGAATGATAAGGTGTCCATTTTATAAATTTAGGAAGAAATGGTGTGTTTGTATTCCGTGCAATAAATGTGTACCTATGGCGCCAGGATATATACTCATAATATAATTTTGTTCATAAACCTACCTCATTTCCGGCTCACGAATATCCATATTGTTCCGCATAAATATTATTTGATAAAAAATATAACAAAGATAAATGGAAAACGAGCACATTTTTGTTTGTTAACTTCAACATAGCCTTTCGTACATTTTTTTTTTTAGCTTTTGCATGGTGTCTCAGTATTTCTTCATTGGTATAAATTTCACAATACCAACCTTAATTGACTTGACAAATCTCCTATGATAAATTGCAAAATTTTTCATGCAAAGTTTTGTTTAATAATTAATTATCATAAACGTCAATATAGCTATGCTAATTTTATAGCACCCATGGTATGAGTATAAAAAGCTTATATAGATGCTTGTATGTATACATTATTAATATATAAATGTTATAGTATATAAAAGGTGTGTGATAATTTTTTTTAGCGCAATGTTGCGGTATCGCCTGGTAATTTCAACTATCTGCAAAAATAACAATAATTTACATGAAAAAATAACTTCTTTAAAACGGTATTTTTTAGACTATTTTTGGGAATACGCTGATTACGCAAGTCAATTTCATTAATTTTGCTAAAGAAACGTTTTCGATATAACGGCGAGCCCCCTGTTTTCGTGGCTGTTTTGCAGTTGCTGTCACAAAACTCCAGAACAGAAAGTAAAACTACCCTTTTATGGTCAACGTTTTAAAGGTACATTCTGCTTTTTTACGCTGATATATATTTTATGTAAATCGCAGTTAAATCAGTTAAATGCTTTTAAGTACAAAAAATGTATACAACTTCACGCTTTTTTGAAAATAATTACATTTAATTCCTTTTTGTTTATTTAACAAACTTTCAAAAAAAAAATTTTTAAATTTTTTTTGAAATAGAATTTCAGTACAAAAAAAATGAAGTTTAAGATCAATTTAAATTTTTGCTGTGTTTACATTTGCAGTTGAAAATCTGCCAAAACTTTTCTTTTCATGGTACAACAGCTAGAATGTACGTTTGATGTCGGATTATCGGATCATAAATGGGGGCTGATTCTGAAAGTGGTAAGAAAATTTTGCCATCCAGCTTGGATTTTGGGATACAATGTATTGGGTTTAGGTTTTTCAAAAGGTTTTCAAGCTCTTATGATACTCATTTTCTTAATGAAATTTCTTTTCAAGAAAATATTTTAATTTATTTAGGCTACAAACTTTGTTCACTACAAAGAGTGAATGAAAATTAAATTTTTTGAAAAAGCTCGAAACTATTTTTATATTTTGTATTTAAACGCCTTTAACTCCGATGATACTCCGATTTACACAATAGATATAGAAAGATACTATAACGATATCGTCCGTAGATGGTTTGCTTGTTTGCTGTTCTGCAGTTTTTTGGCAATAACTGCTAAAGAATCTTGAAAACAGAGATCTTGTCCCTATCTCAATAATGGAAAAATAAATTAAACTTCTTTTCATATTCAGCGGCCCAGAGTTAGACTACTGAAGCTAACGCCTGCCAGTCGAGTTATTTAGCAAAAATCCGATATTTATGAAATTAGAAACTCATAATGGGATTAGGTACGACCAGAAGTACTTTTAAGAAAAATTGATCAGCTAGATAGCGCTACAATGGAATATAGTATATATTCCAAAACAAAATATGCATTAAAATCCGTTAGATGGCTCTGTAGTTGAGATTTCCTGAAAGTTGATATTTTCGGTTCAAATTAGTTCAAATCAAATAAACTTTGAACTGTAAAAACTAATGTACTTAGTCATAGTCGACATAAAGTTGGCCTTGAAGTTGGCGGTAGCTATTTTTGGCCGGTAACCCCTTGAAAATTATGTCATAAAATGTTAACTAACTTGAGAATCGAATCTTCATATCTGCAATTTTAGCTTTAAAAAATCTTCTGTAAGCATATGGAAAAGTAGTAAGCAACGTAGATAAAGTCGCGGATATCAACTAGTTTAAATATTTGCTCGAAATTAAATTACCTTAACCTTCACTTTATTTTTCGTTTCATTCGAAGCTGCGGGCGTGCGAAGCCACCGTTTTAGTTACATATATTAGGCATATAACAATTTAAATATATTTCTTTAATATTTGCCTAATGAAATTCAAATGAATTCATAAAATACCTAATAAATATGTCAACCATGGCTGGCAGTTGACAACTATTTAGATACATTTTCTTTTTAACTTTTGTTGCATTATTATTTGAAACTGTAATTTATTTGTAACAAATGAAAAATTCCGTGTTTTTGTATGCCACCGGGTCAGCAGTAAACCAATTATTTGTACATTTTTTTTAAATTGCCTAGCAACTTTCATCTACAGCTTTCATTATTGAATCGAGTTTCGAATGCCAATTTGCCATTGACAATACAAATAAATTCGTTTGCAAGAACATTCCTAGCCGGAAATGCAATTACTTTAAAAGCAATTTAAAAAGTACGTTTTAGCAACTGAAAGTAGTTGAAATATTTTCCTTTTTCTTGTAAGCAACTAACTTTATTAACACACACGGCCATGTCTTAGGAGCAAGTCAATTATCTCACGCTGCATTTGATTTCAACTACTTTTAAGTACAATATGTTCGACATAAAGAGTTTGGTTCAAGTTTTTTTCCAGCTGCAGTAAAATGTTTTATTTTCAACTATTTGCAATTACGTTTTTTTTGCAACTGTTTAAAATTTAGTCTTATGGCCAACTAATTTTAAACCTGTTTATTTCCAATTATTTAAAAATGTGTGTTGTCTACTTTATCCCTACTGTTAGGTTAAAAAAAACTTACGAATCTTAGGTTAGAGGACCATTTGGTCCATACTGCAGTTTTCATACAAAATAACAATTTAATCTTAGTCTTTATATTTAGTTTGGTTCAATACTTGCTAAATATTATTATTTTATTATTTACTCAACTCTGGTAAAACCCAGCACCAGTGGCCTGCTCTAAAAATGCTTCTAGTTCAGGAGCTCGAAAGCGAGGAATTTGTAGTTGCTGCAAGTCTAAGTCTGATGTAAAATGCTCCATTTGCAGTGCGTTTATTTGCAAAACCAACCGAAAAACATTTTTTTGCTCATCATGTAGTGCCAAAAAATATCGAACAAACTAATAAATACTTATTTTTGGAAAATTAATGTAAAGAAAACCAAAGAAAATATACTATGGACCAAATGGTCCCTTAACCTAAGATTCGTAATTTTCAATTTATCTTAGTCCAGTTTTAAGTCAGAAAATTAAATTTTCGCACATAATATTGTTTTATAAAAAGACCACCTGAGCTGAAAAATTTAGACAGTATATATCACCGTTCCAAAGTTACAAAGAAAACAAAAAAAAAATTGGACCAAATGGTCTTAACCTAACAGCAGGGTTATAGTAACTATAAATCTTTTATTTTTCATTTGAATAAAAACGCATTTTACTTTCAATTCAGTATACAAATTAAAAAACCAATATTTCAAGTATCAATTCTCGAGTGTTAATTTTTTGTTCAATTACACTGCTTTTTAGCCAAACCATTTCAAACCTCCTGCTATAGGGAAGGTTAGTAGATATGTACCGTCTGAGTTCAAACACACATTTTTTATATATTTTGTAATTTTGTAATTTTTTTTTTTTTAGCATTACTTCATTAACAATTTGATATTGCATAAGTGCGATTTTTGCGTATCTTGTTCCAAACACAATCAAAATATGATTTTAACGACATAAAACTAGTGATTGGTACAAGCATATTGAGTTATAGCTGGTAAAAAATACACTTATTTTAAATGTTCGGTTTAAACTTTTTTTTAGAACTTTTGTGATTTTTTTAATTTCTTTAACTTTGTGTTAAAAAAATAACTTAAATAAAAAATTCCAAAACGCACACTACTTTTAAATGAAAATTTAAAAAAAATGTTTTATTTTGACCAGCTTTAACTCAGCATACCTTAAACCAACAACAACATCAAGACGCATACCACAAATTGTAGGGGACCTTCGGCCAAGATCGCTTAGGCGGTTATAGCGTCGATTAAGTAAATAAGAAAGTAATTACATTTTTTTTAAAGATATACATTTAATATATTTTACCACAAAAATATAATAATAATACGCATAGGTATATATATCGTGTGCAAAAGAAATCAACATAATTAATGAAACATGCATTTGTTTCAAAGCAATTTAACTACTTTTTATATTGGTAAATTTTTCATACTGTCCGCTTTTTCCCGACAGGGTTCATACATACATACATACATGAATTTGAGCCAGCATAATACAAATACTGTACTAGTGAATGTACAAACATTTTTCTAATTCATTCACAAAATGACAAAAGGTCAAATGTACCACTCTATTATTTAAAATAAATATTTAATAGTTGAAAATATTTTCTTATTAAATTTTTATGTGGCGTGCGGCGATACGTTAACAATACAAAATGCGCATTCAATAGACAAATTTAATTTGATTAGATTGATTTGCGTGAAAATTGGTTCGAACAATCCTTCCCCTGCATTCTTTAAATATTTTATGAAATTTAAAATTACCTGGGAAAGAGTAAATGTTAGCAACCGGTCACTTGAAAACCTAACCAAACTTGTCTGACCTATTGACTTTGGTGGGTCATTTACAATTTTTCCACACATCAAGTGCGTTGTAGGAAATAGTTGATTTTTTATTCTAAAATTAAATTAGCAAAATTAATTATTTTCACACGTGAAGAAATATTCAAAATTTATTGCTTATTATTGTATGCCTCTCAAAATGTTGCAAACAAATTGCTAAGCTCATTATCAATTATTAATTAATTAGATTTTAATTTGATTAATTGAGTTATTCGTACAAAATTTGATTGAATTTCTTGCATAATTTAAAATTCGTAGAGTTTAACAAAATAGTTTCAGAGAGATACCGATTGGTTCTAAAATGGGTACTGTCTGCCAATTTTCCAACATTTCGGATTACATGTAATTCAAACCCACTTGTCTATCAAATTTAAGCAAATTCCTTGCATAGTCAATAAATATCGTTTTTTTTTTATTTTTCGTTGTAAATTCCCGTTATATGAGCGCTGTTTGAGTATACTGACTTGAAATGCAAAACGTACACTAATAATGTAAGGTCTGTATTTACGGTTGGCGCTGATTTTTTATTTCTAAAATTACCCTTAATATAAGATATGGGCATGGTTTCTGTACGATTTTTAAAACTGTGCTTATGGACTTGGAATGCAATGTGTGTACCAGATTCCGTAGCACAGATTTCGAGATAGATATTTCTACCTGCCCTAAAGTAGGCGGTGCCACGCCTGTTTCCAAATTTTTTTTTTTTGATTTCTTGTATTAGTTCATGCAACAAAATTAATAAAGAAAGTAATCGTGCGGTTTATAATATATATTAATATTTTTTGGCCTATTTATTTTATATGAATCTATAGGTTCAAGGCCGGTTTTTTAAAGGAAGAATAATAGAAAAAACAGCAATAGTAGCAGTTATAGCTATTTCGGAGATCACCACATCTCCTCATCAGACTTATTTGCGGGGATTCGAACTCACGTCCCCTAGCTTTTACTCATTAAGGCAAAGCCTAAACGAGATAGCTATAACTTCTACCCGTGCTGTTTTTCCCATTATTCTTCCTATTAAAAACTGTCCTTGAGATGATGAAACTATTGTTTGTTAGGTTTGGAATTTTATTTATTGGTTGGAAAATAACCGTTATTCGTAGAGTGTTTTATTTTGCTCAAGAAACAAAATATAATTTGTGAATGTTTTTTTCTTATTAACAGAAAAACGTTATTTTTAATTTGTGCCCGTTTGATTTGAGAAAATAAGCCACAAATTATGTTTTTTTTCTGAGCGATAAATAAAACTCAAAAGACAACGGTTATTTTCTGATCAAAATATAAAACTCAAAAAATAACGATGCCACTAGATTTTTGAAATAAAACTCCGAAAATAAAAATCAATACCGCTCAAGGTAGTCTTTGTAAAAAGGATTACGTTGCTTTACTCCTTTTACAAGTGGCATTTCTCTTTCCATGTTAGTTTTTGAGTTGAAATTTAGAATGCAGTTCGCTTCGCAACTCACAATCATACCCTAGATATTTTCATAGAGATATAAAGCGATATTGCACAAATATTTCGCATATCAAGTGTCATAGCTACCATTGTGACTGTCCTCTTTGAAAACGCATTAAAGTCTTAATTAGAAAAATATGTGGATAATATAAATTAAGTCGCATAAAAATCGCTCCTAAAATGAACTTAATTAAAATATTTAAAATAACTGAAAATTACGAAGACATATGCAAGCAAAAAGTTTTCTAAAGATGTTAGTCCTTGCGGGGTAGCAATTTTTAGTATTTTAATCTTGCAGTAAGTGACAGTGAATTAATTTACTAAATTGACTATAATCTATTTATCAATTTTTACTTCTTATATCGAATTGATATTTTAGAAAAGCAAATTTCTTTACACACTCTTAATAAGTTTTGACAAAGTTCTTCTCGAATGAAATGAAAATATATTGGGTTTCAGTTAGCATGGTCTTTCAGAAGGAAATATAAAAGAAAGGAATAAAAAAAAGTAATTGCTTTCCTTAGAGCAAAGCTAATTTCTTCCATTTTTTCCTCCGACAGCCCTTGCGTATAACGAACAACTTTTCACATTTTTCTCTACCCGTTTTGAAAATATTAATTTTATTGAAAATGGATATCATCTGAGCTATGGTGCCAATAGAATGCTTATTAAAAAATTACTTGTTTCACTTTGTATTCGTTCGGTGGAATAACATCAAAGAAAATGCTTGTGAGATAACATTCCTCCTAAACTCCAATAAAAAAAAATTGTATTCTCTAAAAGATTTGATATTACATGGGATATGTATCGGTATACTCGGAGCGAAAGAAGGTCGCTCTTTTTACTACGTTGCCCTCTGCTTATCTAAAATTAAAACAATTGAAAACAAGTAAAAACAGCGCTGTCTTCGGCTATGCCGAAGGCTTCATACCTTTCATGAATGGAAGAATAGTAAAAAACGTGTTATTGTATTACAATTTCGTATTACCTATAGTTAAAAGCGAAAATTTCCTTCAAATCAATAAAAATAATTCTAGTAAAGGCATTGTTATAAATTATTTAATGCTTTTCCTTATGTAATTAAAAAGAACTATGTTTTAAGGAGGGAATGGTTTTTGAATATTTTTAATATCGTATCGACGCTTGATATTCAACATTTAAAAAATACAAATAATTAAGTATTAATATGTAAGACCTACATATGTCGGTCTTTGAAAACAGTTATCAGATCCGTAAATAGTTCCCAAACGTTTAACGCTATGATTCATGTGATATTGCGCTGAGCTTATTACTTTTCGCAATAAATATTTGTCCTGAATTTATCTTGCCGATTTACACTGTGAACTCCGATCTTGATGAATATTAATATATAGCTAATAATGGTTGATGTTTGTGCAAAATTTCAAGCCTTTAGCTGTTTAAATGGAGGAGTTATGGTGCAAAGTGCAATATCTGAACAATCGGTTGTATGGGAGCTATATGTTATATTTCTCCGATCTTCATGATTTTCAATACTGATACGTAGCTAATAATGGCTGATATTTCTGCAAAATTTCAAGCCTTTAGCTGTTTAAATGGAGGAGTTATGGTGCAAAATGCAATATCTGAACAATCGGTTGTATGGGAGCTATATGTTATATTTCTCCGATCTTCATGATTTTCAATACTGATACGTAGCTAATAATGGCTGATATTTCTGCAAAATTTCAAGCCTTTAGCTGTTTAAATGGAGGAGTTATGGTGCAAAATTCATTCATTCTCATGGAAGGTATAAAGAGTATAAGTTCGGGTGCAACCAAACATTAACTACTCGGCGCAAGACGATAAATATTACATTCTTCATTTTGAAAACTGAAACGACTTTTATTGATTTAATTATAATCATTAAATTTCTAACGAACCTCGCAAATTTTCTAAAATTTCGAGTTTTGTTATTACGCTCTATGATTCCAAAATCCAAACTAAAGCGAATTTACAGCATGATTTAATAGAATATCTAATATTATGATTTTTGGTAATATAAGAAGTGCGCATGGCATTCCCTCCAAATTCTACAATTTTTGAAATTAGGCTGAGTTGAAATAAAAATGGTGTACCAAATTTGATAAATCTAGTTTCTGAAAATTGGGTGGTGTCACGCCTATGCCAATTATATTTAGCCCACGTAAATTTTATTTTCCAATTATTTTGGGGAAAAATAATTATTCCTTTCCGCATGTTATATGTTGGGCCGAGCTTTGCCTACAATTTGTGTATTACATCTTGACCACAATTTGAGGAATAATAATAAATATTCCCAAATTTCTAATAAAATATTAAATATCCTCGTTTTGATGTGATCAGGAAGTGCATAGGGAACTAAGAAATTTCAAGAAAGAGACAAAAACTCCTAGGTGCATTTCTGAAAGTGTTATGTGCCATAGTAAAGAGAAGTATCTGCACGGTTGATGCATTGCGTCTTATTGGTGGCATTTTACGGGGTACCCGTGTCCCCCCAAAAAGTTTTCATATATTACAGGTATAATGGAAATTGTTATGGCTTAAAAAAACTATTGCTTGTTAGCTGTGATACAAAATTTCAATCGCAAAATTTAATTTAAATTAAGAAATATGGGTTCCAAAAAAATCCTTGCATCGTCTGCAAAAGCCCAATGTAGCTGGAACATTTCGTGACAAATTGTATCTGCACCGTTCTTAGTATATTTTGATAAAGTAAAATATTTTCGTTCGTTAATGTATTTTTTTAAATATCCAATAAAAATTTCGCAATAAAATATAAGGTTTTTTCATATAAAATCTTACTTAAAGTGTCGCGATGTTGCAACACAAATTGAGTGACCACCACAAATTTTAGGAGAAGTTCGGCCAAACACCAAGTTATGATGTAAGCTTATTATTATAACCACTACTATTGGCAAACGATTTACTGAATATTCCAACGAGAACAGGGGTTTACTTTTACTCAGACTTAGCAAACAAATACATTCTCGATTTTCTTCATTTATGCGGCGTCAAGTTTCATTTATTTTACATAACAGCCTATGTTTATAGGGTTGCATTAACAATAAGTTTATGAAACCCTTTTTATAGAAAATTGTACGAAAAATTTGGAACATATATGTATAATAGAATTAAATTTGTTCAAATTGAAAATCAGCAAAAAAGCTTGCTCGATGGCGTAAGAGAAAAGTTAGTTTTTCAAGCTGCAAGTCGACACATCCATGTTTAATTCGTGGTATCTTCGATTTCTTATGAAGTATCGAGACAAATTTACTACTTATTTGTTGGAAATTGAATCGTCTACTCAATTGTGTTGGGTGTTATTTTCGCTTCGTTGTTACAAACTTATAGTGCATATATCATGCTCAATACATTTTTGAGTGTTTTTTTTTTGTAAGTTCCGATAGCCCTAGCTTTAGATGAACTAGTGATAAAAAATTTATTCAACATTGGTTTTGTTGGCAACTTTTTGTGTTTTTCATCTTTTATTTTTTTTTATACGTTTAAACAGACAGGTATAGTAATTTGTCATAAAAACCATAAAAAACATGGTTTTCGCTTCTTTTTCAGAAAATTGGTGCGAGCAGTAAAATCATTATAATATTATACGTTGTGTGCAAGAAAAGATTTTAAACTAAAAATGTATGATATGGAAGGGTTTCTTGCGTTGATGTTATAATTAATTTTTTAATTAACCTTCAAAAAATAGAGAAAAATCGAGTTTTTTGAACTGAAACTTCTTTGCGCTCGTTGGGCTGTAATTCCAATATCGAATGAAACGAAAAAGCGACAGGAAAAGGGAGGCGATGGAACGCGTGGAGGGGCAGTCGGGCGGAAGGACACATGGGAGAGAAACGAAAACGCGACAGATTCGGAGTAGGAAAAAACGAGAGAGGGGTAGCATGCGTGGAGGGGCGGACAGAGTGTGGCAATGATTGTTCTCTACATCACTCCGAACCAGAGAATTAACGATATAATAAAATTTAAACATAGAGCATTATTGGCATATACTCCCTCTGGTGCAGCAGAATTACTAGAAGATTTGCACACTATGCCAATGATTTTAAGCGGTGATTTTAAAGTCAATTTTGCCTTGGAAGAAGCTCAACCACTTGTACAATTTATAGAAAGTAAATTTAATTTAAAAATGAATAATAATCCCAAAGACTCAACAACCAGATCAGGCACGATAATAGATGCAATTTTCTCAAGATATTGAAATAAAATATCGAGTTTGCATTTCATATTTTTCAAACCACAAACCAATTGTATCTTTTCTTAAACATGAAAGTATGGAAGTGAATGAATAGATTTCTTATAAACTATCTTTTTTCATTAACCTAACACCCTTAAAAATTCCAGAATAATGAATAGTGGCTTCTGTTATCCAGTAAATATTTCTATCTCATAAAACTTGCTGGCTAAGGTGAGTATTTTCATTTCAAGTGGCTATCGTGATCCATGAAGTTTCACTTCTATCGCCTAGCTTTCTAGGCTGACAATATTTTTTTTTTAAATCCTTCCATGTATTATTTCCATTTTTAGCTTAAATTACCCTATTCCGCTTCTAGAATAGAAATATGAAAATAAATTGGATGGGCAAGAACCTCTGTGTTCAACCTTATATTATTAAAAATACAATTTGCAAATTTTATTTTTCATCCCAGCACCGAACGGAAGTTTTAATGCTTCGCTCGAAGTGGTTTTTTTCTTAGAGCAGTTCGTTCATAGTTGCCACTGGACCACTGGGTACCCGGTTATGCGTTGTAGTGTTAAAATTAATTTAGGCTATGCGTTCAATTTATGTTTATAGAATGTTAGTGTACACTAATAAAGCTTTTGTTATTATTTTTTGTTGAAGTTTGTTTAACTTTCTCCATATATAATATTTTCATAAGTATACATGTGTTGTACAATTATTGTTTTAATTCATGCTATCTAAGCGGTATAAAAGTAAGTGAGCAAAACAATATTGCGAAACCTTAAACAAGTTTTAAATGATGCTATTCGTTTCGCTGAAATATGGCATCACATTTTATTCTGTTCGGCGTAAAGTATTTAACGGCAATGTCAAAATAATTGTATAAAATGCGATTTATAGAGAAACCATTTTAGAGTCCACCTTTTATTTCCATGTCTTTGAACACGTTTGTCGCCTCCGGCCTCCACCGAGCATTTGCACTTCACACCCCCTCCTTCACACTTGATCAATCAGTACAAAAAAAGAAAATATAATATACATACATACATACATACATACATACATACATACATATGTGTGTATGTAATTTTCATGTTAAATATAAGTTGGCGTACACAGCTATGCGCACATCTATGTATGAAAATGGTTTTTATTGATACACGTGAAACCCACACAGAATATTTCTAATTTTAGCGTTAATCCTGGGCGGCTTTGTTGTAAGCATGTGAGCGTTGGCGAATCGCTGTCAGAGAAGTGTTCCAAAAACACACAATCTGTTGCCTTCAGTTTAACCCTCGGAGGTATAAGGGTTTTTTGTCGCTAAACGGTATAACCAGGTCTGTGCAGACCTACATGGGATTTGTATGGAAATGCATAGTCAGGTGCCTTAAAAGTGTGTAGAAATGCATTTTATGCTATCAAACCACAAAATGAACAATAAAAACGCATTTTTGTATATCTTAGTTATCTATTAACGCTATTTTATTTATAATATGTAAACAAATAAATTTTATATACGGCATTCAAGGCAGGAGTACCTGGCATGTGAATGTTGTTGGCATACCGGCTTTTTGCAATGCATGCAATGAAAGCGCGTTTTTCGCTGTTTTTTGTCCAACTTAAAACACAGCGAGCACGATGGTCTGCTGGCAGAGGACGCGGCATGGGCTGGTTGGTCATCTATGGGCGGTCCTGCAACTACCTGCAAAAAAAAAAGTTGAAAAATTGATTTAGAATTTGTATTCAATGAATGAATGATTAAATGAAATGCTTACCTCTACACCGAATAACGCCATGCTCTGTTTCACATGTTGCATGCCTCTTACAATTGGGTTTGTTGCTCTTTGTTCCATGTAAGGGATCACCAGCTGTTCGGCCAATTCCATAAGGAACATACGTCTTCTATCAGTTCTCTTTACATGCCCCAATTTGTCATGTATGACAAATGCAGCCAATCCCGCAACGTCCAGCATATTGAAAAATATGGCTAACGGCCACCGGTTTGTGGCCCGTTTGCAGGTGTAACCACCAACCATCTGGTCCATGGTATCCACTCCTGCTTTATATATATTGTAGTCCAATATTTGGAACGGCTTCTGCGCTGGTTTTGATGAGTCGACGGTGGAATTATAGTGTTGCGTGGAGATGAGAACCACTGCTTTCTTCTTTTTTGGCACATATGAGCATAGTGCAACATTATTGTTGTGGTAACCGAATAATGTGCTCAACACCTCTCTTTTAGGGTCCAACATCTCCTTCGGTATGCAGGCCTTGTTTTTTCTTATGGTTCCTACATAAGCCAACCGTTTTGTCATCAAAACCGTTGCCAAATTATATGATGAAAAAAAGTTGTCTGCATATATTGTTCGACCCGAACCACTATACTTTTCCACCAATTTGAGAACAACGTTTTCGCCAAGGTTTGCCGCACGTGCTTCGTTTGGTTGTTTTCCAACATAAATAATTCCTTTTAGTGGATAATTTGAGTTAGAATCGCACACCCACCAGATTTTTATGCCGTATCTGGCTGGCTTCGATGGTATATATTGGGTGAAGCGCGTGCGGCCTCGGTAAGGAAACAATTGCTCGTCCACAGTTATTTGGGCCCCCGGAACATATCGACGGTGTAAGTTGTTCATGAGCATGTTCCAAACGTCGTCGATGGCGGCCGATTTGCTTTCTACAAGTCGAGCGGATCTCGTGCTACCGTTATCAAATCGAATATACCTTAGAATAAGTTTGTATCGGATAGCAGACATCGTCGCCCTATAGATAGGGTTTCCATTGTGCCCCCACAACTCAGGACTAGGCTGATCGTTTGACCCAAATATGCCGGCAAACAAGGTAAGGCCAAAAAAAGCGTACATTTCTATTTCGGTTACAGGTTTCGTCCACGCTCGCGGTGTCTGGTCAGGATTCAGCTCAGACCATTTACGGCACATCTCCTGGGCCTTACGGTTTGTTTCACGAACAATTATGCTGACGATCTCTGGTGTTAGAAGAGATTTAAATATGGATATCGGGTTTTTCATAGTGCCTGTAACCGGGCCTTCCCGACCCACAGTGACGCAGTTATGTGCACGAGGTCTACTAGTGGCCGGCGGAGCACTTGACCAAATCTTACCATCCTTTGACATGTACGATGTACTCCAGCTCGACGAACGTGGCTCCTCGTTTATACTGACGGCTTCAAGCCCTTCGGGGATAGCTGCAGCGCCTTCATACAAATCTTCCAGTTCCTCATCATCGTCATATAGACTCTCCGTTTCAATAGACATGTCTACTTCAGCATCGGAAGCCGCATCATCTAACAACGGCACATAATCTGCGTCCATTTCGTCGTCGCCTTCGAAAGGAGTACTTTCCTCGTGCTGCTCATTATCACCGGCCAACCACAACGCCAACTTTTCTTCCATTTCTCTTCTCTCTTCTTCTGGTAAACTTAAAAATCTTGCGGTGCGGTTCACCACGTCCATCATATCATCAATTGTAAATGCTGATGCCATTTTTTGTATGCTTACACTTCAAAAGATGTTTATATACTAACGCGTTGCCTGTATTTATCGAGCCTGCACTCTATTCCATAGACTCAAAACTGAATTCTGTATTACGTGCGCGCTATTCAATATGTCCATTTTATATATATTTTCTTCAAAAAATCCCACTCAAAAACAGTTTCTATAACCTGCCCCACTCATTCCATACAAATTACATGTAGGTCTGCACAGACCTGGTTATACCGTTTGAACCAAAATATTTGTAAACCCGGATTAACCGAACCCCGGATCCACAATCGCTCTGATTTTTTTCTCATTGTGTTCGGAGATTCTTGCTCCAGGAAGTCATGGAAGGATTTGTCTCTAACATGAAAAACAAAAAAGTTAAACACACTTTTATATGCAAAAAGTCTGCACAGACCTGGTTATACCTCCGAGGGTTAACACTTTATCATCAATGTGTGTTTTTTGTACATTGGATTTTTGTGATACATATGCGCATACATATAAATCGAAGGTTGTGGTAATTAATGTTTACTTTAAATTTTAAAATATTAATTTAAAGCACTTTACTCTTATTTATCACATCATAATTAGCGACAGCTATAACAGTTTCACCTTTTCATTTTATACATGTAAAACTCCTACACAATTTTGTGCAATTTTCATCTGTCCAAAAATCCTACAAATTCGTGCAAATTTATTGCCCATAAATCATTGGCTGTAAAAATTTGTTTGCTTCTTACTTGGCTGCACGACAAATGGGAGATTTTCATATTTCGCATATAAAACAAATGTATGTAGATGTATGACATGTGAATGAATAAAAATAAGAACTGACATCGCTACTCTTGTTGTAAACAAAATTCTCATCGCAGCCATATAATTTGACATAAGTGATTTGTCGCATGGCGTCGGGTTGACATGGTTGGTTTTTTCACCGCTGCGGTTATTTTCTTTCCCCCTTTTTTCTTCATCTTCATAGTTCGTTAATTTGGCACAAATTTGATTAAGTTTTTCTTTCGTGTCATTAAAATCGTTGTTCGCTTGTTCGACACGCATTAATACTGAAATTATTTCCTTCGTTTTAATTGGTTTCATCACTTCTGCTAATAGGAATGTAATTTATTGTGTGGATTTTTAATAGTTGTCAAAAATAAGTTTAAGATATACGAGGGCACTAGCAAAAGTTCGCTTAGTTGAGCAGAAAAGAAAAACACAAACAAAAAACCTTTTTCCCCTCAAATATCTTTTAATTCTTAAAAATTACCAAAGTGCTAGATCCAGGGAATTCGATGCCAAAGGTCTAGATGGCGAACGTGTGAGATGGCGCGTTGTCATGGCGTTTTTCAAGAAATTATTGAAAACTTTTGGCAAGCAGCCAGATTGGCATTTACTGGTTGTCCCTTTCCTAAAGAAATGGGAGCTTGTTTACGGTGAAGTAAATCGGCATCATAACTTCTATTGCTGATTTTTGTTGCTTAGATTTTACGACTGGGTTTGCTCATTTTTCTCATACCCATGGACTGCTTGCTCTTTGTAGGCGGCCGCCGTAGCCGAGTGTGGAACGTGTGCGCGCTTCATTCGGTAGGTCCCTGGTTCAACTTCTGGCCGGGGCAAGTAACATCAAAAATCATAGAAAAAGTTTTTCCTAATAGCGGTCGCCCCTCGTCACGCAATGGCAAACCTCCGAGTGTATTTCTGCCATGAAAAAACTTGTAAACAAACAAACAAAAATTCAAATTCAGAGTCCGCGTAAAATTGTAGGTCCCTCAATTTGTGTTACAATAATAAGACGTACACCGCAAATCGTATGAGAAGTTCGCGTAAGCGCCTATAGCCCCAATTAAATACAAAACCAAATAATTAACTGCTGTTTGGTATCCGGATCGTACTCATAAAACCAAAATTTGCCACCAGAATTAAATACAAAACAAAACTAACACAGCTCCACAAAAAAAAAAAAAATTGCTTCATTCGAGTATACCATGTCTATTATATGTTTTCGGGGTCGCTGAATCTAAATCCGATGCTAGTTTTGCGCCATCACGTTAAGTTTGGACACAACTTCAAAAAAAAAGGCAAAAAAGTAAAAAAATGTATTCGTGTTTTTGAGGTTATGTCCAAATTTGACGTGATGTCTATTATATGACTGCCTCCTGAGAGGACTGTGCTAAAGTTTCTAGACTGCCCATTTTCCAATTTATCTGAGAAAAATTGTGTCAAATACACTCGGGCCACTTTTTGGAAATCATTTCGAATTCGTGGAACCTGGCTAGCACATTTTTTTGTGTATTCCAGATGATTACTTAATATTCGCGATACAGTATTGACTGTGAAGCCCATCAGCAATAATTTGGTTCTTCGTCCACTTTGGACTTCACCAGAGTCACAGTGACGTCTTAAGTGAATTCCTTCCATATGCAATTTGGTAATCAATGAGCTTTAATTTACGCCGCAAACCGAAGATAATCACAAAACGAATTTCTTTTTGCGTTGCTAGTGTAATTTCGTCTGATCCATCTTCAGCTAGTTTGAGATTTCTCGTCCCCATTATAAGAAGTTCCGTAAAACAATTGCAAACGTAATCTTTTTAAGATTTAAAACTCACCAACTAAGCGAACTTTTGTTAGTCCCTCGTACATATCTTCATTTATTTAATTAGCCAAACGTGGTGCTGATTGCTATTGTAATGTAATAAATAACTGCAGAGTATTTTAAAATTTGTATCTACAATACCATCCGACAAAATTTTACATTTTGGAATATGCATGAGAAAATCAAGCGGAAAATTTTCTTAAAATATGCAGTAAGCTTAAATTTGTTATAAAACTACGAAAGGTTTTGAACATAGAATAAAAACTGGTATAGAAAAGTAGCTTAATGTAGAGGTTGCGCTTTAGTTTGAGGGTAAAACTGAAAACTGATGAACCGTCCAAAGTGTGCACTATTCAAAATACGTGCCAAGAAGTTTCTCCAACAAAAATTTATTTAAATTAAATTAGTTCCATGATACTACTTTATGTATAACATAAATTAGTGCTTACAGTTTCATAATTATATCGCCAATTTGGCGTTTAGATCGATGTTTGGCCGAACTACTCCAATAATTTGAGATGTGCGTTCTGTTGTTGTCGCACAAATTGAGGGACCTAGGGTTTTGCGCTGACTCCGAACGGCAGATGATTTTTTCGAGAAGTTATTTCATCGTACCGATATTCTTATTAACAGATCTTACAACGCAACGGCAATAAAATTTTTCATAAATTATGTTTTGATAGTCCTAGTAGTTTCCGAGAAATTGATTTATAATTTCACGTTTTAATTTTTTTAATGAGAAAAATTTAAAAAAATTTTTAAGATTGAAAATTTAAAAAAAAAAATTTTAAAATAACGTAGTTTCTGGCATTTTTTTTTTTCGTAATGAAGCCTGTTGTTTCACAAAAAAAAATCAAGCTCACAAGTTAGATATTTAAAATATAAATTTTTCGCGGGGATTCCTTGATGAAAAATATGTTTCAAATAAAAAACTTTATTTGTAGTTTTATTTCGATCATTAAAGCAAAATGTATTTTTAGGCACACCAATCAAAATCTTTTATTTAAAAAAAAAACAATACAAATTCCAAGTATTCATATTCCACAAGAATTTCTGAACCATACCTAAAACAGTAATCCTAAACCGTTAGTTGAACTTTAAATCGATATATGTTTTCCGAACTTGAGTGTATTTTACAAAAGTCATGCAAATTTTAATAACTTTTTTAATAAGCATCAAAGACGCACCATACAGATTTTTAACATAATATACAAAATATTTAAAATATAAATATCATTCAAAAGTCATGTAAATGCGGTATTTGCTTAACTATAAAGGTAATTTACTAATATTTTTGGATTCGAGTTGATTTGGGTTAAAAAATATATGGAAATAAACGTGACAACTTCCAAAATAGGTTTATCTGCAAAACTACTGTATCAAACTTGATAAACTTTGGTAAGCCATTTAAATTACAAGTCAGTAAACACAATTTCGAAAATTTGATATTTTCTTAAATTATACGCTCAGATTCAGTAAAAATAGCTTAATTGGACAGAGGAATACGAAAAATTAAACAATTTTGTAAAATGGGCGTGGGGCTTTAAACTCATAATAATTTCTTTCTGTTTATATATAAATAAATAAAAGTTGTTTACAAAATGAAAAGTATTATATTAACTGTTTATTTGAAATAAAAACATGAGTCAGGTATTAAAAATTCGATTTTACGATGACAAATTGAACGGAAAATTAGCATTAAATGCTAGAAATAAAACCAATACTATACTCATAGAAAAAAAGTGTGCGTTATTGGGTCATACGAAACGAGGGCATTTTTATACAGCAAAATTCAGAAAACATTAGAGGTTAGGAAACGAGGGTGTTACACCTCCCATAAAAACTAAAATTATCATATTAAACACCCTTGGAAGCATTTAAGGTACAGTGCAGAGATACTTTGGTATTTTAAAACATGTGTGGTGGGGGACCGAAGGGTATAAGCTAGTAATATAATATAATTTCGCTGGAAAATGCAGTTATACAAATAATTGGATATCCAGTTTTTTTCCAAATTCAGCGCAAGTCCAATTTCATGTATCGTCCTTAAGTCTTTTACAATCAGGCTATGTTTAAATAAATTAAACAACCATAGCTACTGAAATACAAGACATCAATTAGGCATGAATAATAACGTTACAAAATAATTGTGGCTTCTGCTTGACTACAATTGGTAGGCGTATAAGGAAATTGAGGAAATGCATAAATTAACGTTAAATGAGTTTGACCGCAGTAAAAAAAAAAAACAACGAACACTTTACACACTCATATTGTCATTCGAAATAAGACCATTGCTTTTCAGGCTTGACTGCTGGCCAGCTGACAATTGACTGATGTGCGACATCGGACGCTGCTTGTTGAGTGAATGAACAGGCAGGCTGTTGTCGTGGCAGATTGATTGGTTCGCGGATATAAATATTTCAAGGTTTGATCTGAATTTTTATTCAATGGCCGGTCGAAAGTTACACACATACATAGCTACATATAAAGTACATATATATATATATGTATATATTGTATATATATGTAAATAAATATTTGGTTCAAATGACGGAAATCGATACAAGTATGAAGTAAATAATATTGCTCAGTTGAGAGAAAATGAATAATGGGGAAATATAAAACAGTAGGGAAATATTTAACACGTTGGTATGCACGTTTATTCACATATTGAAATATGTATGTATGTGTATTTACATGCACTACAGTTTCGAGTTTTTTTATTTGTTACAATGATATATAAAGTTATTTATTGCCTGCGTTCTCATTGAAAAATCGCATTTATTTAATGGGCTTTTCACACAAACACTTAAAAATAAATTAAATTAAGCCCAGGGGTGTTTCGCTAAGTCAGTAAAAATTGTGTCTCTGAATTTCGTAGGGTGATGCCCTAGAATTCCCTTTATATCCCTTTCCAAATATTTAGTTACGGATGGGCATCTAATCTGAGAGATGAGATACAATTTTCTCTGCAACCGTTAAGAGTATTTTGTTCAGCAGCCGCTTCGTTAATACGGTGGATGAAGAAGAGAAGTGAATGGTTCTAGAGTTGAAGAAGGATAAGGATAAGTACCTCCTGCCATCAAATAAGTAGTTAGAGATTTTGCCGCTGATATCCCTGTTAGAGCACCCGCTGGTCAAGAATAGGTAACGCAAAATAGATGCGAGAATCTCTCGCGAGACTTTTTTTTTTATACCTTTCATGAGAATGAAATGGTATATTAAGTTTGGTCCGATGTTTGTAAGTGCCAGAAGGAGAAGAGATAGACCCATCAAAAAGTATACCTAAATGATCAGGACGATGAGCTGAGTCGATTTAGCCATGTCCGTCTGTCTGTCCGTCTGTCCGTCTGTTTGAACGCAAACTAGTCCCTCAATTTTACAGCTATTTTGATGAAATTTGGTGAGCAGGTGTCGTTGTACAAATGATTAAACATTTGTCGGAATCGGCCAGATCGGGTGACTATAACATATAATACAACCGATTATTCAGATATTGAATTTTGCGCCATAACTCCTCCATTTAAGCAGCTAAAGGCTTGAAATTTTGCAGAAATATCAGCCATTATTAGCTACGTATCAGTATTGAAAATCATGAAGATCGGAGAAATATAACATATAGCTCCCATACAACCGATTGTTCAGATATTGCATTTTGCACCATAACTCCTCCATTTAAACAGCTAAAGGCTTGAAATTTTGCAGAAATATCAGCCATTATTAGCTACGTATCAGTATTGAAAATCATGAAGATCGGAGAAATATAACATATAGCTCCCATACAACCGATTGTTCAGATATTGCATTTTGCACCATAACTCCTCCATTTAAACAGCTAAAGGCTTGAAATTTTGCACAAACATCAACCATTATTAGCTATATATTAGTATTCATCAAGATCGGAGTTCACAGTGTAAATCGGCAAGATAAATTCAGGACAAATATTTATTGCGAAAAGTAATAAGCTCAGCGCAATATCACATGAATCATAGCGTTAAACGTTTGGGAACTATTTACGGATCTGATAACTGTTTTCAAAGACCGACATATGTATGTAGGTCTTACATATTAATACTTAATTATTTGTATTTTTTAAATGTTGAATATCAAGCGTCGATACGATATTAAAAATATTCAAAAACCATTCCCTTCTTAAAACATAGTTCTTTTTAATTACATAAGGAAAAGCATTAAATAATTTATAACAATGCCTTTACTAGAATTATTTTTATTGATTTGAAGGAAATTTTCGCTTTTAACTATAGGTAATACGAAATTGTAATACAATAACACGTTTTTTACTATTCTTCCATTCATGAAAGGTATGAAGCCTTCGGCATAGCCGAAGACAGCGCTGTTTTTACTTGTTTACTTTTTCATTTAATTTTTTTTTTTTTGCAGCAGACGTATTCCATCTGTCAATCGCCCTATGCAAGTAAAATAAAATTTTAAGAAAATACGTATTTTAATTAATATTAATTTCATTTGGGACTCAATTGTTATAGCCTTTATTGTTCGCTCATACAAAAGACATACCGAGAAAAACCAGCACTAATCAAATATCAATATTAATCGATTTATTACCCTTTCACTGTGAGTCAGGGCTGAAAGCATTTCAGCATTGATAAATAAATACAAAACTCTTTTCTTCGTGAGTGTGCTGTCAAATTCCACATTTTTTTATAACATTTTCCAATGGTAGCACTATGGAAAAAAAAACATTGACAGTTTCCATAGAACTTTTCGGGGAGTTTTCACACTACCATTGAAATTGAGGGAATCGAAATAAAAAATAAAAAAAGCTAAACCCGAGTAAGAAATATAAATTGGTGGTTTGTAAAAAAAATACATCAGCATGACAACATCAAAATATCAAAGAAATTTGCCTGTTTAAAAAACTAGAAATGTTACTAAAGCTGCAGTTGTTTGCATGTATTTTTATAAACTGGCACATAATAAAATATATATAAATTTTTGAAGCAGTTAAAAATTTATCTACATACAGTTATCGCATTTTTAATTGTGATTTTTTAAATAACGCAATAATTATATGTGAAAGCAGACACTATAGTCTATATTATTGATACGCCTTTTTTAAAATAGTTTAATATGAATCACACGATTTTTTTAGCAAAAAAACATGTACTCTCTTTTTTTCATCCCGTTATCCGACTGGTTTTAGCAGTTATTTCGCGTACTTGAATCTGGTAGCCCGCCTTTTTGCTTGTCAGCTATTCATCTGCCCATGATTCGATTTTGCTAGCAGCCTAAACCACAGGATCATGGAACGCTCTGATTAATCAACTGGGAGCACTGGGTTTTCACGCATTGATCAACTTTAGTTAAGGCTCTGCCCAAGGCGAGACAGTAGCAGAAAGTGGATACGATGATTTGCACTTTTTTTCTATGTATACCGTAAGGCAGTATATTTAGTTATCGTCATGACTGTAAGACCGAGAAAGGAGCAGGCAAGGCGAATGAGATCTTTGCATCGCTATACGTCAACTGTTGATCAACCTAATATTTACCTGCTCGATGAGTTCAGTCTTCAAACTGTGTTTGCAGAAGATTCGAACATTAAATTCAAAGAGTTCTGAGTTAACGATTTTTTTTTTCTAAAGCAGGTAAAATCGCTAGACATGTAAAAGGCTTTCCATATTGTTGGTTCCAAATTCTTGTGTTTATGTTATTTAAAAAGGTACAGATTGCTCGCGAAATTAGCTGCCCGAGTTCATGTGTTCGGAACTAGCTTTTTTCTCTCCTCAATTAGATGTAATTGAAAAATTTGAAAAAACATCGATGTTTAGGTACATATTTTTGTTTGCGATGTTTTTTTTTTTTTTTTGAAATCATCGATGTTTAATTTTACAATGGTCTTTAAATTCTGAGGCTGCCTGTTTCTCCAGAGAATGGTAGCATAGCTAAGAGGTGGATGGCCTAGATAAGCTCGCAGAGATGTGTATGGATTATTAAGAAAATTGTTAAAAGAGCAGTTAGTATGCCTTTAAATCACTGGGGTCAAATTAATTGATTGAAACCTTGAATGCAGAAACCGAAAATAAATAAATAACCGAAAGGAATTTTTATTTTATTTTTTTGCTTTAGATGCAACGGTATCCAAGAGAAGTGAAAATAATTGACTGTAAAGTAAATATAATAAAAGTAAATAGATAAGTTCATAAATAACTTGGGTTGATATTTACTTTCGTAACTGTTCTAATCTTTAACATATAATCATTCACTTAGGGATATTTCACAAAAGGGCAGGCAATAATATATAGCAAATTTTAGAAAAGCATTGAATTTAATGTCGACTATTTATTTTCGGTCTCTACTTTAATACGATACATGTTATTAAAAATTACTTATTATTTATAAATAATTAAAACATTTTTTTTTCTTTATAGTCATAGATAAAAAATAATTATTTAAATAAGTTACAATTAAATGATATAAACCAATACATTCGACTGATGAGGCATTTTATTTTTATTTCATTTCTTTTTTCAACGACACATTTCAATTCACTTGGCTGATTTGTTAAATTATATAAATAATTTACTGTAAATTCAACCTCATAAGAAAATTGGCAAAATTACATAAAAAGCACGCGCATAAATAAACACTGGATATTCACTTCAGTTGAACTTAATTTTTCGTTACCCCACAAACCAGCAAACACCGCTACAGCAACTACTCGTATTTAATTCAAAATGGCTTTCAATTTTCTGAAATTGTTCTTTTTTTTACGTTTGATTTATTTTAACCTTATTGACAGAAATAACTCTTAACGAATACATTTTCAAGTGGGTGTCCTCACACATTTGGGCATATACTATATGTATTAATATGGTAGATACCCTGTGGGAAATGCAATTAATTTTGATGCAATTTACAAATAAATTTTTTTTCCAATGACAATTATCTTACCTTGCTTATGTTTTGACTTACTATACTTGTAATATAAAGTCAATAACTTAATATTGTTTCATATTAGCACGGCTAATGAGAATATAAAAACAAAATTTTCTCCCGCAGATTTGATTTAGAGTAGTTCACAAAAAAATAATTTTTATATATAGGCCCATTTCTTTGTGACCGAGCAGCAAAAGAACACTAGCTAGGATAACAAATTGCATGTAAAGCAACAACATTAAATCCGCAAAATATGCGAGTTGAGTTAATTCCGTAAAATGATATCCGACCTGAAATGCAAGGAAGCAAAAAAAAACTGCGCTGTTGTGAACGAGCCCGAATAAATTATAAGCGAAATTTCAATTAATTATATAGTATTTTTAAATATATAACTAAACAAAAAATTTGCTATCACAACTACTTGTCGTTCTTAAATAGCACTAATCAAATGGCATGTTTTTTTTTTGGAAGATGTTAACAGGGTTACTTTTGTAGGTGAAGGAAATTTTATCCGAGCTGGGTCGTTGTTTTGCAACTCGGGCTCAAAGAAACGGGCCTTATGTGATTTTTTTCGAACAAGGTATGCCCAATTGTGCATAAAACCTAATGTAGTGTCAATATATAAATATGTACCAACAACAAAATGTTTTAAATTAAATATTCAAATACACAGTTAGCAATACTAGATACATTAAATTCACAATTTTTTTTTCTCTTCTCATTTCTTTTCAGGTAAGTTTCATGCAGTTGACGTGGTTGCTGTTCCGAGTAACATCTGATGTGATTAAAATTTAATCACATCTCACTTTGATGATGTTGGGTGTTGAAATATAATTGATTTTATTGATGACTTTTGATACAAGTATACTGTGGATAAAAGTAAAGCAATTTGATTTTAATTTAAAGAAACTTTCATTTGTATGCAGTTTTGCGCACTCGTGTGGAAGGAAGTGTATAATTTGCGTGATTTTGATCAATATGTTGCACATATAAGAAATGTATGCACATATGCGGAAATGAAATGTGGAATACTGCTATGACTTCACATAGAGAAAAACATCTAAGTACTGAAGTTATCTGAATTGTTATATGATTACCGTCAAACATATCTCCAGAAACTCCTATTTAGCCCGAAATCTACTACTCAACAGATAAACCCGGTCGAAATAAAGCGAGCTATATACTTTTGCCTACATTTACGGCATCCGCAGTAATACTATTACATATTCAGTATTTTATATTATCGCAATTGTAATTTTGCACCCTCAACAAATTTTTTTAATTTACATACTCGCAGTACTTTTATTTTGAAAATGTAAGCGTTTTCGAAGCACTGAGAAGGAAGCTCTCAAATTAGTTTAAGACTTAAACTGTTACACCGTGTCACTGTAAAAATTTCCTTTCAACGCTGTTAGTCTAAACAAACAAACAAAATTTGTATACTCCAAATTTTTTAATTAACTCAGTACTTATTGATTAGTGGGTTCAATTCCGCTTTAAAGTGTTATTGTTTTTAAGAATCTTTTTTTCAATTTTTTATGATCAGCGATATTTATTTTGAAAACCTAAACGAATTTTATTATCTTCTATACTATAAGAAAACTTTAGAAAATTCGAGTCTATACACTGAAAATTTTGTAAAACAAATTACCAGAGATGAGTCTAATGGAATATATCTGGAACATTTTTTATAATTTATGTAAGTACGTTTGTTTGTTTCCTGCTTGAATGTTCTAAACTATTGCCCGGATTTTCATGTGGATCTAACTAATGGCTAGCCAGTAACCTCAGACGTAACATAGGATTTATATATAAATAGAAACCATTCAACCAAAAGTGAGATTCATCCGAACCGACCGAACATTGGACACAGCGTGCGATGTGTCGCGCGAACCGAACTATTATTTGGGTAATAAATTGTTCCAGAGTAAATATGTTCCTTATGAAATGGCAAACTAAACAGAGTATAAGTAAAGTAACAGCTATCGAAAAGAGCAACTCCGAAAAAAGTGTTGCCACATTGAAAACCACACCACTAAAAAAACAGACTCTTTTTATATTTAAGGAAATATTTATTTAACTATTAATTGAAAAAAAAACCATTTAACAGAAATAGTTTGGAATCATTTTCTTTTGCACGCAGCCGTTGGTTAATTTTTGTTGTTGAAAATTTCCACCTGCAATTAAAGACTTGTCAGTGGTCTATTTAAGAAAAATTCAATTCAATTCAAAAGAATACTTGTAGAGATAAACTGATATACATATTTAATTTTTGTTTTTGTTTTGTGTCTGATAATGCTCTTCGGTATATATGGAGATTTGGAAATTTGAAAATGCTCACATCTAAAGTATATTTTAGTTATTTTTTCTCTCCAAGCCGATTTGATTTTTGCGAGTTTCAAACTCGCCTCTCAACGCTCTTGAGCAGCTGGTACAGCACAGTTTTGGCGGCGACAGGAAACTCAAAATAATGCTGGTAGACTTTTTTAACCAGATTTGTTTTGTATATGTGGTTTTCGAAGTAAATAAATGTCCATTAAAACATGACACTTTGTACATATTATAGTTTTATTAACATTAAAGATTAATCAATAAGTATTTTGGTTATTTTACCGGAAAAATGTAGTGCGGTGCGTGTTACTTAAATTGGCTCTCCTTCTTATACATTTCTTGAGATCTACTTATCTCAATTGAGATCATCTTTCCCATATGGGTTGCTTTTGCCCATACTGAAACTACATATATTTAGTTGTGTTTTCTGGGAAAATTTACCACAAATGTGACAACAGCTGTTTGATAAGTGTGAGGCCAAGGCGAATTCTTATAAAGTGAAGTTACTATAGCAGCCGATGTGATTTTTTTATTCACCTACATGTGTTTTGTTTTTGGTTTTGCGTATGACCTTTAAAAAGCAGTAAAAGCAAAAACAAAATGTATGTAAATTTTGACAACTCTTACGCAAAAGTAAAAATAAAATACACGGGAATTTTGTGTTTGTACTTATAACACCACCTTGTATGGATTCGCCTTGTGTGAGGCATTCTATGTATTAAATAAAATTTTAATTTTTTTTGTTTTCTACTTTTACTATTCGCTGGAGCCTATTCTTTATGTTTATATATTTAAAATGTTTACGTAGAAAACGAATACAAAACATTGTCAACTTTAAATACGTTGAAAAAAAGCATAGTACAAAATCTAGACATGGTCGAAAAAATCAGTCAATGAGAAGAGATTTAGAGCATACAAATTCACATATATGTATATGGTATAATTTTTTCAAGGAGAATTTTGTTGATAGAACTCTCAAAAGATATTCGGAAAAATTAAAAAAAAATTGGTGAGTGTTATTTTCATTTTTTTTGTGGGGATTTCCAGCAGCTACTCCCGGTTATACCGTGGAATACAAGACAAGATCAAACTCTTGACTTTGACACAACGAAACCATCAGCTCTTATATAGTTAGTCGTATTTAGGGAGGAAAAGGTGAGTACATATCTATTAGCCGTTTTCAGTTTTGGAACACATTTTTAAATACCCTTATCGCACCTGGTCTTACAACACATAAAATCATTCTAAGACCCGGCGATAATTTACAAAGTTTAGCCCACCAAAATTGTGTAATGGAACGAGGCTGTAAGTTACTTCTCTCCAGAGTAATGCCAGACGGAAATATTGACTGGCAGTGGCACAGGCAAGGGTGTTTTTAAACCTCGAATACTGCTTATACCTAATAGTACCCATTTCGGTTTAAATATATACCATTTTCGGGGAGCCATATGCCCATAAATAAATCGTAAGGATAGACTGTAAGTTGTATAATGGTGTTTTATGTTTATCTATCTCATTATTTAGTTTTATTCTGTTTTATATGATCTACCCAAGCATTAGTATTATATTTCTTAGTTATCATGGTACTGACAATAATAATGTAATGCTATAAATGAAAACTTTCCTATATGATCTGCATATGTACATATGTGTGTAAATCAAAGAGCTGAATGTATTTCGAAATGATTTAGATAATTAAAGTTATAATAATATTATTAAATTAATGAATGTTGATAACGAACTAAAACACACTACTTTTAACCGGCTGATTCCGCTTGCTCGGCTGACACTGGACGAACAATTTACTTTAATTCGTTATGCGGTCTTCTCTCATAAATCACGGCCTAGGGATGACGCCTCACAACGAATGTATAGGGATACTATTCCAAATGTATATTTACATATGGATGGAAACATAACATAATTAAAGTGTACCTCGTGTCATAGGTTTAGCTATCTTCTGTCTACCTGACGTGTCTGTGTATTTAAAATTTCTTTAAAATTTGCAGAGAACGTAATGTAATACATTTGAACTATTATTGGTATGTCTGTTTGAACTCACTAATATCCGAAATCGCTGAATGGTTTATCATGGGGCTTTAACGTAGGGTATGTTTTATCAAAATATTAAATTAAAATAAGAAATGCAATAGAAATATAAATGGTTTTTTCAGCAAAATTATATTTTTTCAATGGAATCATGGTGATAATTTTTTGTTATTTCCAACCATTTCCATTTTTTTATTTTCCAACCGAAATGAAAATGAATGTCAGTTATATAGTTAAGAATAGTGAATCCTTTTATACCACTTATATAGGTTGAAGGATAACGACAACTTGCTTTTGACAAAAAAAAAAATAAATCAAATATTAGAGCATAGCGGCCCATATAATTTGTAAATTAGGCTCATCCCCAAATTGGCGTGTGAGCCGTCAACGAACTGTCAAAATTTCTCTAGCCCATACAATTTGTGTGGAGCGTACCACAATGTCGCGGCGCCAGCGCTGAAGCCCCTCCCCGCCGGCCTATCGCGATTGACATATTATTCGAAATATTAGAAATTATTAAATCCGAACTTGTTTTTCTACTTTGTGCTCAATATAATATTCAATGATGACATATTGGTGAAATAAATGCCAAATGTAACATTTTTCACTACAACACACATGTATGTCATTTTCAAACACCAACTTATATTTATTAGCAAATTACCTGGCATAATTACTAAATTATCTGATTTTAGCATTTTGATGTTTTCCTGCTATGCTTTGTTGTAAATTAGATAAGAGATGGAATTAGTTGTTTATTTCCAAAAATTTTGAGTTCTATATATGTCGTCTTCCCACCCCATTCTGTAATAAAATTTGAGGAAATTATAATTAAGTTACAGAAATATCGCATTTTTTGTAAATTAGTGTCACAAGAGAGGTGGTCGTGGTTTTTTCCGATGTCTACAATTTTCCACTTTCCAGATTTTGCTTATTGGCTGAGCGGACGGTGCCACGCTCGTTTTTCCAATAGAAATACAATATACATGTGCCAATTGGCGAAATCGAATATATCCATGCCCAGATAGCGGCGTTTTGTGGAAATCAAATGAATGAATGTGGTGCTTCGGTAATCATTAAAAATAAGTCGCTATATTTATAGCCAGCTATATTGACATTAAATTAAAATACAATTTCGAATTTGTATTTAAGGTCGTAACTTATTATCTGATTTTGCGGAACTGCCGCAATTTCGCCAAAATTTGTTATTAAAACATTCTTAATGAAGCTTTGACAAGAATTTTTTTTTATCGTGATCATAAAAATATGAAAAATTTTTATTGATATTTTTTTAAACCATTTTTGGTCAATACTCGTTAACGTGTATCAGTAAAATTCTAAAGATTTTTCATCTTAACCTTTATATTATACAAAATTAAATTTAAATAATATTATAACCCATGCTGCCACTTCAGCAGACATTTTATACCATGAAAGAATTTCTAAACTCCTATATTACAATGAAATGAATTCGAGTTTTACTTCAGTACGATGACTTTTCTATGACTTTTCAAGCCTTTTCAAATATTTTGTTTATAACTTATTGAATTTTCTGTTTACCTCTATCTGAGACTAATAAGAAATAAGTGACCCTCGAGATGTATTCGAATAATAATACCATTATTTATTTGCGAATAAAGTGGAAAATACACAAAAACGATGTTTTTTTTAATATTTCTTTTCGTATTTTACGATCCTCTAAATAAATTTATACAGGTATACATATTGTAGTAGCTATTTACATCGATTGCAGTCCCTTTTTGCAACTTCTGTATTCACTATGTCGATGCAGTTTTCAACAGTCTCTGCTTACTTTTGGCGATTTGTTGTCCACTTGTTGTTATTATTGCATTTTCAAAATCATTTAAGTGCAGCAAAGGCTATTGGCGATTATTTGCATGACAATTCAAATAATTTTTCACAACATTAACTGCAGGCGATACCCGGTGAAGGAAAGGTAAATTTGCCAAAAGCAATGTAAGTGCAACTTACAAATTTACATACACTCACACATATACACTGCTGCTCAAAATAATACGTGCGCTACAAATTGATAAGTTTATACATTTTTCGCTTTTATACAAAAATTTTAAATATTTTTTTTTGTAAAGTTTATAAAAGTTTTACAGTTTTATGGTTTATGTTAAGTCGAAATGTTTTAAATATTTTTTATACTGTAACAAAATCCTATTAAGTCAAAATTTTAAAATTTTTTTATAAATTGAAGAAGATCTAAAATTTATTCTCAATTTTGTTCTCAAAATTTTCGGAAAATGTTAAAGTATGCAGGTTATAAAGCCTATTTATTTTGAGTATAAAAAAGGACGAGATTGAAGTGGCTGAAAATTCCTTTTCCAAAAATTTCCAAATAAAAAATGTGGCGCGTTATTTAAAGAAAAAAATTGTCAAACCTCCAAAAAAAATTTAAAAGAAAAAATCGATTTAATTTTTAGCAACTTCTAAGAAAACAATTTGAAGGATTGATGAAAAAATTAAAATTTTTTATTAAATTGGTTGCACCATTTGAAGTTTTGCGTTTGAACTATACTTTTGAAAAAAATTAATTAAAATTAAACGGAGTAAAATTGTCAAAACTTTTTAGTTTTATGTTAGGCTATTATTTTAAGCAACTGTATATAATATAGATTTATAAACACTTCAGTTGTAAGAGGTAGGGAGGTTTAGGTGTAGCAAAGTGCTGCTTGGCTATTTGGTTGGTATGAAAATTTTCAGTTCAATATTTGTGCAATAAATTTGAGTGACTGCCAGTTGGCAGCTTATAAGTACTATGAATAAATACATACAAACATATTTACTTGCATGTGTGTGTTTGTGTGCGCGTGTGTAGTATAAGCAGTGCTTGCAGTTCAATGGCTTTGCCGTCATTTGAACTATTCTACTCTAAAAGTGGTTGAGCGGCAAACGCTTCGATTGCACTGAATTCTATATATACAGTTATATGTGTGTATACATATGTATGAATGTTCAATGCTAGAGGATGGACAGGATATAAAGTCTGGGAAAAAGTAAAAAGTTCCATTTCATTTGTGGCACAATTTCAGTTGACGGTTAAGTGCAGTTTTATGGCAGCCAAAGCAACTAAATCACCAGCAGTTGGCAAAGCGCAATAGGCACTTGATTGTAAAGTTGAGTATTGACTAAATGCTTTTTCCTCAGCAAAGCGGCTGTATTGAATGTGAAGTTGCTACTTACATATTTGCTTTGTCAGCTCTTCATAATAATTGCTAAGTTTAGTATTTATGAATTCGAAACGAGCAATTTAAGTGTTTGAAATCAAAAAAAAAAAAATTGCGTTCTTTGGTTTAATTTGTTGTTGATTTTGTTATAAAAATTTTAATAAAAGTAGCTCAAAGTTAAAGTTTTTTAAATACCATGTCAATCGTTTTATTTCGTTTAAGCATACAATGGCGGATTTAATGGTCAATAAAAGAGACATTGCTGACTGGGCCCTCTCCATAAGAAGATCCCTCAGAGGGTCCCTTTTAGCGGCGCGTTTATTTATTAAATTTGAAGAATTAATATTTAATCTTAATTGCCGCCTAGAGGAAAATTGCCAATAGGGGATGAAGTCTAAAAAGGAGCAGCATCTAAAGAAAATATCATGACTGCCCGGTCATTACAATCCTCAATGGATTGGTTAATTTTTATCGAACATATTATGGTGGCATCCAGAGCTCAGCATTATGAATGCTGTACAAGTTCAATTGCAAGAAAACAGAACGGGATTTGATAATAGCGCATAGGTGCATTACAAGAAATTTACAGACTTGAGAAACGAAAACACATGCGATAATTTTGTTCTCAGGCCAAACATAAAAGCGAAGAAACGGGCTAGGAAAATGCTGATTTTCCTATCGTCAGAATACGTAAAAAATCATCGAATCAGATACTACAAAGTTTTAGATGAAATGAGTAACTTCACAATGTGCGGGAGAATTTCAAAACATTAACAATACTTTCGATTTTCTGATGTCTGAGAATCGAAGGATTCTAGAAGGAGGCAATTTGCAACCCAGTGTTAGCTCATTAATAGAAAAATACTCGGAATTCCTACTACAGATCTTAAACATGAACTGAGTTGCTTTATTGGCATCTGGTTTCCGGAAAATCGTGATTTTTCGAACGACACACCATTATATTATTTGGAGTTTGTAAATATGAACAAAATTATGAACAGTTTGCCCAATTCTCCAGCATATTCAGATTATTCTTGACTATGTACATTGGCTCAGCTAGTGCTGGTCGTGTTATGAGCTCTTTGTAAATAGCTTTCCTCTCTTTAGCAGATAATACCCTAAATAATTTTTGAATTCTTTATATTGAAAGTACAGCAGCGAAATCACTGAATTTAGATTCTTTTACGTGGAATATTTGCTCAATAAAAGGCGAGACGAGGATGCAACTTTACTGAATGCAATATTTCTGTACTGAATAAAAACCTAAGACAGAACTTAAATACTTTTTGGCTTACAAACGCCTTTTTCTTTAAATCCGGCAATGCTTCATAAGTTCTTAAGTTCGTGTTTCACGTGGAATGGCTGTCACAGTCGATGCAAATGGCATAACCGTGAAATATGCGTGAAATTGCTCAACATTTTTCATGACAAAGTGGTACTCCGTTTATGCTATAAAAAAGGCTTGTAAGATCTTTGCAAAAGCCATCAATATTTTTTCACCCCTTTTAAATACATTTGCCATTTTAAATTGCGTGCTAAGTGATAGTTTTCTGCGTCAGTTGAGGAATTTGTTTTGTATTAAATATAGTGTTTGTTTTCATGCGCCATCTATTAGGCTCAAACTTTCTTGTTTCTAAACTTATTGCTACAATTCCACAGAAATAAATCTATCGCATACTGATATGTTAAATGGTATAGTAAAAATTAAGGAGGCATTCTAAAGTAAGGAAATTCAGAATTATCTTTGCAACGATATATCATACTTTTGAATCGGATAATAAATAAAACATTTGTACTGTATTTAGGACACTCTCTAAGTAAGCTTGCAAACTAGGAGGACCGACTCGGCCAAATATATATTCAATATCAAGTTACAAAAGAAGAAAAAAGTTATGTGCCATACGTTGGTATATACTTTTTATTTTATTTTAATGTGATTGTTGAATGATAGATTGAGCTGACCTATGTGGGGGGTGCAGGTTTTAATTTGAATGTCACGTTTAAGTTTAGCGTCTACGTTTAAGCTAAGACGAAGCAGCTGGACTGATTATTTTCGACCACGCCTGCTTCTTTATGTATAGGAAATTTGTGTTCTTATTTACTTTGTTTTTAAATTGTATTTCCATGTTTTCGCTAAAATTTAAACAAAAAATCAATAACCCTGTGAAATTTGAAAAAGGTTAAGTAATCACCCACCGATAGTAAAAACCCAAAAAAAAATATTTTTTAACCCGAAATCAGGTTTTATACAATTGCGACAAAGCGCCAACCACTTCTTCTTCTTCTTAATTGGCGCTATAACCGCCTAGGCGATTTTGGCCGATTTCAATATTGCACGCCAGCCGCTCCTCTGCTTTGCTGCCTGGCGCCAGTTTGATATCCCAAGTGTAGTCAAGTCCTTCTCCACCTGGTCTTTCCAACGTAGAGGAGGCCTTCCTCTTCCTCTGCTACCACCAGCGGGTACCGCGTCGAATACTTTCAGGGCTGGAGCATTTTCTTCCATACGTACCACATGACCTAGCCAGCGTAGCCGCTGAATCTTAATTCGCCATCGCAAAGACGTAAAGGACCAAAAATCTTTCGGAGAATCTTTCTCTCGAACACTCCAAGCGCCATCTCATCCGATGTTGATAGGGTCCATGCTTCTGCGCCATACATTAGCACGGGCATGATGAGGGACTTATAGAGCGTGGTCTTCGTTCGTCGAGAGAGGGCTTTACTGTTCATTTGCCTACTCAGCCCAAAGTAGCACTTGTTGGCAAGAGAGATTCTTCGTTGGATTTCAAGGCTGACATTATTGTTGGTGTTGATGCTGGTTCCAAGATAAACAAAGTCCTCTACTTTGTCAAAATTGTAACTGTCAACAGTAATGCTGGAGCCAAGGCGCGAATGCGCTGACTGTTTATTTGATGACAGGAGGTACTTCGTTTTGCCCTCGTTCACCTCCAAACCCATTCGCTTCGCTTCTTTGTCCAGCTTTGAAAAGGCAGAACTAACGGCGGGGTTGTTGAGGCCAATGATATCGATGTCATCGGCATACGCCAGCAGTTGCACACTCTTATAAAAGATGGTACCTGACCGGTTTAATTCTGCAGCTCGAATTATCTTTTCTAGCAAAATGTTAAAGAAGTCACACGATAGGGAGTCACCCTGTCTGAAACCTCGTTTGGTATCAAACGGCTCGGAGAGGTCCTTCCCAACTCTGACTGAGCTGGTGGTGTTGCTCAGTGTCATTTTACATAGCCGTATTAGTTTTGCAGGGATACCAAAGTCAGACATCGCGGCATATAGGCAACTTCTTCTCGTGCTGTCGAAAGCTGATTTAAAGTCGACAAATAGATGGTGTGTGTCGATCCTCTTCTCACGGGTCTTTTCCAATATTTGGCGTATCGTGAATATCTGGTCGATGGTAGATTTACCAGGTCTAAAGCCACACTGATAAGGTCCAATCAGTTCGTTGACGGTTGGCTTTAGTCTTTCACACAATACACTCGATAGAACCTTATACGAAATGTTAAGAAGGCTGATCCCGCGGTAGTTGGCGCATATTGCAGGATCACCCTTCTTGTGGATTGGGCAATGTACACTTAAATTCCAATCGGCGGGCATGCATTCGTCCGACCATATTCTGCAAATAAGCTGGTGCATGCACCTTACCAGCTCCTCGCCACCATGCTTGAATAGCTCAGCTGGTAACCCATCAGCTCCAGCGGCTTTGTTGTTCCGTAGCCGCATAATTGCTATTCGAACTTCATCGAGGTCGGGTGACGGGATTTTAATGCCGTCATCAGCGATTTGGGGTTCGGGATCTTCATCTTCTCCGGCGACGCTTTCGCTGTCACCATTTAGCAGAGTGGAAAAGTGTTCCCTCCACAATCTAAGTGCGCTTTGGACATCAGTCACCAGATCGCCGTTCTTGTTCTTACAGGAATTCGCCCCGGTCTTAAAACCTTCCGTAAGTCGCCGCACCTTTTGGTAAAATTTTCGGGCGCTTTTCATGTCGGCTAGCATCTCAAGCTCTTCACACTCACGTATTTCGGCCTCTCTCTTCTTTCTACGGACGATACGTCTCTCTTCCTTTCTCAACTCCCGGTAGCGTTCCCATACAGCTCGCGTTGCGCCCGATCGCAGCGTGGCCCTGTAGGCAGCCTCTTTATTTTCCGAAGCGGCGCGGCATTCCTCATCATACCAGTCATTTTTTCGGGTTCGCTGAAAGCCAACGACTTCTTCAGCGGCGGTACGCAGTGATCGAGAAATGTGCTCCCAGTGCTCGCAAATTCCGGTTTCTTGAGAAGTGCTCTCAGTGAGCAGGTGTGAGAGTCGAGTGGTGAAGTTTGCAGCTGTCTGTTGCGATTGCAGCTTTCCGACGTCAAACTTTCGCTGTGTATTTACACGCACGTTTTTTGATGCACAGAGGCGTATGCGCATCTTGGCTGCGACAAGATAATGATCCGAGTCGATGTTCGGTCCTCGGAGTGTACGTACGTCTAATATACTGGAAGCATGCCTTCCGTCTATCGCAATATGATCGATTTGGTTTCGCGTTTTTCGATCTGGAGACAGCCACGTAGCCAAGTGTATTTTTTTATGCTGAAACCTGGTGCTACAGACCACCATGTTTCGGGCCCCGGCAAAGTCGATCAGTCTCAGTCCGTTGGCGGAGGTTTCGTCGTGGAGACTGAATTTTCCGACAGTGTGACCAAAGACCACTGCTGAATTAAAATTTAAACGAAACGTAATCATACAATTTAAAATTATATTATTAACAGTATTATAATTGAAAGCAAATTTCCACTGCATAGCAGTTACACGGCGTATACGTAACGTGGGCCTAGTAGAGTAATAAATAAAAGTCTGTAAAATCAAAATCTCAAAGAAACCTTCAACATTTGGAATTTGGGCAACCAAAGTCATTTTTAGGGGTATCATAATAACTTTAACACTTCTTAATCCATCTTAAATTTGTATATGTCGCTGAAAAGAGGATTTAAAGACGATGCCATAAATATAATAATAGACTAAAACGTTAGTAAATTAGCGATATGGTGGCAGCACCTCACTTATCGCAGAACGGCACACTTTTCCTTCACATAACAACATAATGAAGATTGAATAAAGAACATTTCAGAAACAAACACTTTTTCACAACCACGTTATATACGAAGAAGAAGATTTCAATGTATTACTTATCGTATAATAATAAAAAATAATGGGACTAGCTATTACCGAAAATTTAAGAAAACATTTAAGTATTTGCTTTTTTCACAGTTTTAATTTAATTTTTTGTTTTTCTATCAATTACATGATTTTTATCGCAGAAATTACTTTTTAAATTGAAACTATTGTTCTAATTTCAATTGTAATATTAAAAATATTTCGTACATCGTTTGCATATCATTTACATCGTCCGGAACATTATTAAGAACAAATTAGCTTAGCCTTAATTTTCAAAATGGCTTGGAGATTGATTCATAAATGTTTAAGTTAAGGAGCGCGAGTATACATATTTTTTTACTCAACAAGGTAGATATACAATATATGTATTGTGACATTCGAAGTTGCACATCTTTTTTTGAATTTTGTTATATATTGATAATTTTTAGTATTTTATATTTCTGTACAAGTCCTTGAATTTGTGCTCAAAGGTACACGCGTTTCATGACACGATAAAGATTAATCAATTTCTACAAAAAAATGTGATTCAAATGCGGCCTTACGGTTTTTATAATTTTTAATTTGAATTCGAGCCCAAAAGCTTTGCACAGCAGTTTTTGGACAACTTCAATTTCAATAATGTTGTTTTCTGGGATATAAGATTCTTTTTTGTATGTCTTTTCTAAATGTTTCATAGTTTGTATAGTCCTGTAGTTCCTTTAGCGTTGCGAACGCACTTTTTCCGCAGACCATATATTAGAGCTTGCGGACTAGCGATAATTAACCGAGGTTTCCGTACATCGAGTCATTATTACAATTTTATGTGTGTTTTAAAAAACTCCTTACTTTCAGCCGTGCTTCCATTTTCACATTCCCAAATTTCCTTGTGAATTCGGTTTAAAATCACATATTTATGAAAATGTCATGTTTACAGAATACTAACGGTATTTGTCCGCACCGACTAGAACTTCTGGAGCCCTTAAACGATAAAGAAATCGATGTCATGCGCTCTGTCGAAATGCACCTAACAAAACAAAAGCTTTTTTAGACGTGTGGTTTCCAATGAGACAACCTTTTTCGAAGCTAATGTTTTTGACAGCTGTTACTTAATTTATACTCAGTTTGGTTTGCCATTTCATAATAAACAGACTTACTCTGGAAAAACGTTTGCAAATTGTTCAAATTTATTAGCAAAATAATGGTATATTTCGGGCGACGCATTGCGTGCTGCGTTCAATATTCGTTCGGTTCGGATGAAGCTCTGTTTTAGTTGAATGTGTACGTTAATAAACAAAATGAAGGGCATCAAAGAGCAACTGAACTTAAATAACCCCACAAATGATTAAAGAACTTTTGTGTCCTGCTATAGCATAATACTCAAATCTCTTCAACGCCATACTGAGATATGGCCATTTTCCGACACATTGGAAGAAGTCGATCATAGTAATGGTACCCAAAGGAATAAAAGACAAAACCCAAGCTTGCTCGTGCAGGCCAATAAGCTTGTTACCTTATTTTTCAAAGTTTTTTGACAATAGAATAAGCTAACCGTCTAATATCTGAGATAAGGATGACGTTTGAACGAAAAGAGTACTGCTCAGCAATTTTTCTGTACGTCGCTCAAGAATTTGGCCGTGTTTAGCTGGGCAGTCTAATATATAAAATATGGACGCTACTTCCTGCGAACAGACACAAAATACTTGAAAGTTATGTCAGCAATCTAGTTTTTGCCGCACGACAAAATGAGTTCATAACGCAAGAATTCAATATAGCAGCCAGAGTTTCTCAAGGAAGTGTTCTTGGGTCATTCCTGTATATTCTCCACACCGCAGATATTCCGACTGAGCCTCGTTTCACATTATGAACTTTTGCGGACGATACTGCGATCCTTAGTTCTAGCTAAGTATTTACTGGTCGTAAAAATCCCTATCCGCCACTGTCCCTAAATAGCATAACGATTCCGCAGACCAATGAAGTGGTGTACCTAGGTGTACATCTCGACAGGCGCCTAACTTGGCGCAACCACATTGAGTATAAGAAAACTCAAAGAAAATATTTTTAAAAATATTCATTGATATGTTTAGGAGCGGTGAATTTCAACAACAGCTGCTAGTGTTAGCTTCACAGCGAATTTTTAAAATCACATAGTGGAATTGAAATGCGAAGATGGGAGCACGTTTGTTTGTTATTTTAATTTTTTGTCACACTACTGTGAACTTCCATTTTTTTTTTGTGAACTCTAAATAAAAAACGAAGCCTTGCAGAAAATGCAACTACATAAATCGAGTTTGGCATATTATTTCTTCCTGTTTATTTAACACCCAACCTTTTTGGTAAAAACTATACACGCAGATTTACTACAAGGAAGCGCAAATATGATACATATTAGCTAGTATTAAATAAATAACTGATATTCAAGTTTTTCGCCACAAAAAATACTCTATTCAGTTTTTATTTCACTCCTAGCTAACACAAGTTTCTGTATTGCTTTAAGTTTTCCAAAAATTCAATATTATCTTTCCGCTGCTTTTTATTTTTTATGACCATCATACTCATTACGGTGGAATATTAATATCCGCTGAACCACACAAAATTGCATTTAAAACTTACTACTCTTATATTATATTAAGTCTTTTATGTAATTTAAACCACTCACACACAATAGTGGTGCCATTAGCTCCTTAGAACATGCATTTTTATGTCACCTAAATGGCACTTCTAAAGGATTTATTCCATTGCATACTAAACACACAACTGCTCAAATTGCATCCCAATTACTAGACCACTGCTTTTTTGTTAGAAATTAAGAGCATGAGAATGTGCTTTCCTAAATTCTCACATACATACACACTGACACAGCATATCCTTTCACACACACACACACACACACACACATCCATATACATATAAACGTTTGCACTCAAAAGCGCAGCGGTTGAAGAATACATAAAAATGCAACTGTCCAAAAGTGTCTGACCGCAATTGTCCGACAATTACAATGCAATTCCATTGCGAAGACCACAATATTATCACGATTGCATGCCACGAGTGCAGCTCCACTCTCTACCGTCGTATTGCCATTGTGTCAACATCTAACCTATTCTACTCTAAGTAAAGAAATAGAGCGGTTTATCTACCCCTTTCCTCTCCGCTTTAATGTAGACGCTCAGACAGTAAAATCCAAATGCAAACCCTAAAGTGTCATCTTACAACAATAACCGCCACTGTTGCTTTGTCAGCATTTGTGACCCCATCCAAGCCAACATAATGCGATCTTTGTTAGCTGGGCTAACCGCAAAATGTGGCACAGCTATTCTGTCTCTATCTTATTTCTGACCGTCGGTCGATGGACGAGATTGCGGGCTAGCAGTTGCTAGCGCGTCTTTTCACCCAACAACAGAAACAGGAGCAGGATAATCATAAAATTTTAGTTATCAAGCGACTAATAGTATGCGAAGAAGGATAACAACCGAAAACCATATTGTTATTATATAAGAGATAAAAAAGAAACAAGTAAAAAGCTGAAAGTAGACTGGAAGATAAAATGTAAAATTTGGCGAACAAAGAAAACAAACAAATTGTTGAAAAGTATATGAAACTCAAATTGAGAAAAACCATGGGGGGGGCTAAATATTTGGAAATTTCATATTAATTTTTCCCCCAGATTCTATTTTACTTAACTGGATCGGACAACTCGAAAAGGTATTGAGATAACTCAACGAAATTTAGTGCCCACATTTTTATTGTAAATAGGAGAAATTAGATACTATGCACGCCCACATTTCCCGGTGATTTGTGGAAAACAAAAAACTGGCACACTTTAGTAGCTTTATAAGTAAAAGAAAATTTGGATTAAGCTTATGAAACTAATTCATCAAACTCTACCAAATTACGCGCATGCCTTGCATTTTGAGCAAGTGAGCATAATTGTAGTATTGGAAATTTACAAAAATCAATAAAACTCGATATTTTAATAACCATAATTATATAATTTGCTAAAATATTATACACAGGCTTGGGTTGGCAAGAGAAATACGTGTGTTAAAAATACATACAGCAAATATGTATGTATATATGTACATATATTTCCGACACTACTTCAAATGTGGTACACACTTTGAGAAAACCCCAGCCTATCTCTCATGTAACGGTAAAACGCAAAGAGCCATAAAGGGTGATTTACTAAAGTTGATATACAGACTGCAAAAAAAAAAGAAACTGTGGGTTAAAAAATCTTTAAGATAGGCGTGGCACCACCTAACTAACTAAAACAAACCATAATTATCTAAAACGAAGATTTATTGTAATACAGTAAAAGAGCGCTGAAGATTATTTTTTCATATAATATTAAATACAAATTTATATTTTTGAGTTACAAAAAGATTTTCGGCGTTACTTTTTTTTATTTTGTGTGAAACTTAAGAAGTTAATTTCGGGCGATTACAAAGACAGAATAAAACCATTTAATATTAATGTTTAAAATACTCTTCACCCTCCCACTTGATGGAATTCTTGCAGAATCTCAAAGCATTCCTTATTAATTTGTATCTCCATATAGCTTTACACCTTCCTCCATTTAAGAATCAGCTCTTTAATAGAAGTCAGGATAATCACTATATATAATAACATTTGTATTGCTTTTTAACCAAGTTGAATAACTGAAGCATTTTGTTTAATGTCCTCATTGACTGCATTCGCTTTTAGATCCTTAGATCAATCGAGGTGTGTTAGCGTTAGCTTCGTTAGAGTAATTTTCTTGTCTATGCTATTTCCATGCCAGTCTTCTATCTAGCGTCCCAGACAAATACTTCACAGTATCGTTTCAGGGAATAATATAACATTCGTTTGTAGAAACTCGCATGTTTCCTTTTTCATCTACACAGACGGTTCAAAGACTAGTTACAGCGTCACTCACGAAAATGAAGCCATTAAACTAGCAATACTCCCCAAATATAGCACAGTATTTTCAGCTGAAATAATTGCCATCCACGAAGCAGCTAAACTCGCAAAAAACAAACGCGGTAATTTTGTCATATGTACCGATTCCCTTGCTTCCTGCGTGCGGTAGCAAATATACACAATGATAATGACTACGCCATCCAGATTAGAAATATTTTGATCAAACAATTCCCAAAAATTACCCTTGTTTGGATTCCAGCCGCCGTGAACATAAAAGGCAATCAAACTGCAGACAGATCAGCCAAATATGCAAGCTTCGCCCCGGTGACATCCACACCCAACTACAATTTTACCGACATAAAATCTTTTTTGAAATCCCATCACACTAATACTAATAAGCAAAATTGGAATCTAACTTCCAGCTGGTATAGACAAATTAACCCCAACCACTCTTCCATCAACGATTTTCTTATAGCTACCCCATAAACGCTAATAATGCCGTTAAATTACTTAGACTACGATTAGGTCACTCTAAAATATCGCACGGTCATCTAATGGGGATCACAATCAACCCCTTATGTAACTGCCTACTCTCTAATACAAACAACCTCCTCCTACACTATCTCCGCGATTGCTCGACATTCAATTCCCTTCGCCACCGTATTTTCCTTCACAATGATCCCATATTCCTCCTCTCCAACCCTACTCCGACTGAGATTAATCAAATCTTAAAATTCTTAAAATACTCAAAACTCTATTATTTAATTTAGCCCCATTCCATACATACAAAGTTCCTCCATTATCTAAGCAGCTGAAGGCCTTTGCTGCTATTGCTGCTACACTCCTAATTAGGTATTAATTTAGTTGATACGCTAATTATTCAAATAAATAAATTTAAAAAAATTTTCAAGCTAAACATAGTTTACATACATTTACTTTCGTTAACTTTGATTCTGCAAGTGTCAATCCATAATTCAACTTCTTTTTAGTTATTTTTGATAGATATATACTTATAGCTTGGTTAAGAACCGATTAAGTGCCGAGAATAGCAGTGCCAAAAAACAGCATTGGCTTTACCGTAAGAATGCTGACTAGCTTGCTATTTCGTTGTGCCAACCCCGTCCCTCGGCGAATTGTAAAATCATGCCGCGATGAGGTAGGTCACCGCGCTCTTGAAAAGACAGGTTCCAAATTTCACTTCATCATACTGAAATAGTAGTAGTCCATCTACAAATTCTGAAAATTCTGTACAAAGTTTTGATGACATTTTTCTTTGCTGAATTTTCGCACACCTGGTAGCTGTGTGTCCAATGTGGACGATTGCTATGGGTTTTATAACTGGAAGTATAACAAAATCAGAATACTTAAAACAACATGCGAATTTTGCGGCAACTTCCCTTTAACATCAGCCAGCACTGTGTCTGAATCGCAATTATTCACAATGCCCTTTATCTCTGTGTCATTCAAAAACATCCTCTCCTCTGCAGCTGGCAAAGAGAGTGGTGGTGTAGCATGACCACCAGCAGAGCCATAGATGCTTCTCCGCTGTTCAGCTGCATTGGCCTTTGTGGCATATTTAACGCATTTTATATTTTATTTTTAATTCCTTGAATTCGCGTAAAATTTCGTTTGTGTCATTAAATTTTTTCGCAATCTTTTCCCAAGAATTGTCCCTTCCTTTCCACTGATGTAGTCGGTTTTTTTGCATTAAATTACGATGCGATATTTGCCTCAATTTTAAAGAATTTGTTCATCTCCGAGGCATTAAATGTAGACTTTCGCGCCATAGTTTTAAATTTTCAATAAAAATTTACAATTTATAAAGGATCACAACTGAGCACACATATTTTAACCCTAATCTCCTAAAGTGAGCCTTTGAGTCTCACTTTGAGTTTTAAGTATTGATTATTCCCGCACCAGATAATATTTTGATTTAAAATTTTGGGTATTCTTCCAACTGAATGTAATTATTATGGCGTATTTATTATTTTTTGGATTGTGTACGTATTTTTACCATTTTTTTGCAATCGTACAAAATTGTAACGTAAATCCTAAAGTGAGCCTGAGGGACTCACTCTGTGCATAGTATTCCTATCATATTTAAATTAGATGATTATTTGTATAAATACGTAATTACATAACTGTGGTAAAATTTTGTTTTACGATGGCTAAAAAACGGTTGAATAATGTGGAGTTGGAGGAAATTTTGGAGCATTGGGAAGCGGAAGATGAGTCTGATGGTGAAGTCACTGACGACAATGATGATGATTATAATGATTCCGAAGTGGACCAGATGACTGAAACATCTGAAGAAGAAGATGAGATTTCGGATGAAAACGAAAATGCAGATATGGAAGACAATGAAGCCAACTTCTACGTTGGTAAAGATTCTAATATTTGGAGCAAGTCTCCACCACCTTCATATAAAATTAGATCAACGAATATCCTCAAAGGAAAGGTTGATGCAGTTGTTTTACCTCCAGGTAAGTAAAAATTATAACAGCAGAGCTGAGCACAAAACTGAATTTATTCATACAGGTGAAACTTTATTAGACGTACTTGATTGCTTCAAACTCTTTATAAATGATGAAGTTTGTGATGAAATTATAAGGTATACAAATGAAGAAGAATCTGCAGTGTACTCAAAATTAGGAAAATTGTGGCTCGTGGTAGACAAAGATGAACTCCTTGCTTTTATAGGACTTTTAATCATAGCTGGCCATATGAAATCCAATAATCAAAGCTATAAGTTATTCTGGGACAATTTGTATGGAATAACAATTTTTAAAGCCACTATGAGCGCTAAACGTTTTGAGGAACTTTTAAGGTTTTTACGCTTTGACAATAAGTCTACCCGAAGTATCCGCCGTCAAACGGATAAATTAGCACCTATACGCTCTGTTTGGGATAAAGTTAATCACAACTTTGGAAAGTATTATATGCCCACGGGGAACATTGTTGTTGACGAACAGTTGCTGCCTTGCCGTATTAGGTGTCCCTTTATTCAGTATATGCCATCTAAGCCGGATAAATATGGAATTAAGATTTGGTGGTTATGCGGCAGTGCTAATGCATATCCTCTTCGCAGCATTCCATATACGGGTAAAGATGGGAATCAAAAAAGTTGTTGAGGAGCTTTGCGAACCTTACTATGGTACAAACCGCAATGTAACTACGGACAATTACTTTACAAGCAAAGAACTAGCTGAAAGTCTATTGAGTAAAAGTTTAACATTGGTGGGAACGCTAAGGAAAAACAAAACATGTATTCCTCCAGAATTTTTGCCGAACAAGTCTCGAGAAATTAACTCAACAATCTTCGGGTTTCAAAAACATATAACGATTGCCTCTCATGTTCCCAAAGCAAGAAAAGCAGTTATTTTCATGTCGACTATGCATCATAATGATACGGTCTTTGAAGAACAAGGAAAACGAATTTCAGAGATCAATAAATTTTATAATAAAACCAAAGGGGGCGTAGACACATTTGACCAACTAATTCACGAATACATGATCAAGCGCAAATGTAATAGATGCCCTCCTGCCTTTTTTATGAATTTAATTGATGCTGCAGGTATTGCTTCATGCATTATTTGGATAAAAACTCATCCAGAGTGGCTCGAAAAAAAGAAAAACAAAAGATATTGGTTTTGCGGGAATTAGTAGAAAGCCTTGTGGAGTCATAAAAGCTGTAATACCACCACCTGCTGATTCGCAACCCTGTTCTTCTGCCACCTTGAAACGAAAGCGCTGTCATCTTTGTCCGACGAAAATATCCAAAATGCAGAAACAAATTTGTAACAAATGCAAAAAAAATATCTGTAACAAGCATTCTACAACTACGAAAATTTGTGAAAAATATAATGAACAATTTGTCCTTAATTACTTTATAAACAAAATTTTTTAATGTTATGTATTTAAAACTCTTTAAAAAATGAAATAAATATGATTGGAAACGTTTTAGAATTCGTTACTTCATCTGTACATATAAAATAAATTACCAAAACTATGTTTTTAAGCACTTTTCTCTATATGAGCTTCAGAGTCTCACTTTAGGATCTGTGTAACTTTTTAAAATTAGGAGATTAGGGTTAAACATACTCCTTATGCAACCCATTGGTGTGTGAAAGTATTAAGTTACTCAGTGGGAGAAACCGAAAAAAGCTTTGCACAAAATCTTAGCTAAGTTAAGTTATAAAAAAACGTAAAGTTATAAAACCGGCCCAAAAAGTTTGCAGGTTAGGGCTGCGAGATGTGCGAAGTTCCTGTGAAGGATTTTGAGTTAACGTTTCAGCAACTTTGGCTATTATTCCAGTCAGTTTATATGCGCATTGCCAATTTCATGCTTGGATTCAAGGATGTCTTTCGACTCAAGGTGAGAACAAATATACATTCTATACTTTAACCGGTTAGGATATTTACTGGTGAAGTGGTAATTTTTGTCTATACAGTTAATAGACATGGCCAATGTAACAAGAAAAATATCGAATAGTGGCTCAACTCCAATTTGATTTGTGGTAAATCCCGTGGTTACTCCAAAATCAATAACATCTTGTACATAATTGTTGTAAGTCAAAAGGCCAGTAAGTTGGTTGTCCACTTGATAGGATATCATAACCTCTATTCGGTATTAGGTTTGATCAGTAAACAGTTTTCTCGTTCCCTTTTGACAAAATCCGCTCCCTTAGCAATTCGTTGTGTTGGTAAAACTTCAAATTTACGTGCAAATTGGAGTAAGATCAGCATTCATAGCACAAAAATTTCTATATTCTCTTTGAATAAAAAATTAAAATTGGATGTTAGATGCTGTTCATGAGAGGTTTTGCTTAGGTAACATGAAAACAACTTTTGGTAAGGGAGTGTCAAAAATCGAATGTCACTAGTGAGCGAAACTTATTATTACTGTACACATTTCTTCTTTTAAGTGTAGTCAGTATTTATCTCCAGAAAGTGTATTTTGCATTGTTGACCTCAACTACAATAAACTTATTTCAAAATTTATAGAAGAAATCTTTGAACTAATATATTCCCGTTAAATTATATCGAGGTGGACAATACATATATAACACAAACTGTGAAACCTCCTAGATTATTATCAATGTGAAGTGAAATGGTATTGAGTAAATTCAATGCAATACATTTGCAATTCACAATGTTTAATTCGAAGGAGAATGCACGGGCTTTTTTTAACGCACGTCTTTCTCCAAATATATCCTGCATATCAAATTAGAACAAACTACTTTTGATATCTACAGAAGTATAGAATTTTTAAATTTCCGTTAGATGAAAGATGGGCATGGTTTTGTCCAAATTCTATAATTTTCGAAATTATAATTAATAATTACTATAATAATAACTTGGCAGTTACATTATATAACTCGATGTTTGACCGAACTTCTCCTAAGGGACTTACAGTTTTGCTCCGACTCGGAACGGCAGCTGATTTTTGTGCGATGTTTTTATAACAGAAATACACTCGGAGATTTGTCATTCCCTGCCGAGGAGCGACCGCTATTAGAAAAAACCTTTTTTTGTAATTTTTGATGTTACTTACCCCGGTGAGAATTCGGACCCGTAACATACCGAATGAAGCGCGTACTCCCTAAGCACTCGGCTTCAAACTCTTTTTGTTGAATTTCATTTCAATACTGCAATGCATTATAAAAATAGCAAGAGCTAAGAAATGGTATGCGAACGAGCGGGCCGGCTAGTGGCAAGACCACCGTGTGATCTTTTTCAGAAAATGCCGGAGCCAGTTTTTCTCGATACCAAATTTGACTAGTGTTGATGGAAATTCCCAAACACATCTTTTTATAAAAGTTGTCTACCGTTTGGAGTCAGCGTGCAATGATAGGTTCCTATATTTATAGAATCACACCAAAACGTACATCGAAACTTTGGAAGAGAAGCTTGTCCAAAAATCTAAGTAAATTACATTACAAGAGACTTGTCAAAAGCCAAACCCAAAACTATTTCAATGTTTGATTTCAAAAAGAAAGGTATCCTCCTATTTTGTTTTGGTATGGTATTTTTGATTTGCCAGTGGACAGCCCTGCACACAAATTGGAATTACAACAGAACTTTTTAGGTTTACTTTGCATAACACATACATGTGCAAACACTGCACGTATTTACGTATGTATATGTGAATGTACTGTGGGTATTTTTTTGCTAATTTATTACACTTAGGAAACACATGCATATCTTTCCTCTACATATTTTTTATTTGTTTTTTTTCATAATAAATACCCTTGCACGTCTACTGGCTAGCCAATGGTGCAAAATTTGGTTATCCACAAAATGCCTGGTCACCATTTTACACATGCACCATGTACACACTTAGAGGCTTGTGTGAAAAAAAAAACTTAACAAGTGAAACATTCAAAAGACTGTAACACAAAATCACGTTATTTGCAAACGGAATGAAGCAAAAACCGACAGATGTGTTAACAATTTGCAAAGCAAACGAAAAAATCGATTACAATACAGGATGAGGTAAGTACAATAGTCACTTTGTGAAGGCAAGCGAATATGCAGGGCAGAGGGTGAAGTGTAACTAACCAACCCAAATTGCAAAGTGAACAACCGTTAACAGCAACGACAAATGTTCGCAGACACATGTCTGTATATTGATCTGAGCTGTTAAGTAGATTCCTAAAGGTTGTAGTATTGAGTAAATTGAGTTCATTTGTTCTAACTCCTCTTAGCAGCCGTACCAAACTATGAACAATATACAGTCGTGGGAAAAATATTAAGATTGTCCAAACGGAGCCTTAAACCTCGAGAGCACGCACCGTGAGTTCACGATTGCAGCGTTAAAGCTAAGATACATTACAACGTAAATTACTTATTTTTGGCCAAATTACTTCGCATAAATATATTGCGTCCACACTTGCCATATCTACTTTCTATTGACAGCACTGTAGCCACAGGGTTGCTTAGTCGTTTGATTAAAGGAAATAATGTGAGAGAGTGGGTACATTTTTAATATATATAAATTTTATTGTTGTAAAATCCTTCTTTTAAATTTACGAGCACGAAATAAAGCTTCTAGATGCAGTAAAACCCAAGGAACAGTTGAGTGAAATGCTAATATTTCTTCAAAATGCGTTGCCCAGTTTGGCAAGGAGATCAAATTATTCGATTATTATAGATCACACTCGTTTTTTCGTGAGTTCGTCCATTCATAATTTAGATTTTACAAGCCGAAATCACCTAACTTCATGTGCCATAAATTACGATAACGTGTCCGGACTTTTAGGCAGATGGTTTTGTATTAGGAGCGGTATTTTGCTTATTGTATCTTTTGTTTTAACTTTTTTAAAGAAAATACTGAGGATTTGGCTATCCTCTGAGCTTTCTGAAAAGAATTGTTTTTGAGTTATTAATGCCAAATATTTCAAATCTTTTTAAAGAATACAAGCCGGTAAAAACAGGCATTCGAAAATAAATGAATTTTATGCGGCAAATAACTCAGTAGGGAACAGGGAAAACATATGTGTTAAACTTGTTTTGAAAGTAAAGTACAGCATCTCCACAACCATAATTCGGTAAGTCTAGAAAGCCTGAAAGTAGCCAGATCATAGCTGGAAACAAATATTGCGAACTTAGTTCGAGTGTGCGTGAATACGCCATTCGGCGAACATCTCCGCTTTGATTCACACTGTTGTTGTGGTTTTTTCAATGCTCCTAATAAAACCTGGTTCGAAATGGATGTGCACACCAGCCATGACAAATTCTAACAATAATAAAAGTGGGTTTGTCATAACAGCCACCAACAACCACACATTCATTGTATTAGTGGCGGGCTGTCGTACTTCAATTGTGCTGGGACGTAGGAAGTAAAAGGGAAAAATCAAGAGCAGTTGACATGCTCGCTTTGGTTCACTTTGGTCGTTTTGCAGAGTCTAGAAGGAAATCTGAAGAGATGTGGTGATCTACAAATTACCACCTATAATTTCGGCTGCTCTGACTGTTGCTGTCTTTGTTTAATACTTACTTATCTAAAATAAAACTGCCCTTGAGCTCAAATATTATTGTTTTTTAAACGATAAAGTACTTGTCCGAGTACTTATCCGGAAATTATTCTCTACACTTTTGTATATTTTGTGTTTCGTATAGAATTGCCTATTTCAAATGTCTGAATAGCATAAAACCTAAACAATTTAAAAAATCACTATGACTGACAGGACTGGTGTGGAGTTCTATCTTTATTAACTCATTAAACGCTAGTGTTACATACATACATATAACGAACGCTCAAACTGCTGGCACTAATATACAATTTTTTTTTTCAGTAAATGAAATTTAGTTTTTCATTTTCAAAATAATAATAATGCCTTAAATTGCCTATTTTTCTTTCCCATTTTTTAAGAGTGACATATATGTCCCGCTCGCGAGTTTACCGTATGTGTTAAATTTATTTCTATGTCGTTCACTGTATAAGGGAGAATGGTATCGATTTTTTAATTCATACAGCCCTATTCTGAATACTCCCGGAAGTTTTTTTCCCCGGGAATTTCCCCGGAAGCAGATATTTCCCTGAAAAATGGAGAGAAGGAATTTCAAACTTCGAAAAAGCTGACTTTCTCAATAATGCGAACCCATTGCAAATTTATAATTTTTGCAAAATCATTAGTTAAATTGTGAAAAGAAGTGTTTTTAACAGCTGAAAATTCAAAGCATACCTTCAGAATGGTAGTGGAAGAATTAGTTGCTGAAGAAGACCAGCAAGTTATTCAAAGCGTGAGAAGGCGAAAAATTTCGGCATACTTCCAATCCGATGGAATTACCGCTATCTTTGTAAGTGTCATTTAAAATTATTTAATAGTGAAGTGACAATTGAATTCATGTTTCAGATTCGGGCAATATTATAAAATTAACAAACCTGTATTTCAATATATAAAACTTGCTATCAACACGCTAAAAAAGGGTTTGCTGTTTTTAACTGGGCGTGGATATCGGACAGGAGTAGGGAAGGACTCCGACGTGTCTTAAGCTCTAAATACGCTTAGTAAAACACTATCGGAAGTGCTGAATATTTTTGAAGATACATTTTGTCCGCAATTGATAGAAATGGCCAGAAGTCCGGCCGAGAAAAGAAAAATGGTTTTAACTTTTTATGTTAAACATGGCATTCCTGGTGTTGATGGTACACATGTTTGAATAATTGCTCCATGTCAAAATTAACACTTCTTTTACAACCGGAAAGGATATTATAGCCAAAATGTTACGCTAGTAAAAATTAAGAATTACATAAGATAAATAACCCACAGACTAATCTGCTTAATTTAGCTTGGCGACGATGAGCTGCGAATACGATACGTTGATGCCACCCATCCAGCAGCAAGCCATGATTCATTTATATGGCGTTCATATGATTTACGTGCCTATTTTGAAAGTGAACATGCTCGAGACGTTAGAAAGGTATCGTTACTAGAGTGATGTAATATAAAATTTATGTACATAAATATAATTTTATTAATTGTAAGGATATGCGGGGAATCCTTTGGAGCCGTGACTACTAACAGCTCATAAGGCTCCAGAGTAAGATACATACAACCGAAATGAAGTTCAATAACCCTCAGTTAAAAAAATTATCAAAAATCAACGAAAACTTTCACCCAATTAAAAATGCAGCTTTATTATACTGAAATTGAATATCCCACAAACCTATGTACTATATAAATCTCCTAAAGTTTGGTCTAAAAAGTTCTCAATATTGATGCCAACTTCTTTGATATTCAATTTACACGGTTTTTGTTACAGAAGGAACTATATTTTTATAAAAAGTTAACGAAAAATTTTTTACTTGAGAAACATTGGCAATATTGTAAAAAGTATCACTTTTATCGTTTCTAGTTATTTTCGAATATCAACCTTTTACTGATCTTAGAAAGAAAGATTTCTCAGAGAAAATCTGGAAACTGAGTCCGATTACTAATGCTCCGGAATAGAATTAGGAGCAGAACACGTCCAAATTCAGGTTAAAATTCCTAATCCATTTGTAAAGCACAATAAGAGCATATTGCATGGACCAAAACGTTAACGCTTACCGGATTGGACCCAGAAGAAAAAAGTGGTGGCTCTCAATATTTGCATGATTGATGTCCCTATTCAAAATTCTTGGATCTTACATAGAAAAGGCGGGCATGGGCTAACCCAACTACAGTTTAAACAGAAAGTAACATTACGTTGCTATAAATAAATCCGACCTTCATGGGTATGGCTATTTCGACGTCCGGAATAACAAATTCAACTAAATGCTAGATATGACCTAATGGATCTAGCTGTCAGCAATATGCAATAATAAGACCAAATGAATAAAGTGTGACTTGGGTCTGTGTGCGGGTTATTTCTGCAATTTTCACTTTAGACTAGCTTCGGTTTTTTTCAAACTTAAAATACATGAACATTCAAATATTTATACTTATCTCTTTGTTTTCGTAACAATTAATATTTAATTTAATAAAATATGTACTCATATATGCCACGGGTCGTACAGACCCCCCCTGATAGTGGTCGAAACATTCGATTGTGGAATACTAGAAAATGGAGCACCAAACATTTGGCTAAAATCCATTGATGCTTTAGAAACTTTTTTTGTAAAATTTTTAAATGCTATTTCCACATATCTAATTCTACCACGAATAATTAAGTTAGAGTGGTTACAGTATTGCCATCGGAGATAAAAAAAAATTCGTCATCAGCTACCACGAATATTTTATAAGTTGTAATAAAACTAAATAAAACTAAACGGAATAGCCTGTTTCTTTGAGTTTTAGCAAGTGGTCTTTATGTTATATTCCTACTTTTAACACAGGACTGTATATCAAAGGTCTCAGTGTGCATACAAATTTACATACTGCAATTTGTTGACTATTTGTTCAATTTCTTTTCAAATGCTTTTTGAGCTTTTAATATGATTCCCTCATATATTTTTAAAAGTAAACATTCAAACACATACATACTTGCATACAAATGTTAACTGGATATGTTTGTATGACTATGTGTTGATTTCAATTAGCAAAATAGAGATTTAAAGGCGTGCTATATACGAAATATATATATGTACATATGCAAATATATTTGTTCGCAAATTCAATCTGCAATTCGCCACCAATTCCATTCACTTATACCTTTTTACCTTTTGACGTTTGGTGAAAGCACAGCCAGACTCTCGTTTGGTGCCTGCTGCCCTTTGTCCATTTTCGTTCTGTTTTGTTGTTCTCTCATTTCAACCACAAAAAAAAATATTCGTTACAAATTAAAATTGGGTTAGCACTTTTCGGTGTGTGAAGGTTTTAAATTCGGAGTTGGTCGTTCTGAGTGTATGTGTAATTGCATTTAACATTAGAATTCCCGTAATAAGATTGGGAAAAGTGTAATTATGTAACAGTTTGTATGTTTATGCGTGATTATATCGACGTACGCATATTTATAAACTGTAGTGAGAGTAGATTTGTGAATGGAAAAACTGGCAAGGTCCTTGCTAAGGGTTTACATTGAGATGCCAAACAGCATGGTAGCATTCAAGGATTAAATGGATGATGGTGTGGAAAGCCTGTGATTGTCAATCACCTGGGAGGGGCCAGAACGATTCAGCTCCTGAACATCTGTTTGGGGAGAACTAAAGTGAGGCAAAACTGTTGAGATCACTTCGAGGTTTTTGGTTTAAGAGTGCAACAGATCTGATGTGGAGCAAATGGCTTGCCGTACCTTTACAAAAATATGCCCCAAAATCTAATTGTGCCCTGGGTTTGGGATCCTCTACATAAAGTATTAACCAAAAAGAATAATATCCGCCTTTCTTGATAACGACCACATGCAACGTATTAAGGACTTCAATTTGAGGGCATGCGCCTTGAAAATCCGAAAGTGTCGCTTATCAGCTGTTTCATGTCGTCGTGTGTACAGGCATGCATCGCCACCATCCAGGAATTGAAATGGATGGGGCAAGATAAGAAAACGAAAGGAACTTCCGATCACTACTATAGCTGTTTTATAAAAGAACGCGAATTCGGTGTTGAATTAGTGGTGGAAGAGGGACTTCATCGCCGGGTACTATCGTTCCCTCCAATGGACGAACGTACCTCAATCAAAACAAAATTCTTCAACGTATAGCTGCTTTGTGTCCAAGCACTGACGGGAAAGAAGATTAACGTGTCCAATGTTAATTTACTTGGGTGCCTGAAATAATCGTACGAGCGCTACCCCTGACACGATTTCAATGTCAGGGTGGGTGAGAAAGACACCTATATTATTACTGTCGCAAAATTGAGTACCGAAACATGGTTTTCTCTGGAATTAGATTTCAGTATAGAAAATTTGCCAGGCTATATGGATGTCTTTAGTTCGAAAAACTCAAAGCTGACTCCATTATTTTGTGATAGATGCCGGCAAGATGGGATGTCGGAAAGCTCCGATCGCAGCAAACAGCTATTGATTTCGACTTGACTCTTACACCTGCACACTAGGAGCACTTCTCAGCGAAACAGAATTGGGTCCCAGATGACTGTTGCTAAATATAACTTTGAAACTGTAAATGGCTTCGTTTTTCTGGAAACAACATTGCCGCCATTAATAATATCACCTCGAAAATCCAGCGGAGAATCTCTCTTGCTTACCAGTTTCATTTGACTAATGAGCTCTTGTGAAGCAAACGGGTATTAGCATTATGTACATTGCAATTGATGGTTTGGCTATGACAGATACATCACCTCAAATCATAACAAAGTTTTTTTTTTAAGTTTAACGTGAATTATTAAAACACATCAGGCCGAAAATTACATTCAGATTTAGCATTCTTCTAAATATTAAACTGTCTATTTAGTAAACCATTTTGGCTAGATTTCTGCTTACTCATTATTACCATCAAATAGTCTGATAGCTTGAGAGACTGTTTACTTGAAATTCTTCGACGTATGGAGGTCACCTATATTGTTTGCAGGGACTGAAAAATTATACCTTAGCGAAAATGGATTAGAATTAATACAAAAACACATTTGTGTGATGATTTTTTACTGCTTTTGACGTGGATTATAGAGACAAAGATGAATAGAACGAGTAGTGCTTGAATTTGATCGTGACCTTTGTTCGCTCATCGATGAACCTTGCACACCTCGCCAAACTTCGGCTGGTGTGCCAGAAAACTACGTGAGATTTTGGCGTCTCTGGTGGTATATCTGCAAATAAGTTGGAAAATATGCAGCAGTTGACTCCTGCAAAGTAAACCGAATAACAGAAAAGAGGTTTGAACTTGAGAAACTTCGAAAGGAAAACTATTTATATGCCAATAATCTACAAGAGTAGAATGGTAAATTTTCAGTGATACACATTTATTTGCTTGACATAAATCATCGGCTAACAAAGGAAAACAACTCAAGGCGATTCGTTCACCATGGCAATGCAAGCTGCTTCACATCGTGCCAATAATTTCTGACCTAGTACCCCACAACTTATTTTTGTTGCCGAACTTCAATAACAAACTGCACGGCTGGATATACTTTTTATAGTAAAGAATATTTAGTTACTTATGTTGTTCCGAATTACTGCTGTTGTTTCCTTCTTTAAAATATTTTCCTTTAAATGTACTCAAAACAGCCGCCAAAAGAATTTTACTAAAATATGTAGTATGCAAGACAGCAGTGATTTAAACATCGTTCTCTTAATCTTATTAAATGATCCTTCATATTTTCCATGATTCTGAGACTATCACTATTTTACTAACTTCTATTTAACATGTAAGATTTACATTATTTCCAATTTCAAGTTGGCACTACAATCGCTTGTCGACTTGGGCCGCGCTCGAGCGAGGATTGGCTCTGTAGGCAGGCAGCAGCTTCCGTAGCGGCTCGGCATTCCTCATCGCACAGAATCGCAGTAAGCAGGAGTGCAGCAGTCGAACAACGAAGTTGTTGGCTATCTGTTGCGATTGTAGTTTTTCGTCGTCGAGACGACTTTTGCTGCACAGAGCCGTGTGGGAATCTTGGATCTGACAAGATGGTGATTCGAGTCGATGTTAGCTCCTAGAATAGGGTTGTTAGAACCTTATGCTACTAACTACAATGTTTCGGTCCCCGGCGAAGTAGATCAGCCTCAACCCGTTAGCGGATGTTTCGTCGTGTAGGCTGAATTTGCCGACTAAGGGACCAAAGATGCCTTCCGTTCTAACCCTGCCATTAAAATCGCCAAATACGAGTTATTAATATATCGTGACGGGGCAGCATTCATACGTGCGCTCAAGGCGCTCGTAGAGGCGGTCTTTGGTCGTATTGGCCTTCTCTTCTCAATTTCTCACTTTCGCAGAGCGTAAGTTAGAGAATTATTAAAAAATCTAGATCTATCGGCGATTCAGTTTCTTTCCCAGCACACATACGACCCCGTATTTGCGTTCCTTTATATGTCAACTGTAGCAGATACCGCAAGGCCTTGTTCACTTCATTCCTTGCTCCGTCCATCGCATCTGTTGGTTAGCAGTGTCTTTACGATCACATCAACCTGCTGGGCAGAGACAACTTCTCACTTAAAGGTCCGGACATGCCAGAGAACGGATCTCATTCGAGTCTTTTTGACGTTTTTTTTTACCTACAGAAATGGCGCAGTTCCGATGGTAATGAAATTTCGTTATTAATATGATCTGATGGCACATCCAGGATTGGCTTGAGATATAACAGCGGTCTATATTATGAATTTTATATCCGAATTGAATTACTTAAAAGTGCAGATTAAGTTTCGCGAATGTTGCTGTTCAGCAAACTTGTAGGTACACCTTCGTACGCAATATGTACAAAAACTTACAAATAAGTGAATTTTTAAACATGTTTCGTAAAACAACAAAAAAGCTGCGGCTGATGCATCAAGTGAGTTAGGAGTCTTTAATTCAGAGTTTTTTTTTTTGTACTAAGCACATTTTTTGTCCTGCGACTTTTCACTATCGTTGACCTAAATATCCGTAGGGCTGACTATTACGCAAATTGGTGAATTTTAACTATACGCACGTATTATAAACTCGTTCATATGTATGCACACCGGTATATATTCACCATAAGCATACAATTATTTTTCCTTCACAAAATTACATTGGTGCTAGTACCCTTACTACGTAAGTTGCGTAACATTTTGTCGCTCTAAAAACTATCGCGTTGCGTTCACACAACGACCCCAGGACACCTACAATTGTACTTTAAAGCAAGCATGCGCATGTGTGTGTACATATGTACATATGTCTGTGTTTTATATATTTACGGACGCAAAAATTTCTATATACATTTTTCCACTTTATGTAAAAGCTTTTTCCGCGGTTTTTATTCTACTTTTTTATATATTTTTTATTTGTTTTTTAATTTGATGTTGTTGGCAAACATATTAGGGTTCTGTTGTTGTCATTATAATATTGTGTACGCTTACAAAATTTATTTGCATTGCCCAGCATAGTTTGAAAATAATTCAATAAAGGAAAAGGGGCCCATAAGTTAAATTTCTCATTTAAAGCCAAAGAAATGTAATGAATTTAAAAATTAAAGTCTACAAAGCAATGTCGAATTTAGAAACACGGCAATAATTTCTGTAAAATTTAAGATTCAAATTGTATATCTTTAAGTTTTAAATAAAAATTCGATCTTCACTGTATGCTTTGAAATTTGATCCTAAAATTGCCCTTTCTCTCATTAAAAAAAAGTATTGTAAAAGGTTCTGATAAGACATCTAGTAAAGAATTCAAATTAATTTAAAAGCTATAAAATAATTTTAAATTGTTAACAAGCATAGGTTACTTGGGAATATTTAAAATTATAAAAAGTTGCAGTATCGTCGTTTCATTACTGTTATCACTTTTTTTAGTCGACTAACCACTTGGAAAACTAATTGTTATAACTGGAACTTGGGTTGTATTTAATTGTGAAACAATTATTCGTACGTTATATTAATATGGGTCACAATTATTATTACATAATGTTGCATTAGTGTAAATCATGATAGCAAATCCATATGACCGATATTAAATCAATGAAATGAAATCAATGAAACACTCTGGCAATGGCGATGTGGAAAGAATGGCCGACTCCATTGCGATGCCTCCAGATTGCCAGTCCAGTCGACGACATTTTCACTGAAGATCAGGAAGCATAGGCTATCAGTTCATTCCAGCCCTGTAAACATTCGGGCCTGGACGAAACCATACCATCCATGGTTCAAAGACCAATAGCCATGGCACTACCTTGGCTAAGTGAAAGCAATCGTTAAGGCTAGCCTTTCTGTGAACTATATACTAAAACTTTGGGATGATTGGGTGGTATTCATATTTACATAAAGTAAAGAAAACGGGTCACAGCACTACGAAAGATTTGTGAATAGTCAGTCTCTTATCAGCCCATTATAGGCAGTCGGGGGGGCATAGACGAGGCGCTCAATCATACAAATAGTGCTATGAGTGCCTTCTTAGATGTGTGGAAGGTGCTTTTAACAACACCAATTTAGTCCATCCACTTCGCTCTAGCAGACGTATGGTTAGCTTTATGTACTACTCATTAGATTGACAGCATGTTGAACACACGACGCACTCCTCATGGGGGAGTTTTATCATCCCTGTTATGGAACCTTTTGTTAAACAAATTTCTAATTTGATGTACTCCCAATGCCTTTTAAATCGTTGCAAATGCTAATTATTCAGTTATCCTGGATATAGGGAAATTCATCTCGACAGTCAGTGAATTAACGATGTGATCAAGTGAACAGTACAGGACGATTCAGGGGTTAATCCCGCTAAACCAAACTAGGCCTGGTTACAAAATATTATAAAATTTACAGTTTTAGAACTTTTTCGTTTTTAAATCCAGTTTGAAACTTCGACGAGATTCTTATCTTCACAAATGGCTCAAAAATGGGCATTCAAGTTTTATTCCAACAACTCTCATTGAAAGAGGCTTACAGACTTCCAGACTATTGCCGCTTGTAACAGGCTTTGTAGTTTCTTTGTAATAGATATAGCGGTGATATTGGTAAATGTGATCAAGGCTCTAAAGTTGACAAAGAGTACCTTGATTCTTCTTTGGTTTTCTGAAATCTTTTTGGCTGCATATTTTCACCTTTAACTGGGTCTCGGGGCGCAAGGGTGTCTCAGGAAATGAAGAAGTGGACGAGTATGGGAGAAGAGGAGCTGAGGAAAAACTGGGGGAACCTGGTTCGAGCTTGAGACTCCCAGTAGCGCTATTTAAGAAAAGGTTATTGCAGCGATTGAATCAATCTGTGCATTCGGTATGTGGCATCCAGTTTGACCAGCACACAATGATCAAAGACCATGGAGTCAACTGAGGTTTTTCACACCAAATATCAAGCATCATACGCCACATATCAGCCAGGTAGAATTCATTAAAAATTTACCGTGCGAGTTTTCTGCACTACGAAAAACGAATTTCGTATTATCATAGGTGATTGCTTCTTCAAAGATTCGGTCAATTTATTTACTGTCGCATTGGAGTGTCTGCTGGGATTTGCCAAAAGGTATGTATGGTTTTAAGATGTTTAAAGATAGACAGAGTTAAATCCACTGCTGGCTATCAGAATTGGTTAGTCATCTGCGAAAGCCATATGATTTGAAATGTCTAAAGTTAACTTAATTCTAACTATGTAAGTATAGTTGTACGTTTTCGATTCCACCGTTCGAGTAGGCAAATATAAATTATCCAATCATTTATTTTAATTTAATTTACAAGGTGGCAATTTCATTCCTAAATATTTTCCGCACGCATATTTGTCATTCTAACAGCTTTCTCCACACCGCTAGAAAATATTGTAACGTTAAATTTTAATTGTCGAATGAACGGGCAGAATGTATAATACTGAAATAATAAGCATTCATACGCACCTACGGTTGATAATTTGTGCAGCGAAACAAAAACTTGGAAATTAAATTTCACCGATATTTTACTAAACCAGTGTATAGTCCGCTGTCATATTTTATTCAAAAAACCGTTCAAGAACTCACTACAAGTACATATTTAGATACACGAGCTTCTATAGATAAATTGATAATAGTACAAAGTAACTACATAGAAATTCACACACGAATAATTGTATATATGTTCAGAAGTATTAACATATATCAAAAAAATTAGTAGATACACAGATACTTGATACACAGATGATTTACATATATTTAGTACCATTTTCTGCTAAGCTCAGAAAATTGAAACAGATCCCACAGGAAGCAATCAACAATCGCTTAAGGATTTGCACCCTTTTTCAGACGACAACGTTTTTTCGCCTCATTTAGCTTACTTAAAATATTAGAGTTATTTCTAGAAATAAAATGAAATTGACTACAAAAGAAAAAAATGGTCGCTTGTGCTTTCTTCCTAGTTAATATTCAAAACGAAGTGCCATAATAAAGCGTTGTCAGGATTAAACAAAAGTAATTTAAATACTTTTAATGCCAAAGAGCATTCACTTTAAATTGCTTACTTGTACGGATGTAGCGCGGCGAAGATTAAATATTTGAAACTGAATACTTTGAATTGATTATAATATAAAGTCCACGACACTCGAATGCCCAAAATGTAAGCCTAATCCAGCAAATCCATTCTATATTGAGATGATTTTTTTCAATAAAGAGGAATTTTTTGTTTAAGCTTCGTGACCTAAATTTTGTAAAACAAAAACAAAAAAAAAACAAACGATGCAACGCAAGCAATCGACAGAAAGCGACGTTAGTCCTACGGAAGTTCAACATTCACACCCTTATCATAATGCATATCATTAACTATGTAGTTTCGAAACCGCATTTAGATTCAGGCGGCATACCAAAGATATTGGTTTAGAGAAATTCCCTTGGAAAATTACGAAAGGCATCCTTCCTGTATGCAAGTAGCTGGAGAAGTGAAAATAGTTGAGTTTTCCCAAACAGTTCTGAGGAAGCGACAGTTATTCTTGACAGCGGATGAATTTCAACGAAATTTATGTACAAACTGAAATTCATTTTCTTCCCCTTTTAATGGAGTATTCGCTTTGTTTTAGATTGAATGGTATTTGTTTAGTATTTGCAGTTAGAAACTGCACAAAATTTTATGTTTTGAAATAATTAAGTTTATTTTTCGAAAAAGTTTAAACTAAAAAAAAGGAGGTTAAGTTAAAACAAATTATTTAAATACAGCAGCTATTGCAATTTTTTTTTATCTTCACATTGTTTTTGTTCTACATAACTCAAATTCATATGTGAGCTAACTAAATAAAAAATCTCACAGCAACCAACCAATCCAAGCTCTGTGCTACGGCTGTAAAACTTTCGTGTTCTTTTCTCAGGATTTCTCTTAGGATATTTGTTTATTTCGCATAATAGACCCGTTTTATTGTAACCGACTTACAAAAGAGTGCTTTAGTTCGCATAAAATTTCCTTTAGTTGCAAAAGCAACCCTGTTAGCAGCTTTCTTGAAGCATGATATTTGTTTAGTTCTATTTAAAGAGGGAAACTAGGTGTGCTGGCAAACTTTTGATGATCTAGTTATACCTATATTTAAAAATACTTTGCAAAAAAATAATCGACTGGGTGATAAACAAAAGGCTCCTATTTATTTTTGTACGGCTCATTAACAATAGCGCAGTTTATTCACTTCCGTACTCCACATTTCAGGTCGGGCATCATTTTACCGAATTGACTCAACTCGCATATTTTTCCGATTTAGTGTTGTTGCTTTAGATACAACTCGTTATCCCACCTAGTGTTCTTTAGCAACTCGGTCACAAAAAAAGGGGAAATTATACTATGGTAGGACATATGTAAGTGCGAAAATTTCTGCCAATGTAAGGAGGAGCGTTGTGGAATTGATTTCAATTGTATAGTTTGTTATTCAAAATAATACTTTTGCTCGAAGACCTCAATTTCGACATTAAATGCATATTTTCTTTTGTTTTATTTCGTTCAATAAATGAAATTGATGATGAAAATGGAATAGACACAGTGAGTTTTTCTTGTACTTTTCTCAACATATTCGCAGGACGCATGGTAACATTTTTTTTATATTGTCTGTGAATGAGGGAACATTTTTTTTGAGGGATCATTTAGTAAAAGCGATATTTTAATTACCACCATTCGAGCAGAATTTTCGAATTTTTCTATTTGTCAGTGAACATTTTGTCAAAATCAATCTAGCCTTGCCGAAGATTAGCAAAATAAACAAAAGAAAATGCGCTTAAATTTTAACTTATCCATTTAGATTGTCATTTTCCACTGGTGTTGTTTTATCCGCTATCAAACTGAACCTCACTATATATACTTATTAGTTCATGAACTGAATTAGTTTGGTTTCACACAGTTAAAAAAAATATAATATACCGCTAAGAAGAGTTAAAAAATATTTTAATGATAAATTAAAAAAAAAAAACAAAGCAGTTCAGAAACGTTTGAAAGTTGTGCAGAGGAAAACAATCGTCACGTAGCACATCGCCATTAAAAAAGAAGAGCTGGTTTTTAATTTCTACACTTCACTGCGGGATAAGTACAAATGCAATCGTATATACTAAATATTGACACTACTTGCCATATTTACTGAAACTGTCAGCTAGCCGGCGATATTTGCCTGATTCCCTTCGGTGACATTTACAGTTGCGAAAATATACTCAAAGGTCTACTAAAAGGGACCGCAAACAATATAATTTTATTTTCTCACTATTGGGATTTAATTTGCAGCCACATAAAATTTGTGCGCAATTTCAGTTGCTTCATAACTTATTTCAATATTGAATATTGCTTTGTTAATGAACGTGCTCACTCAAATATGTAGTTAGATATGTACATTCAATTTTGCAAATTTTTGGAAAATTAATTTGGAGCACAGGCGAGAATAAATGGCAGCACATTATTACAGACAGTTGGTGAACAATTTGAAAAATGTTGGCAGGCAGATGCTGCCAAAAGGGATCTAATATACATTTCTTCTCTCTAAAAGATAATTAGAAGGGAGGTAGTTTGATTATTTTCAGTCATTAGTCATATTTCGGAATATTTATTTCTTACTTAAATTCAAGCCACCGCTAAGACAGTAATTTGGCATTTTTATGTTTCATTGTGGCAAGTGTAGCATACATCTCGATTCCTGGTTGGGCGTTGGTTACAAAACGTATGAATGCTCCCCGCGGGTTTTCACCAACGAGAAAATTGAGTAAGATTTTTGAAAAAAAAAAATATACACATTAAAGCGACAATAGCGAAAAACAAATATTCGCACAACAAATTAAGCCACGAAGTGACATCATATCGCAAAAGCTAAATAACTATAGAAGCAGTGGTGCATAGTAAAGTACGCAGGATAATGACATGAAAATCCACAGCATCCAACGGCGAAAGACCAAACAGCCGGCAGGTCGACTGTCACAATAATGCGACCCTGACGCACTAAAATGGAAAGGAAAGCGGAAGTGCCAAAAGGCATTATGGGGCGAGTGTGTCGGTGGGTATGGTTGTGGGTAGGGGAGTGGAGATGGCATTGGTGGTGAACAGCATAACTGTGCTGATGAAGTCGCCTTCACTTGAGCAGCCATCCAAAAACATTCCAAAGGAGCCCACAATGGACAGCCTAGCTGCCTAATAGCTCACCAGCCTCCAATTTTGTGGGCTAGTAGTCAGCTTGCCGAGCGCTGTGGCTGCGCAAAAACAATGGTTCATCACGTCACCAAATTCCGGCAACTTTTGGCCAATGAATAAATAATGTCGCAGGACAAGATAGTAACCATCTTCCAAACGAATTTTGCCACGTTTATTTCACACGGCCATAATGTTACGAGTATACTAAACTTTCTACGCTTTTAAATTTTTTCAAAGTAAATATATATGTACATAGGAAGTTATTGTTATATAAAGCTATTTGTTGTTATTATTCGTGTTGCTACACACTGGGCCTATTAGCTCTGCCACATTAGTGGGCTTTTAAGTAATTTCTGTTGCGGCTTGTTGATTTTTAACGGCTCGCCCGCATCCTGCCGCCTGTCTGTCGTACATCAAATCAAATAAATTGCGGCCGACGTGTAGGGAATTATTTTCAAGCGTGCTACTTTTTTTGCACAATTTTTTATTATTTCCTGTCAACATGAACTTGCATTATTTATTAGTTGCTCGAAATGTTATATTGCTTTCATTTAAAAAATCGTGAATGAAAAAAAAATTGGAAATGAAAAAAAATATTTAGTAGAAGTTAGATAAAGCCAAATACAGCTTATACCATTACTTATTTAAATGCAAATTTACTGCCTTGATATGAAAATGTTTGCCTATACAAATAAATCATATAACGAATGTACACACACACGCACACATCCAGAATTATAAGCAAATATGGATATAAGAAAATCAGTTTTATCTGTGAGCAGGAAGCAGCAAATACATAAAACATTTACGAATCTCAAGGACTTGAGGTATATGCAAAAAAAAATACTTTTCTATTAATTTGATTTGTGCTTTTGTGCACCGCTCAGCATGCATATAAATTAAGTTTTTCTTTGATTTCTTATGAATTTTACGCAAGCAATTTATGAATATAAAAATATGTACTTTACTTACAAACATACATATGTAGAATGAAATGTAAATGAAAGATTAAGTATTCTACTGTAATGCAATTACAGGCGATCGCAATCAATATTTGATTAAAGTAAATGCTTTTATGAGTTCTCTGTTTGAATTTCTTAGTAGTTAAAAAAATATGAATTTTAATGAATAAAGCCTACAATATAAGCACATACATTAAAAGTTACTAAATACTAGGAAGAGGGAATTTTGGCTTGCAGAAAGAATAACTGTGTTTGTGGTATATTTTTTGGGTCACTACTTTGCAGACATCCTCTGAATAGAAGACAAAGGTGTACATGTAGTACGATAAATAATGAAATAAATTTTTGTAAGGTGCTGTTAAACTTTTCCAACAAGTTCAGAGAATAATTGATGAAAACTATTCAAAGGCCATACACATCTAATTGAAATGCTAGGTGATGAGCTCTTAAAAACACATCCGGTATTGGAATTTCTATTACTTGTATCTTCACCCCAGTCCGCGTTAACGAAGCCCTGAGTTGGTTGGCCACGCTTGCTCTATTGCAAATTGAAATACCCCGTACCCTTTAGGTATGGCAATATTCGTTTTGCAACCACTTTGTGTTCGCCAATCGCCTTGAGAGTGTTAAGTACATTAAACCAGAAACTAATGAGTCATATGTGTTCGGTTACGTCTACACTTTCGCAATTATCTTTATCACAACGTACCTTATTCTAACGGAATTGCAACGTTCGTACCATGTTCTGTTAAAAAATTTAAGATAAACTGCCGATGACAAACAATAATACTACCGACGTCGATATTTCAAAGCACTACCTTCTTCGACATCGAACGCGCTTGAAATCTAAGTCTTTATATTGTTTAGATCGTTCAAATTTGAGCCAGCTAGTATGGGATTATCTACATAAACTGCTTTATATTAAATTTACCTATCTCGTTCTTGGTATTTATGCACGAATCGCTAGAGCACGGCTTCAGAGTAAAACTGAATCAAACTTACCATTCTACTCTCTCATTTCGCTTTGTTTTAACCCCATAGAGCGCTGTTTATTTTTTGTACACGTTTTGAGAGTTGATTATTGATGGCATGCTTTGGCTGCTTCATGTACAGCGTATCGTGATGTTCACTATTCAGATACGCGGAAGACACATCTGCGAGGGTTGCCTTTTATGTTTTGCGCCTAATAATGAAAACACAGTCAAATATTAAGGAAAATAGTTTTATTGTTTTTCAAAATATTCTCCATCCAATTCAATACACTTCTGCATTCGCTTGAACAAATTTTCAAAGCACTTTTGCCACTCAGAATAGGATACATACCTCTAAAACGAGCTGTTTGAAGGCTTCTACAGCTCCTTCAGGCGTTGAAAAACGTTGACCTCGCATTGTTTTTTTGATGTTCGGTAATAAAAAGAAATCATTAGGTGCCAAATCAGGGCTGTAAGGCGGACGACCCATCAATTCGATCTTTTGAGTCCTCAAAAACTCTCTTGTGTGAATCGATACGTGAGAGCTCGCATTGTCTTGGTGAAGAATGATTTGTCTTCGGCGGTTGGTTTTCCTTAATTCTTCAAAAACTTTTGGCTCACAAATGGTTGTATACCACTCAGAGTCGAGCGATTTGAGTTTATCTAGTGGAACAGTTGCGACATGACCAGATTTTCCGAAAAAACAGGCGACCATTTGCTTTGAGGTGCTTCTTGCGCGAACAACTTTTGTTGGATTAGGCTCGTCTTGGAATACCCATACAGTCGATTGCTGCTTTGTTTCCGGCTCATATGCATAGATCAAAGATTCGTCACCTGTTACAATGTCATAGACGTGCTTTGATCCACCGCGGCTAAATTTCTTCAACATTTCTTTACACCAATCGACACGAGTCCTTTTTAGGGCAATTGTCAAATTATGCGGTATCCAACGAGAACAAATCTTCTTTACGACCAAATAATCATGCAATATTGAATGTATGCTGGTTCCACTAATGGCCAAGGATGCCTCTATCTCGCGATATGCCATATGACGATCTTGTATTATCAATTGACGCACAGCATCGACTGTTTCTGGCACAACCACCGTTTTTGGACGACCTTCACGAAATTCGTCCTGCAAAGATTGGCGGCCACGTAGGAACTCGTTGTACCATCGTTTCACAGTGGCTAGGTGTGGTTATTCAACACCAAAAGTAGAAGTAAGTCGATTGATGCACTCCTGTCTCGATAATCCACGTCGAAAATCGTAGTAAATCATCGCACGAAAATGTTCACGGGTTAATTCCATTTTTAGGCAATATGAATTTTTAAACTCACTATAAATAAACACAAATAAAACTAGTAAGTGAAAACGTTATATGCAAGTTTATGCCAAAAAATACCAAATTTTACGGTAAAAATATCTAGTTACAGCTAATCACATGTTATGCTTAACGTGCTACCTGTGGACATTGCAGACAGGGTTGCAGCAGCCCATGCAGCAGCCCGGCTAGAGTGCAATGGATACAGATTCAGCTCGGCCTTTGGGCATTCTAGGATTCTTGCCAGTTTCGACTTTGTCCCTCCGGAAACAGATTACTGTCTGCCGGCTCCAGCTCGGAGTTGCTCCCTATCCACTTACATCCCACGTAGGGAGGAGTGGAAGGAGGGTGGCTTGTGGGGCGGTGGGACGGTGAACTTTTTCACGGATGGCTCGAAGCTGGATGGTAAGGTTTTGGGAGGGGTCTTCTGCGATGAGTTCTCCCTCAACCGTAAATTTAGTCTTCCGGACTATTGCAGTGTATTTCAAGCAGTGCCCGCAATAAAGGAGGCAGCCGATTGGCTACTTACCAATGTAATGCCCTCTAGACGGGCCAACATTTATTCGGATAGTCAGGCCGCTATTAAGGCCTTAGGATCGCTAATGGTGAGATTAAAACTGGTCAGGGAATGCCTGACTTCCCTCGCAGCCGCCTCGGAATATCTCGACGTTAGACTAATTTGGGTACCGGGCCATAGCGACATTGTAGGGAACTGCATGGCTGATGAGCTTGTTCGGCAAGGTACCCTGGAAGTCATTTCTCCTTGCAGGGGGGGGTGGGGGCTCCTTTGACTGTCTATGGGCTTCTTCTGGACAGATGGGCTTTATGTTGTCTCAGCGAGCGCTGGAAAATTGCCACGACATGCAGAACTGCAAGGTCCCTCTGGCCGAGAGTGGATCGTGGGCGCTCAAGGGAGCTGATGTCTCTTACTAAGCGGCAACTCTCGACCCTGGTTGGTGTTTTGACTGGGCATTGTCCATTGGGTATTCACGCGGTTGGGCTGAAAATAGTCTCTGACCCTTTCTGCCGCAGCTGTATGGAGGAGGATGAGGTGGATTCATCTTGTCATTTTCTGCTCAGCTGCCCTGCATTTGCGAGACTGAGGTTCAAGTACCTAGGCTCGTTCTTCTTTAGCACTCCAGAAGACCTTTCTGGAGTGGAGATTGGTAATTTGCGTGACTTCATTCGGGGAACGCAACGTTTCTCAGGTTAATCTTTCCTGACTTTCCGATTCACGTTACCGTTCATAAATTAGGTGGTATCACAACGGACTCTTACTATGTCTAAGTGAGTTCCCTTTGGGGAACTACCACAGTAACCTAACCTAACCACATGTGGTGTTGCGAAGGCGCAAAATATAAAAGGCAACTCTTGTATCTGATGTAAAACAAAACTTATGTTCACATGCCAAGGCCAGCAGCATACGAATTGTAGCGTATCTGAAAACAGCTGCTCTTTGCCACTAAGTGAGACTTGAAGCGATTTATGCTACCATCAATATTCTGCTTGATGTTAAATACCCACTTACAACCAATAGCTTTCTTAACAGGTGGCACAACGACTAATGACCACGTCCACTTTGCACTAAAACGCTTTACTCCTTTTACATACATTGAGTCCTCCAATTGATCTGTGTAATTGCTGTTTAACGCCTCACCTTTTGAGCATCTGCCACGTTCAACATATTCAATGAATTTTTCCTCTTTCGAGGACGTCCACGTTTAACAGATCGTATTAACTTAGGCCTTCTACGAAAACTAGTTTCGGCTGAACATCTAGTTGAGATACATATATTATTATCAGTTACTACAGATTCTGCTTCGCTCTTCATATTCTCTATCTCAAACGTCACCATATCGTTGGTTTTTTTGCATTAAAATAGGTTTCCTCAATAAACACATTGTCTCGACTAACGATGGCATTTTTGGCCACAGGATCATATGAACGATACATCTTCGAAGATTCCGTATAACCCACTATGGTCATCTGCTTTCCTTTTGGTTGTAACTTTCTTCTCTTGGTATTATATAATGCAACTCCTGAATTTAGTGTCAGGTCAGTTACCATTTTACCTAGTTGGCTGAACTCGTATATTCTTCATAGGTTATTTTGTTCCCTTTGTGTGGAATTTTTTTGCAATATTGAATGAAAAAGCCATAATAAATCTTTGTTTGAAAACTTATCAAATATTAGTTAATAAGTTGAATTAAATATTAAAATACTGTTATGAAACGAAAGACTTTTATACGAAAATATTTTTAATATACAATTAATTAGTTGTCGGGGTTCCGTCGCATAAACTAAAATTTATGATGAGTGCCAGTCATCCGCCAATGTTGCGCACCGAAAAGCAACTTGAACAATCAACCACCATCGCTGAAGAGGCCAAAGGAGAATGGTTGTTAATTCCACGAATTTTTATAAATCCTACCAACTTAAAATTTCAACAACTGCAGTTCCCGCAGAAATGCGTGTTATTACCCTGAAAGTTGCTGATATAGATCTGGATACTCCAGTTTTTTCTTATGCAGTTTGACTTATTTTTTTTCAAAAAAACAATCCCAATCGAAGCTTCTTTTGAAAAATTAGCAGCGCCCAAATTTATCGCAGTTTAATTTTTTTCATTCAATCCACTGGCAGATTTGTGCAATTTTTTCATATAAAGTCAGTTCGAAATTTTGTCTACATACATCAAGGTGCTCTAAAAATCCATGAAAGTCCAAGTTTTAATGATCTCTTCCCCTATCACTGTTCTAATTCGAACAACTTTTTTATAAAAAAAATATTTTTAGAGCTCGCTCAAAGCACTAAATCAAAATTATCGAAGAAATGGCACAGAACCCTTGAAAATTAATATTTCTCTATTCATAAGTCTTCAGAGAATTATACCGAATTGGATATTAAACCATTTTTTCATCGTTAAATGATTTTATGGGTTCCCACGAAATTCCCAATAATTAAAAAATTAACCCTTAAGCATAGCTGGTTTTAAAAAATGGTTAAATAAAAATTTTGCTATTATAAATTTTTCGTAGAAAAAAAGTTTATTATATATTATTACATATATGATTATAAACCTCACTCACTATTACTTGTGGTGCAGTCTACCTACCTATGTGTAAGTTTTAATACGAATAAAGCTATGTGTGTTTATTTTTTAGAGTTTCTTTAAATTTTCAGTTGTTGTGATAAAGACTAATACTATGAAGACTTGGATTTGTTTCCGACTTTCGCAATATAACAATATATACAAAAAGCATACAATAGCAATTAGATTTTGAATTGAAAAAAATAAGGGATTTATTCAAACTAGCTCCAGCTTTTATAGGGAATCATGAAATACACAATTGCCTTAGTAATACTACAAACACACAATCTAACTTAAGTATTTGCCTTTCAAGTGAAAGCCTTGTGCCAACACCTGAGGAATTTTTATTTGAATCAGCTAACTTTTACAATAAAATTCAAACTTTTTGCATAACATTTTATTTTTATATTTTTTTCATAGTAAAATATTAAATATAAGCCGTACCTCGACTACATGGACTTATAAAAAAACCTGGACAAGCTCGGTTTTACTTAAGTTTACAAAACAATAATAAAAATAATTGCTGGCATTTCTGGTCCGTTATTCAACTTTTTTGTTGTTGCACTCAAAAAGCTATGTTGGTTGCTTGTCGATTCGCTGGTTATTTGTGAGAATGAAGTTAGAGTACAAATGTATGTAATGTGTAAGAACGAACTTACTTATTTGGTTTTTACAAACAGTTATGAGAGACATAGAAATCCATGAGTGTGCATTAGACCGTATCAGAATGTATGGAGTTAAAAAAAGTTAAAAATGTCACCCTCACTTATCTTTACAGCAATATAACATTCATAAAAATCGAAAATCAAATAGATTTTTCCCCCACAAGGATGCCGAGAAATTTTTTTCCATTTCTGAAATCCTGATGAGATATGGGTTAAAACCCTAGGGGCACACTTTCAATTTTTTTATGATATGGTCTAATATTTTTATACATACAAACATATTTATTTTCAGTAGAGTTTTAGGTTTACATTCTCCCGCTTGATAACAATAATTTCTTCTAGTTAAGATGAGTGGTCCAAACTTCTGGCACCAAAAAAGATGTTCAGTTGTTTAAATGTGCACTGATATAAAAATTAAAACAAGGTTGCAATTTGAATTAGTTCCTACTAATTTATTTACGTAATTCGAAAACTTTGATAGTCAATAGTTAATCATATAAATATTTTTGTGGATTTTCTTAAGGCGTTTTCTTTAATCAGCATAAGGTTGAAATAAATCTATATCGAAGAAAATGTAATAGTTACACAAAGCATTCGAAGTTTCCCATATAGATTCAATGGAGAAACATTTTTTCGTATAAATCGTATTGAATCCAACTCTGTTCTCTTCAGAAGATAATACAAAATTGTTTATTTAACCATTAAAGGAAACAGAATTTAACGATTAAAAGGTATTACGTTTCAGGCTTCTATTCCATTTCCACCAAAAAGGGATTTTTTTGTCATTTAAAATCCATGGCAAACTTTGAGCGATATCTAAATATCTTTTTAAATTTTCTGTATACTTTGAGTTAGAGTGTTTCGATCCCCATATGACAGAAAAAATTATTTTCTTCCTCTTCAGAAAATTAAACGTTTTAGTAAGCGCTTCTTTTTTTTCTTTTAAATCCGTAATAATTATGTACTGAAATTTTTTTTCCAACGATTGACAAAGAACACGTTGTGAAGAAAAATCAATTTTGGATGTTTTTAGAAAACAGTTAGGATGAAAATTTGTATGACCTTAAGATCTTCTGAAAGTAAGCTTTCAATCGAAGGGGGAATTGATAACTTTTTTTCGCAACCGTGTCTAATACACAAGCGTCCTACTTAAACTTTCTGGTCCATTCAGAAACTTATCGAATATTGATGTATTTTTTTTTTTGTTTTTAATAGTGGTTTTTTGGCAGGGCGTCTTCGATATAAAGCCACATCTCTAAGCCGTCGGCGTATGGTTTCGACACTTAAATTCACTTGGTGAAAATTTTGCATCTTCGCCCTTATAGAAAGCGCACTTTGAAAGCGGTCGCTTAAACTTATCCGCCACAGTATGTTGTCTGTTCTCTCAGTTGACTTTCGAGGACGACCTGATCTCTTTTTACGCACCAACATATCACTATTCTTCTTTTTTTTGTTCAATGGTTACAACCGATTCTAGCTGTTATTTTCCGAAAAGATAACTTTTCTTCATCTAAAGCCAATATGCGAATTTTTTGATCACGCGTTAATTTCTTCCGATTATTTGGCATTTTGCACAACTTTTCAAATACACAACCAAAACACGACTATAACTGAAAAGTGTGCAACCTTATTTGATAAAAAATAATTTATTTCTCAGTGCTTACTAGATCTAGTAGAAATTTTTTCAAATTTACAGTTATATAGCTGAAGATAGTCTACCAATTTGGTGGTGCGTTTTTATTAACCGCAAGTGTATAAGTGTATGCTTTTTCATTTTGTCATGCATATAATTCGTGGCTATGTGCACACGACAGTTTCCAAAACAAACTCCACACATCTACGGATTTGCAGAGTTAAGACATGTGTTGCATTAAAAATGTCATAACTAAGTTAGAGAACTAACTTAAGCTATAAAAATTATAGCTTTATTCAGCGCTACTCTATTTTAGTGCTTCTGTGGCCTACATAATTTATGCGCTGGGAAGAATTTATTAAATTTTTAAAGTATAATTAAAACATCTTAAAAATAAGTTGTTATCGTTTATTAAAAATGCACGCCCTATATGTGCATGTGTATGTGTGTACATATTCTTTGCCAGAGGAACCAAAAAAGGATTAAATCAGAACTTAACAAAAGCAATACAAGAATAATGTGCATAGCGGTTGACTTTCGAATTTCAGCTGAATCTGTGCATACACACATACATACATATTTATCAGCATATAGTAAGTGTACTCGTACTAAGTAATCGGATGCATGCGACTGGGTTAGGGTGTCTAGCTTAAGTCGCTTGCAGAATTTGAGTGCAAATTAAAATTCAGTTGCCGTTTTGGTTCAACAAAAATCGCCAAAAACTTTCCACGAAATTTGCAATCATGTCTGCGCATAAAGAAATGGGCTACACACAAACCTATCTAAATACATCTACGCGTGTGAAGTATCTCGTTGTAAATATGTATGCATATATTATTGTGTATTGTTACTTGAATCGAGCTTTTGCATCAGCTTTCTCAACTCTGCCAAAAGTTCTGCTGCGCAATCCGTTTCACTTGTTTCTACATCCCGTTCGTGACATGCTTCATTGGCGGATATAATCCTTTGCTTGCCTTAATTCACACGGCAAAGGCTGACTTGTGCATACATACCACAATACATACATATTTGTACATTGCGTGGCAAAACTATAATACCGATCAAACATTGCATTCTACTGCTAGCTTATAATTATTATTATTATTATTTTAATTATTTTACTGCACGTTCTTTTGCTCGTACTAGTAAATGTAAAATATTTTGCTTTATAACTTATTTGAAAGTCTTAAACTAAAATTAAATCGAAATAATTTCCAAGTAGATACATTATAGAAAAAGCTTAATTTTATTAAATTCGCCAATAATGGCAACTTTGCACAAGGGTTTCTAAAATAACTTAATGAAGTCCATTAATTGACTGAATTGCATAATACCCAATCAAATCTACCCGTTTGCATGAATAACTTCATTTTCTTTTGTTAATATCCAATTATTCATAGTCATAAGAAAATCAATCAAAAATCAAAATTGAAATTTTCATTTGCAAAAAATTAATCGACAGTCACCCAGTCACTTTGTCGAAGTTGCGGCATTTTCGCCGAATGGTCGAAAATATCAAATAGAATTTAATGAATAATTTTCATATATTTTAATGGCATTCCATTAAAGTTATTTTTAGGATGTGTCGACAACTTCCAACTAGGAGTTCAAGGGTTAAATTGTGACCAAAAATTACAAGCTATTAATTTTATGGGGGCTCGCTTAGGTAGGGATGCTCGAACGGGTTAAGATAACTGCGTAAGAAAACTTTTAGCTCAAGGTAATTTTTAAACATTTGGAATAGATATATTCATTGTGAACACTTACACTTATAATACCTAGGGAGGATCGGCCTGTATGGTATGAAATTTTTACATATTTTTACCGCTTATATTCTATATTTTACACTACGGAAGTATTAAAAAATACCTATAATAGCAAATATTCAGTTGATGTACAATTGGCAGATACAAAATAGTAATATAATTGCAAATGAGAATCCTAAAGGATCATCGTAATGTATCTACATAGTACCCCTATTTGCTGCGATTGAGGACCTAGTTAGAGTTACGCCAAAGTGAATAGCTACAGTTGCACCTTAATATATTCGGTATGAAGAGAAAAGCAGAATAATATGTCTTTCAGTGATGTTTAATTTATATACATATAAAAAATAACGCGCACTGATTACATATAATTAGTTTTTTTATAAAAAATATTAAACCTCTTGTAAAAAGTCTCATATCCGAAGGTACATGCACTTTTGCGCTCGGCTAAGGTGACGCCCCTGTTGCAAAAAACTGTGACAAAAAATTACATGCAAGCGTTCGATAAAGCGAATATATGGATTAAGAAAATTTTATTAAATTTTTTATTAAATTTTATTAAACATGGATTTGTAGTCCTGGAGGGAAGGACACTCAAAGTCGAAAAAGAAAAGGAAAGTTATATTTTTTAATAGTTAGATGTACCTGTTTGTCGTAAAATTCTTATTTCGATCCTTTTTCCAAATTTGGCAAAATATTAAAATAGGTCCCAAAATATACCGTGGTAAATTAAAATTGGTTATTTTCTAAGTATTTACTTACATTCAATTAAAGTGAAACAACCTTGGGTGGAAAAATGCGCCTGGCTGGGCATACGAAAAGGACACGAATGTAGTAGGAATTTGTTAATAAACCCATATTTTTTTAGTAACGAACTGCATAATATACCTGTAGGGGAATTCATTTCTATGTTCCGCTTATTTTATTTATATATGCGATCCAATATATCGCAATAAGAACCATTCTTTTGTTCATAAGTCAAATATGCAGCAACACAAAACAATAGTATACCAACTATTTTTAAGAAAACAAAAAAAAATATTATTTTGGTGAACTACTTTATTGAATATTTTATGTATTGGATTTAGTTCTCTTCTGTGAAATTATTAACAAAGACTCATTGGTATTTTTTGGGAGGTGAAAGGTAGTTTTAGTTAGACAAACAATGTAAAAAGCGGACATATGAAAACTATAGAAAGTAAATCGTTATATTATATATTATGTGTGCAGAAAAAGAGCGCAATCACGCCCCCATAAAAAGGCGAAACTACTATGCTCCATATCTTTCAGCTTTTTGACATAGATATGTGATATTGACAAAGCAAAGTAGACCGGGTACGTAAGTATAAAACCATTTTGAAATCCTTAACGATGTTTACTGATTCAAACTAAAATTTAAAAAAAAAACGTACCATATCCGTTTCCCAAAATTTTTAATTTTTAAATATTTTCTCTCTTAATTAAATTCTATATAGTAGAGAGGCACCGTAATGCGTTAGAATTCAAGAAAAACGTTTCGGATATATACCAATTTATGTGGCAGCATGCCCATTCCTAACAGTTTTGATTTCATGTATTTCATTTTCAAACCCTGTATTGTCAATTACTATTGGAGTTTTTATATTCTTTTATTTTACCATTTATAAGGGGTGAGAGTAGTTTTTGTGTGACTTATACAATTTTCAAAAATGCAAATATACAAGACATATACTACATTTTTTAGGGTTTTATAATATTAGTTCGGTGATATATAAGTATGTACCTATTTGCTATATATCGGCCAGTGCTCCGTCTATTTCCATACAAATTTAATTCTCTATATTTTATCTTCCAACCCGTTCCTGCATATGAATATGAAATTTGACCAAATAAGAGCAGGGCATTTTTGAATTTGAGCAAATACTAATTAATCAATACCAAAATATGGTTATTTTTTTGATCTTTGTAAATCACCCTTATATGAGAGGTGGGGTGCTGTTTGGCCGATTTTTACAATTTACAAATTTTACAAAATTTAGCTTAATGGACTAAGAAGCAATGTGTGTACGAAATTTTGTAGAGTTCGGTGAAGTTGATTTAGAGATATACCTACTTGCTCAAAAGTGGGCGGTGCCACGCTCGATTTTTTCAAACAAATATTTACGCAAAGATTTCCTTTTCTATTTAAATGCTCGATATCCAATTTGGGCGCATTACTTTTTAGTGGTTACCGAAATATCGCATTATTTTAAAGAACACAAAATACCACTCTGTTCTCATGGTTATTTTCCCATTACACCAATTTGCTATACCAAACTACCTTGGATTCAAGGCAATGTGCATATCAGGCTTCGTTGGTCGATGCACGAATGGACAAGCAGATGTAACAATATTTCAGTTTTTTAAAGTAAACTTTTCTGAAAATTTTTACCGGCGAGTCTTATGGTCTTGCAACAGAGTGTTCATATTGTGGCTATATATGTACTGTGACGTATTAAAATATTTATATTAGGATGAAAGTGTATTATGATGATTCCCAAATTGTTCACGTTTCGGTATTAAATACGAGTTTAGCGAAGCACTCAGCCGTACTTATTTATTATAAAGTGTTATCCTTAACTTTTGCTTTTATTGCCTCTATGAGTAAGTAAAAATAAGAAGTGAATAGCAAATTTTACATTGGTTGTTTTTTTTTGTGTTGAACATCGCCATTTCGAACCGTTTGATATCAAACGAGGTTTCAAGTGGAATGATTTCCTGTTGTGCGACTTTTTTTACCTTACGTTGGAAAACATAGCTTGAGCTGCCGAATGTAACCAACTAGGCATCATTTGTATAAGGGTTTGCTGGCGAATGCTGATGACATAATATAACAAATTTCAACAACAAAGCAAATCGAAATAGAATCGAAAAGAATGGGCCCTCAGGTTACGTAAGGCAAAATGAAGTATCTACTGTCATCCAAAAAAACAGGCAGTGTAGTCACATCTCGGCCAAAACATCACATTTGGCTATTACAATTTTGAAGTATCGGATTGTTTATCTGGGAACCAGTGTTAACGTCAATAAATATGTCACCATCGAAATTTAAGGAAAGATATTTCTTGCTTATAAGTGAAACTTTGGGCTGATCAAGCAACCGAGTAGTTAAAGTCTTTCGGGTAAACAAAATCGCACTCTTTCTACAATTATCCAGCCCTGAAGGTACTAAACGCCGTGGTGGCAGCAAAAGAGAGAGAACTCCTCTCCGTTGGAAAGTCAGATGGTAAGGCATGTTGGATTCCATCAAAATCACCTATTATTTAATAGCGCCAAATAAGAAGGAATACACCGAACATCTGAGTATATGATTTTTATTATTTGGAGATAAACTGCTTGAAGCTTGCTGTTTTTGTCAGAAACTATTATTTTTGAAACAAAATATAATAATCTGGCTACATTTTGTGGGTGTCGTTATAGAAGAAAGATCTTCCGTAAGTGACAGAAATGAGTTCAGTTTCCTTCATAACAACAAAAATAATAGCAGTCGTTAAGATATTACAGAATATACTTATATTTGTCCATTAAGCGATACTTGAAGTGGCAGATGCGCTTATTATAGTCATACAAATTTTGATACGTTTTATTATAAATTTGCCGATATAACGACACTTTGTTACACTCGAAAACAGAATTTTTTGAATGAAAACAGCATAATAATGCAAACTTTAGACCAAATTGTTTTATCACCGAAACTTTTCGACCAAACTATATCAAATTTAGTATAAACTTCTTATTTTATCTCAGACAAAACCAGTGAAACCTATTTTAAAACGGTAATTCGCAAAAAATTAAAATATTCAATATTTTACGAAATCGGGTAGCAAATTCGTTAAAATTTGGCGTACGGCCAACACAACCCAATAAGCGAAGTAGTTGCATGGCTCAAAGCGAGAGACTAAGCAAATATTCAGCATGTTTTATCAGCAAAAATTAATAATTATTTAAATTAATTAAATCAATGGCAAGGATTTTTTAAATGAATTTTTGAGCAAACCAAATGCATAGGAATTTGTAACTTGTCAAAATGATTTATTACAACGCGAAAAACGTTTCCTATTCAAATCACATTTTATTATGGAATACGAAAATTGGTTTTATATTATCCCGACAGATGAAAAAACATTCATAGTCATTATTTCTATACTCGTATTAAATTTGAAATTTGACATTTTTTTTGTCCTTTTACATTAGTACTGATACCTCAGTTGTGTCACAATAGTAGCGAAAATGGGCCAGGATATGTTTCAAGCCTATTATTATTAATATTTAAGAGTTTTCTAAGTAGACCATTACGGTAACAATAGTTTTCCTTCTTCGCGAACCTATTATTTAACAAAAGTGACAATGTGGACTTATATATTGCGGGATATCTGCTACATATGAAGGACTAAGTATATCAAAAAACGCTGTAACGCCTCCGACTGCTGTAATTGCTGTACTTGATGTGTTTTGCTATACAATTACATTTAAAATTTATGAAATACTTTAAACGCTCTGCTAAAGCTGTATTTTACAATAGAATAACGTTATATTAAAAACCAGTATTTCCAAAAAAAAAATTGATTTAGAAATGAGAATGCTTCTTAGGGTCATATGAAATGACTAGTGTTACGTATACGCCATGTACCACCGTTTACATTGAATATATTTACTAAGGCTTAGAAAGCCATTACTTTTGATCACTACTTAATTTTCTGTTAGGCCTGTTTGCTTTGCTTCGATTTCACTAAATATATGTTTATATTTATATATGTATATATATATACTTATGTACATATTTACAAAGCTATGTAAGCAAATATCCATTCCGCAAAAGTATCCTTCCTACATAAACGCAAAAGAGTGAGAACATAAATGTAATCAAATACCACTTACGACACTTATGGTTGCTGTAATAACTGTTATTGCCATTGTTCAACACGCGTAGGAGAATACATATACATATATATAAACTCTAAAGCATCTATGTAAATATGTGAAACTATGTACATAGATGTACAACAGCCCACTCAAATAAGATATACCCGACAGGCTGAGGCTTAAGCGGAAACATTTATGTACATACCTACTTGTGTTATTAAGTGTTTTCGGCGCTTCTGTTACAACAAAAATGATATTTGAGCTTTTCGTTTTGGCTTTTATTTCTTTTGTTTTTCTTAGCTTTTGTAATTCTTTTGCCTCTTCATTTCGTTAATCATTTGATTCACTACTTATGTAACTGCTATTTGATACAGTACTTAAAACAATTTATATGCACAGAAAGCCTACATATATGTTTTTCTACTCGAGTGCACTGGTACAAAGTTTATTATATGTATCTCTGTTCACATAATGGTTGTTTGTAACAACATAAAGGAACCGAGATGGATTTACATATATAGCAAAATTTTCAGTTTGAAACGCCTAATCGTTTTAAGCTATGGCTGTCTTTCGTCAGCCTGTGGGTCAGATAACTCTATTAAATATTGAGATATCGCTAATTTGCAAAGATAATTAAAGAAAATTTTCTCAAATTTGGTATTTTTTATCAAAAATTTTTGGAAATAATAAACTACTTTATACTTTGATGTAAAGGATGAATATATATATATATCAAATATCATATATCTATATGAAATAGCTGAATAAATATGGTGAATAGTAGTTTCCTCTTAATTGGTGATTTCTATACCAAATATTGTACATCTGTATCGGAGGGTTGCAAAGTTAATCGTGCAGCACCGCCCACGATGCTCAGTTTGATTTATTTGATGTTTGGGAATAAATGTCCTACCCACTTTTCCAAAATTTTATTTATCCTATGTAGAGCCCGGGGACTACGTGAACCTACCTCAAAAATTGCATAAATTTCGGCTAAGTTTTTGGACGATGGATAAAAGACTACCTTCCCATTGTTAGCAGTTAAGTGGCCGCCGCTATTAAACGACTACGTGCGCAATTCATGGCTGTTTTAAAGTAAACTCTCATATCTTGTCGGTTCCGACAAGTCAATAAAACATTTCTTTTAGAGTTTCTGTTTTTTTATTTTTGACAGGGTGAAATGATGATGTAGAGTGATTTTCCGTCATCCATTATCAAGTTTGGCATTATGCCATCTTCAGTTACATTTCGCGAAGGAATAAAACATTATGAAAATACATCCGCCTTACAAATTACAGTCAGTTACCTCTAAATCCGAGGGACTAATTTGATTTTAAATAGATGGATGCATAGAAGAGCAGAGGGACAGACCGACGGGCAAGACTAAATCATAAGAAAATGGGAGTATATGGTGCATAAGTAGAGTTAAAAACTAATAGAAAATCTAATTCATAACAACAGCCTATGCGTAGCTGCGCACTCTTGTGGGCATTTTAAACTTATCCAAGCCGATAACCTAGGCCGCCGCGAAACGGCCATGAATCGACTTGAGCACGCACTAAATGAAACAGCCTAAATGAAACAGCTACATTAGCAGAGGTACTATTATTTCAGTTAAACAGAATCCGCACACATTTGGACGAGCTGAGAGGTCACTGATCAGCTAGATCAAAGCGATCCATAAATTGGGGTGGGTGAACCTGGAAATGGATAGCTGGCTCACCCGAAGGCGCTGACTGGCATGAAGTCTTGGAAAATGAGAGCCCTGTTAATCAAAATAACGACCAAGAGTACAAGGTAAATGATTCAAGCACCGACTACATTTGAGCCAATATTTGGTGCCGTTCGCCTCTGTTTTGATGATTGGCTGTCGGAGATGATTATCTTATGCGTTACTTTCCTGCTTTGAAGCAGTATATCGCGAAAATTACTACATGTAAAACACTGTAGTAGGAGGAGAGTTTGAATGGCATTGGGAGTTCTAAGGATTCGGTGTAGATAGCAGCTATAACTCCAGAGTCAATACTGTCGCTACTACTTACTACTACTTGGGAACACAGCTCTGTACTCAAACTACAGTTTGCGAGAGCTGAAATCTATCTTGATGTTAACTATACATATTTCATAATTTAGAAGTAGGAACGAGACCCAGCTTCTGCTTGGTTCTTGTATCTATTCTATATCATCAGCCCTATAGTTGTTGAAGGTGCCCAAAAACGCAACTGGAGTAAATTGCTTCTGCAGAAGGGATTTTTAGAGAGTGGATGTTCAACTAGTAATTTCAATAAATGCAAGCCCAAAATAATTTTAGAACAAATGATGTAAGACTTATTGGTCTGAACTCCCTGGCTAATTCGTGTCCACTTCTACCAGATTTTGGAATGAAACCCGCCCTTGTTTTTCTCCTGATAGTCGGAATATGGTTATAAAGAATGCAAGCAATGATGGTTTTCTTCAGTTCACCTTACACCCATGATTAATTACTTGGTGAGGAACTATTCATTATCCAGGCGATTTCTTCTTCAGTTATGATTTCTCCAGTCGGTACAACCTGCATTACTGCTCTCTCCTGCGTGCTGTCTCAACAGGATAATGCAAAAAGTAGAATGTCCAAAGTTTCGGTAGAAAATTCCGCTCATGCACCGTCAACTCGTATTACGAATATTTTATTTGAATGGGCCAAAGCAAAAATTGTTCCCAGTTGTGCCGGCCCTTTCGTGGACTCGCAATGATCTCGCCAGGAATGCGTATTTAAGCTAATATGTGTGATATTCTTAAATACGAAGTATTTGTAATTTTTTTTCACTAGGCCAAAGATATGAAGAAATATTTTTGACAAGGAAAATGTTTAATATAGAAAAATGCAGTAAGCAAATGTAAATTGTGTTTTATTTTAAATAAATTTAATTATTGTGAATAAAAAGTTTGTTGTTTTTTGCTTTTAACCTGTTAGATAAATCAAAATATTTATGCATTGTTATCAGGCGTCAAATATTCTGGCATGTCTAAATTACAAACAAACAGTTTTATGCTTCTTCACTTCGTCTCAAAATATTTGAAAAGGTCTACAAATGCACACTAAAGCCATACAATATATCATTTATAATATTTCCACAAAGCACAAGTAAAAGTTAAACGTTGGCCAAATTGCCAGAAATTTCCGGTTTTATTTTTCGACATAAATATATAGCTACAAAAGTTTTTGTAAATATTTGTTTAAGGTTAAAGTAGATATAAGGTGATTAAATTGGTTACATTAGTAAAGCAACTAGAAAAAATTCGGGAGAGTATAGAAAATTTTTAATGAAAAAAGGCTTTATAATAGATATTCAAAATTAAGTAATATACAGGTCAATAAAAACTAACAGGCTTAGTTCACGATTCTGTTTGTTTTTATTGTTAAGACTGTTATTGTTTTTTTTTTTTTTTTTTAATTTCGATTTAATGTATTTTATCACTTTATAAAACAGAATGTTCCTGAACATCGAAGCTTCATTAAACGGTTCACATCAAATTTGCATCCACCGGTACAATACTAATTGCGCTTTCTCATGTTGAATTTGTTTCGGTAATTTTTTTTTTTATAAAAATGTAGATCATTATGTAACACAAACCATATTCATAAAAGTTTCACATTTTCAACCAAATTAAATAAATTAAAAAACAAAAACGACCATTAAATTTTCAAAATTTTAAGAAATTTTTCGAATGTGTAGTTAGCCAATTCAATTTTAATAATGTTAAATTTTGTAATGTTAGCAACATTTAAAAGGTTTTTTTTTGCGGACGTTGTTGCAAAATTCCTCCCATATAACGGATGAACAAAATTCATTTTATTAAATGTCATATTGCTAATGAAGACCCCTATAAACAGATTCCACAAATTCCCACTGCCGGATGTAAATATGTAAAGAAATAATTTGTTTGTGTTTTCTATCCAAGCGATCAGCAATTTATCTGTGACGATGTTGATTCTAAGTAAAATAAGTAAATATTTATTTGTATGCAAAATACACTTTATTTATATAAGGAGTTTTTATGTGAAAATTGTGTTTTTGGTATTTCATGTTGTCTTAAAAATACACAAGTGAGCTAATATTTATAGTAGAGGTAATTGATGACAACATGGTTTGCCAATTTGTGGCTTTTACTGGATTTGCAAATATATAAACCTGACATTGTTAAATTTGACTACATACGCGCCTATTTTTAACTCTTAGGTATTTGTATTTGAATAAATTTTGCAAACAATCGAATTTTTACGATTCTAGCCGTTTAGTGGATATGAAATTTGAAAACAAAAGAGTTTTATTTAGATATTAGCCGAAGTTTGAGAAATAGTTTTCTGACTTCAATATCTAATTATACATTCAAAACAACACGCGTAGTGGTAGAAATTATTAGTAGCAATAGTAATAATAGTGGTGGAAATAAGTAAAAATAGCGGTAGAAAGTAGTTAAAATAGTAGTAATAATAAGTAGTAGCACTTGCTAAAATAGTGGTAGAGTTTAGTGAAAATAGTGATAGAAATTAGTAAAAATTGTGGGAGAAATTAAAAGTAGTCATAAAAATTAGTAAAAAACAGTAGTAAACATTAATAGTATTATTAGTATAAAAATAGTGGCAGTAATTAGTAGAAGCATTAGTAAAAATAGTGGTAGAGTGGTAGAAATAAGTAAAACTAATGGTAGAAAGTAGTAGAAATAGTAATGTAAATTAGTAGTAGCATTTTTAAAAATAGTCTTAGAATTTAGTAAAAATAGTTTTAGGAAAAAGTATTAGGATTAGTTAGTTAAAATAGTGGTAGAATTTAGTAGTAGGAAGTAATAGTACCATTAGTAAAAGTAGTGGTAGACATTTATAAAAATAGTGTTAAAAATTAGTAAAAATTAGTGGTAGTAATTAATATTAGCAGTAGTAAAAATAGTGGTAGAAATAAGTAAAAATAATGGTAGAAAGTAATAAAATTAGAAATTAGTAGTAGCATTTGTAAAAATAGTCTTGGAATTTAGTAAAAATAGTTTTAGAAATTAGTAGTGGTATTAGTAAAATTAGTGATAGAATTTAGTAAAAATAGTAGTAGGAAGTAATAGTACCTTTAGTAAAAGTAGTGGTAGACATTTGTAAATGTAGTGTTAAAAATTAGTAAAAAGTAGTGGTAGTAATTAATATTAGCAGTAGTAAAAATAGTGGTAGAAATAAGTAAAAATAATGGTAGAAAGTAATAAAATTAGAAATTAGTAGTAGCATTTGTAAAAAAAAGTCTTGGAATTTAGTCAAAATAGTTTTAGAAATTAGTAGTGGTATTAGTAAAAATAGTGATAGAATTTAGTAAAAATAGTAGTAGGAAGTAATAGTACCATTAGTAAAAGTAGTGGTAGACATTTGTAAAAATAGTGTCAAAAATTAGTAAAAAGTAGCAAAAATAGTTTTAGAAATTAGTAATAGCATTTGTAAAAATAGTGGTAGAATTTAGAAAAAAATAGTTTTAGAAATTAGTAGTACCATTAGTAAAAATAGTGGTAGACATTTGTAAAAATAGTGTTAAAAATTAGTGGTAGTAATTAGTAATCAGCAGTAGTAAAAATAGTGGTGGTAATTAGTGTAGCTTGGCAAGTAATCAGTAGTTGTTATGGGAGTAGCTAGTCGTAGTAATTATTAGTAATAGTAGTAGAAAATGTAGTACAATTAGTAGCAGTGGTGAACCAGCCCACCACTAGTGAAAGGTCCTGAAATGGTCTCGAAATATCTAGTCCGAAAATAGTGCCGAAGAGGCGTATAACTTGTCCTCAAATTGTCCTGAACGAGCGCCGAAATGGTCACAAGCCTACTCATGGGCATACATAGTACATACACATTGATATCTTAGGATGTATGTTTGGTTTTTCTCATATAAGCGTCATTTCGTGATTTCTTGACGCAACTCTGACGCGGCTTCTGTGACGCGACGCAAAAGAACAATAGTCATACAAAGATTTTTATAACTCTCATTAACCTCTAAGGTTTTTACAGCCAATACTACGGATTTCAACTCGTTTGCATAATTATTTTTAGAGAACGACCTAACACCAATTTTTAGGGCCGAAGCGAACCGAACATTTTCAAGGTTTAAAATAATGAATCTTTAAATAATTTTTACAAATTCCATTTTTTTTTTATTTTCTAATTTACATCAAATCTATTATAGTAAAATAACAATGAAAAAAATATATTTTAATGCTCGAAATTTAATAGTTTTATATTCTACTGTAAAAAAATAGCCTATCGCCATTTGCATCTTGCAACTCATGTCATATTTCACTATAAAGAAGACCTAATATTTTAAAGCAAGTGTTAAGCATATATGGGTTTCAAAAAGTATTCAAAAATGTCACAATTTCTTGGCGGCATTGAGCATTGAGAAAAGTGTCTAATTCGTTACGTAATGAAAAATGCTTGTATTAGTACTCTAAATCATATCGTTTTCATGTGCTTATAAATGCGAAAGGATTTTTTGACTTTTTTCCAGTGTGTAATATATTAAAAGTAAAACTTTTTACAATTTTTAAATAAATAAAAATGCACACTTGTTGGCCGAAGTTTGGCTTTTGTTTGACCAAAACCGAAGTTCGGCCGTCCTCTTGCTTTTTGCGACCTTTTTTTTTACTGATTTTTCGAATACAATTTTGGAACAGCAGTAACATCTTAAGTCTAAAAGGAATATTAATAAAAAATATATACCCATATGTCTTACTCCATTTATTTTTTTCCTACTCTGTGAGAATTTCGCAATCGCTTTCATTAGCTTATATTCTCGAATATTTGTTTGGCTGATATTCGGATTATATACATATCTATTAGTCAGCGGTGATGGTGGGATATTTTTAAAACAGCATTATTCACATGATGATGTTGGGAATACACATGGATTGCCTTTAGGTATGAACATTTAAATGACATAGTAGCTCCAACTTCGACTAAATAAATAACTAAAATACAAGCTTATGCAACCGCTATATAAAAACAAACAACAACTTATTTAAATATAACAGAAATTTGTGCAAATATGGAATCTATTTAAAAAAAAGTTCGATATATAAAAAGCTGGCGGTAAAAAGGTTCGCTTATGTTTTGCAACAGGGTGGTAAAAAGTGAACATAAAAATATGTTCAGTTAAAAGTGGATATAGCGCTTTGTTATAAAAAGTGAGCTTGAAATTTCGTTAAATGAATAGAGTACATAATACATATTATTAGTATCAATAATAACTTGGTGGTGGGTAGAAAATGAGAGTCGGAAAGAATGCCGTTAGAACAAAGAGCCACGCCATATATTTACTAATGCAAATGGCTCTCAAGATATCTAGGATGAAAGCAGCAATCGCAAAAGACAGCTGCTAGCTTCGCTACTCGACTCTCACACCTGCTCACCAAGAGCACTTCGAAACAAACCGGAATTCGCGAGCAATGGTAATAAATTTCTCTATCACTACATACCTCCGCTTAGGAAGTAATTGGCTTATAGGGACCCCTAAAAAGTAACTGTTACGATAACGAATGCCGCGCCGCTACATGAAGAAGCTGTATGTGAACGCTACCGGGAGTTAAGAAAGGAAGATAAACGTATTTTTCGCAGAAATAAGAGAGATGCCGAAATACGTTTGTGCGAAGAGGGTTTTAAGACCGGGGCAAGTTCCTGTAAGGACAAGAACGGTGACCTGGTGACTGATGACCTAATCACACTCATATCGAGGAGAGAGCATTTCTCCATAGAACTGGCGAAGAGATGGTAAGGTGAATACACCAGCTAATTTCCAGAATTTGGGCGGGCGAATGCATGCCCGCCGATTGCAATTTTTGGGGCTCTGCCCAATTCACAAGGAGAGTGATCTTGCAATGAGTGCCAACTACCGCGGGATCAGCTTGCGTAACACTTCAAGATTCTATCGAGAGTATTGTGTAAAAGACTGAATCAACCATCCACGAACTGATTGAACCTTTAGATCTGGTTAATCTATCATTGATCAGATATTAAAGATATACCAAACCGAGAAATATAGAGAATCGACACACACCATCTATTTGCCGACTTTAAATCAACTTTTGACAGCACGAATGGAAGTTGCCTATCTGCGGCGATGTCTGAATTTGGTTTCCCTGCAAAACTAACGCAGATATGCAAAATGCCGCTGAGCAACACTACCAGCTCAGTCAAAATTGGAAAATTTCTCTACGATCTGTGCTTCTTTGCGCTGAGTAGGCAGAGGAAAAAGTTCTCAGAAAGATTTTTGGATTTCTACGTTTTGCGGCGGAGTGTACCGCAGGCGATGGAATGATGAGCTGTATGAGCTTTACCGCGACATAGACATAGTCCAGAAAGTATTTAAGGCGGTACGCGATGCCGGTGCCAGAGGCCAGTTAGCAAAACAGAGGGCCAACTGGCGCGTTATGTTGAAATCTGCTAAAATGGCCTACGCGTTTATAGCGAAAATTAAGAAGAAGAAGAATGCTTACGATACGAACATGAAGGAGTATACATACATACACCATCCGCGAAACTCTGGACGCGTACGTGTTCGTAAGATTAACTATCTTGTCCATGAAGAACTTTCAATCACATGCGTACATTAACTTAAGCTTTCTACTTAAATTCTTTAGAGTGGCGTGCACCACAATCACTCACAGACTTTAGTTGACGAAATTTTAATTCCACTTATTTAATTCTCCACTCTATAATTATCTTGCACGTTTACCTTGTTTGTCTGTAAATCAATATTTGTATAGTTAATTAACAATTAAGATGCAAAAACTTCGTTAAAAGAATATCAAATCCAGTTACTTCTTACGAAAATGAGCTACAACGTAAGTGAAAATTTAATTAAAATTCGCTGAGTGTAAACAAATAAACATAAATATGTATCTGGTAGAGGACAATAACCAAATTTATGTAGAGTAAATTTTGCATACATTAGAGTGGATAATCAACCACAGAAAAAGGATGAGAAGTGAAACAAGTCAAGTGAAAAGAATCCACAAAGTTGTGTTTACTTTGTGGTAATTGAAAGGAAACGAAGGCATGTATGTATGCGTGTTTGTGTATTTATTATATTTGAAGCGCGTTCACACTTAATAAATTTAACTGCACGCATACATATTTATTGGTGTGTTGCGATTCCTTTTCGCGTGCTGTAAATGCTGGCGTTCTACTCAATGCTCTGTCGAACAGTAAACCCAAATAAAATATATCACATGGTAGTTTTGAATACCGCGTTTTACATATGGTGTATTGGTACACTGGCATAAGCTCAGACGTCAGATTATAATTGCATTAATGTACACATCTACATATAGTATGTACATTCACACCCAGTCAGCATTAGGGGTCACCAAGTACCCATTTACGGGCTATTACGGCATTACCTCGTTTAAAGTAATATTTTAGCCCAGCAAAAAACAGTGGAACTCTTATATTGATTTCTATTGATCCAGAGACCTGTGTTTCTATTTTACGACGACCTCATATAATTATTATTTCATTGATAAAATAATAAAAAAAAAGAATACTTAAAACTTAGCCTCCTTCCACATTTTTCAACAAATCATATTTTGTTCCATGCAATAGTGTTCCTATTTCTGTTGTAAGTTATAAAATGGGCGTTTATTTTATTGTAAATATTTTACACAAACCAAACCAAGGTAATTTAATACTAAGTACTTATTTGTATTATTTTTACAGATTTATTTAAAACATAGAAAACAAAATTTGTAGTCAAAACATCGAAAAATCCATTCGCCTGCGCTGTTTACGGAGATTAGACTAATACAAAAATTAAGATGCTTTCTCCATTACGAAAAATAGTTCTAAGCCTATTCTACACATATATATATATATATATAGCAGAGTACATAGCGTGTGCGGCTTCATTCGGTAGGTCCCGAGTTCAAATTCTCCCCGGGGTAAGTAACATCAAAAATTATAGAAAACCTTTTTTCTAATAGCGATCGCCCCTCGGCAGGCAATGTCACACTTCTGAGTGTTTTTCTGCCATGAAAAAAGCTTCTCACAAAAATCATTTGCCGTTCGGAGTCGGCGTAAAACGAAGGCCCTACATTCCATTTGTGTTACAAAATCAAGACGCACACCACAAATTGTTCGTTTTAGTTTAAACTAACACTGAAAAACTAGGCCTTATTAAAAGGGCAAAGTTGGTGTCGCTTCCCTTCACCAGCGCATACTATTTTCGGCAGTGGCACTGAGTATGTAGATTGTTTTTCATTAAAAACGATTATATCGTAATATTCATGTGATTTCCCTAGTAAAATAGCAATGGTTTTTAAAACGTGCGGTCCGTAATGTGCGCATTGTGTTGGATGTAATCTTCGTGTCAACACTCGCCCACCCAGGTAAGTTTTTCATTTTCAAATCCATATATTCTGAGTTTTGAATTCTTTTCTAACATTCTTCCAAAAAATAGATAAAAATCTCTGTTGGAACTGGAGTTATATAATCTTGAAATTAACTCTCATTTATCGGTCTTTTACCGTTGTCGAATGCCGACCGAGAGACTACCTAATCAGTAATGGTCTCGAAAAAATTGCCTTCCAGATTTCTGAAGTGCATTCTTTGAGATGCATGACATTTGGTCGGATATCTCAGTCATCTTAATAAATTTTGTTCGTCATCAATACCAACCAGGGCAGCACAGTGTCTCTGCCATGCCAGTGGTCGATCAAAAACGAGTCCAAAATCTGATCAAGCTGTATCTTACGAAAAAAAATCAAAGAAGGAGTTTTTGTGGGACCAGATATCACAAAATTGATGAATGACATAGGTTTTTCGTCAATTTTTGACTCCCACAGAAAAGGCAGCTTGCTCGTCGTTCAAAAGCGTCGTCAGAAAATTCCTTGTTAATAAGAAAATTAGCGACTACGAACAAATTATCGTGGATTTATTGAAGAATTATCGTAAAATGGTCAATAGAATGTCGTTAAAAATTCATTTCCTTCATTCGCATCTGAATTTCTTCCGTGGCAACTTGCGCGGTACTATCGACGAGTAAAGCGAACGGCTTCACTAAAATTTACTCAGAATTGAAGAAAACTACAAAGATTTTTGGAAGGAGGGTATGATTAGATTTTCGATAAATTGAAACAGGCCCTGCCAGTTATAAAATACCCAATTGAATTGTAAAGTGCGATATTGTTAATACTCAAAACAGAATTGTGGATTCATAAGCAGCGCTGAAAGTTACCTTAGGATCACTTCTTCACTGTTCATATCAAAATCTGCGTAATTCTGTGTTACTTGCTCTGTCTACGAAAACGAGCGTAGCAAGGCTTTGCTCAATATGCAAATAGGCAAATAACAACAATAACAGAAACGTTAGCGAACACAAAGAGCATAGAAATATAAAAAGGGACAACACGTTACGTTTGCGTTTCACGTTGATCTACAGTGTAACGCCTACTCTTTCGACCAAATGCGTAATTGATTGAATGAAAAGAGAAGAGACCACCCTTTTGATCAGCAAGCATAGTGAAAGTAACTTGTTGTCCCTTCTAATAGTTCTAATTTCTATGATGAATAACAGAAACAGTTATTTATTATCTTATCTTCCCGCTGATTCCCTGTCTAACGAAATACTCAATGTAAAAATTTATAATCCTTGCAACGCAAATATCTCGTAATTGGTTAAAGAAAAAGTTTGTAACGAAATCAGTTTTAAACATTTCATTATTCAATTATGATTAGCTGCTTAAGAAGTTTCCGTTCGAAAATGTATCGAGTTATTCACCGCTTTTGTTTATGCTCTGATTTATTAACATTAGCACTGTGAATTAACAGAGCTGTTAGCTTGCTTTTGAGAAAACTATGTCTGTCAAATGCTGACTGGGTAATTGTTAACAAAATCAATTTTTTATGCGCTTGTGCAATTAGCTCCGAGTGAGGTTATTGTACACTCATACGTAGATAAGTATGTAACAGTAAATATACTATAAATTCATACAATTTTGTGTACATATTTTTGCACACAATGATGCCACCAGCATTACTAACATTATCATTTATACAACATACACACATATGTACAAGTCAACATAATAATAAAATAAAGTCCAATTAAAGTACTACAATCAGTTAAGCAAATTGTTTTTATGTGTAATGGAAATTGTATTTTTTCCATAATTGGCCTGAATTCGAGTGTAACTCATAAGTGGGTAATATTATAACTGTGGACGCTTTGGCAGGTTTTTTGAGAAAAATATGTAATTGTTTGCCTTTGTCACAACGATGATGATTCAAGTGAGTAGTACATTTTAAATGGGTGGATGAGCGCGCGTTAGCCTATAAATAAGTATTTGCTGATTGTGCACACAATTGCACTTTTTACGAAGCCGCCAACTTTTCAAATAGCATAGTGCAATGATTCTAAGTTCGTTTGGTTTTCTACCGAAGCGCTGTGGAATCCCACTATCGATTAAAATTTTTGAAGTTTTTCTGTGACGAACTGATAGATTTAAAATGTATTCCAAATGGTTTTGTTAGAAATATTTAAATTAGATACATGAAATTGTTCATATTTTTAAATTTGAGATTTAAACTAGAGGCATTTGAGTTACCTCACCTGTACCAAGTAAGTACCTTTTTGTTGTATTCATAATTTCGGGGATATTTAAGTTTTTTCCAATGGTTGCAAAATAAAGTCTTCTTTTTTCTCCCGATAATTTGTTTTTTCTCTAAGTAAAAGTAACTATTTTAACAACAGACTAATTATCACGCTTCTGCGTTTTCGTACGCCACAACTTGCTAAGTTTGGGAAACTGAGAGGGCGAAAATGTTAGTTGTTTTAAGAGGAAGTCGCATATTTTTAGTGAATACATTTTTACTTGTAACAATTTGCCAGTAAGCTTGTGATTGAGAGGATTTATTCAGTTGGCCACAAGTAGAAAAGAAATATTAAAAATTTTACCAATTTTCGTTAAAAAAGGTGAAAAATTGAGCAAATCATCTTATAAAAAGATCAAGAAGTTTATTGTGTGCGAGGATACTACTGCATTTTCAACTGGAGTTGCTGTAATTTACACTTTTGAGAGGCAATGATTTATTATCTGCATTTCTTGAATTTCGCGCTAAATTAAAATCAGTCATAAGAAAAATTTGAAACTACTTGCTAGTTTTGCGTTTTCGCAATTTCTTGCAAAGGTCTGCAATTTGGTTACTGAATATTTTTTTTTACTTGGACATATTTTTACTTCAAATAAACAGTACGAGTTACATGCAATAAGTCCAGCTAATATAATTCATTTAATATTGAAAACTAAACTGATTTTTATTTTCGCAGTAAAATTGTGATTTCGCGTAATTTCAATTTACCTTGGGTTGAGGATGAGCAATGTGTGCACTAAGTCTTGTCGATATATCTGAATATATGTATATATCTATCTCGGTCGCTTTAAGGTGTCTTCTGCTTTTGCGGTTTGAAAAATCAATTCTTTTTTCTCCAATTTCAATCTAGATATAGAGAATACGCCACAGACAGGATTTCGTGAAAATCGCAAATGGGATCCGAAATGTAAGTTACTGGATTCAACTTGTACACCGTAATTTATTTTTAAATTCCTTTTTTTCAAAAAATAGCGTTTTTAACTGCTGATGCTTTCCATTTCCAGACACGTGATAAGAATTACTGACATTTGAGTAAAAACATTGTTGCAATCCATTAAATTTTGACAAAGTTATGGGCATTTAAAAAAAAATTCTCACTGTCAATTCGTATAACCGATTTTTGACTGAAAAACAAAATCGCTTTTAATTCGGGCGAAAAATTTTTCCGAGCCAAAACAAAAAATACGTGTCTCATTATTTGGGTCAACAAACAATGTATTCGAGTTTGGTCGAAATTAAAAATCATGCTCGCACCTGACCGGTTGTCTGGAAATGGAAAGCATCTGCTGAGTAAAACTTTTGATAAAAGTATTGGTCCGATTTTAACAATTTTCTTATTCAGTAAACACACTGCTATATTTTCCCGAGTAGAATTTCTAAAATTTTATTTTGTTTCATTTTTATATGTCAAAAATTACGTAAACTTTGACTAATCGTTGCATAAAATTTACAATTTGCAAAATAAAAAAAATATCTTTCCGGGAGAACATAGCCAACGTAAGTATGACTATTAAAAATATCAATTTTCTGACTACAGCTTACCCAATTGACCACAACTTTACATAAGCGGGGCCCATGAAGTTTCAAGAATTGCAAGTCAAAACATGTAGCTTCAAAGCAAAAACAAAAATAAAATTTTTTTTCTATAGATCCCTTGGAATTTATTCCCCAAAAAAATTCGCGCAATATCAGGCCTCGAGAGCTATTAAACTATTATGAAAAAAGTCATATTATCGTGGACACTATTGGGCTCTGTTCAAAATATTATAAACATCCAAACGTTAACGTATAAATGAAAGCATTTGGTTGACAATGAACAACGGAAAAACAAAAACTATAGTATAGGCAAAAGCACTGGAACAAAATACATGTTCTTTATTGCCGTATTATCGCAAGCCGGGGCCGCTCGCCTTTTTATATTATTGAATAATGAGAAAAATAAATCAATTTAAGGCACTTGCAGTAGCGGAAATTCATCTCGACAATAATGTGAATGCAGATATAGAAGATCAAGAAGATTAGAACTTGAGAAGTTGAAATTACCATTGATACAACTAGAAAAGTATTTTTGGTAAAAGTTTTATGCAAATAATAATGGAAAAACTGGTAGACATCACTGGGAGAGATACAAACAGAAAATCTGAAGATGTGTTCAAAAACCTGAAAGACCGAAATCCAACGAAAGTGAACTGCTGTTACCGTCAATGTACGCTTTAGAGGACTTTTGCTCAATTCGGATTAAATGTAACGCAGTTTATATTACTTTTGAAAATCCAAAGGCGTAATGGCAAAAAATGGATCCACAAATTTGATAAGAAAATAAAACAAAGAAACTGACCAATAAAAAGAAAAGAATGTAACGCCAATGCTGAATAAAAATTTTCAGGGAATTTTCTACGGCTTACCACTTTTCATATCATACAAATCAATAAAAATTTGTAGACCATTCGAAGTTCAAAGTTAAAGAAAGTATGTTTCGCCAATTTCGGTAAAAGGGGGAATTGGTTGATGTGCTTTGGGAATGATTTTTCCAAATATTTAGAAGGGAATTGCACAAGTCTATAAATATGAATATTTATTTGAGCTTATTCTATTTACTACCTTCGAGAACTAAGTTAAGTTCAGATATTTGTACTGGTAGTGTTGTTCACAAACTTTCCAATTGATGACAGAAAATCGTTCCAATATATAACAATGAAAATATAATATAATGCAGGGGCCGGGGAAGGAATAAATAAACATTGTATGAACCAAAAAGAAAACCATGACTTTAAATAAACAAAAAGCTTTCAACTTTTCACCAATAAAAAATCTTTTCGCACACACATAAAAATATGTATTGAAAGCAATGTGCGAATGTCAAACAACCAATCCACCTAAGAAATATGCAATTGCCTATTTCCAAGTACGTACAGCTACTTCAAAAAAAAAAAAAAAAATAAGGAAGTCTCAAAAGCTGAAGTTGAAAAAAAATTACCAAAAAACGAAAGTATACAGAAGAAGTGAATTTTATAGCAAAAGTTGGTTGACAGTAAAATCAGAACACCATAAAACACAAACACACACACACACATACGCATAAAAACAGGACGGCGCAAAAGTCGGAACCACAGTGTCAAAGTGGCAAGGGTTCCATAGTCAATGAAAATTCACATTCGTGTTTGGCTAGCTAGCGACAACAAGTTTGTGGAAGAGCGAATACTGCGAAAATGCTAAAAAAAAAAACTAACCAAGACTGAAAAGCATTATGAAGCCACAGTGTGCTTGTGTACGTATAGCTTATGCACAAATGGTGCCCAAGGCTACGAAATGGTTGAATCGTCAAGCTAGCTGAAAAAAAAAATTACTTTGGGTAGCCGATGATGGTGACGAAGAAAAGGAGGCACATAAGCATGCACCAAAAGTACTAGGTGAAAAATAGAATAGAAGACATGACAGGAAAATAAAAAAAAAGAAGGTGAATTTTTGATACAACCGGTGCCCACGAGAAAACTGGGCATACACACAATACACTCACACTTACATATGTGCACATGGATCGTTATGGGCGGCTAAAACTTTTGTGAATGTGAATGGCAAACGGGTACTATCCGCTTAATTTTTCCCAAAGCTGATATTAAAAGTCAACTTTTTACTTTACTTTCCGTGAAAGTAAACATTGAAGATAGCCATTTGCACTTTGAACTTTTAGCTGCTTTCATATAAGTCTGATTTGCAGGCGAATTTACATTTGCTTTAAGCTTTATATCTATGGTAATAGTTTAAGTAATACGATCAAATTTATTCGGTTTTGGTTATGACCGCATATGGCTAGAGTTCTGACTAGTTACTAATCTGCAAAGGAGTTATTCTTCGAGTCGTGTGTATTCATTGGATGTATGATAAATTTATGCACATGTTTTTATAAAGTGGTAATTTACTTCCCTGTGATATTCTGACTTGTTTGTCGTAATCTAGCGCAATTAAATGTTCTCACAATAACGCCATAGTTTCATGTGCTAAGTGGAATGTAGTGCTGCCTTATGAAAACGAAATGTCGCTCACATTACAGGACTTAATTTCAGGTAGCAAATATATCGTTACTACGGTGCGATAACGGGCGCCATTCACCGGCATGCTCCGGCCGGTCTCATAAACAACATCAAAATGGTGTTTGGCCTGGATATTAAGCAGATATTAAATATTTTCGGATTGTTCTTCAGTCCTGTGCCAATTTTTCTTATCAACGTAGCCAATAAGAGAGCATACCTGTTAAATCATGAGTACTACTCTACTAAGTAGCAATTTAAGGACTTTGGTTTTCCAGATAAGTACTCAATACTTTTCAAGTACATTACATTTGTATTAATTACTACTCGAGTACAATTACTTGTAACTGAGAAATATTTGAAAGTACCATCAAGTACTCGAAAGTACTCGAAAATACTCGCTAAAAGAATTGCAATCCTTTTCCAAGTACTTTCAATTACTTTCAATTACTTTGAAGTACTTGGAAAAGGATTGCAATTCTTTTAGCGAGTATTTTCGAGTACTTTCGAGTACTTTCAATACTTGATGGTATTTCCAAATATTTTCCAATTACAAGTAATTGTACTCGAGTCCTAATTTCAATTCAGCTAGAAAACAATTACGTATTCATTATAAGTACTTTAAAATGTATTTGTATTGAGTACTAACTGTACTTGAAATTTAACAGGTCTGTAAGAGAGATATAAGCCCCTTGCTCAACAAATTTTTGTTTGAAAACAGTTGATATTTTTCAAGCTTTGTATGCGCCCAATTACTGAAATGGTGGCGGGCTACGCATTCCGTTATCAAAGATCAAACACCACCATACAAAAATACCATCCGTTTAATAGCCGTCTTCTACTAAAAGTAGTACCATAAATCGATTTGCCGATATATATAATAATTATTTATCAGATGAGGATTTTTATATTTGAACTTGCCATAGTTAAATATAGAACAAGAAAAGGACGACTGAGCTTCGGCTTCGGCCACGTTCGGACACCAAAGTTCGGTGCGGTTTAAGTGCGAATTCGGCTAAAAAAAAATCCGAACGTAGGCCGAACATTTGTTTATGTTTATTAATTTAAAATTTGTATAAAGATTTACTTTTAATAGTATAAAGATTTGCTTTTGTAGTAATAACTAAGATACAAAAATTTCAAGTGGAATAATTATTGACTTTCCTGTCTCACGCCCGGCTTGTAAGACTGCATTTGAAAAAGAAGCATAAAGTGGGTAATAATTTGACCTCTTTTTATGAAAAGGTAGTATGCATTGGGTAGTTAGTTTTCAAATGCGTTTTGTATCATTGTATTAGGGTCGTTATCGTATCGTATCGAAACGAGCTATTTCTGACGTACATGGGAGGCGGCTACCAAGAAATGCTCATTTATATCCTGACTCACCCGGTGTATCTGATTTTATTATAGCGCATACCTTTCCTTGAGGTAACGGTATATTACACTTGACTGACTGTTGCTCAAACAGATGACCTTCTGATAATGTAGCAATGTCTATTGGCGATGTGCCCTAGTATTTTGCAGGCAAATACTTATACTTATTATGGTCTGCAGTCGGAGGAGCAAATTAAAAATAAGGCAACACAGGATAAGACAGTAAGCGGGAGCGAGATAACGGCCAGGTTATCTAACCTTCTATTATTGAATCATGGTAATAATACTGAAAAAAATTTTGCATTACATAATTAATTGAACTCTTTCCTCAATCAGCATCTGCCGTTTAAACCCAATCTTTCTGTTGAAATAAATTCTAAAAAATATTCTATTGCTTCTCCAACGAGTTTTTTTTTCACATTATAATAAAATTATTAAATTTCGAGCATTAAAAATATACATATAAGGGTATGTTTATGCGATGAACTGAAATTGATGTGATTTTGTGTAGCTTTTTTAATAACAAAAATAAAAATATAGAATATTTAAAAATCCATTACTTATTTATTGTTTTAGACCTTAAAAATATTCAGATATGTTCGGTTCGTTTCGAACATAAAAATCAATGATTGGTCGTTCTTTAATTAGTTGTAAAGAAGAGTCCAACAAATGAGAATATATTATCAGCATTTTACTGAAATTTCTTTCAGTAATTCAGTGAAATTTCTTTCAGTAATCCATAAAAAAATATTTTTGCGCAATTATTTTCAGTAATCAGTAAAAGTTTGCTGGTAATGCAATCTTAAATTAATAATCAGTAAAAAATTATGTTTACTGCGCTTTTACTGGTATTGCCGCGACTTGTTTTTACATGAGGACTGGCCCGGTCTAGCTACAGATTCATCGAAGTCATTAGTTTAAGGTTAAGCAAACATTGAGTTACCGTATACTTAGTACAATATTTGATTAGCAGAGTATTTTAATTGAACAAAAAAATAAACAGACTAATACTCAGAACTATTGAGAAATATTATCCTCTTCTAAACTAAGTTTTATTTTACTACGAACTACCATGAATATCTAAAAACAAAAAGCATATTGTAATTAATAAAATTATATATATAAATTCAGAAAATTTTTAGTGAATGAAATTAAATCCTTTCCCATTTTTTGAACGCATTATAAAATTGCAGCCAATTGTTGTCACAGGCAAATCAATTCAATTCACAAAACTAACCGCAAAATCATAGGACCTCGCATTGATATGGTTGAAATATGTAAATTTTGTAAGCTGCCGTCCGTCGCCGTATTTGATTTTACAACTCTTTACGCAACGATTGAATGAGAAGGGAATACACAAGCCCAAGCTCTTAAAAAAAACCCCTCAATAAAGGCAAAAATAAAAACATTTCGGGGTTTTTATTTTCTTGGGTCGCCATCAAATATAATAATTCATTTAATATTCTCACAGGAGTCGATTTGAGTTTTCGCATCAACCTTCTCTTCATTTTTCCAACTCAGCAATGCACCGCCGATCCATTTGTCTGCACTTTCTTTGTGTGTTATGCTTGGATTTTGAGCCGCCGCCACCTCCTACAGTTTTCCTGCAACGACGACAATGTCTACAGAAGCGGAAACGTAAAATGGCTACAGAAAAATCTCGGCACAGCTCCCAGGCGATTTCCGTCGTTGGTGTGTGCTGGTAAAAGTTTTCTTGTTCGTCTCTTGTTGTTGTTTTGCCATTTGTGCGCCATAATTTGTCGCTACTCATACTAGGTTTTCTTAACATTTGAATGCTTATTCTTCCTTATGTCCATTGAGGTTGTTAGGTCGTGATACACGAGTGTATGTATGTACATATGTATGTACGCGTGTAGATACCTTCAGCTCTCACACAGTTCACAAAGGTTGATTTCGTTTGGTTGCCTTATACCTATGAATTTGTAACTCCCATATAACGCTCTGCAGCTAAATTTGTATTGGTCTCTTTTACCATCGTGCAATACCTTTAAGTCCTTTCCAAGCCGCTAAAGGTATAGGTCAATAAGCCAACCGATGCCGACCTTCAACCAATGTTGAGAAAAATGGTTGCTTGTAGGCTAAAAAATTGTATTAACGCCGAATGCTGTTATTTTTCTCAGGCTGGTTTTTACTTTGCCTGTTTCCTTATTAATAGATTATAATGGTGGGTCAAAATTTGGAAAAAGTGTTCGTTTACCGTTGGGAGTTGTGTAAACGATTCATTTAGCTCATTGCTTACAAATTAAATGTTGCGTATACGCACTGACGGCTCATTTGGATTTGAAGGCGATTGACCTAAATAAGTGGCTAGGATACTTTATGAAAGGAAGTTGTTAAGAGATTTCAATCGAATATACATATATACATGTATACGCTAATTTTTGTTATGAAAAGTATTAGTATTATTACAATACTTTCAGTGATTAGTCAGTGCAATTTTTTAACTTTTGTTCACAAATTTTGTATCTCAATTTTGTTGTCGTTTTGTGTAGATATAAAGGCTATTTCTTAAAATTTTATGAATAAAAGATATACGGCTTACGAGCTTGAACTCCGTTGCCGTTGTTAGCAAAAATGCACATACATATTGCTTCATTTAGTTGAGCAGGAAATGATTTAACCAATTTCGGTGATGTGTATGCTTGAAAGGACATAACAGCTCGTTTCATTCTCTGTTGGGTGATAAAATACTTTAGACTGTTTTTAAGGCGGTAGAGATTCGTAGTCAGTTCGTAACGAAGGTACTGCAAGTTTCTTTTTTGAGCTTTTGTGATGTCGATATAGGTTTTGAGGGCATCCGTTTAGGCTTACCCAGAACTAGCTCATTTAGCTTGGCTGAAAATTTTTTTGACATACTTACCCATTTATATGGTTGTTTCTGAAATACTCAATCTTTTTTAGTACTTCAACAACTGTAAATTACAAAATTAAAAATGAATTTAGTTTGTTCCAAGCTAATACCAAACATCTCGTTTAACAAACAGAGTTAACAAATTTAATAATTTTGAGTTAAAACTGAGACAAATGATAGAAATTAACTGTTATCATATTTCAAGAACTCAAAACTTTAGTTTGGTAAAGAAAAAAAAAAAAAGAAATGGAAGTATGGAGAAGAAAAAAATTAAATTGCAGTTACGTTAAACACGCAGAGAAAAGGTATTTATTTTTTGTAGTTGCCACAACCTTTCAAGTGCCCGGTAAATGGAGTTTCAGAGCCTCATAGTACAAATAAAAAACTGCCTTGATGAGAACAAAACGGAATCTCTGCAAGACTTACAAAGTTGTAGCATCTCACAAAGATATATGTGAGCTTTGAAGTTTACGAGTTTTAATATGTAGTTTATATATAAAACTTCTGGCTGCAATATATTCGAAAATGCTGCACCATTAGCTGAGGAAAATTTAAAAAAAAAATGTAATTGGTTTCCTGTGTTCCTGCGCAGTTATCGAAAAACAAGTATATTCAGTGTCCACAATAAAGCTAGGGATCATAATCTGCATTTGTTACGCCACCACTAGAATTACCACCATCTCCGCTATTGTTTACTGTGCACCGGTGTTGTCACGCCTTGAAAAATTAATTATTTTGTTCGAAATCCTCAAATACAAAATTCTCAGCTAAAAAAAACATCTGCAATGATTAACCCCCTGAGAGTGCCTGAAACTCAAGCATTCAAAAAGCCGACTGAAACAAATTAAATTGCTGAAAAAGGGCTGAGTTGGTAAAAATCGTTATTTGGCAAAATAAATATGTATACCTTAAAATAAGATGTTAATCTATCGAAAAATTCAAGTTCAGCCTAGAACTGCAGTAAATTTGAGAAAATGCTGTTTTTGGCGTCTAAGCTGAACGACGAACAGCTGCTTATTAAAAGGCTGCGCTTAAAAAGATATTTGAGAAATTTGCTTTTGAAGTTAAGCTTCTTTAGCGGCATGGGAAAGAATGAAGGTGGCTTCGATACCGTGTAACGAGTCGAATATTGGGCGCAGCGCGCGAATCGAACCGCTACTAGAAAAAACTTTTCTATAATTTTTGATGTTACTTGCCCCGGCTAGGATTTGATCCTGACAACCACCGAATGAAGCGCGCACATCCTACACACTCGGCTACGGCTGCCGCCTTACTACTTTTTACTACCATTGTTACAAATTTATACTACTATTTTTACTGAAGCTACTACTGTTTTGCTCATTTATATTACGTTTTTTATTTATGATGACTAATTCCTACTGCTCTTTTTACTAATGCTGCTATTTAAGTAGTGCTAAATACTATTACTACTAAGAAATATTACCCACTATTACTACTACTTACTTTTAGCGGCTTTTCCCACTACTACTCCCATATTTAACTCTCTATCTCGTAATGAAGTCGGAAAATAAGTTTCAATTCTGGCGCACGCTTTTAACTGCAAGCGTTTCTTTTTTTGCTGTCACAACAAATGTCGTCCAGCATTAGGAAAAGCTTAAATAAATTTGGTATATTTCTAAATAATGTTTTGATAATTTATTTGCTTCAGAATTCTAAAATTATCACCCAGATTTTTACCGAGACGAGCGTTGTACAATTTTTCGGGTACTAACTTTATTTTGTCTCTTTAGCAACTTTTTGAATCAATTTTCGATAATTCACTCAAATACTTTACTTCACTTTAAATCATTTTCTCTAGTTCGAAAATTTGCATCTAAGTTGCACTGTGGTGTCGATCCCTAGCAAATGTATCAAACTATACTACTAGGCAAAATCCTGCAGAACTCGATTTCTGAAATTGGTTTCTTACGGTAACTAACTCTGACCAAAACTAACTAACGACTTTTAGAAAAAACGTAGAAACAAACTAAAACTAGAAGCTTAAGTTTGCAATATTTGCCACTAAGCTAATATTCCGAAAGTATAGATACTTCCATTTCCTTTCTCATTTCTTACGCAGTGAGTTTGAAATTTTAAGCAGCGTGTGTGTATACTCGTAATTATTGAAAACTCTTCTTTTAACGCCTAAGTAAAATTATAAACACCTCGAACAAGGGTAAAAGCAAAGAAACACTAAAGCTTCGGACAAGTTTTATATACGTAGCCACACTGGAAAGGTAATGAAGCACGCACGCAAAAATTGAGCAGGAAATGTGAATGACCATAGAACGATTGAGGGAAAAAAGATAGAAGAAAAGTGTAGAAAAAACTGCAAGTGCTTCTAAAAAATTGTAAAAAGCTTTAGACCAACCACGTCTCTTACATTGGCATGTTTTAGTCAAATCACATTGGGAAAAATTTTTTAAATTGCCATTGAAACAAAGTTTAGGAAAGCATTTATCATTTTTAGCGGTAGTGGGAAAAAGCTGTTTGTGTGAAAATAATCTTTATATGCACAGAAGCTGGGATGCGAGTTATCGGAATACTTAATTTATGAATAAATGAACAAAAAATGGGAATACATTTTCATTCAATATTTAAATTGTTTCGAACTTTCATTCGTCACTTAATCCATACATATTTCCTCTTACCTTCAACCGCAACCATAGTCTCGTGGCGAAGTAATCACAAAATGATTTGAATGACTAAAAAATTATGAGGTAATATTTATTTGCTATTTAGCATTATTTGCATAATAAGTGGAAATCTATTCGTTATAAAAATTATTTGACTGATTAATGAAAATTTATTCGTTGTTTAAAATTATTTGTATGATCGATTCATCATTTTAAAATAAAAAACTTAAAAATATACAACTTTATTTTTTATTTGAATAAAAATCCACTCAAAAACGTCCCTTTCTGCACAGAAGAAGCTTCGATACACGCAAAGTCAACCCATTTAAAACTATTAGCCAAAATATATGAATTTTTAGTTTGTCTTAGTTTGCAAAAAATATCTTACAAACCTTGGGATTTACCATCACTCATAATAAAATATTATTTACCTACATAGTAGGTAGGTATAAATTAGTTTTTAATTTGTGAAGTGATCAGGGAATTACTGTTATGTGAGCTTTGTGGAATGTAAATAATTTTTCTGTCTCCCAGAGGGGAGTTGCAAATGATATTCGTCACAATGCTTAGGTAGATAGATATTGGTGTTGAGGTTTGTACTTCGATCTTGCAATCCATTGTGTCCTCCGTTCTTTATAGTCGATCATCTAACCCCAACGCTCTTAGGAAGTATAAGATGATGGTTGGTGGCAGCGAGCGTACAAGTTCCTGATCGGGGATATATGAGCCCAGATACCACTGCCGTCTTCTCGATACGGCTTCACATTCGAAGAGCAGGTGCACCGGAGTCTCCTGGGCCGAGTCACAAAAGCGACATAACTCATGCTACCCTACTCCGAGTCTGTTTAGATAGCTACGCAGTCTACAATGACCTGTTAGAAAACTTGTAGATATCCTCAGGCGGTTGTAATAAACTGTTTAGATCGTTTACTGTTATACCCTCCCAATAGACATTTCGCCTGGCGTCACCCCGCCATCTGGTGTCAGTGTCTTTCCTTTAAAGTATTTTTCTGTATACTGAGCACCTCCCTTTATGGTATGCCGACCTATCGACAGGAAGGGCTCGGGTCCTATGGGTGTTTTTGCCGCCGCACCTCTAGCCAACCGATCGGCCTCCTCGTTATCATCAATGCCTTTGTGGCCCGGAACCCATAGGAGATCAATCAACAAACTATGATAAGGCTTGGCTATCGCTTGCAATGACTATCCGCTCATTGCGATAGTTCTTATTTAGGTTAACCTCTGCACACAAGAGGATGGCATACACCTACGCTTGGAAGATGCTTGGCATCTTACCCATTGGCACATACAAGCGTGTTCTGGGACCGAAGACCCCGGCCCGATACCCTCCGAGTCTTTGATCCATCCGTACACCAGTGCAGAGTTCCCCCCAGCGAGGGCATACTCCATAAAGCATTGTCCCCTAGTTCAATTTTGAGTCTTTTCTCAAGCTTAGTTACTTTAATGATCTCATCTCTTGGAAGCTGAGCAAGTGGGAGCTGGGTGCTCAGCTTCTCCATGTTTTGGACGATGTGGTCTTACCTTTTCACCGAATTTCTTTTAACCAGTGCTACGCCTTTTACCAAAAATGCTTTGTTTCGTGTATTTTATTTCCCAGCCCCAATGTGGATATAAAGGTTCGTACGTAAAGTAAGTAAAGCAAATTATATTTAATGGTTACTAATGCCGTATGATTTTTTTAATAATTGTAAACTGGCTTTTAGGTAAGAGTCGAGACTCCGTTCTTTTAAAAAAGAAAGTGCTGGTGAGTGGGTGAATGGGAGAATAATTTGGAGGACTTAGTTATCCTTTGCGGGATTGCATTGTCGCAATGATGAACTGGAAGAAGTTGTTGCCAGTAAACGATGGGCTATATATTCTTGGGTCATACTCGTCAATGCTCGTCAATACGAATGTTTAACAGATATTTTTAAATCTGTGTAAGGCTTTATTGTTATTCTGTGAAATTTTTTTTTTAGTATGTGAAAAAAGGTTTTAGAAATAATTTATTTTACTGTATAAATAATGAGCTTCCTAGAACACACTTTATGATCGAGGGTTATTAATGTATGAAAAATGGAGTGATTATTTGATAAATGGGTAGACGAAAACTATTTAAGCTTTGACTTTGTAGTTGAATCGTTCTGGTGAAAACTTGGAGACCGAAGAGATTTAGGGAATGGCTCACTACACGTCAAGTTAGAGCACGTGATCCTGTGGAACAGCAAGTATATATGGGTCAAAGGATTGAATATTCAGCAGGGGAAAATCTTGGTAACGAGCCTCTAGTATCTAAACAGATTGTGACCGTTTACGAAAATTATGCAACTCCTGTTGACTCCAATATGAAAAAAGTTCAGTTAACAGAATATGACTCGGCAAACCAAACTAAAGACGATTAAGAATTTTACGATATACCAGGGAAAATCGGGGAAGCTATATTGGAAAAAATGGAACAATTTGGTCTGCTACACCACCACAAACTGTCGTATTTCGAACCCAGAATATACTGAGGATTTTCAACAGTCAACAAGCAGGAAGAATAAAAGATTTGTCCATTGTATAAACACTTAGGTTGGCAATGACTGATTAAATGTAAGAAATTCACAAAAACAAACAGAAAAGCAAACCATTCTCTTGAACATGTAAATACACAAAACATAAGAAGATAAGTGTGAATTTGATGCGAGTTTGGGTTTGCTTTTTCTGAGTGTCGTGACACTTTTTTTTATACTGAACATCAACCTACATACCAATTATGTAATAGGAGCAACTGTATCCTTTCCGTCGTGCTACTGGTTTCGCAAAATATATGCCATCAACACCCGCAAAATATGGAATAAATGTGTGAAGAGCACGCGACTCTGCTTTTTCTTATCCATTGAAGGGGATAATCTACATATGTGTACCTACGTCACGAAGGAAAATGAATATGCTGTGGTCCTTTCAGCAATGCATTACGCAACGGAAATATTGCCTTAAGAAAAATCCGCTATTGATATTAGATTACAACAAAATCAAAGGTAGCATTGATGACATGGACATATGTATTCCTTGCAGTTTCCTACAAAACGACATAGGATGTTTCTGCAACAACGTAGTGAGCAAATTACGAAACCTCAAATAGAAATAGGGTCTACTAATAGTCGAATATTCGAAATGTTATCTACACCCAACGCAATTGAAGCAATAAACGGGTATTTTTTTTAGGATAAAGGATGTTCGAAAAGGAGGTGAGGGGGAACATGTCAGTGAACGAATAAAAAAACGCAGGGTACTTGTTATATATGCGCCCAATGGTGCCCATTAAGGAAAGGCTGCATATTTTGCAAAAGACGGTGTATGCAGAGCACCTTACTTATATGCCGCAATAGTTAAATAGCTAATAATTTTAATATTTGCAGTATTCATAATTGGTGATAGGAGTACCAAATTTTTTCCTAGTCGCTTTGGTGTACTAGTTATAACGCAAAACCTCATATCGGAACAATTAATTGCATAGTATCTATAAAATGTTCGATCGTATCTGCTGGTGGTCAATTTGGTGTATTTGGGTAAGGGTCTATACATATATCTCTTTTCCTTCTAATACTTACAAACATCGGCCCAAAGTTATAATAACATTTTTCTCAAATATTTTTGTAAGTGCACAAATTAATATGCAAAGTATTGTAGCATAAAAAGAAAACACTTCATTTTCAAGAAAGCCCAAATTTTAGCATACAAAAAACGAGAGATCCGAAGTTTGAAGAAAGCAAATAAGAAAAAAATGAAATAAAATAAAAGATGCAACTGCAGCTGAGACTGCCAACACATTCTAAAATATTTGGTGACCTTTAAACGCACAATACTCTTTCACATGCAAATGTGAATTTATGCTGAGGCAAACAAGTGCTTTTCAAAAGAAATGTAAAAAATAGCAAAGGAAAAGCGAAAATTGAAAAGGAACAGCAAGGAAATTTTATTAAAAGGTAAATATTTACATACATCCGTAAACACAAACACACACACATCTATACACATATTCGTACGTAGAATTTGCACAAAAAAAAAATTGAAAACTGAAATCTATGTATGTAGTGGGTATTGAATATCCTGAATGGAAAGAAATTTTAACGAAAGTATATATAGAAATGTAAATAAAAATGAAACACTCAAATGAAAATGAAATAAAATAGTAAAATGTGTGTGCGTTGATGTGTGTTTGCCTTCGCGCATCCGGTCTAAGGGCACCCATCATCTCTCAGTTAGTGAAAAATGTTTAGAGTTCTTGAATGAAAGTTCGCGCAAACACTTAAATGTCAAAATACAAATGAACAACTGTAATATAGGGTCTTGCAATAAGGACGCTACAAAAGTAGACCGATAGTGACAGCAAACGATGCCATATTTTTTCCCACTCTTTTGACATTTCTCTTCAGTAAGGTTTGCCATTTCATCATGGAAAGATATACGATCCAACAATGAGTCTAAATTATTAAAATTTACTACCGAAATTCGGAGCCAATGGCCTCAACTTTTAAGAGCGCTACATCCAATTTATGGCCGTCGTTATTTCTGGCTAAATGGATTCGTCCATAAACAAAATATGCGAATATTTTTGGCCCAAATTGGATGATCTGGACTTGGACAATATGTGGTTCCAATAGGAGGGCGCCACAAGCCACACAGCGAATGTCGTAATCGATTTATTGAAAACCAAGTTTGGTGAACGTGTTATCTCACGAAATGGCCTAGTCAATTCGCCACTTTGGCCGTGCGATTTGACGCCGTTAAACTACGAGTATTTCCTGTGGGACTACGTGAAGTCTATGGTATATGCCAATAAGCCAGCGACGATTAATGAACTTCGTACAAGTATCGAATGTGAAATTGCAGCAGTATCGGCCGATTTATGCTTGAAAACCGTCGAAAATTGGGTTCAGCGTCTGGACTTCTGCAAGCGTGCCCGTGGTGCCCATGCAAAAGAAATCGAGTTCCATACATACATAGGTGCATCGAATGTACTTTCATAGGAATAAAGAATTTAATTCATATCCCAAACCGTTTTTGTTTTATTTAAAAAAAACTTTTGTAGCATTCCTATTGAACAGCCCTGTACATAAATGGATGTATGTATATACTTATGTGTACAAAAATCCATTTTGCACTCTCTGTGCACGCTCAGTTGACTTTGAAAAAGTGGCAAATAACTCAGCTGAATAAAAGGTTAGTGGAATGGATATGCACATACTAAGATATGTACTTTTACCACTGAATTATACAAAACACACATGTATATTAAAAACCCCTATTCGTGTAAGAGCACTTATTTATTTATAAAATAAATGTCATTTTTTGGCAAACACAATTATCTTTTTTCTTACGAACTTATTAAAATACTCACAGTTCCTCGTTACTGCTTGCATAATTTGTTCATTTCATATGGGTCCCTCTGTTACAATCTGTAAATATATTAATTTCATATGGGTCAATATGTTAACTTAAACACGTAAACACTATTTGAACGGCCTGAGTTAGTTCTTAATTTAAAAAGTTAAATGGTGGCAAATTGAACGTAGTCTAACGGTTCTTTGTAACAGCATAATGCAACCGAGATAGATATAGACATATGTATACCAAAATTCTTAGAATAAATGTCGAAATTGATTAATACATTCACGTCCATGTGTCCGTTCGGGTGTCGGATAACTCCAGTAAATATTGAGATTTTGAAAACAGTCAAAATCGAATAATAACCTGGCCCATATAACGGTGCTTTATGATAAGATTTCAATATCTCGGTAAACAGCAAAAATAGTTTGCTCAAATTATATGCATGACATTAGGTTTAGGAAAGGAATACATTTGTGTAAATTATTTTTGGAAATTGCCGTGACACCATCCACTTTATAATAAAAAGTTATATCTCCTAAACTGGCGGTTCAAACTCTACGAATTCGGTACACATATTGCATTTCAAGACTGTAATCAAATCTCGAAAATTTTTAAAAGCGTACAAAGACTGCCGTGGGTTAAAATATAAAAAATAAACATGGCGCGATATTTAAGTTCGCTCAAATTTAAAATGAAGAATGCGGCTGGACTAACACATACACAGAATGGACGTAGCAACGTCTACTTTAGAGCAAATAAATATATATCCGAAACCACGCGCATTGCATTTCCAGTCAATAAGCAAAATTTCGAAAATTGAAAAATTGTAAAAATCGTACAAACACCGCGCCCACGTCCAATATAACGGTCAAATACAAAAGTCAAAAAAATTTAATATCTATTAATTATGCAAGGTAATTTGCTCAAATTTGGGTTTGATTGCGAATTGGGTTTGAGAATGTTAAACATAGCGACCTCATAGCAAAAAGGCATATCTCCGGAACTGTTTTGTCGAATTCTACCGCAATTTCGAAAAACATGGAAATCCGATTAAAGCCGTGCTCACCTCTCATATAACGGTAATTTAGAATAAATCAAAATATATAAAAATGTACTAAATCATATCGCTAATTGCACGCCTATAAATTTTATGTCGTCCTTTTTTATTTTTGATTTTTTGTAAATTACCGTCATATGAGAGGCAGGCGTAGTTTTTTCCGATTTCCACATTTTCCAAAATTGTCTTTTTAAGTTTTAAGCACTAAAGTGGTCGTTGTCATGCCTCTATCCCAAATTTTCTGATTTCACATACATATTTTCTTTGCAAACCCCATTCTGCAATTGTAGCATGGTTTTTGTGTGATTTAAGTATGCACCAAATTGTGCAAAAAAAAAAAGAGTTACAAAAATACATGCTGCTTTTTGAAATACTACAATTTTATTTTTATTTGCATTTTAAAACGTATTTAAGCGATAAAACGACCCTAATAATTTCTTATAGGCTGTCAAAGCCCTACACGTCGTATGAGTGACCTACAAACCATCGTATAACTCTTACTGCATAAATAACTTTTACCCGCAAGGATTTTTATTCGTTATGATATATAACATTTGCATACACGCATTTTTTTGTTCGAAAGCGCACAATCTATGAAAACGCAGCGCTGTTAATGCTTCGCCATCTGGCATTATTCATTCGCTGATACTGCAACTGAGATATGTCGTCATATCAACAAGTGCAGATTCTCATTTTAGATTGTATAGAAATGGTGCACCAATAGCTGTGGGGAATAAATAGTATACGTTTTTTCTGGATTTGAAATTCATAGATTAACTGCCGCTCTACTTCAATATGAATACTTTCTACGACGCTGCTGAACGCAATGTTTTTTTTTTTTTTTAAATACATATTAATTGTATGTATGTGTATGTACATTTATTTAAATTTATTTCTAATGAATTCTCTCTTTCTTATTTTGCAGGTAAGTTATCGTCAAGCTCAATTGCACATAAATGTTTATTGGCGTGAAAGCAGTAAGTACGTACACAAAAATATATGACGTTTTTCCGTCGATATGACATTGAAATTTGTAAAAAATTTAATGAGTATGCAGTTTTTTTCCACAACTGAAATCAATTTATTATATATAAATGTTTATTCTGCATAAATACCGTGGAAAAAAGGCGGCTCCAATAGCTTTCAATTATTTTCACACGCGCCATTGATCAACACTCGCTTTGACATTGTATGAATACAAACAACAAAACACACATACTCATATAAAAAACAACTTGGATATGAATGCATGAGCTCACTATGTTACCTGATTGCATGCACTGGATTCCAAGGCGAGTCTTTTTTCATCATTATACATATAAATTCTTTTTTTAGGGAAATCATCAAACTGCCATTTGATGCGGCGACCACAACACTACCTAAATACCACCTGTGTATACGCCTGCATTTTATGGGAGTGTGTGGAGAAATTTATTTGGATAAAAATATGCACATACGTGAAAAAGTAAAAAAAAAATGTACTCATAAACATTCAATATACATAATATACACATTCATACGCGCAAACCGAGAACCACAAACATATTCTTTTTTCAAGGTTGCTCATACTAGAGTGCAGTTTGGTTTTTTTTTTTTTTGAAAAAGCAGCACAAAAAATTGTAAAGCAAAAATCTACATTTACATTTTTTATATAGAACAGTTTGCTTTTTCGAAAGATTGCATGTGTGTTTACGTTCTCATATTTATTTTTTATTCATAAGCCAGCGTATGGCATACTTTCATTTGGATGCGTTAGTGAGGGGTACTACGCTTTAAAATGACCTCTAAAAATATAAAGCATACGATTCTTTTTATGAGAATTCATATAAGTCTGTATGCAGATGTATTCTCACATTCGAATATTAGTAGATATAAATATCTGTATTTAGGTTACGAGACAGAAATAAGTCGCAGTAAAAGTAAAGACTGCATCACGCCATGTTGTATTTTTTGCTTTTTTTTTACAAAAAACTATAACAAACGTCTATTTCATTTATGGTGAATCAAACAACTGATCACATTGAAATTTATAAAATATCTTTATGACTTTTGGTTGTTTTTTTTAAATTTTCGTATATTATATTCATGGTCGAAAATGTTCACGGCCGAAATATTCAGAATCAACGGGAATTTACACAAAATCCAACCGTTATAAAAAAAAAGGGCGTAAAACAGATATTTCAAAATTTTATCGAAAATCAGTCGGAATATATATGTAATTTTTTCAGAGTTGCACTCTATCATACAGAAATTAAATTAACATAAAACAACATACACAAAACGCTTCAAGGAAAACTGATTAATTTCCTTGAGGAAAATTTTAAAAATTTTTGTTTAGTTGTTTACAAAATGTGAGATTGCTATTTATATTTTTTTTATTATACAGCGAACTAAAGTTTTATAGAAAGTTAACATAAAACATTTTGTAAGGATTGTAAACAAATCACCAACATGAGTCATCGTATACTAATGGTTTTTATTTCTGAAAGTAGTTTTATAACGAGTATTACTAGTAGGGAGAAGTCTAAGGAAGAGTCTAACATTCCACAGACAGATGGCTCGAAACCTGACAGTAAGGTGGGTGAATGCGTCTTCTAGCGAAATCTTCCTCTGCAAATCTCCTTTAGGTTATCAGACCACTGCAGCGTTTTCCAGACTGAGCTATCAGCTATTATTTAAGCGGTGGAGGAGCTTGGGACCGGAATTCTAGGAAGAGATATCTTCATATTTAGTGATAGCCAGGCTGCAATCAAGGCTTTGAGTTCCTTCACGTTTAATTCAAACATTGCGCTGGACTGCCGCCAATCTCTACAGGAGGTGGCCAAGCAGAACATACTGTACCTGATTTGGGTCACTGGCCACAGGGACTTAGAGGAAAACTGCATGGTAGACGAACTTGCAGGACAAAGTACGACCAAGCAGATTGCTTAGGATAAATAATACATTGGTATGCCGTTTGCCACTTGCGAACTCCTACTTAGAAAATATATATAGGAACAAGCTGACGATAGATGGAGTCAAATTACGACTTGTCGAACCTCTAGGCAGACGTAGGCTAAATGGGACCGGAACGGTCTCTCTCTAAAAGGAGAAAATATTTCTAACTTGGTAGGAGCTCTAACCAGGCGCCGTCTAATAGGAAAACATGCTGAGTAGGAATCGTGGTGCAGGAGTTGTAAGAACTATGAAGAGGAATAAACGGTCTTATATCTTCTGTGCAAGTGTTCTACACTGAGCAAAAGCTGCTTGCGGTAACTGGGTTCACCGTTTCTGGATGCCCTCAGTGAGGTTTCTACCACCGATATTAATTGCCTGATGAGATTCATCAGCGAGGCAAAATGGTTTAGCAAGAGGTAATCTTTCGGTGGAGGGGGTCAAAGTTTGTGAAAACATAATGGACCCTCTCTTTATGGCCTAAGTGTGCAGCCACTCTTACTTACATTCCTAAAGTTTTTTTTTTAATAAATATGATCTGATTTTTAAATAAATTTGATACCGTTGAATTCAATATTTCTTTAAATCGATGATATTAACTTAAATATTATTCAGCTTTAAATTATTAATAAATTTGAAAATTAATCAAACAAAAGTTAGAAAACAAGTGTCGTAGGTCCGGTAGTCGCTCAGAATGAAGCCGTTATAGCATTGATGAATATTAAAAAAAATCTCAAAGTTATTGCTATATTTTTCGTATAAAAATATATTTAATTTTAAAATACTGTTTATTTTCCTCGTATACAAATACAATACGAGTACAGTAATTCAAAAACTTTCAAAGTAAAAACTTATATCTAACCTCAGAAACCAACTTTAGAGCTATAAGCTCGATCTTAACCATTTTTATTGCAGTCTTTTTATTCAAGATATATACAAAATTGTCAAATTTTATATTCAACACTGTTTTATTGTATGAGTTTTAAGGCGAATTAACTGCGAATCTTATCTATACATGGCACGATCTTTTCTGTTTTGTCAACTTACACTAATTTGGAAAATATTTGATAATGACAAGTACCTCGATGTTTTCTAGAGTAATTTTTTGTGTAGCTGAACATGAAAATGAGTTTGATTTATTTTTTCAATTTGGTCCGCTGATTTTGAAAATGCTACCCAAGCTCGTCCATCCTATCTAGATTTTGAGAAACAGGGTGCTGAAGGTTTTTCATAAGTTCGTTCTAACATAGGTAGACTTTTTTACTGTTTTACAGCACTATTTTATTAACCGAAATTCTAAAAACTGGTCTAAATTAGGCACAAGATTATGCAAATTCTGGTTGACAAAACATTTACGTCCTTATATATTTTCTAAATGTAGCAATAATTTGCACCGGAAGATTTTATTATTTGTAATAACTTTTAGATTTTCTGTTCAATTTCAGCTTTTTATGCTTCACACTTTTGTAAGAAAATTCCCTTTCAATATCTTTTTTTTATTTGTTAAAAGCATCTCAAAGCTGTCCTTCTTTTCTTTGCATTTAGAAGCCCATAACTCTAAAAGTACTATGCCGATTTAAACAAAGGATATATCGTCGTAAAGAAGTAAAATGTACATGAATTAGTGTCAAATTGATTCCGAGCTTTTACCGAAATAGTCCAGAAATTAAACTCTTAATAGTAAGTACGTCCGAAATGGTCCCGAAAAAAATTGTTTGTCACTAATAATTATTACGGAACATGTTTTTAATATAAGTCTCGTGATAAAGGCCTTTCGAAGATTTAAGCAAAATGTTTCACTCATAATTCTTATGTAAAGGCTTTATTACATAAGTCTCAAATGACTTAAAAAGTTATATAGCTGTTTATTAGTACGAACGTATTTTTATAATATAATTCTCAAAAATTTTTGTATCACTTACAGTTATTATCAAAGAATTTTATAATTTGAATTATAATTATTATAATATTATAATTCTTACGAAAATATTGATGATTTTTTTTTTAACCATCCATCAAAGCCTATTTATTCTGGATTAGGACTTAAGAAATATATACTGCCATTCAATTGAAGACTATTTTGTTTATTTTTGAACGTTTATTGTACATTTAATATAATGAAATTTACATGATCTTATTATTTTCGTGATTATTAAGCCTATTTCAGGTTACACTCTCACTTTGTTGGAAATGCAAAAAATCGCGAAAGGATCGTGGGACTATCACGTAATCATGTAATCGTAAAGGAGTTTCTGAAAATCGAAACAATTTCTAACAAAGAAAATTTGCTAACATTTTCTATAACCTATCTCATTGGAGAAAAAAAATTAAATTTTTAGAAAACGGCCGACCACTTCGGAAGAATTTGACGCTTGTATGCCGTTCAGCAAACTAATTTACATTAACTATTTTGCCTTTAAGAAAAATATATCCGCAATGTTGAAAATTAGATTTCATCAAAACTTAACCATTTATTTACTTGTTCAACACTCTTTTAAACTCCACTTATTTGGCAGAAGCATTTTTTCATTAAAAGATTTTTTATTACATTAACTTCAGTGAAATGAAAAGAATAGCAGCTGCGTGAATGCTTTCCAAATATACGATAAAGACTGTGAAAAAAGTATGTAAATATATTTCAACATAAATGTCTATGTACGTGTGAATAATAATTTAAAAAGGTCCATAAAAACCGCACATTTTATTTGTAAGGGCGGAAAAAGTTTGAAATTTGGAGTTGATTGTTTCGCCTGATTTTACCGAATGACGACTCCTTGTAGAGTTCTTCATATTTAAATTTAACCAACTACAACATACGACATCGACAACTGTTCCTTAGAAACGCGCAAAATTTGTAAATTCAAATTTTATTTAAAGCGATTGAGTTGATATCTAACAAGTGTCAATGAGTTCACTGCAAAGTTCAGCTATCCAACGGGAAGGCATTACCCAAAGTAAATTCTTCAAAAATAAAATATGCAGTTATGGTACAACTTGAATGCGTGTCTATTAATGAAATTTAACCCACCGCTTGGTGGATGTTCCCATTAATGAGTGTAGCCAAGCTCCCACGCATTTTCTACCGACTTTATTGATTTTCTTAATTTTTCATTAGATAATTGTATAACTTTAGAAAAATTATACTTGAAGTTTTGTTTCCTAATTTTAAAGGATAAGCAGATAAGGCAGAAACGAAGAATATCCCATTTGATTGTGTTGCGTCGAATTAATTGCAGTACCGCCATTCTGTATGTTGTAGCATAAGCGCGCCTCATTCCAAGTATCCAGGACTCGACTCCAGGTCTGTGCAAGTAAAATTTAAAACTATATAAAAGCTTTTTCTAATAACGATCGCCCGCGGCTAGCGGTCGAAAACTTCCTAGTGTATTTCTGTCATGAAAAAACTTCGCTCTAACATTATCTGTCGCTCGGAGTTGGCGTAAGTCAAACGCAAGTTCGCCCAAATATCAATCAACATGATGTAATTATTATCATAATTATTATTATTATTATTCGACGTATGGTCATTAGTATTAAACACCTCATATGGGGAAATCTGCCGGACGAGCTTTTTCTAATCCAAGTGGATAATTTATGTCTAAAGGTATGCATTTATTGCAGAAGAAAACTTTCTATCGCCCCGCCAAATGTAGAGAAAAGAGAATTTAGAGCTCTCATTTACTTGTACGTAGAATTATCAAAACGCTTAAAAACGAAAACACTGAAATTCTTGTCTTGAAAATGTAGATAAGTTTGATATATTCACCAAAATTTCCTTGGTACTATCCTTACATGCAATATGTAAAAAAAAAACACCAAAAAAGTGTTCACTGATATTGGCCAAACAATTTTTAGGAAACGATATAAAATATCATGAATAGAGCCTGATCAGAATTACGTGGAGTTGAATCGCTACTGTAGTGAAAAAAAGGCTTTGTTAGGCTCATCTGCCAAACGAAGGTTAAACAAAGCTAAATTGCGTGTTTGAAAGTAAACAATAGAAGCAATAAAAAAGTCAATAGTAGCGAGAAATTTATGAAATAAAATGCTTATATCAGCAATAAAAATGATACCATTATTGTGTTTACTTATTGTCTATTTCTTTTTATTGCTTTTACTTGAAGCTATGAAATATCTGGCCAGCTGGTGAAATGAAATTTTTTCGCACATTTTAGGCTATATTTTTTTTTAATAAAGACGGCTAAGCAACGTTTTGGCTTTTCACAACATTATGGTGTTCATAAAGGACAAAATATCACTTGAAGCTTAACTACAAATTGGCATTTGAAGAAGAAGCAAAAAAAAAATAAATAAGTATATTCAATACAAAGAGAATGGAAATAAATTTTGCAGAAAAATAAACGCAAAGCGTTTTGATGGGCAACGTGATAGAAATGAATTTTTTGAAGAAAAAGGAAGAAGAAATTAATAAATGTGCATTTATGTTTTGCTACATTTAGCCAAAGGTGCCGGTCGGCATATTTCAAATCAATATCTGTGTAACTGTACTATTTGTTTGCTTTTAAACAACAATATATATTTCCAAAATACAAGGATAAAAAAACTTCAACTATGCAAATTAGAGAAGAATGGAAATTTTCAATTTTGCTTTTATAGTTCAGATGGCTTCACCGATAATGTAAAGGGTAGATATGCAGCACAAACAAAGATATCATATTTTCCCTTATGTTAGGATTACTATTTCCCAGATTTATCGAAATTATATTTCTATGCTACATTCTAGCTGATCTATTCTATTGCTCTGTGCTTTTCACATAACTGCACGTACAAAACATGGTTTACCTCTTTCATTACGTTCAGTTGTGTAATCATCATTCACAGATTGCATAGCTCAAAGATGCCTGGAGGTTAGACAACAGTTAGTTACTGCTAAATCGCGGAACTTATTCTAAAAAGCAGCAATCAGCGAATAATAATAATATATTAACCTAAGGTGTAGACAGCAATATTGCAATATTGTAGCAGCGTGGATAAAGCTTCCCTGCCGTCAAACCAAGTGAAAAAGGTGGATGGCTTGTCATGAGCCATGAGACGCCTTAGCATGCAAGATAATTAGTAAATTTATAAAATACTAACTGAACTAACTACTAGCTACTCCTTACAAATTAAGACGATGCGATTTTGGCTTAATAGGTTTGCATAACTTCATAGACATTTGTTCAAAATTGTATTCTAGCGTCATCTTTCAAACCATATTCATGAAACAATACATCGCTAGCATATGTTCAGGATTTGAATCAAAGTTTGATTTCAAACCAAATAGCTCCGGAACTTCAGCTTAATCGATTCAGCAGTTTTCGAGTCTATGGACTACATATCAACTGACCGACACACCTAGAGTAAACCAAGTATTTATTTATTAATATGTAAAATGTAACCAGAAAATACATTTCAGTTTCTCTCACATATAACTTGTGTAAAAACTAATTAAGTTTGGGGTTTTAAACAGGTGCCAACCCTCTAAAAAATAGGTACGACCTAGTTCTCGTCGAGGCGAACTGTTTGACACCCATATGTTATTATTTCATATCATTCGTTTATAATTAAAGTGAATTTTCAAGCCGATGGTAACCCTGAAAATATAGCTACCTATAAAACTCCTACTCAACAAAACGAACCGAGTTGGGCAGGAATACAGAAGAATAATTTAACAGAAGGAAGAAAATTAAAAAAAAAATGGAATTTTTTGACCGAATCGAAAATGACAGATAAGTTGCAGAGATTTTCGTTCGTTAGGGCTCATGCACCAAGCTCGTTTGAGCTATGATCGATGTTGTTCTGCACTAATCAACACCTTCAGTCCACTCATCGAACAGATCTACAATGTCATAAAATGTAGAGAAGAGTAACTTATCGTTTAAGAAAAAATAACTGCGTTAAAAATAAATCTTCTTATTTAAAGCAATTTTAGGTAGTATATTGTTTTGTAGACCTTCTTTAAGAAATCATTAACATATAATCAAAAGATTATGTTCATTTAAATTGTGCACAACATTTGCTTAAAACGTTGGAAAAGCTATCGATTACTTCGTTGCCATATTCACGCGCTACAATACTATGTTCGAATTAAGTTCGAAATAATTGTGGGAAAAGTTTAAAATTTGACAACGTTAAGGCATTCTGGGCTTTTCGGACTATGGTAGTGAAGGTGTTTTCATACAGTTGCACTAATTTAACTTATGAGGCATAAGCGGCGTATGCGACAAAGTCCGAAAAGACTGGTGTGGAGTTTTAGTTATATAAAATAAATTAAGGACCACTTTCTTATTTGCCTGCTAATATATTATCTCCCCTTTAACCCTGCTGTTAGGTTGAAAAAAACTTACGAATCTTAGGTTAGAGGACCATTTGGTCCATACTGCAGTTTTCATACAAAATAACAATTTAATCTTAGTCTTTATATTTAGTTTGGTTCAATACTTGCTAAATATTATTATTTTATTATTTACTCAACTCTGGTAAAACCCAGCACCCAGTGGTCTGCTCTAAAAATGCTTCTAGTTCAGGAGCTCGAAAGCGAGGAATTTGTAGTTGCTGCAAGTCTAAGTCTGATGTAAAATGCTCCATTTGCAGTGCGTTTATTTGCAAAACCAACCGAAAAACATTTTTTTGCTCATCATGTAGTGCCAAAAAATATCGAACAAACTAATAAATACTTATTTTTGGAAAATTAATGTAAAGAAAATCAAAGAAAATATACTATGGACCAAATGGACCCTTAACCTAAGATTCGTAATTTTCAATTTATCTTAGTCCAGTTTTAAGTCAGAGAATTAAATTTTCGCACATAATATTGTTTTATAAAAAGACCACCTGAGCTGAAAAATTTAGACAGTATATATCACCGTTCCAAAGTTACAAAGAAAACAAAAAAAAATTGGACCAAATGGTCTTAACCTAACAGCAGGGTTAAATGCAATTTCGTTTCCTTACATGTCTGTTTTATTTATCTCGCCGAAATTAAGAAGCCATGAAATTCTCTGATTAACAGTTGTCGCTTCGACAAACCTATATGTTTTGATTTGTAAATTTAAAACTTTTGATTGACTTGTGTGCATATTTCCGTATGGGGTATTGGATAATAACGCCCTCTTAGGGTGTTGACTTTTTACCTATTTTTTGGTGCCTATATGCACATGCATGTTTTGTTTGAAAATATATGCAACACAAGTAAATTTTCGGCATTGGTTTATTTTCAAACAATTGATCTTTATCTTGTACAGGGTGGCTGATGAATTTTGCTACATTAAGAAACTCAAATAAATATAGCTTAATTAGTTTTAAAAATAATGGAATTTAAATGCCCCCCCTGCTCGTTGATGCATGTGCGGCATCTTACCAAAAAGTTGTTCATTACTGCTTGGAGAGTTGAGACAGGAATAGCCGCAATTGTTTCTCGAATGGATTGCCTTAGTTCATTCAAATTTGTTGGTTTTGCTTTGTAGACTTCCTGTTTGCAATAACCCCACAATAAAAAGTCAGGTGCAGTAAGGTCAGGCGACCTGGGTGGCCAACGGAATGTGGAGTTCCTGGATATCAGCTTATTGGGAAATTTTCGTCGCAATTCTGTCATAACAGGTTGGGCTATGTGAGGAGCTGCACCATCTTGCTGAAACCACACAGAGTTGAAAGAAATTCTCATTCGGCGTAATTCTGGATAGAAAAACTCTCTCAACATGCTCAAGTAACGGTATCCAGTAACCGTAACGGTGTGACCGTTTTCTTCGAAGAAGTAGGGCCCGACAATGCAGCGTGATGAAACTGCACACCACACTGTGACACGAAGTGGATGCAATTCCGTCTCATAGAGTATCTGTGGGCTGGAAGCACTCCATATTCGACAATTTTGTTTGTTTATGTTGCCGTTTAAATCGAAATGGGCCTCGTCAGACATGAAAAGACAGTTCAACATGTTTCCATCCTCTTCCACCATTTGAAGCATCTTCTGGCAAAATTCCAAGCTAATCGGCAAGTCTGCAGCGTTCAGTTTGTTGGCCATTTGAATTTTATATGGGAATAAGTCCAAATCTTTGTACATAATTGACTGTAATAACTGTCTGCTTATACCCATTTGAGCAGATAAGCTTCTTGTCGAAACACGTGGATTGTTTTGTATGGCAGCAGCTACAGCAGCGATTGTTTCCTCCGTTCGAACTGAAGGGTTTCGATGGTAGGGTCTTCTGTTGACTGTCCCATGCTCGGCAAAATTGTTTACAAGTCTCATTGTGGTCCATCTGCTCGGAGGATTGCCGCCAAACGTGCGCCTATACTCTCTTTGAACCGAAACTACGGACTCCAGTGCGTGATAGCGGCGGACAATCCAAATTCTTGTTTCAGTGTCCCAGTTATCCATTCTTGTTAAATGTAAAAGTCAATCTGCAAAATAAAAAAAAAATTAACCAGATTCATTAAATAGAAAAAAAGTTATTCAGCCCTATTCTGCATTTCGACTCGAATCGAAATTTTCTCAGTTTGGCAACTTTGGTATTCTGCGTTTCGATGAGTTTCGATCAATCTTCGAAATTTCCAATTTTATGTATTCTACATTGCGATCGTAGTTACGTTTTTGTAAGTTGAAATTTTGTTGGCGGAGGACGGTTAGATTTTTATTTTCGTGTTCTTTTAAAATATAATTTTCCCAAAAATGTGAGTAAAACTTGTTGTTGATAGTTATAAAAGTCATCAACATGATTTTTTTTAGTTTTTTGGGCTTTATTGATGTTTTTTGATATGTTTGCAGGTCAAAAATAACAACTCCGGAGCAGTATGAAAAATTGGCTGATATAATGTCAACCAAATGGGAATTAAGATTTATCATTTTCAAACTCAATTTCTTACAATTCATCACTCATCTGAAATGGATCACACATATCAAGCAATCTTCTCCTTTCAACTTTTGTGTCAGCATTCTCGGATGCGTTGTCGTCCTCCTCAAGTAGTATCGCCGCGGCTATTGAATCCATTACGCGATTATATTTTTATTTATTTTATTTAAAAAGTAATAGTTTGGCCACGAATTTGTATCTGTTTGCTTTATATTGTTTCAATTTCACACATTCCAAGGCACACAGCTGATTTCGAAAAGGTTGCCGCTCTTCCTCTTTTTCTTTCGATTCCGTCGTAACTCGGAATACCTAATTCTAATAGATGCGGAGCGGAATTCGGGAACGTAATAGAAATGCAGAATAGGGCTGATTTAATTTTTTTTTGGTAGCGGCTTTCATCAGCCACCCTGTATTCTCTCCTGCAGCACTGCCAAATCTTCAGTAGAATTAAGTAAATACTTAACAGAGCATTGAGAAAATGAAATCGATTTTATCCTTGCGACAATCTATCTGCCGGTGGCGAAACGTTTTTTTTTATAATATTCATCGTTGAGATCCATCGTTGCCGTGTTTTGGCGAGTATTGCTAGGCATTTGCTAGATGTGTAGATAAATAATTGGACAGATAAAAGAATTGAGAAAACATTCGGCACTATACAATAGGCTCATTAGTAGTTTATTTATTTCAATTATGCAGCGTGTTTTTTTAGACATGAATTTTTCAAAAAATAGTCCTGCGGTGTTAAATCGCACAATCTTTGAGGCCACGCCATAGGCCACGACGCGAGTAAATGCGGTCGCCAAAAGTTTATTTCAATGTATGTATTGTTTCGTTGGCTGTATGGCATGTAGGGCCGTATTTTTAAAACCAAAGATCGTCCACAATATAACCTCCTATTCAGAAGCCAAATGGTCACTAATCATGGCTATATGGCATTCTCCATTGACTGTAACATTATGGCCGGCTTGATTTTTGAAGAAATATGGACCAATGATTCCCTCTTCCCATAGAGCACACCAAACACTGACTTTTTGAGGATGTAACGGCGTCTCAACAATGGCTCGTGGATTATCAACACTCCATATGCGACAATTTTTATTAATCCAATAACGGCTCTGCTGGGTGATTGTATTGACCGAATATTGGACGCAGCGCGCGATGCTTCTCGCAAACCGGACCATTATTTTGCTAATAAATTTCGACGATTTGAACCATTGTTCTGAATTAAGTCTGTTCATTATAAAATCACAAACAAAACTAAGTTTAAATGAAGTGATAGATGTCAAAGAGGCTAACCCTGTAAGAAGTATTGTCTCATTGGAAACTGTACTACTAAACAAGCATTATCTTTAGTACAGATCTAATACAACAACTCTTTGGTTGCTAGGATTACATTAAACCTTAAAAGTATTTGTACAAAATTTGGTTAGTTACTTACATACTATTCAAAAATTAAGAGACGCATTTGTTGTGAAGTACGAAATAATTGAAAAGCGGAAAAGTCAAAACAATTTTACAAAAATAAGATAAGACAAGTAACAGACACACAAAAGATGAATATTTTTTTTGTTCATGTGTTTTCGTAGGTCGTTGTTTATTTCTACGCTATGACAACGTTCGTTGAGTCTTTTAAGACCACTTTTTATGATCAGAAGCGAATTTAATATAATTGAATTCAAACGTTTATCGATAAGCCAAGCTGGCCGTGGTTTATATTTGCATATTCTCAAAGAGCAATGGATTTATTATTACACCATTTCACAAAATGTCCTTTTTTTAACTATACCTTGTCAGCGTCGCCACCTTCTGAGTCCAACTCATAGCGTTCGTTAATTTCTTCTATTTTTTTGCGGTTTGCTATTTTTTCAGATGCTTGAAAATGCGTACTATTAGGAATATAAAACTTACCTTTCAATTTTACATTTCCTTGCGTGCCAAGGATGCACACGTTTGGAATATTACTTGAGATTATCGTTCTAAGCATCGACTTAGGCATTAAGTTATGACCTAAGGTAACCACGTTGTCATATCATAATATAGAAATAAATGAAACCTAAGTACGATGTACTTTAATGGGCTAATTTAAGAAGATTATAAATTTCACAACCTAACTTTTCGAAAAAAAAAAAATCAGCAAAAAAAAGAAGCTAGTTGATTTAAAACGAAACCTAACAAAACGAATTAGGAGCTAAACCCGAAATTGTGGAGCTAAACTTACAAAATGGAAAAGCAAAATCACCAAAATGGCAATACTGTATAACACGTTACTCCGACTCTCACATCCACGCAGACGCTATTCGGCAATACTTCATTTCGAGCATCTACTTCTACTCTTCGAGACGACCAAATTAGTTTTCAATTGATATGCTCTCGATAGTCTAGCTCTACGGAAGAGTGGCAACAGTTACAAAGATAATATGATAAAAAAAAACTCTTTGTTTCGTGAGAGCGCTTTGAACTTAATTAATTTTTTATAGCACCTTCCCATGGTGCCACTAGGATAAAATGAATACTGCCGATTTCACACAATTGTTAAGCTACGAATTAGGCACGTTACCGAAGTAAGTTTCGGCGGTTCGGGTTCTCTTTATAACACCTACATATATAAGTAATAAATATACATAAATATAAAGTTTTAATAATGCGTCAATATAAAAAATCTAAAAAAAGTTCTCTAGCCAAAACGAAAAGGAAAAACTAAATATATATGCAATTAAATAAATTAACAATATAGAACATTAAACTTTTTGATTTGTGTAAAATGATATAGCAAAAAAGAGACAATTTCAGTGAAATATATATCAAAATTATATCATAAATATCCTAACGCAAAATTATTTCACTTTTCAAATATCGAAATAAATACATTAGAATATTTGTTGTACAGAGTTTTCAAAACGACCTATAACATGGCTTTAAGGGCATAAAATTTAAACAACATTGAATTGCTTCGAAAAAGGAGAAAAACAAGGAGTGTATAAAGTTTTAATCCTTTTGTCTTAAACAACTTTATGATTGTTCGATCTTTGGCAGTTGCTTGGCGCCCCGTTTGCGTTCTGTTTGACGATCGGATTTTGTATGCAGTTTTATTTAATTTTTATTAACTAAAATTGATGTTATGATGCCAAAGCAAAGACAATGAAATTAAGACTTTTAAAAGGCTTCTGATGGTAATAGGCACAGTGCAAACTTTGTAAAAAAAAATACCATTATATTGCACATTATTTTGCAGCGCTGTACAAATACCTCTACTCGACACACATTCTCCACTTTATTGCTGAAACAGAAATCATGTGATTTGCCTTAATAGAAAATGCACAAAATTTTTCGTAGACACCTTAGTGGCTACACATTGGCCTAGCAGTTTTTAAAGAAGTTTGCATTTAGCAGCATGGTTTACGAGAATTTACTTCTTTTGATGTCAGCACTATTGTATGAAAAGTTGGAAAAGCTGAATTCTTTTTACGCACCACCATAGGTGTTTTAATATAAACATATAACTGCAATTATGAACATATGTTGTATGCATACATTTATTCCCTGTTGGAAAAAGCAGACAGCCTAAAAAGTGTGCCAATATAAAAAGTAGTTGGAAGTCAACTGCTTCGAAACAAATGCATGTTCAATTAATTATGTTGATCTACTTAGCACCCGATGTAAATGTGTGTACCTGATTTTTCTGTGGTAAAATATATTTCCAATAAATTATGTGTATATCTTTAAAAAATATAGTTCGTTTTATTAATTATTATTTTGTAAACAAATACTAGTTATACATATTTGGTTTAAAAAATGTAGTGTTATAAAGCTGGTCGAAATTAAACTTTTTTTAAATTTGATTTTAAAAGAATTTTCTTAGAATATTTGCCCTTTTTCAAGTTCTTTGTTTACATAAGTATTTTTTTTTTAATATGCAGTTAAGAAATTAAAAAAAAAAATTTTTTAAATTCTGAAAAAACTTTAAACCCAAAATTTAAAAAAAAAAACCCTTCTTTTGACCTGCTATAACTCAGCATGTTTTAACCAAACCGTAAAAATTTTCTATCGTTAAGAGCACATTTTGATTGTTTTTCGAACAAGATACGCAATGATCGCACTTAACAGTTAAGCAATTCAAAATTTTTAATAAAATGTTATCCGAAACATAATTACGGTTATCTTAAAACCCTAACCATACAAAAAATTTAAAAATATATATATTTGAGCTCAGAAGGGACATACTAACCTCCCCTATAACTAATATATTGAAATTTTTTGGCTGTACAGTTATCAATACTTTCGAGAATTGATGCTCGAAATAATGGTATAATTATTTTTAATTTGTATACTGAAATAAAATTAAAATAAATTTTTGTTGGTGAAACGAAAAAAAAATATTATAGTTGCTATAAAGTAGGCAGCACATATTTTTAAATAATTGGAAATGCACAGGTTTTAAAATAGTTGGTAATTAGACTAGTTGGAAAAAACGTATATACAAATAGTTGGAAATAAAACCGTTATATTGCCAGAAATCGAAACTCACAATACTTTCGAGAATTGATGTTCGAGGTACTGGCGTAATTATTTTCAATTTGTACTATACTGAATTGAAAATGGACAGGTTTGAAAATAGCTCTTGATTAGGCAGTTTAGAAAATCGTAATTCAAACAGTTGGAAATAAACACTTTTTATTGCAGCTAGAAAAAATTAATTTTGATGTTGTTTCTGTGAAGCATATTTAAAAACTAATCAAAATCAAATGCCAAGACAGATAACTGACTTGCTCCCAGGACATCCCCAATAAAGCTAACCGCTTACCCGAAAAAAATTAAAGATTTCAATCACTTGTTCTTTTTAAATTGATTTTCAAGTAATTTTATTTCTTACTGGGTTGTAAGTACGAACTTACAAACACACACATATGTACATACATACATATGTACATACTAAATCACATGCCGCGCGCTGTTGGTCCACTCCTGCTGCAATGCATGTGAATACCAAAGTGCATGTTTGGGCGTCGCCAGTAGGAATTTAAAGAATGAAAAGCTTTGCGTGTGTTTTCACTCTTCATTGTATACACATTCCCTTCTGTGTGTGTGTGTGTGCGTGTGTGTGCGACGCCACTTTAATGAAATTTATCACCTACCTGAGCTTAAATCACCGTTTTTAGCAAAAATGCGCCTTCTCCTTCAACACTATCAACAATCACTGCACAATAGAAAAAAAATAACAACAACAGAAAGCACAAAAACAAAATAACAGCTAACATTACCGTAATGTAAGCAGAACGAAAATGCAATAATGATGCAGGCAGCTGGTTTGTCGACATAACAATTGCAGTGGCGGAAAACATACCGAGCAAAAAAAAAAAACAACAAAAAGAAATCAAAAATTGTACAGCAAGCAAAAGAAAGTGGATTCAAAGTGGACGAAGCTTAACGAAGCCTGCACTTGTTCGTCCAAGCATTTCTGCATTTTGAGCTTGTTCGTTCTATCGTCCGTTTGCGCCTTTACTTGCCAATTGGTTCGTTGTGTGCTTGTTAAGTAAGCAAATTTAAATTCCGGAAAAGGCTTTCAAGCAGAAAATCGAAAAATGTTTGGTGTGAGTGAGATGGTGTATAGGTAGGTGCGTGTGAATATGCCATACAAGAAACCAAACAGCAACTTGGCTACCAACGGCAATATGTAGGTACAGCTAGGCTGGCCGTTCGCTTCTCGAGCAAGACGCTCAGGTGGGGTGGCTAGTTAGCCTGCCAGTATTTTTAGTAGCTACTCGACCACTTACTTACTCCAACCGACAGACTGGCTGACTGGCTGCTTAAATTCGCCTTTGGCCTCAGTGTTGGTGCTTTTGTTGAAGGTTGGTAAATCGCTACAGCATTTCGGCAGAGCTGAGTCGCTTCTTACGTCTGCTGCTAAATGGCAGGCGGTACCGGTGCTTGCCACTTTTGTTCCACCATGCGCCATTATTTTTGCTCACAACAGCAACTCACCTGGTAATTTACAAGGTAATAAATTTGCGAAATGAATTAGCATGAAGTCAAATGTCGGGCTTTAACCAAGCAACCGCGTTCAAATTCAATTGTCGGCATAGTTGTACTATGTTTCTTTGTAATTTTTCGCACTCTCAAAAGTTAGAGCAAAACGGTATTCTGGGCATGTAAGCGCAGGCAGTTGTTGAATTTGACGGAACGGCACATGCCGCCAGGCACATGGCGTATGCGCAAAATTTTCATCGCATTTATTTTGTGTAATTTGTTACTTTAGTAAATTTTTTAGGTTACTACAATCTTTTTTTTTAACTTTTTGGTAATTTTTTAGGTATTTTTTTTTAACTTTTTGCAAACTTGGTTCGTATAACTGAGCACGCTTGCCTGACTAACAAACTATGTATATAGAAGCGATAAAAGCGCGAGCTTAATGAAATCTTAAAAAGTTGCCAAAGAGCATTTATAATTAACAAAATTTATTAGCTTTGCGCAGGAAACTCATTAAGAGATTAGTCTGATGGCCTTTGTCATATTCAAAATGCTAAAAACGTTAGTTAGCTAATGGTCAAATGGCGATTAGCACCCGCGGACGCGTAAGCAGCGCTTTCATTTCAACACATCTTTTTTTTTTTAGGATGTGTTAATGAAAATGTATGGACTTTTACCACGATCGCAAAAGTTGAAAAAAGTTAAACTGAGCGGAAAATCCTCTTATACCATCATCTACAATTTTATGAGCGGTTGACTTAATATACTCGAATTGCGGATATTGCAAAACGGGTTTTTAAAATTTAAGCTGATCGTATTCGCCGATATTTGCCATCGATATAAATATTTTCAAAACTGAATGATTTATTACCACAAAAGTGGATGCTCAAATTTGCTATGAATGCGACTTTTTCACTTTAAACATGAAAATATCTCTCAATTTTTAAATTGACACACCATTCATTTAATTTTTATTTGTAAATCCTTATCATTGGAATAATAAGCAACGTTAGAAAGAGCTATGGCAATATAAAGCCTTAAGCTCTTTAACATGTAGATTTTGAACTACTAATATTAGTGGATTACTTATTTAAATTTTTAAATCAGTTTGGTTAGTTTTAAGTAGCTAATAACTCGATTTATATTATTGGGGGTGCGATTTGAAAGATAATGAATTATCGAACTTTTGGGAAAATTATAATTTTCTGTGTGCACTGAAAAATGTGTATTTGGTTAAAATCTGTTTTGTATTTATTTGACTGTTGCAGCAGAATTTGCAGGTATTAGGAAGGCTTCTATCACAAAGGAATTGGTGGGTTAAATAATCTGGTATGACCCAGGCGGAGTCTTTCGAATTTGATGAGGTCAGCTCTATTGTCTGAGCGTATCAAACAGAGTTCGGTTTTTATTTTAAACAACAACATGTTTTATATTAAACGGAAGTGTTACTTCATGTGTATTCGAATGCAATAAGATTTAATATAGCATCAAGCAATTTTTTTAATATCGTTAACATTTAAATTTGGTTGCGTTGTTAAAGAAGCCATTGGGGGCATTTTTAGCAATTTTGTCCGCAAAGTCATTGCCTGTAATGTTTGTGCTGTCTAGTAGCCAAATAAAAATAGGTTTTAGATTTAGGTTGAAAAGGATGTTGCTAATGGAAGATAAATATTAGTTCTGCCTTTGTAAATTTTTTATATCTTGTATCAAAAACTTTCCAGACTGGGCTTTCATTGCGTTTAGTACGATAAGCTCAGCTGGGAATATTGAACTATATTTAGGTAGATTGTGTCCTCTTATTATTTCGTTTTCTGTGGTTTTACTTAATCGTATGTTGTCGCATTTTTTAAGTTGCCGGTATAAAAAGGTGAAACGTGATTGGAGATGTTGATTTTTTGTTTTGCTCATTCAACTCGGTGTTAATTAGATATGATCATATGTTTGCAGTAGTTTATTGATTTAGTTAATGTAAACGATTTTTTCTTAATTGTTTTTCTTTTGTGGTTTTTTTTTAAAATAATTTTTCCTAAGAGGATGGGATAGTTTTTGAATTAGGTACTCAGGGTAAGATTCCTGCCTCTGAGACAGGTGCCCCGAGGGACATAAGAAAGGCGGAGTTGAGAACTGTCGATATTTTGTAAAGAATGCTTTTACAACGGTATCTATACATATATATGTAATTCGTAATTTATTCTGGAGATTATTATGGCCCTTGTAACATGAATTAAAGATGGCGTGCTACAATTAACTTTTGGACTTGAAAGGCATTTTATAATATTTTGCGGTTAAATCGCTTAGTTATAGCGCTTCCTTGAATAGCACTATACTGCAGTTTACCTCCCTATATATTTGTATTTGTTTGCACTTATTTATAAGTAATGCAATCAATTATTTAAAGGAAACTATCATCTTTTTAAAACTTTATATTGAATTAAAACAATCAATGTCATAAGAAGGAGGCTTAATAAAATTTCGTTAAGTTTTCCACCTGTTTAAATGCAAATTTAGTAAAACAAATAGCATTTTATAATATGAGTACTAAACTGAAAGTTTAATAAAGCTTTATTTTGAAGGTGAGAATGAGCTGTCATCTGTCAAAAGAAAAGTAGGCTTAAGAAAGCTCTCCAAACGTTTAAAAGCATTAATTGAATGCAATTTGTAAGCTTATTGAAAAATTAAAATAATACTACGAAAGCAAATTGTTTATACGCAAACGTTTTAAAAGAAGGTTGCTACCTCTTTTTACAACCGTTGATTTAAATTAATTGGTAAGGTAGCTGAAGCTATACTATCCCAGTGTCGAACAAGGAAGGTTTCAGAAGCTATATTCGAAGAGAGTTGCCACCTGTTTAAAAAAATTACATTCAACTTAATTTATAGCATAAATAATCACTGGCTTAAAATGACAGAGGTTCGCGGAAAATGTGTCTCTCAAAATTGTTTAGGGGTTAGCAACATTACGTAATTAAATTAATTTTTAAATTATTTTTTCAAGCAGCGAAGTGTACCGTTTGCTATTCTTGTTTTAATATTTTATATACTTGTGTATAATTTAAAAATATTTGACGTTTCAAACAGTACTTCATATAATTTGTGTATAATTTAATTAAATTCGTGCTTTTTTCAAAGGTTGCAATCCTCATAAAACTTAGTTATGAACCCTCCTTCTGAGATGAAGCGCTTGACTTGCATATTTTTATATTTAATACAACTTGTGTATATTTTAATTAAATTTAAGTTTTCAAAAGGATGGCACCATTCTCCTAAGTATAAAGTTTGCTTTACGATCTACAATCGTACTTACCACATATACAAAAAAAAAGCTCATAAAAATCGGTTAAGCCGTCTCGGAGTAGTTCGACCACAAACACCGTGACACGATATTTTAATATATGTATGAGATTATAAAAAAAATTTAAGCAATTACTGCAGTGTCGAAACTTGTCAAAAAGTGAGTTTCGTGAAGTTATTAACAGTACTATACTTACTGTTTTATAAATTCTGGGCTTATATGATACACAGAAATTTATTTGAATCGACAATATAATTAATTGTTGAGCTCAAGGCCAGTGTAAGGAAGGTATTTGGAAAATATTCATAATTTCTACCACTCCTGACTGTTGTTGTCTTTTTTCCAAATACTTTCCTTATACTAGCCTTGAGCTCAAAAATTGATAATCAATAATAATAACGGATTAATAAAATTTGACATACCGTTTAGGTTGACTAAATCTGAGGTCCAGTATAGTTTTATTTCGAAGATTATCAGCCATTTAAATTTACCACGAATCAGGCAGTCCAACCATTTTGAGCGCGAAAAGAACTTCTATTCAAACTCAATTAAAATAATGGATTCCATAATGTAAATGAACAATAAAAGTTTAAGCCTCAAAGAAACATAATGGCATAGTTTCTGAAAGTCAAATAGAGCATAAAAGTAAGAAAATATATTTTTATTCAAGCGAAAAGTTTTAAAGAAGGCTTTGTTTCAATACAAAAAAAAACGAATAGTCACACACAAATAAAGTTTGACACTTGCACTTCCACAAAAAGCAAAAACAAAAAACTTGCACTGTTCTACATTTCCATTTACTATCTACGTATGTGCTATAGTAGGTATATGGAACAGGCTGGTATCTAACGTGGCCACTACCGCTAAGCAAAAGTTTTTCCTGCACAAATGTAAATCTCGTTACGTGTCAACATTAGAATGTGAACAAAATAGGGATTTTCTATTTTCTTATTTAATACCTTGAGTAAATTACTTTTTCTTCTTTGTTTCCTTCGTTTACTCTTCATTGTATTTTGCATCTCACTTATCTACCGCTATAGTGTGCACAATTCACACATATTCTTTATATGAGTGGCTGCATGTGTGTGTGGCTGCAAGCTAGTGTCCGGTGCAAGTGTTCGGGCGCCAATATAAATGGCCAACATAAGAAATTTCGTTAAAATCTTAGCTAGGTGTAACTTGTAACACAACATAGATTTTTATATACTACTTGTATGCATACATGCCCACATATACAGGGTGGGCCAAAAGAAACCAAGGGGTGTAAGAGTTTAATAACTTTTTCGTTCATTAATTTTTTTTATTTTATTTATTTTATTAAAACCCGCAGATCATCGGCAACGTCTAAATTTTGCAGTTAAATTTCAAGAGTTGGCCAGAAATGAAATCAACTTTATTATAAATTTGATTATGAGTGATGAAGCTCATTTTCATTTGAATGGCTTTGTTAATAAGCAGAACTGTAGGTTCTGGGGTGCTCAAAATCTAAGAGCCATTCATCAACGCCAATTGCACCCCATCAGGTGTACAGTATGGTGTGGGATCACATCTGAAAATGTCATTGGGCCTTATTTCTTCGAGAATGAAGATGGAAGTGCTGTAACCGTAAATGGAGAGCGGTATCGGTTTATGATAGAACATTTTTTACGTCCTGCACTTGAAAACAGACCTGGTATGTGCTTTCAGCAGGACGGAGCCACTGCCCATACTGCCCGAGACACAATGGCACTTTTAAGTCAAATTTTTGGAGGGCGAATAATTTCCAGAAATTCGGAAATTATTTGGCCTGCGCGATCGCCAGATTTGACAGCACCCGACTATTTTCTTTGGGGATATTTGAAAAAACGAGTGTATGTGAACAAGCCAGAGACAATCCTTGGACTGTTGCAGAAATTCGAACGCTACAGCCACAAGTTTTGAAAGATGTTATGGAAAATGCTCTAAAAAGAGCCCATCAGTGCGAAGCTGAAAACGGTGGTCATTTAAGAGACATCATTTTTCATACTTAGTGTAAAAAAATTTCCCTTTTGTATATGATATAATCTGAAAGAAAAAATAAAAAAAAAATAATAAACGAAAAAGTTATTAAACTCTTACACCCCTTGGTTTCTTTTGGCCCACCCTGTACATATTTGTATATACTTGTCTCTATATGTAACCAAATCTGGGATATAGGACAAACGGAAATAGTCATGCAAAAGGTCGGATGAAATTAAGTATCTAACACATACAAGACGCGCACAGTAGCTTGTGAAAAATGACCGGAGATTTGGTAACACGCAGAAGCACCTTTTATCCGCCCTATATGTGCGAATCCACTTACATATATTTACATACGCATATACATATATATGCATGTACGTAGTCTTGGAGTCTTGGCATGACAGCGTAATTCCGTTTGGCGTATTTTGCTCTATTTTTTCTTTCCTACAATTGCAGACACTTTTCCTCTCTCATTTTCGTAAATGCAGTAATGTCGCATCAGCATTCATTGTAATAAATATGCAGTTGTGTGTCGGTATGTGTGTATGTATGTATGTGTGCATATGCACTTCTGCGTATATATGTAAGTAAATAAATAAGTAATGATGTCGAAGGACAAGTACAGCTGTGACGGTGAACCCACAGGAAGTGTCGCGTTGGATTTAGTCATTTTGCGGTTGCAAAATTCAAAATGAAAGTAACAAAAAAAAGAGAAAAATTAATTCTGGAATAATTTGTCGATATGGTACCGAGCGAAGCACTCGACCCATAAACCTACTTTGCATTTAATCCATCGAGTTCTCACATAATTTTGAGAAGTTTCGCCTAAGTAGCGTCGTGTGTTTAGAATTGGAACAATAAAATGATAAGTGCGATCAAATCGAATGTTTCTGTGTACACCATCGTTGAAACGGCGGTTCGCTGTAATGTTTGCATTAAAATGCAGCAATTTCACGTGTAAACTCCCATTGCGATAGATTCTTTGTACTTTCTTGATGGTGGCAAGCATTGGACACTGTAACGTCAATAAATCAAATAAATTTCAAAGCCCACCACATCTTCATATACTATACGTGGTTAGGTTTTGGTTTGCGTAAATTTAAATTAAATGTCATAAAAAGAGGAAAACATGTATAACGTAAATAACTAACCACGAATATCGATACGAGTATTCACCATAGGTTCTACAAATTTCTTTGTTCCATACAATGCTAAACATTGAACAATATGCTCTAATAAAGCATCATTTAAAAAAAATTGTCAGCCTAGAAAGCTAGGCGATAGAAGTGAAACTTCATGGATCTCGATGGGCACTTGAAATGAAAATACTCACCCTTGCCAGCAAGTTTTAGGAGATAGAAATATTTCCCCAACAACAGAAGCCACTATTCATTGTTCTGGAATTTTAAAGGGTATTAGGTTAATGAAAAAAGATAGTTTATAAAAAATCTATTCATTCACTTCCATACTTTCATGTTCAAGAAAAGATACAATTGGTTTGTGGTATAAAAAATATGAAATGAAAACTCGTGATTTTAAATTATTTAAATATCTTGTGAAAATTGCATCTACATATTATCGTGCCTGATCTGGTTGTTGAGTCTTTGGGATTATTATTCATTTTAAAATTAAATTTACTTTCTATAAATTGTACAAGTGGTTGAGCTTCTTCCAAGGCAAAATTGGCTTTAAAATCACCGCATAAAATCATTGGCATAGTGTGCAAATCTTCTCCTAATTCTGCTGCACCAGAGGGAGTATATGCCAATAATGCTCTATGTATGAATTTTATTATATCGTTAATTATCTGGTTCGGAATGATGTAGAGAACAATCATTGCCACACTCTGTCCGCCCTTATAGCATGCTACCCCTCTCTCGTTTTTTCTTACTACGAATCTGTCGCGTTTTCGTTTCTGTCCCATGTCTCCTACTTCTTCGACCAATTAAATATAGTGTCCTTATTCGCTAACGGAAAAAGTTCTTCAGACGGGGCATCTTCTATCCTTCTTGGCCTCCTAGCTACAGAAGCTATAGAAATATTTTCATTAGGTAGCTTCTGCTGTTTTCCTCCTTGTATACCCTCTGTGATAGCCTGTGCGTCTATGAAATGTGGGCAGGTTGATTTTACATACTCGAAAAGCAGCAGTTCTACATAACGGGATCCATCACCTAAATGATCGGCTAGTGTTTCTTCAATACTTCCCTCTACGTCACATGAGTCCACAGTTGAAGCCGAATCCACAAGTGCACCATTCAAAGCACAATCTCACACCCTTCGTTGAATTAATTACGACATTCATTATCAATAACTCGAATGAGTAAAGTGTGGGATTATAATTTTAGATTTATGTAAAAATTTGTGGAACACTTTTCCAGATCACATGTTTTGACTTTTTTTTTTTGGTAAAACAAAATGCACTCTTGGTTATCCTCTCACAACCAAATGCTTTAAGTGACTGTAGAGAAATCATTGCGAATCTCAAATTTGGAGCTTCAAGCTTTAAATAAAATTTTTGTTTCCTACTCAAAAGACTTCGATAACACAAACAGAACTTGAAAAAAACACATGTTCTATTTTATCACGCGGTAACGTCAGTCTCTCCTGAGTTTTTTTTTTTAAATAATTATTTGAGCTAAAAAAATATACACCAGATTTAGAGTGCTTAATAATTTGATTTCACTGTGAATGTGTACACATATATTGCCAAGGATTAAAGGATATTTGCACGTTGTTTATTAAAATATTTTTATTTATTTTACCGGCTGCTCACTAAGAAACAAAATTGTGTTGCTCCAAAACTTTAAATCTGTCGTTTGTTATATTCATTTAGTATTATTGCCTTAATGTGGGAGAATAATGTGTTTACAGGCTAATGAAGGGTTTTGAAATTATATTTCTATTAAATTAAAAAGCAGAAGCTGATCCAAAGTACCTATCTATCAGTTACTGAAAAGAACTATCGGCCTTATTTTGGCAAACATAGTTTAAATATTTTCAAAAGACAATTTTAAAGACAGTTTGAAAGACTTTTTGTATTATGGCACAAACATCTTACACAAAAAGATTTCCTTTGAACATTTATGGAGAAAGCCTTTATTGCTTATAGTTATTATGGTTCATATTTTGGGCTTAGTTCTTAGCTTAAAAATACATGAACATCTGCAGTCTACTAATGATACACAATAAGCAAATGACTTTATGGAGTTATTTATTTATTTAATTTTTATCAATTAGCTGACATTTTTTTTACATATTTTACTTAAAATTTGAATTTTTTTTAAATTTTGTTGAAATGTGTTTCCCTCAGATTTACTAATTTAGCGGTTATTTTAATATTTTTTATAAAAAAGTATAATGTTTAAATTGCAAATTAATTATCTTTATACCCTTCAAAATAGTTGCTTGTAAAAAAGAGCTTTCAAGACAGTTATCAGTATAGACATTTGTCTTACAAAGGACTTTCGACTTTCGAAAGACGATGGGGAGTTGAATGACAGTTGCTGTAAGTGTAAAACTTTGAAGACTATTTGCCGGATAAAAGTGACTTAATTTTATTTTTTTTCTGAAATACATTCTTTGTTGTATAATTAGAAGTGAATATTATAACAAGTTCTACCTTTTTCTCTGAGCAATTTATACTAACAGAACATTTCAGACTTTGAACTTTGAAAAGGGTTTTTTGGTAACAAATCCATGTCGGCATATCTCACCGCCATATCAAACAATGAAGTCAATAGGAATGTTCTAAGAGTCATAGCTCTTAACTTTTGTAAGTAAAGTAGCACCCAATTACCATTTGAGTTTTGAGAAAAGACTAAAGCAACAAATAAACCATACAACAATCTAAGCACATATTTGCTGGCTAGAATCCACTCCGTTAAAGAAGTTTGTTTTTTTCTCAAAATTAATTTACTTATTATTATATTATATCCTTTTTTAAAATCCAACTATAAGTTTTATTTTACCAGCTTTAGAATTAAAATATTATTTCACTATCTCTCTCTTTATCTTTCTGTTTTCCTTTGACGAAACTTTAAACAGTCATAACTCTGTAGATCCACATTTAAGTAAATATCCAAATATTCACCACCAAAAATTTACTTAGCAGCAGAGAGAAAAATCAACATAAAGAACACACATACATTAGCAGATTACGTGCAGTGTTGCCTTTGAGAATTTTCAGAAAGTTACGAAACAGTTATAAAAAGCTGTCGCTGCTCGAACGTTTCGATGTTCGATTTAAAATCGAAAAAGTGAAGGTTGCCAACAAACACAGGCATCGAGTTGCTACAGTAGAAGATTCACAATTTCTCGGAAAGATTTAAGTAACGTATATTTTCATATTTAATTATAGATGGACATATTTTTTTAAAGCGTGGTTCTCTTGACTTTTCCAATAACAATCTCTGCAAATGGTACAAAAGTCACACATAATTTTTGAAAAGGGTAAAAAAAATTAAAAATAAAATTAGAAAGGATATTGCCCGTTTAGTCGCACAACGGCAACACTGCACAGATGAATTGTTCGCTTTTGCAGAAGAAAGAAATGTTAAAACAAACACATTCGCAAGCATTTGTACGTTAGTAGCCAAAGCGTTTCATTGAAATGGCTAAAAAGAAAGATAAAGTGAGTATGTGAGCATGTGCAGACAAGCGTGAATTGTTGGTTATCCTCCCACATTCCAACTACTTTCGCAATGTAGGTATGCGAGGACGTCATGTTGGGTGTAAAGTACTGACAAAAAAAAAATAAGAATGTTAGAATTTTCAGCTATAGCTAATATTATGGACGAATGGTAAAAACCCTTGTTAAACTATTCAATCTGTCAAATTCCTAAAAAATTTTTAAGTTTTGGATTTAAGTTGCATTTAATTACGACCACTAGGGATCAAGATGATATGATGGAAGGAAAACATAACGGGAATGGCAAACAGACATCTCGAGATTATTCGAATGTATGCATAACAATTTGAACTGGATAAATTATATAATGAGAGATTATTTAAAGAAAAAGAAGGTGAAAGTTATCCCACGTTGATGGCGGAGTTGATGAGTCGGTAGACGCTAGCCGACCATGTGCCTAGGTAATGCTTGAGGATTAAAAGAAGAGAAAAAGAACTATACTTGAGTTACAGTGGAACTCCGAAAAATGGAATATCTTTGACATGATTCCGAGAAGGATAATTTTCAATTTGGGTTTCATGCACGCATACATCTCCTTCAAGTGAGCTTAAGTCATTTAAACAAATCAATGCATTTGCAGTAACCTTTAACTTCGCCTATATCGATGATTACTTCCATTTTGAAATCCAACACAAAACTTTTCGCACTTAAGCATTACTGTGGAGACTATCGAAGAATAAACTCCTATTTACGTGTATCAAAATGACATCAAAAATCAGTCTATGTATTTCAAACTGTTATGCAGCAAGTAAATTTGTTGAGTGAATAAAGTAACAGAGTTGTCCATCATAAATAAATAATACCGTCTGAGAATGAATTGAAAAAGTGGTGAGTTTTTGTAATATGTCTAGGTTTTATTAAAATGTATTTTGAAAATGATATCAGTCAAGTTGCTACCGTCATTTAAGTGCCAGTTTAATCCGTTTAGTGAACTTCCAACAACCTAAAGGTACCAAATTCTGGACGATTATACTCCAGAGATAAAACTTTGATTTTAAAAATTCCCACAGAAAGTACTTCTATCGATAAATTACGGTGATCTTACCGGTCGGGGAATATCGACAAAATACGCTATCATAACGCCCGCAGGTTTATAGCTTTCCGCAGTTTCTTCACAAAACTTTTAATATTTTTTATTTTATAAATATCGTAAATGAACAGAGATTGAACAACGTTTGCGAAAGGTATTTAATCCTCTAATATGGCTATTCATTTGAAGTCTTGCTATTGGAGAAAACTGAAAAACATATATGTAGATAAATCGAAGCAATTGTATATAAGAGTTGTACTGGTCATAGGAAATTTCAGGAATAGGAATTATTATTTACTTATATTATTAACTTTATGAGATAGCTTACGACAAATCGAAGCAGTATTGAAAATAAGGCGGATAGAAAATTTTGAAGATCTCAACAAAAGTAGAAATACGCCGTTTGCAGTCTTAATAATTTAAAAAATGTTTGTTCTCAATAGAGTAAATGATTCTGATTGGCAACCGATTTTTTTATTTCATACTATTGCGAAATAAATAAATGAACTGTATTACAATACTATATGTATGCCAAAGGATATTTGAACAGATAATGTCCTTTTTAAATCGGCAATATTTTCTAACATGATTTCTAAAAATGTATGATGCCATATCTTCGATTGAGTTACAATATTCTTTATGGTTCTATACATTCTATCAGCTCACATGCATTTGTGAAATTGTTCACTTGTTTTTTTTTTCTACGGCAATATGTTTGCGTTATTCAAAGCAATCATGTACTTCTTCATATCGTGCTTCTCGTCATAGGGAGTTTATTTTAATGTCATTTTGAAGCTGGAAAAAATATATGTCTGCCAAAAATCTACAAAAAATAATTTGAAGCCAATCGAAAGTGTGAATCCGAATTTTTTTTTGTTAATAATAAGCTTAGCTTAGGGCGTTTGAAGAAATACCTCGTATTTAATTGAAATTAATAAAAAAGAAAACTTCTAGATTTAAACATGAAATCCACAATAAAAACAAACAAAAAAAACGAAATTACTATTTGGAACAAAAAGCAAAATTTGACGATAAAAAAGCATTATAAGTATAAAGTATTCTAATTATGAAGTATTTAATGACAAAAAAATACCACCACACTCTTCACGCCTTTTGTTCGTATTTAAAAAGCTGTCAGTTCTTTTCAGCATAAGTTTTTCCCAAATAGTAGTATTTCATTATCTGTTAACTAACTAATTCTTAAATGTTTTTTTTTTAATATTTTTTCTACACTGTTCATTAGATAACCAAATTCAGATATGCTATTTGATTTCGAAATTTAATTTTTTTTATAAAACATTGGTTGGCAATGCTATTCAACAACAAGTTGAAAATTCCCAGCGTCTCTTATTTGATACTATGTTGTATCTACTAACACTCTATAAAAATATGCATAGCAGAATGGTGCTAAAAAAGCATTGCATGTAAACAAATAACTGAGCCGATAAAGCGGCTTTAAAATTATAGAAAATATAACGATTGCATCCAATAGGAGACTTTGTTAATTGACCAATCGTTTATTAAATTTGCTAAACACATTTGGTCAAATACTCAACTATATACATACATAAGTACATGTTCTAACAGTTCAACTAAAAATTTAGTGCTAGTGCGAAGCCAAAATATTTTTGTTTTTGTTTTTGAAATGAAATAGTATTACACATAAGCTCAATAAGCTTTCAAAAAGATACCTATAAAATCAAATCGGCTTAACTGCTATTGAGTGATTGGCCAGCGATAAATATTTGAACCCATGGATGGGCAGGGCATATACATGATCGGCAAGGATGGCGTATTTACATATATATTTATTTCAAAGCTGTATATTTTTTTCTAAGCTACGTATTGCGCATTTGTTTTTTACTTTCAAACAATACATTTGTTATCATATTTGGGCTTGTTAATCATGCCATTTATTGCTTAGAGTGCTTTTATTTATTTTTTGTCTTGCCTTATTTTATTTGTTGCTGTCATTCATATCGGTTTCTTCTTTTAGATAAATGACATTCGTAGAACAAAAAAAGACATCAGTAAAAATTAAAGCTAATCTGACAACAATACTAAATGTAACTAGTTAACAATATAAGAGGGGCTGTTATGTCATACTATTGGGAGGAAGTTTGCAATAATTTTATTTTCATTATAGTTAATATATTTCTTAACACCGAATTAACATTACAAATTGAAATTATACTATACACAGCCGCAACTTTTTTAAGATTTTTTCAAATAGTTTTCGTGAAATTTTAATTCATATGAACCTTTCATTACGCTCAGATTTACATACATATATTTGAAAAGTGTTTCTATTTTCTTTAAAATGTCTTAGACTTGAAAAGGGAAACTGGAATAGGTCATATTTCTGTACAATAAATTCATTGAATCGTGCAATAAATTCTGTACATGTGCTGCCAAAACTGGAATAGTAAACTTAATTACGCGGCTTTTTAAACTGTAAATAGTCAATAGATTGTAGCTCCAATTAAGTGAAATAGGGAATTCGAAATCAGGACCAGAATAATATAAGCGTTTTTATTAGCATAAGGCTCACGATCATACAATTTAAAATGTTAAAATTGAGAACAAAACTTTTTATTTATAAATGAAATGAATTTATTTGCGAGTGTTTGTCTTATACAAGCTAAGCATTGAGTTAAGTGTTTAGGAAGTCATACAGAATCATTAATAGCTAAAACTTACCTGGAGGAAATTTTTGTGTTACACAGTCGAAAAAATAAGACAAATTTGAGTTACTATACATTTTCGCACAGTGTTATAGATGGCAGTTGAGGCGCGTCAATTTCAAAACATAATTCTTAAAAAACATGAAGTTTTGTGGCATATATTATATTATCTCATAATAACGTAGAACCAGTTAAAGTTTTAATATTTATATGCAGTTCTAGAAGACACCGTGCATAATTTCGTTCTAACTAAATGAGGTTATTTATATGGAAAAGACTAGAAAACCCCATTTGTCGTGGCATATAATTATGTACAAATGGCCGTTGTGTCTCCCAAGGGGGCAGTCCAGATGCACAAGTGGTTTTTTTTTTTTAAGTAAACAGAAATGCAATTCGGCTAGTTCGAAATTGAACTTAATCAAATATATAAAATGAGTTGCTAATTGTTGACAATGATTTTACCTTGTGGTAGTCAACGTGTTCCTCTGAGATCTTGAGATGAAGTGAAGCTTAGCGAAAATGTACAGTTGTCGTCAACCGCAATTGCATTGGAAAAAAAAGTAAATGGAAAAACTTAACGAAAAGAATTATCGGCGGGAAATACGGTGAACCGGAATAATTCGCGGTTGCATATGTTTACGTAAGTATATATGAGTATACATATTAGGGCGGTTAGAAAACTATTTAGGCTACCGTCCTAAACATTACAAGTAATGCAAAATTGCAAATATTCCACACAATTGACTAGTAATGATGTTGTTTGTTAATACCTCAAATTTTAATTTAAAAATTCTCTTAATGATCTAACCCAAGAAAAACGTTTAGCATAACTTAACTTAGCATACTCGCATTAACTTTACCTGTTAGAGGTCCCGAGTGCAGAGCTTTTCGGCTGGTACAGTGTTTTCAGACAGCCCGGTTCGATATAGCGAATATGTTCAATAACTACACTGCACGTATTTTATTAAGAAAACTGTGTTGGAAAAAAATTTTACCAATTCGAAATTTATTGCAATAGTATTATAAACTTTTTACATAGAGGTTTTTTTGTATCAGCACTGATCAATCAATATAGATAGAGACATACATGTATACCAAATTGTTCAGAACGTATAAATGAAGTCATGTCTGTCTGTCCGTCCATCTGTGAATCGAGTAACTCGAGTAAATATACAAAACGTATGAATCAAGATTGTTCAACAAGTTATGTTGGTTTTGGAAATGGGCGAAATTATATATTAACCACGCCCATATAAGTTATTTGGTATAAATAAAAAGAATACGACATTTTAATGACTATAAAAGATAATTTACTGAAATTAATTGCAAAAATTAGGGTTTTAAAGAGGAATACGCAAATAGGTTTTACCTGTGAAACTTCTTTATAAAAACTATACAGAAATATTTTTTAAAATTTTTTGCCTCTGTAAAAATTACGTGTATTAGTAGTGGAAAATACTCGATGACTTGTCCCCGACGAGATCGGAATATTTAGCTTTTACTTTGAAAGATGCCGAATCTGTGGTGAATAGAAACAAGCAAACTGTTTTGAATATCTATAACGGGATTCCCAAATATTAACAAGAGAAGGGAAGCATATGAATTACTCCTCTTATTGCTAGTTTTCATATGACAACCATATTAATTAGTGTCACGCTAATAAAATGCATTACTGAGCGCACAGGCATCGATCGCCATGATTGTACTTTTTTTTACCAAAACTACTATTTTCTTTTCAAAAAATATAAACTGTATAAACTTTTTTATGAACATTAAACAAACTACTAATAAAAGTACAGAGAGGGTTTTATATTCTGACACGTAGAATAAAATACATATGTACATTAAAATTGTCGCGATGCGTGATATTAGGCACAAATATCATCATACTGTACGTTATGATGTCTTCAGGTTATTATTTTTTGCTGCATTTATTAATTTCCTCTCATAATGACAAAAATGTCCAATTTATATACGAAATTGTTTAAAATTTGTTATATATTTTTAAGTTGGCGATTTTAGCAGGAGTGTTGGAAACATAACTTTTTTAAGACTCTTCCGGCCTTCCCCACCATTTGGAAATTAGTCTGTCCCATAGATCCAGGGTGTGCCGATATCCTGCTATCATGTCTAGCCTTCGTGCACAGCTATGGAGATTCAAATAAGACGGTGGTTAAAATTTTTTCAGATTTTACTAAATGGTTTTAAAGAAGATGTTTTCACCAGTTCATCGTTTCCGTAGTAGCAAAACAGGAACTACATATATACTTAGTAAGTTTTCAATCACTATAAATCTTGTAGAGCAAAAGTTTCAAAACGTATGTACTTGTGCTACTAAGTATTTATCACTATTACTTGTACATATGTGTGTGTTATGTGGCATTTACTTATATATGTATGGGTCTAAATACATTTGTATAGATACGTAAATACATACATACATATCTATATTCCCTTGCACTTGAGCGCACTGCTGACAGCTGACAGCCAAGAGGAATTGAAATTCTCACGAAAAGCAACAAAAAAAAAAAAAAACTAAGCTTAGCAAAGTATACGCCTCATTCTGATGCTACTTATTTATCTAGTTGCTTTATTTTACTGTTGCTACTTTTTCGTGTTTCTAACTTTCTAACGGATTCGATTGTTAGGAGCAATTTGGTAGTAGTGTTGCGGGCGGTAAAAGTGAACCAAAAACAATGAAAAGGAAAGAAAGATAGAAATGAGCTCAAGGGCACACATACAGACGTTTTCAAATGTGTATGTAAATCTACGGCTGTAGTTTTCCGACTAATGTGTTAGTGATTTTTGCAACTGACTGTGAAAGTGGCAGTCGCTTAACGCTTCAACGTTGTACAAGAAAATTAATATTCTCGCATGGGCATTGATTTTCATTATTATTTTTTTTTCTTCAACTCTAAGCGATATACACGACTGACCATTGTTTAGTCGTCGTGTGCGCAATTGTGCGAATGCGTGGTTATTATTTTTTCTGTTTTTTTTTCTTGTTTACAACTACAATTTTTCTTTTCGTTTATTACGGTTACCTTTGTGTGTTTGTTTAATTTTTGATTTTTGTGTTAAAAGTAGAGAATTTGCTCTTTTGGTTTATCCCTTTTTTTTTTTTTTTTTTTTTTTTTACATTTTACTCGTTTAATTTTAATTAGTTGTTTGTGCTACCGCCCATTTTGTGGTGAGCTAATTAAATTCCTTTATTAGACTGCCGTTTCACTTGACCGAATTTGTTTGTCGTTGGTATTTCTGTTGCTGTGTCGGTGCCATATTGCTAAGGACACACCTTGTGGAGGTAATCAGTGTAAATCTAATATCCCCTTTAATTTATATTGTATTATTAGCTGCTATTCTAATCTTCCAATTATACAATATAAACACAATTACGCGGAATTTGCATATGTAAATACATATTCATATCTATATATGTATGTATGTAAATATTTGTGAACAAAGGGAATCGAAAAGTCAATGCACTTGTATGGGCTTATACTTGGTTGGCTAATAAGCCGAATCTTGCGTTATTTCAGGTGTTATTATATGAAGTTACTCGTGTATCTGTTTCTACACATATGCGCAATTCAATGACACAACTTGCAAGCACCAGAAATATTTAGGTGCCTTAAATATTCAATTATTGTTTGTTTTTAAATAGAATGTAACATAAAAAAAGGAACATATTTGCAATAACCGATAACACAGTGCTACAAAAAAGAATGAAGTCGAAATAACTGGGAAGTGATGTTATTTTCCTTGTAGGTCTTATCGAGTAGAACGAGAATCCAATTTTGGAATTTGTCAAACACCCCCAAAATCTCGACTTAACCTTAAAAACCCCCCATTTTTCGTGCTTTTGCACACTTCTTAGCCCATATCTTAGCTAATTAATTCCGATTCCGATTTTCATTCTAAGAACGGTTTAAGAAAGAAGAAACTCAGACCTTTTGAAAGATATATAAACGTCCTAATAAAGCTGAAGAAATTTACTTGTTTTTGCACAACAAACTTAAATTTTGCTACCCTTTTTCTTCTTTTTTTGAATTTGACGATATTTTCACACACTATTTTATACGAACACAAAATGAGTTTTGATTAGATTCAAAGAGTACGTTTAATACCAAGTTCAACGAATGTTTCTTTTAAGAAATCGGCCAAAAAGTGACTGAGTTATTTTACTTTTTATAAGAACGAAATTTTTGCAAACATTTACAACGAACTTAATTTACTAATAAATATTATTAAATAAAAATATCTAGATCAAAAGTGATTTTTTGACCGTTTTTTCCTTAGGTCAGTATCGTCAGTTTCGCGTTGTACTGACCAGCAATATTCTGCCATCATATTTATTTTGTTTTTTCATTCGAAACGTTTTTCATTTCATTTCATTTCATTTCATTTATCGTAGCTATTTCTTAGTGGAAGTGTTCGCCTTGTTCATCACTGAACTGGCCCAGATTATGTGGGAAGAAGTCCAAATGCGAATGCAAGAAATGAAATGCTTCTTTTTTTTGTTTTTTCTAAATTTTGTTTGAAAAGTTTGAGCAAAACTTGCGATCTAGTTGAAAGTAATTGAACTAATTGAAAAAACTAATTTAATTCGATATTTCAATTAGTTCAATTAGTTTCAGCTAATTGCAAAAAATTGCAATTATTTTTCAATTATTCCAATCGTAATTGATTAGTAATTGAAAATAAACTAATTGAAGTTTTGTAATCAATTATCTAATTGTGAATATGGATCTAATCTAATTGCTAATTATTGCAATTACTAATCATTATTTAACGGCTATGGTGAAATTAAATTAATTAATTAAATCTAGTTCTAAGGTAAATTTTAATTTCGGTCAATGATCACCTTTTTTTTTGTAAAGATAAAATTGTGTGGAGCTAAATAAAGAAATATACACTCATATGCTGGATATTCACTACACAACATGCAATCAAAAAAAAAATGGTAGTATGTTAAAGCGGACCGCAAACATGCTAACAACACATCAAGGTTGTTTCCTCAGATATGTAAGGATTAGCAATTCCCTAAGCGCATGTTTGTGTGTAGGTGTGTGGTTCGTGTGACACTAGCTGTAATCGTAATAAATGTTGTTACATCGCAAATGCAAGTAAACGCACATACATACACACATGTATAGATATGTACCTATGTTTGTTTAATATGCTTACAAAAGACTCTCCCTTTCAACATCTGGCATTCGTGTTAGAAATTATGACGACACATTTGGTCTACAGTTAACATTTGCAGTGCCTCTATCCTTTTAGGCGATTGGTGTTTATTAGAGATGTTACGAAGGTAAGTTTACTGATACCGGAGTCGGATTTTTGACGTAGAATACGACCGACGTTTTGGTAAGAATGCTCACGCGCAGATTATTGTAAGTTTACAAAAACGCGTACTGAACTTGAGTTTTCTAATAAACCAGATTTTTCAAAGAACCACCCAAATGATTCGGTTTTTGTTGCTGTAATCAAAAATTCAATTCTCTTAGTATATGGAAAGTATTGACTAATATCTTCTAAGTAATTCAATACATTTTTCATACGAGCATTAAGTGCAAAATTCATGCAAACGCAAGAGTAATAGGGCTATTGACTGTCGTTAATATGCACATATGTATGAATATACATATATCCAATATAAAGTCAATAAAGAAGACAAAAACTCCTGTGTCAAACGTTGTTAAATAATTGTATTATTTTACTTTGCAATTCAACGATAGATGGCGCTTGCCAAATATGACATACAAATCTATTTTTTTAATTACTTTCTTCAAAAGTATGTATCATCCTAAATTGTTTGGTCCAAAATTTTTCACAAATTGCTTATACTTAGGATTCTTTGAAGTACTTACGAAACATTTAGTTTGAACGTTTAGTTATTTCTACTTTGAGCAAATAATTGTTATAATAATTTTGATAGGCAGCGCATGGGTCACGTAGATTACAAGAAGTTGCATTACTCCTACCGTTCCTTTAACATATAGTCTCATCCGATTTCACCATACCTGATCTAATTTGACTTTTTCGGATTAATATTAGAATCTGCTTAGATCTAAATGGTTTCTGATGTGGTGAAATTGGATAAAAATTCTTTGCAAACTACATTGTTTGCTGCGCCAAAAAAAGTAGATTTCAAAGAAGTTGCTTGGCGTTTCGTTTCTTGTAGCAAGAAATGTTGTGTTATTTCACCACACCAAAAACTAATTAGATCAAATAAAATGCTGGTATCAATCAGTAAATGTCAAATTAGTTCTGGTATGGTGAAATCGTATGAGACTATCTGTTAAAGGAACAGTGGGAGTAATGCAAATTCTTTGTAACGATTTACCCTCATCCCTTGTCGCTTATAAAAACTGACATCGATCTCAATAAAATAACATTTTCTAAAATACAATGACTAATTTTTTATAATTTTTTTTTTTTAAAGAATGTATTATTAAGTAAATACATAAAACTTACCGATTTAGCTCAGTAAAAAGATGACCTTCCAGGTATGCCCATATTGATCTTTTTTGATTGGCAGGACAAAATTCGACACAACTTCTCCACATTTGAGCGTGTTCATCATAACATCAACACAGAGCGAAGCATCACGGACATAATTAAAAAATCAGTTTTATAGCTTAATTAATTTTAGTTAAAAAAATTTCGAAGGCCAAAATTAAAAAAAAAAATATAAAAAATCAACCGTAGTTTCTAGCCACTTCAAACTAAATAGGCTGTAAAAGGCCATATCCACAAAATAGCTAACCATCCTTCTAAAAAATTGAAATTTTAAATTTTGTTGAAAATTTGTAGAGTTTTTATAAATTGTGTATAAAGTTTAAAAAATTAATTGCAATGGGCTTTGTTATAGAATGAACTATAGTTTTATATAAAACTAACGAAATTAAATAAAATTAACGAAAACATTGTATTACAAAAAGTTCACCATTCGACCGGTTTATTTGTTTTATTATTTATTTAAACATTCACTACACAAATGAAAGGGTAATTTAAATGAAAAAAATTAAATCAGCGGCTCTTTTGACAACACCTTCTATAAATTCGCTTTGAGAGAGCAATTCGTCATTTGATCTCTTATAGTGGTAATGAAGATTAAGGCTTGTTTTTATCGATTTCAAGTTTAATAGGTCATTCGCATTCGGTAGCATGCAAACACTTTTAGTGGCCTTTTAAGTAATTGACTTCTTACATATATTTTCATACAAATTCAAATAGCTGAACGTAATAACCGAGTGGGATGCCCGGAAATCGATCAAAAGAGAAACAGCAAAAACAAACCAAGGCGAATTCATATAAGGTGGTGTTGAATGGTGGGCTAAGCGATTTCGCTTAGAGTCTAGAAATGTCATATTAGGTTTATTTTTGCTTTCATAGTTTTGGCAGCTGAAGTATTGAAAACAAAAACAAAATACAAAAAAATACATATGAGTTTTGCCGTTGAGCGACCGACACGACCTTATATGAATTCTCCTTGAAACAACCAACCAATTGATTCTTCGTTATAACTCTGGAGTCGAAGGTGTAAAATCAGTCGGAAGTTCTGCCCTTTCAGAACCGAAGTCGTAGGTTTTTAACATCCCTAGTGTGCATGTACAAATGTGAGGTACATTTCAAATTAGTAGGCACATGTTAGTTTAGAAAAAAGACGCACATAGCTACATATGTAAATACCTACATGAATTTGGTTGTAATATTCCACTATTTCTCATAAATGTGTCCCATTCGTGGTCATAGTGCCTTTTAGATAATATTAACCCATTTCGAAAGTATAATTAAAAGTTACTACGGTATGTAATGGGCATGATGATGATGATAATACAGGCATATCTTATGCAAACATTCTCATACACTTACACATGCAAACACATATCTAGATTCGTACAACATCTGCATTCGAATATTCACACAGGAGCTGTTAATGAAGGAAACAGCAATTTGCCTTTATCACTGTTGAGACGTTTCAATTGCTCACTTTCTAACTTTTTTTTTTTTTGGTTCTGTTTGGAACTCAAAATTTCCCACCACACACTAGTTTTGTGCTCTTGAAGGTACTCGTAGTGTTGCCACCCTTTTTGGCTTTTGTTTGTTGACTGCCTTTGGCGTTGCGTAAAATTAAGTTTATACGCCGTTGGTGTTGCGGAAGGCGGCGGTAGCAATTATGCTGCTTTTAGAATTTTTTGCATTATTCACTTGGCTCATATAGCTACATACAGAACTACATACAACATATGCGTGTGCGTGTGAAAGAGAATTTTGTTTTGTGAAAAAGCCTGCATGTGAAAGTTCAACATTCTGCACGATGAGAAAGAATTAAAAATAATAATGGCTCACGTATTTACGTACGTACGGTCTTGCTCGCAATTTACTGCACTTGTCTTAAGCTAAAAAATGCTGTGGAATATTTTCTGTTATTCCACATATAAAGAGGAAACAAACTAAGAAAAGCAAAAAGAGTGCTAAGTAAATTTTTACCACTCATTAACTTTACGGTTGGGTTTTTGTTAAGTTACTGCTTGAAATGTTGTTGTAATGCAAATGCGAATTGTAAATGAACAACGAAACTTACTTGGCGAAAATCCCCCAATCTCGATGCAAAGAAAAAACTTAACGTCATGTCTAGAAAAAAAACATGGTCTTGTAATTATTGAAGTAATCGTAATTATCTCGTCTATATAATTGACTTGGCAAGAGTTCGTCATACGAAAATATCACTTGGAAATTTTGCCCGACAGAAGATCAGTCCTTAAAATTCACATTAAATTTATCTGGGCAGCTTAAAATAGCGCCTTCTGTTGGCAAAAGCAACTGTCAAACTGTAGTGAAAACCAAACAAACCCAAGCGAATTCTTATAAGGTGATAGCCTCCCATGAACTTAAAGCTTGTTCTATAGTCGCCTTACGGTAGTGAAAATGTCAAAATTGTTTGTTTTGTTTACACTTGCACTTTCGAATTACGCTCAAATTGGAAAAGTTACTCTGCTTTCCTTTTTTTTTTTGGCATTCCACCCGTATGTTAGTGGTTATCGTTCTGAGTTTCTTTGACTTTTACTACACTCAAAACCAGAACAAAAATGCAATGTACCTTATAGTAATTGCAAAGCTCAAACCGTATTAGGGACAACTTTAATTTGAGATGATATGATTTACTTTGGATTTGGAGATTCTGTAGTCAATATAAAAATCGAACTATTTAACAATCACAATCGGCAAGAGCCGAGAGTCTGACGACTGCTGTTTTCCAATCCGACCTGAAGCAAAACCAATGTTTCCAACCTCTGTATATGCAGACTCGTTTCATATTGGAAATTTTCTACACATTAGCTCCGGTTCAGTATTTTTCTGTAAAATCTTGTAAACATGTGAAATAGCCAAATATCTCTCTAGAGTGATAGCAAAAAGAGACTAACAACCAAAAAGTACCCGAACATAGAAAAACATTTGTCCTGTAAAAACGGCAAACAGTTTCTTTCAAATCAAAAATAAATTTAATTTCGTTTGAATGATTAATATTGGCTTTAGTATTATGCGCTATAAAACTGGCAACGTAAAATTTTTGTTGATCGTTTCACACTTTTCATGATTTAACCTGAAGAAAAAGTTCGGCTAAAATCTTGCAATTTCATTCTCTACACAACCTTTCAAAAATCTCTCCCGTTTACTGGATTTAAATGCACGGGAACATTTTTTCTGTAACTTCCTGAAAGTTTGGGTTAAAAGCTGTAAGTTCATTGAGTACAAAAACAGAACTATTATAAAGATCATACCACAGTTGGAGTTTATAATGGTTTGAACGGTAGAAGACATGCAGAAAGAATCGTATTCCATTCCAGTTTTTCTAATACTTACAATTGTTGGCAGAAGGTATTCATTTTTTAACGTTAACTGCTGGCCCAGTAAAAGCCTACTTTGCTCACCATAAGTATCCAAACTTAAAGTCTGTTCGTTTCTATCTGTTCAAAAGACACATTAAGCAACGAAGTTTGCAAATATAATTATGAGCTCACATAAATTTGCGGCGGTGAAATATATTTATTCCTTACTTTATTTTGCGTCAGCAAACACACTCCACCTTGACGTTGCGTTATTCAAGCGCTTGAAGAAAAACTGCCATTTGGCCATTTTCAGAGATTTCAGTATATTTCTATTAATTTCTGATAGCTCTCAAATTATGTAAATCAAGCAAAGCGTTGGTTGATGACAAAAGTATAGTACATATAGTTGGTATGGAGATGAGAATCCCAACTTCAACTATACTCATTGAGGTGTTCAAGTAAATCTGGCCTTCTAGGATGTATTGAGGAATTAAAAACAAAATTAGGTGTAACATTCTACGCGAGATATGTTGATGATATTATCTGTGTAGTAGCCAACTATAATGAAGTAAAATTCCTAGATTGTCTCAACAAACAACAAAAAAACCATAAAAATGAAATATATGGATCTGGCAAACAGGATAGACAAGATCCTAGAAAAGGTTAATAAAGAAATTTATAGGAGACCAACGGTCACAGACAATAATGCACAACACTTCGACCCATCTACAGCAACAAAAAATAGCAGCATTAAGTCAACTACTAGATCAACTGGAATGAATACCTGTAACACAAAAAACCTTTAAGAAAAAATTGTACAGAATTCATAAGAATATTACATCTGGAAAAATGCATGCAAGAAGATCTGGTGGAAAAATTAGAATGAAACATAGATGGTCAAAAGGAAGCGGCAAAGAGAAAGACTGGAAGACTTGGACGGTAATAACTTAAACATGAAAGGCGACATCTAAATTAGCAAACTTTTTCTATAAATACAACATGCACGCAGCAGTTAAAACTCTAAATAATTTAGGGAACTTTACAAACTGAGTTCCGAATGTCAATGCAACTACATAGAACAGACAGGGCGTAAAATAAGAACAAGTTTTCGGGAACACTAGTGGGATTATAAAAAAAAGGATGTAGAAAACCATTCCAGTACCTGAGTCTAAACAATAAAATAGTTACTATAATACTCTTCATTTAGAAAACCTTAACATTTTGTATTGATTAGAAAAACCAACCACAGAGGTATTACTATGCCTTTAACGTACCACACCGAAAATTTTGATTTTATCGCTTTGCCGTATCTGATTAAATTCTTCGTACCAAATTTGAACGAATTCGCTACATGATCTTTAGAACATTGAGATTCCTTTTCACATTATCGTTATATGAGAGGTGTGTGATCTTTGTCTGATAACTATAATTTTCGAAATTGTTTTTTCTGACTTCAAATGTATAACATGTACTAAATTTAGTGGAGTTTAATTGAGTAGATTCGCAGCGACCAGTTTACAAATTTTTTGATTTTATGAATTTTCTCGTCAACTCTAATTCTTACACGTGACGTGGTTTTTGACTGATTTTTACAAATTTCGAAATCTTGCTTATTGACTTGAATTGCAATGTTTATACTAAATTTGGTAGAATTTGATAGAGTACTTAGAATCTGTGATATACCTAGTTGCTCCAAAATGTACGCGGATTTCCAAAAATATTTGATTTCATGCAATACCTTATCCAACTCCATTGTGCTCTTCGAGTTTGAGGAAATTCTTTCAGGGGATTACTTAAATACCGCGCTTTTCTGATTTTTGTAAATTACCATTATATGAAAAAGTTTTTGTCTAAATTCTGGTGAGTTTAAATGCAAATTTCGCACAGTTTCGGAAATATACCTACATATTTGCTCGGAAGTGAGCTATGCCCTCCCATTTGCCAAAAAAAAATTTATCAAACTCATATATCAAGCTTGAGCTAATTATCTTTTATAGTTACAGAAATTTCGCCTTTTTTTGTTATTCGCAAAACACCGTTATATGAGCGTGGTTATTATTTTATTTTCAATACCAACCCACATTGGGTCGAGCGCGATTTGTGTTGCAAGTTTCCCAAATCATTTAGTGTACTTGTGTGTGGGCCAAGCTCTTCTTTCATGCAAAGTAAGAGTATTCAGAAAAATGCATATTGCAGACATAAGCGATTCTGAGCGGCGAAATCGATTTGTGCCATTTACCGCTAAGCTAGTAATTTTTTTATCCTTTTCTAAAGATATTTTATTGAAGGACAGAAATCAAATGGAATTAGTTAAGCTATTGGCACTATTGTTGCCTAGCAATTCCGAGGCACACCTGCATTGGGTCGACTTTAAATTTATCTTTATAAGTTTACGGTTAAGAAACTGTATAGCCTTACTAAAATTTGCATTTAAGTCATTTTTTTATAACTCGTGGCATATGTAGGTCTTTTGCGAATCCAATTTTTGATCGAAAGCATTTCTCTTTCATTTTCACAATAAACATTGATGCATTTATTTATGTGTTTATACAAATGTATGTATGTATTACTTGTTTGCACATAATTAGAAATTTCATTGCGTCCAATCAACCAATCATGAATTTCAATATCATAACTTTTGCAAAAAGTTTCAAAGTAAACAAGGCATGTAGCAGCAATCGAATTGATTGAGCTGATTTGACAAACCATTGAGTTGAGTCAAATAAAGTTGAACGAATATTGACGGTATTGAGCTGCATGGAAATTTTAGTACACAAAATAAATAGAAAAATGTATATTTAATTTTGGTTTTGTGAAATAAGTTATGGCAAAAGTTAGGCAAAGAATGATAAATTTGTTAAAAATTTATATATATATATATATATATGTGTGTGTTCATGTATCTAAACATACCAGTTTATAAGTATATAAGTAAATAACACTCCAACCGTATTTATGTATCTAAAATTTCAAATATGCATACATACTTAAAATAAAATATGTTTGTGTGAACACATCCAGTAGCGGGAGAGTACATTAAAAGGAATGATACGCCGGAAATGAGAAACACAAAAAGTCATAACCCTATTCACGAAGCTGTTAAGATAACTCCGCTCAGTGACGCGTTAGTTGCTAAAAATGGTAAAAAGGATATACGCAAACACTCGTACCGATTTTTGGTCATGCCAATATCTTTTAGGTATCGTTTTAGAAAGTTTAAATAATCAGTTGTAGTATCACACTCCTTATGTGTATTTTACAGTTCCACCACTGTTCACCTTTATTTTTAATTGGGAATTTTTAAAATATTGTAGAAAAAATAATCGCAAAATCTTGTTTTTAAATCTACGCGATCTATTAGAAGGGAGTAAGATAAAAAATGTTAAGCTGTCAGTACTTGCCACTTCAAATTTCGCATTCATCCACACTGAGTTTTTTAAAACTTGATTCTGGGGAAGGTAGAAATCTTTAGTGAGACTTTTCAAATAAAGTCTTCATATATTTCAGTTTCATATTAGGGTTTGTTAGTTTATTTACATAATAAAAACCTTTTATTCTTTCATATTAATTCTTTTTGAATATATCTATATATATATACCTTTGATTTTCCTAAAAACATAATTATTCATACTTATCGTGAGTTTTGTTTTCCTCCGATAATTTGCGTCTCTTTAGTTCACCTTATCGTAAAATATTTTTTCCATTTTCAAAAAAACATTTTGTGTTATTGGCAACTCTTTATTCGGGTGAAATAACAAATGGAAGACACAAAATTATTCAATTTTGTTTTACAGGCAAACAAGACCACAATAAAATGTAAGTAACTATTTGTTTTGAATAAGAGATGTTAATTTAATTCAATTTACATTTATTTTTAGTAGTAATTCAATAAATAGGGACCAGTCTGAAATGCTGCTAGACAAAGTGTTGCGAAAACCCGACATTGCATGAGCTAACAAACTTTATGGTTTTCTGTATGGAGTAAGTGCCAAGGCTGTTGAGGATGCCCAGCATCTCATTCTTTTTTTTTTTTTTTGGTTTTAAGTTGTTACCTAGAAGACAAACTTTGTTACGTGTTCCAAAATAGTTTCGTTCCATTTCAGATCTTAATTTGCTTATGTTCCATAAAAAGGCATCGTAGCCATCACGGTATATTAGCATTAATAAAACAAATTCTCAGATGACTGTCACAAACCTGAAGAAACAATTATGTACACATTTTTTTTTTATTTTACCTTAATTGATAAATATGGTGCTTAGGAGCGTAACGTTTAAATTGCATTTGCCTTTTCTGTTGTAGAAATGATGAACATTTTATTATGAAAACGTTCCATTATTAAGTTAATGTTCCATCAATACATCCTATAACCAGCGGTATTGCTAATTTCGTATAAAAATCGTGAGCAGGTTGGTGTTGCTCTTCTAAGGTGGACCAACTTATCCATTGCGGACAAAGCTCTGGCTCCAAGATACTACGAACTTCTGATAGTATCTCGCTATATAAGATTGAGCTTGACCAACTTTGCAAAAAAAAAACACAAATCAGCGCTCAATTTTACAGTCGGTGGAGTTCCAAATTTGTGATTCAATGGCGGCAAAGACTTGGTAAGAATATCCAGCAAATATCTACTTAAATCCCCGCTTGTTTAGCCGGTTATATAGGTTATATAAGAAATTTGAAAATAATTTAGTTTTGATAAGTTCCAAGCACAATTTTTTCTCACATTGAATCAATTAACTCCAAAGGGTTAGACTTGGCCATTAATTGCTTTCTGAGCGCTCTCAAGTTCGAATTCTCTTCGGATTTGTTCCATAATAACCTGACTTCAATACTACTCATTACTCACTTTATTTGAAATAATCACAAAAGAGCATCAGATGATTCGAAATGAAATTTTGCTCGGGCAAAATTTTCAATAGGCGAAATAATTTCACCCGACCAAAAAAATTTGAGGCGAATCTTTTTACGGGTAAAATTCCCGCAAAGGCAAAGGAAGAAAAGCCTATCGATATTTATTAAAATTATTAATATGAATCTGAAATCATAAAATTCTTTCTATAACTGATATAATCGAGACACATTTTTTAACTCAATGCTACATTTTATTTTGAGATTGGAATTGTGAAAAATTTCTTATAATAATTTTTAACGAATTACGTTTTTTGTATTTGATAATTGCGATTACCATGTATATTTTCTTTGTTATTTGCAAAATTTTTTACAGTAAATTAATATTTATCTCCTAATATTTTTTTTTCAACTCTTCCCTTTTTGGATTTAAAATTTTTGAATTTTCAGAAAACTATATAAAATCAAGAATTATGTAAAGATTGAAGGGATCTTCTATTGTGTATTACAAACAATGATTTCTGACTTAAAAATATTAAATCATTATCATCATCTTCTTCTTCTTAATTGGCGATATAACCGCCTAAGCGATTTTGGCGCCAACTGGGGACACTAAGTGAAGCAGAAAATATTAAATCGCTCATAATTTTCGTGCAATTATTTTTTAGAAATAATAATTTATAATTAGAATGAAAATATTTAATATAATTTCATTTCAAGTATTTATCAAAAGTAAAGTAATTTAAGACTTAAAACCCTTATCACGCTCATAATAATAAAAAAGAGAAACCTTTATAATTTTAGGCTTGAAGAAATAGCTATTTATAAATTAGAAATTGTGTCTTGTTCATAATTATTATAAAAAAGAATTTTGTGATTATTACGATAAATTTAATGCATTTTTTAAAACACGTCCATTAAGTAGTTAATGTTTTGGGTACCAAACCTTTCTTTATAAAACAAATGTTTATGCCTGATGTCAGTAAAGTCTCATCGCTTTTTGTATTTCCGTCCACAAAAACGACAGGCAACATATTCAATTTGTACCACAGTTTTGCACAATTTGAGCACATTTAATATATCTCTATAGTTTATACACTGTTTGCCGCCGCAAACGCAGACATATAGATACAAAAACAATAAAGTGTTAGAACGAAGGAATTGAATGAATGCATAAAAAATATGTCCAAGTTGATTTGATATGATACTGGTGGAGTTTAAAGAACAGGATATATTTTTTAAAAAAGATTAATATGCGGATACCGAATTCACAATATTTTTTTTTATTGAAAGATTTCAGATATTTGCATTCTAGCTATTTTCAATTGCATGGCAATAAAAACTAAAACACGTAGATGGAGGAAAAACGAGGCGTATAAATTTATGGCGCTTACTCATAAAACCAAACAAGGCCGGAGATCACTACCCCCAAAGGAAAATTATTAAAAGTACAGTGGAACCAAAAAAGACGCAGGCATCGCCGCGAAAACCATCACAGCGCGTTGAATGGAATTTTTTTTTTCACTCTAGAAAATTTCGCCAAACTCCAGCTAACCAAACCATACGCTAGCATTCTAAATATTTGCATGTGTGTGTGTGGCTGGGTATGCCGAGTTTAAAATACATGAAATGCAATGAGTATAAAAAGGATTATAAATGTCTCTGCGCATCGTTGCCATCCCGCTGATTTATGTGCTATTTACTGCCAATGGCAGCTACTATTTGTGGTGTTATATTAGCTTGTTATTATTTGTTTGAAAATTATGGAAATTCAAAGTAAAAATATAGCAATTGTGTAGGCAGGCAATGCTGGACAAATCGACAACCATTTGGTAAGGGTAAAATGAGAGACCTAAGTTGAATTTTCTTTTCTTTGTATCATTTTAGGTCTAACAGCAAGAAAATATTATGAAGTGTTCATAAAATAATAAAGTTGGCGCTCTCTATTTAACGACGTTCGTTGCTTTGATGTTAGTCATCTTCAGGGTGTATGAATAATGGTTGCATTAAGCGAGAAGTGTCTAGCTACAACAAGGGTATGCATTTAGATATTTTATGAAAAGGTTAACGTTTTTTTTTTTTTATATTGTGTCGCAGTGGGATGTGAAGTGGATATAAACATACGAATACATAAAAATTTCATTATTCATTTTGTCGTGTGAAAGGAAATATGTACATATATTTATACAGACATTAGGTTTATATACACGCTAGCACATGCATACCTGAAAAATGGAGATCGGAAGTTGACGGATTTCAATTTATAAGAAAATGTATTTGTCAGAATGGATTAGGCGATTATTTTAACAAGAGAAATGCAATTGTTGGAGTGAAATAAATATACAAAATTGATTAAATAAACTAAAATATTGTGGGCACTTCGCAAAAGCAAAATGTTCTCAAACCAAAAGTAATAGATTGATTTATACCTGCTATTTATAATTTACTTCTGCAATAAATAACTTTGACCATAAAGCGCTAACTTTTGATGAAAAATCGAAAAGAAAAACTCTAAAATTTTTCACTTTTCATGGCGAGTTCCTTGTCACTCATATTCCATGGAGTGCTGGTTCTTAATAGTGTGGAACTTTGAATCAAAACCAAGAAATAAGAGCATAATACAAGGAGAATAGTTCCGTATGTATCGGGTGTTTTTTTAGGGGTATAGAACTTCGAATTGAAATAAAACACAAGAAAATCGTTTTAAGGTCCATCAATTTGGCTTTATTGGAAGGATAATTTTATGCCATTAATGTTTAAATATGATTTCGGGCATGTGGCCGCCGCGGCTGGCTCGAATAAAGCCAATTCTACAGGTCCAATTTTCAACCACTTTTTCGAGCATATGGGGCCGTATGTCGGCAATAACGCCACGAATGTTGGCTTCCAATTCCCCTAACGTTTCTGGTTTGTTGGCGTAGACGAGCGACTTCACATATCCCCAAAGAAAATAATCCAATGGTGTCAAATCACACGATCTTGGTGGCCAATTTACAGGTCCATTCCGCGAAATTATGCGCTCATCGAATGTTTCCTTCAATAAATCGATTGTGACGTGCGCTGTGTGGCATGTAGCGCCGTCTTGTTGGAACCACAACTCATCCACATTCATGCCATCCAATTCGGGAACAAAATAGTCGGTTATCATGGCTCTATACCGGTCTCCATTAACGGTAACTGCCTCTCCAGCATTATTGCGGAAGAAGTATGGCCCAATGACTCCACCAGCCCATAGAGCACACCAAACAGTCAGTTTTTGTGGATGTAATGGCGTTTCAAGGGTCTCATGTGGATTCTCTTCACTCCAAATGCGGCAATTTTGCTTGTTGACGTAGCCATTCAACCAAAAATGAGCCTCATTACTGAACAAAATTTTGCGATGAAAATCAGCATCGAGATCAATCTCATTTTCGGCCCATGCACCAAAATCACGACGCATTGCATGGTCTCGCGGCTTTAATTCTTGCACAAGCTGGATCTTGTAAGGTCGCAAGCCAAGATCTTTGCGCAAAATCTTCCATAAAGTTGATGGACAAAGCTCCAATTGCTGTGCACGGTGGCGAATCGATTCATTCGGGTCCTCTTCAACACTTTGCTCTACAGCGGCAATTGTTTCTTCGGTGCGCACTGTTCGACGTCTCTGCGGATGCGTATTATCACATAGAGTAAACGTAGTGCGAAAACGATCCATGGTTAACCGAATTAATTGCTCTGATGGACGATTATGTCGACCATAAAATTGACGGAGCTCGCGGTAAACTTCGCGAACTGAACCATTATTTTCGAAATAAATTTGCACGATTTGCAAGCGTTGTTCTTTTGTCAACCTGTTCATGATGAAATGGCAAACCAAACTGAACATAAATGACATTAGAGTTGCCAGATTTGACCACAAAATGCCAGTTTTATCTCTATTCGAAAAACAAACCTGTAAAAAAAACACCCGATAGATGCAAGTAGGGAAAGTCTCTGATTGCCACTGGGTGCCCGGTACGATTCTTCTACAGGCGGTACAAGTAGCTCAGGACTTCCGGGTGATTTCGTCCAAGTATCCTCTGGGTAGCTCTCGAACATCCGTTTGAGAGTGAGCGGAAGTGAGAAACACAAATTTTTTAAAATGATTCGGATAGAATATGAAACTAAAATGTCAACGTTAATGAAACCTTAATCCACTAGTATTATTCAGAGTACAAGCGATATTCGAAGCAGAGAATAAAAAGAGAAGGTAGAACACCAAAGACATTTAAGGCGGAAAAGTTTACGTAAAAGCAAAATAGTTCAATTAATTGTTCACGAAGCTTTCATCTGTTGAAATGAGAAATGAGAAATGCCTTAAAAGCTACTGGATTGAAAGAAATCGACCATATACCCTGCAGTCCGAGCCTGGCTCTCGGTGCCTTTTTCTTTATTTTTTTTATTTGAATAGAGTTAATTGGATGAGGTTTTTCGAAAAACAATGAGATGGAGGGCGCCGTGGAAGAGAAATAAAAAAACGGTTTGTAAGTGGCATATAGGCATTGTATTTGCAATGCGAAAAGCGTATATCAGAGAAGAAAAAAATTGAGATTTTGCGTTGCATTTATTAATTACTTTTGGCCGTGGCGAAGTAACAGCCACCCCTTTTACATATCTCCATTTATCCCATCATTTTGAACAGAACATTATTTCTCCTCTACGTTTTTATTTGTCTTCAAGGCATGTTGTTTGCTGTTGTGGGTTGTATGTCAGAAATTCAATGTTCGCAAAAAGCTGCATCTACTTTTGCCACCACCTGGAGCGCAATACTCAAAGGTCTCAGCCCAGTAGATTCCTGTTCCAAAATTAGTTCTATTGTCTCTATTCTCAATCAAACATTGTGGCTAAACATCTTTTCTTTTTTTAGCTTGGTATGAGATATTGTAAAATGTTAATTATAACAAATTTATTAATACTAGCAGGTTTTTTCCTAACCTAGTGACGAAAAAAATTTAAATTACGAAAGTATTTTCCTGAGTCCATTAGTAATACCTTTATATTCTCCCAAGAGTTATTTTATTACCCGAATACAATATATTGAGCCAATCATTTTTTATAGCATAAAACATCAGGCGGAGGCGAATCTTTTAAAAATAAATAAATAAAAATACATAATGAACGAATATGAATCTTGAAGCAATTGTTCCGTGTAATAAAATTCCTTGTTATCAGTCGGTATTAAGTAAATGTATGTTTAATAATCGCCACAGTATTGGACCTTTATATGATTAGTCTCTCAATCTGTTGCCTTCATTGAAAAAGGCGAATTGCGTAAATATTTGCTAACATTTAACAACACTTGTTGTGAACACCCTAGAGTCCGAAGTGAAAAAGGTCACTTGAATACAGCTGATGAAAATTTTCAAATATTTTAGTAAGCTGAATTTCATTTAAAATCAGCCTCTTAAGGAATTCGACCACAAACCACTATAATCCGTTAAACTGTCAACGCTTTGTATAAACAAGCACAAAAAATTGGAGAAATTTTAAATCTATGTATCTATGTGTATGTACATATGGTGCGAAATAACAGTGATAAAAAAGCAATGCCATCACGTACGTTATCCTATGAATGAAAAAGCGCATAACTCGATCAATTGCGGTAAAATTAAATTTTACCCTTTTTTGCTATATATGAGTATATATGTATGTAGCTGTATGCAGCTTTGTCGCAGCGGGACGAAGCATGCTGAACAATGGTGTTTAAATATCGATTTTCCTTTTCTGCTTTTCAATAACTTTTTTGTTGATATTACAGCCATTTAGACTTTTTCGCCTTTTTTTGTGCAAAAACTCCACTCATTTATAAGCTGAAAACGATATATTTTTAGGTGACAAAAAGTGGTAATAAAAAAATTATTTATAATATGGAAAAGACACATATGTATTTACATAGATGAGCAGCTAACCGATAATAAATAAAACATGTATTATATACACACATACATATATTAACACTACGGTCATGCTGAATAATTTTACTTTTTATATATTCCTTATAGGGGATGCCTTCCCTCTGAGCAGAGTGTACCAGAGTTAGCTTGGTCGACTTACTAGTCACCTCATCTCTGGTTCAATTTCTGGGGTGATTCCTAAATTCAGATACACATTCTATGTACGTACCACATTACCAAACCCAGCGCGTTTAATAATCTCCTACCTTGGAACCTTGCAGAAAGAATAGTGATGTGATAGTAAATAGTTTAACTGTGAGAAAAACATTTATTGTTCTTTGACCGGAATGCTGCGACTCGAAGTCTTCGCTGTGGTTCTGTACTTTATAGATGACTGTAGTAGATTGTGCTAACAAGGGGAGCAAACTGTCAAAGATGACCTCAAGATACTCGAGTTATTAACCATTGGGATGGAGCTACCGCCAACATGAATCTTGAGGTCTAGCCTGATTTCCTTCATTCCAGATGTAAATAGGGTCCCATGAGCTTAGTATGAGATGCCTTTTTCTTAAGACATCGAATTGCAAAGGATAATATAATTGACTGCCTTTATTTTGTAATTTGTTCGTTCTTCTTCTTCCTGATTGGCGCTATCTTTTTAAGATTCTAATAAAGCATGCCAGTCGTTCCTTTGTTTAGGTAATTGCCACTAGCTAGAGATCTGAAGATCGTCTGCAGTATCCGCCGTCGCAAAGACGTATGGGTCTAAAAATCTGTCGGATCATTTTCCTCTCGAACATTCCAAACGCCAGCTCATCCGATCTGGACAGCGTTTATGCCTCTGTACAATATCTAGGGCATGGTGAGGGACTTATATAGAGTGGTTTTCGTTCGTCGATGGAAGTCTTTACTACGGAGTTTCCTGGTTAGCCCAAAGTAGAATTTGTCGCCAGGAGTGGTTCTCCATGCGATTTCGAAGCAGACATTATTTAATATCGGTGTTAACGCTGGTTCCAAGATAAACAAATTCCTCCAGATGTTCAAAGTTGTAATTGAACCAAGACGCGAATGCGCTGACTGTTTATTTGACGACAGCGGGTACCTACTTTGTACAGTTTTTTTTTTTTAATCGCATAATATTCAATCGGTATATTTTTCCTAATTAAGGTGTTTAACGTACAATCTTAAAATTTACTTTCAATAATTTTCAATGTTAATAAATGTTTAGCGTTAAAACCAGAAATCTAATGTTTCTTCACAAATATCTCTTCCAGGTAGGTGCTTCTAATATCCTACTCATAAATGGCGATGTTATGTTATGGATGTAATACTATAAGAATCAAATACCACTAGTATATCCACTGCGCCTTCGTTTATACTATAAGTACATATTATTTCAGGCTTTCCAGTAATTTCATTGACTTTAGCGTTTTCTGCGCAAAATGATATTAAGTAAAGCATTTTAACTGACTTTGGCTTATAAGAGAAGTTTTGTACACGATCAAATTAAAAAATTAATATCTTATAAGCTAAAATAGATAATGAGATGAAACTTTTAGAGCTTATTGAAAAGTGTTTGCACTGTTTTTCTCATTGAAAACAAACATTAAATTTTTATAAATTGATTTTATATATTGATCGTGCACAAAACTTTGATTATGAATAACTTTAACAATAATTCGAATTTTTGCAAAATATTAATGGGACGATGTAAGCATAATACTCACTTCATAATAAAATAATTGTTTCTGGAATCCAAAATTTAGTGAAATTTTCGGGGATCACTTCACGTGGCTTTACTCATTTATAAGTTTTCATAATATGAAAAGGGGAAAGTTCTAGTTTCCAAAGTCGCAACGCTTTTGCCCAAAGGTATAATAGTTCACAATTTTCAGCCCAACGAATGGCAGACTTTTTTTTGTTCAAAATATTGACCAAATGCAGAGAAAGGATTAAGCAAACTAAAAGCTGCACTGCTTTAAACAAAACTGTTAACTAATAATTATACAATACAAATATATTTATTTTTTCGTGTTTCTTATTATTTCGTACTTATTATTATTTATTTTTTCTTCTGTATTCCCAGCTCTCACTATCTTTTTTAAATATATTTTTAAATTGTCATGTAGCGTAACATATGAATACAAATGTTTTTTTTTAGATTTAATTAACAAATTGTAAGTACGTGACTAGTGCTAACAAATAATTGTAAAGTTTTTGTGTTAGGATAAGGCAATTTGTAAATAAACCAAATAATAAATAAACTACAGTTTTAGCTGGGAGCTAAAAATTATAAATTTTGTAAAACTATCCACCCTTCCGGCAAAAAAGAAAGTTTATCAACCAGTTTTATGAAAGCAATTTAAAATACTGACGTCACAAGGACCTTATGTAAATATAAATAATATTATTGCTTAAATTTATCTGCAGTTTCTCTGTATTGAAGCTTTTTGCCTTAAAAATATACTGTAAAAATCCAATTAGCTTAATTCCGTTGCAAATAATTTTAACACATGCTCGTATATATACATATATTGATTTATGTCACTCGTATCTCAAATTGTGTGTAAATATATTTATATTGGCTTTAGGAAGTAAGTGAAAACGATTTGAAGTATGTTTTACATTTGTTTACAATACACTAGTTTTTCACTTTATTAGTGTTTATTAATTGAAAGTAATTAGTTTGATGTTGATGTTTTATTTAAATTTTGTCAGGTATTCGCATTTTTATAGATCAACCTCTACGATTTCTTCATAAATCGTTATTTAGATCAACAAATATCTGCAGTAAGTACTACGCGACCGAAAGTTAAAAAAAAAAAACAAAGTAATCGCCCCGAACAAATTTATTTGTATATTCAATAATGGTGTTTGCTGCATTTTTTTTCAGCTTCAAGATATTTATTTAACATTAATTTGTACAAAATATAAAATAACGATTAGTTGTAACTGGTCGGTGTTGCATTTGCCACTACCACAAAATTTATGTAGCATAAAATATATCAAAAGTGTTTTTCCTTCATACATTTAGTTTGCATTTTTCAATCAGCTGATTGAAAACAATATATAAAAGCAGTTTTTTTGTTCTTTTAGACACAGGATTTTTTTTTTGTTTTAAATAGTGAAAAAATCTACTAATTGCATGCAAATTGAATTTAGTTATTTTTATTTATGCCGAAAAAAAATTCTGTGTATTGTTTAATGAATATATGTACCATCAAAAGCGTGATTGGTAAATCATAAATCGTTAAAAAAAAAATTGTATTTTATTTAATAGCGGTCAGTATAGTTATAAAAAGTTAAAAACTCGTTATAGCTTGTTAGCAATTCGACAAAGTGAAATCTAGCATACCAATTTAATTGTATGTATTTTGTTAATCCAAAGTTTTTATCGTAACGCCGATATTGAAATAATATTTATGTTTATAAAACGCTTTGTTAAAATACAATTGATTAGCATATGTACGGATGTGAACGCCTGCAGCATTGCAATGCAAAAAAGCAGAACATACTAAGGAAGGAAACCAAAAAATTTAACTCTTTAAAAATCATTTACTAAATGCGCAGTTTTTTTTTTTTGCTTTGCATATAGAATTGCAAGTAAGTTTTAAAGTACATATGTATGTCAAATATCTCCTAACATAAAAATACAAAATTTTTAACTGAGTCTAACAAATATGGTAAATGTTTCTGAAAATGGAAGTTGCTCAAAGTTTTTTAATGGAAAATATTTGCATATGTTTATCTGGTCTTGTAAATTTAATGACAGCATAACTTCATACATTTAAGAAAATAAAATATACACCTGTTGTCAACTAATCCAATATTGAGCCGATGTTTTAGGAAATATATTTTACACGAATAGAACCTCGCTCTAGGTACCCTCTTTGAATTAAAAATTAAGAAATATGAAAAGATATTCTTGGTTAATTTCCATGTTCTTCCTTTCAATTTATTCAATCCATTTATTTACTTTTATATTTTGTCACCACCAGCTGGCCTCTACACTTCCATTACGGCATCGAGCGTAATTTTTTGAAAACGTCAAGTACTCGAAAACGCCTATAACGCTAGTTTGCTAAATGAGTGCTACCTTGTTAAAAAATTGTTTTTAGACTAATATTGGATCGCAGAACGGAATTTAATTTTTCAAAGAAGCGTTTTCGAGATATTGGAAAAATACAGTTTTTGCCAAAAAAATCCACAACAGCTAATAAACCCAGACATTTACAAGTATGTATCTTTTTAAAAGTACATTCAACCTCTTTGCACCGGTATATCTTTTGTGTAAGCGAAATGGGACTTTCGGAGCCTAAATAAAAAAAAAACAAGGACATTTTCGAAAACTTTTAATTTTTATTCACTCCTTTTAGTGAACAAGCTTTGTTAAACTAAAAATAACTAATTGAAAGAGAATTTCATAACCAAAATGTGAAGCATAAAAAACATAAATTGAACAGAAACCGCAAAAGTTATTGCAAATTAAATAAAAGTGGTCAATGTAGAATTTTACTATATTCCCAATTTAAATTGAAAATCTGCCAAAAGCTTTTCATTTCACGGTGCAACAGCCGAATGTTCATTTAATATCACATTATGTATGGATTTGAACTCGCTGATTCTGAAAATGCCACCCAAATTCACCTATCACGTCTAGATTTTGAGATACAGCGCGTTGAAATTTTTTCATATTTTTATTTCTCCTAACTTAGGTTACTTTTTGCGCAATGTTTTCAAACGCTGTTTTACGAATCGTAATTTGAATCTGATCTAAGTTTAGCAAAAAATTTGCAAATTTTTATATTCAAATCGTTTATGAACATATGTTCTACTTTCTAACTGTTTGAGCGAGTTTTTTGCAAAAAAAAAATGGCTAAAAATATAAACAAATTTCCCTTTGATTTTCGATAATTTTTTTCATGGTTTCAAGCTGTACAAGAAAATTCAAAGGTACATAATTCAATTTACTATTCTTGAGTTGATTTGAAAATGAAAAGTTTGCATTTCAATGTATGTCGAAATTAGTTTCATTAGTTTTCTGAAAACGCTCCGATTTATACGAGTACTTTTTTAACAGAAAATGTTGCTTTTGCACCAATAGCTTCATTTCTTGGTCATTATTTAATTTTTGTTTTTCTTATTTAAGACGCATTTATATAGACTGTCAATTTTATGTTTTTAAAAACTATTCATTAAAAAAAAACGAAAATATTTTTCATAATTGCCAAACGAGTAGAAACAGTAAATGGGTAAGTTTAATCTTAAAGAAATTACTTAATTGGCGCTATAACCGCTTAAGCGATTTTGGCCAAACTTTTCCTACAATTTATGGTGTGCGTCTTGATGTTGTAACACAAATTGAGGGACCTACAGTTCAACGCCGACTCCGAGCGGCGAATATTTTTTTGTGAGAAGTTTTTTCGTGGCAGAAATTCACTCGGAGGCTTGCCGTTGCCGGCCGAAGGGCGACCGGTATTAGAAAAAACTTTTCTATAATTTTTGATATTACTTGTCCCGGCCAGGATTTGAACCTAGGACCCACGGAATGAAGCGCGCACACGCTACAAACTCGGCTGTGGGGACCGCCCTTACAGAAATTAACCAAGTGAAAAATAGCACGCGTGACTCTGACGGTGTTGCGGCAATTTCAGAATGTCCGAGCTCCCTCTATTTCGTTTGTCGTCCTTTAAACCTCTCGTAAGCGGTGTTTTATGGTTGTCAGGATGTGGTAAGCTATGCCTATAACAATTCACCATTCCTACGATGCGGCGCAAGTCTACTATGGTTTCAGACTTTGCAAACGTATTTATAGTACGAACTCTGCCCTCAGGAGGGTAATATCCATGCCCATATGACCTAACCCAAGTAGAAAAATTTACTTTTGCTGAAGTTACACTTTTAGGTGATTTCTTTTGAGAACATCGAATACTGAACGTAAAGCCGGAGTGTGCTCGTCACGAGATTCGGAGAATACAACGAGATCATCATTGTAACATGCAAAAAAGTCTAAGTGTCGTAAAACATTGTGCATATGTAGTTGAAATATTTGAGTGGGTTTCCGGAGACCTGAACTAATCTAAATCGATATTTGTCTAAGAGACTTAAGTGAACACCACCGGTGAAACGTAATAAATAGTACCAACAATTTGTGCTTGGTTGTATTTGGCTTTTATATTATCGAAATTTTATCTAATTTAAATGCATCAATGCACCAAAGTGCTGATACTGTTTTTTTCGTACTTTGATGTTTTAATTATAAAATATGTATTGTAAGCTAAATAATTGAAAGCAATAAAACCAAAATTCACCATTTTATTTCTCATCAGAAATGAGTAATTGATGACGTTGTACAAATTGCTTGACATCTGCATACACGCATATACGTACATTTTATGCAACTATGTGCTTTCTGTCATTACCCTGATTAATTAGCATTAATTAGAACAAATACAAAAATGGATGTTCTGTCAAAATATTAATTGTTCGTTTCATTTTTAATCCAGGGAGAAACACATACACCTACAGCTGTTACAGCAACAGAAAGCGTAACGTGAATTGTACTTGAGCAATATGAGTCGCTTGCCACACACGATATGTAAATCATATCTTAAATATACACGATTTTCATATTTTTCATTGTCATAGATTTCCTTAATAGAACCACATAAAAAACCTTTCAAAATGATTTTATTTAATGCCTAAAACCTTTCTACTAGATTCTTACATAAATATAATTTTGTTTGGAAATATCACGAATTCCCCGGCGCACCACGATAGAGATCAGAAATTTAGCTGTCAAACCTCTAAAACGCAAATCTTCTAATCGATTCTCGGACCGAATATATTTTCTTAGAAATGTTTACTAAGAAGACTCCTCCATTCTAAGATATGCATGAATGTCCAATTTTTGCATTTGAGAAATGTAAACGGCCGTGCACGTGCCAAAATTTCCTTCACCTTTCAGATATTTATATTAAACTCCACATTTTTTTTAATCAGCCATGGAAATGGTGACGTTCATTTGTGTTTCCGTAAAAATTGGTAATAGTGTAAAAAATAAATAGAATATTATTGCCTTATATTAAATAAGTAAAGAAGAACACCGCGGAACAAAATTTTGCGGTGGAGATTTTTAAGTCGATGTAGGTTATTTTGGGGGCGCAGATTACGAAAATAATATCAGTTTTGTCGAATTGACTCTAGTTTTTCAGATAAAGACTTTTAAATATTTCACGAAGAAACCTAATTAAAAATACCTATATGGATTTAAATTATATTTTTATTGCGCGCCTGTATAAAAATAATACAAGAATAAAAAAAAAAGTATTCTTTTCATTAATTAATTTAAAAAAAATTACAAAAAACTTTTTCTGTAGGACTTCCTATGATGTCGTTGCTCAGGACAATCCCGCATTAAGTTCCAGCAGTAGTCTGCCATCATGTGGTCGTCCCATCGACCTTGGTATCTTTCTTCCATTATTTTTATGTCCTGGTGGAACCGTTCAACTTGTTCCTCACTGTAATCGCCTAGGTTGTCCGGGAATTTGTCCAAATGACTATACAAATAAAGTAATTTAATGCTCATTTTAGCTCCTAGTTTGCGAAAATTGAGAAGCATATCAGCAACTAGTTTTGTATAGTCTGGTGATTTATGATTTCCAAAAAATTGTTTGACTACATTAACAAAGCTCAGCCAGGCTTCAGATTCAATTTGTGACATATGGTTTAAGAATTCAGTGTCTTTTAGAAGGGTACGAATTTGAGGACCATCGAAGACCCCTGCTTTTAATTTTTCCATACTAACGACTGGAAATTTTTTGAACACATATTCGAAACAGCCGCCTGATGAACTCTTTCATTAGCCCAAGCTTGATGTGAAGTGGTGGAAGAATGATTTTTTCTCGGCTTATCAGTTGGTCATGAACCACATTTGCTGTTCCTACCTCCATAATTTCTCTCACCGGCCAGTCCTTTCTAATCCAATATTCATTTCTTGCACGACTGTCCCATAAACATATAAAACAGGGGTATTTAGTATACTCACTTTGTTGGCTCAATAAAAAATTCACCATCTTCAAGTCCACGCATACTGGCCACTTATGTTGTGCATACAAAATCTTTGCTTAAACAATTTTTTCATTTTCGTATTCTTCTTTTAGTTTGGTACTATGACCGATTGGAACCGAAGCGAGTTTATTTCCATTGTGTAGCAACACACATTTCAGACTTCTTTTTGAGCTATCTATAAAAAGCCTCCAATGTTCGGGATTATATTCGGGAATGGCCATAGCACTCAAGAGTCCAGAAATATGGTTACAATATACAAGATTGTCTTCTTTGGTGAAGTAAGGCAAAAGGTGTTGCTCTCTGTTCATCACGGCTGTAATAGCAACACCAGGTTGTAGACAAGATTTTTATTTTAGCCTCAAAGCCAGAAGTTCAGACGACTTTTTTTGATAAATTCAAGTCACAAACCAAGTCATTGAGCTCTTCTGTAGAAAATCATTATTTCGTACAACTACTTTCTTCAAACTCACTTTCACTGCTATTTGTCGGATTTTCTGATGTCTCTGACATTTCAACATCATCACGGTTTGCAGCAGAGGATTCTAAAAATACTGGAATTGGCAAATCATGACTGTGCAATACGGAGGGTTTAGCCGAATTTACCTTTCACATTAACTGCACAGTAGCAATCATTTAAATGATTAGTTGGCTCAGTCCATATCATCGGAACTCCAAAATGAGGAATAATTAAATTAATACAATATAATTTGTTTCATTAATTTCTTAAGTTTCGTTTATCTCAAGAACTATAGCCAATCCAAAAACACAGTTCGTAAGCCTGCTACTAATGTTAATAAAAACTATTAACAAAATCATGACCGCAGGTTTTTTTTTTTAATTTTTGATACGCAGTGAAATCTAAGTTTGGCTGTAATCGAACTTTAAATACCCGGTATAAGTTTTCATTTGAAATAACCAGTATTGGTTGTATGCCATGATATATAAATGTATGCGCGATATGTAAATCATATCTGAAACCTTTTCACCGAATTTTTATATAAGTGTAAATTTGTTTGCAAACATTCTGTATTCCTTAGTGCGCTGTGATATAGATCAGAAATTAGTAGTAGCAAAGCTCAAAAATGAAAAGCTCCTAATCGGTTCTAGCACCGAATATAATTTCTTAGAAACGTACATTAAAAAGATCTACGCTTTGCCCTTTTTTTGCGATCGACAACTACATATAAAGCCCACCTCATTAAACTTTATTCATTTTTCAGGTGTTTCTTTTAAACTACAAATTTTATTTAAACAGCAGTGGAACAGTGCAACTTCAAAAAATATTAATAGTGTAAAACTTGCGTTGTGTAAGTATACGTAAAATGTTATTATCTTATATTAAAAAAAGTGAGAATTAGTCTAAGTTCGAATAAAACCGAACAATCTGTTGCCAACTCAAGTTTTTATTTCAAATAACAGTACTTGTTGTGCAAGTATGCAATGAAAATAGTTAGTTTTATATATAACAAGTCTAAATTCGGGTGCAACCGAACTTTAAATACGCGGAAAAAGTTTTTTTCAAATGAAAATTACTTGTTTTACGCAATGATTATTTCATTAATCTTATATAGACAACGACCGAACTACGGCTTCGGCTTCGGCCTTGTTCAGCCAATAAAGTTCGGATCAGTTTCGATTCGGCTTCGACCGGAAATAAGCCGAACATTTGTAATATTTCATTTATATAAAATATCTATGAAATTTTTCTTTTAATATATTTCTTTTTGGAAAAAAGTCAAACAAGCCGTTCGGATGTAAATATATGATTTGCAGAAATAATACTGCGCGCTGACGTACGTAGACAACTTCTCGCTCTAATTCCACCGTGTTGACTACCTTAGACAAACCATATGCTTTCTTTTGTAATTTGCGGCGGATTTTTTTTAACAATATTAAAAAGCAAACGAAATACAGAGTAGGCAATACAGCTTCATTGTTCAATGTTTGATTTGATTTTATTCGCTAACATTTGTATTTCTAACTGTTTGAAATCGGAAGTTACAATTTTTATTTATAATATTAGACGCATGCAGGCTATGGTTATGGTGACCAATATAATTAATTTCTGTATTTTTACATATTTATTTTTCTACTCCTATCTACTAGGACGTACAAGAAAGTCAGGTTTTAATTCGTTGGTATTGTGTTCTTTTTCAAGTTCAGCACCGCTTGATTGTGCGTGTGCAATTCCGTCACAGTTTTATAAAGATGATCACTACCCACTTTATCCAAATACAAAGAAGTAACATCATCGACATTTGCTGTGTAGAGGTGGTGGGTGCTGTTAGGCGTAAAATACGAAGCACAAACAAATATGGAGTCCGACATAACACGAATGTGAACACAAAGTTGGTCAAGAAGCCCATTATTATTTTAAAGCGTTATGTTTACATTGCACAGCGATAAGAACTCCTCCGCCTCTAGCACACCCAGTTAAATCAGCACTTCTGTTCTTATGAATAACATTATAAATGTTAGAGTCAATGATGACAATAATGTCATATTCACGATGTGAGCTAAATAGACGCTAAATCTGGGATTTAGTTCTTATACCAGGCGTGTTATGAATGAAGATCTTTAGGCGGCTACGTTCTTCACTGAACCATTTCCGTTGGATATCTGTTGAAGTTCGGCATTTTTTGTAAAGGAACAAAAAGGCCAAACAACTACGTTGATAAGCCATAGCTCAGGTGTCAAAAGCTTTGTATAATAATTTGCACTCACGCCAAGCTTGAAGTTAATGCTTTTCAGAGTATTTGGCTGGACAACATTCTTAATTAGGCTATAGCATAGGATGAACTTCTTCTCAAAACTAAATGCAATGTTAAATGCAATCGTTTTATATGTATACAGCGAGGCTGTCCCATTGTTGAGAAAACTAAATTTAAAATTCATTTTAAATTCCATTGGAAACAGAAAGTCAATTTTATACCCTAAAAGGAAAAAAAACCATCCCTCACTCCCCTAGCGCTTCTAAATAAATAACATTGCAAATGCTTGCATTAATGATAACCTAGATAAATTTAATTTTAAATAGATATTTAAAATAACTCTCGTCTCGCTACGTTATGTATTTTGTTTACCCGACCCATATAATCAATCAATAGGAAATCAATTAGCAATGTTCAACGCTAGCAGTGCAGTGTCGGCGGTAACGGGAACAATGGCTTTTCATTATATCAAATATTTCCAGCTGCTTGTCGTGATTTCCCTGTGACTAATTAATTTTAGTGGAAGCAAAACAGCTTTGAAGCCAACTGACACAAATTTTAGGCCAAAGTGCTAAACCTAACGGGCTTTCACATTTACAATTTACAATCATACTTCGAAAAGTACAATATATGTATGTACAAATTTCAGAGACATGCATATGCTTCTATGCTACAATATATGTACATATGTGTATGTATGTAGATACTGTTATTATATACATATGTATTTACGACGACATATGTCAGTATGTATGGACATTATCACACACATATACACAAATACTCATATGAGGTCTATTTGGCCTGCCCGATGTCCTCCATCATTCTTTGTGACAGCAGTAACAGCTCCATCAGCACTAAATGTGTCATGTATGGCTTGCACGCACGTGACTGATGCACAAATTGTCGAATAAATGGATCGATAGGCGGATGGCCGCAGTAATGACAGGTGGACAAGCTACTCGGTTGGTGGAATGGCCGGCCGGGAAGTGCTAGTTGTTGTTACATCAGAGTGAGTGTTTTTCTTTTTTGTTTTTTGGCTTATCGGTCGGTCATTTAGTCAGCCCAAAGAATTTTGCGTGCACTGACTTTCGTTAAAATTGCCTGACTCTACGGTTGAATATTCGTTAGGTATGTGTGTAGGTTTGGGAACTGTTTTCACATACAGCTTAATGGTTTTTGGCACTCATCTCGTAACGTACGTTAATGCCAAGCAGACAAGGTACTGAGTGTGTGTGTGAATTTTACACACACACATACATACATATGTAATCGTTTGGTAGAAAAGTTATCCAAATTCTTCACTATGAGTAGTATGCCAAGTGATTTAATCAGAACAATGGAATGGCTTGTGTCATTTACCTTCTTCCACCTAGCACTTATGCGTTTGCTTATTTAAATTTTTGTTCCATTGCGGTCATATATTACCAAAAACAATCCATGCGAGTCCAGCACTTTTACAAATGGAAGCAGTTTGAATGTTTTTTAAACTTTCCGATTGTAAATATAAATGCTAGCATTTAGTGAAAAAGTTTCACAACTCTGAAAACAATTGGCTACGACCAATTCAACTGATAAATAATACCTTTTCGTTCTCCTATTTTTTCCTCCAACAGGGTAGAAGATGGCGTTTTCCGGAACGATTTTTTGTTATACCTTGTCAGTGCGTTATTTTCAGAGTGTGCCAGTTTTCGGTTTCATTTTCATACTAAAAGTTTTATACCTCGCAATAATTGAAAGCAGTTGCATTAAATTAGGATTAGCTTTATAGCGATGACCTTTAAAATTATGCCCAAACCTTAACAAAGAATGTCCAGGTATAATAAAAAGACGTGAAGTATAAAAACTAAAATAATAAGAACAAGTAACCGAACTTTAACTACCGAAATACCGAATTTTAATTTAAAATCAGCAGCAATGATTTTATGCAATAAAACAGCTAATAAATACACTGCATTTTGTAAATTTAAACGACCTTAATTTATATTAAGTATAAAAAAATGAAATTACTACACCCACTTTCCCAAATTTTAGCGAATTTGAGGATGGTTTTATATAATACCGAATAAAAATATATTTTTTTTATATGAGAGATGTACGTAATTTCTCCCCCGAATTCTATTAATCGGAATTCTGAATACTGAATTCGAATGTAAAATGTGTATGAAATTTCATAGGGTTTTATTCAGTAGTTTCGAAAACAATTTTAGTAAACTACACTTGAGAGTTACCAAAATATCAATTTTTTAATTACCATTATTTGTGAGATAGACATGGTTTTTTTACGATATCCATAGTTTTTGGTGCTGTAATGCAGAGGGTGTATGAAATTTCGTAGAGTTGTATGAACATGTTCGACAGATTTGCTCTAAGTTGGGCAGTGTCATTTTTTCATTTTCCGTAACATCCAAAATTTGAACACATTTGCCTAAACAGTTACTAAAATAGCAATTTTTTTTTAATTTTATAATATATACTATGTATATTTGATCTTCGAAACAGTGTTTACTAAGTTAAAATTTAAAGTTTGCTCCAAATATAGTAGAGTTTCGCAAGTTGCTCTCGGGTTATACCAATATACTATGTATAGGGATATACCAAAATGTAATTTACCCGCCTATTCTCTTCTAACCCTCAATCTTCTACATATATCAAATTTGAGCAAATTATGGAAGATGTTTGCCTAATGCTCATACAAAATGGAATGTGCCAAAATAAAGATATTGTGAAGGGTAGGAGGCATGTGTTTTATTGAAAATGCTTCTCATGCATATATGTGCATTCGAACATATGTATTTACATACATACATATACGATATATGTAAACAATTAGATTTGTGTCTACATTCAACCAAATTCCAATTAACACTTAAATTGCTTAAACTAATGGCAAACACGGTGGTATCCCATTTAATATGCAAGTAACACAAACTAAATGATGCATTTCATTGAGTACATCAATTTCGGATGTGCAAATTCATGGTTTCAAACTGCATTATGTCATACAGTGTTGTGCATAGCATAAGCAACACAATTCTATATAATATTGTTTATCACTTATGTTTGTTAATTTATTTTCTATAATTTTTTATAGCGATGATATCCATAATATAAGCGATAATTCCATAATATAAGTCATATAACCAAAATTTCAAATTTCATTTTAAATGTATAAAAATTAGACAAATTTAAAAAAATAGTCATGAAAATTTTCAAATTTTCAATAAGGACCTAAAATAATTCAACTATGCTGTTTTTTAGCCACTTTAATTTCAATATAAATATGTGCGTGTTTCAAATAATTAAAAATTCAAGTTCGTTTTTTTGACAATTTTTAATAACCGCTCGAGTTTTCACACTTTTAATTAGCAAGTTATCATTTTATTAAAATTGAATGCATACTGGAAACATTTTTTTAAATTTGAATTAGAAAAATGCAAATTTTCGTGACCATTTGCAAATTTGTCGAATTTTTATAAAAAGTTTGAAACTTTTATTTATATGGTTTATGTTATGGAATAAGCTATATTTTTTAAAACATTATTAAAAATAAATTAGTAAACATCAGTAAGATCAACTATAATATATATTGAACTTTGTTGCTTATGATTTGCACAGCACCGTATAATTTAATGTCTATGATTGTATGAAATGTGTATATTTATTTCTCTAACAACACTTTATATACATACATACAAACAGAAGCCTGCCACAGAAAATCGAAAATGTCGAGTTCTTAACCATTATCGATTATTTAAAGCGTTGTTTTAACTCGTTGACGATTTTTGTAAATTTTTTTCGACTTAAAATAGTCATTTTTATACCCAAGCGCGCTGGTTCCCAGGTGTTATACCCTTTGTACACCTAACAGTTGCTTGTAACCGCCAAAATTTTCAGAAATAATAGCAAAATCAATAAAGCCAAGTCTGTGCTTTTTTAAGACATGTGGTTTTGAAGAAGAAAGAAAGGAAATAAAAGACATATAATTTAATGATATGGCCAAGAATTTAGCTTAATTATAAACCTAAGGGTTTGGCATTATGTTTTAAAAATAATTTCGGCTAAGTGACCGCCGCGGCTGGCTCGACGAAAATCAATTACTTTCAATTACTTTGAAGTACTTGGAAAGGGATTGCAATTCTTTTAGCGAGTATTTTCGAGTACTTTCGAGTACTTTTAATACTTGATGGTATTTCCAAATATTTTCCAATTACAAGTAATTGTACTCGAGTCCTAATTTCAATTCAGCTAGAAAACAATTACGTATTCATTATAAGTACTTTAAAAAGTATTTGTGTTGAGAACTAATTGTACTTGAAATTTAACAGGCCTGCTTTTGAGATGCTTTCTCTCTATTTTTTTTAATTTTTAAAAAAGTTGAACTTCTATACAGGGACTGATAATAATCGTATACAAATCTGACCTTTTTTGTTATTTAGAAAATTTTTTGGTTTAAAACATTGCATAATAATTACTTTGTGATTTGATTTTTTCGACCAAGAATACTCGTTATTCTTGAATTTCTATATTTTCGTTCAAGTTTGATCGTTATTTTTTAATTTTCATTTTTTCGATCAAAGATAATCGCTATTCTTGGATTAAAATTTTTCCGATCAAATTTGATCGATATTTTGTGGTTTTTATTTTTTTGATCAAAAATAATCGTTATTCTAGTATTTACAATTTTTCAAATTACAACTTAATAAGTTTAACTTCGAAGTTTATTAAAATAGAACCAAAAAAAAAAAATTAGAGCTTAGATATTACAGTAACCATAAAAGATAATTTGCTCAAATAGCCAAAAATTGTTTGCAGGGAAAGAGACGAGGGCTAAAATAAATTGTGTGGTTCGGCCCACTTTAGATCAAAAATATATGTATCTCCGACACCACTTCTTAAAACTATATCAAATTTCGAACACTCATTGGCATACAACTCAGTAAGATTCATTTTGGAAATTATCTAAGACGAACAAAGGCCACGCCCATCTCTCTTATAACGGTAAATTTCAAAAAACCAAAAAATCTCCCTATTTTAGTAACTGAACAAAGTAATTCGCTTAAATTTAATATAAGCGTGAGTTTGAGTATCGCCCACCTTAGGATCGAATTGTTACAGGCCCGAAACTTTTTGTCAAATTCTATACAATTTCGTACACAATTTACATTTCTAGGCTGAAAGCACAGTTTTGAAAATTAAATTAAAAACCACCTCCACTTTTCTTATAGTGGTGTTTTACAACAAATCAAAATATTTTATACTGTACTAAATCATGTCGCGAATTCTTTCAATTTTGGTATGAAAAATTTAAGTAAGAGGCGAATTTCTGAAAGAACCAAAATTGTGCAAAATGTGTGTGGCAGGTTAAAATTATACTATTTTGTTTTTGTTTTTATATAAACCAATAAAAGACGCTTAAGTTGTTTAAATATTCTTCTGCCTGGCTGGGTTTGCGGTGCCAATGAAAATACATATTTACAGTAATTTTGAGGTTAAATTAATCTTTATGCCTTGATCTTAAAGAAAAATGTGTATATCAAGCTTTGAAGATATGGTGAATAGTAGTTTCCACTTAAATAGTGGCAGGAGTTAAATGGTGGCAGGAGTACGCGTTTTTCCCCCAATAAGTTATATATAGCCTGATATATAGAATCTATTAGGGCTACTAAAAAGAAAAACCTCGCGCTGTGCTTATGCTATATGAAATTAGAAAGATAAGATTTCGTACACACAAAAAACTTCTCAGTTTGACTCGATGTTGTTTGACCACGCGTCAAAGATGGGCATCAGCAAGGAGAAAATACACCACCATATTTTACTGTTTTTTTTTCGATAAACGCAAAAACGCAAGCGAAGCGTCAGTAAATGTAAACAGTGTTAACGCTCGTTTACTACGCTCTGGAAGACCAATTTTCGAAAATATTGTTGATATAATGGAAATCGTCGAGTCCGACCGTCATATAAGCATTGTTTGAATTCCGCGGGGCCTAGAAATTGCACAAAAAACTGTTTGGTACCATTTAAATAAGGCTGGGTACCAAAAAAGCTCCACGTGTGAGTGTCACACGAGTTAACGTCAGACCACATACATACATATCTCGATAGTGATTCGCCCGAAGCTCTGGGGCCTTGGTTGGGAGGCTCTTATGCATGCAATGCGATTACTACTTGTTCCTGTTCATGGCGAATGATTTTGCTGGTAAAAAATAGTAGCTTCTGAAAATCGAGTTTTTCGCCAGTATCGATGAATGTTTCTGTGAGAAGGGCATTATGAAATTACCATCAAAATGGCAACAAGTTATCGAACAAAACATTGCATATTTGACCTAAATAAGATCATTCTAACCATGCTATGTAAAAATTTGAATTGAACGCAAAAATAACTCTAAGCTATTCTCAGGAGCGGACAAGCCCAAAAAAAGGGGTATTGTGGCTTTTGTCTGCTTTCGATTGAACTTCACACCGAGTATCATTCCGAATAACACTTACTCCAGATTTGAGGTATACAATTATTTTGTCGCCCTAAGAATCGTTTCTGGATCCACCCCTGCTATTGTGCATGTGCAACAAATGGTTGTGGAGTTTTAAGGAATTTGGGGTTTTCGTATTTTTACAAATTGTACACAGTTTGATTGACAAGACATGCATATATACCCAAATATGATCAATCTGCACCGAATAGTTGTGTCGATAAGACGAATTCAAATTTGTTTTTCTAAACTTATAATCAACCCACGTTGGGCCCGACGGCCATATAATTCTATTGTGAAAGCTTGGTAAATTTCGGTCGAAGACTTCGGACGCCTTTGCGTACCTTATTCAGTTTTATACATAAGAATGACTAGTTTTACTGAATACAATCAGTAACGCTAATTTGAAGTAAAACTTCCACGAGCTTATTTAAAGTACAGTTAGTTCAACCCTTACTAAACCACTTAAATGCATATAAGTATACTTATAGCTAAATAATGCAAAAAGATCTGGATGTGACACACGACAATATTAAGCACATCTCCTCTCATTAAATACTCCTTCAGCGCATTCGTGTCTCAGCGCCTACGTTATTTTCAACAGCTGAAATCTTACGAATGTTAATTATTTCCTTTATTAGGGAACCAGCAGTGGTACCAATATTCTTGACAATCTAGACATTTAATGGACCATCTCTTTTGCAAACAGAAAATATTGGCTGATAAAGAATAATGAGAAGTAGGTCATCATTAGAGGCAAATGTTCAATAGATGAATTCTGTAGAAATTTATAAACCGTTATGTCTATGCAGCATGGAATACCCCGAGCCATGAAAATATGAGATATTGAGCTTTACAATAATGTTATAATAAGGTTATGTAGTGATCTAGCCAGGCACGTTGTCAGGGATGGAAGCTCAAGTAGCTGAAATTGCAGAAAATTGGTTCTTCTATAAACGAAATTTTCCACCATGGCAATAGTTGATTTTCTAGGACAAATACGAGAAATCGTTGATGATTTTTGCAAGAAAATTTTTCAATGGTCATCCTAATATTCCTTTTATTGAAAGTTGAATTCTAGACACAAATTTTGTACCCATTTTTCGATGGCTCTTATTTGTATTTCTTAAAAAAAATAGCATTTTCAGCTTTTTAAATTCAGTTAGTATTTTTAGTAATAAAATTCTATAAAATTGTTGTTTGTTGCTCTTCTTTTAGTTAACATTTACATTTTCTATTATTTTCACACCCTTTTCACAGTTTCATTACTTTTTCGGTGATTTTAATAATACAAAGAAAAACAGGGGCATACAAATTATTAATTTCATCGCTGAATGGCTGTTCCATAACAGTTAATAAAAGTGAAGTATTTTTTATTTCACCAATAACATCAACATCCATATGTAGACTTGATTTTTTTTCTCAGCCTTCAATTTATTTATTGTACGTACGGAAATGTATCGAAAATATGTAAAAGGTTTGTTAACGGCTCTCAATTGCATTTAATTTCATATGATTATGTAATTAGTTCGAGAGCCTGTGGCATTACTTGATTGATTGTGCAATTTACTTTACACGTCACTGTCAAATGGCTTCAGAAACATTGAGCGTTGTCATTTCAACCAACAAAGTAATGCGTTTGTTGTTCAAAGTTTCGGCATTTACGATAATATGTGTGTACAAATATATTAAAGAACTATTGTTCCCCATAAGAAAAACAAGCATATTAATAATTTCTACAGTTTCAGAGTATTCAACAAATTAAAGCAAATAATAATACTTGAATCACTGTCCTACTATGCTGAGCAATACTAAAGTTTTAGCTAACTTAAATTAATAATGTATGTACTTATGTACATATGGAAATAAATTATGATTATACAAATAATTTGGCACTTACACTATACCTTGATGTTTAGCCGAACTTCTCCTACAATTTGCCGATGTGCGTCTTGATGTTGTAACTCGAATTGACCTACCGTTATACGCCGACTCCGAACGCCAAATGAGTTTTGTGAGAAGTTTTTCCATGGCAGAAATACTTTCTACAGTTTGCCATTGCCTGCGGAGCGGCCGCTATTAGAAAAAAACGTTTATATAATTTTTGATGTTACTTGCACCGGCCAGGATTCGAACCTGGGACCAACCAAATGAAGCGCGCACTCGCTACACACTCGGCTATAGCGACCGCTATGTAAAAAAAAAAATTTTCTATAATTGTTGATGTTACTTGCACCGGCCAGGATTCGAGCCCGGCACACACTGCACACTCGACTCCCACGGCCGCTAGAAATGAAGATGTATAGTAGATAACATATTGGAATTCTCTTATTAAAAGAATTGCAAATTTTTGCCATAAACTGCATTTTTCTAATGCAGAAACTTGAGTCCTACATTCCAACCGGGGCTTCATTGTGATTTCCCATTCAAGTATTGCCCATAAATTCTTTGTAATTTCACCTACGGCTTCTTCGTCAACAATCCTGTGACATTAAATCCTTAGAATATTGCATTAGCAAGCCCATATTATCTTATGTTTTCTTATACATACACACACACTTGACTATTTCGAATATCTGAAATTCCTTCTATCCAGCCTATTCATCAGCCTACTCGTAGACAACAGCCTTCGTAATCACATTAGGATTCACACTTAGCATAAGCGGCTATGATCACACAAAAGGCTTTTGTACGTTAAATTGCCAATTGTTCATTTCGACAGAGAGCTTAAGGTGCGATTTTGGTACGAAATAAATTATGCTATTAATAAGGTAATAATGAGTAAAACTTTATATGCATCATGTACCGAACATGCGTCCTAAAATATTGGCGTGAATTATAGTAATTGTGATTATATGCTTTATTAATTTCAATAAACGAATTACTTCATATTGCATTTATTACAATATGAAACATTTGGTTTCAGCAAAATAGTACAGATGTTCAGTAGCATTAATAATTTAGGTCAAATCAATTACTTCGTACTTTATATTAGTTAAAAAAAAAAGTCAAGAACCTATCATAATTTGATACCCATTTTGTCAGTTACTAGCTTCCATATTAAGCCTTATTTAGAGAACTTTGAGGACCATAGAAATATGAAATAAATTATGCATTTTGTGTGTCCGAAAAAGGAAAGAAGTATTGATATCGTTAAAGAAGTCACCATATGACGCTTATATGAGAAAGAACAAACATAAATAATGAGATAGCGACATGTCTGCAGTACGTGAAGTAGCGATTGCCCCTTTGTAAATAGAAATTACTAGGTACATAGATAGAAAAATACGTGCTTGGGAGGCCCTTGCTCTTTCTCTCTACCTATGTAATTCAGAGATGGCGATTGTCCCTCTGGGTGTAATTTGAGATCTACTTGTAATGCAGTGCTGGCCAGGGCCTTCTGCCCTGTGCCGAAAGCATGTCGAGTAGATTGGTCGGGGACTACTGGTGTATGCCAAGTGGTTAACCCGTCGTCAGTTCGGAGGTGGAACTAGCGGGATATCATTGTTTATGTAGATATGTATGTATGTTTATATATATATATATATACTATGCCTGTCCATCAGTACATAAAAACATATGTAGCTTGGGTCCATTTCGGCACTAGTTCAGGACAAGTCTGAACCATTTCGGCATTTTTGGACTAAATATTTCTTGAACATTTCAGGACCTTGCAGTACTACAGGTTCACCACTACAACTACTAATTACTAGTACTACTACTACTCCTACAGCTTCTACTATTTCTACTGACTGACACTAGTACTAATTAGTACCACTACTACTACTACTACAACCACTACTACTTTCTACTCCTACTACTGCCACTACTACTAACTACTAATACTGCGTACTACTATTAATTAAGTGCACTTTCTACAACCGCTTTTAACTACAACTACTACTGCTAATACTACTAATTTCTACTACTCTTTTTACTAATTCTACTACCTATTTCTAACACTATTTTTACTAATAATTTCTACCACTATACTTAGCTGTCAATCTCTTTGTAAAATCGGCACAGAATTTTTATTTCTGGCTCGTGCACTTAGGTGCACGCGTATTTTTTGGTAGTCTTGTTACGTAGTATAATCAAAAGAAATTCTGTCACAAGGCAAGATTGTATATTTGAAGTTGCTAAAAATATGAATAGTGTCACGCAGTTTTCTCCCTACACAAAATTGCAAGGTTGAATTATAGAATATGGAAAAAGTGTGCAACACTGTCGACAAAAAAAATTACAAAAAGTCAATGGGTATTTTTAGCAACTTCAAATTTGCAACCTATTCCGGACTTTTATAACTCTTATAATAAAAGACTTCAGAATTTGAAATAAAACAATTGATTAACCCGTACATTTATTTTTTTTAGTCCACTAAACTTAAGCTTGGAGGAAGATTTTTTAATTCTAAAATAAAAGTCCCTTACTAATAATAAAAAACCGCTTAACCAAACTAAAAAAATTTGGTATACAAATGAAAGAGGACTGAAATATTTAAGCGAAGAATTTCACCTATAAAAAATATTGCGATTAAAAATTTTATATGATTGCTATGGAACAAAGCTTGGATTCGGCGTATAATAAGCAACTCTTATGTTTACTGACTAATTTTTAATACATTTTTTATAAAAGTGTAACTCATTGTTTAACATAGACTATATTTACGAAATTCACAAAACTTAATCAAATTTCAAAGCAAGTTTCAAGTGACTAAAAATTATTGCTGGACATTTGCCTTCATATATTGCATGCATAAGACTTACTTTTGCATGGAAGCAAATGCCAAAGACTGGCTGTAAATTTTTTTTTTTTAAATCAACTGCTATTTCGGTCCAAGAAATTTATTGAAAATGGCTGTATCTACTTTCCAAAACCAAATCCCTAATTCGTATTATAATAGGAACTTTTATGGCATTAATTCGCGGCACTATTCTCACGACAACCGCTTTGTTCCGCTGCTAACTTCGCACTGACTCTCTCGCTCGAACAATGGCATTGCTTCCGTTATAAGTTGTAGCAATATTTTGTTAACTATAATTAAACCTTATTTTACTTCCTTAGTAAAAAAAAGGTAAAACCCTTTTATTCAACTGGTAACTGGTAAGAAAAAAATTTATACTTTTGTAATCGTCGAGCAGTAAAACTTTTAGGAGTCTTGTTGTTTATTGAATTCCGATCGCTCCAACTATTTTTGTCTATTGCTTATAACGGGTTCGGTGCTCTATGCCTCGACATTCGGCTCCCATCCAGGAAATCCTTATCACGCTTCTCTTTTGACAGCCTGCGCTTCCGAGCGCTTTTGTTATATTTGATCACACTTCCAATCGAACATCTATTTGCATTTAATATCTTACACATATGTGCTTGTCACTTGATCTTGTTAAACAATTAAAGTCTAGTCACATAACCTGACGTAATTCATGTCCTTTCTACAAATATTCATGATTATTAATTTGCAAGGACTATTATGATTGATTTGTTTTAAGACTCTAAACCCACTCGATTCACACTTCTACCCATGCTTGCCTCGAAACTAAAATGCCAGTGTACAATTGCATCAACAATTTCGCATGCGAAATTTTGTATATGCAATAACAGGCACACTCACACACACTCACACATATACGCCTACCTACCTATGTACATCTGAGCGCACTCATATCCGTACCGGACAATTGTGCAATTCCTGCATTCAAGCTAGCATAACGTTTACAAATTCACCCACATGCCGCTGCCAACCACCACATTGATAAGTGCCTTAATGTCAGCAAATGACATCAACAACAACAAACAACTTGTAAACCAACAATGAGGCCGACCAAGCATATTGCGTGCATGTACAGTAAAACCATCACCATTGCACACGCCCGCTCTGCCTTACCCATTGTGGTCATCAGCCGAATTTCTGTCGCATACGTCACCTAAGTGGACAATTGTCCGGAACTCATAATTCATTCGTTGCTAATATGAATTTGTCCGAATGGTCAACGCCACAAAATATTTCACAACCACTTGATTCCCCCGCAACTGCTCCCCCCCCCCACAACAATTCTAAACAATCTTTTGTGGTAACTATATAATGAGAGCTCGCTCTGCAGCGGATGTCATAGATTTCATGCACATTGCATGATTTTCAAACTAGGCCCTTCCTGGCTTACGTTATCTGGTATAACGGATTGCTAGCCCTTCGTTAGGCAACCGTACGTCGGTTTTCTCATTGGCTCGCTGTGTATTTACCTATCAATACAAGTTTATGTAAAGCCACGTCTATACATACATATGTACATATGTAGAAATATGTATATAAATATGTAATGGGCAGGGCCAGTGTGTACGTACCTTCTTTGTCGAGTAAAGATAAACTCTTCCCGAAGGAAGCTTTCTAACTAGAAATTGGAAGGTTAATTACAAACTTGTTTTCGTATATTTAGGCAAAGATCTGGTCTAATGTACATAGATACATACATATGTATATTCACCGTTGATTCTCTAAAGATTCTCATACATCACCATTGATCTCCCTCGCATATTTTGTGTAATACCATCCGTATGTGATTTTGGAATTCCAGAAATTATTTGAAGGCTATTTGCAAACATTTGTAAACTCGTAGTTGTGTAGGTGCTTATGTATTCCTTTGTAATACATTCACATTGCAGTTGTGTGTGTAGGTGTTAAAATTGATAGATTTATTTATGTACAATTGTTTAACATATTACCTCTACGCAATGCTATGTGTATATATTTATATATTTATGTGCATTGCGGTCTCCCTTATTTCAAAAGTATAAAAAATTACGCATACGCTCTAAGTTATTATTTGTATTACGTCATATTATGCCCTCAAACCAAGTTTTTGCTCATGTCATAAAGGAGAACCCATGCCAACTTCCATCAAAATAAGGTCATAGAAGGCGTATGGCGTGCTTGCCTGCATGTTGTTTCTATTCGGGCCACACATTAATTTGATTTTTAAATACCGTCAAATTTCAATTGAATACGAAGTGTCTAAAAAATATATTCGGCCCTATCGCCAACTTCGCGGGAATAAATCATTTCCAAAACATCAATGGGTAAATTGTTTTTGTTTCGTTTGCGAATTTGTGGGAATATTTGTTCCCCAGAAAGTTGTGATAGGGCTGATTTATTTAGTGGGAAATGAGAATCATCTGGTAACTAGGGTAAAATCCAAGAAAATCGGCCGGTCCTAGCAGTAGCCGACGTAGCCGAGTGTGTAGAGTATGCGCGCTTCATTCGGTGGGTCCCGCGATCAAATTCTGGCCGAGGCAAATAACATAAAAAATTATAGAAAAGTTTTTTCCAATAGTGGTTGCCTCTCGGCCGTCAATGGCAAACTTCTCACAAAAAAACATTCGCCGCTCGGAGTCGGACTGTTAGTCCCTCAATTTGTGTTACAACATCAAGACGCACACCACAAATTTTAGGAGAAGTTTGGCCAAAATCGCGCCAATTAAGTACTTAAGTAAGCCTAGAGGTGTTGTTGTTAATTACTCGGGAAGTTAAATTAACTGTGAAGTTAATTAAGCGAAAGTACTGATCCTGTGACTCATAAACATATCATTTTCTTGGAAAAAGGCAAAAATATCGATAAGATCAGTATTAAATTGTGCTAAAAAAAACTGTGGGCTTTTACCAAGTATAGCGAGAGCTACAAAAAATTAAGAAAAAACGCTAATGTCCTTAAACGTTGAGAGCAGACATTTAAAACAAATTTTGATAACTTATTTGATAACGCATATATGTATAGACGCCCTTGATGAGATGGAAATATGGGAGGACACATTTTTCTTAGAATGACAGACAAACCAGGGTGATCATGCTGCCATCGGAAGATCAATAGTAGCACTATCTATTGTCCAGTTTTCCGACGGAAAGTAGATGTAAGCTAGAAATAAGAAATGATCCGCGACTATACTCTCTCAGAGAAAGATTTTGTGAAGCCTAAGTAAGTGGTCCTTTTAGATCAGCGATAGGCACATTTTGCATTTTCAACCACGCGTGGTTGGCAAGTAAATGCTGCCGACGTCGAAGTATTCACACGAACGCTATACGAAGAACTTCGCAGCGCACGCTTTTTGACTCATTTGAGTTTGGCAAAGCAAGTCAGTTGTTTATCACAATTCAAGCGAGCAATAACGTACTGCGCACGTAAAAATTTTCGTAGGCAACTTGCGAATTTTACACACAAAAAAAAATAAAGTAAAATAAAATAAAATGGATGATTTTTTTTTATTATAAATTTAGAAAATGAATCTCAATGCCTTATCTGTAATAGGATTTTAAATCAAAAAAATTTATTTTATATAAAAAGGCATTATAAAACCTGCCATTCGAATTTTGATCTGTTATTAGGGAATAATAGAAATTTAGCTTTAAATTAGAATTAGAATTAAAAGCAAATTTTTTTCTAAAATATGTAGCTTGCCACATAGACAATAATCAAATTATTGCTCCTGAGCAAGACAATTCAAAAATTTGCTTGCCACTCTCCATTTTGGAAAAATATAATTTGCCAATAAAAAAGCCTCTTACATAGTCGCTTTAGGTCTGGCGAAAAATTGTCGACCATTTCAAGATGGTGTGTTTTTGAAAGAACTATTTGCAAATGTTTTGCAATGCTTTGGACAAGAAGGGAAAGAAATGGCGGAATTAATAAATTCTGTTCCTTTGTCTCATCGAACATTAATACGCAGAACTGAACAAATAAGCAAACATATTTTCAACTGCGTTTTTAAGCTTTTGGAAGAATGTGCTTTTTTTTCAATCTACCTTGATGAAAGTACTGGCATAAATAATTTATGCCAGCTGATTATTTATGTCAGAACAGTCACCATGAAATTTGAAGTTACTGAAAATTTTTTTTGTTCATTTACGTTTGATGGTCACGTGAATGGTCAGAAATTATGGGAAGCAGTCAACAACCGTCTGTTTTCACTCGTTGGAACGAACAAATTAAGCGCTGTTTGCACTGATGGTGCAAAAGCAATGACCGGAAGAAATAAGGGGTTCGTGGGGTTCTTAATGAAAAACGGAATCAATGTACCTAATTTTTATTGCATCATCTTGTTAGGAAAAGAGCTGAATTTGGTTGATGCAATGAAAACAGCTATTCTTATCATTAATAAAATTAAAGGAGGTCATAACGCGCTAAGACACCGTAAATTTAAGGCTTTTTTGGAAGAGTTAGAAGCGGATTACGGGGACTTATTATTATTTACGGAGGTACGTTGGCTGAGTAGAGGCAGAAGTCTTGCAAGACTATTTGATTTGCGGGAAGAACTTTTGACCTATCTTCAACAAGATCCAACCCCAGACACAGATATGTATATTGATTTCAGCTTTACAAAGTAATGACTTTTTACTTGAACTTGCGTTTCTTTCAGATATTTCTGATATATTTAACAATTTAAATTTGCAATTGCAAGCAAAAATAAATATATGTATACATATATGATACAGCTGACACAGTTCATCACTTCGGCCAAAAACTTTCATATTTAGAGCGTCAAATTCAAGCAAATAATATCAACTCTCTGCCCAAAACAACAAAAATTTATATCAGAACCCCATTCCCACCAAATTAATTCAATTTCAAAAAGTAATCCATAATTTATCAACCAATTTTGCCTCCAGATTTCAAGACAACAACACTCTTGCATGCGATTTAGTTAAACAGCCTGAACTTCTTAGAGATGAAATCCAAAAAATGTTAGAAAATTTTACGTTGCCCTGCACAAATGGCAAAGAATTTTGGACAAACTTGGATCAACAAAAATACTCAAATACAACAAAAGAAATGATGAAATTGTATTCAATATTCCCCTTCACCTATAATTGCGAAACAGCATTCTCAACTATGAAAAATATTAAAACAAAAAATAGAAACAGAATATCAAACGAACATTTAGACGACCTGCTGCGAATCAAATGCTTCGGCCAGGGAATTGAGCTGGAACATATAATTGAGTAATTTAGGTTTAGAAATTTTATTATATCATATAATACCCAATATTTTATAAATAAATTGAAAAAATTGAAATAATTGAAATTTTTATTGTGTTTTATTTTATGATACTGAATTTTATTCAGTGTACCTCTGCTTACTTCGTGCGCTAACATGGTTTTCAGCACAAGCGCAAAGTAAAGAAGTGTAAGTTTGCCTATCGCTGTTTTAGATCGATGTAAAATAAGTATACGAGTGTCTGTTTACTTTCTGCAGGCTAAAATAAATGTAATAGGTTTTAGTGTGGAACAATTTTAAAGCAATAAGCAAGTACCTATAAATTTGTATGGCAAATTAGTACCTGGACCGGACGTCAGAACAACAATTTCAAGATGAACGACAATCAGAGAATTTGACAGAAAAAGAGCAAGCTTTGTGAGCTTCAAATGCACTTTAAGATTAAGGTCTCATTGAGAACGTGCAAATAATGTGCTACGATACGATGACATCGAATTCAGATCGTTCTAATTTAGCTTGTGCTCCTTTTGAAACAAAAGCTACAAAGAGATTTATTACTTTTCCCATGTCGTAATGAACTCGTTTCAATAAGTGTTTTTGAAGAAAATATTCTTGGTGCTACTAAGAGCCAAGATATTCCTCTTGTCAAGAAAGCTAGAAAAAATTGGAAATGTGTTGATTGAAATGCATCCAAAAAAGCATTTGCGCTGATTTCGTGAAGAAACAGTTTAATGAAAACGAAATTGAAAAGTTTATAGCTAAAGTTTTATAGAGCCAAATTAAAAGAATTTCTGATGAGAACGACTACTGCGCCGTATTGTTGTTTTGTGATTTTGGTTGGAAATTGTAAAAATAATGTTTAATTTGGCCGAGCAAGATGGATGGTGAAATCTAATTGTTCAGTGAAAATATTTTTATGTTTATATGTTTGAAAAAACTAAATTAATTTCTAGATAGTACAACAGTTTTCAGATTTTGGTAGGGAGTTGACCCTCTTTGGGTGATATAATGTTAATACACATGTTAATAGTATTAGTAAATATATACAAATTTTATTAGGGCTAAAATTTATTTAAAAAATAATAATTATATAGAACAAGAAACCACTCCAAGGAGTTCCATTGCCTGAAGAGAAGCGAACTCTATTAAAAACAAATTTTTATGGCTTAGCGTTTCATGCTACGAGCGGTAAGATAGCAGGGAAATGCTACAATGGTTCTAATATTCACCTTTTGCCCAATACTGGGTATTTCAAAAAAAATTTCAAAATGAAGATTTGGAAAAAATTAAGAAACATAACTCGGGAGCTTCGCCAGGTGAATCAGCATCGAAAAAAGTGGGCATATTTTTGGTTTTGATCTTGTGTTTTTCCGACAGGATGAAAAGAAGCAATAGTGAAAGGATAGCCGATATTAAATTAAACACTCCGAATTAGCATTTAACAATTCAATAACACTTTAATGCGTTTATTCAGTTTAATAGTACAAAGTAAAGTATAAAACGATTAGAAAATTAATACGTTGGTTTATGATGCTCGTTGGTACGTGCACGACTTTCTTGCTACTTCTCGTCTACCTCTATTCGCACTCAGACGGAGTTGCCATCGTCTTACAGCTCGGCCGTTCCTGCAGATGTGGATCGACCTCGATCCGTGATCGTTGGATTGGTACTGTCGTTATCATCGTCGCTTTCCTCTTCGCTGTCAAACATCTTAGGAAGAGCGCACCATGATTTCATTTTGTCGCTAGAGTACACCGAAGTATAAGATCGTTGAGAACGTTGTGAACCAGGTATGTCTTGTACAACATACCGATCGTTACCAAGTACGCGTATGACTTGGAATGGACCTTTATATCGTGGTTCGAGCTTGCGGGAGGAACCAGTACTAGGCGCCTCATAATCAACCACGACCAAATCGTCAATGTTATATTTAGTCGGCGCTGTATGCTTTTTGTCGTAACGATGCTTTGCCTCTATACGTTTCTCTTGCATTCGTTTAGCTGCTTCTTCGCGATCGATAGTCAAATTGTCGTTCATTGGATCATCATGTTGAAGAGCCAGCACTATCTTGTTCTGTAATATGTCGCGTGGTTTGAAGTTAAACAAAAGTTCTTGTGGCGTTCGAGATGTTGTTTTATTACGCATGCTGTTTATTGACCATTGAATCGTACGGAGCGACTCGTCCCATCGTTTATCGTTATTTACCGTGGGTAGCAACATCGAGATTATTGTTCTGTTGCATCGCTCGACTAAGCCGTTTGCTCTCGGTGTTCGAACTGCATTGGAAATGTGTTTAATGTTATTATCTTTGCAAAAACGTTCAAATTCTTTAGATGTGAATGCCGTTCCGCGATCAGAAATAATTCTTTCTGGCATTCCCATATAACTACTTATCTCGTTGAAAACGTCGACGACATGTTTAGTTGCCGTACTTTTAACTGCTCGTATAATTGCAAAACGTGTGAAAGCGTCAATAATTACGATGACGTGCTCGTTACGCTTTGAACTTTTTGGAAAGGGACCTAGGTGGTCGACGTGCACAGTTCGAAATGGTATTGGTTCAATTTCGCCGATGTGAAGTTCACCTTCCTTCTTACCACCCGGAATCTTATTATACGTACAATCAACGCAAGACTTCAGATAAGATTTAACGAAGTTACGCATGCGAGCAAACCACATATACTCGCTTATTCGTTCGATTGTTTTCTCTACACCAAGGTGTCCTACTTTATCGTGTGCGTTGTGGACAATTTGCCACCGTAGTGCTTTCGGAACCACCCATAGAGTGTTACCATTCGTCTTTTTATATAACCTGCCATGCTTTAAAACAAAATCTTTGCTTACCGCTGAATCGCCTTTACGTATTTTATTGACTATCTCTTTGATGCAATCGTCTTGAAGTTGCATTCCAAACAGCCAATCGTCGTTGCTTACTTGAACTTTATCAACTCGCAGAGATGCCGTTTCTAGTTCGTGTGATTCTTCCACAGGTGCACGACTCAATGCATCTACATGAGCCATACGTTGACCTGCGCGATGTTCGATATCAAGGTCGTATTCTTGGATGCGAAGCCACCACCTTGCGATTCGTGGTATGAGCTCCCGTTTGTTGATAACCGTTTTTAATGCGTTACAGTCTGTAATGACTTTTATTCGTTTGCCGTATATGTAATATTTAAATCTTTCTATTGATTCGACTACAGCGAGAGCTTCGAGCTCGTAACTGTGATAGCGTTTCTCATTGTCTGTAGTGGCCCGACTATAATATATAACCGGTTTCCACTCGTCTATTTCTTTTTGCATTAACGCACCTGCCAAACCGATAGCACTCGCGTCCGTATGCACTTGATGATCTGCCTCAACCCTGTATGCAGTAATTACAGGTCGGGAGATTAAAATTGTCTTTAACTTTTCGAACGATTCGTTCTCTTTGTCTGTCCACTTAAATGCTTGATCTTTGCGCAATAATTGGTTCAACGGTGCAGCAATCACCGCATAACCAGGCACGAACTTTCTAAAATAGCCACTTAAACCGAGGAACTGTCTGATTTCTGTAACGTTTTCTGGCGCTTTAAACTCGCGTATTGCTTTTGTTTTAGCCAAACCCGGAGCTATTCCGTCTGGAGTTAATTCGTGGCCCAGAAATTCAATTGTAGTTTTTAGAAACTCGCACTTTTGTAAATTAAGCGTAACGTTTGCTTTATGTAAGGCGTTCAGGACACGATCTAATTTCTCATACATATCATTCACTGTTAGGCTACCAATTAGTATATCGTCCATATAGTTCATCATGTCATCAGGTTTAACACTTTCTTTTATTTTAGCGATAAGGCGTTGAAAAACTGCCGGAGCGTTTTTAAGCCCGAACGGCATTCGCTTAAATTCATACAACCCTTCTGTTGTAATAAACGCTGTAAACTTTCGGCTACTTTCCTCGATAGGAATCTGATAATAGCCACTGTTTAGGTCTAGAACCGTGAAATATTTAAAACGTTTTGCTTTTTGTAACTGTTCTTCAATATTTGGTGTCGGAAACATTTCTTTGCGCATATGCAGATTTAACCGTCGGAAATCTACGCACAATCTATCACTACCGTTTTTCTTTTTAACCAAAATCATGGGGCTTGCGTATTCGGAATCGGACTTACAAATTATATCACTATTGAGTAATTCTTTTATCATATCTGCGATTACCTGCTTTTTCGGTTCAGGTACCCGAAACGGTTTTTGAGCTATTGGAACGTTAGTATCGAGATCGATTTTCATTTTCACTAGTTCGGTACGTCCGATTTCGCTTATGGACGTTGCAAAAACATCACTATATTTGTTCATTAAACGAACCAATTCGTTTTTAATTTGTATTTCGTCGATACCGCATTTCATTTCATCACTGCAAAACTTTTTGCTTTCTTTTTCGACAACTGTCCTATCACATACATCTGCAATGGTAGTTTTCCCGTTCACGATCGTCATGCGTATATCTTTAAACAGATCTTGCCCTAATAGCAAATCCACCGGTAAGAGTTCATTGTCCACTACGTAAAGGTATACAACGCCTTCAAAATTGTCTACTTTCAAATTGACGCGTATCTTTGAGTTAGCGTACACAACGCCTCCACAAAAACCATTAATCTTTAACGCACACTTTTCTATAGCGCATTCGAGATAATTTGCTGCCGTATGTCTTATCATACTGCACTCACTTCCAGTATCAATTAGAGCTATATACTTATCACCATTTATCGTAACAACTTTTTCAAAATTGTTTTCTTTAATAACCTTTTCGTACTCAGTTTTCGTCGTACGCGTCGCTACACCTTTCTTGCCACAATTTTCTGGCTCGGTTTTAGGATGCACTTTTTGGCAATCAATGCACCTACGTCTACGTTGTGGTTGTGGGCATTTCGAAGAAATGTGCCCTTTTTGTTGGCAATTGTAACATATCAACTGCTTTTCGTTATTATCACGTTTTTTGTTATCACGCTTTTCGTTATAATTCGATTCAAAATTTGTCTTTTCAGGTTTAAACGTACGCACGGGTAAATTTTTAGAATAATCAAATATTGTTTGCCGAAATTCCCGCATAGAACTAAAACGACTTGCTGCAATAGCTGTTTGTAACTCGCGCTGTTTGAGTCCATCTCTCGCGTATTTAACTATAGCGGATTCACTTAGTCCAAATCTTTTACCTAGCGCACCTATACGAAAACAGTAGTCAAGCAGACTTTCGTTTGTTTTTCGTACCGCCTGAGACATTTTAAAATGTACATCAGCCTCGTCAGGCACACAACTGAATTCGTCACATAAACATTTTGCCAGTTCACTCCAAGTCGCATACAATTTGTCCGAAGAATTTAACCAAAGTTTCGCTGCGCCCTTGAGCCGACTATATACCGCCAATAATAAACATTTTTCTTCCCAATTATACGCTTTAGCTGCACTATCTACGCGCTCTACAAATTGTTCGACGGAAAGCGATGACTCGTTTGTTGGATCAAAGTCCGGAATAGTTTCCGCGATTTCCTTAACCGAATACGTACTACGCCCTGCACTAGTAGGCAAACTACTAGTTGGAGAACTCAACTGTTCTTGATCCCGACGCATGTTCGTTTCACTAACGTTATGGTTCGCTTGCAACAGCTGCAATACTGAGCTGAACATGTCTCGCAATTCACTAATTTGCTCTTGCAAATTTACATTCGAAATGTCTATACTGTCCGAACCGACCGCCTCGCACAAACGCAAAACTAGTTCATTTTTCAAACCTTCTGTTGAAAGCCCTTTCTCGCTTAAAATTTCTTTTAAATCGGTTAATTTTAATGTATTTATTTTAACAAGCGGCATTTTGAACGGTTATTTCGAATTTTACGACAGTTGAATAAGATTTTTTTACTTAACCACAATCTAATTCAATTCCAATTAGATCGCTTTTTCGTTTGTTTTGCTTCACAACTTTACTTGGTTTTTTTTTTTATTTTTTATTTCTCTGTTCAACACGTTGTTGCAACTATCGCTGTTCATTCTACGCTAATCGCTGTTTTTGTATTACACACTCGTTTAGGGATATTATACGTTCATCCCGTTCGCTCTTATGTATAATCGCCGAATATTCGCGAAATTTTCCATTACGCCAGCGGAGCACCCAGATTTGCCCAGCGGAGTCTCATTTACGTCTGCGTGGAAATTATCCGCTTCTGAAGTTGAAAGGATAGCCGATATTAAATTAAACACTCCGAATTAGCATTTAACAATTCAATAACACTTTAATGCGTTTATTCAGTTTAATAGTACAAAGTAAAGTATAAAACGATTAGAAAATTAATACGTTGGTTTATGATGCTCGTTGGTACGTGCACGACTTTCTTGCTACTTCTCGTCTACCTCTATTCGCACTCAGACGGAGTTGCCATCGTCTTACAATAGTTTTATGGGATACTTGTAGCTCACTCCTTATGAACCTTAAAAAGAAAAACAATCATCTAAACTGGTCATGGAGTACCTTAAAAGCTGAACGCACTTGGTCTAACCAACCGTATATGAATTCTCTGGGTTTCGGATCATAATGGTATTGAAGGTAACGAAATTTGCAGAAAAAACTAGCAAAAAAAGAGAGAAGCAACTCCCTTTATATGCCCAGGGTCCTTCTGCGGTACAGGAAAGGGGGCAATATCTAATTTGACCATATAAGAAGAGGAAACCCGCAGGGAACTATATATAAGCGCTTTTAGTTCCATGCTTTAATCCTCGAAAGGGGGCACAATAGATCTCATGGTCACAATGCTCTATCCCTAACAATAATAATAATATCATGTAAATTTCTTTGTAAGCCAAACTTGCTTGAACTCCAGCTTTCGTTAAATGCCCACGCGTAATAATATGTACTAATTATCCTTGCTGTTTTGAACGTGAAATAGCATGATTTCTTGTCTTAGCGCACCCAAGCAATTGTGTTAAATTTTTCAAGAAATATAATAAGTAATTGACAACAGCTTTTCGAACAGATTCGAAATATATTCGACCTCTAAAATGGTGTTTGTTCATGCCAACAAATTTTCCTTTAGAGTAGATACTTGGCTTTTTTGTAACGGTTAAAAGGGCGTTGACAAAAAAATCTCCCTTTTATTTTTAATATAGGCAAATAAAATCACAAACGGATCTAGGGTGTCAATATGTATGCAAATATTTTACTAGCTATTTAATTTTTTATTTTTATAGTTTACGAAATGTTAACCACTACAAATTTATTTTATTCAACCTTGCTTCCCAATCCCAGCAGCCCATTTGGCTAGGCTGCTGAATTTCGCTGTCATTTATTAAACACTTGGGAAATACAAATTACAAGTGAAGTAATAAAAGCAAACACTGACATATAAATGGTAATAGCAAATAAAATAATATGTCTTTTAAACGAACGTGCATAGAATTTGCACATGCCTAAAACGATTTTTACAAAAAACCGAAAAGGGAAATTAAAGTAAAAAAACTGTATATTTATTCAAATTGTTTTCACTCCCAATTATTATTTTGTTTTTCATTTTAATGCTTTCACTTTTTAATGGTTGATTTCGTAATGTTGTCGAGCTGTTGAAAGTTGAGGCTAATAAGTTAATGAGAATGGCAATTAATTTTTCGCAAGGGACCTTGCGGTCGAAATAAAATGCCACATGTCTATCTAACACATACACATACATGCATATCTTCATACATTAATGTATAGCTTAACAAACCCAACAGCGAAAAAGGCAACAATTCTGCAATTCACTTTTGTTTTTGTGATTTTATTTAATGCGTACTACATGGCGTATGAGTTATGCGTAACCTCACAGCCGTGACAGCAGTGCGCTCATTAGCCTTGCGAATTTTTCGAGTCGTTGACACTATCGCAGTCACGCCACAACGCAATGAGGCAAACGGGAATAAGTTAATCTTTTCATCTTTCATCGTTGGTCGGCACAATAATTAAGCTCTTTAAATGTATACTTAAACTTTTAAAATCGGTAAACTCGCTTAAATGAAATTTACGACTGTTGAGAGCTTTCCATAATGTAATTTTAATACTTTTGGAATGGTGAATATGTGAAGAATATCTGTTTAAAAAGAGACAATGTGTGAGAGGATTGGGTATTCATGTGCAATAAATTCATTAAAATTTATTAACGCAATGGTCTGCCCTTTTTATAAATATCTGCAATGAAAATATTTTTATTTTACAAACGTACATATCTATTACAATTATCACCCAATTTTTCTAACGTATCTCAAAAAGCAAATTTTAATGAAATTATATCAGTAGTTGAAACAGATTTTTTTGCTTTTGTGGTTTTTTCTAAGTTTTTCTATTTGGAAATAATTTCAGCATGCTTTATTTAGTAGCAGAAGAGGTTTCTAAGTTGTACCATCGTCAGTCTTATTTACTATTGTGAACCGTTTCGCATCTGGTAGTCTTGTAAGCCTTTCGCAGTGGGCCAGAGGTTTTCAATGAGATTTAGATCAGGACTGTTCCGAGATCAGTCCAGTGCATAATTGCATTAACATTTCCATCCACCAAGGCCAACTCTCCACCACAGTGGTAGGAAAACAAGCCCAGATCATTAGGCTGTATCCCTGACTAGCGTCTGACGCACTCATTTTTGAAACATTCGCCGACTGTTATCCGAGCGATTGTCATTGTGTTCGAACCGAAAAATTTAGTTTTGGATTCGTCCAAAAATATTGCTCTTCTCCAATCCTTTTTGATCCAGGCTTTGTGCATCTTAACGTCGAGAGTGTATTTTTTTCAGGCCGACGGGTAGTCAGTTCGGCTTCTTGTAAACGCCGGCGCAAATTTCCACAGTTCCAGTTATTTCTACTCTATTTAGTTCCCTGCTAATTTCTGCAGCTATTTTTAACCGATGCCAATTGCTAATTCGTCTAATACGGCAGGCATCCAAAGACGTGGTATTTTTTGGACGTCAGTGTTTTAATCATTTTTGCGTTTCAGGCACCCAGTTTTTGCATATTTTTGAGGAAAAGCACCTACAGTAGTTCTGCTGAATCTTAGTTTTCCACTAGTTTTTCGTGTGCTCCTGTTTTGAGAATGTAAAACCTAAATTATGGCTTAGCCGATACTGTGCTACTTTTTTCAAACACTACGATAACAAACTTTTTGTTAGATTTATGCCCATGAAGCAATTCGAAGTAAGAACGCCGATTCATTAACCCATTAACGACGTATGTTACATACATGTAACGCGAGCATACCGTTTGAATTCAGGCAAATAAAAAACAAAATTGAATTACACTTAAGTTTTTAGACATGAAAATGTCTTTGAGAGGAGTGCTTTAATCGTTTTGTGGCATTGGTAGATCAGTTTATCAAAACAAGTGGAATAAAGCAGTCGCGTTTACTTTCGTGTGTTCAGTGAAGCTCAAAAAAACACCAAATGGCAAACAGAAGGAGGTAAGTATTCGTTTTTTTGAACTTGCGTAATTACAACTGTTAAGTTTTTTATATAGTGATGTTTTGTTAAATTCAGGCAATATTTTATGCTAAAAAGTTTTCGATTTTCATGCCTTAAATTTGAATAGCCAGGCATAAACTGAAGGCGTTACATATATGTAACATCAGTCTTAACACCGAAGAGTAGCGTATCACCGTTTGTATTACGTTGTGTTTGTTTTTATTCAAATTTTATTAGAGAATTGATGTCTGTACAAGATGCGATGCAATTTCTAGAATCATTAGATTCAGATGATGAGGATATTGTCAAACTGTTTTGTGAACCACCAGAGGAGGAGGAACTTTCGGGAGAAGACTCAGCTGATGAAGACGATGCTGGTCAATTACACAATTTACCACGAAAGCAACTAATGGCTCCATGTGAATTAGTTTGTCGGTCGGGAGACAATAATATACTCTCTGATAGACTTCCAGAAGAGGAATTCAGTGCATTATTAACAGATGTTGTTAATAACTCGTACACAAATATAAACACTAGTCTTTTAGAATCCACACCCTCAACTACAATGCATAGTACTCCAGAAACTTCGAAAAAAGCAAAGTCCTTAGAGGATGTAAGTAGTCCACGTTCCCTTGCTAACCTGCAACCAACGCCATTCGCCTCTGAAGAGTCTGCGCCAAAAACACCGGAAAAAGAGGTAGTATTTATTGACATAACACCACAAAAGCTGGAAGTACGAGGCCCGAAAAGAGCAAATACATATATCCAGACCAAGCATTCCCCGTGCGAATAAGAAAATGAAAACAAGTGATATGGTGTGGCTTGGTGCTGAAGAAGGAACAGGTGCTAGACTAGCATTTCCAGATGCTGACTACACTGATTGCTGTAATTTACGACCATATCAACAATTTGAAAAATTTTACAGCGAAGATGTTTTAGAACTTATTTGTGAAGAAACAAACAAATACGCTGTCTTAAATGATGTACCAAATCCAAATGTGACCGTAACTGAAATGAAAGTCGTAATAGGAGTTATGTTGGTCACTGGTTATACGTCCCGACCGACCAAAAGAGATTACTGGTCAAACGATAAAGATTTATTTTGCGCTATGGTGTCAGATGCAATAAGACGTGATAGGTTTGAACTAATACTTCGCTACCTTCATTTTGCTGATGCTGGTTGTTATTCTTCTGACGACAAAATCTGGAAATTGCGACCACTTACAGATGCTCTGAAAAAAAAGTTTTTGAAAAATTTCAAGCCAGAACCCGATTTATCATACGACGAGTCTATGGTGGAATACTATGGACGTCATGGATGCAAACAATTTATTCGTGGAAAGCCATTACGTTTTGGATATAAGATGTGGTGTTTAAACACACCTCTTGGCTACCTCATAAATTTCGAAATGTATCAAGGGAACAATCCGCGCACAAACCCAGAATATCCACCAAAATATGGAAAAAATGCTTCGCCATTATTTTCGATGATTGATGATTTCGATGATGATACAAAGCAACTTCCTTTCGCTTTTTATTTTGATAATTTATTCACCTCAATTGGAATGTTGCTTGGATTGAAACAACGTGGTTACTATGGTACCGGAACTCTTAGAGAAAATATGTTGCCAAAATTATGCCCATTACCTAACAAAAAAGATTTGAAAAAGAAAGAGCGTGGGTTTGTTGTGAATAAAAAAATTGAATGTGCTGACATTTATATTACTAAATGGGTCGATAATTCGGTAGTGACTATCGCTTCCACCATTTTTGGAAAAAATCCAATTAGCAAAGTGAGTAGGTATTCTAGAGTTGAGAAGAGAATAATTAATATACCTCGTCCGTATGCAGTCTCTCGATACAATGCTAGTATGGGTGGAGTTGACAGAATGGACCAAAACGTAAATGCCTACCGCATCGGAGCCAGAGGAAAAAAATGATGGTTCTCAATTTTCACCTGGCTTATCGATGTTTCTGTTCAAAATGCTTGGCTGTTACACCGCAAATCCGGCTCAGCGCTCTCTCAACTTCAATTCCGTCGAGCTATAGCAGAACATTATTGTTTGACTCTGGGTGTACCAAAGCCACCGAGTGGTTTTCGAAACCCAAAAACTCGAGAAGAATCTCAATGTTCTCGTTATGATTGTTACAACCACTTCATTTCGGTTATACCAAATAACAAACGGCGCAGATGTCAAGGGAGTGGCTGCACCTCCAGCGTAACAACTTGTTGCGAAAAATGTAATGTGGGCTTATGTGTTAAGTGTTTCAAAAATTATCATTTTTTTTCTTTATAAACATTATATTTTTTGCCTTTTTGTCTTACATGAAATACATATATGTTGTCATTACAAGTGAACTTGAAATTTCGTTTATTATTAACTTTATTTTTATCGACATAGGCGAACTTTGAACTTTTTTCAAATTCAAATTTTTGTATCGTTTTATGTAGTACTTTGTAATATGAAATATTTTCCCTTTCCTTTTTGTTATTATAATAAAAATGACATCACTATCTTAAGAAAACCTCACTTGATTACTCAATTTTATTTCATATACCATATCCGGCCTGTTGTTACATGTATGCAACAGGTGGCCCCACCCACATCGGCGTAAGTTTCACTTTTTTTCACTTACACATGCCTTTCTATGCTCTATCCTAGCCTACTCTACAAATTTCAGATCTCTCCTTAGAAATTTAGGGTCTCGTCGTTAATGGGTTAATCTGTTAGTCTGCGAATTATAACTTGTTATGTGCTGGACTAAAATATTAATTATTTATTATTATTTAATAATAACAATAATAATTTGGCGCTTATATGATGCTATACCTCAATGTTGTGGCAAACTTTTCCTACAATTTGTGGGCCGCGTCTTGATTTGCACCACAAATTGAGAGACCAACAGCACTAAGTCGACTCAACGATTTTTTAAGGCATATATAAATAAATTCGGAGGTTTGCCATTACCTGTAGAGGGGCAACCGCTATAAGAAAAATTATTTTCTATGGATCTGGTTACTCAATTATGGCGTTTTCTTTTTGCCAAATAATATTGTCCTGTTTCACAGAAATATGTGCTCATTTTAAGGACAACAAATAACCTTATCTAAATGTTACGAACAAAGAAAGCAAAATTTATTTCGAAAAAATAAAACGCCATACGCTCAAAAATTACATATATGGATATCATGTGCTACATGTTGTATTGAAGTCAAAAAATCAAATAACTGAATTAATAAGTTTTCTTTTGGAAAATGATTGGAAAATGACTTGTTGTACAAAATTAACATAGCAGAAATTACTTATATAAAATGCATTAAAAACCGATGTTTAGAATATTCCTAATAATGACGGCAACATAATTTTTTTCTAAGGCCTAGTGAAGATTAAATAATATTTTTCGCTACTTCTTATTACCTTTGACTTTATGATTACATAAAATAACTCATCGTATTAGTGTAAATATCTAATATCTCTAGTTGTTCGATGCAATATTTTCTTTTATTTTTTGCTGTACACTCAGTAGTTTTCCGATTTGTGTTTTAGATGGTGTCAGTTTAATTTTAAAACAAAATTAGATTACTTTTCAAAGAAGTAACCTTTGTAAATAGCCAAGGACGTTTAATCACTGCTTCTACGTAAAATTAGTCTAAAGTAAAGTAATGCAATTTAGGTAATTTAAATGGAACGTGCTATAATGATCGTTTGTTTGTTTTATTTGCCATTTTTGTGGATATTTCATGACAACTAGTTCCGATTTTGAAAAACTATATAAAACTCCTTTAAGAAATTTATTGCATTTTCCCCTTACTTTTTATTTTTAGCAAATGTACTAGCCCAAACTTTTTATTCTATTCTTTTTATGTTATTAACTCTGTAAAAAAATAAATACTTAGTAATTTGTATATTTATTTACTTAGGTATATATTATTTATTCAATTCATTGATTCTAAATATCCAATGTGTGTCGTTTAAAGCCGTAAGGTTATGGGATAATAAATGAACCATGTTAACCTATTTTCAAATATGCCGCATCAAGTTCAGCAGAAAGAGCTGCACATTTAGATGATCATATATTTTGTAAATGCTCAAAAGTAATTATTTGTGTTGTCACAAAAGGACATGACTACCAGATGTGCTTACGTATTTGAATGTACGTACATTATTCTTTATTTGCTTTTTTCAAGATAAAATATATTTGATAAAAGTGTTGGTTTTGGGAAAAGTCATGAAAAAAATAAGAACACGATGTAGGCTGTTACACTTAACAAAAGGATATTAATTATCATTTAACGAATTAAATTCATATCAAATGTATTCTAACTAAGCGGCGCAAAATTTAGCTTGAAATCAAATAACGAGTTTAAAAAAAATTTCAAATTTAAAATTGACTTAAACAAAAATAAAAATGATTATATTTGTGTATGAATGTAATAATTGCGGACATGTAGCCTGCCACCCAAAAACTGGTGTTCCAATATTTCAGAACTTTTTACAGCCATATCTTGGCACAAGTTTCCGCAAAACAGTTTTCCATTTTATTGATAGTCAGGTTGCATTGGAATAATTCAATAATTTAATTTGAAATAAATTAATTTCGAATTATAATTTATAATAAGTGCTAATATGACAATAATCTAGGTACATTTTTCAGTAAAACTAGATCTTCGTTTTTCGTTTCTACAGCTATATAAAAGTATATACATATTTAATTTTTATAAGAAGTGAATTTGAGTTAATAATAGTTATAACTGTCATCGTAGATGCTCACCTCTAAATACGAAAGTGACGAGCGTACACTTTTTTTGGTTCATTGCATATATTTGAGCCGTACTAAAAAAAAAGCAAATTATGCAAATCTTACAGTTTCTCCGGTCAAAAATATCCTGACTCAGCGTCAATCCTACTAAGACCGAGATGGAAATTAAGTTATGCATTGTTGCTAAATATCATTTTTAGATATTCTAGGTAGGTCAATCGGCTGAAGACGAAACATCGAATACCACACCAGGAAAATGCTTACTACTAGGCAAATGTAAAAAATAAAATAATAAAACCAAATATTCTACACGCAGATGTAATTAGACCCATTCACTCCTATGATGTCACCGTTTGGGAAACGGTGGTACTCAAAACTTTCTTCGAAGCCAAGATAGAATGGATATATCGGACGGCTTCCGTGCTTGTCATCTCAGCTTACACTTACCAGACCTCTGTAACGCTGTTCTGGCAGAGCTAAATGACATTATCTCTAACCTCTGACAAAACCAGATCAAATACTGGACTCCTCGTAGGGGTACACATCAGATGGGCCATGAAATTCAATTCTCAAACTACCAGGCAAGTTTGAACAAAAAATGCCATTATGTATGGAACTCGATTTCTTTAGCATGGGCACCACAGGCACGCTTGCAGAAGTCCAGACGCTGAACCCAATTTTCGACGGTTTTCAAGCATAAATCGGCCGATAATGCTGCAATTTCACGTTCGATATTCGTACGAAGTTCATCAATCGTCGCTGGCTTATTGGCATAGACCATAGATTTGACGTAGCCCCACAGGAATTAGTCTAACGGCGTCAAATCGCACGACCGAGGCGGCCAATTGACTGGGCGATTTCGGGAGATAACACATTCACCAAATTTGGTTTTCAATAAATCGATTGTGACATTCGCTGTGTGGCTTGTGGCACCATCCTGTTGGAACCACATATTGTCCAAGTCCATATCATCCAATTCGTGCCGGTCTTGATTATCACGGAAGAAGTATGACCCAATGACGCCGCCGGCCCATAAACCACACCAAACCGTAATTTTTTCGGGCTGCAATGTTGACTCATGGAGTACGTGTGGATTGCTGCCTGTCCCATAACGTATATTTTGATTATTGGCGAAGCCATTCAGCCAGAAGTGACGACAACCATAAATTGGACGTAGCGCTCTTAAAGTTGAGGCCATTGACTCCGAATTTCGGCAGTAAATTTTAAAAATTTCGACTCGTTGTTGGATCGTATATCTTTCCGTGATGAAATGGCAAACCTTACTGAAGAGAAATGTCAAAAGAGCGGGGAAAAATATGGCGTCGTTTGCTGTCACTATCGGTCTACTTTTGTAGCGTCCCTATTGCAAGACCCTTTATATATTGTAGGCCACGTGTGTGTATGGGTGTTCACGTGCTTGTACGTACTTACGGCTAATTAGACCTTAAGTTTTAGATTCTAAGAATTTGATTGTAACTAGACCTTAAGGTTCATTTGTAACTAGCGAGTAGACGACTGTTTAATAATAACGAGTAAGAACCGTTGTTTGTGAAAAGAGGCTAAAAGCCATTTTATAAAATACAGAAGAGTCATTCGATTTTGGTGCACACTAACGGGCGTACGTGTTTTACTAAACTGATTGCCACCTGATATATTTCATCAGAAGTGGTCGTTTGAACCAATTTAAATCGCTAAATAAAGTAAACCAAGTTTTGAAAACGCGCTAATAAATTTTGAAATATGAATCGCGATATCATAAACGCAGAGAAATATTCTCTATTGCAGTTGAAGGCCTGGTGTACTGCAGTAGGTATCAATGCGAGCGGTGCTAAGGCGTCTTTGGCTGCAAAATTAAATGAGTTGTCAGCCGAAGCTCGAGGATTATGCCCAGCAGTGGATAAGGTGAGCAAACAAAGTGGCGACGATGGCGAAAACAACGGCACAAATAACGGCGAGGACAACGGCGAAGACAACGGTGAGGACAACGGCCGAGACAATGGTGAGGATAACGGTGAAGACAATGGTGAGAAAAACGACGAAGACAACGGTGGAAATAACGGCAGAGTTCTAAGAAGCGGCAACGTACAACGGAGTGGTAAAAATGTGGACGACGACAATAATGCAGTGTACATGCAAAGAGGTATAGCATGTTTGCGTAGCGGCACCTTCGGAGATCCTCCAATAAGTGATGTGGGAGACAATGAAAGTTCTGTTGACGGCGCGGCTGATCATTTAAATACCGTTCGCATCGACGACGACGATGAAGCAACAGCCCTTACAATAAGACTACTCCAAAAAGAAGTACAGTTGCTTAAGCTACAAAAGGCTATGCTAGAGAAGGAAGACGCAATGGCGAGAACGAGCAAACGAAGCGACAATATTTCGTTTGATACACTAAAAGAAGTGATACCAATGTACGACGGCGGCGATGGATACACTACGTGGCGCAATCAGGTAATGCACTGCCGTGAAATTTTTAAGGTAGATGACGCCATGCTGTGCGTGGCTATACGGCTGAGGCTGAAGGGCCTCGCGCTCACGTGGTACAACGCCAAGTCAAGTTTTCCGAAAGATTTCAACGAGTTGCTGTGCGAGATGGATACCGTTTTCACCTCCGGCGAAAGAAAACTCGAACGCCGCCGCAGATTTGAAAAACGAGTTTGGTCGCCCGAGGAAAGTTTTGGAAATTACTACAATGACAAATTTATGCTGAGCAGCGACTTGAACATATCCGATGAAGAGTTCGCTGACTACCTTGTTGAAGGCATCCCCGACAGGCAGCTACGTATCCAAGCAAGACTCCAAAATTTCACGTCGGCGAATGAGGTGGTAAGAGCTTTCCGCTCGATAACGTTGCCAAGACGTGCAGCGGTCAAGCCATTCGTCGAAGAGCGGCTAAGATGCTACAACTGTAACTGTTCCGGACACTATGCTAAGGATTGTAAAAAACCAAAGAGGGAAGCGGGCACGTGTTACGCATGCGGGGAGCAGGGCCACTACGCTACAGAATGTAAGCGATACAAGAAGGACAGGAACAATTTTGTAAGTTATTTTAGATTATATGTATTTGCACACGTGAACACTTATATATTTATAGAGTGCCTAGTTGATTCAGGCAGTCCTGTTAGTCTGTTGAAGCAGGCCGTGGTGCCCCCAGGATTAGAGTTAGAAGAAGTGAAAGAGAAATACTACGGGTTAAATAAAACAGTTTTGTGTGTTTTTGGAAAAATTAAATGTATAATAAAAGTCCTGAATAAAGACATTTTAATTGAATTTCTAGTGGTACCAAATGGAAGTATTAATTACACAGCATTGTTAGGTAGAGACTTTATTGAGGCAAGTCATGCAAAGTTGAAGATTGGTAATGTTGAGTTTATGGACAAAGTAGCGCAAGTTGGGACAGTAAGAAGTTTAAACGAACTCGAGGAAACCCATGCAAGTGGAAGAATTGTTAAGTCATACGGTGCGAACAAAGGAAGTAACAGAAACAAAGTTGAGATGACATACAAAGTTAAAGAAATGGGTCAGTTAGATGCAACAAAGAAAGGTTCGAGCGGAAATATTGACATCAAAAAAAATATAAACGGAAGCGTTAACGTTAACGATGCCGTAAGCGAAATTATGGCTATAGACGTATGTGAGGGAACAGATGTAAGCCTCAAACTGGGAGAAGATATTAGATACGATGATAAGGTACTCTTTAACGAAATCTTCACAAAAGTGTATTTAAGTTCCAAGAAGTTAGACAAACCTTTAGTTAGAAAAGAAATGACACTTGTACTAGATGATGATAAGGCGTTTGCCTGCGCCCCAAGAAGGCTGTCATACAAAGAGAAGTTAGAATTACAGATCATAATAGACGAATATCTACAGAAAGGTTATATACGACCTAGCGAGTCGGAGTTCGTGTCACCTATAGTGTTAGTCAAAAAGAAGACAGGTGAGCTTCGGTTATGCGTTGATTATAGGAAGCTAAACAAAGTTACAGCAAAGGACAGCTACCCTATGCCACTTATAGACGACTTGTTGGATAGGTTAGCGAACAAGAAAATATTCACGAAATTAGATCTCAAGAACGGGTTTTTTCACGTGTTTATGAGTGAAGACTCAATAAAGTATACTTCGTTTACTACACCGTTAGGGCAATACGAGTTCTTAAGAATGCCGTTTGGACTTAAAAACGCCCCTGCAACTTTTCAGAAGTTCATCAACAAAATTTTTGCAGACATGATTCGCAATGGAGAGGTAATAGTTTATCTGGACGATATTATGATAGCAACGGACAGTTTGAAAGAGCATTTTGAGATATTACAAAAAGTATTTTTTAAGATCGTACAGAATAACTTGGAACTAAGGTTAGATAAATGTGAGTTTTTGCAATCGAAGATAGCATATCTTGGCTACACTATCACTGGTGAAGGGATTCAGGCCGATGAAAAAGGATTAAAAGCTATAGAGACATTTGCCGTTCCGACCAAAGTCCACGAAGTTCAAAGTTTTCTTGGCTTATGCTCATATTTCCGAAGATTTATTAAAGATTTTTCAACGATAGCGAAACCTCTCCACGACCTTACGAAGAAAGACAGAAAGTTTCAGTTTGGAGATACAGAGTTAGAGTGTTTCAATAGCCTCAAAGAAAAATTGATTGCATCCCCTCTGTTGGCAATCTATGACCCAAACGATGCAACAGAGTTGCACTGTGACGCAAGTTCGTTAGGCTTTGGAGCAATATTGCTACAGAAAAAGAAGGACACTAAACTACATCCAGTTTTCTATTTTTCTAAGCGCACGACAGACACAGAGTCGAAGTATCACAGCTTCGAACTGGAGACACTTGCGATCATATACGCGTTAAAAAGATTCAGAATTTACTTACAAGGTATAAAGTTTAAAATCGTTACGGACTGCAACTCATTAACTTTAACGCTCAATAAAAAAGACATGAATCCTAGAATAGCGAGGTGGGCGTTGGAGTTACAAAATTATGACTATGAACTCGAACACAGGTCAGGAAAAAGAATGCAACATGTGGACGCACTAAGTAGAGTAAATAACGTTCTAGTAATCCATGCAAATACTTTTGAAGAAAATCTAATAATATGCCAGAGTAGAGACGAAAAGATAGGAAAAATAAAAAAGAAGCTAGAAGTCAGTGAAGATAGTCACTACGAGATGAGGAACGGCATAGTTTACAAAAAGAAAGACAAAAGCCTACTGTTTTACGTACCAGAGTCTATGGAAAAACACGTTTTATACAAGTATCACGACGAAATGGGGCATTTAGGGGCAGACAAAGTTGCGGAAACTATAAAAAAAAGTTACTGGTTTCCGAACGTCATAAAAAAAGCCACCACTCACATTGAAAATTGTCTTAAGTGTATCGCTTTTTCTAATAAATGTGGCAGAAAAGAAGGTTTCTTACACATGATTCCAAAAGGAAATGTACCCTTCGAAATGATACACATAGACCACTACGGACCGATTAATAGTACATCCACAAAACAGAAACATATTTTAGTAATAATTGATGCGTTTACGAAGTTTGTTCGCCTTTACCCGGCAAAGACTACGATGTCAAAAGAGGCGGTCTCGGCATTGAAAGATTACTTTAGGGCGTATAGCAGGCCAAAATACGTGGTGTCAGATCGAGGAACATGCTTTACTTCAAACGAATTTGAGGAATTTCTAGTAGACAACAACGTTGAGCATATAAAAGTCGCCACAAATTCACCCCAAGCAAATGGACAAGCCGAAATTGTCAATAAAAGTTTAGGACCCATGATAGCAAAAATTACAGATTCCGAAAAAGAAGGTGGCTGGGTAAAAGCGTTAGAGTCTGTGGAGCACGCGATGAACAACACAGTACATAGAGCAACAAAAGAGTTACCCAGTGTATTACTGTTCGGGACAAGACAAAAAGGTAAAGTCGTAGACAGGCTTAGAGAAAATTTGTTAGAGCCGATTCAAACGTCAAGCCCGGTACCACTAGGAAAAATTAGAGAACAGGCACAGTCAGCACAAATTAAAGCACAAATTTACAACAAAGGATACTCAGATGCTAAACGGCGAGATGCTCGTAAGTTCGACGTAGGCGACTACGTAGTAGTTTCCAACGTCAGCTCACAAGTAGGAGCGTCTAGCAAACTGATACCTAAATTCAAGGGGCCGTATAGAGTCTCGAAAATTTTAGAAAACGATCGTTACATAATAGAAGACGTAGAGGGATTTCAGCAGACTCAAATACCTTACAGGGGTACCTGGTCGGTTGCAAATTTAAAGCCATGGTACGAATACAGGAAAACGAAAAACAAACTGTGAAGGCTTTGACTTTCAAAGTTTGACAACGTTCCTTTAACGCCGTAGAATCAGGAGATCCTATAAGTCAGGACGGCCGAGCTGTAGGCCACGTGTGTGTATGGGTGTTCACGTGCTTGTACGTACTTACGGCTAATTAGACCTTAAGTTTTAGATTCTAAGAATTTGATTGTAACTAGACCTTAAGGTTCATTTGTAACTAGCGAGTAGACGACTGTTTAATAATAACGAGTAAGAACCGTTGTTTGTGAAAAGAGGCTAAAAGCCATTTTATAAAATACAGAAGAGTCATTCGATTTTGGTGCACACTAACGGGCGTACGTGTTTTACTAAACTGATTGCCACCTGATATATTTCAATATTAAACATATGGCCACAATGGATTGCATTTGTCCGCTACCGCCAGCGACGGCAATAGAAATAAGTCTATCGCAACGAATGTTCGTCGGACGAAAGTCGTTGTTCTAATTTTGCGATGAATAGTTCGCCGTCCGCCGGTATTGGTATACGTGGGAAGAAGTGGCAATTACCAAGCAGCCAATTATTTAATAAAATCGCGAGGCTTTTTGTTTTTCTGTGTTTATAAGATATTCTCAGTGGTTCAACTTTTAAGTCAAAGAAGGAAATAAATTGCTTCCGTCAGCGGTACCAAAACGGTATTTCGTGTTTTAGCTTACGGTGCCCTCCATGACTTTGCACAGTGGCAGTTGCTCTAATCGAAACTAATCTAGCAATTTTTTTTTTTACCCGGGCACTCTTATATGCAAACGTGTATATTTCTTCAATATGCTGCAAAATTTCGCACAATCAAAGGAATTTTTTGTGTGCTTGCTCTAACCACAAATTCAAACAGTAAAATTTCTACACAATTTACCCAAACATATTTACATACAGACATACATAATTTTACTGTTGGTCAATCCAAAACCTAGAAACATTCACAAAGTTAATTTAGCAATAAAATCTGGCCAACTGTTCACTGCTTTGGTTTTAATAGAATTTCTGCAATTTGAGCGACGCACGTGCTCAAGTACCAATTGACTCTGATTCCGTAACGTCAACTATGTTTCCTAAATACTAACACACTCAAGCTCACATACATAAGCATAAGAATCTGTAGAAACTTATTTATTTGTTTGATTGCCTAGTTTGTTATTGGTTGCTATGATATGGGTTTTGGCCTGCAACGTACGTGGCGTCATTTGGAACTGCCAGTGCAAATAGTTTAAATGATTTCACCGCATATCATATAAACCCATAATAAGTTATCGTTATATACATATGTGTATATGTATGTATGTATGGACGTAAGCTTATAAATACAAATGTACAAAATCTACATACATATATAGCGATAAAAGGCAAAGAGCCTTCACGCAATCGCAGACATTTATGTGACAATAGTTTAGTTATTGTTTGAACTTTATTCGAGAGAATTCATCTTATAACTGTAAGATATGCACAGATTGATTTTACTACATCACTTTAGATAAATTTATGCGTGCAATTTAAAAAAAATGTGTATCGCTTTGAATGTAAAGAAAATTTCGCTATCTAAATAGTAGCCAAGTAAAAAGAATAAGTACTAACTTATCTTAAAAACACCAGCTACGAAATTGCAAATTATTGAAACTTACCGATCTTAACTCAGAGTTTAGCGGTTAAATTGATAAATTTGCTTACACAGCAGTAGCCTAGGTTCCATTTGGTTCGTCCAATGCTCAAAGTTGTATTTTGGAAGGTGCCGAGAAAGATTCACTACATTTCGATTACAAGGTGAAGCGTTGATAGGACAGAAACCGAAATGATATAAAAGAATGATAATGAAAATAAAATAAAAAAACAATGTCCGTGTATGTGGTGAATTTCCTTTCCCAGTGAATTTGCAAGCTGCCAGAAAACTGGCAGATGAAGTAAAAAATTTCTTGTGAAAGTGAAGCCCCATTTTTAATTTAAGGATCTGTTTTCATTTATAGGCAAACCAGATGTCTTCGAGGTCGAAAATGTACACGTTCGCCCTCACACCGGAGGAAATAAAATGCAATGTGAAAGAAATGATGTTAATGATCTTATTTTTTATTTACTTCAATAATACATACAATTGGATTTATAAACGAGACCAGCTTTTGTGAAAAATTTGGAAATTGCGTAAATTCACTAATAAAAGCAACGCTTTTACATTAAAACTTTCCTAAATTTATATTGTAATTCGCTCAAAAAAAAGTTACCAACATACGTTAATAAAGAAAAAAATTGAAACAATTATCTTTTTAGATAAACAAAACGAAGCGCTCGCTTCCACGGTATTAGAAACCAAGAGTTCCAAGCGTCTGGTTGTTCTACAATAATCTGCAATAACTATTTGATTTGAAATTTCAAAAAAAATCATGAAATTCAAAGAAAGAAAATGCCAAAAAAGAAATGTCCATTACTGCATTCACTGTATTTTATTTGCTACATGACAATATCTGAGATATGAAATTCAAAATGTAATTCTGAGTTACTTATCTCTTTACTTATAAATTTAGCTCTGGTTATTCTGCCTTAAGCGGGCCTTAAAGTCTCACAAATTTTATGAAACTCATTTTCAACCAAACGAAAAACCTTTGAAGTCCAAAATTAAATTGCGAACACTTTCAAAGTTATCGAGTATTCAGGCCAGCAATCTTTTACATGAATTATCTATTATGTCGCTGTTACGTAAACGGAGGCACTGACTTCTTACTTTATTCACATTTTCACTGTTTAAGATTACTCTGAGCCACTAACAGGTGATTTTTGTACAGGTATTTTAAATTAGCCGCAACAAGTTTTTCGCAAATTTTTTCATAGAAGTTATGAATCCCGGTTTTATTATAAAATAGACAATCTTTAAACTACACTATTTTTTTATTCAGACAGATTTTCCTGAAAAACGTCGTTAAACCTAATACCCCCGTATACATATCCAAACAATAGGCGCAACACTTTACTGTTAAAAACCCAATACCATTTTGGGAGAATTTTTATTTAGTACAGATTTTCTGAAAACTACTCATTTAATTTAATCGACTTACTTCCTACTTACTTCACCAGCTTTGTCCTAATACATTCGGCAGTTTAATTTATGTTTTTTTTAATTCTTTTTTGTTTCGTTGAATATTTCCATTTCAAATTTTGTGACTCTTATTTTTTCGGTTAACTATCTTTCTTCCTAGTTTTTGTTTCTTTTATTTTTAACAAATGCAGCTAAAAAATATAGTCCTATACTTCTGCCCTAACATGCTCTCTAAATGTTGATATTCTTTATGAACTATGCGCGACACTATGTATTTAAACGTTTTCCACAAATATATTCAAAGTCACAATTGTGTCCGAATTAGCATGTATGTATAAAAATTTAATATTACAAGCAACTCAGTAACAATATGACCAAAAAATTCATTTTATTAAAAAAGAAGTAGTTATAAGTGAACAACTGCCTATACGATTTTGGAAGTATCTAACATTTAGCCTGGCAAAATGTGGAATACAATTCCGGCTTTGATAAATATGTGTTGAAACGTCTTACATAAAAGTTGAACCACATCTGAATGTTAATTGTTTTGATGGACTAAATAAAAGAACAAATTTTATTTTATTTGCACTCCCTTGGTAAAAAGCTTTAACACACAGATTTTGCAATGGTTGGAATAAAAAAAGAAAAATCAAGAGAAATAATCCACCAACAAATACAATAAAGTCAGTCCACCTTTGCTCTCGCCGATCAAACAGCTTTAAATACAATTGTTATGAGTACGATGTATGACAAAATAGTTGGAGGTGATCCAAACAGTTTGTTTGAGCTTAATTCGAAAAAGCAGTCTTAACTATTAAAAAATGCTCATATACCCAAAAGAGCGACCCCGAAGTAATGGACTTCGTACAGATATAAAGAGTTAAATATTGGAATCGTAGTATTAGTAATCGTAAGTAGTAAGTAGTAGTAGTAACATACATAAGTTTGGAGAGAGTTGCCAGTCATTTGAAAATTCAAATTTAATTAAAATATACACAAGTTATATCAAATGTTAAAATATGGGTTCGTCCCAGAAAAGAAGATGCATAGCTAACTTTATTGAGGGTTTTCACCTGTTTAAACGGTCGAATTTGATTAAACTATACACAAGTTATATAAATTACTAAAATATGTGTGTCAAACGGTTTGTAACGACAAGAAGGTTCATAGCCAGCAATAAGAAAACTCGGCCGGATTTTCTAGCATTGTTATGATCCTTAAAGGACAAATAGCTAATTATTTTACTTATGTAAGGAAGAAACTATAATTATTGAATTATTGTGGCATTCACAATGCTTCTAGAAAGCAAAAGGTTTTACACATAAAAGCTGTACACGAACCAATAATTTAGAGGTTTGAGGAAGATGGCATCGAAATAGATGGTCAGTGTATATCTGAAGAAACAGTTTTGCCTGTAATAGCTGACTTACATAAATGGCTAGTCTAATGTGTCGTACAAATTAATGGAATGAAGAAATGTCTTTACTGGTTTTAACAAATTATGCTTTCCAGAAATTTCCTTGTAAAAAACTACGTGTCTGTATGGAGAAAGGGGCTACGTAGTTTCTGAGTAGCCCCTTAAAAGTATACAAAAAATGGAAAATAAGAACCCACAATACAAAAGATAAAAGACGCATATACCTCGGTTGTGGCTTTATGTAAACGTCGCTATTAAAAGGGTGCAGCTCCTGAACCGGTGCAGCAATACAAATCCTTCTAAAGTGCTCAGAATTACCCGGATGCGCATTTTGGGCTAACTAATTTCAATATGATGAGTATTTCATTGAAAATGTGAATATAATTCGTAACTTTTATATAGAGTTTTAGAATTTTATTTCACATATTTCGTAGTTGAAATCGTTAACGTACTTATGAACATCTGATAATTAATGTTATTTGTTTTCCGAAATATTATTCAAATTTTTTATAATATTAGGTATATCTGGCAGCGCATATTGAATATAGCATTGAATTGATAGGTTCATATTTTGACAGCAATTATTTCAAATTGATATAAATAAACTAATTGAGCTGAAATAATTACAGATCATCCAATAACAAATAAATTTTCATTCATCATTAAATTTATTTGGAATAACCAACAGATTTATATTAATCATCCAAATAATTTTTAATAAAAAAATGCTTTTCATTTATCATTCAAAGTAATTTGTATTAATTAGTGTTCAGTTATTAAAATTATTTTAGATTTGTATATACTCGTATCTTCGTGTATGTGTACATACATGTTATCCGTTATATAACTACGTATAAACACATTCGGCAACCGCAACTATCCTCGCGTGGCGAAGTTACCAAGAAATGATTTAAATGACTGAATAATGGCGAATACTAATTTACTTGCTATTCGCAATTATTTGAATAATGAATGTAAGTCTACTAATTTTTCAGTGTTATTTGACTAATGAGTGTAAACCTCTTCGTTATTCAAAATTGTTTGTAATATGATTAAAAGTCTATTCTTCATTTAAAAATAAAACAAAAATTTTTTTTTTATCGTTTGATTTTGATAGGATTTTAAACAGTTGCTACCAGCCATTGGCATTATATTTCAATGCTTACTTAACTTAAAATTATGAAAGTGGTGTTTAATATATCCCAGGTGCCCGATGCCAGGTTGAGAAGTTGCACTCCAAAATACACAGAACTTTATACGCCCTTTATTATTCTCGTCCTTTTATGTCGCTCAGAAGAATATACACTGACACTATTGGATACTATTGTACTTGAAGTTGTATGCGAGAGATTTTGGCCTTAACGCCTTCACGATGACGATATCGCAGGTACTCGAACGTCTTGCTACTTATAACAACTGAGTGAGATTTATGTTGGTGAGGCGTGTGCGCACTGCTTTCAGTGCGTGCGTTCCGAGTTCCAGTCGTTCCTGGGGCAAGTAACATCAAAAATTATGAAAAAGTTTTATCTAATAGCGTTCACCCCTCGTTAGGCAATGTAAAGCCTCAAAGTGTATTTCTGCCATGAAACATTTTAACACAAAAATCATTTACCGCTCGGAATCGGTGCAAAACTGTAGGTTCTTCAATTTGTGTCACAACATCAACAGACGCACATCACAAATTGTTGAAGAAGTTCGAACACACATCAAACCGTAATGTAAGCGGCAAATAATATTATTATTAAACTCTGCCGGCAACGCTTGGAAGGTTATGTAAAATGAGAGCATTCAAAAGCTGGTGCACTGAAAATATTATTTGTGTTGGTGACAGATGGAAGTATATGCACTCTTTGCAATGAAAAGAATAAGAAGATGAAAAACGTTTCAAGCGGATTTTTTTTTAAATAATAACTTTACCTTTTACAGATCCTGGTTTTTGCTAATATAATTTAGACAAAATACAGTAACAGTTCCAAAATCTTATCTAATTGACAATCTTTTAAATATTAATGCTGTCATAAATATTCATGACCTACGTTTAGGCTAGGTAAGGTTAGATGGAATGGCGGTGATGGAGCTCAACGCCATAGAATCTCTGATTATTTCGTTAAAACCAACTAGCGCAGTTGATAAATCTTAGGATGTTATTGAGGTTATGTTTGCACACAAATCCTGCACAGAATTATATTCAAATGCCAGCAGAGTGGCCTTGCGTTTCCTCATTAGAGCCGAACATCTGCACAGAAGGTACTGTACTGTCTCTTGTTCATTTAGAATTCTGTGGTTTCTACTCAAATCGTTGTAGGCAATGCCAAGTCTTCTGGCGCTGGTTCTGATTGGTCAATATTCCGTGAAAACTTCCAAGAGTCTCGCAACGAGAGGCCTACCCTTCGCCAAGAGAATTGGTGTCCCCTCTAGGTCTTATTCGGCCCATGTAAATTTTACAATTCTGCCTCCTGACGCTGTACAGCTTGCTGAAGGTGGTGGTCGTAAATACTCCTGTTAATTAAACCTATTGGGACTGGAATCGGCACCTCATTTGAGCTTGTCACTGAACTCTCTCTGGCTAGCTAATTGTCCTCCTCGCTTCCGGCTCTATTGCCCAGAAACCCAAATTAAATCTACTGAGTCTGGTTACAGATTCCGTTCAACGGAGTCCTGAATTTTTTAGCCAGCTTCGATTTGGTTGTGAAATATGCCAGAACCAGAATGGCCGCTCATCTCAAAAAATATGGATGCACGGCCATCTTAAAAATTACCAAGGTAGTTACGCTCTAAAGCGGCACTGCCTTCGCCGATAGCGAAAACTTCCTCCGGAAAAATACTGCCAAATTTAGGCAGGTAGTTGGTAGCTGCGAGTATGGCTATTTTTAATTTCGTCTCTTACACCACATTTACATTTCACTGAATTTTCCACTATATTGATCAACTTTGTTCACCCTGTATGGTTATATAAAAAAACAGCATTCAGTTTCATATGTTAGCAGCAATAATGAACACACATACATATTTTACATATGTATGTATGTATTTCCATATGCGTGTTTGATTATCTCATAAAAGCGCACATTTATTTCTCAGAGTTGCTTTGCACGAAATGTATTATTTTACTAAAAATTGGATACATGCTACATTCTGCCTTGTGTAAAATTTTAATTAAAATAAATGCATGTAAATGTGTTAATGGGGTATTTATAATGAAGTCCAACTAGACAATTTTGTGTGTACGCAGTGAATGTACACACTTACATATATGAATATTACATATATATTTGATAAATTACATACATATTTGTTATGACTGCATATGGAAATTTGTTCTTATTCTTATATTTTGTAATTTTAGATTAATAAGGAGTCGTATTTGTTAGCAACACTTTTAATAGAAATATGATAAGGTATTAATTGTTACCCAGCTATTTTATATATAGTAGGCTATCTGAAGATGCGCTGATTTTATTTATAATTTAATTACTATTAGCGCAATTTTATTTTATTTCCCGTTACTGATAACATTTATTCCTGTTAAAAGTATAAATATATTTTTATAGCTATTGTTATGTACTTACTGCGAAATATCACGAAAAAAATCCATATCTATCTATCCATATCTAATACTTTACATTCTTCAACCCTCTTTTAAATTCATGTTTCATTTCCTATTACTCTCTTTTTTCAGGTCTAACGATGTGTTACCAAAGGCTGTCTGTAAATAACAACAATCATAATAATTTAGACGCAAAACCAACACATATGCCACCTTTACACTATCCACATGGCCATAGATGGAATGAACCGTATTTCGATTTGACAATGCCAAAGAATATTACATCGCTTGTGGGCAAATCTGCATACTTGGGATGTCGTGTTAAACATTTAGGAAATAAAACGGTAAATATGAAAATGTATATGTATGTTTAGTGATGCATGTAATTACATTAGGGTGGTCGTTATTTGTGAAGTAGTTTATATTGAACGGAACACCTTTTAGAAATTCGGGGTTACCCAAACAATAACCAACCATAAAAGTTCAAACAGTTCGGAAAAGTTCTAGAGAGGTGCGACCTGAGGCTGAAGTTTGAAAAATATGTATTTTTGTAACAATAAGATCATATTGTGTAAAAATGATATTAGTTACAATTTTTATTTACTTCCTCACAACATTTTTATTAATATGTTACATCTCTACGTTTATAAAACTGATCGTCACAATCTACACATATATAACAATTTTACAATTACAATATACAATTTTAATTTTTCAGCTGAACTATTTTAATTTTGGGAAAATCAATTTAACTTTTTCCTTGTATTTGCACAATATATTGTTAAAAAAAATGTGCATCTTTTTTAGAATTTCTTGCAAAAGTTACCTGGGTTTGCAAATAAGAGTTTAATATTTTAATATCCAGCAAGCCTTGCCTTTTCAAATATCAAATGTGTAAAAAAAATGAATTTGGCCAACTTAGAAATAATGTACAATATATTGTACATTGGCGTGCAATATTAATAAACATAATATGTGGATGGCAAAGGCAATTAATTAATGTATTTATAATGTACATGTTTCAAAATCAATTTAATTTGTCTGAAAGGGAGAAGAATTTTCTGAAAAGAATATGTATTTTTATAGCTAGAGTGTACCTTCGAGCCTGGTTTCTGTCTACGAATTCTATTGAAGCTCCATATTCAGATTTCTTATTGATGCAACAATTGATAAACTATCAAAATGTTGATCGAGACATAAGTAAAGTTGTTGCAAAAAAGTTTGCAAGCGATCTGTGGTATTTAATTCCTGAAACCGTGGCCTTAGCTCTATTTGATAAAAATGTGTCAATAGCAGTTAACACCAAAATGGCCCAAAATATCCTAGCAACAGACACAGGTGACGAACAGCAAGACAACAAGGACCATTTAAAGAAATACATACTAACCGTAGATAATTTTTCTACTTTTGCCAACATGGAATTTGCATCATTTGCAACACCTGCTACAAGAGGTTTCTTAAAAAGATTTGCAATTAGCCCTGATTTACTAGAAAAGGACCCTTCAACATCGAGCGTTGATTTTAATAGAGGCAAAAGCAAATTGAGGAAGAGGAGTGAAACTAATTCAAGATTATAATCAAATCCTCACAAAAAATTAAGAAGAAATAAAATTTTTGTTAAATGTTGTTGGTCAAAATCGAAAATTATATCCAACCGCAACCAAATCTTTACTGATTGCTAATAAAATATAAATAAATAATGAAAAAAAGTTTTTAAATTTATTTTTAAAATAATCTAATTTATAATTTCGCATTAGTATAATTTTTAAGTAATTAGATGTTACGTATACGTAAACTTCAAACTTCAAAGTCGTTGGGGGTCATCTTATAATGATCCGATTGATATGAAATTTTCAGCGTATCATTTTTATGTTGATAGAAAAAAAATTAGCTAGTGGGAGCACCACAATTCACACTTTGAAATATAAGGGCCACCCTAATACATATATTGTACAAAACTTATTTGGTAAATATATTGCACAGATTACTTGAACGAGTGCGAAATTCTATTAGGGAAATACAAATGCAAACACGCATATGTTACAAGCAATTTCCCTGATGTGACAAAGATGTTTTTGGACAACAAAAAGGAAAACACACTTTGAAATAGTGAAATCAACGATGAAATTGGTACTCAAATCCATTCCGTTCTTTGAATAATTTTGGAAAAAGCCATATTTTATGGTAACTTGTATACTACACAAACAACATCACAAGCTTTGGCCGGGCCACTCAAAAAGAAATTAAAATACTGATTGGACTACAAATTATTATCGCAAGCATGCATCTCATTATTTTGGTACCCAACATTGGGGTTTGCCATTTTAAAAAATACCATGGCATTGCGGAGATTTCAGCAGCAGCGCTCTGCCTTACATTTAGTCCAAAATTTAAGTGTACCAAATAATTGTAGCGATAAATTTATAAAAGTATGTCTATTAATTAATGCGTTAAAAAATCGGTACTTTCAAAAAAAAGAACAGAACGTATTGCATCTATGGGCATATCATATCTTTTAAAGGTAAGCTCTAATGCCAAGTTTACCACAAAGGAAAGCCCGATCTCCGGGGTAAAAAAATGTATGTTATTTGTAGGAAATCTGGAATTGGAATTAATTGTATAAATTACACAAGGCTATAACTTCTTCTCAGGGTTAAATTTAGTACCCGTGGAATCATTTCAGCTAGTGATAGTAGGTGCGTTTTATTGTAAAGTAAATGTTAATCAAGGATTTTATATTTATTAGTAAATCTATTATATTAACACGCTAACATAAAAATGCGTCTTCGTTTGGGTATTCTACTAAACCCAAAAATAGTATTGATATAGATCATCATTGATTGATTTCAAAATTGGTTAAAAATTACAGGGTTGTCAATTATTAAGCATTTAAGTAGATAAGAAGTGTAAGATTAGTAAAATATAAAAAATCAAGCACGCAATATGGGTATCAAACAAAAGGTTATAGGTAACTTTTTAACCACGATGGATTCTTGAATAGGGTTGCCAATAAGCTCAGATAAGTTTTTTTTTTAAATAAAACAGAGCAATATGGACATCAGCTATCAAAAAATTAAAAGAGAAATAATTTGCCTTCATTTGAAAAGATTTTGCATTAAAAATAGAGAATTACCAAACTTCGCCTTCGGCCATGTTCGGTCGCGAAAGTTCCGTTGGGTTTCGGTTCTGCTTCGGCCAAAAAATGCCGAAATGGGGCGAAATTTTTTTAAATATATTTATTTAAAAATATATAAATGTCCTTTTTGGAAAAAAGCTAAATAAGCATTTCGGGTTTACATGATAGCGACATGAATTGCAGTAATAATACTGAAATAAATTATTCATTACACAGCCAAATTGATAAATATATATAAAGCCCATATTTTTTGTACAAAGAATTGCTATAAAATATCTGTATTTTCCTCCATCGGATGAATCTAGTGAGCAATTGTTCAGTGCTGGAGGTCAGCTCTATACTAATATAAGGTGAAAATGCCGATGGGCTATTTTTTTAAATACAAGTTTTTTATTGTTATTTGCACTAAAATAAGTGATGAATTGAAATCGCTGTGAGTTAAGTTAATTTTTCAAAATTTTTAGACATTGTTGTTGAGCTAAATTTGAAATAGTTTTGTAAGGTAGATGCGGAGATGTACCTATGTGTATTCCCTTGTCGAACATTATCCTGTACATTTAGTTTGCGAAAATTATATTTTATAGCTACTGAAACATCGGAGTTTACAAAAGCCGTTAAGTGAGCAAAATTTAGAAAGCGTATTAATTAATCATTGCGTATGCTAGAACTCTTTTGCAGCAATTCTGCTACTGAATAATGTTGCGCATCAAAAGGAATTCTGTAGAAAAAAATAATACATTTTTCAAAGACATTTCATACCAGCAGCTAAAATTTACTATATATATAGTACGCGGTGTGATGAAGTATTACAATATGATATACAAACGATAGCTTTACTTGAAAATTATCTTTGGAGAGGTTTGCATTTGGTGGAACAGTTTTACCGCCAGTTCTTGTTTAAGAGGATATCAAGAGGTATTTATGTGAGGAATGGCATATCTATTGCTCTAAATGTCAGTTGAGTTAAGATTGTAAAACATGAAATAATTTACATTTTTCCATTGATGATTTAGGATTAACCGCCGGTGCGCTTTAATCCAAAGTAACTTTTAGAAATCTTCAATGTACAGACACGAATTGTTTAAATCTTGATTTAGTATCGATAGATAGATAGATTGATAGATAAAAGAAAATATTAGCAGAGGAATAAATCACAAAATATCCATAAAAAATGTGTATCATAACGCCTGAATAGTTTGCCAAAATTACCAAATGAAATGTGGCCACTTGTGCAATGTGGCAATGACGTGAACGGCCAGGCTGCCAAATCACGCGTCGCGAATGTCATTTGTTACAATAGCTAAACTTTTCTTACAGCTGGCTGACAGCGAGTGAACAAAATCAGCCATAGCATTACGCCGAATAGCAGCACATACACGCTTACATATGTACATAGATACAGCATCACGTGTCTGTCAGCAGGGTGAACGTGCGACGTGCCAAAAACTATAGCGACAACTTTTCACCCACCTGCCAATGCAAGGACATGAAAAAATTTCAAGTATCGACAGCCAAAAATCCAAATTGCAGTGTAATAGAGAAATACAAGGTACACAACAATAGCGCCACTACTACCAGCTAAATATACGAACACAACAACAACAATAATAAGACGGAAACTAATGTAACTAAGCAAAAGCACAACAATAACAACTTGTTGAACTTAGAAATACTTAAGGCTATTAGCAAAAGAGCATTGGGAGTGTCATCAACACAAATGCAAAAGACATCCATGTGAGCGATGACCGGTAAAGGGTAGTTGACAGTTATGCGGCAAGTAGCGTACAAAAAAATTAATTTGGGGGGATTTTGTAATAGTCTAAATAAAGTCATCCGTTAGTATGACCGTTATCTGACGTTATAGTTACTTTATCTAAAGTATTCATGGAGCAAATTGATTGAATTCCCGTGCTATTTTTTGCTATGCTCCGCTCTTGTACTCTTTAACCGTTTGGACACCTTGGTATTCAGTATAAATAATAAAAAAAAACATCAAGGTAAGTAAAGCAACAGCTTTTTAAGTGAAGCTTTTTTGTTGCATTTTCCAGCAGAAAGGGAGCGAGTAGGAACAGAAACGGCAACATGTGCAAGAAATAAATTTAAAAAAAATTACTAAAGTCAAGATTTTTTTGTAAGATCAAACCGATTACTCGACCAAATTTATTTGTTTAATATCTAAGCGCACCAGTGGTCAGGATATCAAAATTCCGACAATCATCGCGCCAACATAACGGTGTTTTGTTAAAATTATAAACATGCGATATTTTAGTAACTATAAAATTAAATTAATTTGTACAAATTTTATACGCAAGATTAGGTTGGAGACAAGAATAAGGGGATTAAAAACTTTTTTACCAACAGGCGTGAAATCAACCAAACCTCCGAAAGTACTGTATCAAACCGAATAAAATTGTGCCCATCATTAACATTAGAACTCAATAAGCACAATTTCAAAAATTTCAAAACCCGCAGCAAAAACTTCTCACATTATAAATTACGAATATGGAAAATAATCAACAAACTCAATGTTTGATAAAATAATTTAATATATTCGTTTAAACTCAGTACGAAGATCAATTGGAGAGCGAAATGCGTAAGAAATCACAATTTTGGAAAATAGGTGTACGTATGTAGGTGTAATAGGAGGGTACGTTAAAAGCGCACTTATTTTATTTAGGTTTAAATTTTCAACATGAAATTAACGGCTGGTATTGTTTAAATAAAAGTCGTTGGTTGCGTTTTCAAAACCAAATGTATTACATTAACTGGTTTTATTTGATATTAAAAATTTCTGTTTCACCCAAACTTATAATTTTATTTACTTTTTTTTATAAACTTTGAAAAACTTCTTTTAAATTAATCACCTTATAAATATTACATTATGGCTTGTCTATGTAAAAATTTATTAAGTCTGAAATGTGGTGTAATATATATGTATATGTATTTACGCAACACCAAAATATACTGCAAATTACTTAATTTCCCTCGCCAAAAATCGCATGTGTTCTTACTTCAAAAAAAAAAAGTAAAAATAAAAAATAGTAAACAAATCTAACATTGCAAGACCAGTTTTAGTCACGTCTACTTGAATCAGGTTTATTTTGAAAATTATTGTAGACCGCGAAGTAAAGCCATCGGAAGGTTTAAATGTTATATTTTCGTTGGTTTATATTAGGAAGAAATATTTTTCTTTTAGAATAATTCGAGCTGAGACATCAAAGCGTTAGTTTCACGTATTTTTGAATCACCAATTTTTATTTAAATTACTGTTCTAAAATATTGAGTAAGACAAAGTTAATATTTTAATTTAGGACGAATAATTCAGCATGAATTTAATTAAAAATTTAATACTCGCTGTAAATGAGAGGAACGCAATTTTTCTTATTTCATCCCTAATTCGAATTTAGTACTCATCTCGCCAGAAAAAAAAATCATATTAAAATGGTTTCAAGCAATCAAAAACTAATATAATTCTATCAAAAATTTTTATATCGGGAATCCTACTGTGTAAGGCATTTCAAAAGAAACACTCTTCGCATTCAAAATTTCGGAAATTAATTTTACGCATCAGTACTATGAACACGCTATACTTACATATTACTAAAGGCCAATTTTTCAGTGCGAGTTCAACTCTGTTTGCCATTTAAACTAAGTTTAAACTCGCTATGCCGTTTTTAACTCGCTCGTGAGGCCGGCTATAATCATATTTTTCACACAGCCACTCATTATCTGCTTGATATTACTGAATTCTACAGTTTGACAGCGGCAACGCTCGGTTTCACCTGGCACTTATCTAAATATAGAAAACAACAGTGTTGCCGTACAAAATAGTCAAACTTAAGCCGACCTTAAACTCGCAGTGAAAAACAGCTCTGTAGTTTAAACTAAGTTTAAATTTAAGTCGAGAAACTAGGTTTAAACTTCCACTGAAAAACTGGCTCAAAGAGTGTCTCGTATAATAATTGACTTACGTATGGCATCACCTTTCATAGTGTTCTCAAGAAACCTATCCTCTTTTATTTATGTGTTCCAGAAAATTTACATTAGCACCAAAGTATTTTCTTTCACGCAACAGAAGTGATAAAACATTTTTCTTGAAGATGATAGTAACTCCATTGATAATGCCTCCTTAATGAGCCCCTTTTATATGCGCAACAATATCCGCCACTGCGCTTAACTCTTGATGAGATTTCTCAGCAATTTTTCTTTCATTTCCGGCTGCACGTTCAACCTCACACTGACTTACATTCAAACATGCCTCACAGCTGCCTGGCGTCACATTTTTTTGCACCTCCCTAGGTACGCCCATGAGCATTCGACTTTTTTTCACGTGGCACCTGTTTACGTGCCAGTAGCTCTTTGCCACTCAGCAATAGACATTACCTCCTCTGCACCATCAAGGACGTAGTGGTGGCTCCGCTAGTGATACTACCATGGATGGCTAGAAGCCAGCACTTAAGAGCGCACGAATGCTGCATAAGATTTATGATGTGACATAAAGTGCGGCACTTGTGTTTTAAGCCTTTCTGCGATGCAGCTTAGATGGTGTCGGGGACGAAGGTGTGGATGCCGCTGGCATGCCAACAGCTGTACTGCTCATTTTCACCATCAGTCTTCGTCGTCGTCGTAGTGGTGCGTGTTGCTTAAAGCTGTAAGCTAGACGAGCTTTACCTAGTCCGCCGGTGGTGCCAAGTGTGTATGGTTGTGTTTGTCTGTTGTTGCTTATTTGTGAATCTGTATACATTTATGTACATATGTATTGTATATATTTATGCATGTTTGAACAGATTGATGCATTTTTATCTCATTGTGTTCATATTTCCAAGTTCATTCTATAAAAAAGCTGGCCAAAAGTGTTAAACAAATTTTTTGGTACAATCCGTATCCGTGCGACTCATTCTCACTATGGAAGCGAAACAGAGGTCCTCGGTTGTCTCTATAACTCACTTTAGCAGTGAGCGTCGCCCGATCAACATCTCGTGCTACCTTTGCGAAGAAAAATTTTGTATCTTCAAAATGATGTCACTTTGCAATAATTCAACCGACGTGCACGTTTACACATAAAATATCTTCCTAAATTAAAATGCTTTTATAATAATTTATCATATATTCCGTTTTTGAAATAAGTATCGAGCGAATGATAATTTTCCGGATTTTCGAGAAATAAAACCAAGTTCCACTTAAATTTTTTTTCAAGTATTAAGAATATCTTCTTCTACATATCTATAAGTATTGAAAAAAAAACAAGGTTTTATTTTGAAACCATATTAAATTTTATTCCGTTGAATGTAATGATGAGTAAAATTTAGTGTCAACCATTTTTGATAAATATGGAAACTGTTCGATGTCAAAAAAGAAAATTGCAACAATTTGCAAATCACACGCATGAGCAAAGGAACATGAGCTTATTCAAGCGTTTCATTGAAAATCATGGAATGGTTGGAGATTTTTTGACTTTGATTTAATTACATCTTTTTTTTCAGTATTCGCACCTCCCTCACGAAGCATTACTTTAAGAAGGAAAGAAATATTTCTCCTTGCGAAAAATTAAGTTTTGGGCAGTCAAACTACATGTTTGAAAATTATTCAAAATGAGCTATAAAGAAGACTTGACACGAAAACTGAAATGTTGGAGAGTTGGAAGGGGGAAATAAAAGTGATACTCACAAAATTCAAAACGAAGTTATGAGAGAATCAACGTGCCGTGTTTATATGCGGGTATTACGGTAGGACCCTATTCTATGTTACTGATATTGTAGCCGATGAACTAAGTGCAAGGTTTTTTTTTACAGTTGTTGTTGTTTTTTGCTTTTTATGTAGTATATTGGAAGTGATTGAAATTTTTCAAAGGAATTAAAAAAAAAATGGGTATTCATTATCAGTCAATTACGAATAAAAAGTAATTATGCTTGGTGACCTTTTTAAATTGCTGTGTTTAGTTTGTAACTTCGCTGTTTTGCAAGAAATGTAAAAAATGTGAATACGCCTATAAAACTACTTTTCAACAAATCATTATCTGCCGGGGTTTATAGCGACGACAGGAAACTGGCAAATATTAACCCAAATGTTAGCATTCTTTCTATTTCAAATCAGCACAGGTTTGTGGCTAGCTGTATTTAGTGAATATTGCTATATGTACAGCCTTCACAGCTGAACTCGAAGATGACGGTATCTAGCTTCTATCGGTTTTCATTCGAATTTTTTTGTATGGCTGAATTCTTATTTATATATTATGTGGGGTGCAGTTTGGATTGAGCGCGCATTGGCGGAGCCCTTCATTGCATGCTCAGGTACACCACAAGACGGTATTTTAGGATCTCTACTTTTTATCTTATTTCTTAATGGCATGGTGCCAAAGTTCTGGTTTCCCTTCAATTATAAATAAATGCTCAAGTCACGTTTGCCAAAACTCACAACGTTTTGCAGTCAAATTACTCTATTCAAAATAGCCTAGGTGTGATCTTTCACTCCCGTTTTTCACTTGTGAGTCACATTACTTTTATTATATCTAATTCCTACTCTATCTTAGGTTTTGGGAGGTGGAATAGCTCCAATTTTTCAGATGCTTACGCTCTAAAACTATTTCATTCGTTCTTGGTCGGAATATGAAGCTTTTATCTGAAGGTTTTATTACCAATTTGCGGTTGATAAAATTGAACGAATGCAAAAGGTGTTTTCTAAATTTGGTCTTAGGTTGTTAAAATTTTCCAGTCCGCTCCCTTCGCACAAGTCGCGTTGGCTTCAAATCAATTTAAAGTTTCTGAAATTTTCAATTGCAGTAAAGACTACGTTATTCCTATCCTTTTTATCCAAATGTGCCCAACACTTCGTGAAGATAAGATCTCGAATTTTGTTCGACCGCGAGTTTCAATTCAACACGGTTAGTAATTCAATTTATATTAGTTATGTAAGTTTATATAGTCTAAAAAAGTCTGTTAGAACTACTGTGCTTTTAGATGATATGGAATAAATAAATAAATAAATAACTAGTTAGCAAATAAATTGCATAAAAAATCTGATTTGATTTCAATTTCATTAGTTTAAATGTCAAGGGCGTAAGCAGAGAAATACAAATAACTTAACACAACTTCCATTTAAGTCAAACTGACGTCTCTGCTGGCTAATTTGATAAAAAATTAAACAAAAAAAAACACAAATAAATAAATACAATAGATCAAGTTCGAGTTCGTATATTTTAAAAACCTTCAGCAAAAATTGGCTTCTGTCAGATCTTCATCAACTTCATATTGGCAACTTCAAAAACTTTGTTGCCACCTTCTGTTCACTCTACATACGTACTCTCATTAACACATGTATCTATTTCTGAAAATCAAATGCACGCAATTAACGAAACTAACTTCGTCACTGTGTTGATTAGTTAGTTAAAACGACGTTAAAGTTTTTAGTATAAATATTTATTAATATAAGAAGAAAAAATTAAATCAGAACGGTCTTTCCCGCATATAACCAAATTTTTCTTTTTCCGCCTTAAAGTTTTGTTTTATCTGGTATATGTATGCACGTATGAACATTTATGGCGTATAAAAGCAAACATCATTTCTAACCGCTTTATAGGTGATTTTGAATATACATGCATTTGTTTTGTATTTTCCGGAATGCGCTAAAGTTTTTTTTTTGCATGTTGCAAAGTCTTATGATAAGCTTGTACACAATATTGTTTTTAAAATAAACTTTTTAGCAAGAAAGTTTCAAAAAGTTGTAACAAGCAACAGGAAGAATAACAGAAAAACATCAGGTAAGATTTTAGTGTATCGCAAAGTTTAAATATGTTATGTAATGTCTTAGCACACTCTCACAGGTTGGCTTTCAAGCTGTAAGAAGAGTGTAGGTAAATATTTATTTTGTAAAGTCCAAAAATGTTTGGCCTGAACTAAAAAATTAAGGGCAAGTCCGCAACCACTATTATTATTCTTCAATATATGTTCCCTCTTTATTTTACAACTTTTCATTGCGCTTTATTCAACTTTCTATACCCTTAAAACCAACAGATTATCTCGGAATGGCTGGCTTCACTGCCCCATCAGTGTTAAATTTGTTTCGTTGCCAGTCAGATTTCAATTAATAAAGTAAAGAATATCTACTTGAAGCCAAGTCGGTTCATGTTCATTATTTAATTGTAGTCTTGAAATCTCTCGATGTGTGGGTTCTCTAATAGCATATCGTAATTGATGTGCCAAGAAAACACTTTAACATCCCATTACTGCTGTATTTAAAATCCACCGATAAAACTTATTCAGACCCCCAAAGGAAGGTAAGTATCGTCTTTTTCTCAGATTGTCTTTGGATTTTCATTTGCGGTTGCTCGGAACGCCACTCCACCGATGGTTTAGGGACAGTAAGCATTAAATCTAAAAAATGTCTCTATTGTCCTTTAGAAAGGGATTAAAACTGAGCGCAATACTTCACTCGTCCCTGATTTGATATTTTCTTTCACAATGGTTTCGGTGATCGTCCTCGGCACGGTTAATCATATCATCCCAAACGAAATTTTTTTTGGCCCTTCTTTTATGCGTGGAATATTTTTGTCAAGATCATTTTCAGCACACATTTTTAATCAACAATCTGAAATATTTAAGTACTTTTTTTTGGTTCAGTTCAGATAGGATTAATAAATAGGTGAGTTTACCTTTATTATATTCAGCAAATTGTGCAAAAATGGCGCATGGTGCCAGGGTATGATAAGAAAAATAATTAGGCAGATTCATGTTTGGCCGAACTTTTCCTAAAATATGTGTGTGCATTTATTTTGTACCATAAATTGTGGGCCAACTCCGAACGCCAGATGAGTCTCATGACAGAAATACACGCTTTGATTTTCCATTGCTTGCCGAGTGGCGACCATTTTTAGAAAAAAGCTTTTATATAATTATTTATGATACATACTTACTCCGGCCGACATTCGAACCCAGGGAGCTTCACCCACACCCAAAGATTATTCTTTAGTGAGGAAATTAAAGGACACTCTTGGGTATGTGAGTACAATTCTCTGCAGGACTTATGCAAATGCAGCCTTTACAATTCTTTAAGTCTTATTAGTCCCGCTAGTTGGTTTTATCGGAATGGTACTAAGTGGTGAATTTGGCGCTAAATTCCTTCGCAGTCATTCTAGCCCTTATCCAACCATAGGTTATCCAACCATATCTTTGTAAGAAAATGACACAGTTTAATATCTTCTGCTGCTGTTAGATTAAGACTCAATAAATAATTGCATTAAAATCTGTGTCGGCTAGAGACTTTTTGAACTTACTACAAACGTTTGGGAAAAAATGCTTACGTTTATTGTATATATGAACTTAAACATAAATGTTTTACCTTTAAGCAGTTAAGATGCTGTGGAAAGTTCATTTTCTTTTATATTCACATAATAATAACTAATACAATAATTTGCCGCTTACATCATATAGCTCGACTTTTGGCCGGACTTCTCTTACAAATTTGGTGTGCGTTTTGATGTGGTACCATAAATTGAGGCCCCTATAATTTATATGACGACTCCGAGTGGCAGATGATCTTTCTGAGAGGTTTTTTCAATGCAAAAATATAAGTACTCCGGCCGCACATATGTATACGTAATGAGCGAATATGAACAGCATTATTGCTACATAAAAGGGACTCCTAAACTTTTCTTTATATATTTGCTTAAAAAAACTAAGCCAGCAGTTAACAGAAGCTTTTCCTAATTACTGGAGATTAAATGAGAAAACAATTAATAAGGGTTTTGTCTTGCTAAGTGCGTCTATTTAATTTTAATGCTTAATTTTTGTGGAATGACGCTTTAAATTTGCCAATGTTAATTGCTTCTGGTTATTAGATATATTAAAGAAAGAGTTCACATGCTGAAGGCTGTTAGCTTTCAAACATGATGATGAGCAGCTGTGCAAAGGTAACAAGCTAAAACGGTTTTTTATATAGAAAGCTGCTAGAAAAATTGGTATTATCTAAAAACTCAGTGCCTATTGTTACTTAACCCTTAATCGCACCCCTAAGAAAAATTACGTATATCACCAACCTGAGTCCCCAGGACTCACATTTAACATTTAAAGAAAAAACTTAGAAATAATTATTTTTAATTTATTTTTTTTTTTATTAAAATATAGATTGCAAGTGCTTTTAACATAAAACAGTTCAAAATTATGATTAAACTTAACATAAATTTCATTTTTGTGAAATCTTTCTGAGATCATAAAAAAAAACATAAAAACTAAACACTTCATTTTAAATGAACATAAATCATATTAAAAATGTAAAAAGAACACAAAATTTTATATTTATAGCTTAAACATATACCATTAAGTAAAAAATCAGGCACAAAAGGGTTAGGCCCCATACAAAAAAAAAAATCGTGCAGAGGGTGAAATCACTCATTGGTTGCACATGCAGCACACACTTTTTTGGCACATGTGAGACAAATGGGTTGTTTACAACGGAAGCAAAGGTAAGCAGTTTTGGTTCTTTTTTTATAATCGCATGTATAACAAGATTTTCTATTCTCCCTGGGCAATTTACACAACAAATTAATAAAAACCTTAAACAAAATTTTGTCACACAAAACACCACCATGAGTCCCTGGGACTCACGCTCACCAAAATCAAAGCATTCAAACACTCTTGCGCTAACGTCCGTTCAACCACGCGTTCTTCACACAACTGCAGGAAGGTATACGAAGAAGCTGTGCCTAAACTAAAAAAACGCGTCTGTTATAAAGCTTTTAAATTTTGAGTGAGTCCCAGGGACTCAGGGTGTGCGATTAAGGGTTAATATATTCAATTCCAATTGCGTTCGTTCTTCAGAGCCTAAAAATGTCTTTACACCATAAGATGGTGGGGGGCCATGCTTCCTCATCGCAGTTATTTGCATCACTTCAGCGCGTGTACAATAACCAGTAATCTGAGTCTATTGAAAATTATACTATAAGCCTTCAAACCAAATTCATAAACATAAAACTTTCGAAAGTAATACAAATTGGTGCGGTGGTTCAAAAGGCGTGAGTTGGTTATGGAATACGGCGAAGCAAAATATTGAGAATCAGCTTAAAAGGTGGAAATACTTATGCCTTTTAATCGTTAAACGTTTCCTTTAAATTAAAACAAAACCCGATTTACACAATAAACAACTGGGATGGCACTGACTGTTTTTTTTTTAGTTTGAGTAAACAAATCATTGGAAATTATATATTGGTTGATAAGTGTTTTACTTTAGAATTTTTTCCATAATACTTCGTATTCACTATCAAAAATTTGTCTTACCTTAGAAAGTGTGTACTTTTCTTTTGGAAGCACCTAACAGAAGCAATACTTCCAGAAAGAGTTATGGGTACCCGAAAACTCTCTGCAATCGAAAGATCGAAAGAATCGATTGCAATATCCTTTGAAGGTCGCAAGTTGCATTCCAAACAATTCACTGAATTCTTATAGTATACAGCCATTTCAGTTAAAGGCAACGTGGTTTTTGATTTCGCCCTAATTTTTTTACATCGGCTAAACTCATGCTGAAGCTGATGGAAATGGACTTAACCCTGCTGTTAGGTTAAGACCATTTGGTCCAATTTTTTTTTTGTTTTCTTTGTAACTTTGGAACGGTGATATATACTGTCTAAATTTTTCAGCTCAGTTGGTCTTTTTATAAAACAATATTATGTGCGAAAATTTAATTCTCTGACTTAAAACTGGACTAAGATAAATTGAAAATTACGAATCTTAGGTTAAGGGACCATTTGGTCCATAGTATATTTTCTTTGATTTTCTTTACATTAACTTTCCAAAAATAAGTATTTATTAGTTTGTTCGATATTTTTTGGCACTACATGATGAGCAAAAAAATGTTTTTCGGTTGGTTTTGCAAATAAACGCACTGCAAATGGAGCATTTTACATCAGACTTAGACTTGCAGCAACTACAAATTCCTCGCTTTCGAGCTCCTGAACTAGAAGCATTTTTAGAGCAGGCCACTGGTGCTGGGTTTTACCAGAGTTGAGTAAATAATAAAATAATAATATTTAGCAAGTATTGAACCAAACTAAATATAAAGACTAAGATTAAATTGTTATTTTGTATGAAAACTGCAGTATGGACCAAATGGTCCTCTAACCTAAGATTCGTAAGTTTTGTTTAACCTAACAGCAGGGTTAAACAATTTGATATTTTTTTACAGAAGTTATGGGGGTGGCAACAATCGATATTGCTTAACAAGAGGTACTAAACCGTTCTGAGCCGATCGTCATAAATCGGGTATCGTTGGAAAACTATAAGTCAGAAAGTATTATTTTTATAATTTCTACAAAAAATATTTTTTTAAACGTCGTTTTTTAAGCGATATTAAAAGTACTCCAGAGGCTTTCCATTTCAAGGCAACCGGTTCATTCGGGTCATGTTTTGCTTTTTTTTGTGAAACTTGAATATTTCTTGTTTAAAAAATACACGCATATTTTTGTTTAATTGAAAAAAAAATTATATATTATTTATTTGTCGGGGCTTTTCTTTTTTTTAGCCATTTTAATTTCAAAAATTGTATTTTTCCGCATTTAAAATTTTTGTTTTTATTTTTATGCAGATAACTTCAATAAAAACTGGTCGAAGTTGATAACTCGATTACCAAAATTTCCTTATTTAGTTGAGAAATACCAACTCATGTCCAACAATTTTTTCCGGAAAAATTAAAAAAGTCTTTTTTTTTAATTTTATTTACTCGAAAAGTGCATTTTATTTATTTCTTCAAATCAGAAAGAAGAGACTTCAAAATATATTTTGCCAAATCGGCTGTTAGCCAAAGCTTTTTGTTTTAGAGATATAAGATTTTCCACAATGTTATTCGCACTAAATTGAAAATTAAGTATTGGCTTTTGTTCGAACTAAAAACTACTTATTCTATTTAAGGATACTTTCCTTTGAAAAGTTCAAAACTTCGCATACACCTTTTTAACGAGTACAGTCCACAATTGATGAACTTAATTGTTCACAAAATAAAACCACCAACCTGCGCAATACATAATAATAAAAATAATAATTTGGCACTTCTATCATAGCTTGAAGTTTGGCCGAACTTCGCCTACAATTTGCGGTGTGAGTCTTGTTGATATAACACAAATTGGGGATCTACAGTTTTACGCTGGCTACAAACCTGAATGAATGAAGCGCGTACACGCTATATACTCGGCTACGGTAGTAGCCAATATAAAATATATTATTTGTTCTTCATTTCTGTGCAAGCCGAGGTTAAAAGCCGGCACTGATCAAACGCATAGATGGAACTCTTGAGACCTTTTGGCTGGTTAATAATTGTCGAGATCTTAAAACGCGGTAACGTATGCAAATTTCAGCACGTATGCTCTTTTAATGTATTTGAAAGAAGACCTTGGAATTTTACACAAAATGTACCTTTGTATGACAAACAAAATTTTCTTTTTAAAAGGATAACCTGCTTTCTCGCATATCGATAAAGAGACATTTTCTTGCAGCCAGGGTTTTCTTACAATTTTGAGTTTTCTTAACATACATTATGCGATTAATTTGCTAACTAAATTTTGTAAGATTTACAAAATTTTTAGTGGAGCTAATTCAATTTAAGTAATTTCGATATGTATGCACATAGTTTTGTAAATTTACGTGAATTCTACCTACGTATGTACATTGGGCAATGAGTCGTGGTTTCACATAACATGAACATGCCCATTTTGTACTTAAGAGATGTTTTATTGAACATGCAATTTCATGTTGCTGAAACCGATTAAGAGAATAAACTGTAACTGTAATATACTATGTTCCAAAAAGAAAAAGAATATATAGTATTACAAAGATATTTTATTCATGCAACTAATCGTATGCAACATGCAGTGGCAGCATCTTGGTTTGTATGTAATTGTCCGAGTTGTCTCAAATCTCATGCCCATTTATCTGCGAGATTTATGCGCATGTATTAGTAAGTGCAGGAAATTGTAGCATTATTGGTATAACTCTCTATTAGGGTATTCCCTACGTTCATACAAAATCAACATTTCCTCAGGAAGTTTGAAAAATTTTTATTTCCCCATTGAAGTTTACTTGTAACTTTCTCACTGTATTCAGCCTGCATTGGTAACTATCTTTTTTTAATGTAATTAGATTTACTTAAGGTGTGACCATTAGAAGGAAAGAAACTTCTTTGAAGAGTGAAATTTCGTATTAAATTTTCGGAAATCTCTATATCCTCTGATCTGTTTTTTTTTTGGACTTAAGCAAAGTTTTAAAATTCAAATAATACAAGAAATACTTAAAACTCTTAACTAATAATAGCGTTTGCTGTAAACAGGAAAGAGGCATGACTTGGTAATAGAGAAAATCTAGTAAATTTCCAAACTCAAAAAAGTACACTTAAAACAATATTCAGCAATGCTTTTTCTAAATTTGCGAATACTTATGCAATATATATCAGAGAAAAATAATATTAATGTTTTCAAAACTAATTTTTAAATTCCGATGCATACAGTTTCATTTAGGTTTTCTATAAAGTTATGAATAGTATCCAAGTATGCGTACACTAATTTCAGATTCAATATAGCATTATTTCGAAAAAAAAAACGTATTGTAAGGATATCTTGTACATCTGAACGAAAAATCCTTATTTTACTTTCACAAAGTTGAACAACATCACGAGCTCTTCGCACACCACCACACAGCGAAAAATAATAACATTTCAGAGATATTTCATAGCTAATGATAGGCGAGCCAGTCACATGCCAATAAGAAACTTCGTGAAAAAAAAACAAGTCGATTTCGCCTGCAGTTCATCATCATCAAGAATAAGTTTATTAATATAAATGTTTAACATTAAAATTAATTAATTTAGCGCATCGAATATACTTTATTAAACTTTATTGAAGCCGGTGCATCCAAAGTTATAGAAATCGTGGAAAAACCACGCGCATATCTCATACCCATAACTATGATTTTACAAAAATACAAAATAAAACCAGAGAGTTTTTCTTATGTGTAGATCTCAGCGGAATACGGAACTAATTACTTTCATGGGTACATTGCGGAACATTATTCCGGAATTTTTCAGTCAACCAGCGAAGAAAAACCCCACATCGTGGTTTAAAATAACTTCTGCAGAAGGCAAAACATGCATGGAGGCTACATTTCCTATAAGGTTGCCCTTCTAAATATATCCCTTGTACACCCCATATCAGATGAGGATTGTAATACATTAATAAAAAAAAAATTATAATGAGAACTCTATTTAGTCAAATTATTTTTAGTATTAAAGTATTTGTTTATTTCAATTGGCTGCTTCATCTTTCAAATTATAACCGATGCAGCAGTGCGTATGAGTAATTTTTTATTGCTAAATTGAAGCAGTTTTATTCAACAGGAAATATGACTTCAAAAATGGCATTCAGAAGTGGATCCATTTCATTATGTAATAAATAATTGCTTGTAATATTACAACTGTAAATCATATTAACATGTAAATTAAGGCTCATTTGAATTCTTCCAAATAGGAAAACATACTAAAAGTAATTGTTTATATTATTTTAAAATAAATAGAAATTGACATATGTTCGGCGAAAGTGCTGATATTTTTTTTTTTTGCCGAAGACGAGTCCTGAGTGTACACTGAGAAAAGTTTGTGTCTATTGTGTATCAGTTGGGTGGTACCTCTAAAAAAAGAATTCAATTGCATCGAAGTCGAAGAAGTATTCCTTGTTACACTGCTTCTTACTCTCGCTAGAGTAGGGCAATAGCAATGCTAGTGTTCAATACTTCCACTTCTCCTCGTCACGATAGCTACAGCAATAGCCAGAAAGCCCATACTACTGCCATGCGTTTCCCTAAGGTGCAGTGCCAGGATTTTTTCGCTGGTATGCGCCGCCAATTTTTCGTCATGAGGTTTTCGTACGGGTACGCTCTGTCCATAATGGCCAGAACCAGATAATCCCTAGCGACTTCGTTAAAAGCCCTTGGGGCCCGTAGAGGGTTAGTTAGTGAGAAACCATTAGGTTCATTCTCATCGCTCGCTCTTCGAACTCTTTTAATTCCCCGGGTACAGGACCATTGCCGAACTTTTGGAAAAAACTCGCGGCTTATTCGGTTGTTCTCTATTAATAATCATAGTGTGTATAATGAAAGGGTGCTTTTCAAGGCCAAGCTGAAACGGAGCCGACCCCAACTTTAGTGGACAAACGCGGCCGAAGGAGAAACTGCAAATCGGTCGTTCTCTACTTTAAAGGTTGTTGATGAATGCATTAGAACCATTAACATAAGTTTAAGGGGTGTATTGTGTACTCGAAAACAACACTCCAAAATTTTGAGCCTTTGTATTGTGAGTCTCGAATGTGCACATTTGCTTGGATTTGCTGTTTGCAGACCCAAAAATGTGTACTTGATAAATCAGTTCACGCAATTGTATCATTTCAAAGTCAAATTACTGTAAACAAGAAGTATTAGTATTAAATAATATTAAAAAAATCCCCGCCCATTCGCCACATTTTGCCAAACACATTTTCGTTTCGCTACTCACACTATAAGTATGAAACAGATAAATTCGAATAAAGATACATTTGCTTGGCATGTCACAATAGCACCTTAAAAAAATATACACACGGCAAAATTTAGCACCCTAATGTGTAACAGAAATTGTATTGGTGTAAATGCACTTTCAGTAAACGAGTATGTAGTTCTGTTTGAACAAAGCGATTTTAAGTGAATAAAAAATAGTTAGAGCTAACACAAAACGATGTGCATACAGTCCTGTGTCAAATACTAGGACGATACAGGCGAAAGAATTGAGGTCTTTATTAGGTTTTAAGGATCATACTATTTTTCCAAGCAAATCCCGTACGTAATGCAGTTTGTAAGTCATACCGAAACACTTCTAAACTGTTAGAATATTGAAAAGTACACCGGCTAAAGGATAGTGATTAACTAAAAATATTTCTTGTACAAATTTTGTATAACATTTCAATGTGTCTGTGGCTCAACTACGAAGAAGTAAATGTAGCTGTTGGTAGAGTGAAAACACTATTTCAGAAATTAAATTGCCACATTATTCTACTCGCAGATATCACCAGCACAGATGAAAACTTCGACACGGTCCTAAGTTATATTAAAGCAAAAAAAAAAAATTAAGAGAATAACTCATTATTTTAAATTTTTTTCAAACGTGCGCGTTAACCCTAATCTCCTAAAGTGAGCCTTTGGGTCTCACTTTGAGTTTTAAGTATTGATTATTCCCGCACCAAATAATATTTTGATTTGAAATTTTGGGTATTCCTCCAACTGAATGTAATTATTATGGCGTATTTATTATCTTTTGGATTGTGTACATATTTTTACCATTTTTTTGCAATCGTAGAAAATTATAACGTAAATCCTAAAGTGAGCCTGAGGGACTCACTCTGTGCATGGTATTCCTATCATATTTAAATTAGATGAAAATTTGAATTCGTAAAATGCAGAAAGTTATAATAGGCAAAATTTTAATCCATTGATTGCAAAAAGTCGTAGTAGGCACTGTATTTTTGAACAGATGAAGAAATACACATACATACATATTCAAATTCTTTACAGTTTTGTTGATTGTGCCCACGTGTATACTTGTAGTCTGTTATTTCTTATTTGTATAAATACGTAATTACATAACTGTGGAAACATTTTGTTTTACGATGGCTAAAAGACGGTTGAATGATTTCGAGTTGAAATTTTTGAGCATGAAGGTGAGTCTGATGGTGAAGTCAGTGACAACAATGATGATGATTATAATGACTCCGAAGTGGACCAGATGACTGAAGCATCTGAAGAAGAAGATGAGATTTCGGATGATGAAAACGAAAACGCAGATATGGAACACAATGAAGCCAACTTCTACGTTGGTAAAGATTCTAATATTTGGAGCAAGTCTCCACCACCTTCATCTAAAATTAGATCAAAGAATATCCTCAAAGGAAACGTTGATGCAGTTGTTTTACCTCCAGGTAAGTAAAAATTATAACAGCAGAGCTGAGCACAAAACTGAATTTATTCATACAGGTGAAACTTTATTAGACGTACTTGATTGCTTCAAACTCTTTATAAATGATGAAGTTTGTGATGAAATTATAAGGTATATAAATGAAGAAGAATCTGCAGTGTACTCGAAATTAGGAAAATAATCAAAGCTATAAGTTATTCTGGGACAAGTTGTATGGAATAACAATTTTTTTTTTGACAATAAGTCTACCCGAAGTATCCGCCGTCAAACGGATAAATTATCACCTATACGCTCTGTTTGGGATAAAGTTAATCACAACTTTGGAAAGTATTATATGCCCACGGGGAACATTGTTGTTGACGAACAGTTGCTGCCTTGCCGTATTAGGTGCCCCTTTATTCAGTATATGCCATCTAAGCCGGATAAATATGGAATTAAGATTTGGTGGTTATGCGACAGTGCTAATGCATATCCTCTTCGCGGCATTCCATATACGGGTAAAGATGGAAATCAAAGGGCTGTTGGTCGTGCCAAATAAGTTGTTGAGGAGCTTTGCGAACCTTACTATGGTGCAAACCGCAATGTAACTACGGACAATTACTTTACAAGTAAAGAACTAGCTGAAAGTCTATTGAGTAAAGGTATAACATTGGTGGGAACGCTAAGGAAAAGCAAAACATGTATTCCTCCAGAATTTTTGCCGAACAAGTCTCGAGAAATTAACTCAACAATCTTCGGGTTTCAAAAACATATAACGATTGCCTCTCATGTTCCCAAAGCAAGAAAAGCAGTTATTTTCATGTCGACTATGCATCATAATGATACGGTCTTTGAAGAACAAGGAAAACGAATTTCAGAGATCAATAAATTTTATAATAAAACCAAAGGGGGCGTAGACACATTTGATCAACTAATTCACGAATACATGATCAAGCGCAAATGTAATATATGGCCTCTTGCCTTTTTTATGAATTTAATTGATGCTGCAGGTATTGCTTCATATATTATTTGGATAAAAACTCATCCAGAGTGACACGAAAAAAAGAAAAACAAAAGATATTGGTTTTTGCGGGAATAAGGAGAAAGCCTTGTGGAGTCACAAATACAAAAAAGACAGTCGGCCAAATATTTGCGAGCAGAAACACAAGCAGCCATAAAAGCTGTAATACCACCACCTGCTGATTCGCAACCCTGTTCTTCTGCCACCTTGAAACGAAAGCGCTGTCATCTTTGTCCGACGAAAATATCCAAAATGCAGAAACAAATTTGTAACAAATCCAAAAAAAATATCTGTAACCAGCATTCTACAACTACGAAAATTTGTGAAAAATGTGATGAATAATTTGTCCTTAATTACTTTATAAACACAATTGTTTAATGTTATGTATTTAAAACTCTTTAAAAAATGAAATAAATATGATTGGAAACGTTTTAGAATTCGTGACTTCATCTGTACATATAAAATAAATTACCAAAACTATGTTTTTAAGCACTTTTCTCTATATGAGCTTCAGAGTCTCACTTTAGGATCTGTGTAACTTTTTAAAATTAGGAGATTAGGGTTAAAAATCATTTGACAAAATTAAATGTGTATCTTAATTTTTAACACACCACTGTATGTACCTTACAGCGGCACTGTGTCTGTTGCTAATCTTGTGGGAAGAGTATTACATAAGGTAGCACTTTAAGGAATTAGTTTTCCATAGCCTCGACCACTACGTCACCGTCTTCACTGAAGGCCATTGAAAATGTGCAATGCTCTTTGTTGATCATTAAAGTGTTTAGCTCAGTAGATGAGTGTAGCAGGTATTCCTCCCCTTATCCGGCTTTCAAGATTTGAATAGACAGGATACAAAAATTGTATAATTAAATAAATCAGGAAGATATGGAGAAATAAATCTGAGAGTTAATAGTTTTTACTCACACGTAAGCGAAAAATTAACCAAAAATGGGGGAAATTTAAAACTTTTAAAGAAATATGATACTGGCTGGCAATGAAGATAGTTTCTGCAGTTTTACGGTTTAATAATAGAGGCCGTTGGTCAAATGAGCCATGACTAATTTGAAAAAAAAGCACGGACCTAGGTTAAATTTAACTTTAAATTATCAATTACAAAAATAAAAGTAAACCAAATAAACTTAGTTTAAAACCCCAAACGCATTAACAACAAGTAAAGAAGATAAACATTTTGGGCGAAACCGAACTTTAAATACCCGACGCAACTTTTTATTTCTAAGTAATTCTAATAAAAAGTAAGTAATTTTCTAATAAAAATTACTTGTTTTGCTAACTGAAACGACTATTATTTATTTATATACAAAAAAAATTATTATACTTTTAACGTACTACGCCTACTTTCCAGAAAATTTTATTTTTACGCACTTCCTTTCTTAATAAAATTATTCATACAAAATTTTTTCGAATTTTGGCTTTTTGTGAATTAAGAGTTAAAGGATATTTTCCCCTTAAACTATAATTTTCGAAATTAGTTAAAATTTAAAGTATACATATAGACTTTAACTCGTCAAAGATATGATCTAAATTGCGCAGTGGCACGCTAATTACCAATATTTTTTTAACCCACAAGTTGTTTTCTCTAACCAATCCTGTACGTCACATTTGAGCAAGTTGTTTGTTATTATTACCAAAGTATTGCATTTTTGATTTTTTTAAATTACTATTTATAAATTAATCGATTTTAAAATGTACCAATGTATTCTATTCAAATTCTGAGTTTTTTTAAACTTATATTGTAAGTATTAATGTTTCGCCTTAAAAAGTTATTAATATTTGTATACCATTTTTTTTATCAAAACCAATCGTCACCTTATTAACCTAACTTTTCTGGTCATAAAACATAATAATTTTTTGAGTATTTTTTTTAACAATAATTTTACTTTTCTCAAAAATAAAAATAAACTTTTGAGCTTTATTTTTGAGTTTTTTTTTTTTTGCTGAACGAAAGACTCAAAATGCCACCCCATTTTCTTATAAGAATTTTGTGGTACATTTATTTACTATGCCATCATCAACACATGCTCTCACAAACTAGAACACACTATGTGTACAAATATACATACATACATATATACGTATATCTATCATATATACAAAAAATCGATGAATAAGAAAAATTTACAGTTCCTCAAAGCGAGACTCGTGCAGTGTTTTTTTTTTAATATTCAGGGTGCTTTCCATGAAAATTTTTCTTCATTAATTTTTTCATTATGTAACAAAAACCCTAGAAATTAATGTTTGAAATTTTATAAACAATTTCCAAACTAATCTAAAAAAAAAATGTCATCGAATTTTAAAAAGTTTCAATCGCAATTCTTTAAAACTATTCGAGTATGCAGTTGTGTAGCAAATTAAAGTTTGTTATACCAATGTGTAGGTTTCAAGTGGTTAAAAATTAAAAAAAATAAAACTTAAAAATAAATTTGTATTTCTGATAGATAAAAAAATGCTCAATAAATGATTTTAATTTTTAATAACTATTTCACAATGAAAAAATAACACTCAAAACCCGGGTTTAATTTGTGATGGAAGAAATATAAATCGACAAAAGGTTTTTCCGATTAACAAAAATCTAAAAGTAATTATTACTTATAATTTAAAAAAATATCGTTAAAAAGATTTTAACTCGTAGCACATTTATGCTGGGCATGAAAAGATATGCACATTTATATACTCAAAAATGCTAGCAGATAATTGGTACCTTTTGATTTTTTTCTTATAAATTTAAAAATTAAGCATTATTTTTGGTCCCTGTATCGTCATCGGTAACTTTTTTTTAAGAAATTTTCAATGTCCAAACACTATTTTCTTCAGTTTTATTGTATAGTATAGATAATGGACTCGAATATCATCATTTGAAAATTGCACAAATTTTAAATCAAACATTTTGTATTTTCGACCCACCTTAATGTAGTACATACCCATCACTCATTTAAATTTTGCTTGTCCTTGTGTGTAATTAATATTTGAAGGTGACTTGAAATCAAAGCACATACCCAGACATCAATCATTTGATTTGTTATGGATTCGAAGCTTGTACCTTAGTCACCAATAAAGAGATATTGATTATAATTTATGAAATTTGCGTATTCTCAAATTAACTTCACTAAATGATATTTAACAAAGGTTTATATAGAAGTTAAAAATATTGATCTATATATTTAACCCTGCTGTTAGGTTAAAAAAAACTTACGAATCTTAGGTTAGAGGACTATTTGGTCCATACTGCAGTTTTCATACAAAATAAAAATTTAATCTTAGTCTTTATATTTAGTTTGGTTCAATACTTGCTAAATATTATTATTTTATTATTTACTCAACTCTGGTAAAACCCAGCACCAGTGGCCTGCTCTAAAAATGCTTCTAGTTCAGGAGCTCGAAAGCGAGGAATTTGTAGTTGCTGCAAGTCTAAGTCTGATGTAAAATGCTCCATTTGCAGTGCGTTTATTTGCAAAACCAACCGAAAAACATTTTTTTGCTCATCATGTAGTGCCAAAAAATATCGAACAAACTAATAAATACTTATTTTTGGAAAATTAATGTAAAGAAAATCAAAGAAAATATACTATGGACCAAATGGTCCCTTAACCTAAGATTCGTAATTTTCAATTTATCTTAGTCCAGTTTTAAGTCAGATAATTAAATTTTCGCACATAATATTGTTTTATAAAAAGACCACCTGAGCTGAAAAATTTAGACAGTATATATCACCGTTCCAAAGTTACAAAGAAAACAAAAAAAAAATTGGACCAAATGGTCTTAACCTAACAGCAGGGTTAAAGCCCTTTTTCACCTAAATCTGTGATTTAAAATTTCATCGTCTTAACTTAATATTGACTAAATACAAAAATGCATCCCACCCCTAGGCGGGCATCTAAAGTTGGCACTAAAACAGTTATCATATGCCGAAATTTAAAATTTTGTTTCCTTGAACGAAAATCGAGGCAAGACATTTACTAACACGGTACGTTTAAAACCAAAACTTCAGCATGGAACTACAGAGGTTCAGATGTCCGCCTTAAGCCCCGACAGCTTGTTTTTTTTTTTTTTTTTGAGAGATCTGTCGTATACCTGTGCTCTACATTTTTATACCGGATGTTATCTGAATCGAGGTAAGCCTTCTTTGTTTTAAGATGTTGTTTAAACAAAGGAAAGCCCCTTTGTTCCTGGAAATAAATAGTTTAACAGTCGTTCTTCGAAAGCAAACAAACAATTTTGTTATTCATAAGGCACTGGTTATTTCGATTCCATATGTGCTCTGAAGTTATTTGTCGAGATATCCTATTGGAATCGCTAATACTTAGTGTAACTATTGGCGTATAAATTTTTTCAAAAATTTCCATTTGTTGTCTAGAATTTATAATCTGGTGTACTTTGCGGGATTACTGATAACCAACAATAAAGTAAATTTCAAACGTATAAGATAATCCAATGCAATGTGGCATGAACTGACGAGTTGACTTTTTGTATAAATCTGTACCTACAAATATTCTTGGACTCATTCAAAATGGTGCCATTTGACTGCATGCTTGCTTCGATTGTTCAGTACCCTCGAATGCTAGGTTACCGTTAAATTGTCGACATATCTGAAATAGTATCACCAACATCATCCTCACGATCCTTTTAAGGTCAGATCTCAATAATACGTAAATTTCAGCCTCCAACAAGGCCGACAAATAGTAATATTTTTTATAGAGTAACATCACTAATAACATACTACAATATGTAGAAGACAGCGTATACATATTGTAAACTAGTAAAAAATACTATCCATGAAACAATATATAAAGAAAACACACAAAAAATTCCACCTGGCTACCCAAGCTCAAACGGCCTCAAAATTTCAATAAAATAACATTATTAAATTTTTGAAAATTTGCCCCAACGCAAATTTTATTTTGCTTTTAAAAAAGAGTACTTTCTCGCGGTTTATTGAAAATCGCTTTTTTGTGAGAATTTTTACTGCCACTTAATGTACATAACTGCTAAGTAGCACATAAAATAAGCCCTTTGAAAAAATTCCGTCTAGGGAAAGCCTTAAGTGGAAAGGGGTTAAAACTCAAACTAAGTGGTATACAAATATGAATTTTTTTGGGATCCATTGCATCAAATTCTTAGTCTGATATTTACGTAAGAGCGTTCTTACCGACAAACCCAAATTTGCCACTACTTTGCCATAAAGGCCTGTGTCTGTTATTCTAACTTCGACGCGACTTCGTTCCGACGTTTGATTTTATACCGGCCACAACACCAGCGTTTTGGATTTTGTTGTTATATTCTTGTTTACCTTTAGGGTTAGTGCAATTAATTATAATTAGATTAATTAATTTTATTAAACCTAATTGAAATATTAGTGTTATATTATACACATTTAATTTATTTTCTTATATTATGTTAATGCGATGTCTAAATTTTTCGTACTGATTTTTGCTTTAAGCTACATAACTTCATTATTTTTAGTACTGAGAATTCATTTTAGTTATTTTTAATGATTTCATCAATTTCATATTAGCATTATTTTTGATGTGATAAATATATAATACCTAATTATGAAATAGAAATTCAAATTGAGCTTTCTGGATCTAAGCCAAGTCTACCTTTACACAACCTTATGACCAATGATCCGTAATACGAATAATTTTAAAATGCCTTCAATTTGCAGTAGCCGCTTTCAGTTAATTCAATTTAAGCATTTTGCAAAACAAATAAAGTTGTAGATTAAATTAGGAAAATTATGAGTTGAATTACAGTTTCTAACGGCAACGACTTTTCGGCATTTCCGAGGGATGCTATACTTTAAAATAGACAAGACAGGATTGCAAGGATTAGCACTCGGCCATCCACTCTTTTGAATTTCATACTTTTGTTATGAATTTATTCCTTTTGCCTTTACTCGTTCTAATTTCACGCTTCGCTCCCTTTACAGGTTGCCTGGATACGACATCGAGATCTGCACATTCTCACGGTTGGCACATATACATACACAACAGATCAACGGTTTCAAACTTCCTATCATCGTGATATTGATGAGTGGACTCTGCAAATAAAATGGGCACAACAGCGTGATGCAGGCGTTTACGAGTGCCAAATATCGACCCAACCAGTGCGAAGTTTTTCGGTTAACCTAAACATTGTGGGTAAGTGGCCATAAATTAATGTTGGTATAAAGTAAATATTCACCAAAAAATTGTCGCTTTATAAATATAAGGTATATTTCATATAATGAAAAGGTTTATTATGTAAGATATGAAATCGGTAAGGAATGTCGGTTGTGTGAAACTTTGCATATATTCCTATTTTTTCTCCGAATTCCCTACTTCTTACAACTGCAATATTTTGTGTGTGTATGTATGAAAAACCATATTTAAAAAACAATTTTATATGACCCACTTCCAAACTGATTTAATACAAACGCAGCGTGAAAATCTTTCGTTTTTATAGTCTCATTTGCTCTGCTAATTTGAAATGAATATATTATTAAGTTGTTGAATTTAAATTACGAGCACAGTAATTGAAATATGCAAGTACATGAAAACGTGCATAATACAGAGCTTTACGATTTTAAACAGCAAGCAATGTTAGGCATCAATAATTTGTATGAAACCAATAGTTTTTGATTTTTTTTTAGTATCTCGGGTTGACTAAATTTGGAATTAGACAATCTGAAATAAAATAACGCTGTGTTTACACCGTTTAAATTTAACAAGCTATCGACTTTCCAAAAGGTTGGATTATTAAAATCTATTTCAATTTAAATACAGATATTCGTAAAAAGGTGAAAAAATGCTCTGAGATATTAACATTATTAAAAAAACATACTTGTTGAAAACTATTCAGCGATTTTAAATTTCTAACAAATTTTTGCCGTATTCAAAATTTGGTGAGTTCATTTTTTAATAAAAACATTTGAAATGTTGTTCTACCAATAATATTGTTATTAGATTAAAGTAAATGGAATAAGAATAAATGAAAAGTAGTACCAAGGGCCGATGTATAGTTAACTTCAGCTCTTTTTATACAAATTTTGTTCGTTTTTAACAAAAACTGTTTGAATCTAAGTTTAAAACTTTGTGCACAATTTATAATAATTAAACACAATGTACTCGAAGTTTCACAATTTTTAATTAAAATAACAAACTAAATTAGTTCAAGTTTTAAGTAACTACAAATTAAGCTTGCTGCTCCCGAACTGAAAATAAATGAGACATTCTTACACTACAAATTTTGAAAAGGATTTTTTCAATTTTTTTTTTTTAATTGCGCATAATGTTTGATATTTGGTTTAAAAGGTGTTTTGTCATAGGGAATTTCTTTTACATGGCTGCTTGGTTTAAAAATGTGCGATATAAATTTTGTTTCACTTAATTTTCTCTGTAGATTTTCAACTTGGTTTTTGCATTTGATAACTCAACTTCACCAAAAGTTTGGTTTTAACATCAATAATAGAATGGTGTTCTATGGTTCACAAATATAGGCCTAGCAAAAGGAAATCCAACTGATAGAATAATGAAAATTGTCGAATCCGACTGTCATATAAGCGCTGTTCCGATTCCCCATCTACTGGCGTACATTCCAATAAGACAGTAGGAGGAGGCTTTCCAAATTGATTAAACTAAAGTATAATTTCTTTTACACTCTAAGCTGGAGCTGGCCGGCCATTCGGCAAATCGGTTCTTCGGTCCATTTTATGTTTACTAGCTCAAGAACATGACGCTTGAATCAGAGTTCGCAAGAAAATAGAAGTGTTCCCGCATCAAGCGATATATTTATGTCTGGCAGGGATGTACTGAACAGCAGTGGGGGACGACTCCGCTCAGTAAGGTGCTTTTAGATGCAATTATGGATGATCCACTTATTACCGAATATATCATTTTTGGGTCGAGAAGGTGATTAAAGAATTCCACCGTTTACTGGAAGGCAGTATCCAGAGATTTGCTTTTGGTATGGACCTGCTGACAGTTTAATTTCTAACTCGTGTTCAATGACTGTTGGGCTTGTCTATCAAGCAGTCTCTCCAAAGTTTTGAAACAGAAAGAAATAAGACCTATTTGCACAAAATTCTTTTGGTTTAGAAGAAAACTGTCGCTACAATTATAGCTTTGGTAATGTAAACCATAACTGAGGATGACAGATGCTACTTGAAATTCAGCAAGAAAGGTAACAGAGCTTTATAGATGCAAATGCGATATTACTAGGTAAAGTAGTGTACACCGGCAAGAAATATTAACATTACATTAACATTAATATATGTCTAGCATTTATTTGCAGGCTGATGGCCATTTGCTATTGGGTTTCTGTTGAAATAATAGAGCTTTATACAGAAATTTTCCTAGAAGTTATTCTAGTTCTTTCTTATGGTTTTTGTGAAGGTTATTAGGGATACCTTGTAGCCGACCCAAGCACCAGTTCGTCTTGATTGGCTGAATAGCCTACGGATTTCTTTCTTTAGCGAAGCTATTTTTATTGCCCATTTGTCCATTTTACATGAATGGCAGTACAGGTGGAAAGAAATGTTATAGGCTTTGATATTATCCATTTGCTTTATCAGTTCTTAAAAGTAAGACGTGCTCGTTTCGTTTACTACTCAACTGCCTATGGATATTTTTCTTTTCTTCAAAAGTTAAATAAAATTGATCCGGAATAACTGGTGATGTATTTTTAGACCAGACTTAGACCAGTTCCAAAATTTAGTGCGTGTTTTCCAAGCTAAACTCTATACTATTTTCTTTTTCGGATAACCAAATTCAGCCTTAGTTAGTTAGGTTTATCTCTGTATAGGTACTTAACAAAACTAAAATTAAAAAAAAACTTATAACTTTTCTTTTTCGAATCAAAATTTTATTAGTCAAATCGACGAAGCTAATGGCTTTGATGACATTTTCGTTTTGATCATCCCCCACATTGCAAGTATTATTTTAGATCCTTTCCTCAAGTATTTCAGTACGCAGCGGTGCATCATTTGATACTTCAACTTGTCATTTTGCTATGTTGTAAAAAAGATTATGAACTACAGGTATATTTATGTACGAGTACTATAAAATTACGGTAAACAACTTTTGATGACAACTTTCTTTAGTAACAAAACACCAGGTCGTATGAGCAACATTTATTTTCAGGTTAATGAGGCGACAATCATAAAAGAACTCTTCGCGCGCAAAACGACAATGTTTTCCTTCCTCCTCGACTTTGCAATTGTAAACAAAATTACATTTTAACAAAACTTGCAATGCAAAAATTTCACGAGAGGAAAAATTGTAAATGAAATAAAGAAAATATATATATGCAAATGTGTGCACTCGTACGAGGGCAAATGTAAAGCAGCAAAACAATATTTTTAACAATAGCATCATCAGATGGTTGGAAGCGTAAAAGCCGAATAATAATAAAAGAAAAAAAATTAAAAGTGAAAAAAAAAAATGAAAAGTAATAATAATTATAGCAAACAAGAGGAAAAGTTCGGAGTAGAGCAGAATTTTGCAGCAAGCTTATTCGGCAAGCGAAACGCTTTTACATGTAAACCAGTTTTTTTATATGAGTAAGATATTTGTATTTGTGTACTCGAGCCCACGTTTTCTTTTATTGTAATGCGCACCACAATATTTTGCATAAAGTTGCAAGCGAAAGCTACTCCAAAATGTTGAATTCAAAATGCGCTGGATAATATGAATGTTAGCGTACCATCGCATGCACATCTGATATCTACGTACATATATGCAAAATATTCAATGTACATATTTTACATATAATAGCTGTTTTAAGTCAGTTTCGTGAAATTTTGATGAGTATCCTTTGAGTGCTTCACACTGTAATCAAAACATTTTGCAATAAACGAAGACTTCATTTCACTGGCTTCCACCGCGCAGTGGGCCGCACAAGAGCTCAAGATGTTAGAAAAAATTAATAATTCCCAGGATACAAGAAACCTTTAACTTTTAGTCACGTTTTTATCAGTTTCTTGGGTCGTGGATAACGAATCTAAAATCAAATTTCAAAAATACAAAAGAGCGGATTAAATATGGCGGACACAAAATATAAAAAGTTACAGCATTTTTAAAAAATTTGTCGTTTTTGGAAGCGAAACTACGAATCTAAAATCAAATTTCGAAAACTTAAAACGGCAAATCCAATATGGGGGGCATAAAATGTAAGAAGATGATACATTTTCGCAAAAGTATAAGGTGTCTGGCGTAACCAATCTAAAATCAAACATAAAATATGGTATGATCTAATGGGGATTTTAAGCGTGAGTTAAAATGTTTTTAAAATTTCGCCTTCAGAACATAAAGTAAAAATTGAGTAATTAATCTAGGCAATTTTTTTCAATTTCTAATTATACACAAAAACTTGTAAAGAGACTCCCTGATTACGACTTGAAATACAATTTTTTATGATAAATAGTATTTTATTTGTACTTTTGCGTTTATAACATAAAAAAGAGTTAACATTTTATTTTTAGTGTAGCTTTAGTAGTCGGCAGCTATTAGTAACAAACAAAGAAAGTGCTACTTCGAATATACCGAAACTTTCATACCTTTTTTGAATATAAACAAAATACTCTAATTGTTAAATATCTTTTATTTTTTTCACATAAAAATACAATAAAATTATGGAGATATATAGTATAAGTTCATATTTGAACAACCATTGGTATAAGGTCTATACATTTTAGTAAACTTTGTACGACTAATCACTAAATAACTCCCAAAGTGTACATATTTTAGCTATATAAATGAAGGAGCTTTGGACCCGATTGGAACTAGACTCCATTTTGAAATGATCTAAATATTTCAAGGTACATTTTATATTATTTAAGTAAAGGGAGTGCAAACCTTCATAATCCAATCTGCTTTAGTGTAGAAGTTGTAACGTAAAACGACATATCTTAACATTCAGTGTTATAAGACCTATGTATAGTTATTTGGTCCTATTTTGTTGTATCCAACAAATATTTAATACATTATAAAAATACCTCTACAAGGTGGTGAAATTAATCACCCCATCAGATGTAAGAATTTTTGCAAATGGCGTCGTACGTCAATCATATTTGACATTTGTGAACTAGAGAGCTGCGGTATACACAAATACAAGCAACGGAGCGATATACTCCTCAAGAGCGTGGAATAAATGTGACAAATTGAAAAAAAAAATAAACGGTAGGTTGGCGCAGAATGAATATCGACGTCGATTTCCTAATCGTGTAGCGCCAACTGTCCTGTCCAAACTTTGCTTTGCTAATCGACTCGAAAAAACTGAAACCACACGAGGTCTTGCAGAGCATGGTTGCTGCCGGACTGGTTTTTCGGCGGAGAACATCGCGGTTGTGGCTGCCGATGTTACTGAGAATAAAGAAACATTAACTAGACGACGTGTTACACAAACAGTACATCAGTTAATGCCTTCTGGCCTTCAGTCACGTGTGAATACTGTCAAGCCGTCTTTAATCTCAACAACGAAGAGAACAATTTGGTATCGAAAGTTATCATGTGCGACGGAACGCTCTGAAAATACGCGTCTGATGCACAAAGAGCCATTACATACATCCACTCCAAGCCACTGTTTGGTTCGGCGTTCAAATAGGTGGAATGATTAAGCTGTTATCACCGGAATCCAGCGAAAAGTCATGGAAAATGTGATAAAATAGATAAAAAAATATTGTGCATAAACAATGGCGGCAGCCAGTTGACGAATAGCATCCCTCCCACGTAGCCGAAAAAATTGTAAATGCCAATAAAAGGATTTAATCACTCAAAATCACTTTTTTATTAATTGGATGATTAATTTTTTGCCTTCTTATACCTACCAAATTTCAGTCTTATGTCTCTAAAACTGAGAGACAAGTTGGCGGTCGAGCAGACAGACTTCATGGCCCTGATCATTTTAGTGTACCGGGGTACGGGCCTGTCTCTTATATTTCTTATACTTTCAAACATAATATCACTTCCTCTTCAGAATTCAAATATAAGGTTTCGATTTGCCAGTAACTTTTGACAACATTTATATGTAAAGCAAAAACGAAGTGGTAGTCGACTAGTTTGCCTTGGTTAGTCTTAAAAGTCGAAATGAAACGGTTAGTCGATTAGGTGAAGCCGAATATGTTTTCAAACAATTTAAAAATTTTTTGGTAAGCGAATGCTATTTCGATACAACACCATTGATTGTGTGCTTAAAACGAAATACGCAGAAACTGCGAATATTGGAGTTAAAGTAATATCTTTGAGAAGTAGTTTGGTACAAGTTATACAATTTACGGGAGAAGGTTTAATTTCAAGTTAGTCCTGTGTAAAATTATATTAAAAAATATTACTTGTATTAACTCTAAGTCAGTTTATGTTCATAAGGAGGTAAGAACTAATGATTAATATAATTTTTTCTTATATCTGAATGAAAAAAAATTAAAATCTAAAGAACACTTGAAAAATTTAAACTTTTTGTAATACTAAAGTCCCAGAATTGTTCTCAATAAATATAATACAAACACATTTCTATATATTGTGTACAAAAGAGCATTTAGCTTGTGACCCACCGTTCAGCTTTGTATGGGTCAAATTTATTTCGAATTTATATTACTAATAGTTAATGTAAAGCTTTTACTTGCACTTGAGTTTTCATCCATCATAGAATTCTTGTAAGATGCGCATCAGCAGGTATACTTGGACTGCAACTCAAACATTTATGCCAGTTTTCATCGCATTTACACTTTTATGTCTTTTGTGCTCAGTTAATTTTACTTGGATGATACTCTTAAGGAATACATTGTTGTTGTTGCAAAATGTAAGAAGTTTAATTTACAAATAGCTAGTTTTACAAAAGAAATTGTACAAAAGTTATTCGTTTAGTAATGATAGTTCATGAATTCGGAGACGAAGAAGTATAGGATTTGTAAAGGAAGAAGCAGGCCATAAAAATGAAATAGCACCTGCTGTCAATTGAAATTTTTAGTTTGATCTTCAATCGGACTTTGTTGTTTTAGTGCTTTACTACTTAGCGAATTTGCTACACCTACATTGTGCTAGCATTGAATGCAACGTATACTGAACTCATCTTAACAAAACTTTGCGATGAGTTGAGTTCCTCCCGCGGCTTAAAAAAAATTACAACTTATAAAAAAAAATTGTATGCGAAATGAGCCGAAGCTTCTGCAACAGACAAATTGCAGGGTGGTCTGCGATCTAGTTCATTGTAGCCGGCACTCCCGATCTAGTAGAAAAGCCAATTAATATTTTTTTTAACAAAAAAAAGGTTAAACTAAGCATTTCTTTTTTAAATGGTAACAAATTCAATAATAAATTTACATTGAAACCTTTTATTTATTTTTTTTTGAGGTAAGGTAGAAGTTAAAATAACATAAAAATCATAATAATAAACCAATAAGCTATTCTGAATTTGATTTATAGATACTACGAACCGGGCACTTTGGATTACATTTTAAAAAAGACCTTCAGCTCTATATCCAACTGTATGTTTTCTTTTTTTAAAAAACGGCAATGTGTTTCAGACAAAGAGCTGACTAATGGTTCAAAAGAGTATTCAAGCGTTTTTATTATAATCACCCAAAGGACTACGTCTTTATTCAAAGTTGATGAAAAAATTGTCTATGACCTTGGATTGGAATTGGTTGGCGTCTTTCTTTAGTTTAAATTCACAAATTCATTTGAACACAGCACCTAATTCTACTCCACATTGTAATAATTTTTTTAAGTATAAACATGCCAAATAAAATTAAAGCACGGATCCTTAAAAGGTTAAGTATACACATTTATTACATTTGGTTTGCTATTGATATTCAAAAGCTTGGGCTTATTATTATTATTATTATTAAAACTTTCCAACGCCCCACACAAGCCATTCAAAATTTTTTGTTTACAAAACAAGCAACACATTTTTTCCATTAGAGGAGACAGGATATCTACATTTGCAGATTTATTAGTTCAAGAAATTTAAAATATATAATAGCGATTCGGAATAGGGTTTATAAATGAAATTTTAGATATGTTTAATGAATGAGAGACATTTGCACAGATTGCGCCAAAAATTCAGTAATCGCCATAAAGCCTTTCCGCCAACAATAAGCAAAATTCCTAAACTAATCAGGTGCATTGACAATAAAAACGGAAATTTTTTATCAAACTGATCTATATGAATTGAATCACATTAAAATATTTCACTTCAACCCAACTTACTGCTGCTGTTGAAGGCGGAAAAACTCAATTTCCTTTCAAAATGACTACGTTAGAAATACTTCGACCAAACAATGGTACGAGTAGAAGTAGGCTATTTTAGAAAAAATTAAATGTTAAATGTGTTCTGATAGCTTGACGTAGTTGGTTGATTTAAATTGTAATGGTGCAACTTATGGTTACGGGGTAACAAAATAGTGTGAAAATATTTTTTAAGTCACGGAATCAAATAATAATAATTATTACAATGAATCACATTAATTAAAAAAACTACTTCGAAAATGTAAGAACGACTTAAGCAGAGGTAAAAATTTAGCAGGAGTAAACCTATCAACTTGACAAATTAAATATACGGTTCCCAATTGACCGTTTGAGTATTTGATTATTTGAACTATTGGTATAATTTCCAGTGCCCTACTCTCTGATAATAAAACACTCGGTAAGTTTGCAAAAGTTGTACCAAATTCGGATACAGCCTACTAAAATTGTCATATCCCGACTTAAGTGAATTTGTAATAACATGAGTAATAAAACACTCGATGAATTGGCAAAAGTTAGTTCGTACTTTTTTATAGCCTACTGAGTTTTTTATGTTTAAGAAATATAAAATAAAATTCCAAGAAAAAGATTTTGTCGCTTGGGAAAGTCGCTGCTTGGCTAAAGTATTCTAAAGTACACACCGAAAAACTTTAATAAAAATTTTAACAGAATAAATCTGTATATCAAAAATATATAAAACACAAAAAAGAACAATATACGTTGCAAATGTGCTCGTGGAACAACCTTAAATAACTTTTTCCACTATTTTTTTTTAAAGAGCTAATGCCGGGAGATAAAAAATTTAGTAGGCCATAAAAAATCGATCTAAGTTTTGCAATTCCATGAAGTGTTTTATTACTAAACGAGTCTACTTTCAGAAATTAGTAAGAAAGTCTAGGCTAACTGAGCTGGCACTGTATTGTCGCCCAGTGTAATTGGTACAACAAAATAAATAAGAAACGGTTTTTAATATTTTTTAGCGTATTGAAAATCTTTATTTGATTAGATGGTAGCAAGGTAAGTATATACGCCGTCTGTACATACTTTGCAAGATATTTTATTTGTATTATCCAGCGTCATCCTTCAAACTACAAAATGACATTGACAGAATCATTGTTATTCAAACAACTGACATTAATTTTCCTTTGTGTTGACAATTAAAAAAAAAAATAATAGCAAAAATAAACACCGGCATACGTTGATGTCGTTATAAAAACTCAATTTTATTGAAAAACAAACAATTCTAAAACACTTTGGTTAAACTTTTTTTCCATTCTTATTATTTCTGATTCCCACCGGGCCTGGAGTTCCCGAAGGGGCCCGTATTTTTCAAGAAATTGAGTGAATAATTAAACTAGAAAGAATTTCAGGACTAGCTACACTATGCATAGAGGGAGAATTAGCCAAGAAGACTTCTAAGTTCCAAATAATTGAAAATTGGAGGATTTTAAACTGCATGTTCAAAAATTTAATCATGACAGTCAACAAACTTCGAAAGAACTATTTTTTTTAATTAATCAGATCGATAAATAAATGTTTGAATAAGATGTTTCTGTCTTCTTATTAACTCCCTATATTCGTATATTCCGATATAATCTGAATAAATATTTCTGACCAAAAGTCTATACATATTTGTTTCAACCAACTTCAACTATAAAGCAAATTCAATACAGATGTGATAAACTGATGAAAGCAAAAAACGTCGTAATTGACTTATTCTTTAAAAACGTTGAAGTAGTAAGTAGAACGATAGTTGATGAAATTGATGAAGTATTCCAAACTATTATGTAGAAAGGGGCCCCACCTTTTTACCCCTGGGCCCGGATTTCCTCTCGGTGGCCCTGCTGCTATTATAGGATTAAGAATATAAACATGAAAATATTATTTCGTGTAAGCTTTGTATGAAAGAGAATGCACACACTGGCCGCAAGAAAAATTATGAAAAATCAACTAAACTTTTTAAAAACTTGAAATCTTCAGTTTATTACACTACGAAGGAAAAAATTTATAAAAAATTAACGAAATTAACGATTTAAGCTGTGAGGCACTGTATATGTATCTGATTTATTTATTCAAATAAAGAAAAAAATGTCTCTAGCAAGCAAAATACTAATTATTATACTTTCAAGAAAAAATAAATTTGCAAGTGAATATTTAGACGGTATATTTTAATTTTTTTTACTCAAGGCGAATTCTTAAAAGGTTACTGTGGCTCAAACATCGGTTGGTGGCCGATTGCCAAAATATTTATTTCGCTTTAAACAGAAACAAAATGCCTGCAATAAATATAAGTAATTAGTCACAAAAAGTCAATTCCTGACTCACGGAGAATGCATAAAGCTCGTAAAAAATCATATCGTTATACGTATATAGTTGTCATAATATCACACAAAATATAATAATATACTATTAAATATGTATATATATATAAGTTAGTTCTTAACGGTATGCTTTTGAATCACAGATAATCCCTAAACTGACAACTACTCCAACACATAAATCTCCTCCGGCGTATCATAAGTGCTAAGCAAAATTTGTAAAGCTGATTTCGTCACATACAACATAGAGAAAAGGAAAATGATAAAAAAAAAAACGATAAGAGTAAGAAACATAAAAAACATGGTTTTTCTTGTAATGTCAATTGAATAACTAACCATTTCTCTTAAGTTGTATAAACCACGTTTTAATGCAAAGTTTTGCATTATTTATTGTATATCTCTTGTGTTCTTTCTATCTCTACACCCACATGTTATGCCTGAGGTTACTGTCTAGCCATCAGTTAAAGCCTTATAAAGCCCCGTTCAGTCCTTTTGGAGATTACTGCATTAAAATAGCAGATAGGCAAACAAACAAAGAAACAGACGGAGAAAATTTCTAAAAATGGTCCAGATGTATTCTGTTACATTCCCTACAACACGTTTTTGGTATTGTTTTTGAAGAAATTTTTGTGTACCGCCTTGGCTTTCTATAGTTTTATAGTATAGATTTTACATATTAGTTTTAGTTAGTTTTTGAATTATCAGTCCTTAGTTATATTTATTTGAAATTTTTTTTAATATAACTTTCCCATGCCTACTTTATTTGACTAATAATTTATATTGAAATTTGTATTATTTCATTCAAGCTCTAACTACATACGATTATACCAATTTCGCAACATCACCATCACCATCATTTATTTTACTCGAAATTTATATTAAATTTTTTGTTATTATTTCATGTAACCTCTATACTGTCACAACTAACTACCACCATACCAATTTCCCTCATCACCATCACCATCACCATTGCCATCATCATAATCATTACCGACGACTCACTTTATGTCAAATGTATCTTCTTGTAGACACCATCGACGATGAGACGAGCAGTTTACTACAACAATACTACAGTGACGATGCATTCTATATAAGTTCAGATCGTATTTACCAGTCTAGCGATGATGAGTTTGCGGGCATGTTTGGACACATACAAACCGTAGCGGGTTCGTACAAATGCACACTTGCATTGCATCCACTTACAATAACGCTCAACTAACATGCATACATACATATATACAATCTGTATATAACTAGTTTGAAATTTAACAGCTGCTACTGCAATGCTCGCTAACACTCTGAAAAATATTAGCACTTCAATGTTAAAAACGCGAAACTAACTACTCGTGAGACGCAAAACAATTTCGCTTAACTGCTTGCATTTGAATTTTATATCTATACGCCAAAAATTTAACTTGCTTTCAGTGCAAGGAAATGGATATGGGCAACTGAAATGTGAACATATGTTGATATGAATGAGAATGCGTATGGCAGTGCTGCCGATATGGGGATGTGTGTGTGTGTGTGTGTAGCATTTTGTATGCTGTATAACTGGCAGTGGTGTGGCACAGCTGTTGCCACAACTAATATACAAATTACCCTAATATCACTAACACATTTTCATAACGCTCGCTAACCGCTAAGAGGTAGCGAAGAAGCTGCCCCAGATCCAACCGCTGCAACTAAAACAAGCGATGCAAGAAGTTTGTTGTATGTTTACTTTGACTTCGTTAAAGTGGCTTGAAGTTGCAAATGTAAACGCATACATGCATGCTCGCACATTTGTAGCAATTTCCTGAAGCATACATAGAGTAGTGTTTCGATATAGTTTATGTTGCTTCTGACTTGCCTTTAGCTTTAGTGGAATAATATTTGCGTATGCTCATACATATTTATTGCACATGTGTATTGTATCTACAAACATATGTACGTATGTATGTATATATTTATTGTAGTGCTGTATTTGCCGCTATCTACTTACCTAAATATATTTGCCCACTTGGCTGTGTGTTTGTAAAGCACTGCCGGCAACTGTTGACTTATCTTCAATTCGAGTGGAACTTCGTATGCTCGGCAGCTATACAAATTTACATACATATATGTATGTACTGTACGTATAATTATACCGGTGTCAATGGATTAGGAGTGTTTGAAGTTGCGCTACTTCATTTCAATACGCGTGCAATGGTGGAGTTAAATACTTATCTTAGAGGGGATGCTTGCTATCTATATTTTTTTCTTAAACAACTAATTAAACTTTTGAAATCTTTAAAGTAATACCTCCCAGTGATGTTTTAAACTTTCAGTAGATATTGTACAAATCATTGAACTTCGGCCTAATAAAGTGAGTGAGCAAATTAATATAAACACAAATAAATAGCGTTCACCGAGCTCCACTTCAATGAATTCGCATTTAATCTGATTTCAGTTAAACAATATTTAAATTTGTGCTACTATTTGGCTCACAATTTCTAGAGTTGAACAGATTACAATCGTTAATCTTTGTGCACATAAATTTCTTACACAACTTTCTCTTAAACTGATTCAAATATTTTAATCATTTTGTATATTTATTCCACATCTTCCACGTAAACCGATTAAGATTTTATCTGTATTTTATCTATTTTACTTTACGTACGCTAACTGGCAGCTTAGCGAGAATGTATTTACCTTCAACCGGTAAAATAGCTGAATGTAAAACCTTTATTACAAATACGACAACGGTAAACGATATGTAAATTGATAAAAAAAAAGAACAACTTATCGCAATGACATCTCACAACAAAAAAAACGCTGGATAATTTTGAAAGCGCATCCATTAATACTAAAAAAAAAAACATTTTTTCCTCCGCAAGATGGCGTAATTTTTATGTATTCCATCGTTCCAATATATTCTGAACATACGTTGGAAAGCAAATGTCATTGTACGTCTTTTCAGTATATGTTATTCATTTGAAGCATAAACAACAATAATTTTTTTTCACTCAAATATGTCGAACTTTGTGCCTGGAAAAGTGTTTTTGCTTGGCGTTCTTCTTCATTACTTTAATATGAAGAAAACTGCTGCTGAAAGTCATCGTATTTTGGTGCAAGTTTATGGTGAACATGCTCTAGCTGAGCGAATGTGCCAAAAGTGGTTTGCACGATTTAAAAGTGGTGATTTTGGCTTGGAAAACGATGAACGTCTTGGTCAGCCAAAAGAGTTTGAAGATGAAGAACTGAAAGCATTACTCGATGAAGATTGTTGCCAAACGCAGGAAAAGCTCGCAGAATCTTTGGGTGTCACTCAAGCAGCCAACATCTAAAAGCAGCTGGATATATTCAAAAGCAAGAAAATTGGGTTCCACATGAACTCAAACCGAGAGATGTGGAAAGGCGGTTTAGCTTGTCCGAAAAGCTGCTGGAACGCCACAAAAGGAAGTAATTTTTGCAACGGATTTTTACTGGAGTGAAACCATCAATGGAGAACGCAACCGAAAACAGTTAATCCGTTTGAAGAGAGCAGTAGCCGAAAAATGCCCGGAATATGCGACCAGACACGAAGCAATAATTTTCAACCATGACAACGCTCGGCCCCACCTTGCTATTGCGGTTAAGAACTATTTGGAAAACAGTGGATTGGAAGTTTTACCCCACCCGCCTTATAGCCCAGACCTTGCCCCTTCTGACTACCATTTGCTCCGATTGATGTAGAACGCCCGCACTGGAATACGGTTCACATCAGAGCAGGATATCAAAGATTGGCTTGATTCATTCATGGCTGCCAAGCCGGCACAGTTGTTTTGGTATGGCATCCACAAATTGCCAGGAAGATGGGAAAAAGCCATAGCTTCAGAAGGGCAATACTATTGTGCATGTTTTTCTTAAATAAACGTTCAAATTTTGGAAAATTAGTAAGCACAATTAGTATAGTGCGGTACAAAAATATTTTCGCAAGGATTTTTTTTACTTTAATTAAATTTGCATAATTTATAGGTATCAAAAAGTATCTTTATGATAATTTAAATTTTTTAGAATGCAGTTTTATTCCAGGAAATTGTGAAGTAGATAGTTAGCTAGGCAGGGTACCCTTGTAAATGATTCCTGCAGCAACAAGCTTTTCGGATTTCTTCTGGCCATCTGTCGGCTGCTTCTGACCTAATAAGTCTACCAACGTTTTGGCAAGCCTGGGCAGCAACTAGAACTAGGGTTTAGTGGTCGTTTTGGCCAAAAGTAGATCAGAAGAGGTCACGGGAAGCACACAGGGCATTGTCCAATTGGAATCCAGGTAGTGCATGACAATATCAGCACTGGTTCCTTCTTTGGCCTGTTAAGTTTCCCCGCCATCGTAAGACTAGAACTCAGATGTCTGGGATCGCACCTTATTCACTCTCCAGCGTACATATCGGGAATGGAGATTAGCTAGCTTTATATCAACGTTGCAAGTACGCGGTGTTTTTCAATTCTCCAAGCTCCCCATCAAACATCCAATATTTACTTAGAATTGTCAACAGGTTACTCATACGCCCTGACAATTAAAATACTTGTACGAATCTAGTGATGGCGTAATAAATCTGGTGGAAGATAATTGTGTATTGGATGGGAGTAATTGAAAACAACATTGTAACTTGCAATACCGATAAAGACAGTGCATCCGTATCATAATTTTTATTGAAAAAATTGTGCATCATCCTTATTTTTAATTAAATATTGAGAATTTGAGTTTGTCAAACTTTAACTATACTAAATTTTAATGAAACATAAAGCTGAGCTCGCGAACAGTTTTCGAAAAACTCTTAATTTTTAAAGAAAATTCGTTAACTAATTCAATTTTTTTTTTAACCTGAAATATGTGATATATTTTAATCAAATATTATATTTTTTTAAATTAACAGAAAAATTTTTTAAACTAAAAGAACAATAGGTCGGACTTTGTAGCAAACAGTCACTGTATTAAAGTGGAACCTTCACAAATCATCGTAATCTACCATATTCTTTGGATTGTGCTTACGAGTGTGGAGATGGATGTTTGTCAGTTTTGTTACTTCAGATACAAGTGGGACTAATTTTATTTTAACAAAAGTTAATTAGTTTCAAGTCAGTACTACAGTTTTAAAATTTTGTTAGAAATTTGACCCCAAACCCCATCCTTGGTTACGCATATGCAACAGAAATGAATTTCAGTTATCCCTTCTCCAATTTGGTTTGGAGACAAACCAGCTTTGCCATTACGCCATATTCAATGGCAGGTATTGTTTCTTTCGTTATAGTCTATTAATTAATACTTTGTATTATATATATTTATAAACCAAAATGACCAAAATACTAAACATTGTGCTAGCCTATAGTTATTGTCTACCATCCGACTACAGCCCCACCTACCGTGTAATATAAATATATTGTGAATATGAGTCATTTTGGCTCATAAATATAGGAATTGCCAATATGGTGCCACTTATCGGGATTTAACTCTGCAGAACCCATACCCGAAATTTTAAAAAAATTTGGTACATCCTTTCTCCAGCTTTGCGAACGCGAAAAAACTGTTTTGGAAATATGTATTATTCCTTTAGTAAATTTGGAGCTAAGTCCGTATTCTTTCGTTGGTTCCAATATCCAAAACTACATGCTTATACTCCATATTAACAAAAAAGATATCAAGTAGTTTTAAAAGAATTTAGATTTTTGAAAATTAGGCGTACAAGCTTCAAAATTTTATTGAGTTTTAGTAATCAGTTTTAGTATGGTATAGCACAATTCTACATTTTTACATTACATTTGAAAGTTTTATATAAAAGGAACGTCATAAAAAGCGCGTTAAAAATCAGTTAGAATTTTCAATACCCCAAGCTTGCCTCTTACCACAGCATACATTTGCTTCTACAATGCCAATAGGTTACTCATACGCCCTGACTAATTATGAACTTGTAGCAATGAGCGTAAACTACATAGAAGTTTCAGCAATACCACAGTTCCTCTAACAGAAAATCTTATCCAATTTTACCATAACAGAACTAATTTGGCTTTTGCTGATTGATATTAGAATCTTTGCATAAAATATAGTGCATCCATATCAAAATTTTGTATTAAAAAAGTTGTGTATCATCCTTATTTTTAAATTTTAATATTTGACATAAAATTGAGAATTCCTAGTACACTAATAGGTACAAAGTTTTGTGCATCCTGAAATACGATATATATTTTTATCCAATATTGTAAACAAAAATCAACACGTAAATTTTAAAATTTAAAAGATAATAGGTGGCTATTTTTCGCTGATAGTCACTGTAGTAAAATGTAAACTTTTCTAAATAGCAGACCTCCACAAGTCATCGTGATCAACCATATTATTATTATTTTAGTTTGTACTTTATGTGAGTGTGGAGATGCATTTTTATCACTAACACAAAGAAACTTAACTATGGAGCTATGGAACGTCAACTCATAATTTCACTCAGGCTTAAAGTTGCAAGGCAGAGGAGTTTTTTGCAACACTTCATGTATGCATCTGAAGTGGCCTACGGCGGTTACCGCATATACAAGTGCAAGACTCTAGCTGCTCTTTGTATTTACGTTTAAATATATGTATACATACATACATACATGCAGATATGTAAGTTAGAGCATCACCGTTGCTATTTGAAACTGTGCTCCCGACCGAGTGGTGTCTAGATGTTGATAATATTGAAAGCAGTGTCTCACATAAAAAAATTCTGCGTGGCGACTGTTGGCCCCCAATGGAAAATCTTGACTCATATGTGAATACCACCAAACACTGCATACTTTATTTACCAAACTCTGGTCAGACAATTGTACAAAAAGAGAAATAATAATGCAGCTTTCGAGTAAATTTGCATAGTGTGGTCATCTGAAGTTATCGATTGAAGTGATAGTTTTCAATTAAAAGTGAAATGCATAACATAACATTTAAAAAATAAATTGATTTTTATTTAGAAAAAACTGTAAGTCCATCAATTTCTGATACAACATCAAGTAATATACCAAAACTTGTAGGGAAGCTCTGCCAAGCATCGAACTATGGTGTGTCTCCAGAATGAGAAGCCCGTCAAAACATAAGTTTTTACAAACAAATAATAAATATGCATTTAAAAATTTACGTACATCATAGGCAACTAAAAGAATTTGTACAATTGTGGCAGATTTCTGCCCTTTCGTGTTGGTAAAAGGTGGAAAAAATGGCTGATAATCATAGTCAATTTGAAGCAGGCTCTAAATAATTAAAATTATACTTTGTCCTTGTCATAGCTGAGTTAGATTCAGTTTTTTCGCTTACAGCCAGCTCGAAAGTAAGAGTGAAGAAAATTTGTCACTGAAACTTCAGATAAACCTAGAAAATTATATGAAATTTCAATTTTCGTCATTTTTATTCAACTTTGCAGAAATTGAAAGAAAATGCCGCATTATAAATGATTCACGATTAATTAAAATATATATAAAGAATGTTGTGGTCCGTTCGATTTAGAAGAAGAATTTAGCCGTTTTAGAGTGGGCAGAACTATTGTTGAGATGTTGGCAGCTACTTTAAAAATATATATAACAGCTTACAAGTTCCGGCAAGCAGTCCTTTTCTCAGAATACATAGAAAAATACATCGTGGGCAAAAGTGGTTGCCTAAAAATGCCGACAAAAACTAAAAACAAGGGAGTATTTGTTGATGTCTTATGGTTAAAAATCCGTTTGAATTGAAATCCCAGCTGCTCCTGTTTAAAAGATAGTCTCATTTTAGATATTTCTGATAGAATCAGTATTTGCGGGTAAATGTGGGAATTTTTTAAACATACTTGTTGAACATATTATATGAAGATACATGTTTAAGTAGGTTTTTAGACGCTTTTAATCGTTTCCAAGGTGCACCACGTATAGGCGATTTAAGTTACGAATCATATTTTTTTTATGCTTTTACTCGTATTTTAATATATATTTTCTTTCTTAATTTTTTTTGGTTTGCAATATAGTATATACACACATTTAAGTACATACGATATTAATGGTTTTTTTTTTATACAAGGGAACGCTTCGAACGCCGTAGAGTGAAACTTGAGTCCGAACTAAAACTCAATTCCTGCCCACTGTGCTGTATACCGCCCGTTGCTACTGTCAGGGAGACTGTTACGAGCATTAAGCTTTATTGTTTGTTTATGTCTCTGCAGCCATCATAATAGCTCTATCTTCCGAAATCTTCATACATGCTGAAAAAACAGTGCGCAGAGTCTGTATATTGGCTCGATACCACGACTGTATCAAACTACTTTCAGAGCATCTGCCCAAATTTTAGACCGTAGAATATCACTGAGTTTAGTACGCTAGCCAGAAGTTACCAGCTCTTCTGTTTGGGTACCCTCAAATTTACCACTATCCTGATGGGCACATAGTCTGTTTTAGTCGCCTTCTAGCTAATGTATTGGACGTGCTCTTTGAACTTCAAACTGTCGTCAAGTTTAATTTCCAGGTGTTCAATTGAGAGCATCGAGTATATTATACAGTTCATGATGCGCACTTTCGCTTTCGTTCTCACTTTACGGTCATTGACCCAGACCCAGACCCATGAGCCCCGTACAGTCGGAAATCGCTACTACAGTAACTATCCGTTCTATATTTTTAAGATATTTTGCAACGACGACTTTTGCAACGACGACGACTGCAATATCGTTCGCGTACCCTATCACCTTCGCTTCATTAGGTACAGCCAGGGTGCTTAAGAATGAGTGTAGATGTGTTTGTACATAGTTAAGTGGTAAAAAAAAACAGTTGTATTTGTGGTATTAAGGAATTAACCAAAGCTGTTAATGTAGTTCAAAGTAAAAATGTATTGTGAATTACCCTATTATTTTAATTTTCCGTTAAAATTTATATGCCAACGCTTACGCTCGCGTTGTTTGATAACTATGTATAAGTAATATTATTCTCGTTACCAATAAGAGTTATATATCAATGTTTTTTTTTTCCTTTGCTTGATAACAGTTATCTCCCAAAGCGTGTGCAGTACTATGTTGCTAATTTTCAACTCAATATTCGGAGTTTAATAGCAAAATTATCACAAAAGTACTCGCCCTTCTCTCATGCCACTGTTTTCAACTATTGAAATATAGGTCAGAGGAGATTTTAGCTGCTAGCCGGTCTTTGAACTCTCGAAAAGTAATGCAAAGAGAAGAGTATCAAGATAAGCATGAAAAGTGTAATTAATTTTAAAAAAAATTAGTGCGCCGGTAATAAAACCGTCGATGATAGCCATGAAATACTTCGCATTTCTTACCGAGTTGGTTGAGTAATTTCACCCGAAAGTAATATATGTAGGTTCCAGACCGTTACGACATAAAGGAGAATTATAAGTATAAAGGTAATTAACTAGCGCGATGTAGCATTCAACTTTCGGTAGAGGATATAAGTGAAAAAAAGGTATACAATGTTCCAAGCTACTTGTTTACGTCGGGGCTTTTGAACAAATGACGAATGGCGGAACAAGTCCAGGGGCCTTACTGCATAACGCTTAACTTAATTTCGGTTACGTTTGGAAAATAATTGTAGGCATCACGAGTCAAGTTTGTTCGGTACTTACTGTTATATGAAAAAGCCGGTCTTTGAACTCTCAAAAAGTAATGCAAAAGGAAGAGTATCCTTTTTTCAAGAAGAGCATGAAAAGTGTAATTGGTTTAAAAAAAAACAAAAATTAGTTTGCCTGGGCAATACAACGGTAATGAAACATTTCTGTTCATCGCTGTGTGGCTTAATCTCGCAAATCATCTTTAAAATCCCTTGTACTAGAAGTGTCATAATTTCCGTATTGATTTTATCATAATTTCCGTGAAGATTTTTTTTTACAGTCACCGCCAACTTTCAATTCAAAAAAGGTTTATTATTTCACAAAACAATAACCTTTTCGTTACGAACGGAATTTCCAACAGGGAATTCATATACGAATGTAAGACTATTATTAAGAAGACCTACAGAAATTTACATTCAGCTATGTCATTTTAGTGAATAAATTACTACAAATCTATACAGATGTTGCTTAAAGCACATACATTTATACATACATATGTATGTATGTAACGAAATGAGCTCACTTGCTTTTCAGAAATCGTTGAGATGAATGTGCAATTTTGTCATATTATCCTTTCATAATTTTATGTGTATATGCCAATTTAACTATGTATGTATGCATGTATGTACGTACATATATGGATACATTTGCATCCTGTTGCATTATGTGCAAATCAGATGCCACTTTCGCATGTGACAACTACTCATAATAATTATTAAATTTGCAGCTCGAGTTGAAGGAGAAATTTCATTAGAAATTATAATGCATTGTTGAGTAATTGTCGTCGTTGTCAGGCCGTCATGTACTTAGTCAGTTACTTCTATATACATATCTATGTGACTGTGTATATTTTAACAATCAAAGATTTGAAAATCAGACAAAATCATACAGTATTTGCCTTGCAAACTTTGCATTTGGAAAGGAAATTTGATTACAGTAATTTCATTGGATATTTGCTTATAAACTCTACATCAACGTACATTGGTAGGCATGTATGTATGTATGTATTCATTCTTGCACTTTGCAGCTTAGCATTTCCTTGGCATTTGTAATAACTTTAAGCAAATACATTACTGAATTGAACGGATAAGGAGTTCGAATTTAGAATTTTGATTAAAGCTGTCAACTTTCGGGGTTGATTACAAGAGTACAACGTTCGTCAAAACTTATGCACAACTTGTTTGAAATTTGATTTTACAGGAATCAACAAAACCAGAATGACTTGAAAACTTTCCACTTGGTAATCTTTGGACAAATTAGGTGAGATGATCTTTCATTGATTGTAAGAATTTAAAATATGAATTTAGCATCTGAAAGTTGCATTGTCTCTTTGGCTTAGAACATAACATGAAAAAAATGTGTTTTCCCTATTCCCTTTGCAAAGCCTATTTTTGATGAAATTTTGTGTTCACGCACTCTATTTTCAAGGTATGCCCAAAGGCTTTCTATTCCTATGGGGTTTATGTCAGGCCTTTGAGGAGGTGTTGGAATATGTTTTGCATTGAAAAGTAACCACATTTTGACGTGGTGAGCCGTGTGTTTCGGTTCGTTGTCATGCTGAAACAAAACCCCGTTTCTTGGCAAACCCATTTTTTCTGCGACGGAGTGTAAATTATCTTTATGGTCGGACAAATACACATATTTGTCCATTATGCTGTCTATAAAAACAAGACTTGCAACTCCCTGAGCCGACATACACCCCCACACCGTCATCGAATTTCTGCCGTGTTTAACAGCCGCTTTGAGGTTTTTTATATGCAGCTCTTCATTTGGTTTCCGCAAAACCATACGAAGACCATCCGATTCAAAAATATTATATTACACTTTTCCAAATTTCGACACTTTAACTTTTGTGAATGTCGGCGAATAAAAGTCGCTTTTCGTTATTAATATTTGAAATAAGTGGTTTTCTTTCAGCCATGTAACCATTAATATTATTCGTCCTGGGCCCGCTGCGCACTGTCTTATCAGAAACCTGGGTGTGTAGATCCACTTTATGCTTGTCGTTAAGCTTTGGTGCGGATAAATGTGCACTTTCGTGGTGGGTTTTAAGTATTTTGCGATCCTCGCATCTTTGGTGGACCACAACGGGTTAAATTTTCTATAGGCCGCGCACCTTACACCGATTTACTACATTTTCTATTCTTTGACGACATCGGCTAAACATATAGTAAATGCATTTTGTACATTTTCTTTCATTCTGAAGGTGCAAAATCATAATTTTTTTTCGATATTGCCATTTCTTTACCTTTAGGCATTTTTGATGCGCAAGTAAACAAGTAAACAAATCGGCACCAAACAACGGATTTTAAAAATAAGCAAAATATTTTTGTGAGTTGCCAAATTTTGCAAAATACTTTTGCAAGTTAAAAATTTTTAATCTTTTACAGTTTGTTCCTACGTACAATTATTGTTTTTGTGTTAATGAAGTCTCAGCGAAGTAAAGGGTAGTTATGTTATTGAATTGAATACATAATTTATAAAGAAAGCAGGAACAAATGCATAAATCATCGTTTGGTTTATTTTCTTCATATGCAAAATATTTATGTGAGCCACTGTATGTATATTGGATCGATATTCCGTCATCCCTTGTCAAGTTTGGTTTGGAGACAAACCGGTTTAGGCGTTGTGTCACCTTATCGAGAAATGACGGAAAATCGCTCCAATTTATATTATCTTTTCACCCTGTCGGAATAATAGAAGATAAAAAAAGAAATACTTTGCGAAAATTAGATTAAACGCAGCGAAACTCAAGACCCCTTTGAAACCGCATACCGAGTCAGAAATTCTCAATCCTTTATAAAACTACTTTGAACTATGAAGGAATCTTGAAAAAATTCTCGGTTACAACGTTATTTGAAGCAACCCTTCATTTGCTTAAAAGGCCTGTCGGAAACAAGTACCTTGCAAGTATGCAAATTTATTCTATCACTTATATCCTCAACCGGAAGTTTAATGCTACGTAGCGCGATGTCATTGCCTTTATACTTATAATTCTCCTCTATGTCGTTATGATCTCGAACCTATATTAATTTCGGGTGAAATTAATCAACCAACTCGTTAAGAGATGTGAAGTATTTCATGGCTATTATGAAAGATTTCATTACCATCTAGCTATTAGTGAAAATGTAGATTTTTAACTTTGGGTATTGTATGGCACTTTTTACTTAGTTATGTGGGCTTACCAAGTGCCGTCGGTTTCGCCTGTTAAATACCAAAGTTATTCGGAAGGTAGAAGCGAATGAGGGGCATACCATCTCCACTCTTCCCTTGCGAAAAGGAGAATGTTTTCGCAACAATACCTTCGAGTTCTTATAGGGGGCTACCTACTGCGAAATTGCATATAAACGTAGAGATTACTCCCAACTGGGTCTTAACTCCAACCGGAAAGCTTTTTGTCCATGGAGGTCCTAATTCCGCGCTTACTTTGCCGTTTTACCGCCTACACTAGTTTACAGGAAAAAAGTACTTAATTAAAAAGTCCTTTTTATACTAATTTTTGGCCGCTAAATACCAAACTGAGTTTCAATTATTTTTTGAAAGAAGCGTTTTTGAGTTATAGCTAAAAACCTTTTGCTGTCATTGTTAGAAAACTCCAGAAAAGCAAATAAACATAACCTTTTATGGGTATCGTTTTAAAACTACAATCAATCTATTTACGCTGATTTAGCCTTTACGTACATCGGAATATTACTTTTTGAGCTACAGCATCTTAATTTTTGTTCACTCTACATACAATTCCAAATACCAAATTGGTCAACTCTTTAGCTTTTATCAAACACGTTTCGATTCTAAATTTTGGCAAAAAAAAATCCAGAAACATCTGTTATTTTTTTCCTCATAATGTATTATCTTATGATTTTAGGTTTTTGAACCAAAAATAAAAGTATTTTCGTAAAAAATAATTTTATTTGCTTTGAATAACAGGCCTCTTGGGGTGCTTAGTTCTTTAATAAAAATATGAGATATTGTATACATTTTTGAAATATATAAATTTTATTGTGATAATATCTTTTTTTTTTAAATTTGCGACCATGAAAGAAAGCTTCTACTGGCTGTAAAATTCAAAGAAGAGCTAAGTGAAATGTTGCTGGTCTCGAAGATTTGCATGGCTAGAAGGTGTTTGTAGTGCATTTGTGTTCGCCAATAATAATGTCATCTAGGAGATCATCGTTATTGGCTGCGGGTCGGGTTCTGAACTTTGCAGTGCAGGCAACCCTAAAATTGCGTTTGTGTTGAATTTTCAAGCATTCCTTCGGTGCTGGTCTGCTGGCTTCTAAAGTACTTTCTATCTTCCTCCATGAGAATTGCTTGGCGTCCCTTACTGCATATTTAAAACGGCGTTGCCAGCGTTTTTATTCACTCCAAGAGTTAGATCTCTTAGGTTATGTTAGGTTAAAGCAGCTGCAACCGTGCAAGTCCACGGATGCACAGCTAGGCTGCTACCGCTGACGGGAGCCATACGTTTTCTTCTTCTTTCCCTTAGAAAGTGAACCACCGAGTGCGCCTAACGTAGCACAGAAGATCGAGAATGCTTGCCGAGCTCAGGTTAGCCAAACAGTCTAGAAAGTATCCATTTAGGAATTGGTTTCGAATCTCGGCCAGGGCGCGACAGTGGCAAAGATAGTGTTCGATGCTCTTCCCTACGACAGAAATCATTGGTTAGGCATCCAATCCCTTTTCATGTGAGTCCATAAGGCAGCGTCTGGTTATTAACCCAACCACTAGCCTGAGAGAAGGTCGGTTAAGGCGAATCAGCGCTTTGGATCGTTTTAAATCCACATTTGGCTAAACTTGTCTGGTAATCCAACAGATGGGTTCATGACTCACCTGATATTTACCCCTCCTCGATGACTTTAGTCTTTGAAGTAATTTCTGTATTTTATAGACATTTTTTTGTGATAATTAAGAGACTTAAAAGCCGTTTGCCTCTCAGAGTATAAAGTGACAGATCTTCCTGTAGCAACGAATACTGCCGGACACCAAGGAGCCTCCATTATGGCATTTATCTCTTCTTAAAAAACGCTACAGTGGTCCGGTAAGCGAAAGCTTGGGTCCAGCGCTAGATCTATCGACTCTGGGTCCCCACTAATTCCTATCTGGGATTCTAATGGATAATTTATTGTCCATGCAAAGTAGAGGAGTAGTGTAATCTATCTGGTGTATTCGGAAGAACTTCCAGGATCTTTTCATGCCCGTACTTTACCTCTTTCCACAGCTGGATCGCGTTAAGCCTGGCAGCTCTACAGCCGACCAGAAATTTTCCATATATGTAGATGCACCGGTGGAAGATTTAAAATTACTTACAGAGATTTACTAGGTGAAGAGTTTAGCGCTCCCGTGAGCAGCAAAGAAGCCGCGCCCTGTACTCGCTACATCTTGGCTTTTGACAAGGTTTTGCTTATCGCTGGCCACCAGTTGCTAACCCCGTAGAAGCGAATAGCTCTTATCACTGCAGTGCACATCCAGTGTACTATGCGTGGTTTTATTCGCATTTTTTCCTATATACACCTTGCAAGCGTACATTTCGGTGATGGTTTTCCTGAAGCGGTCTTCGATTTTCGAGCATCTTGTTTAGGATAACTCCAATGTACTTGACCTCAGTTGAGAGAGTGGTTTTAACCCCGTTTAATGAGGCTGTTTTGAAAGGAGGAATTTTATATTTCCTCGTGAAGAGTACCATCTCAGTCCTTTTGTGGTTAACGCGGTTAGATTTCATAGCAGAGGGGAGAGAACGCCATAGTTGGGGGTGCCTCTGGTCACATGTTTAGTAATGGAACCATCCCCTAGCTCGGAAAGAATAGTTCTTTTTTTTAATAGAAGCCCAAAACAATTCACCATCTCCTGCTGCAGTCGCACTCTAAGGACGGGCCGGACCACCGAGTCCAGGTGAACATTGATAAAGTCTCTTTCTATATCGAGGAAAACTTTCACCGTGTGCTCTTTGAAGCCTAACCCTATTTCAAGCGTTAGATCTCTTAGCTTGGTTGAATTTTAATCGACCTCCATGCACTTTTTGTGTTTCTATTGTTCGACTTCATTGGACAATTTACCATTACTGCACGCTGGAAACTCTTGTTAAGGTCATCAACGACTTTGCCAAGCTAAGGTAGCGAGCTTATTTGGTGTGTGAAGCCACCTTCTCGGCTTTACAAAATACTGTTTTTAACTATACGAATATATGTAGTAATTCGCAATCTTCTAAAAGCATTATAAATCAATTAAAAACAAACAATAACTATTACAGTTAAAACTTAATTACCATTGCAGCGCTCAAACCAGCAGTCTAATATAATAAAAGATGGAGCACAATTCACGTTTTATTTTTCACTTCAAATGACAAAGATGTAAATAGTCAAAACTAAATTAAAACTTTTTTACACAAGTAATCAACTTAAATAAAATGTTGAAAAACTAATAGCAGCACAAAATGACTACTTATTTTTATGCTATTCGCATAAATGCAATAATGAATGCAGTCACTTGCAGGATAAAGTTTGAAATTGATGTGCCGAGCACAGCTTTCGACTGTTTCCCTATTACGCATGCAATTTCTAAAGCAAAAGTTAATTATGAGGACGACGAACATGTGCTGCAGAGTAACTGGTGGCTATGTTGTTGTTGATATTGCCCCCAATGCCTCTTTTCATTGTACTGCAACGGCGCATATAAATACATATGTACATACATACTACACGAATTTAGTTGTCAATGCAACGGTTAGTTTGTCGACAACGAATTAACATCTAATTACGCTCATTCCCAAATGGATAACAAACCCAAAGGATATGAGTGAATCGTATTGAGATGAGTAGTGAGAATTTCGCAGCCAATTACACCGCTGTCTACAATAGTGAAGTACGTGTGGTATGAGTAATGTAGAACTATCCGTAATCAGAAACCAGTGCAGGCAATGGAATGGCGTGGATTAAAACTTATTGTTTACAAAATTTTGCCACAATTTTAATGAAGTTCAAATGTTGACAACATTCATGGGGAAAAAAAAACAAAAAATTAAATGAAAAATAGAAATAAAACATTTATGCTATGGAGAAGTCGCAATCGCTTAAAGCAGTTTTACACAATTCTCATATTTAACATTCAAAAGGTATTATCTTTCGAATTGAATTGGTTACAATCCAAAATTTACACATAATGTGCAACAAACAAGCCCCCTTCCGATGTACAGATGTTGACATATTTTTTTTTTTTAATTTATTTAATTCAATGAAGTATCGAGTTTCAAAACGGTAAAAACTCATTTAAGGTAGTTTTTTTTATCAAATTCTCTATATTACAATAATACAAAAGCAATTAGTTTTTAAACAAAAAGTAAGTAGTTTAAAACTAAATTACTGAAACTCTTTTACGGCATAGTAATCAAATTTACCAATATTATTAGGAATACTCTTCGGGTTTTTTTAAAAGTGGCAATGTGTCGGTTGTCAGAATTCCCTTTTTTAGTTTTTGTATGTTTTCTTAAACTGCAAAGGTCTAGAGATACAAGAAGCCTTTTTAACACACCTTGTTTTCCGAAAAGTTGGTTTGTAATCGGTGCAAACTCTTCGAAAGCGAATGATTCATTGTTGGTTATGTTCACTGGATATCATAACATCTTTGCGGTCTTGATATGGTAATCATTTGAAGGTTATATGTTCGTGCTAGGCCTGTTTGTCGTAATTTCTTATTACATGGCAAATTTGGGCATCTCTAATCAGCACAAGGGCTTCATTTGGAGACTATCGTTTCGAAACAACACTTCTAATTCTGCATTTCTTCAAAACTGTACCTACCTATTTCTGGAGAGTTGTTGAATATTTTTCTTACAATTCCGGCAGTTTTTCGTTAACCATGCAGATCGGATTTTCATTTCAGCTGCTATAGACGTGTTCTTGGCGTGCAATTCTTCCTGGATCTTTTGCCTTTCTAGTATTCGTTCGTGAAGTATCTTTAGTTGGCCTACAAGCAGTACTTTTGTTCCTAGATTTTGTTAATGATGGTGGTATGAATATTTTGGTCTCTAGTCATTCAATATTGTTATGTAAAGCGCTTACAGTAAACGCCATGTTTTTCATCATTATTCAATTTTTGTGTATGGCCACTTATATGTTCAATAATAGAAGCATATCCATCTTCCTCAACAGTATTTCGCTAAATATCGAGTAGTTGATGATTAATTATTTCACAGGACATTTAAATTTTTAATCAAAAATGCCGGATGAAGAAACCGCTGCATCCTCTTTTATTGAAACTCGTACCCAAAACTTTCACGTTTTTTTCAATGTAAACCACAGTCCAGTACTCGCCCTCATTTGAAAAACACAGCACATGAAAGATAATAAATTTTTCAAAAAGAATTACTCAAATAAGACCACGAAAATAGTCGGAAGAGAACTTTACCTTTTTACAATTAAAAGAAATCCAAGATGTCTTCATATAATTCCATTATTTTATGCGCAAATCAATAATTACCAAAAGCTTTTTGTAGTGTCGTGTAAACTGCTTTGAAAACTCATTAAAGTTTTGTAATAAACAAATATCGTTTTTTTTTAAGCTTATCATTCGTAGGTCCATTGCATAGAATATATGTAAATGCACTAGTTTTATGTAGATTTTACTACTACTTGGGTATCCAATTATTATTGCACGTAACTTCATTTTTTTTCGAAATAGAAATGATTTCTGGAAATAAGACCAGACACACTGTGCGCCCTTTGCACACATAGAATACATATATGTACATTTGTATTTACGTAGAAATACCCTCAGGAAAAAAGCTGATAATGAGATTTTAATGACCAAAATCTGTCATCGCTTCAACGGCAAAATGTATGCCGCATTCATTCAGCAAGTAAGAGGTTTACAAAAAAATTAACATGAATTTTAGATCCGTTTGTATATACATAGTTAAAAATACATGCAAATACACACCTACAATTATTTGAAGCGTCGTCACTGTTCGACCTTTCGTATACTTCTTATAGCTGAGGCGGGCAGTTTTAAATATTACACCGATTTCCTTACAAAATTTGAATGGTTTGTCATGGACGATAAGACTTATTGACTTTAAGTAAGTTACAGGACAGAAGTTTCATATTGCCATAAACAAAAAAAAAAATTGATGCAAAATACAAGTATAAAAAGTGTCGAAATATACAAAAAAAAAAGTATATAGTCTGGCAAGGAATATGCACATGTGGTAAAAAATGTGAAGAATTCGTGGGCACAATTAACACCAAGACTTATATTAAAGAGTGCTTGGAACTTATATTTCCATCCAGATGTTTTTGTGTTCTTCTGACATGATTTAGTAACTTGTCGCTATTCAAAAAAAAATTTGGAGTTTGTCTCAGAATACGGTGTCAATGCGGTGCCGAAGGATGTCAACCCTCTGAACTGGCCTGAGTTACAGTCGATCGAATTGTTTGGGCTCAAATGAAAGGAGAGCTGAAAACGACAAAATCTTAAGTTTGCAATTTCAAAAGAAATCGTGTAATCAGGCTAAGGAATTGTCAAGAGATGATGTTCAAAGATTGATGAAGGGAATTCCGCAAAAGGTGCGGCGATTTTGGCGAAGGGACTAATTTCATTGTTTCTTTCATATTTTAATAAATAAATATTTCTTGAAAGCGTTTCATTTCCATTTCGTTTTATTTACAAAGCTTGTGTACAAATTTGAGCTCCTCTTGCGTCGCCTGGTCTCAACAGAAACACCTTTTACTTTTTTCTCATTAATTTAATACGATATTTTCCTTTAGATCGAAAAAAACCAAAACAATATGAAATGATTGATTTGAGTTGAGCATGCAGAAATTACCAAAATGACTCAATGGGTTCTGTTTTTTGATTTTAATGAATATATCCTTTATTTCGACTTACGAGACTTTTATTAAATTGCAAAGTTCTCTTTGGACTATAATAAAGTGATTTGTTTTTTCTCTTCAAGCGTGAATCCTATTAATACTCTTATTGAATACATTCGTTAGGTTTTCAAGCTGAAATCGCTTTCTGGATTTGGATAAAATTTAGCGCATAAATAACATTGTTTTATGCCGAAAAATCCAGAAATTTAGGAATATGCGTGCGTTAGTTCAAACTTCCAGAAAGAAGAAAATCACTTCATTAAAACTAATGTAAGTTTAACTAACGGTCGCTGAGTTATTTTTTCAAGAAAATTATTTTTATATTATTGGATGCATTTAAAGAATGTACCCACCTTTTTTGAAGGCTATATTCGCTCCAATTAGAAAGTTAATTAAAATACAGCCGTCATTCAGATACAACACGTGTGTAGCATGGTACCATGGTCACAGCGATATACCAGGTAAGACGGCTCACCATAGTAGTACGAAAGACAATTGCGAAGACAGTTTGAAAGACTTTTTGAATTCTGGAACAAAAATCTTATATATATCTCTCAACTGAACATTCATGGTGAAACGTTTTTTTTGACAAAAAACGAAAATATCACTTTCAAAAACTGATAGCAGACAATAAGCTAATGAAAAAAGCTCTGTTCGTTTTAGCCGAGGTGGTTTGCGCATGACCATCTTTCCGGTAGTCCAAGACTCGATGCACACTTTAAGCATGCGAAATCAAAATTTATTTTAGTTATTTCTTTTTATCAACTACGTGGCGTTTTTTTTTACACATTTTAGTTAAAACTTGCATTAATAAAATTGTTTGCTTTTAGCGATTAAATATTTTTTATAAAAGTATTAACTCTGCTTTAGCATAATGTTTAAACTACCAATTTTGTACATACATATGTACATATTTATATATATATACGCTTCTAGACATTTGCTTAAATTATTACATAGGGATATCTTTCAATTCGTCTTACGAACGACAGAAAAAGCCTTTCAATATAGTGACCTGAATAGGCATTTTTCAAACAAAAGATTCTCGTTCTTCGAAAGACTGAAGGGAGTTGAAAGACAGTTGTGAGATTTGGCCTGTAGATCAAATACAGGGTATTTTCAGGTTTCATTTCCCGATAACGATTAAACGGTCACAAATTGGTTAAATATTAATTGTGATTAGTTTGATTTCCAACTTCCTCGTGAAATTCGTGAATGTTACACTGCGCTAAATCTGTTTAGTGGGGAGACACTGTTTTATGAGTGATGGAGTTGATATACACATATATATATATATATATATGGAGAATATTGGCTGAACACATTTTCTCTCAACTGGGTGGCCCCGCTTGCCGTATCGATTAATCGATATTTAGTGGTCGGGATATTTCTCGAAATGTGGCAGTCGACTGACCACTGGCCTCATGCGTTTACGCAAACAAGCTGCAAAACTTGGTACACCTGAGAAGCTAGCATAGTGGGAATCATTGCCGAGATTCGGCCTCTATTGCGTGAAGAAGATGTCGAAAATTTTACCTCCGGATTATGCCATGTGCGTACGAACAGAGATGGTCACTTCACAAATTTCCATATCTCTTTCTTCAATACGAATGTGAAATGGCAGAGGTTATTAAAAGCTTAATTTGGAAATGGCTATAAAAAGCCAGTTAGACCAAATCGCTCAAAACCAGATGAACAAAATTGATGTAGTATATCCCTTAGACCTGTGACATGCACATAGGTTAAATTTGACTCCGCTAGGTGGCGCATGGGTTAAGAAATTTAGTAAAATTTTATTTATTACTCAATTTTGATGAAATTAGAAAAACCTTTATTTATGATTCCATTTTTAAGATACTATAAAGGTATGCTGCTGGTGCGCAAAGAAAAATTATTATGTTAAATAGATGACCTAGGTGACGATAAAGACAAGTTATTAGAAAGATCCGTTTTTATGGCTCGATTTTGATAATATTGGAAAGGTATGCCCCTGATACGATAAAAAATGTTTTTACAGTCCGATTAAGGTAGCATTGGAAACATACATGTAGGAATACTTTATTTTCAAAAACACATTTTTTAAATATGTTTGGAAACTCATAAATGGCTCCGTAGTCGAGGTTTTCGGCAAATTCATATTTATGATACAACTTTGTTCAAATCTATCTTAAGTTAAAACAGTTATTTTTAGCAGATATTCCGTTGAAAATTTATTTTAAAAAAAATGGTACTCAATTTAGAGCCGACTTCATTTTAACAGTGACTTTTAAACAACACAGATGAGGTCACGGGCATCAACTAGTTGCAACATAAAGTTTAATAAAACTCGCACACTATAAAGAAATTTATTTCCGCAAGAGATAGTACTTCGACAAACTAAATTAATCGAAAGTATGGCATGTGCTACGTTTACGACAGCAAACAGTGTAATAACACTGGGAAAGTTAAAGTGCATACCCTATGCGAAATATGCGCTTCCAAATTTACTATTGAGGAGAATGTCAAAATATTTCTTTCAAAGTGCATAAGGCCACTGCCACTAATTTTCAAAAATGCGTGCACTCAAAAAAACGATTACCTCTGGATCAAAGACAAATTGCCTTTTCTTTAAACTACTTCAAATGTCATAATTTGTTCATCAAATCTCGATATTTTCTCCGGTTGCGATGGACTAACAAAATTATGCATACAATTAAATATGTTTTTTATCAAGTGTAGTAAATATTTCTAAAGCGCCAATGAATGCCTAAATTTAATTTCTTTGATAGTTAATTTGTTTCAATCTAGACAAATTTTTTGAGTATAGTAAAATGCACCATATTTTCAACACAAGCTTCTTATTAGAACGTACTGCGTTACGTCCTTAAGTACATACAATTATTACTAATTTCACTTAACTATAGATGTTTACTACACATTTCTATTTTTATTATGTAAATCGAAATCTATTTAATTTTAACTCGATCACCGCAGGCAATGACTTTCACAATCAGCCACAATTAGAATATTTTTTTGCGTCATACTGGCTATAAATGATTTACCGAATTTATGTGGATAACAAAAAGTTAATTATTTTATTTTAAAAAAGTTGCCAGTATTACAATGCCTTTAGCTGTTCTAACTTTTCAAAATAATTTCTCAGTAGGTCCATTGTTTATATACGAGCATTTAGTAAATTACCAAGTTCTGTATTTTTAATTTTACTTGTACTGTTTTATTTTGCAGCTTAATTGGGTTTACAAATTAAAATCAAACAATTAATTTTCAAACAAGATAGGGAGTGTTACAGACAGAGAAAGATCGCTGAGAGCTATTCCCTCCCCCAAAACCGCAAACAAAAAACGCTTGATGAAAGAATATACCGAACTCGTTTCTGAACTACATACAGTGGCGAGCATACAACTGGGTAAACCTACATTTATGTAGCAATAATGTAAACAAAAAAATGTGGTTTAATTATTATATTTATTGCGTTTCAAAGAATATTAAATTTGGCACAGCTAACAACAAACATTAATACCCAAACAGCAACAGAAAGTAGTTCAAGACTTTATAAAATTAAATTACGTATATTCATTGTGCAAAAATACAATAGGCTAGCAGATAAATAGAGAATTCGTTTTGTGGTGATTTCAGAATTATTTTTAAGATCACTTTTAACTAAAGTACTAGCCCAATTTTATTTTTTTAATACTTGGTTGCACTTTATTTTTAATAACTTCTGGACAACGTCTGGCGATGAATCTTATCAAGGAAACAACCGCGCAATAGGAACATTCCTCCAGGATTCTTCAACAATTTTTTATGAACTATCTATATTACTCGGTATTTTTCTTTAATATATTTCTCGATATCATTCCATAGATGTTTAATTGGATTGAAAGGGCCAGTTCATAATGTTTAGATTGTTAATTATAGTTGTTTTTTTTTTTGCATTCTTTGAATCATTGGATCGGCTTGAATAATCTGATCTGCAGGAAGTTTGTCTTTTGCAAGTGGTAGCAAATAGTTCTCAAATATATTGACGTAAACATTTTGATCCATATTAGAATTTATTCGGCACATTGGTCCTCTGGTCCTCTCGTTAGTAAATATTACTTTTGACCATTGTTCCATGATCTAACTAACCTGCTCTTTTGCGAACGCTAATCTCGATTTTCGGTTTTTTGCGGTTTTTGCATTCAAACCAAACTCTTTTAAACGACACCATATAGTGTGAACCCTTATTTCACAATCTAATTCTGGTACAATTTCTGAATGAATATCTACTACCGTTCCACAACGATCAGCTTCCGAGAGATGGTGAATTCTTCTGTCTATGCGATCGGAAATTTTTCGCGGCCTTGAGCGTCGATGTCTTCTTCTTCTAGATTTATTCTTCACGTGTTTAATAGCTTGATCGATAAGCTAATTTGTGACCATAAATTAAAAACATGTTATTTTTTTTTGAGGCACAAAAATCTCTTTGACTTTATGCACAATAAAACTCCCTATTTAGATGCTCGCCACTGTATGTAGATAAGCGATTGCATAACGCTGTCAAGTGCTCACTAAAATTGTGTGTTACATATATAATAGTAATAACAATATAAATATGTGCATATGTATATGACTACCTACACTACACTTGCAAGAGTAGATATGTATGTACCGAAATGTTACCGGAATTAAGTGTTGCCGCGAGCAAATGCGCTTACACAAACAATTTAAAATTGTGATAACAGCAATGTTCGGCCCTTTTACTGGCAGCCACATTGTAGGTGCTGTTTATTATTGTTTGTATAAAATTACCAAACACACATAGTACATGTACATATACCAACAAAGTAGTTTTTGCCATTTATATTTTGGTGTAAAAGTTGAAGTCGAACCTGAGGCGTCTTTTCTCTTATAGCAATAATGCTATGGTCCTGCAGCAGACAGTTGGCAAAAAGTTACTACACTTTTACAAGTTTTTACTACCGCTGTCACTGAGCAGTCACAGTTCACCGCAAAGCATCAACTGTGTGTTACCACAGTTATGGTTGTTTTTGTTTTTATTTTTTTGTTTTTATTTCTTTTCACATTTTGCGCAGTTAACCACATTGTTATAACGATATTTAGTACTTAGTTCCTCACAAAGCGTTTATCAAGATCTTGAGATATGTTTTCAAGGAAATGTAGGTTGAAAATATTTTACTAAATATGTCTACTCACATGGCAAAGAAACGTACATATCCAAGCATACATATATGCATATATGTATAGTTTTTCTAAACTAGAAAGTTCACCAGAAAAAAACATTGTGTCTTGAAAGGACTTTCGTTTTCTTTTTTTCGGGAGAAATTGCAGGCTTCCTTTTCTTGTCAGTTTCTGGGAATTCGAGATACAACAAAAGCCCCGTTTCTTTGTACCCGAATTGCAAATGAACACTAGGTAGGGCAATGAACTGCGTGTATATCAAAAACACTAACTCTGAAATATATGCGAGTTGAGCCAACTCGGTGAAATGATATCCGACCTGAGAAGTAGGGTTGGGAAGCGAAAAATCGACGCTACTATGAATGAGTCCAAAAAAATATATGAGAAGGGAATTAGTTGCACAACTGCTTTCTATTAAATAGCCCTAAACAAATCGCATCTTCCATAAAAGATGCGAACAGAGTTGCTCTTGCAGCTAAAGGAAATTTGATCCGAGTTGGAGCGGTATTTTGCAATGAAACGGGCACTAGCGAATATAACATAAGTTGTAAAGTTCAATTTAGTAAATTTTATTTTTATTTTTATTTCTACATGCGTTTATATAAATAAAGCCGTTATTGAGACTCTTTTAAAGACTCTCGATGTAAGAAATGCTATTAAAAAATATAAATGTACTTTGTTTTTCCTTTTTAATTAACCCTTCGCTTCGACGTCCATTTGCCTTTCTAACCGATGCCACCTAGAAACCCTTACTGAAGGCAAACCCTTCTCCGCCTTCTATCCTCATTCGGATGTTGACAGTTTTCATAATTCGCGAATCCGCTGACAGTTTATTTGATGGCAAAGTGTACGTTGGTTTCTTTGCCTAGCATAGAAATGCCAGAACTAAACTTTTCTAGTTACGGAATATCCAAATTTTTTTGTGCCTTATTTTGAGAAATTTCGAAACTAATGTTATTTAGTTGAAATCTATAGCGTATACAAAATTCGGTACAGTTTGCTCAGGTACTTTCAAAGATATATTTATTTGCTCTTTGTGGGTAGTTCCACGCCTACTCCCAAAAAAAATTTAACTCCATATATTTCGCCTTCCAACCATATTCCAAAAACGAATCTTAGAACTTCTGTTTATTCTTCTTAATTGCTACTATAACCACATAGACGACTTAGGCCGATTCCAACATGGCTCTCCAGTCGCCCTTGGTTTGCTGCTAAAAGGCCACAAGTGTTGCCAAGACCTTCTCCCTCTGGTCTTTCCATCACAGAGTAGGCCTTCCTATTCCTCAACCTCCACCAGCGGGTGAGGCGTTGAATACTTTCAAATATGGAGCATTTTCTTTCATAACTACAGCATAACCTAACCAACGTATCCGCTGAATCTTAATTTGCTGAACTATGTTTATGTTGCGGTAAAGCTCATACAGCTTATATTTCCTTTGTCTGCGGTATTCGCCGCCGCGAAGGCGTCAGAGTCCAAAAATATTTCGGAGAAAAAGATGGAAATACAAGTGGATTAATTGGAAGTTGTATTTAATCAAAATATAAACAAAAAATGCTTGGTGGTTGATTACAATGATAATAACTTTACCTTGCGGTGCGATGTGGTAGTCGACGTGTTCGTCAGGGATCCTGAGAAGAAACGATTTTTAGAGAAAATGTACGGTTATCGTCAACCGCAATTACATGAGTAAAAATAAAACGGAAAAACTTAACGAAAATTATTATCGGGCGGGAAATTTCAGACCCTTTTGTTTCGGTTCTTTATTCAGCAAATGCCAGGGGTTGAGCACTTTCATAAAATATATGGTGCCCGACTGGTTTGATTCAGCAGCTCGAATTATATTTTGAAAAATAAGGTTAACGAAATCGAATGGTAGGGAGTCACTCTGTCTGAAATGTCGTTTGGTATCGGTATCAGAAGTTTTTGGTAACTCTAACGTAACTAGTGGTATAGTTCGGCGTCATTTTACTCGTGCATAGTCGTATTGGTTTTGCAGTCATATCCAATTCAGACATCGCGGAATGTAGCCAACTTTCGGGCTGTCGAAAGCGGATTCGTAATCGTGAAAGAGATCATATGGATAATTTGCGGAAATTTTCCCAGATTTGGCGTAACGTGAATATCTGGCCAGTGGTTGGCTTGCGAGTATTCCGCAGAATCCGCTGGATGGAACCTTATATTAGATATCTAGGCTACTGATTCCAGGGCAAATGACGTATATTACAGGATCACCACTCTTTTTGTAGATTGATTCCAATTGGTGGGTCTGACTATGTCTTGCAAATGAGCTGATGCACGCACTTTACCACACTTTCGCCACCATTCCTAGCTGGTTCATCAACTACATGATTTAAGTGAGATCTGGGTATCAGTCACCAGGTTATTATAATTATAACTACTTACAAGAAATTTCCTACCGGCCAGCAATCTGTAACTCTTAGGGTATACGTATTTGGGTGTATCTTTTCTTACGGCGAGTAATAATAATATTACTCGAATAATATGTAAGAGAAATCCTTTTCCAACGAGCAATAGCTTTGCTGTGCCGCTCACGTGGCGCCTGATCACAGCGTGGTACTGTAGACAGCATTTTTATTATCCGTAGCGACACTGTATTCCTCATCGTAGCAATCGTTCTTCCGGAGTCGGTTCTTCTTTAATATTGTGTAAGCGGTTTTTTGCGATACGTAAATTGAAAACTTTGCAGTCATTTTTCGAAATAGGAATTTTTTGAAATATGACGTTTTTTCAGTGAATTTCGCACATGTAAATAAAATATGTTACGTGTGTATGTTAACAGTAAGCCACCAATATTTATGGCAGGCAACTGATTTGCCACAAATCGATTTCATATCCTTTTCCTGCCGCGAGCTATTGTTTACTCGTATTTGTTTATTTTTTGTTGCCAAGAATCAATTGAATTGTTATCAGCGCATTGCAATAAATTTCCGTTTACTTTTAGCAATGCACGCGCAATTAAATATATGTATGTATTTTTGTATACAGTTACAGTTGGCATACGTACACTTAAAAAATACATACTCATATTTGTATATTTATAGATACAAACGCGAATATTCTAAACTGATTGCGAGAACGAAAAATGTAGTTAAACCAAAAAACGAACTGAAGTTATATTGAACAATTCTCGTATGTGAAATGCAACGAAATAAAAGCTGTAATCCAAAAGAGACCAAGCTTTTCTGCCATTTACAATGAAATTGAGTTATGCCTTTTTGCAGTTAACATACATACATACTCGTAGAGTTGCTTATACAAGTAGGCAAAGAATTATGTGTGCATTAGGTAGATCCGATCGATACATATTGCAATATCTGATATTTAGACTTATGTATATTTTATGACTTCATTTTTGAATTTCAATTTCAAATGTTTTTAAATAATTTTGATGGTAACACTTCATTTGTTGTTATTGTATTAGAAACAAAAAATTCATAATATATTTAATTCGTATGAATTCATACAATGAATATCAATTTAAAGTCATAGTTTGACAGATTCTTTCCAAAGGCAATTATAGGACAGCAGGTTAGCCAGTTTGTAATACTAACTGTATTCTGGTACAATGTGTATGAAAAATTGTGTGCCAAGTATGTACTGACGGCAGCTCGAACAATGAGACCCAAAATAAATATACGCTGGCTTTTAGGCCATAATTAAATAATGTACTTCGGGATGTAAATTTTTTGTTCAAATTCGTTTTTCGCTAAGAATATTGTGCATAGCTTCCCCATTAACAAAATTAAATTGATAATAAAATTTTGGTTAAGGTGGATGTTTTAATTTAAAATTGTGTCTTCTTATTTATTTGAAAACCCCTTCTGGCAACTGGCATACATCTCACTTTTTGTTGTTCACTTTTAGGATGAACTGGTTATTAATATTTTCTGAGAAGGCCGCTCGAATTGATTTTTCCGCAAAGAAACTATATCCGCTTAAAAACAACAACAGAAAATTTGCTTCGGCGTTTCAAGTTCTTCGATAGCTGGTGGTAAACTGGAATTCCCTCAGAATGCCCTTGCTCACATGCAGTAGCAAATTTTGCTTTTGTCATAATACGTTGAGTAATTTGCTTCAAGATCTGCAAGTAATATAGTATATCTTAACGATAAATAAAATATCTTAGATGTAACTTCTCAGTCATCAATTGAACTAAGGTTTATGAAAAAATCGAAGTGTCGCTTAATGTTTTAACGCAAACTGAGCGAAATACAGTTATACGTCGACTCCAAACGTCAAATGATTTTTGAGTGGCAGAAATACACTCGGAGGTTTCCCATTGCCTGCCGAGGGCGGCCACTATTAGAAAAACCTTTTCTATAATTTTTGCGCTTTACGGCGGCCGACATTGTAACACTACTTATACATTGCTTAAAAATAAAAATAAAAAATCTATTTACTGACTGAGTAGCAGACCACACAGGACATTAATTTTCACACTGCTTTGAGACGATCTTTACGTATTTCATTCTAAAACTCCAAATAACTAACTACATATTTCATTAAACTATATATGTATATTCGTAAAATAAATTCACTTAACTCCTCACAAATGAACCCGGTCACGATAAACACTTTAATAATAAGTAATTGAATCAATTTTTTCGTGGCATGACGTTGACTTTCTACATTCAACTGAGAATAAAAACAAAACTAAATGCCGTGATTTACTTGTTGCTTCTGCCTAAATAAGGTAAACAAAATTAAAAAAAATAACAAGACTGCAGAATGACAACATTATATCCTTTCCACACACCTTCTTCATGAACTTGGTTCTAGTACAAAAATCTTACACAAAAATGTTCTTATATTGAAAATACATAGCCAAGGCGAATTCATATAAGTAGACAGCAGTAGTAAAAATTCAAATCTCAAGCCAATGAGAACAATTAGAATGGAAAACAAAATCCAATTCCAAATTCGAAGCCGTAAAGTAAATAAAAAAATTAATTTAACTGTTCTAGTAACACCGCCTTATATAAATTCGACTTGGCCATGTAGATGGTGATAGCATCCCATGAGCTTAATGCTTGTTCTTCATTCCCAATTCGCTGGGTTGTTTAGTTAACACAAACAAATTGCATTAACTATACTGAGCGGGAGCCGCAAAATTGCACAACCAAAATATATGAGCAATACTGGGCGAATTCAGACTTAGAAATTTCAGTCACAAAATTACACAAACAAAATACACAGCCGATTCGCCTTGGTTATGTTGCTATCGCCTACTATTGATCCATCTTGTACATAGCGAAAACCTTTTTTGACAAAAAAAAAATATTTTGTTTTCAATATCTCATTTCGAAATTGTTAGGCAATAAACAAGTGAATAGTTTTGATTATTTTAGTCAAGTTGACATATAATGCAAATATTTTGAAGTTAACAATTATTTTTCAAGCAACATTTTACGCTACCTTACAAGGCCTAACGAGTATCTGCGTTTTATTTAGTCGGATGAATGATAACCCTCTCTCACGAATCTGAATCCAACAATCCTATACATGACTGCACCAGAAAACGGGCGCGCAATCTACCACTTGCTGGGAAAATACGTAGCCAATAATCCATAGCCGGCTGTTGTTGCCTTTTCCCTATTTCTCCCCTGTATCCATCCAACACAAGTCAAGTACGACAGTGTGCCACTATTACAATAAATGTGTGATAGTTGCTGTTGGTTAACACAAATCTATTTAATTTTATTATAGTTAATGGTTGATGTGCTCATCCATTACATGCACATATTCTATTTTTTGACCTAATTTATTTAAATCAACAATATTAATTTTTTAGCTCACGGCCAGTTATAAGGAAAATATTATTGGCAAAATGACACATAATAAATTAGGCAAAAAAAAAACACATATACATATATAGATACGTATGTATGTATGCAAAGGATGAGTACGCCAACCATAACAAATTCTAACAATAATAAAACTAAATAGAGTTGTGTTAACCAACAATAACAACAACCACACATTCATTGGAATAGCAGCAGACTGTCGTAGTTGAATTGTGTTGGAAGGATATAGGGAAAAAAGGGAAAATGTCAATAGCAGTTCTCAAGGCGGTTGTGGTTCATTGGCTACGCATTTGGAGTTATGAAAGAAATATGATTTGAAGATGTGGTGACCTCCGAAACAGCAGATATGATTTCTATCGCTCTGACCGTTGTTGTTTGGTTTTTTTTCAAATATTTTTTTCCTTTACAAATTGTCCTTGAGCTCAAAAATTAATATTGTTCGCATCAATATTTTTGTGAAAATAACAATGAAAAACTTATAAGTGTATTGCTCGAAATCGTATATTGTAATTCCAAAAATAATAACATATCGGCATTTCCTCCTTACAATCTATTTTGTCTAACGTTATAGAGCTGATCTAAATCAGCGAACAATTGTTTACTAGCAGACCTGTTGAATTTCAAGTACAATTAGTACTCGATACAAATACTTTTTAAAGTACTCATAATGAATACGTAATTGTTTTCTAGCTGAATTGAAATTAGGAGTCGAGTACAAGTACTTGTAATGGAAATACCATCAAGTACTGAAAGTACTCGAAAGTACTCGAAAATACTCGCTAAAAGAATTGCAATCCTTTTCCAAGTACTTCAAAGTAATTGAAAGTAATTGAAAGTACTTCAAGGTAATTGAAAGTAATTGAAAGTACTTGGAAAAGGATTGCAATTCTTTTAGCGAGTATTTTCGAGTACTTTCAGTACTTGATGGTATTTCCAAATATTTTCCAATTGCAAGTACTTGTGCTCGAGTAGTAATTGATACAAATGTAATGTACTTGAAAAGTATTGAGTACTTCTCTGGAAAGCCAAAGTCCTTAAATTGCTACTTAGTGCGAGTAGTACTCATGACTTAACAGGTATGTTTACTAGACACGCTTACACCCGAAGCCGAACTTCGTTCATTTTATACTTTTGTTGCGTCCCTATTGAAAACCCCTGTATATAAACAACATAATTTTAGTGTACGTTTATTTATTTACTCACTTTTTATATTTTACACTTTTTTTAATGAAAATAGTTAGCAATTTTAATAATTGTTTTCTGCTAGTGATCTACTGAATAATATTAATCAGCTGTTTATCTTACTGGCAAATTCTTGCAAGCAGAAATTTATCCAGTAAAACTTGCAAATTCAGCTGCCATTATCTCTCTCTCAATTTTATTACATATAAAATTATTACAAGAAACAGTTGTGGTTATTTTTTTTTTTTTACAAAAACCAGTTGTAGGTTTTTTTATTATTACAAGAACCAGTGGGTTTTTCTTGATAGTGAATACGAAAACTGAAATATACTTATGTCTGTTTTAGTTTCCAATTGAAAATATTTAAGGATTTAAATTTGTCCTACTGGGTTAACTCCTATTTTTGAACCAATCGACTGACTGAACCAATGACTAATCATTAACCTGTTTCCATAAATACATGCAGGTATAAATATATGGCTATTAATAAATACCTACTGCCTAACGAAAACGTAGCAGTACTTAGGTAATAATAATATAAATGGAAACGGACGCACACTGAAATTAGTGAGCATTGGGTCATAAATTACGTCTTTACTCACCTTCCATAGCATTAATATGCTGATCTGGATTTTATATCCAACTGTGTACATACAAACGCGCATAGGCATTCGCTTCTAAACACTCATGACTTACAATTTACAAGCACGTTTACACTGGTATTTATTTTCATACATACATACGTATCCTTATGTATCCTTATAAATAATTAATGGGTCGTGCGGGTGTATCAATACTCAATCAAATAGTTTTGTAATCAAACATAGTGATCCAAACGTCGATGGTTCGATGTATCGATATTTTATATCAATATCTAAAAAAAATATCGGTGGCAAACAACATCGATAGTACTTAAACATATCGATGTATCGAAATACTGATTTTTTCCAAATTGTTCAATAACAACTCATAGTGTGAGAGAAAACGGCTAGTTCTATACACATAAAATCGGGCAGCTAACTTTCCAAGGAATTTTTCTTCTTCTTCTTCTTCTTCTTAATTGTCGCTATAACCGCCTAAGCGATTTTGGCCGATTTCAACATAGCGCATCTGTTGCTCCTCTTCAACGTGGAGGAGGCCTATCTCTTCCTCTCCCACCGCCAGCGGGTACCGCGTTAAATACTTTCAGGGCTGAACCATTTTCTTCCATATGTCCAACAACATGACCTAGCCAACGTAGCCACTGAATCATAATTCGCTGTACTATGTCACTGTCGTTCCAAAGCTCATACAACTCAATTTTCCTTCGTCAGCGGAATTCGTCATCACAATGACGTAAAGATCCAAAAACCTTTCAGAGAATCCTTCCCTCGAACACTCAAAGGGTCATATCATGTGATGTTGACAATGTCCATGCTTTTGCGCCATACAAGAGCACGTGCATGATGAGGGACTTATAGAGCGTGGTTTTGGTTCATCGAGAGATGGCTTTACTGCTCATTTGCGTACTCAGCCCAAAGTAGCACTTGCTTGGTAAAGGCAGTATTAACAGTTCAGCTGTTGAGGGTAATGATGATAATGTCATCGGCATACGCCAGTAGTTGCAACCTCTTTTAAAATATGGGGGCTGACCGGTTTAATTATGCAGCTTGAATTATCCTTTCCAACATCATACAACTGGAAGCCACCCTGTCTGAAACCTCATTCGATATCAAGTGGGTCGGAGAGATCTTTCCCGATTCGGACTGAGCGGGTGGTGTTGCTCAACGCCATTTTACATAGCCGTATTAGTTTTGTTGGGATTCCAAATTCTTCTCGTACTGTCGAAAGCTGATTTAGAGTCGACAAATAGATGGTGTGTGACGATCCTCTTCTCACAGGTATTTCCCAATAATTGGCGTTTCATTAGTATCTGATCGATGGTAGATTCACCAGGTCTAAAGTCAGGTCCAATCAGTTCGTTGATGGTTAACTTCAGTCTTTCGACCAATTCGCTCGATAGAGCCTGGTAGGAGATATTTAGGAAGCTGATCCCGCGGTAGTTGGGGCTTATTGCAGGAGATGCCTTCTTGTCAGTTCGACAGAGCACACTTAAATTTCAATCGGCGAACAGGCATTCGTTTGACCATATTCCGGAAATGAGCTGGTACATCCACTTCACCAGCTATTCTCACCATGCTTGAGTAGCTCAGCTAGTAACCTGCCAGCTGTAGCGGCTTTATTATTCCGTAGCCGCGTTTTTGCTATTCGAACTTCATCGAGGTCGGGTGATGGGATGTTAATGCTGTCATCAGCGATTTCATCTTACCCGGCGACACTTCTGCTGTCACCATTTAATGAGTGTGCTTTGGATTTTCACCTCTATAAAAACAGAAACAAAAGTATTTCGAAACAAAAACACGTATTTATTTGGTACACACTTTAAAAACAACAATTTTTTTACATGTCAAACGGTTTCGCTGTTACTCCTCGTTCACTTGGAACTGCCGTCGCCACGATAGATAAATATTTAGAAATATGTATGTTTATGCAGCCCCGGAAACACATTTTTCATATCATCCCAAATTTCAACTGAATTTTGATTAATAGGAGAAACAACTGATCCAAAATACGTTTGCACTTCAGCTGACATTGTTGTGCTGGTCGAAGAATGTAACTGTATAAGATTTTATATTCTGGTGAGCTAAATTTTTGATGATACGTTCAAATATTAAAATATCTTATAAAACTTTATAAATTACATAAATCTTTTAAATATAATAATTTTAATCTTGGATCCAGAATAGAATTGAAAGTATTGAAGTAAAATATCGCTCCGAGTCACATCGATGTATCGATTTGTTTAGATTCGAAACATCAGTGTCATCGATATATCGTTTGCATCTCTAATTAAATATAAATTATAAAATATTAAATTTTTAGTTGTGTGACTATTTAATAAAAAATTTTTGTAAAACAGCATTTACTACCATTGAGAGTAATCTAACATTCTTTCAATGTTTGCTACTTCTATAAATTCAATAAAGTATGAAGAAATATCCTTACACCACATTTTGACTAAATAAGTTCGCTACCTTGGAAAATCAACTATAAACACCTGCTGTTTGGCGTGCATAAAATCATTAGTAGCATTTCTATGCCAACAAATATTGTATGCATTTAATCTCTATCCAAGACACAATGTGTGAAATTAACACACCTTTATATCAAACATGCACGCATAGGATATTCCTGCTTTCCTTTTACTGGCGGTAAAGCGAGTGTTGTTATGTTGCTAAAAATGCGATATGAAAACAAACTGAACGCTCCTACTTTTGTGTGATACCTTTGTGTATAAATATATAATATTTAGTCGTATAATGTTTTTTAAATTGAACAATAATAATAAATAAGAGCTTAAAAAACTATATTTTATTTATTCTGGATAATAAGTTTACAAAGTCATTCACTACTACAAAGTCCAACATGTTCAAAGCCATTACATATTACTAGAAGGCACTTTGTATTGGTCTCGTTCACAATAGACCAACCTTTTTGCTTCCATCTCCAAGCTGAATATGCAGCACTGAAGCCCCTGGACTTAAGGCCAATGGTACCAATATTATTATTATTATTATTTATTTTATTATTATTTCCCGAACGCACTATGGGTAATTTTACCAAATTTTGATTTAAATTTTAATAATGTAAAATCAAATTAAATAAACTTTTAAGAAAATAGGAAAAAATTAAACAAAAAATTACAATATATGAAAATTTTTAGTTTGAGCAAAAAAATTATTTCATAAAAAAATATTTTTTAGAGTGGTTTTAATGCGATAAACACGAAAATGAGGTTCATTTCATTTTTCAAAGAAGCGTTTTGAGATATACGAAAAAACCCTATTTTCGAGATGCTTTTATAATTATAGCCAAAATACTCAAAAAAAGGAAATTTTCCAGCTTTTTCAATAATTGTTCATATTTACTTTTTTTTAGTAAATTAACTTTGTAAAAAAAAATAATAAAAAATATTTTATTGATACTGAAAATGGCACCCAAATTTTTCCGTCACGTCTACATTTTGAGACTCAAGTTGCTAAGGAGTTTGCATAGGTTTGGCCCAACATAGGTTGGCTTATTCCATTATTTTTCGTATTTGAAGACAGTAACTCAAAATGTAACCCGATTTACACAAAAGATACATCATCGTACAGAGGCTGAATGTTCCTTGAAAACGACAAATATACGAGGCTAGGCTTATTTACTATTCTGGAATTTTTGACAATAACCGCAAAAGGACAGAGTTTTTGCCTGTATATCAAAAATTTTTTCCGCAAAATAAATTTGCCTCAGTTTCGTCAGCTACCCACAATTAGTCTAGAAAAGACTTGCTCAATAGTACGTCTCCTAAACCAAATATTTGTAAGCTAGTATAATTGCCTTTAATTTGTAGAGTCTGCTTAATGTATGCAATTTACAATTTATTTGTGATAAATATAACAGCAACATGGATATTTGGTTAAATGAGAGTTTAGATGATTGACTGAATGATTGTATGAATTTAACAAATGAAAAGTATATGGAAATTCTTTGGAATCCGAAATTCATAATAGTTCTTATTTTATTTAACAATAGTGCCAAAAAGGATGAAAATGAAATAACTGAATGAACTTCAAAAATGTATGCTTAATTTAGATGAAGTGGTAATTCCCACGAAGGTTGTAAACATATTTATATGATTGTTGTGGTAATTCCCACGGTAGTTAAAAATAGATATGATGATAGGTGTGATGCCGTCTGATGCTCGCAGAAAAATAAGACGTCTGATGATCGCTGGTATTCAAGTGGAAAGCTCTCAACGGCTTTATACTCTTCGCAACACTGGAACCAAGGCTAATTCATGCAAGGTGATGGTATAAAGAAACTCATGTATTTTGTTTTTGCATTTTTGCGGGATAATTGTCAAAGTTGCCGATATGTTGTTTTTTGCTTTTACGACTTTGGCAGATTTGTGTTACACCATCAACACGCACACCACAAATTTTTGGAGAAGTTCGGCCAAAATCGCTTAAGCTGTTATCGATCAGGATAAGATTTGGCACATATACATATAGTCTGTTATATATTTAGGTTATCATAAAATCGATATTGTATAGGGAGTAGCTACCTGACAAAAAGGTTGCATTCAATTAAAGCAATGATCAAAATAAAATACTGCAATATGGGTATCAAATGAAAGAGGCTTAATAAGGCTTTACTACCCAAACGTTATGAAAGACGGTTGCCACCTATTTATGTGCAAATTAAGTTAACTTAAAAAATATATGGCATTTTACAATATGAGTGCCGGACTCAAAGTTTTAAGAAAACTTAATTTCAAAAATACTTTTGGGGAGGGTTGCCACCTGTTTAAAAAATTAATAAAGATTATAATAAAATAAATTACATCCAACTAATATTATATGCAAGGCTAAATTAAGATTCAGTTCCCAAATACTTAATACTTAAAAAAAAGTAGCCACCTGTTTATATGCAAATTAAGTTAAATCAAAAATAAACGAGATTTCACAATAAGAGGGTCAAACTGTATATTTTAAAAATGCGTAATTTCAAAAATAATTTTGGACATGGCACCCTGTTTAGGAAAATTACTTAAAATTATAATCAATTAAATCAAATATTGAAATATGAGTATCTAACAAACAAGTTTTAAGAAAGTTTTTAATTATTACGTAAAAGGAATTATCATATTTAAAAACATTAGCTTAATGCTATTTATAAGCTTACTGAAACGAAAGAGTTTATGGGAAAACATATTTGATGAACAAGGCATTTTAATGTTTTACTATACTCGTTTAAAGAGGATCTTATAAAGAAATATATTCGTAGCATAGGCTTAGTTTGTAAGATAAACTTGACTAAATTCATAAGATAAATGAAGCGTTAATGGTTGAAAAATGGTTGTATTTGCAAAAACTTTTTTGCAAGTCGTTCATAAAAAAGTTGGCGCGTCTCCAAAACTAAAGCAATTGTACTTTATATAAATTTCTACAAACATATGTGTATAATAATGTGAAAGTTTGTGAGTGTATACGTCCGATGGATTTGTATAAAATTTGACTCTTATGTTGATTATAACCTGTGTTAATATATCGTTTATAGTTAATGAAATTAATAAGGTAAATCACATATCGATGACGACTGTGTGACGACAATAGATCCAATTTTTTAAGGGGTTGCCATCTACTTAAAAAGATAAATTCATATAAGTTGAAGCAGATATAAGGCAAGGGATCCAAAGAAAGTCAGCTTAAGTAAACTTAATCATGAAAATGAGACGAGGTTTCCCTCAACCCGAATGACATGGCATACTGCGCAGTTGGCAATGAGAAAAAAGTTTCAGCAACTAACCGTAATCGGAAAATATTAAGTAGGGTTAGATTTTGTTTTAAATTGTAAAAAAAAATGAAAACAGAAACTAAAAATTTGTTTAATTGAAATTATTTATTTGCTTTTCCTTTACCTTCGAATCCATAACCTTAAACCGGATGCCATGCGAGCGTAGCCGCGGGTAAAATCTATTTTTAAATAAAACTAGAGTAGATTGAACTACCGATTGCTATAACCAAAGGACAAACAGTAAAGGAAACGCACCGTCGACAGCAATATCTGCAGATTAAAATGTACAATATTTAATGCAGATAACAATTTCCCCATCTTAAGAAAATAGATTCCATCATAGCTCCACGAAAACATGCACTTGTATTACAAATCAATATTTTTTTTTACGTTTACTAAAACAAAAATTCTTCGGGGAAGATAGTTTACAAACAAAATGCAGATGTTATTACTTTAAGTTAAGTAAGTACATTTAAACTCTAATGCGTTGTCAATAATCCACTTTAAGCAAGCAATAACTTCCCTCAGACTAATGCAAAAATGGTGATTTTATTGCAAAATTATTTATATATGTACTATATAAATACAAGTTTACTTATATGTATAATAAAAACAACGGCATAGCTTCATAAAATTGTACAAGGATCGACCTCTCATAACCAATACGCTTTATGGCATTCATACTAATACCAATGTATTGCATTTACTCATCCACTTATTTAGCTCTATAATTGAAAGCTACATGTACTACATGTATGTAAGTATGTGCGTACGCATATAGTGTCCTTGTTATTGTTATTGTTTCAGTTTTTTGTGATGCCTTTAACATAGCTTGCTGTTACCGCTCTACTAAACTCACTAACGTACCAATAGACTTTACTTCACTTAGTTCATATACAGCTGGTAACCTCCTAAATATATACTACCTGATACTCGTATAGTTTTATGGTCATATGTATGTACGCACAAATATACATAAAATTTATCTGGTATATTGCCGAGGCATACAACCGGAAATAATGTTTACTGTCACACAGGCACATGCAAGTACTCATGTATAATAATGTATTATTTTCTTTTATTTTCTAATACTTCTTCTCGACTACTTTGAATGGCAATTTTGCAATTTCATACCTCACACCACTACCGCAACAGTTCCGACAGCAAGCATATTGGGTGGACCCGACTTATATGTAGATAGAGGTAGCACAATTAATCTGACATGTGTAATAAAGTTCAGCCCCGAGCCACCGACACACATTTTTTGGTATCATCAAGATAAGGTAAGTAAGCCTGTAGTTAGCTTATACTTGCCATATGTTCATAGGCATACATATATAAATTGTATTTAGTGCTCAAAGTCTGAATGTAAAAGAAAATTTCGATCCAACATATGCAAGCTTGCATATAAATAGGGACATATAATATAAATGACTTTAAGATTTTATCATATAGATAAATACGCTACGACACAGCAGATAGATTGAATAAAAAAGAAAAATATTTTCTGTCACAATACAAAATTAATTTAAAAATAATATAAGAACATCAAACAAATTTATGTAGATTATATCCTGTTCTAATGGACACCTTAATTACGTAACAAATGAATAATATCAATCAATTTGTTAATTGATATTGCGCGATGTAACTCTGTGTAATTTTGCTTTAAATCCATAATAAATAGAAAAAGTACAACCATTATTTTTTTATTTCTAACCTAGCGCTCTAGTGTCCAGGGTATTATGATTTTGTTCACCTAACGGTTTTTTATAATAGCATAAACCTACCAAGGCATATATGGATATATATATTTATATATATAATAATAGCAGCGATGACATCTAAAGGGGTTTTCAATAGGGACGCTACATAAGTAGACCGATAGTGACAGCAAACGACGCCATATCTTTTCCCGCTCTTTTGACATTTTTCTTCAGTAAGGTTTGCCATTTCATCATGGAAAGATATACGATCCAACAACGAATCGAAATTATTAAAATTTACTACCGAAATTCGCAGTCAATGGCCTCAACTTTAAGAGCGCTACGTTCAATTTATGGTCGTCATCATTTCTGGCTGAATGGCTTCGTCAATAAGCAAAATATGCGTTATTGGACAGGCAGCAATCCACACGTAGGTACTCCATGAGTCAACATTGGATCCCGAAAAAATTACGGTTTGGTGCGGTTTATGGGCCGGCGGCGTCATTGGGCCGTACTTCTTCCGTGATGATCAAGACCGGCACGTTACTGTGATTGGGTATCGCTACAGCTCAATGATAACTGAATATTTTTGGCCCAAATTGGATGATATGGATTTGGACAATATGTGGTTCCAACAGGACGGCACCACAAGCCACACAGCGAATGTCACAATCGATTTATTGTAAACCAAGTTTGGTGAACGTGTTATCTCACGAAATGGCCCAGTCAATTGACCGCCTCAATCGTGCGATTTGACGCCGTTAGACTATTTACTGTGGGACTACGTGAAGTCTATGGTATATGCCAATAAGCCAGCGACGATTAATGAACTTCGTACGAATATCGAACGTGAAATTGCAGCAGTATCGGCCGATTTATGCTTGAAAACCGTCGAAAATTGGGTTCAGCGTCTGGACTTCTGCAAGCGTGCCCGTGGTGCCCATGCAAAAGAAATCGAGTTTCATACATAATGGCATCGAATGTACTTTCACAGGAATAAGGAATTTAATTCGTATCCCAAACCGTTTTTGTTTTATTTAAAAAAACTTTTGTGCGTTCCTATTGCAAGACCCGATATAAGGCGCATGTCGATAATATTGTTAATATTTCAACCCAGGCTTGCGATCACCAGCTCTGCGCACTTGGTGACTTTAATTTAAGTAATATATCTTGGTCTTACTTAAATTAATCTTTTTGCTAACAATAATAATCACCCTCCAATATCAGGAATTACTTTACATCACGAGTGGTATCGTTTTAAACATTGAATTTTATGATTTTCCTATTGTGCCTCTCGGAAGTGAACGGCTCAAACTAAATTGTGATTTATGCAATTTTATATATTTTAATTCAGCGGTGTGTAGTTATGACTGGCGACAATTGTTTATGCATCTTAATACTGCAAAATCATTCGAAATTTTCGAACATACGACTTATGAATTTTGTCTCAAATTTATTCCACGTTCCCCACGCGTTCCTTTAAGTTACCCTGGTACAATAATGAACTAAAAGACTTGAGAAATTTGGTATTTCGTATTATTACGGTCAGTACAAATTTTATTCATAAAAATTCAACATTCTAGATAGAGCATTGTATAAAAAGTATGAAGCCAGTATTAAAAGTAATCCGAAAGTATTTTAAAGTTACTTGAAATGCAAGAAACCAGGCTATAATATTCCTTCTTCGGTTTCGCTAGCTCAGCTGAAGATGCGGGCAATTTTTTTGCTGAATTTTTTAGTGCTAATTTCGACTTAGACACTGAAAATGTGACTAGGGATAATTTTGCCTCCAATTCCTCGCATTCCTTTAAGATAACGGAGGATGATGTCGTAAAAAGTATATCCTGTCTAAAACCGTCTAAGTTAATAGATGTTGATGGGATGTCAGTTGTACTTTTTAAAATGTGTCCTGCTCTTATTGTGGCTCTTACAATAATCTTTAATAAGTCTCTATCTTCTGGTGATTTTATTGAAGACTGGAAAAAAACCTCAATTGCCGCTATTTTTAAAAGTGACAACAAAAACGATGTTCGCAATTATCGGCCTATTTCTCAACTATCTATAGTTTCTGAACTCTTCGAATGTGTCTTTAAAGAAAAGTTGGTTTTTTCTGTCAACAGTTTGATTTCTCTTTTTTTTCTCCTAATCAACATGGATATCTTAAAGGCAGATCCCCAGTTACCAACCTCGCTGTGCTTACGGAAGACTGTTTTTCGTCCCTTCAAAATTGGTATCAAGTTGACTCAATTTATACTAACTTTTCGAAGGCTTCCGATAGAGTTTTGCCTAAGATATTAATTATAAAATTACCTTGTTTGGGATTTCATTCAATCTTCCTTGAATGGGTTAAATCGTATTTGTCCAAAAGAATCTATGTGATTGCGTTTAAAATGTTTCTTCACGTCCTGTCATTGCGACTTCGGGTGTTCCTCAGCGTAGCATTTTGGGACACCTGTTTTTTACTCAATTTATCAATGACATTGATACCTGTTTTTCTGCAGGCAAATTTTCTTTTATGCAGATGACCGTAATATCTATTCGGTAATTAAAAGCTATGATGACTCTCATGCCCTCCAATCGGACCAAGATAAGTTTTTCTGTCTGGTGTTCACAAAATCGCCTATCTTTGAATATTATTAAATGTTCTCACTGCACTTTTACTAGAGAGAATTATCCAATTTCTACGAGTTATTTTATCTCTGGCACACAATTAAAATGCGTTTCCGAAGTTAAGAACTTAGGTATTTACTTTGATAAAAATTGAATTTCTCTTTGCATATTAATTATAGTGCGTCAAAATCTTATGCCATGCTAGCTTTTATCCGACGTAGTAGCATAGCTTTTACTGATCCATATACGATAAAACTTTTGTATGCAACTTTCGTGAGGTCTAGGCTAGATTACGCCTCTTCTCTTTTATCTGGAGGCCTCATCAAGTCTAGCATATCAATGGTATAGAACGCATCCAAAAAGTTTTTATTAAATTCGCTCTTCGCTCGTTAAAATTTAGTGACCCTTTGTCTGCTTATGAATATCGCTGCCTGCTCTTGAATTTAATGACTTTAAATAGGAGAAGTGCCTTTCTCGCATGCTCCTTCATTGCAAATATCGTAACCGACTCAATAAACTGTTCTGACCTCTTGGCAAATTTAACTTTTAATATCCCTTCTTGCAATTTGAGCCAGTTCTCTATGTTTTATATTAAATTTTGATGCGAACTTTTTCGGAAATGAATCTTATAACTTATCTTGGTACATCTCTTCCAAGGTGCACAGTGCGTAGTTTATTATATAATTACTTTAAATAGTATTAAGCACTTTTTTTAATAAACAGTAAGGATTGTGTTATTTTGACTGAATTTAAATAAATAAATAAATGTCTAGCCATGACTGTCTTTCCGTCCGCGCATCGGACAGGACAATCCTAGTTAATATCGAGGTGTCTCAACGAAAGTTGAAGCTCACATTGCCCCTCCGCTCAAGGTAGATTGATATTGAAAAAGATACCCATCGGCTTATAACGGACGTCCACAAAACGTTTCTACTCGTGAAAAAAAAACTATGGAAAATGATCGTGGCACCGCCTATTTAGAACAAATACGAGCTAAACTTCTGTACCAAACTCTATAAAATTTGGTACACTTTACATTTAGACTCAGTAGCCATAACTTATAAGTGATAGAATTCGGGTGAAAAAACTTTATTTAATCATGTAGCAAATTTGCTCAAATTTAATATAAATAATTTAGATACAAAAATACACGAAAATCATAACTTTTCTGCATATGTATTTAAGTAAATAGACATAATTTAAATTTTAAAAATTAAGAATATTGTATTGAGGGTTTTATTTCACAAATAAAATTCATTTAAGTTTTCAAAATGAAGTGCATTATATACATAAATATCAGCCCTCAAGCAGGCAAGACTTTAAGCGGTCTATAGCTAGTTAAAAATTTACCAAGTAGGGCATGATTATTAAGTGCCTGGTAATTTTCTTCTTAAATAAAACAGCCCTTATATACCCATCGCAAAAAAGAAATCTTAAAATCGGTGCCTTCAATTCTGTTTCATATTCATTTAAAGTTGTGAAGGCAGTCCATGTGAGTTTAAAAATTGGTACAGTATTTTTCAAACCTTTCCTGATTCGAACAAACAAATAACCAACTTTTTTTAATTGAAAAAAATACGGGTAAGTATGTAAATATACAACCGTGCTCGCCGTTTCACAATTGAATTCCACTATGTGATTTTAAAAATTTCCTGTGAAAGTAATTTAATGTGCTCTCAATATAGAAAAATTTCCATATGCGTAGGTTATCACTGTGGCAATTCACTAACATCTGTTGTTGAAATTCATCTTTCGGTTTGAGTATGTAAGCATTTTTTGAGGTATTAAAATGACATGAAAGCCCCCTAAAGATATCAAAAAATATTTTTTAAATATTACAATACTTTTCATTTCACTGACAACAAAGACATCGGATTTAAGTCACAAAAATTTATGTGAATGTGAAAATAGGACCATCAAATATGTGATTTCAAAACGAATTTACAGGAAAATTTGTGAATGTTAAAATGGGAGCACGGCGGATAATGTATTATAATTGGTATTTGATTTATTGTGATATGTTAACTGGAAGAGCCTTACCTTCCATTCTACATTGACCCGTTCCAACCCAAGCGATGGTGCAAGGTGCGGGTAGAACGTCGCATTCGAATTTGAATGACCATGATAAGTTGTACAGTGATTCGTAATTTACCTTCAGAAAACTTTCTACGAGATTTAATAGATTTTCTCGCCGGAGAAAGTAAACTTTTGCAGAAATAACTAATCTTGGTGATGAGTAAATCCATGATTTGATGACTGCAGCTCCGGAAGAGTTTGAGTTAGATATTGAAGACGATGTGAAGGTATACAATCCAGATTATCAGCCAGAAATCGAAGAACTTGATTCTAAAAATAAGGATAGTACTCTAGTAGAAGAATTTCGCTGAAGATGAATCACGAATTGCGCGATGAGTTTCCATTTTTAAGATGATGTATTTCTTCTGGATGTCTGAAAGATTCCAACTTCATCCTGCAGCAGGCGATAATATCATTCCTGCAGGATATTCAAATTTAGGAAGTACGTCTAATTTTCTTGTAGGAATGTAATAAAATAGCAGATGAACTGGCGAGGAGTGGCTCCCATTGAGAGTGTCCCACGTGGTGAATATGGGTACCTTGCTTAGAGACTTCACAAACAGAATTATCGAATTTTACTACTCAGACGCTAAACAAAGGTGGAACCTATATAATTAACTGGCAGTGTGTTTGGGTGTCGTATGATCCGCCTAAAATCAGGGCTCTTTTAGGAATTAGCAAAGAAAATACCTATAAACTCACCTTACCCTACAGAAGTCGAAGACCTACTGAGCTATTGCCCAGCTATCGCTAGCGCGAGGCTAAAGACACTCGGTAAACCATTTCTGCAGAATATATCAGAGTGCAGTCTCTCTCTTTATTCATTAAAGCAGTATGGCTTTAGGTTGCAAGAGTGAAAGAATTCCGAATTGTAAATTGTCAAGTGATAAATATTCAAGAATAAAACATGGTAAAATGGTTGAGCGCGTACAGAGTCGACATTGCCACTTTACAATGGAAGTTCACAAAGAACGCACGTCTTGCTTCTAGATATGTTGGTACTCTTCTAAGGCTTGGATTATATATGTCAATTGTCTCCGAAGCTTCTGTATGGATGGACAACTGGCAAGGTACAGGATTCTGGTAAATCCGTGCGCCTATTGTCATCATTTGTTTTACCATTTCACAGATATGGCACATGTTGAGCTTCCTGATTTCAGATTTCTTGTCGGTAACGTTCTTACCACTTTTCAGTCGTCGAAATCCTGTCGACCGTCCACCGTAGTTATGTTGGTGGAACTAGAACATATCTGCCACCGCCAGAAATGCAATATGATCAATATAACCATTGGCCAAATGTAAAGGACGTAAAAGGAAAACAAAATTTTAAATTATCTGGCTGTAAATATGAAAAACATCTAACGCGCTTAAAATTCAACTTAAATCCTTGCTTGCTTAAAGATATAAATTGTTTTGTACAGTTTTATATGAAATACACTTTCCTTACATTTTCTTTTATTTGCCAATTTTTTCCTCTACTAGGCAATACTGCTTACAAATGGCGTAACGTTTTTTTTTTTGCTTCTGCCTGTTAGATATTTGCCTAAAGTGAAAAATGTTTTCATTTTCGTTTTTCACGATGCAAAGTAACTTTATTAAAATTTTCCTGCTTCAGGCTTAAATAAATTTGTTGCAAACAGCGAGTCGTGTTTAGGCGAAATAAAATCATATTGCGACTATTTACAGTTCGGTTTCTCCGAAACTTTAACTCCTTTTAAATTGTTTTATTTTAACAAAGTAATGTAATTTAACGTAAATGTGTAATTTTATTTGAGCACTATATCTGACAAAAATGAGTATATGTAACACTGCGTAATAACATTTTTGGTGCGGAATAATTCCAACTCAAAATGAAAAATATGTGGAAACCAGTGTAATTTATTGAGCTCGAGATCAGATTTTTATCTAGGGCATAATATGAGAAAACAACAATTTTCTGAAGTGATACAAGTGATAGCTGCTATTTTGAAGATCAACACATCCCCTCATCAGACTTCATTCTATCTAGACTTTACCAAGGTTTGAACCATAGTACACGGAGTTGCTAGGCGAGCACGCAACCACTCAGCCATGCTAACCGTGTGAAAATTTTTTTGTTTTTCTCACTATTCCTATCTCCAACTATAAAAATAAAAAATTGTCAGCCTAGAAAGATAGGCGATAGAAGTAAAACTTCATGGGTCTCGATGGGCACTTGAAATGAAAATACTCACCCTAGCCAGCAAGTTTAATGAGATAGAAATATTTCCCCTATAACAGAAGTCACTATTCAGTATTCTGGAATTTTTAAGGGTGTTAGGTTAATGAAAAAAGATAGTTTATAAAAAATTTATTCATTCACTTCCATACTGTCATGTTCAAGAAAAGATACAATTGGTTTGTGGTATGAAAAATATGAAATGAAAACTCGTGATTGTAAATTATTTAAATATCTTGAGAAAATTGCATCTACTATCGTGCCTGATCTGGTTGTTGAGTCTTTGGGATTATTATTCATTTTTTAATTAAATTTACTTTCTAAAAATTGTACAAGTGGTTGAGCTTCTTCCAAGGCAAAATTGACATTAAAATCACCGCTTAAAATAATTGGCATAGTGTGCAAATCTTCTCCCAATTCTGCTGCACCAGAGGGAGTACATGCCAATAATGCTCCATGTATGAATTTCATTTTATCGTTAATTCTCTGGTTCGCAGTGATGTAGAGAACAATCATTGCCATACTCTGTCCGCCCCTCCACGACCTTTGAACACCTTAACTTCGAATTTTGAAATAGAATTTTTGCGTATATTCGGTTTAGTTACAGTTGAAATCTATATAAGTACGACATCCTTCCCAGGCAAGAGAAGTTCATACATTTTACAATATTAAAATTTAAAAAGTATAGTAATTACGGGCACTAGTGCGCTCAGATATCAAATGTAAGTACGTTTAATAGTTGTGCGCATAATTTACAAACAGATACACAGTTTAATACTATAATCGTATTAACGTGAGTGTACATTTGAGATGACCAGGAGGCTTACTGTTACTATATAGTGCCATTTTGATGAGTCGAAGCTCATGGGTAGTCATCGAGCAGGTGCGATATCTTAAGGTTGCAGTCGCCGCAGTAGATAAATGTCTAAATCAAAATATTCAATGACAAGCGGAATCGATTGAATTGTATTTGTAATGCCGAAATAAATTGATATATCTTAACAAAACTAAATGCATATGAATATGGATAAATACGTATAAGCACTTATGTATACTTTTGTATACCAAGCCAATTAGCATTAAGTCCGGTGGAATGCTTTACTTTATATATTAAATTTCAATGCGATATAACAATACTATAAACAAGTAAAGAAATGCTACCTTCGGCCTTACCGAAGCCTTCATGCCTTTCATGATTACCTCAAAATTTAATTTAAAGCACTATTTATTTTCCTCATACAAAATTAAAAAAACAAAGTAGTAAAATAAAGTAAAGTAGCTGTGATAAGATAAATTGTAAATTGAAAGATTAAGACACATACATATGGAAATGTAATAATATTAAGCGTTAGAACTAAAAAAAAAAAATATCCCGTCATGGTCCATGTAGGTTTTTATATATTTTTGCCCAATATGCAAAAAAATTCGTCAATAACAAATCAATCACAGTTTTATGTCCTGTAGCAGGGAAATTTTCTAGCAAAGAATTTAACCCAAGTTAGCTCAATCCCATCCCCGGGAATGCTATTAAAAAATAAAGCCTCCAACCAGAACCTATTATTCATGATTTTCTCAGTAGAGCTGGTAAGATTTGATAATTAAAAGCCCTCACAATTTTACTGTTTTTACTATCAAAATATATGTAGGAATTTTAAAGCATAGCCTCATATCTAAACAACCAATAGTATCGGAGCCATAAGTTATAGAAACCCAATCCTTGTGATTTTCATTATATACTTTATTTTAATTATAAGTAAAAGAAGTGTCAAATTTCATGTCCTTAGCTGCTTTAGTGTAGGAATTATATCGGGGAACCTCATATCTGAATAATCAGTTGTATGGGAGCTACATATAAGTTAAAGCATTCAAATCTTGATGATTTTCTTTGATCACTTTCAATTAAATATAAGTGTGAGAAGCGCACAATTTCAAATGATTATCTACTTTAATTCAGGAGTTATAACGGCAAAATTCATATATGAATAATCAGTTGTAAGCTATAAGCTATAGTGGTGCGATCTCGATGAATTTTGGTATGTACTTTCAACAAATGATAAATGAAAGGAATGCGTAATTGTATATCTTTAGTTGAACGCAAAGCCTCATATCTGAACAGTCAGTTGATCTTTATCTTAATGATTTTCATTACACACTCCCCATAACCCTCATATCTGAACAACAATCAGCTGTATAGTCCGATAATGTCCGATCTGGTCGGTTCCGACCAGTGATTAACACATTATAGAAATACATCTGCCTAACAAGTTTCATTTATATATCACTAAAACTGAGGGACTAGTTTGCGTTCAAACAAAACAGACGGGCAGACAAACGGACAAGGCTAAATCGAATCAGCTCGTGGTCCTGGCCAATTTAAGTATCTATACTTGCGTATGGATCTATCTCTTTTTCTTCTTATACTTACAAACATCGGACAAAAGTTATAACACCTGTTCATCTTTATGAAAGGTATAAAAACATAAATGTCTTACATTCTTATAATTGTGAGGCCGAAAATTAGCCAACACTTTTCTTAAATCCATTTTTGTTGCACTCTACATATACATATAAGTTTATATGTATGTACATATGAATGTTAAACTCAAGAATTTTTTGGTCTTAAAATGACATTCTTAAAATCGATACACATGTATGGAGCGACCATTTATTTATTGTGCCTCAGCAGCTTGCACAATCAGTGAAGAAGATCTTTTGCTAACTATCTCTTGAGTCTGGTAAAAAAGTTTCGATCTCTGTTATGAGTGGATTGGAGTGACTATGAAATCTTAATGTTTTATAATTTCTTCGCGGACAGTGAGAATCTTAAGATTTCGTTATAATTAATCATTTATGACATAGTAAGGTCATTTCACAATCATTATCAAGGTTTTTGATTGGAATCTTTTTAATATTTCTATTAGCTGCAACGAATCACAACTGTATATCGTAAGTCCGGATTGGTTTTATGAGAGTTTAGTAAAGGAGTATTTTATTGTCAACTGATCGTTGAGGGTACAAAAGCCAATGTAGCTTTCTGAGTTTTAGAACGAAATCCTTGCGCTTGGTGAATATGCCAGTTCTCCAAGTTAATCTCTTGCCGAGATGTATACCGAGATATTTGTTCTCGTAGCTTTGGGGTATATTTATATCATTCAGTCTTATGGGTGGCCAGATATCTCGATTAAGAATGAAAGTCATCTGAACGGATTTAGTTTCATTGGACTTTATTCGCCATTTTTTTAGCCAGACAACGATCTTTGTGAAGACTTCTGTGAAGTTTAAGAGAATCCAAATCCTCTGCTAAAATAGCAGTATCATTAGCAAAAGTCCCAATTATGGGCACTATAGGCCAACCGTATGTGTAGATTAGGTATAGTAAGTGGACCATGACACTACCTTGTTGTACATCAGCTAAGCTCTCATGGAGTTCAGTTTGATGTACAGTATTTTTTTTTAGAATATATTTCAACTATTCTGTGAACTTGTTCGATTGTGCAGTGGGCTCTTCTAAATACAAATTGATGGTTTGGTATAATTTTTGTTTGTGAAACTTTCCACTCGGGAGGTTTCATGCCAGTTCCCAAAACTGCATTAAGCCAATAAGTTATTGGCTAGTACTTAAGTCATAGCTAGAGGCTTTTTTTGGTTTTAGCTTTTCGATCGTTGTTTTCACTTTCGATATTGAGATCTCTCGCATGGGTGTGTCCATTTGGTTGGGCTAACTCAAATTTAGGTTTACTTTTACTATTATAATGGGTGTGGCTAAATCCGGTTTTTATACAGCTGACAAAAGTTGCTGCCTTTTGTGAATGTGTGCACTAGAGACAACTTATTTAGAAAATCTGTATTTATGAAACGGTTTTGATAAAATTAAAAACGTGCATTGGGTGTGCGACGAAGAAATATTAATAATACACTACTTTAGCGATTAAATCATATACCTCTATCTTTGTGCCGAAATTCTTTTGCAATTTATGGAGTGATTCTTGAATTGAGGGGCCTACTTTTTTACCCCGACTCCGAATAGCAAATGACTTTTGTGAGAGATTTGTTCATTACAAAAAATACAATGGGAAGTTCGCCATTTCCAGCGACCGCTATTAAAAAGCGATTTTCTATTTCTTTATATCATTAGTATCAAATTTACATATTTCATGAGTCAAGTTATCAAAAATATTTAATTTGACAACATTGACGAGAGTGCTAAGAAAGCTAAATAATTTTAAGAAAAAGCTGAGCATCAAAATATGGAGAATGTTTTAAGTTTTAAGTTTTAAATTTTTTAGTTAAAGAAGCAAAAAAAAAAACTTTATACTTTCATTCAATAAAATCAATACAGAAGACAAATTAGATTTTATTCAAAATTTATTTAAAATAACATACCTAAACGGTGTAGAACGTAAAACTTAAATATATTGCTGAAAACGTAGGGCAAAACTATCTTACGATTCTAGAGATAATGTTTTTTCTGCTTCAAATTCACCTTCCAGGTTGTCTGCCAAAGTATTAGTAACACCTTGCATTAAATACCGTTGGGATTGTGTAATGACATCCAATATTATTGTTTCATCTTTTTAGGGAACATTGGTTCATTTCATATATTAAAAATGCTCCGATTGTCCGCATATCACCTCATAGGTTCAAACAATCTCTATCCGCATTACACCACATACATGGATTTGCACAAAATTGTAACTTTCAAATCTACTGCTAAAGTATAACAAAAATGATCTCGAGTTCCTACGGAAAGATACCAAACACACTTTTATTATTTTCTTGAGCGCATGGTGCAATCCCAAGCTCCTTAATAAAGATACGCTCTTCGTGTTAGAATTTTATCAACAACTTTTGCTTAATTATAATATGAAACTACACCTATTATGTAAAACATTTGAACGATTTTTTATTTAATCTCTCGGCTTATGTGCAAAGAAACAAACCCTGTCACCCTGTCGGAAAAACAGGAAGATAAAAATGAAAAAAAAATACCAAAAAAAAATATTGCTCCGAATTCTGAAAATTCCTATGGGCAGAAAATTTCCAATGGAGATATGCAAATATGGATTTGCCAAAATATCTGCAGGAATAACTTTAAGAGCAGCTTTACATTAATTTGCGTGTGTTAAATGACATTTGCAATAAGGTAAAGGAATTTGATTACCTTAAATTTTTTTAATTTCTAGAGATGTACTACAAAATAGTTATGAAAAGTTGTCTACCATCAAAATGTGAATGTACTTTATATAAAAAAGCTTGAAGCATCGCGGTTAATGTAATATTTCCGTCAATGTTCGCATAATGACTCTGTCGTCAAAAATCGTCAAAAAACTCTTGTAATCTAGTCAACTAAATTCATAAAATGTTTCTGGGTATAATACGCAGAGCGGTCCGCCTTTTTCAGCAAATCCCGCTACAAAGTAAAATCATTCTTCTTTAAACCAAAGTTTAAATACTAGCTCTCGCACAGCGAATATTTTACTACACATAATCCACAACTACATGTTTTTACTTAGATTTGAAATTTGCTTTGAAGTTATGCACAATCGTACCCACCGAAATAATTACTGCTCGTAGTTACCTACCATCCAGCTAGCTTTTTCGGGTAATCCATTATTACCTATCCAAGTTTGAGGATCAAGTGTGCGCAAGTATTTACTTGGCGGTAGTTAGTTGAAGGAGTTTTATGTTCGACAGAAAATATATATTTCCAGAAATTGTATGCCTACACACACACTTATATAAATTAAAACAAAGTTTTCATGTTGGCACGCCACCAAAAAAATTTTAACTATAAATTATTGAGTTCAAGTACCGCAATGCCATCCACGTAGTTGATATGGTCAAAAAGTTTCTGGCCTGTAGTGCGATTCACTAACTTATTTTAACGATGTTCGTATTCGTATGGTTAACTCATCTTAACGAAAATCTTAACGATGTTGCTATTCAGCAGCCATTTTTAACGATTTTCGCTATCACCGAATAAGCTGTTGTTGTTAGCTAGTCGATTATCGAAAACTAAACCACAAAAATTGTGTGTTGTTAACTCAATCGAGAAAAAAAATTTGTGATATTAACTTATATAAAAGATAAATTTAAAATTCGGTAATATGTTTCCTTGAATTTAGAAAAGAGGTGACGAAGAAGTAAGCGCTCTAACAGTAGATGGACGTTTACTCCGGGAAATGGAAAATCCCTTTCATTTGAATGCAACAGCATTTCAGAAGCTGTATCGGTTAACTACAGACATGACTGAATACCTAATTTCTCTTATGCCCCATGTGGATCGTCAAACTGCTAAAGAAATGTTTGCCTCATTTTCGTCACTTTTTGTGGTAAAGCAAAGAAATATAGTGCATTTTGAATATATAGGATAAGTGATCCTATTATAAAATTTGTAAATATAAAACCTAAATACCCTGGAGCGCAACACGATTTATAATGGAGCGAATTTTGTAAACGAAAACCATGGCATACTTGCAGGTGATTCCGAATATTCCTTGCAACCAAGCTGATAACTCTTCTACCAAATCACTCATTGGAGAGTCCGAAATTCTGCTGCAATGGAACATTGCCATATATAAAAAGAATTTTAAATAGTATCTTATTTCAATTTAATCAAATATAAAAAAAAAAAACACGCTCAAATTTATATTTGGTAACATGCAATCAATTGGTGTTTTCCATTCCTTTTTGAGTTTTTCGCCCATTTTGGCATTTAGTTTGACCACGATGCCATTCTTTAGTACTTTGAATAAATACAACAAAACAGCTGCTAAGTGTCGTTAAGTGTAAGTTAGTGAGTCGCGCAATCGTTACTGCAAACGAAAAATATTGTCGACAAAAATTGCGACTGTCGCATCGTTTACAGTTAATGAATCGCTCTACTGAACTATAAAATGTAGGGTAAATCTCAAAGTACTATTATTATTTTAACACACGAATTCTTTTTATTACAATAAAAATTTTCCAAAACATTGGATGCAATATCGGATCATTATCAGTATTAAATTGTTTTTCGTGTAAGTCGGACTTCAAACTAGAGAAATAAATAACAGTCGCTCAGCCACCGCATTCCTTACTAGCCACTTTGGCTTGGTGCGTGGACCGGTACTTTGTCATGAATCAACAACGCTCCTTGCTACAGTATTCCTCGAGCAATCTTGTCAACAAATGATAACTATATGAGCGACATATACTTGATTCAACGAATTAAGATTCAGGTCCTGTTGTACGTATGTGTGAGAGGAAGATCTCCTCTACGTTGAAAAGATCAGATGGAAACGCTCTTGGCTTCTCTTGGGGTCTCTAGTTGAGACAGTTAGTAACGCAAACGAATGACTGGCGTGCTATGCTAGAATATACCAAAATGGTCTAGGCGGTGATAGCTTCAATTACTTTGACTTTAAGGATTTGTATCTCCAGCAAATCTAATCTGGGTAAGCTAGAAATTTTTTGACCAAACAAAATACCAGCTAAAATAGATATCTACCTCCATCAATCCCGAAGCTTTGGTGCTGCGCTTATACAGCTGCGTGGGAACAAACAAGTACCTAGTTTTTTTTTAAAACTTTTATCGCTGCAATTGTTTCTCGCACACTACACACCCACACACACACATACGCTTACGAAAGGTTCATTTGTTATCGCCAAAGAGTGCAAGAACATGCAATATGCGAAGAGTTCAACTCGAACACACAGAAATGCAGAAGTGTTTCTACGAGGCTGTCGCATAAGATGTGCATATACGTGCCAACATAAGTTAGCATGTCTGTGTGGGTGTGTGTATGTGTCGTGCTTAACTAACGCCCACTTCCGTTTGTAAAGAGTTGAAGAAAATCGTCGCCGGAGAGCTGGCGGTGATTTTCGTTTAAAATTATATTAGTAGCAGTGTGGCAATTGATACGCGGCAACGCCTTCATGCTCAGAACATGAATTTTGAACGCCTGCAGCGTACGTCAGATTTAACGAGCATGCTACTTGCAACTGCCACATGCAATGAAAAACCTGAACCCATGCAACTCAAACAGACTACATATAGAATACGGCGAGTGGGTAAAGGAAATTTGCTTTACATGCTGATCATATCGCATTTGTTGTGCTGCATGAGCGAATAGTTGGAATTGAAAAATAACAAAAGAAATGAGGGATAATAAAAAATATATGAATGAAAATTAAAAATAAAAAAATAAACATATGTATGTATGTATGTACATAAGCATTCAATAAAGGAAAGAACACAACACTGCATAATGGTATCACTGTGTAAATGCTGTAGTAGCCTGAGGATATAAGACAAAAAATTGTTAGCGAAACTATGGAAGAGAATATAGTTAAAGGTGTTGAGGTGTATGCGGATGCATAATATTTTTTATGAGAGGAAAATTATAATAATTTTGTGTGAGAAAATCGAACTTTACATATATATTGGCGAAATTGAGCGCACAAAGATGCATATTTTACTCATATTGCGCGTGTTAGCTTAAACAAAGGAATATAAATTGAAACACGTTTTTTTTTGACTAAGATCATATAAGTTAATTAAAAAGAAGTAAGGAAATGTATGGAGGTCTTAAAAATTTAATTAAGGTGGATAAAAAGCATACCATGCAGACAACAGAGCCTTTATTTGATTTAAAAACTAATCGAGTTTTTTTCAATATCTGCAGTATTCTACATATAATTTAGAATCAAAAAGAAAATGATTTTTGAACCTAAATTCAAACTTATAGTTAATTTAAGTAATTAAACCTCATTGAACTCTTTTCTATATTAAAAAATGTGTATATTTTTGAAGTAAAATTTCTTTAGCGGCAGTGATTTTTTTCATAGCGTAACGAAAGTCGCGTCAGGGAGGTCGCATCAGAATCGTATACCGAAAGTCGCTTCAGAGTCACGCCAAGAAGTCACGACATAACGCTTATATAAAAAAACAAACATATTGAGTTAGCGACATACCAATGCTCATTTACATATATATTTTTCGAACCATTTCGGACTAGTTCAGGACCATTTAAGGGCAAGCTCTGAACCTGTTTCGCCACTATTTCGGGACCATTTCAGGAGTTCCATATAAAAATCCTCTATTCTTGAACATGTGTTATATTCTAAATATTGTTATCTGTATTTTATTCGTTGGACTTTCCCAATTTTAATGATAATATCATAATTGAATAAAAACCAAGAAATTGGTCGGGTAGATTTGCTTAGGTCTAAAAAATCTGAATAAGTATTCAGAAATAATTTCTATTGAAACGTCTCACTATTAAAAAACTCATATATGCATATAGCAATATAAATTATGTGACTTTCTATCGGCTTTTGTTTTTGTATAATGAACTGATAGTTTTGAAGCTATGCTCCTATAAATACTATTAAGTTTTTAATTTACTATAAGTTTAATAAATATTAATAATAACCATAATAGTAATACCTCGGCTTATAACTTTATTCCTTTTTTAACAGGTTCTGTCAGAGGAGACATCAGGTGGCCGCTTAAAATTCAAGACTATAAAATCCGAAGAAACTAAATCAATATTACTCATTAATGATGCTGATCTACTGGACTCTGGAAAATATTCCTGTTACCCTTCGAATACGGAGATAGCAAGCATACGTGTCCATGTGCTACAGGGTAAGTATATTGAGTGGATAATTAGTATTATTTTTTTTTTACTGATTATTGTGATAAGTTACATTACATTGAGTATAATGATGTGCAACCAAAAAAAAATACAATATAAACCAAAATTGCCAATTTTGTGAAAACTTCAAAAATTTTCCAATGTCATATTCTTTAAAATGGCATATTAGACAATTTTCCAATGCGGATAGATTATTTAATTTTCGTTGTTTGTTTGGGATCTTTTTGTTGATCAAGCGAACTAAGGGTTTTTTACTTGGCAAGTATGGATTAAATCCACAATTTTTTCAGTTTGAAGATCATCAAATCAAAATTCCAATAAATTACCTAACACAAAATTTTGGACGCCCCGAGTGTAGAATTTAACTTCCGCCTGTTGGATTTCCAAAATATTCGAATTTACCGAGCTAATTGTTACACTTGGTGATAGCATACCTGAATCAACACACTAGGTTGGCTGTCCGAGTAGATGGATAGTTCTTAAATCTCCTCATATTCATCACATCGCTAGCAGTTTCCATACCCAGTGAGAGGAGAGTGCCACCAAGCAGTGACAAATCATGTGGTTCCTGAGGTGAAGTTTGCCTCATTTACTATAAAGTGGGCGGGGCCACTACCATTTCAAACATTTTTTTATTCCGTGTATTTGCTTGTACAACCCCATCCGCTACATTAAATTTGATTAAATTCGCTCTAATACTAATCAGGCTTACGGTTACATGAAAGGTGGACATGGGTTTTGTCCGATTCCTAAATTTTCAAAAGTTTGCTTACCAACTTGAATTGTAACGTATGTATCAAATTTGATTGAGTTTGGTGGCATTATTTTGAAAATACAGCTCTTTTCACTAAAATCACGCCCATTTTCCAATAAAAATATACACACGTATTCCTTTCTCCAGCCAAATTCTATGTGGGAAATTTTAGCAAATTGTCTACTAAAATACCACATTATTTTGATTTTAAAATCCGTACCTTGGCTCCAGGGCAATCAATATACAAAGCTTCGTTAAGAATATTTACTCGACTTACCCGACCCACGAATGAACGGACAGACATGCATGGCTTAATCGATTCCACTATTAATTCTTAGAATTTATAAATATATATATTCCTATATATATATATATGTATATAGTCTGATTTATACAAAATATTACATGTATGTATGAATAAAAAGCCACTGGATCGCTCTGTGGCCGAGGTTTTCAGAAATTTAATATTTATACGATTTAGTTCAAATCGAATTAACTTTGGGTTTTAAGAACTTGTTTTCTATATAAGTATATTTGTACATTAGGGTGCCACACCAACAACACTTGTGGTTTTATCATCGGAATCATAATATCTAGACCTAGGACATAGTCTTTTGAGAAAATATTTTGGATAAATATTAAGATTTACGTGAGCTGGGCCGATTTGAAAATACCTCCGAAAAATGGAGTTTTTTATAAATAAAATTGTTTGTTAAGGTTAAAAAAAACCACCTGAAAATATCAAATAGTCAAAGCTTACAAGGTCTGCGTAATAATATTTATAAATCTTGTCTTCCTCAATCATAATAAAGAGATTTGCAAAAAAATTTACGTGAATGGGGTTATTTGCAAAGAACTAAAATGATGTGTTTTTGGTTTAACTCGGTCAGGTTTTGACGGAGTTATTCAAGTTTTTCTTAAACAAATCTCAAAACAAAGTCATAAACATTATTAGGTCATTATTATCATTTCGTTAATTTTTTTTATATTTTTCTGTATACGTTTTAAACTTAAACTGGTCTATCATCGGAGTGGATTGCTTTGAAAAAATATTTTAAAAAACTCTTTTATTCATATAAAATTTCAAATCTAAAGTAGGTAGTTAAAATGTGCCGATATTTTTGATACGGAGAATGGTGCAGGTTTCTATACTTCAATATACATATATATATTTAATTATATACAGGGCAATTGAAGAGTTACCAATCAACAGTCCTTTTACTGTGAAATTAGTTTGTAATGATTTGCAGGAAAAAATTGCGCGTAGTTAATCGCGCAATTAGGATATACTTACTTGAGCGAAATGCGACTACCTTTTGGCTTTACTTTAGCGTTTAGAAGTCAGAAAATGATTTGCATTCTGCACAAATGTCATGTTGCTTGTACATATTTTAAAATTTTCGCTTAGATTCTATTTGTTCGGGGCGTATATGCTGACATATTTTTTTGACCTTACCTCACACCTTAACTTTCATCAGAATAAATTTGATGTATGTAATTGTAATGAGTTGTTTAACAAATATGATCGATGTAAGGTTGGTAGCACTTCAATTGCCCACCCCGTGACAAGATCGGTATAAATTCAGCAAAGCCGCCTTTTAACTTTAAAAATCTGCAGCGAGTAAATGCAAACGTATAAACTACGCTGACGATTTCTGGCTTATCAGCTAGTACATAGAAAACTAAATATATTCTTAAATTAAATAAAACAATTAAAATCCGAAAAGAAATTTTGCTTCGGCATTTCAGGAATCCAATCCATGTGCAGATGTATGTATGTAACTACATAAATTAATTGTTCTGTTTACACATACTTTACTTTGATCTCATATATGCGTCTTCTAAGCGTCATGAAGGCTTAAATGCGAGCTTGCATTTTTGACAACGTATTTAAACGGGACCAACTGAAATTACAAAAGAGTAAAGAGCATAAGAAAATTAGCAAATACGCGTGAGAACTTTTTCTTATGGTCGTTCATTTTCACTTTTGGAGATATGCATATATGTTTATGAAAATTTCTAGGTGCCTTAAACACAAATGCAAGCAAAGGCATTAAGTCAAACAAATATGCTTTCTCGTGTTGTATATTTATGTATATGTATGTAGAGAAGTGACTATGTAAGCCTGTTGGAAAAAAGCAGGCAGTTTAAAATATTTACCAATTTAAAAAGTAGTTGGAAGTCAACTGCTTTAAAACAAATGAACGATAAATTAACTATGTCGGTATCTATATGTATTATTATAAAATTTCTGTTGGAAAATATATTTTCAACAATTTGTATACATATCTTTATAAAAATGTAATTAGTTTTATTAATTATTTTTCTGTAGATTATTACAAACTATATAATTTTCGTGCAGAATTATAGCTGGTCCAAATGAAACTGTGTTTTGAATTTTGATTTTCAAGCAAATTTTTTTTGGAATTATTGCGTTAATTTTTTTACAATTTTTATCTTAGTTATTATTTGTATATCATGAAAAAGCGAACAATAATAATTGAATAGGAAATTACTGAAAAAACTGGAATGGTAGTAGTTGTAGCTATTTCGAAAATTACCAAATCTCCTTATAAGACTTCTTGCGAGGATCGAACATAAGTCCTCAACGGCAAACTCGTAATCATACTCCTTAATGCAAACGCCTTAACCACTTGAACTAAATAAGCTTTTTCATATTTCTATTTTTCAAAAACAATTTCAAGGACGGCAATCTGCCGCTTTGATATGAAAAACTAGTAACTATATGTATAAAATAAAGAAATTCAAAAAAATCCCACAAAAAAACTGTGAAACCAAAGTTTAAAAAAAAAATTCATTTCGGCCAGCTATAACGTAGCATGTTTTTAACCAAACCATAAAAGCTGTAGATCGTTAAAAGCGCATTTTGATTGTCTTTCGAACAAGTAAACCTCCCCTAAACCTGCATTTATTTTTTAATTTTTCACCTGTAATGCAGTGTAATTGCACAATAGTTTCGAAAATTGATGCTCGAAATAGAAGTGTGATTATTTTTTTATTTGTATGTTGCATTAAGATTAAAATGTATTTTTATTTCAACGAAAGAATAAAAATTGTATGGTTATTATAGAGTAGACATATTTACATATTTTTAAATAATTGTAAACAGACAGTTTAAACCTATAGTTGGTATTTAGCTAAGTTTTAAAACAGTCAAAAAAAAAATGAAACGAAACGGTTGGAAATAAAAATATTTTAATGCAGCTAGAAAAACAAACTAATTTTAACATCATTTAATGCATTTCTGTCAAAAATACTTCAAAATAGTTACAATCAAATCCAGAGTCAGAGAATTGACTTGCTCCTAGTACATCGCCATGTCAATAAAGTTAATTGCTTACCAGGGAAAAGAAAGATTTCAACAACTTGTAGTTGCAAATGCTCTTAAAGTAATGCTATTTCCGACTCGGTATATATGTATAGGGTATCTCAGAATTGCACGTTTTATGTGTTAGGGGCAGAAGTGTTGTCGATGATGCCTAATGAGCCTAATGAGCTATTTAAATTTGCAGTTGTTTTATCTGTTTAATCACATCTGCACCAATTAAAGGGTTTTCAAATCATGTTAATTTTTAATACTGTAATACAATTTGCTATGCTTAACTGAATAACAACAAAGAGACATTCAGCAAAGTTAAAGATAAATTTTGTTCAAAACTGCACACGTTTTATTTCTCAAGTACAATGTGTGCAGTTTTTGAGCACCCTGTATATGTAGAGACAAATAAATAAAAAGCAAAATTATTGGAGATTTCGATGTCTCAAGGGACTTCGATAATATGTATGTGCATAAGCGATAAAATAAGAAGGCTATGAAGCCGAGAGGCATACAATGGATTACTTATCTCCATGGTGATAAAAAGTAAATATTAGCTGATTAGCTTATGGCTTTGCTATACCTGGATGATAAGCGCTCGCCTCTTGCTTTGATATGATATGACGTTTGCATTTATTTTCAAATTCCAAGATTTTATACTGATGGGGTTTTCCGGATAAGATGGAAATACATAATTTTATGTCGATATTTCTTATCAAGTATTGGGATTCAGGCGTATTATGAAAGTATTGCATATTGTCCGTATGTGGCACTATTGTAACAACTGTGCAAAAATTATAATACAATTTTTCCTTTTCAGAAATACCCATAATGCTTTAAAAAAAAGTAACATGAACAATTTTTACAGTCTCTTTTTGATCTTCTGTTTTTTCGGTAGAGTGAACAGTTGATGTACATTGGAACGATTTTTCGCTATCCCTTGTTTGTTTTGGTTCGTGTCTAAATGAAAAATGACATTGAAGATGGCACAACGTTGAAACCGATTTGTCGTCAAACCAAACCAAACAGTCAGGAAAAAACAGAAGATCAAAAAGATACTTTTAATACTCCACATTTAATCGATTTATCTTTATTGTAATTTTTTATTATTCTAAAGCAAAAATATAGCCTATTGGCAAAGTAAAAGCTTTAAGAAAACTTAATTTTAAACCAAAAATTTGGAGAGGGTTGCCACATGTTTAAAAACTTAATAAAAAATAGAATAAATTAAATCAAACCCATTTAAAATTATATGCCAGGCACAATAAAGCTTCATTTCCTAAATACTTTTAAAGAAGATTGCCACCTGTTTTTGTGCAAATTAAGTTAAATCAAAAAATAAACGACAAACTACAAATTTTAAATTTGCATAATTTCTAAAATAATTATGGAGAGGGTTGCCACCTAATTTACAAATACTTAAAATTATAATAAGTTAAATCAAATACTAGAATATGGTAGCTAAACCAAAAAAAAATTAAGAAAGCTTTATTTTCAAAATAATTTTAGAGGGAGCCGCTTAAAAATTGTAAATTACATTATATTTTAAGTTAACGGAAATATCACAACAAATGTAGGCTTAGAAGAACTTAATTATGAAAATATATTTAAGGAGTGTTGCCGCGGATGTAAACGTATATGGAGGCTGTTTTCGAAAAATACATATATTCGTAGAGAAGAAAATTTTAAATTCGGCTAAATTTATAAGATGAATGAAGCGTTACAATACTGGTTTGAACTGACAGAGGTTTAGGAAAACTTAATATCGAACAAATTTGAAGGCGTTGTTCACTGTTTCAAAATTAAATAAGGATATTTTGAGTATGCATACATGCGTAGTATATTTGTATTTTTTGAAAGATATTCCTAAAAGGGTTGCCGCGTTTTCAAAACTACCGCAATTTATCTTAAAATAAATTCTAACAAACATTTATTAAATTAATAAGGTAAATCACATATCGATGACGACTGGACAGCTTAGGGGAAGTTTAGGCACAAATATTTATATACAGTTCGTTATATCTGTTTCAATAGAACCAACATTTTTAAGCGGTTGTCATCTATTTAAAAGATTAATTTCATTTATACAAATGGATGAAGTCAAATATTGTAATATGGATATTAAACGAAGGGAGTTTAATGAAGCTTCATTTCCACATTGGTTTGAAGGAAGATTGCTATCTCCTTAAAACTCAATTTAGTTTAATTAACTGATATATTACAATATGAGGGTCAAACTAAAAAAAAAAAAATATGTGAACACTAAATTTCAAAACGGGTAATGAGAGTAAAACGGGAAGGCCTATTACAAAAAATCTGCTAGATGGCGCTAGAACTGAAAATGCCCATTAGATGGCATTAATATGTATGCTTACAAAAATTTTGCCGAAATACACTTTACTATGAAATATTCAATCCCGAGACTGATAAGAGACCGCTCTCTAGTCTCTGAGCTGACATTGATGAAGGTGCCTTCCGTGTCTAAGAAAGCAACTAGCGTAAATAGCTTTCCTTCCTCGTGAGTTCTACTATATGTATGACTTCTCGTGTATACGCGCCGTTAGTTCTGCCTTTTCCAAGCTGCATAAAGAAGCGCATCGAAAGAGTGAATGAGAGCAACACGAATTATCTCCTGTCAACAAAAAAAAAATAAAAATAGTCAGCACATCCGTGTCACTGTTGATACTTGAAACAGTAGAAGACTTTGTCAATCTTGGAATCAGCATTAATATCAGCCTGTCTAGAAATGCAACGGATAATCTATCTTTCCGACAAGTGCTTCTTTAGGCTGAGTAGAGAATAGCTTAGTAAAGTCCTCTCTCGACGAACAACCAAAACCATACTCTACAAGTCTCTCATCAAGGCTGCGCTATTTTATGGCGTAGCAGCAGTGCGCTGTAAACATCGAGTGATATTACTCTCAGAGTGTTCGAAACACCAAACAGGATCAAATAACCCTATTTGATTATACGGTATATTTTTGGATCTTTGCATCACTGAAAGTGTTCAACGCGATGGTGGTAGAGGAAGAGGAGGGCATTCACTTCATTGGAAAGGTCAAGTGCGGAAGAACTTGGCTTCACGTGGTGCCTCTAGCAGAAGCAAATGGCGTGCTCTCAAATAAAATGGAGAAGAAGAAGGCGCTCGATATATTATGAAACTAATTTTACTTATAAAACAAATTAATCTCACTTTTATTTTTTTTCTTTTTTGCAAAATGTGCTTCTTCTGAATATCTGTACAAAGTTTCTTTCAATAATAAAAATAATAAAAAACCACAAGTTTTTTCAGAATGGTTCTTAAAAAAAAATTAAACTCGCTTTTTTTCCAGCATGTAATTTAATTTAAAGAGCAGTATAGCACAAAAGAAAGGGCTAGAGTTTTACTAAAAACGATACTTATAAAGAAAAGCATCCTTAATGAAGTATTTTATTAAGAGTAGTGGTAATGAAATAGATACATATATCAAGTACATATGTATGTATGTGCATATGTATATTGAACTTATTGTTTCTAGGCAATTGTATATTATTGTCAGACTTGTTCCACTCCAATTCCACCTGCCTCTCTATCTCTTTCTCTTACAATGTGGCAATAAAATTATTTTTTTAACCTTCCGTTCAAATATTTTAAATAAAATTAATGAATACTTTAATTTGTGAAGTGAAGGGGAAGTATATTTTGGATGAAAATTTGCTTCAAGCAAATAATTTTGCCAACATCTCCGACATTGGCCAACACTGATTTAAACAAAGAATGACACCTCGCTGTCATTAACGTATGTACATAATATTTCGCAACATGAAATTAACTCCGTAGATAAAACCAATCAATATTTGTTTTGTTAATTTTCACTGAACTTGCTTTGTTTTCGTACAGGCCCCATACTAATTATTATTGTTTTTGTTTCCACTTTTTCCACAGGTGAGCGACCAGAAGCGATGCAAACGAATTCTGCACCCACAATGCGACACAGCGCTGCCGCCCAGCCGACCAAACTAATCAGCGCGATAGTCGGCGCATTCGTTCTACTACAAATATTAACATTTCTCTGCAATAATGCAAGCAATATAGATGAACATAAAAACAACGATAAACGTAAAATCATCGTACAACCGATTGCAGCATGCAACAACCATCAAAGCAGTTGTGTTTCATCCACATACAGTAACACACAACCACAGCCGCAGCTAAAGCCACATCAACAACAACAACAACAACAACAAGAGCAACAACAGCAACAACGGCGGCGGCAACATGAGTCACAGCAGCGGCTTCTAACGCTTGGTCATAGTATTGCCGCCACATTGTTTGCCATGGCGTTGCTGCACAGCACCAATGGCACAACAATTGACAGCATACTTGCTTCCTCAACCGAACAAGTGACGTATGGTGACAAAACCGATGTTAGTCTACAGCATCGCCCCCCCCAACAGTTCCATCTACAGCAGCAGCAGCAATTGCTGCAACAACAAACTGTAAATTTCGTAACTGCTTTCAAAGCATCGTCCTCTGCACGGTGATAAACTAATCAACATTAAAGCAAATGCGGTTGCAACAAGCAGAGTGAGGTTTGATGGAAGCAAGTAGTGCAACTATCTGACTTCTGAGAACTGTTTTACCTACTGTACGATATACAATGTGCGCATGCGCTGGTAACTCGCCTCTGTTTAGTGGTGACTGACTGGGCAAAGTAAATACTAACCCAAAGTACGAATACGACTGAGCTGCACACAGTTCAAGTGGTGAAATTTATAAAACTTTAGGCGGCAAATTGTGAAGGGTGTGTGTGTGTGTGTGTGTGTACATTTTTATGTAATTATATTAGTTATGTCTAAGTATGTCGAAAGTAATGGGAGACCACACATACTACATAAACTTCATGTAAACAAGCAAATAAACATAAATGGGTGGGTAGTGTGTAAAGGCAATATTTGAATAGTTAAATTAACAGTACTTACTTAAAATCAATAAATGTTTTAAATAGGTATAAAATACCTTTAACTAAATATGTACAGATACGAAATATAAAGAGTGTATAATATAGCAGCTGGTAGGTTCTAAGGATCGGGATATTTATAAATACATAGTACTATAAATGCTTTTTAATTATGTTTCTGATAATTACACTAGTATATAGCCAAAAAAATATAAAATAATATAGTGGCTATCCATGAAATATCAAAGATTCAGCTGGAAAATTCGATTTTTTTAAGTTGCCAAGATATTCCTAAAAAACGGTTTAGATAAAATCAATTTCGATATAAAAAATTGTAAACTCAAAGTAACAACACTGTACAACATTTTGCTGAAATGAGGCATCGTACATCTTTTCTGAACAAATGTATCATGTCTGAGTATTTTGAATTTGAGGTTAAGGGGGCACAGTGGGTATTTATACCCCAAAAAACAAAAAACTTAAGAATTTAAGAGAGCTTTGATGTCTAGCAAAAAGTTGTTATACGTAAAAATTTAAACATTTTGTATCGACTTCCCACCATCGCTACTTCTGGCATTCGTTTTTCAATAATGGCCTCTGGAAAATATGAGCGAGGTATAAATTGTTAATTTATTTTAGAAATAGTCGGAGGAAGATTACAAGAACATACGGAAAATATAAATTTTGTGTTTATCATGTGTTCCTTTTCAATAACTTGTTAACAGATTATTTTGTTACCTAATATAAATAGGAGAGTATTTTGAAAGAATCCGCAAGAGTTCCATTTTCTACGAGCTATGAAATATTAAAAATCTATGGAGATTTGATTGAGACTTTCTATTTCGAAAACAATATATATGTATACTCCAAAATATGCGTATCACAATTAGAGTACAACGAGTAATAACTAGAGTAGTTCGAGTACTTGTATTCATGGGTACACAAAGGCATAGTATATATTTTACTATTTTTTGGTTAAGTCAAATAAAGGGGTTAAAGACATCGGCCGACATTTTATAGATTTGTTTTTTTAAATTCATAGCTAAATCAGCTAAAAAAGTAAGTAAAAGGTAAATTTTTGGGCAATAAAAGAGGGTATAGAACTAGCTCCGAAAACACCAAAAGGCAACACTGGTCGAAACCAAAGATAAAAGTTGCGAAATTATATCTTTCAACAAAACGGTAAAACAATTATTAAATTATCTACAATCTATAATTCTTGCATCATTAGTTTTCTAGCCACTTGCACTCGTCCCTTCTGTCTAACCACAAAATTCACATATATTTATTTTTGCTTCTACATATATATGTATGAAATGTTGTTTTTGCTTTCACTACTTCCGCTCCCAAACCTGTAACATTTCAAGCCGTGAGGTGAAGTTTCTCTGCACTCCAATCAACTTCTCCTTATATGAAATCGCCTCAGGTAGACGTATGCCGATGAAGAAGTTTTATCTTGTCTTATATATCAGAGCTATCATAAGATATCATTTTGTTCCAATCACTTTAGCTTTTTAATATTAGGTTTACTGAGTATTTTCATTGTTTTCCCACTTTATTTTAAAAGCTACAGTCATTAAGGTGCACATCACAAATTGTATGAGTACTTCGGTAAAACATCAAGCTATGATGCAAACGCCATATTATTACATTTTTTCAACCCATGAATTCCGTCCCATGATAACCACTCATTTTTAAAAGCCGAAAGTTGTATACCTTCAGCTGAGAAGTGAAGCGTATTCCGGGCAGAAAATTTGAAATGGTACTCAGGCAACATTGAGCTACATAGCGGGTCGAATAAGACTTCACATCCGCTATTTTCCAACTTGGTTTTACCGGGTTGTGTAACATTAGGCAGAGCCTTCTGTAGCGTCCGACAATAAAGGTATCACTCGGTTTTAGTGGCTGGTTGCCCAGTAATCTCGTATGACTTTAGACGCTTAGGGCTATCGTGATAGATCTATTTTTCGTTGGCAATAATAAATAAACGACTTTCCGCTAAATTTCCCGCGATTGGGGTTTTTAAGCGCAAACGTTGGCATATTCGGAGCACAAAGAAAGAATGGCTTTTCAAGAGCTCAATGAGATACAGTTAATAATTGTATTTATTTTTGGATATCTTTCAATAAGTTATAGCTTAAATCTTGTATAAATTAATATTTTGGTCCTGAGAAACTCATAGATTTTTAATACCTTCTTCAAGCACGCTTTGAATTTTTTATATATATCAGTGGTCATATGAAACAAACTCGACTTAAGCTAGAAATTTGATTTGTATTGACAACGCTCCTTAACACTTAGACGCAGATGTGACTAAAATTCGTTTTGAAAAACTATATTTGGCAATAAAGTTATAAGGGTTTACTTTTTAGCACAAGTATTAAAAAAAAAATATCGCATTTGTTAAAATAGCTTATGTGCACATATCTTCATTTATCTACTCAGATCTTATAATCATAATTTAACTAAACAAAAAGATGGCCTAACGCCGAAACCGGTTTGCCTTCAAACCAAACTAGACAATTGATCGCAGAAAATCGTTCCAAAATACATCAACTTAAGTTGACTTAAGCGCTCGACAAGCTCACATTTAAAAAAAGCAGTATATATTTGATTAAAATAACTTATGTTTACATTACCCTGCCCAATTCACAGTTTTAATTTCAATATAATCGCTTAAGTTAAATTAAGGTTCAGTAAATGACAGTTGATACACCCAGATTTTCTAGCTGATACCAGTTTAGCATAGAAATTGGATAGTATCCATATGGTCAAATGAATTTCTGCTAACTTAGCATTATTAGTTGATATTCTGTCTTTGCTTTTTTGGTTGTGCCTAGTTAGCGTTCAATTTTTTTTATTCAATCACTTATCTAATTTTGTTATATTTTATTTAACAAGAGTAAATTTAAATATAAGCCATTTAAAATTTAAATAAGTTAAAAACAAATATTTCAAAATAACAATTGTTACATGAATCTAAGTCCGGTTTTTATTAGAAAATTTTATGAAGCGTTGGACCTGCGTTACTCCGCTCTTAAACCGCGAACTCCACATGCCGATGTGAGCCTATATAATGTAAACTGTTGTTATAGCAAAATTTTATGCAACGTTTCTCCAATTTTCTAATTGCCGTAAAATATTACGCATTACAATTTTTATTTGTCATCATACTAAGCTCTTGAATCATCGATGAATTCTTAAAATCACTCAAAATCTTAGACCCTCATGCCGTTTCTTTATATTTTTGATATTTAAACCGACTTCTCGTTATAAATCTGTAGCATGTACTGAATTAAAGAGCTATTCGTAATTTAACTCAAGTCTTTATTTATTGATACTATGGACTCTCATTACCATATAAATCACTTTTGATCCAAGCGATCAAATAGTACTGCCCACCGTGACCAAAAAGTCTGTTGCCAATTTCTCACTGGACTTTGTCTTGGCTGCTGAGTAAGTTCCCAACCCTTAGTTTGCGGAACACCAGAACTTGTACAAAATATGCAAGCTCAAAAATTTGATTGATACAAACTGAATTATTTACAAAAGTTACACCCAGTAACAAAATTCAAAACCACCATGCAACTTGGAATGTACATGTAGTAAAAATATGTGTACTCAAAATCCCAAATGCACCACAAAAACCTGGAATTGGGGTCAACCCTCAATTTTCCGGGAATCTCATAGTCTTTTTGCGCATGACTATAATATTTCTGACTTCTTTTTCTGTACAAATCTTAAATTATGAGGGTGAGTTGGGATTTTGAATATATAGTATTTTATTGCTCAACTAGGCGCATAATATGTGCTCTGTGACATTTCAAATTAATTTCCACTGTTGCGCGGTGTTATTTGCTTTATTTCTTGTTTTTAATCCATGTATCATTTTTTAATATATTAAATTTGTTTTTAAACCAAGTGTTCACGGTTAATAATATTGATATCAAAATGGCCTCTACTCTAAAAAAAAAAAAAAAAAAAAAATTGGGAAACACTGCTTAAAAAGCATCCGATCCGTGCGTCTTCCTTGGTTACGAAAAAAGCGCAAGAGCATTTTAGGATTGCACTTGATCTTCGCTAAACCGTTTTTGAAAACTGCCATTTTTGAGCACCAGAAGCGCCATTCTTCTTCCACATATTTTTTATAACCAAACATTTATGAAAAACTTTGATCCCTAATTCATATTTGCTTATAATTTCAAAACTTTAATATCATACCGACTAATCCCGTAGCAATTTCAGTTATGATATGAATTAAAAAAAAGAACTAGTATGGTTAAAAGCGATATGAATCTATCTCTTTGGTTTTACTATGAAATAAACTATCTTCACCGTATAATTTTCCGTATTTGAGCCTCTAATGAAAATATTTTAAAACAAATTTCTTAAACTATTTTTTCCATTTACTCCATTTCCTTTCAAAAGAGGCCACACCTCTAGACACTTCAGTCAAGAAAGGGTGCAGCGGAGGACTGATACTCTTCCAAAAAATTATGAAGTAGAAAGTGTGCGAGTACTACCAAACAGCTAAAAAAAAAACTCTAGTAGGCAAAATTCCCACACCGAAACAAATTTTAATATAGTACGACTAGAATCTGATTCAATCGAATAAATTTACAGTGTGTCACAGCTTCTTTGTAATTTATTTGCGATCTTATCAAAATAATAAAAACGAGAAACATAAATAACAGTAGGCAAATAATAAGTGTTAAACTAAATTGTCTTCAGAAAGTGTATAAAATATTGTCTGAGAGTGAGTTTTATAAATAGTTTATATGCTAATGTTGTTAGCCATATGTAAAAAATAGATAAATATATATAGTACTATAAAAAGAAAACTTAAATACTTAACTGTTATTTTTCCATTACATATAGAGTGAAAATAAACATAAAATGGTTATTACTGATTAAAAGGTAAATAAGCAAATATATTTCGAAAAATAGTAAGATATTTAAGTTTGCATAAAAAATAAAGTTACGTCATATGAGCATGTACATACATACACACGTACATATTTATGCAAATATATTAAAAATGTAATAACATGCATAGCATTGTAAGTAAGCAATTTACCGAAATGTACCGATTCAAAATAACTACCAACTAACATTACCTAATTGTATATGTCTAATATTATTTAAGCATAGTTTATAAGAGATATTACAATGATGAATTCAAATAAAAATTTACTCAGTATATAATAATAATAACGTGCATTTTTATTAAATGCGTCCGGCATATGATATATCATTGAATATTTCCCCTTTTTCAAGTTTATTTCAATTTGGTGGCAAAAATATCGCATGCGTTTGTCAATAGTGTTAATTTTTTTTTTTTTTTTTTGGAAAAAATATGTGTTTACCTATAGCATATTAATTTACACATTAAGTTTTATCTTGCCAATTACGCGAACGATCTCCACTAAACTGATTAAACAATTTCCTCTACATTAACAACAGCAATCGTTAGATGGTTAGGCGCACTAGCAGGAAAGCAATTTATATATTTAACTGGCTGTTTTCCGATTAAATTGATAAAATTTCTTGCACAGCATTAACTCAGAGAAATAAATAAATATTTATCCTGGCAATTAATCAGTGATGATAAATTAACTTTTCGAAATTGTCCCAAATGTCAGATAAAAATATGCCAAAATAAACAGAAACGTACCCTTTTTCTTTTGTTTAATTTTCAATAAAACTTATTACTAATATATTTTTAAAATAAATATAAAAAATGAAAATAAAAGTTTATTTTCTAAGGGAAAAAGATGATCCAACTAAAAATGTATAGGAAATTTTCGGAAGAATCTCGAAGTTCGATTTAGCGTGTGTTCCATATGTGACTTTTAGAAGGTTTTTTTTGTATTATTTGCATAGAGATTTTTTTCATTCGGAATGAAATTCCTGAAAGTAAAGAACTGAAACAAAATTTGCTTAACTTAGCTTTCGAAGATATTAAGAGAAATAAGACCAAAGGGATATTCAAGTTTAAAGATTTGTCCAATTCGGTTTCAAATATTTGTAGAAACTACTCTCAAAACCCAGGGACCGAAAATAATCGTCATTTTAATTTTTTCAAACAGTAATTGGTAAGAATCTGTTGAAAGCAAAAATCAACATATTGATCTAACCCTTGTGCCATATATGTACTATACAAATCAGAACTTATTTTTATTTAGAAAATTTTTTGTTCGAAATCATTGGAAAATCGTTTTTTGTGATCTTTAGGTTTTCGATCAAAAATAATAGTTATTTTTTCTCTCGATCTTGGATTTTAATTTTTTCGATAATGTTTCATCGAAATTTTGTGACTTTTATTTTTTCAATCAAAAATAATCCAAAAAGTACGTAGATACAATTTTCCGATCATCATAAAGCAAGTAAATTGGTTAGCGATGACAATAACATGTCTTATGATCGAAAAAAATATCGATCAAATATAATCGGAAAAACAAAAATCTAAGGATAACGATTATTTTTTATCGAAAAAATAAAAAACTAAAAAATAACGATCTAACTTCATCGACAAAATGTAAATCCAAAAAAAAACGATTATTTTTTATCGAAAAAATGCAAATCACAAACCAACCAACCAACCAACGATTTTTTATTAAAATTTTAACCGTTACGGTCCCTGCCCAAAACACACAATAACTAGTTCTCCATTTTCCTGATATTCGCTGTGCATAATTTCTTCCACTTCGAAGTTCGAATGTGAAACCTGGATAAATACAAACATTTCTACCAATTTGTATTGATGATACGAGAAATTGTAAAACGGAGAAAATTCCCTGAATTCAAAATCGGATTAGGATTTTTTGTTTTTATCAATTGTATTCATTCTTCTCGTTTTTATTAATTTGTGAACTCATTTTTGTCATTTCGCTTGTGGATTTTTGCAATCACAAATGAGAAGTGGGAAGCTGTAATATTGTAAAACTAAATTATAAAATCTTCTCAATCAATTCAGTTTATACTTGTCTAAAGTTGACAAAACATAAGTTTGTCAGATATGTTACGAAATTTGATACCTTTGAAATCGACTCGATTTTCAAAACATGGCCGTTTAACTAAAACCAGAATTATATATAAACCACGTTACATTCTATGGAAATCGTACCATCTACAATCGATGTGGTGTAAGAGTACTCTTCGGCTTCAAATTGTACTGAAAAGCTGAATTATGGTAACCTTATCTTCACTGAGCAGCATTTGGCGCTCCCAAAGCTCAAGGTTGTATTTTGGAAGGTGGCGGGAAAGGGGCATAAAACATAATTTACAAAGAAGTTTTATGGCGTTTCGTTTCCTCGAGAATTTTCATGCACATCAGAAAAGGAATCAAATCAGATCCTAACCCTTAAACCGCTGAAATTGAAATATTGGATATTTTGTTATTGAAATTTTAGTTCTGTTATGATTTAGGGGAGAAAAAATTAATCTAAAGTTTTTTGCTAAACAAATTTTTTCCCGAAGGCGCTAGGTGAAAAAGATGCAACACCGTCTGTAGACGGCTATAGTGGATTAGCTGAACAATTTCAAAACTTTCACATTATAATTCATGCAGAAAAAGTTCGTGCGTGCATTTTACCAGTTTCGCCCAGGTCGGATAACGATAGTTCGACTCCTTCTTCACTGATTGGAGGGTCGGGTTCATCATCTTCGATGTTCGATGTGTGAAGAAGTGCTTCCTCCATAGTTTAAGTGTACTCTGGATGGCGGTCATCGGGTCGCCGTTTTTATTCTTACAGGAAATTGTCCCGGTCTTGAAACCTTCTGTAAGACGCCGTACCTCCTGCTAAAATTTTCGGGCGGCATCTCTCCCGCACACTTCACGTTGCGCCCGACCACAGCGGGGCCCCGTAGTCAGCATCTTTCTCGCCCTCGGTATTATATGATTTCACCCATTTTCAATAACAACCTAAGGGTCCGAGGGTAATGTGCGTAGCTAATTTCGTTAAATGTCACAATATTTACTGGAGCTTTTCGATGCACGGATGGAGGGACAGACAGAAATGGCTTAAAGCCTGGACACACTACAACGTAAATTACTTATTTTCGTCTAAATTACTTACCATAAACCGTGTGCGTCCACACTTGTCGTTCCTAATTTATCTTGACAGTTTTGTGCTAGAGAGTTCCTCGGTTCATTGATCAAAAGAAAAAATACGATCATAAAATAAAGGTTCTAGAGCCAATAAAAATCAAGGAACAGTTGACGGAAATACTAATACATATTTCAAAATACATGACCTAGTTTGATTGTGGAGGAACACATTTTTCTATTATTATTGTCTTAATTTATTGACAGATTTGACAAGGCAAAATTACTTAGTTTCATAGTTTTATCGGTTTATCTTTTAATTCTGTACAGTTTGGTATGTATCTGTCTATATCTATATCTGTTGTTTCCAACCGTTATTGTCGTAATTGTGTTCGGGTAAAATATATGTGTATGACTACAAAATTGCAGTGCTTTGTTTTTTTTATATGACTGAAAATTTTTATAGAAATAAGGGTATTGTTAAGTTTAAATCTCTTGTATAAACCTTTTGTATAGCAAATGACAAAGGTCGGAATTGAGTTGCACGACTTTCTGGAAGGAATAACATTGCTGTGAAATTCTAGAAATGTGATAAAGTGACAGATCAGTAGTTAGAACATATTCAAATTCGAAGATAAAACAATAAAATAAAAAGAGCGAATAACCCAAATTTTGAAAAAAATTTTAAAATTAGTGATGTGCTAATTTTGTCTACTCGCCTGTATCAGTATTTCATTAGCCATCATCGTACTTCATATCCATATAAATACAGATGTACATACATACATATGTATCTTTATACGTAGTAGGTTTATTTTCAGAGATAAGCGCCAACGAGCAAGTAACTGTATTCTTTTATGCACGGATTACGATAAATAATCTTATAAATTTTAACATATTCGAAAATAAAAAAACAGCTATTTTACTGGCTGCGGACGGGCTACTAAGTTCAAATATAACATCGTCATGATTACTTATGACACGAATTAGGCGATTTCCACAGTTCATATCAGCGCTGTAACCACAAAGTTAAACGAGTTGGACTGCGTCATTTGTAAGTCGTTTATAAAAGATTGCAGCCAGTATTCATACTTATAAGTGTAATAAACGGATATGCAATAATAAATTTGCTGATTCAGCGTAAGCTTTGAAATAAAAGAAAGAAGCAAAATGTTGATAAAAATCCACTGCACATAATACGTTGCTATTTACCCCAGAGTGATTAGTAAGCAAATAAATTCGTTTCACATTGGGATTACCCTTTATTATTTTCAGTTTTGCGGGTTGATATTGTTTTTGTATATTGACAACTACATACATATGTAGTTGTTTGGTCGCGTAATAAATATTGTCAATCAAGAGAGTTTGGCAGAGTAAAACTACTTTGCGGACTTCATAAAGAGGTAGATATGTAAATAGATAAATAGTGACATATGAGAATAGCAATGATTGTGGTAGTAGTAGTAATAGTGATTAATAGTGCTTAGTGGAAATCGTAGTTAGTAGTACTTTGTAGCAGATTAGTAAAAATAGTAGTAGTAATTGGTTAAAATTAAATTAGCAGCAGCATTTGTAAAAATAGTAGCAGTAATTAGTAGTAGAATTAGTAAAAATAGTAGTAGAAATTAGTATTAGCATTAGTAGTAGTAATTAATTGTAGCATTAATAAAAATTATAGTAGTAATTAGAAGTAGCAGCAGTAGTAATTAGTAGTTGTAATAAGTAGAAGTCGTAGTGATAGTAGTAGTAATTGATGGTTGTAGTGGTAGTAGTTAGTAGTAAATGTAATTAGTGGTATTAGCCCTTCAAACATATATGCATGAGCTCAACTTGAGGTTAGGTTGAGATCGAAGGTACTTCTCAAATCTCCAACGTTGCTTCTCAGCTCTGTCTAAAGTGGAGAATTATAGTTTTCTTACAAAACCAGTATTTTTTTGTATGGCAATAATTATGATTCTCAAATTGAGGAAACCCTAGTTCTCAACTTTAACGAAATTATAATACTTTTAGCTACATCGTATATAAACTTGAGAATTATTATTTTCTGCCCAGGTTTGAGAAAAGTGGGATAATGATGTTTGACGTCAACTTGAGAATCATAGTTTTCTCAAAAGTCGGTAGTATTAATAAATATGAACTAATAAATATGAACATACATAGTACGTATATATGTATACCCTACAAGGCATTTCTGAGCAGTTTAGTTTTTTATTAGTTTCTAATGCAAGCACATCAAAATAATTTTGTTTTTCTAATTTATTTTTGGTAACAACAATAAATAGTTTGACTGTTTGTGCGGACAAATATGTGATGGCAACAATGACCAGTTTAGCTATGAGCGCTAAGTATATTATAAGCATCATAATTATGAGTTGCCTTGGTATGTGGAGCCATATGGTATTGCTGTTAGCACTTTTGTAATTAGCAATAATAATAATATGAGCACATTGATATATCACTTCCTCAGTATACATATATGTTTGTTTTATATCTTATCGTCGATTCTGTCGCGACTTTCGTTGTGCGTTTTTGATACGGCTTTCGTTACGCTAAATAGATTTCTGCTCTCGCAAACTGTAGTTTGAGTACAGAGCTGTGTTTCCAAGTAGTGCATGGCAGAGAGGTGAGATCCTATCCAATAGCGGCATAAAAATATTCGCCGACGTCCCACGACGAACTTTGGAGTTATAGCCGGCATCTACATCGAATCCTTAGAATTCTACATGCCACTTAAACTCTCCTCCTACTACAGTGTGTTCCAAATGGTAATTTTTGCGATTTAGCAGGCCTGTAAATCACATGAAGACTGGAACATAACGCATAATATAACCATCTCCGGCAGCCAATCAGCAATACAGAGGAAGGTAATTGGTGCTTGTAAAGAACTGATCGCCTCTTTAACCACCAATCTGAAAGTCTCTGTCACCTGGGATCTCGGGCATAAAGGAATCTAAAGTAACGAGAAAGCCGATGAGCTAGCATAGTGGGGATCAGAAGAAGATAAAGTAGCAACCAATATTGAGGTGGGTATACCCCTAGCTGTAGTGATGGAAAATATACATAGCTTCGATCTCTACAAAATCTCGAGGTAAAGGAGAGTCCCTGAACCAATTGGTCTTTTTTTTGTACGAGATTAAAGTTCAGGGTCAGTTTTGGTCCTTTATTATTACCTTGTCGCTGAAGTTGTCAAGGTGAATTGTGTCCTCTTTGATGATTTCAACGGTAGACTCGTGGAAGGTCAAGAAACTACAACTCGCATGACCTCCTTTCAGCAGGTGGGCTATGCAAATGCTTTCTGGTAGCAGCAAATCTAAGGACTTCCGATCGCAGACGAACCCAGGGCTTAGTTGAGATTGTGTTGAGCTTCCTACGAAATTTTTTCCAGGTTACTTCGGTGGCAAGCACAATGCCATTCAGCAATAATGCATCAGTTTTTTTTTTTTTTTGGAAAAGGCATCACCTTGAACTGTTGATCGTTATTTTGATTAAGAGCGTTCTCATTACCCAGTACTTCATCCCAGTCAGTGCCGTTGGATGAGTCAGCAATCCATTTCCAGGTTGACCCAATCCAATCTTCGGACCGCTTTGATCTAGCTGACTTGTGACTTCTCAGTTCGTGTAATGTGTGCGGATTTTGTTTAACTGGAATAATAAATAGTACCTCTGCTATTCTTTTTTCGTTTCGGTAAGTTTAAAATGTCCATCAATGATCCAACTATACCATCGTATGAGTCTATTTTGAACAGGTCATAATACTGCGCAGCTGCGCATAGGTTGATGTTATGAATGAGATTTTCAATTAGTATTTAACTATACTCATGTCCCATATACTTCCATTTACTTATAGTAAAATAAACCATAATGGATTAACGTAACGTTAAAATTAGAATAACCCGAACCTAATTCTCAAGTTTAAAGTATGTTTTAATTATTCTACTATATGTGAAATTTTATTTTTTAAATTATATTCTTAATTATTCAAGTAAATGTGAAATGCAATTTTTACTTACATTCCTACTTATTTTAGTATATGAAAAATTTTAAGTTCGAATTATGTTCTCTAAAAATTACATTCATTTCACTAATAAATTTTACTTCAATACTTCATAAAGTTTTATAGGATTTTTGTAATGGTTTATTTGAAGAAAAAATACTATACAATATTGCTTTATACAGTAGGAGCAGTTTTGTCAGAACCTTATTTTAGTCAATAGAGCATCAGCATATAAAACATACGCTAGCCTTAACGCTAAATGGCCACGGTATCTTTCAAGATACAACCACATAAAAGGCGCCCATTTTAATATTAATTGTCCAAAAGTATCTCTGCAAATGTACATAGTAAGGCTCTCGAGTATCACATACAAATTAAAATGCTCCTATTTTGTTACTTCTATGTCGGCAAATTTTAGTATAAAAGTCAAAAATTTTCATTATTGTAAAACATATTACACAATACCTTGGGCAATACTAGTGTTGTATTTTTGTCGATTTTTTTACAATTCTGGTGGGTGGTTGGAAAAAAATTTCTTTGAACCATCCTAATAAAGATGTATAAATATGATGAATCAGAATTGCTGAGAACAACTGGAGAATACAACCAATATACATACATTTGAGTGCATATCTACATATATACGTACTTACATATCTACCCAGATAATGGGCATGTTTCTTTGTAACCTAGTTGCAAAAGAACACTAGGTAGAATAAGAAATAGCATGTAAAGCCACAACACTATCTCGGAAAAATATGCGAGTTGAGCCAACTCTGCAAAATGATATCCGACCAGAGATGTAGTGTTGGAAAGTGGAAAAAACTGCGCTATGGTGAATGAGCCAGAAGAAAAGACGTGGAAAATTTTAGTTTAAGATCTACTTCGTTTTTATTTGCATAGTATTTGTAAATATATAACTACATGAACCAAAAACTTGCCACCACAACTATTTTCCGTTCCTAAATAGCACTAAACAAATCGCAACTTACATGAAGCAGGCTAATAGGGTTGCTTTTGCAACTAAAGGAAATTTTATACGAGCTGGAGCGTTCTTTTGCAACTCGGGTACATTAAAACGGGTCCAATGTTGTTATTGTCCATGTGATACAGTGCGCAAGAACGAAATCATGCCGGCCGCTCAAATATGCTAAGTTCTCCTTTATTTATGCTTCGTTTAAATGTACGAAATGCAGATTCCGAACAACTTTTTTATAAATTCCACTTGGCAACCAACTTAGGTGCACAATTCATTTCTCCATTTTCAGCGTTGAAATTGCGGGGGCTTCAGTATTTTGTTTTTAAAATAGCTTAAGCTCAACGGCATTTTATAATATACAAATAAATCATCGGTGCTATGATTGATACGCTAACTAAAGATAATGGTTTGTTAACCTCCTCCCTAATGAAGTATTTCCCCGCTCACAATGTATTTGTTACACGAGAATTCAATTGTACTCATTTTTGCTATCACTCATTATATTTCACACTTTAATCTACTCTATACATGTATTTACATTAGGGTGATAAAAAATAAACAGAGTAAAGTCGGAATTGGAATGCTGTCATTCATTCAAATTTTTCTATATTGAAAAAATGCCTTTATTTCTTGGTTTATGTAGAAAAAAAAATTTTCGAAGTTAATAATAATACGCAATTGAATATTTATCGATTTTTTAATACTAGCTATTTTTTACGGGCCCATTTTTATATTATATGGAGCTTTCGGGGACTCATAAAAGTAATCTATATTAAAAACTAAACAAATCATTAATTACTATTATTGTCATTATTGTTCTCTGACGACTCCTGAAGAGAAAAAGAGCTTTCCGTGAAAAAAAATACTTATTCGAAGAATTTTTTCGTACCCTTATAAAATACATAGGACACTTTAAGCGCCGTCAAAGATCATCAATATTGTTTGCTTTAAAAAAAAAAATACGGGTATTGGTTTTTTCAATATAAAATAATACTAGAGAGTTGTTGCATACAAATTCCCTTGTGGGACCACCCTAATTTAGATGCATATGCATTTACGGCCAAAGAGTGATATACATTTTGCTTTAAGTATTTAGTGTAGAAATGACTGTATAACGAAGCGGTAGTGAAAATTTATACAAATTTATAAGAATTTTTTGATCTGAACAAAGGCTTGCAATTAACAAAGGAAATATCAATAATGGAGGATCGTGGTGTATATTCACCACCACAACAACCAGCAGCATATGATAGAAATCAACCAACGCATGGTGAAGAAAATTATGACCCAACACCTTATGATCCGCCACCGTTAAGAGGAGCTGCTCCATCAGATGCAACACCAGCGAGAATTGCTGTCCACGTGGATGCACCATCAATATCCGCCAATAGTGTCCAACCTCCAATACAGAATGTACCGGCCGCAGAAGGTTGGTTTGCGCGCAACCGAAGGAACAAACCACAAGCAAATTCAGCTGGATCAGGTAAATACTAAACATCTATTAACCACTTACATATGTGTGTATATAAAAACGCACATATATCTATTCATATGCATATATGCACCTATGTTTATGAAGTGTTAAACTAAATGATTAAAGCGAATGTTAGATAAAACGCGTTTGCTTTGCCTGACATTTGTAAATTTGCCAGAGAAGCGAAAAACGCAAAGCTATGCTACACAATAGACTTTGACAACACTCATTTGTTTATTGTGAATTGTTAAAACACAAAATAAATTTGTAATAAATTTAGATGTAGCGTACGTCTCTTAAAGAATATGAGGTGTAAAAGAAATATAAAAACCGGTAACGCTCAATGTTGCTTTGGCAACAGCGTACGAGTATACATAGTGTAGAAGAGAAGCATTCACGTAAACCGGAGCAAGCATTTTATCTGGCATAGTTTTAAGTGTACAAGTATGCATGACCAGAGAGCTTACAACAATAAGAAGGTGCAAACAGTGAACTTACCAAATATTTATTTCTCTGTAAATACTTATTTGCCATCAGAGAGTATAATATGCTTAGGCATTTTGGTGTCAGTGTTTATGCTTAAAACACAATACCGGCGAAGGGCGACTTTTTCGTCGCGATCGTTCTGTTGTGTGCTGTCAGAAATAGAACATACTGACATACATATATGAGAATGCACACAACCAAAGCGAACAACGACTTTCGTCCGACGAACATTCGTTGCGATAGACTTATTTCGATTTTCGTCGCTGGCGGCAGCGGCAAAATACAATCCATTGTGGCCATATGTTTCATATACTCAGGGGTTTTAAATCGAAATATTTCAATTTCACCACGAGATATTATGCTCACTTTTACTAATTGAAAATCAAAGTTTGAATTGCGACTTGATATATTTAGTTGTTTTCGTTGTCGCCGTAATAGTGTTTTACTGGGCGAACGTTGCTGACGTCGGCGCTCTACTGAGCGAAAATTCGCCGTTCGTCGGTATTGTGCTTCAATTATCAGTGTTTAGTGTAGAAGCAAATGGGTCAGAATTTATCAAACGGATCACCTGAATGCGGTGAAAAATTATTTTTGCTCGATCTATCCGACCGATTTAGATGATTCGGCCGTCATTTTAATCGTCATTTAATATAGATTACGTGTAATTTTTTCCGAATAAAAAAATTGAATCTGAGTCAATTGCTTATATATTTGTTCATAACAAATTGAAGAAAAAATGTCTTCTGCGCCATATTTCGACATAAAAAAAACCATATATACTACATTTCACGCTAAACAATATTCCGTTTTGAAAAAAATGGCCCGCAATCTGGAAAAAAGTTATTTAGCCTTGAGCGTCATGATGCAGCGTTTGGAGCGCACCATAGCGTATTATTATTCTCTAGCGGTGATATTCGCCCGCCACTCTTTAGCGCTAGAATCTCTGACGAAAATCACTTATTAACAATATCTTAAACAAAATTTTTTTTTTAGAAAATCCAACTGGGTTTTTGTTTGCAACATTAATGCCTACAGAAAAAATGAAAAATGTTGTTGTAGTCCAAAGACTACATGCTAATGTTGTAAAAATTTCATAAAGATCGGTTGAGTACTTTGGACGCATATAAAGGACTTATTCGTTTTTTTGTATATAAGAAGAACTTTTTTGATTGCATACAACAATTAATGTTTAGTTCAAATATTTAAAAACTTGCGCTAGGTATTTATAGTTGGGTTGCATCCGAATTTAGAATTTTTCTCACTTGATTTAATCTACGTACATATGTATGCTCCTACTATGAATTCCATTGGGATTTATCAAATATCCGGATAATTCGAATTAACTTAAACGAAAAATCTGGATATTCGCGTATCCCCAATGCCTCAACGAATATTAACCGGATTGCAAAGTGATGTGCTTTTTTGTTCAGTTTTCAAACTTTATAACTTTAGTTTAGTATATCGTAGGTTTCTCTGGTAGAAGTTCTGCGTATAATACTGTCAGCGGCGAATCCGGAATTTGTTTAAGGAGGGTGCTTTGCGGGAAATTTTTTCACATAATATATTAGTATTTATTTTAATAGGAGAAGTAACTAAAGTTTGTAAGCTGAAGTCTTTTTCTTTCACAATATTTGTATTCGTCCTTGCCCCATGATATCCTCAATTCGAAACCTAATGGCTTCCAATATCCCATTATTCTTATCGTTACATCCTAAAGTTTAGAAATGTGTGTGTATGCGTATGTAGCATACCAACACCTTTTATTTATGAATTCGGCTTGATCCGGAGACTTTGTCTGCCATTTCTCTTTTTTTCAAGCGATTTATTTCTGCGTCCGAATTCTGAATTTTCTGTTTTATTATACAATCGATACATGCAGTGGTTTTACCTCTAAACCAGTAATTACAAGCGCCTGATGAAGATCTTCCAGAAATAATGATATTAGCAAACGACACTTTGAAGAAATCCGATGAAATGAGGCAAGATGCAGCCAACAACAGTTAAGTTGGTTTTTTTTCTTATAATTTCTCTATTTGAGTTTCGATTTTTACGATTGATATGTAGTTGTAAAGATATTAGTCAATGTCAAGTTTTTTCGGATAACAACATACAGTATTCAATACACATTATTACAATAATAAGCACCATGAAAAATTATATGGACATATTATTTTAACCAAACAAATATTTACTTAAATTATACATATGCATTTTAAGTATATTTCATAAAAAAAATTGAAGGCCAAATTGAGAAATTATAGAGATACAACCAATTTAGCTATTTACATGGAGGCGAAAGAAAAAATTTTTCAACTTTTGAAATTGTCGCATTTTTAACTTTTTTTTTATCTCCATACATCGTGATACGGTCCGAGGAGCAAGTTCGATTTTACTAAAAGTCCCATTAGATCCGCTCTTTAAGACATAATTTTTCCTTGATGGTTCACTTCTAATATTAAAAATTTTATTTAGCTAATTATTAGCAATTAAAATCCAAAAAATATTGACATCTAAATTCAGTTTCGTGTTCCCTTTCAATTTCAGCTTCATTAATTTTAGTTTCTGGTGGCATGAATTTAGCTTGGAGTTGCAACTTTAATCAAGCTCAAGGCTTTAACACCGATACACACATACTCATTTGCTGGTACATAGGGACAATACTAGGCGTTTTAGTATCGGCTTTCATTACCAATCGTATGACAAAGAAACCGATATACGTAAGTAGACCAAAGCATCAAAGCGAAAATGTTTAGCATCACTCAATATTAAAATTTTATTTTTCTTTACAGTTATTTGCCTCATTTTTAGTTGTACTTGATGGTATACTCTTTCTGGCGCTATCTCATGAGTACCGAGCGATATTAACAGCACGCTATTTGAATGGTTTTGCTGTGGGTCTTGTTTTCGTACCATTGTTAGTGCTGATTGGCGAAGAGGTGAATAGCAATCAACGAGGTATGCTTGCCTCATTGTTTGAGACGGGCAGCTTTACGATCGGTATATTCTTGCAAATTCTTTTCGCATACGCATACAACCCTGAATTATCTACCAATAAATTGAACTCGACTAAACTGCATGGTGTTGTTGCCATCATTTACGGTATTCTTGCATTTGCGATGTCTTACTTCTTGGTCATCGAATCACCCGTTTACCATCTATTGCATGGCGATGATGATCAAGCTATCGATTGCCTACGTCGTTTGCATCGGCCACACGTTCTAACAAACGAAATATATCAGAAACTTGAGGAGCTTAAACGCTATATTGAATATAATGAACACAATAATAATCTTATGATCCCGGCATTATTGAAGCTTTGCTTCTATCGCGGCTTAATTGCGCTCTCCTTCTCGCCCCTCATCCATGTGGGACTGTTCTTGTCAACTACATCCTCCACCGATAATGAACCATGGCCATTTGTAATTTTCGGCTTGTGTTTATGGCTTGGATCGTACATATCCGCCTTCTTCATGGATTATATTGGCCGCAAAAGATTTATGCTACTTGGAGCCTTTGTATGTGCTTGCATCGCAATTGGTGTGGGTGCTGTTTTCCATGACTTACTCAACATTCTCGACTCATCTAAAATGGGAGCGGTTATGTATGCGCTTTTCGTGTTGGCAATATTTGCGGGTATATTCAATAATTCAACTTCGGTATATTTGACTGAAGCATTTCCTCTACACCGTAAAACCTATTACATGGCTATATCGTTCATTGTGGAACTATTGGTGTTGCTTATAATTGGCGCATGCGAGTATGATGACAACAGTCTTGGTTCATATTTTATAACATTTGGTGTGCTTTATGTGTTTGCGTTTATGTTGGGAGTGATATTTCTACCGGAAACAAAAAAACTTACATTGCAAGAGGCGCAAGAAAAATTCCAAACTATTGTGCACAGGTGGAACGAATGATCAGTCATGTTTATACATACGTAATTTCTTATGTGTTTCATATATGCATATATTATATTTTGTATGTTATCCTATATGCCGATTTATTAATTTGTATGGCATTTTTATATATAAAAATTAAAAGACTTTGTCGAGACATTCTTTTAACTTTCTTTCATCTCTGTTCTGTTCTTACGAGTAGAGCTGCATTGTTTTTGTTGTTCTTATATCGCAGATTCAGCGTAAGTATAGCGTAAGCGGGTTTCGTGAAAACAAACCAGGGTTTTGCATAAGTAGTAGCGGCTGCGCGCGGAAGTCTGACTTGGAGCAAGCGGCCGGCTATATGAATGTGCCCTAAATTAAAAAATGCCCCAGAATCTAGTGGTGGGCTGGGCTTGGTACCCGCCACGTAAAACAGCTTCCAGTGAAAGATTTACACAAAAAGCTTAGAATGAGACTTCCTATTCTGATGACGACTACGGCAAACGTTTAAAGGGCTATGATTTAAGGGCATATAACTGGAATGGCCGGCCTCTTAATTGGGAAGATTCCTCTGCGCTGCTGGTGGATGTTCTTGTAAAGACAAATGCCAAGAGATGCGATGGACGGTGCAAGGAATGAAGAGGATCGGATCTTGCGACGTCTACCAGAGTTGCCATGTTAAGGAGCGCAAGTTCAGTGTTGGATTTGTGGGAGAGATACTTCGTCTCCAAGTACTGTCGTTCACTCTGGAGGACGAGCGTCTCGGCACCTACGGAAGAGCAGGACGATGTGACCAAAGATCACATCTATGAGCGCCTTTAGCGCGTGCCCATCAAGATATAAAGCTCGTGCCAGGTGATTTTAATGCAAAGGTGGGAAGAGAAGTTATCTTTGAAGCAGGTCGACTTAGCCGGGGCCCGAAACATGGTAGTGTGTAGTACCAGGTTCAAGCTTAAAAAGATACATCAATCTACAGGGCTATCTCCTGATGGTAGTGTCTTAGAAATGGGACTCAATAGCGACTCTAATCATTATCTTGTCTCAGTCATGATTCGCACGCGCCTCTGTGCAGCAAAAACGGCGCTCAGTGACACAAGGAAAGGTCGACGTACAAAAGCTGCAATCACAACAGATAACCGACCATTTCGCCACTCGACTTGCACTCCGCCTCTCTGAGAGCAATGTGCAACAAGCGGATATCTGCGCGCAATGGGACCACATTTCTCGCTCATTACGTACCGCCGCTGAAAAGGTCATTGGTTCTCAGCAAAATAAAGATGCAGCCTACATGGCTACGCTGCGATCGGGCGCAACGCGAAATGTGCGGGGAGATATCGGGGGTTGAAGAAGGAAGCGATCGACTGACGGACTGGCTGGAAAGTTGCATGCACTAACTCATTTGCAAAATATGGTCCGACCAACGCATGCCTGCTGATGGAAATTTAAGTGTACTCTGCCCACTACCGCGGGATAAGTCTCCTTAGCATAGTGTATAAGGTTCTTTCGAGTTTATTGTGTGAACGATTGAAGCCCACCGCGAACGAACTGATTGGTGTGGCTTTAGACCTGGGAACTCTACCATCGACCAAATATTCACGAAACGCCAAATCTTGGAAAATACCCGAGAAACAAGAATAGACACTCACCATCTTTTTGTCGACTTCAAAACCGTTTTCGAAAGCACAAGAAGAAGCTGCCTATTTGCGGCAATGTTTGAATTTAGTAACCCAACAAAACTAATACGGCTATGTAAAATGACGTTAAGCAATACTACCAGCTCCATCAGAATGGGGAAAGACCACTCCGAGCCGTTTGAAACCAAACGAGGTTTCAGACAGGGTGACTCCCTTTCGTGCGACTTCTTTAACCTTATGTTAGATAAGATAATTCGAGCTGCAGAGTTGAACCGTTCAGGCACTATATTTTATAAGAGCGTGCATCTTCTGGCGTATGCTGATGATATCGATATCATCGGCCTCAACTACCGCGCCGTTACTTCTGCCTTCTCCATGCTGGATAAAGAAGCGAAACATATGGGTCTGGAAGTGAACGAGGGCAAAACTAACTAAATCCTGTCATCAAATAAAGAGTCAGCGCACTCGCGTCTCGGCCTTCACATCACTGTTAACAATTTCGAAAAAGTGGAGGGCTTTGTTTGTCTGGAACCAGTACTAACTCCTACAACCGCTACAACAACAACAACAACAACAATAATGTCAGCCTGGAAACCCAACATAGAATCTCTCTTGCCAATAAGTGCTACTTTGGGCTGAGTAGGCTATAGCGCAGTAAAGCCCTCTCTCGACTAAACAAAACCACTCTCCAAAAGTCTCATCATGCCCATGCTATTGTATGGCATTGAAGTATGGGCACTGCCAGCATTGGAGAGTTCGAGAGAAAGATTCTCCGAAAGTTTGCGAAGGCGAATATAACTTGGCGTCACTTGGTATTAGAGAAGAAAGTGTGACTAGCGCAATTAGTTGAACTCGTACAAAATCTCTTAATAGGTATATAGAATTTATTGCGTGAAGTTTTTCTCATTTTACTCCGTTTTATGCAAATCAAACCCAAATGATAAACGATATATTTTTAATATTACAATTGAAATTACTAAAATATTTTAAACGATTATTTCTGCGATAAATTCTTATTTGTGTTCATTGTTAATTTATGACACTTTTGATTTTACGACTACTTAATTAAATGTTTCTATTATTTTTAAGTTGATACAGTTTATTTTTCCACCAGGTGGTACCCTGCTAATAATAGTGAAATCAAAGTGGTACCTGTTATAAACAAAAACGGTGAGAACCACTGATTTAGAATAACGCCCGCTTAGTAAAAATTTGTAAAGCAAAAATTTTAAACTGAACTTTTGGGTATACATACATACATAAGTAGGTATCTATGTACATATGTATGTATGTACGTGGGACCGAAACTCATGCTACGCAAGAGATTGTATACATATACAATATACTTATGTAGATGTTATAGAGATATATGTACATATTAATACCTACTTTTGTACTAAGGCCACACTCTCGCTTTGTTGTGAAAGTATTAAAACTGTTTTGTCAGATGACAGGTACTCAAAAATCAATGAACGAAGCGCTACAAGCTCGAACAAGCACTTTTTCAATACAAATAAGTTCTGTTAAATACTAGTTTGAATTAAACAAAGAATTTTAAACCTGATATAGTAGCATCCGATTTTTGACGCACGCTACAAGTATGAGTAATTGAGCGACATCTATGGCAATTACTTGCAAGCTATCTAAAAGCTTTGCCAGCAAAGCCTACAACCATTATTGCAATATATATATGTATGTGCAGCTATACAATAACGTATTTTCGAAAGCTTCAAAACGAAATTTTCCGAATTCACAAAGTATAAATTTGTACATAGCTATATATGTACATAATATGTATGTATTGAATCTGTAGAAAAAATCGCATGGTTCATTCACTATGATCAAAACATTGTTTATAAAATGGGCATTTGTACGAAATCCACACACACGGCACATCGAAGTCTTTTAGTCCCATTGTATTTTTTCCAAAACATGATTGTTTTTTTATTTATCTAATTCTTACAGCTCTTCGGAGCCCAGTTCATTACAATAAAAATATATTTAAAATAACTATTTAATAATAGATTGCTTAAGCCGTGGGTTTTACATTGACTGGCTGGATTCGACAGCTCATTATAACAATTAGGCTTTTGAAGTACAGATTCCCAATGCGGCAGTCGCTTTGAAATATAATGTTTTTAAGTAGTTCCATCGTATAATAACCTTCAAAAAACTGCTAGCTATGAGCATACATATTTTTTTGGCTAGCGTCAACCTCAGATAAGTACGTAGAGGTCAAATAAACTCATTTCGGCAGAGTGAGATTTTGCCTGAGTTCAACAAATTGCGCAGTCACTCTTTCTTCCTGCTAACTGGCGCCAATTGGAAATAATAATTGGACAAGTGACGTCAAGTCCTTTTTCAATGCAGAGGAGGCCGTTCTCTTTCTCTACCACAACCAGCTGGTCCGCATTGAATATTTCCAGGACTGGAGCATTTTCGTCTATTCGCTCGACATGTCCCAGCCAAAAAAGCCGCTGTATTTACTTCGCTGTTTTATGTCTATGTGGCGGGTAAGGCTCATACAGCACATCGTTCCATCGTCTGCGGTATTTGCCGTCGCAAAGACGAAGAGGCCCATAAATCTTTCGGATAATCTTTCTCTCGAACACTCCAAGGGCCATCTCACCCGATGCTGACAGTGCCCATGCTTCAGCGCCATACAATAGCACGGGCATGATGAGAGACTTATAGAGTGTGGCTTTGGTTCGTGGAGAGAGAGCTTTACTGCGCTATTCCCTACTCAGCCCAAAGTAGCACTTGTTGACAAGAGAGATTCTACGTTGAATTTTCAGGCTGACATTATTGTAGGTGTTAATGCTGGTTCCAAGATAAACAAAGTTCTCCACTTTTTCGAAATTGTAATTGTCAACAGTGATACCAGATCCAAGACGCGAGTGTGCTGCCTGTTTATTAGATGGCAGGACCTACTTAGTTGTGCCCTCGCCTACCTTCATACCCATACGTATCGCCTCTTTATCCAGTTTGGAAAAGGCAGAAGTAACGGCGCGGTTGTTGAGGCCGATGATATCGATATCATCAGCATACACCAGAAGTTGCAAGCTGTTATAAAATATGGTGCCTAAACCGTTCAACTCTGCAGCTTGAATTATCCTATCTAACACAAGGTTAAAGAAATCTCACGAAATAGACTCACCCTGTCTGAAACTTGGTTTCCAACAGCTCGCGGAGAGATCCTTCCCGGTACTGAAGGAGCTGGAGGTGTTGGTCAACGTAATTTTACATAGCCGTATTAGTTTTGTTGGCTTTGATTTGGCGTATCGTGAATATTTGGTCGGTGGTAGATTTACCAGGTCTATAGCTACACTGGGAACGTCCAATCAGTTCACTCGCGGTGGGCTTCAGTCGTTCACACAATACGCTCGACAGAACCTTATATGCTATACTATTGCAGGATCGCTCTTTTTGTGGATTGGGCAGAGTACACATTCGTCAGTCATCGGCGACCTTATTGTTTTTAGCCGCGCTATCGCCGTTCGAATTTCGTCCAGGTCGGGTAACGGTACTTCCACTCCGTCTTCATTGATTGGAGGTTCAGGTTCATCATCTTCGATGTTTTGAGTGTTTTGAGTGTACTGTGGATGTCGGTCATCAGGTCGTCGTTTTCATTCTTACGGCGATTGCCCCAGTCTTGAAACCTTCTGTAAGCCGTCGTACCTTCTGTTTGTTTTTTGCCTCTTCTCTACATATCTAAGGTTGATACTAGCTTTCATCTTTGAAACCCCAAGAAAATAGTTATCTAGCAGCTTTTGAAGGTATACTTAGAAAATTATTATATGATAGAGTTTGTTAAAGAAATTATACTCATAAAAATAATTTCAATGTATAAAAATCTTTACTACAAAAGCCTTAACTGTTATAATAAACTCCTGAATACTCATGTTGATTATGAACGTAAGTTGTTTTTAAATATTTATATTAGGCTCGTTTCTGTGTCACCGAGTTGCAAAATAATGCTAGGTAGGTTAACAATATACAATGAAAGCAACAACACTAACTAGGAAAAATATGCGAGTTGAGCCAAATCTGTAAAATTATATCCGATCTGAGATGTAGTGTTGGGAAGGGGAAAAACTGCGCTATTGTGAATGAGCCCTAAGGAAATACATTGGAAAATTTAGTTTAGTTTTTATTTGCATAATATTTTTTATGTATATATATCGTATAACTACGTTAACCTAAAATATGTTTGCACAACTATTTTCCGTTCTTGAAAAGCACTAAACAGAACGCATCTTTCATGAAAGATCCGAACAGGGTTACTTTTGTAACTAAATGAAGTTTTATCCGAGTTGGAGGGCACAAAGAAACGGGCCTATTATAATGAGCTGGGCTCAGAGGAGACCGGTTTATCTCCAAACCAAAACCACTCTATCGTATTGATATATGTACATATACTGGAGCCATTTGCCCTCATTTCTTGGCAGGTTTTGTTTGGAAACACCGGAAATGCCACAACGCCGAAACCGGTTTGTATCCTAACCAAACTTGACAAGGAGTGACGGAAAATCGTTCCAATATACATCAACTTCTCACCCTATCAGAAAACCAGAACATAAAATAGAAACTCTATCAAACTTTTTCAAATTCGAAACACCATTCACATTTCAATTCAGTAAACAAAATGCACCTCTATCATATTACCAAAAATCCAAACTTTCGAAAATGGGTGTGACTTGTTAAAATCATTGTAATTTTTTCTTGTTAATATTTAAATATATATTAACTGTTTTTATTGTATGCAACAAGTGCAGCTGTTTATTTGAAATAAAATTTATGACCGGTACTTAAAATCCGAGATTCGTCTTTACTTGTTCGGGCATAAAATCGTTGAAAGAAGATATTTAGTTCAAGCTTCAGATATACATACATTCATATATTTCTTATACTGAAAAAATTGGATGATCCTATACAGGGTAAATCAAAACTGCATACTATTATTTGGAGAACGCATTCGTTGGAATAAAAAAATCACTAGATAGTGAAATTTTTCTCCCCTGGGTTTAATTACTGAGTTGCCTACATAGCCCAAATTTATAACACATTTCATGAAGGGAAATAGTATTTATTATAACTTTGTTCCGTTGTTGGTAGGTATAAGAAGAAGAACCATATACCAGTGGTGAGCTGGCAGTTTTGGGTTCCTATTCACGTGCGATCAAATTTTTCGGATTCCAAATGGATTGGTGTTCTGGATTTCGATTTAAAAAGAAATAATCCGTTTGAAAAGGTTTGCCTTTTACTAGTCGGGATGAAAAGTAACTGGTAAATTAAACCGAAATATATATGTTGTTGATATTATTGGGAGGACTTATACGTCCTTATTGCTATAATCTATTATCAATTAGTTTGATAAGTCTGTATCAGGAAATTTCTATTTAAAAACTACCTAGATGAACTTAGAGGAAACGATCAGCATGAAACCGACATGAACTTGCTTTCACTACAGCGCATGCGCAATACTCATCGAAAATATCCATATTGCCATGCTTCACAAATAATATCCGTACTTAAACTTCCATGTTCGTGGCATTAAATATTTTTTTTATATGCGTTAGACTTAGTAAATGGTTGGAAAACTTAAAAAAAAATCCATTGTGCAGTGAAATTATTTGTACAGAATCTGCGACTGTTGGCAACCTCATCGATAGTACCATTAAGACCAGGTGATTATATTTGCAAGCAAACTTCATTAATAAATTCGAAGCAAACCCAAGGAAGTTAAAAAATCTTTATAATGTAAATTTTTTATATGACAAATTTTTTTCTAGTCATTCGCTCCTAATATACCCAGGCGGAATCTGACCTAATGATTTTTGTTGTTTTGAATGCGTAATAACACCGAAACACCATTGTTCAATTTTCAAGAAACATAAATAACTGATAACAGTATTTCAATATGGTTATCGACTCGGTATGAAGATGATCCGAAAACAATTCGAAATATATTCGAACTCAGACGGAATCAAAAACAGCACCACCAAAACGAGTCAAGATTGTGTAACATTTACTTTTCAAACCGATTCGAAATACAGAGCAGGTCTGAAAGGCTCGTTCCCACGACAGTCGGTTCTACGGTACTGGAACGACACAGATATATATCCGGCCAAGGACTGACACTTCAGCAGCATTTCCCAAAATTTCATGGGGAATGTTTTATGCTGTTACAACAAAAACAACAACAACAACAACAACAACAGAAGAGGCCTGAATATCAAACAGATAGTGGGATTCATAGGAAAAAACATTAGGCATCTTTGACGTAAGCAAACGCGGAACGCGACTATAGGCAGCAGCATCAACCATAAGTTGTGAATGCAACCCTCAAAAAAGAGCATACTCATAAAAATTATTCAAATGAAGGAAATGCCGTCACAATATTTAATTAGTTCGTAGCCAGTTAAATTGTAAAAGGCACTTTATTACAATAATGGAGGTTTTCCTAAACTAAATTGCAAATTTTCATAAATACGTATTATCTACAACCAAAATAGTTTTTATTTTTAACACTTTAATCACATTAGTATCGAAACACCAAAATGCTGTGATATACCAAATGTTAAACTCCCCGTACTAACATACATACATACATAGAAGCCTCTTTATCACTCAATTTTATCTAAGATAGAAAGCCATAGTATTTATCCACTTCAATTGAACTTAATTAATTAATTATAATAAATTAAAATACCTGATAGCAAACGATTTATAAATAAATACGTTTATACGCAAGTTAGCAATTGAAAGTATCATTAGGCCAGTTTCTTTGTGCCCGCGTTGCAAAAGAACACTAGGTAGGATAAGAAATTGCATGTAAAACAACAACACACACTCGGAAAAATATGTGAGTTGAGCCAACTCGGTAAAATGATATCCGACCTGAGATGTAGTGTGGGGAAGTGAAAAAACTGCGCTATTTTGAATGAGCCGGAAGAAAAGATATGGTAAATTTCAGTTTAAGAAATAATTCGTTTTTATTTGCATATTATTTTGGAATATATAACTACATATGCCAACTTAAAATTTGTTCGCACAACTATTTCCCGTTCTTAAATAGCACTAAAAAAATCGCATCTTTCTTCTGCACCTAAAGAAAATTTTATTCGAGTTGGCGCGTTCCTTTGCAAGTCCGTTACAATAAAACGGGCCAATTATACGGGTAGTTGCCAATTCGGTAGCTTTTTCTTAAAATTGATGACATATTTTTAGCTGTTAAGAAGTTAGCGGCTGACACGTAAAATTCATTTAGAATTAGACTACTATTCGATTGTTTCTAAGTACAATATCCGCATTATGGATTTGCAAATGTGCTTCTCTGCATTTCGATAAGTTTCGAATAACAGATTTATTGATATCCCCTTCGGTATCGATTAAGAGTAAGTTCGATTATTTGCACTCCACAGAAATGAAAGACGATAACAAATTTATTTCTTCCCTATTTCTCTAATTCACATTCTTCATTGCATTGCGTGGGGTTTTCTTGTTGATTTAGTTATGGCTATTGTTTTTGATAAATAATTCGGTGTCATCATCAATATCCTCATTGTTGTAGGAATATATTTTGTAAAAGTGTTCATATATTACACCGATTTTGTTATAGTTATCGGTATCGATATCGTTATCATTATCGATAACAATATTGTTATTGTTTTCGATCTTGTGAAATAAATATAATCATTGTTAGAATTATTTTCGTTATTATAATTTTTACCTCATCTATATTAATATGTTTTTTAATTTCAATGGTAAAAAATCTATTTCATTTAGGGGCATCCCTATATCTCATATTTATTTGATTAAACTTATCTTATCGCAGCTAAAACACTGACGTTCGACAATATTGACTATCTTCACACATTTACATAAACTAATTTAAGTACGTATGTATGTACATATGTGCAAGTGAAAATATATATTAATATCTTTACAGTCTACACAATTTTTTCTTTATCACCTGCACATTAGCTGCAGCAAATATTACCTTCTTTAGCGCCACCGTCCAGTCGAAAATCAGTTTAATGTCCCATGAACCGGCCATTCACCAAACACTTTTTGTCTAGATAACTTAGTAATATTTAACGCGTACGGAATTGACGTTGCTAAAATTCAAATCGCGGTTAGTTTGCGTTTTTCTGATTACTCGTAATTCATAAGTGTATGGACGCCATATATGTAAATAAAATGTGATCCGCTACCGTATTCGTAGTAGTCCAGCCATAATGATTTTCTAACGGTGAAAGGTAAACATTTATTTAGCGAAAGTAAATAAATTTAGGTTTTAAAGTACTTTGGATCGCGAAAGAAATCTACAGAGATCGAGGGGGACGCAATGCCTTTGCTGCCGATTATTGAGGAGGAGAACAAATTGTCATGGCTGCGCAGACTTTGTCGCTATCGACTGCAATTCCGGGCAATGGCATCAGGTGAGGGAAAAATTTACAAAACCAAATGGTAGGTTAAATAAAACCTTTTATCTATCTACTTACGATGTTTGGGGGTGAAATAGAGAAGATGTGTTTTATTTTCATTTCGCAGAATGTTGAGTGTAACAATAGAGGAAGTTTCGTTCGTCTATCAGTAGGTTTCTAGCCAAAAATATTTCAGTTAGTTGAAGCTGTGAAGGTAAAAGTATTGCAGCGAATATTGAATATTCGCATTGAAAATTGTGCAGATAGAGGGCGGATCAATTTGTATATTGATGACTAGCATTCGCCCCTATACTTAAATTTTTCAAAATCATGTTTGGCGTTATTCTTCAACCTATATGAATGGCAGACACGGATTTACTGTTGTTATTCATAGATTTGACTTAGTTATGTATCATTTAAAGTTGATAATTAAAAAAAGTCATCTAAATAAATTAACGTTGGTTTCCGATCGATTGGCTAGACGTGCGTCGGAAAAAACGCCCATAGGACCCGAACCCTTCCTGCCGATAGATCGACATACCATAAGAGAGGTGCTCAGGATAGTGGAAAATACTTGGGGAATAAAGAGGAATATCAACAAGTCAATAATATAGCCGTAAGTGGCTGAAAATTTCGTTTGATTTAAGGCTTTTTTGAAATTTCGGCCTTAAGCCCTTTTTTATATATGACGGGTGGATTTTATAAAAAGCATCGCTGTTTTTTTATATATTTTTGTGTTGACGGATGCTGAAGGTTTTTCACGAGTTCGCCCCCACCTTGGCAGGCTTTTTCTCAAATTTTTCTAACATTATTTTATTAATCGAAAATTTTAAAACTGAACTAAATTTTATAAAAACTACGTAAATTCTGATATCTAAAACTTTGACATTTGTATAGGTTTTCTCACTGTTGGATCCAGGATTATGCCAAAAAGGCTAACAAATTGAAAAATGTTCATACTTACTCGAGCTTTTTTTGGTCTTAACTTCTGAACCAAAAATTATTTTAACCAAAATTGGCCTAAAACACTTTTAAATAAAGTACTTGTTTCGTGTAGCTAATGTAATTTGTTCAACTTTTATAAATTTATTACAAAGTTGGAAATTTTGATTTATATGCTTTTTTTGTAGAACCAACTATAATACTTCCTCAAAAAAATTTAATATTGTGAATTTGTGGTCAGTTATTTGAGTCTATATATGATGTGATTTTTAAGGCACGTTTTGTATCCCTATTTTATAGATATTCTTTACGCTTATCCTCAAGGGAGATTAAAAAGGCAGAACCTTTTGTTAGAACCCTGTTATTTTGCAAATTTTGAATTTGTTGTACAGAGTTATGTATTGGAAGAACAGCATGCAAAAATTATTACCGCTTGGCTCATCTGGTTACAGTCAAATTAAACGCGACGAAAAGCGATAGCCATTGTTTTTATTGATATCACATTTTTTATTATAAAAATGTCGTGTATTGCTTAAATATTACTAGTTTTTTTTTTATAAAAAATTAAACTCTCAGTGTTAATTCTTATAAGCACTAAATGAAGGTTGTAAGAATCTTCGCCCGCACGAGGCTTAAAAAATACCACAAAGTAAGGGCAGTTTCCTCGACTGCGTGCTAAAATTGATCTCCTTTTTAAATAAATTTTCGTTTGCTCAAGTGCCTGCTCTGTTTATCTCGCCGACAAATTTAAAAGGTAGAAAAAGCTCCAGTTAACATTTATCTGTTCGACAAATCCATTTGTTTTGCTTGTAAACATAAAACAGCTGATTGACTAGTTCACATTGTTTGATTTGAATTATTTGATTATAATACCCTCTGCGGAAGTTTATGTGAAAACCCAGGATATGTGGTTAAAGAATAAACAATTAGAAAAAAATATATGGGAAATTTAAATAATTTTTATGTAAACGATAGGTCTACGTCGATTTATATTCCCTCTGGTTACTCATATGTAATATATACGTATGTACGCATATAAATTCATCTATATTCCTGTGATATTTAGACTGTACTTTCTCTTTCAGCATCTGCTATATTCTTAGCTGGTGGCATGAAGTTAGCTTGGTCTGTATTTGAAACACCAACGGCCAATTCAGAAAACCTAATAACTACTCATCTATTGACGATTGCGTGGTTTGTGGGCGTGGGTGCTGGAGCAATTTTAGCGTCGGCATTTGTACAACGCGTTAGCAAAAACGTAGCACAGGTAAGTAAATATAAATAAATAAAGTAGATACAAAAATACAAAGGAATACCCGGTATTTGTATGAGTTTAATTTTTTTGCTCTTTGCGGTTTTTTTCCCCCATAAGTTGAAGATAAAAATTAGACTAAATAATGGGTAAATTTCAGGTTTACAGGGTTTTTTTTGGTTTTAAATCTAAAAATGGTAGTTTTAAATCAAGGCATCGAAATTTGATAAACCTCTGAAGAGAATCATAAATGCTTTACGTTATAGAGTAGAGCATTTTATTAGAACTCTTGCTTAAAATCGACTATCCGGCTTTTCGACTAATCGACGAGTCGCTTTGCAACTTTTTTGATAGTGGACAATCGACTACCAAATATTCGACCAACCGTTCACTTTTGACTAACCGCTCATCATCGACTTGTCTGAAAATCGACTAACCGAAATTATTCGAATAGTGACAACTACTCACAATAAATTCATTAAGGGGTTATATACAAAGTTGAGGTGAAAAAGTGAGCTAAGTTTGTGATTTTTTTTAAAGGTGTTTTGCAAATTTTATTCAATAAAGCGAAAGACAGTTTGTTGGTAGTATTATTGAAGAAAAAAAACAAGTTAAATTTCAAAAAAATATTTACAATTTTCCGAGTTAGAGCCCATCTCCCGAAGCGTGTTTTTTCTGTAGAGCCTTGCCGTTCACACTCTCCAAGCCGAACCGCTCAACTGAAATCAAAAAGGTACTATAATTATTGAAGAGAAATGTATTCTTGTGTACTTGAACGAACCGACTTCCAAAAAAAAATTTTTTTTCTGAAAAAAATTCATGGTTTTCAAAAAGTCAATTTTTTTGTTGCTCAAAAATTAAAAAAAAAAATTTATTGCAAAAAATCGAAAATTTTCGGATTCAAAAACGATCGTTCAAGTACACAAGATTGTAAATACGAATAATTATAAAAAAAAATTATGATAATCGGTTTATAAGTTTTTGAGTTATCGTGTGAACGGCAACGGTACTTTTCATAAAATGCCATTCCGAGATAATTGCGTTTTAAGTTTTGTTTTAAGTTAATTATGGATGGGTCCAGTTCGCTGCGAACGGCTGTAATTTCGAATCTAGTGATCCGATCTGGATGAAATTTCGCGCTGATATTCTATAAAGTATGTACTTTTAGAATATGCAATAAAAATATTTTCGATTTTTTGAGCCCCAACTTTGTATATAACCCATTAAAACTTCATTATAGTGGACAAAGAGTTTTGTCAATAACTATGTGTTCGAAAAATCTAAAATCAACGGTTTGTCGACTAGTTGTTTCTGCTCGGTTAGTCGAAAAAGTCGAACGGAAACGCCTAGTCGATTATGTGAAAACTGCTATTTTTTTAACAACTGTTGCTAATCGATTAATCCGTTTTGTCGAGAGAAGAGCATTCTCTTAAATCGTTAAAATTTAAGCAAAAGGAAATCGGCTATCATCACCCTGTAGCGCTTGCTACTGATAGTAGTTTTTCGTACTCCTTAGAACAGAATCGAGTCATAATTGGAGTCAGATACTCTAACAGCGAATTTGGGCTCAGAGTTCGATATTCGAATACATTATAAATGCGAATGCTGATTTTTATGCAAACTCAAATATTGGTACAAATCCGGTCTCCTTTAAATTGAAATTGAAACAGTTTCGGCGTTGTTTCTGACAGGAAGGGAAGATGGAAAACAAAGTTTATGTAGTGTATATTTATAAAGGGTTTATCGTTCTCTGGTAGTTAAAAAATGATGAATATTGCAATAGGGTTATGAAAGGAAGTGCATATGATAGAAAAATATAAAAAAAAACAAGCCAACCGGGAAATAATAGCGAAAATATTGTAAATAATACATTTGGCAATGCTACTGAAATGAATTTACACTAAAACTTTAAGTATCCACAGGGCATTCGCCGATGTCATGATAATCATATCAGAAAATATATGGCCAGTGAAGACTGCTTATTGCTCAATGGCAGCAGTATGTGGCAGACGATATTACATGATAACTATTGGCAGCCATCAGCTGTCATTCCTTTTAATAAATAAATAAAGGCCTAATTCCTTATAACTCCGCATGTATTTGATGCAGATGTACAATATTTGGTATAAAGATCCGGCTTATATACAGTTACTGGCAATATAACAGAATCAAACATTCCCCTCACATATATTTGCCAAAAAGAGTTATTAAAAACATTTCTTAACAAACTCAAAACATTAGTTTATTAAGTTAGCATATTAGTAACTCAAACAGGTATGAATAGTTATATCATTAAAGAAAATTCTCTTTTGAAGTAGAAAGTCATGAAATTCAATTAAAAAAAAATGGAATCAGAGAACTAAGACTCGAAAATAATAATAAACTCCATTTAAAAGTGTAACAATTTTGAAACTTTGTAGCAAAACCTTTATTTGCGAGTAAAGAGTCTTGCAACGAGTAAAGCCACGTCAAGTGATCCCCGAAAATTTCACTAAATTTTGGATTCCAGAAACAATTATTTTATTATGAAGCGAATATTATGCTTACTTCGTCCCATTAATATTTTGCAAAAATTCGAATTATTGTTAAAGTTATTAACAATCAAAGTTTTGTGCATAATCAAATTAAAAAATTAATATCTTATAAACTACAATAGATAATGAGATCAAACTTTAAGAGTTTATTGAAAGTTTTTTGCACTATTTTTTTCATTGAAAATAAACATTAAATTGTTGTAAATAATTGATTTTGCAATAATTTATTTTAAACAATTGCAATTTGCAATGCTTTCTTCACGCTGTAGAAAAATGAACGACTGGAGAGCGCATTGAGGGACAAACCATTGAATATCTCCGGAACGAAGAAAAAGTACAAACATTTTTTTACAGATTATTAAAGGTGAACATTTTCCTCACAATTCCGCATAAGTTTAAGCATAATATTCACTTCATAATAAACAAATTGTTTCTGAAATCCAAAATTTAGTGAAATTTTCGGGGATCACTTGACGTGGCCTTACTCAATAGGGACGCTACATAAGTAGATCGATAGTGACAGCAAACGACGCCATATTTTTTCCCGCTCTTTTGACATTTCTCTTCAGTAAGGCTTTCCATTTCATCATGGAAAGATATACGATCCAACAACGAATCGAAATTATTAAAATTAACCACCGAAATGCGGAGTCAATGGCCTCAACTTTAAGAGCGCTACATCCAATTTATGGTCGTCATCATTTCTGGCTGAATGGCTTCGTCAATAAGCAAAATATGCGTTATTGGACAGGCAGCAATCCACACGTACTCCATGAGTCAACATTGCATCCCGAAAAATTTATGGTTTGGTGCGGTTTATGGGCCGGCGGCGTCATTGGGCCGTACTTCTTCCGTGATGATCAAGACCGGCACGTTACTGTGAATGGGAATCGCTACCGCTCTGTGATAACCGAATATTTTTGGCCCGAATTGGTTGATATGAACTTGGACAACAGGACGGCGCCACAAGCCACACAGCGAATGTCACAATCGATTTATTGAAAACTAAGTTTGGTGAACGTGTTATCTCACGAAATGGCCCAGTCAATTGGCCACCTCGGTCGTGCGCTTTGACGACGTTAGACTATTTGCTGTGGGGCTACGTCAAGTCTATGGACTATGCCAACAAGCCAGCGACGATTGATGAACTTCGTACGAATATCGAATGTGAAATTGCAGCAGTATCGGCCAGTATACTTGAAAACCGTCGAAAATTGGGTTCAGCGTCTGGACTTCTGCAAGCGTGCCCATGGTGCCCATGCAAAAGAAGTCCAGTTCCATACATAATGGCATCGAATGCACTTTCACAGGAATAAAGAATTTAATTCATATCCCAAACCGTTTTTGTTTTATTTAAAAAAACTTTTGTAGCATTCCTATTGCAAGACCCGGAACTTCAGTGCATCTTTAAAGCATAGATTCTACTAGGTTCTCATAGACCGACTTTGGTATGGAATACCAAGCTTCCTGGATTTTTTGTCAAAGTTCTTCCTTACTCTTAGATTAAGCGGTCCCAAGATTTTCCTTTACAATCTTCCACAAGTCTTCTATCGGGTTTAAGTCCGGATACTGCAAAGGCCACATCATCACATCGGTTCCACGTTTTTACAAGACTCGTAGTATGTTTCGGTTCATTATACTCCATTCGGCATAGGGTAGCATAACGTCTTCTAATATTCTTACGCATCGGTACCGGTTCAGGTTTTCCCGAATCCAAAATAGCAGTTCGACTTCATACCACGAGAAACATCCCCATATCATTGTATTTCCTCCCCCTTGATTGAATGTTTTTTTGTGTACCTGGAATTCATTTCTGCTTTTTCGGTCGTCGGATCCAGGCCGTACCATGTTTACTTTAGATTCGTCGGACCATAAAATATTTCGCCACTTTTTGGAATTTTCTGAACCGGACCAAGTTATGTGAGTTCTCGCCAACATTTGTTGTTGTTTTTTTCCTTATTTGATTACATTATATTGTCACTGTAGTTAAATCCCAGCTATGCTTTACATACTTCGTGGTACTACATATTTGGTACGCAATGTGGTAAGGGGGGCATTAAGAAAGTATCATTTATCATTCATAAACTGTAGGCTACCCACATACCAATAAACAGATAATGAATATTGATTCAAAATGTATATGACTAATTTTACTTTAAAAAAGAAACTCGAACATGAAGCGCAATGTTTAACATACATTCGTTTTATTTTTGAGCTAGTATCGTACAAAACTAAACTGATGGGCATATTAAATGCTCATCAAATTACTTAAATTTACAATCAAAATAATTTCGTGGAATTGAACTCCATTATCTATCGGACGCATTAGTAAATTAATCTACAGTATCGTTTCACACATCAGAGAGCAGAGAGCAGGAGCTCAAGTACTTATGTACCAACAATGGATTTTCTTTCAATACAAGTTATCAAATACTTTATGATTTAGCTATTGGCTATGTTAGGGTTATAAAAATATCAGAAAAATTATAACAAAAATAATCAACATAAAGTGGTAGGTATACAATTTGTCTAAATTACATATATGTGTATTTCGCTTTGGTGAGTTTAAACCTTTAATCACTTCACACACACCGGTGCGAAATATTTGCACGCACTGCACACTTCGGATTTTTCGCAATCATATTCGCATGCGTATTCGCATCAAAGCATTTTTTGGTCTGTTGCAATTGATGAATCTTTTAATCTATGTAGTTGAATTTCATGATTTTTTCAAAATGTGCACTTCAATAGCTGGCGATGACACTCTTTAACTAATAGGGCTAGGAGAAGAAGATAACTGTGGGTAAATAAAAAAAAAATAACCAAAATTTTTATTAAATGTTAATCAGAGAAAATTTATAGAAAAAATCTAATGGCAAATCGAATTCTGCAACTAAAAAATTCCAATGTATTTTGTTTTTTCTTTTGCGTAAGAGTTACCAAAATTTACATGCATTTTGTTTTTATTTTTAAGGCCTTCACGCGCAAAAGCAAACACAAAATACATGTAATATTTCAATATCACAATAGCGCATTTTTTCACTTCCCAGCACTACATCTATGATCGGATATCATTTTATTGAGTTGGCTCAGCTCGCATATTTTTCCGAATCAGCTTGTTACTTAGTTACATAGAAACGGACCTACTATTCCAAATTCCATGTCCGACATATTTTTCGCGAGAAAATCTACAGAGCGAAATAAATAAAAAACGCTGCAGTTCGTTGCCGATTTCATGCTGCATCAGTGTGCGTTGTTCCATAAGGAGCTGTGTAAACCAAATGGATCAAATACTTCGCGCCAGTTTGTGGAGTTATTATATTGTCTGTTTGCTTTTCGTTTCCAGTGAAACTCGAATATGTTGAGTCTTGGTCAAAATGATCAGACACCTTTTTTTACTTTTCATCGAAAAAAATGTTTCTGCTATTTTTTAACGATTTTATTTTTCTCTTTAAAAATCGTATTTTTTTTGTCTTTATTTGTTTTTTTTTTAATGTACACAACTTCTCCAAACTCTAACCGATTTTGATAATTCATTTTGCAAAATGCTTGTAATTAGTTGAAAATGATAATGCTAAGAAAAAATTGCCAACTCATGTCCAAAAATTTTTTTCCGAAAAAATTAAAAATGACAATTTTTTCAAAATTTAATTTTTCGAAAATTGCATCTTTTTATTTTTTCACATCCCATAGAAGACACTTCAAAATGTTAGCCAAACGGTTGTTACCCAACACTTTTTGTGTAATAGATAAACTTTTTCTTAAAAATGGTGTTTTCCTGATGATAGTCTGCTGCTGTATAGTTGTTTATTGAAAAAATAACAAATAAAAAAGTGCACTTTCGAGAAATTAAATAAAAAAAAAAGTGAATTTCTTACTTTTTCGAAAAAAAAAATGGGCATGAGTTGGCGATTTTTTCTCTTTTTATTTGATTGTTCAATTTATTACAAATATTTTGTAGATTGAATTAACAAAATCGATTTTCAAAGCAAAATTAAAATCTAGGAAAACATTTTTTTGGTCAAAAGAAAGAATACATGTCTGATCATTTTCACCAAGAAGCAACAAATTCGGGTTTTATGGGAAAAGGAGTGTCATGTCTTGAAATGGAAAGCTTGTATTTCTGTATGTATATAGCAAACAAAAAAAAACTTTTAATTTGTTTATTATCTAGAATTTTCGTTAATTTTGTACAAGAGTTTGAAATATAAGTTATAAAATTAACTATTTTTACTAAAACAACCTGGTGATCCGTCGCTTCACACTTTTTAGAGATGTGTCGACTCCAGCGCCAGCGGGTTTTATAGAGAAAACTAGCTGATCCGGCGCGCTTTGTTACACAATTTCTTTTAGAGATATCTCAATCATATCAAACTCATATCAAATAAAATATTTACATTCAGCGCGAGCCCAGCGCCCCTTGTCGGAAGTAGAGCTCAATTTATTCAGAACTTTTCGGGTCTATTAACTACATACCAACAAGCAAACTCGACCTTTTCAGTTACAAGAAGAAGATACCACGCAAATTTTACTAAGGAATTCTCACAGTTTTACAAGATTGCACGAAATGCAAAAATCTCATACCAAAATATGCACGAGAACAACCTCATTTTCTGTTTTAGGAGTAACTCATCTTCTCCGGTAATTTTTATTTAAAAATGTTAAATGAAGCTTTAATAATTGATAAAAATATATGAAAATGTATAAATCTTACATTCCCATTAAAATATCAGCAAAATATGAATAAAACACATCGGGCACTAAATGGAATTTGCTTTGCTACACTTTCTATGTTACTGTTGTGCCATTTCTCGGATTAGAAATAATTGCAATCTGTGCACTATGCAAGGTTTTTGCAAGACTTAGAGAATCCCCCTATTGTGAATATTGAAAAAAAACCATTAGAATTCAGCTCCCCATTGTACGCACATACAATTTTTATTAGTTTTTACCATAATTAAATTATTTTTATCAACTTTTCTACTTTCAATATTCTCATTTCCTTTTTCATTTTCGCTTTCATTTCAGAGCCTGAGCGGCGTATTTCTTTTGCTAGGCGGCATTCTCTTCACCTGCACCCCCACAACGTTCGTCTCACTGCTGTGCGGTTGCCTAATGGAAGGCTGCGCGTATGGCATAAATCAAATACAAGGCTTAGTGACAGCCGGTGAGGTAGCACACAAAGACATTCGCGGTTTGTTGGTTTCCAGTGAACGGATTTTTCTCTGGCTAGGCATTTGCCTACAGTTGCTCTGTACACGCTTGTGGTTTATATTGATACCCTTGAACGGTTATCCCTTGCACGTTAATCAACTGCATGGCTTTGTGGTGATCCTCATTGCACTGTCTGCGCTCACCTTCAACATTCTCTACAGCATCGAATCGCCAGTGCTGCTGCAAATGCAACAGCGCGAATTAGCCGCCACACATGTAATGAAACGCTTACAAGGCGTGTCAAGCTCCAACATTGAGATAACACAGATGCGGGAGGAACGCAAACAGTTGTTGGAGTATGATGGCTGTCAAACGGCATGGATGGCAATGCATAATGCCAACACGCTGCCTCTGTTCAAGCTGCTCTTACTGCGCTGTTATGGTGTAGTTACGATGTCATTGCCAGTCAATCGCACTTTCATCACCGCCAGTATGACTGGCTTGAAATGTACGATGAACTGCATTTATCTGTTGGCGTTTTGCGGTATTTTGGGAAGCGCAGCGGGCGCTTTATGTGTTGATAAATATGGACGACGTAGAATAGTGGTCATTTGTTTATTATTCTCTGGAAATTGTGCCTTTCTCACGAGTGGTCTGCTGCACTACATGTATGAACAAATTTCGCTGCTTTTACTTAGCCAACTGACATTCAAATTTGTTGTCTACTTGATGTTTTGCTATCAAATTTTTGCATGCGCTGGCGTTTCTATGGTCTCCAGTGTTTATATGTCCGAAGCATTTACGATTAAAGTGAAAGCCAAATGTTTGGCAGTGGTGGTGGTGTGCGAGCAAATTTTGCAAGTAACACTGGCCTTGGCTGTATTCTATTTTGATTTCGAAATACCGCAATTTTTCTTCATGGTAGGATTACTGGGCGTTGTCATGGGCACTTTGGCGTTATTCCTTTTACCTGAAACGATGCACTTGTCTTTATATGAATGTGTAGCGAAATTCAACAAAGTTCCTTGATTTTTTCATAGATTTCTATGTTAGGCTAATGAGTAATTTCGAATTTATGTAGATAGGTTTTAATTAAATCTTGCTTTAAGCTTATATTATTTTCCTGAAATTATATAGCACATCTGATGTGTAGTATTTATTACTTTATTATAATATATTTTAATATTTCGTAATAATTTGTATCATTTATTATGGATATGTTTGTTCCAAGCATAGCTGTTAAGAATTGATTACTAATTGTAATCATTAGTAAACTGATTACTTTGTATTTGAGAGTGAAATAATTGATTACAATACCATTATCTTGTTCCCAACTAGATTACGTAATGATTGCGATTACAAATAATCAAACAATTATCACGATTACTCCAGATTACTAAAAAGAATCAAAAAGAATCAGAAAGAATCAAAATAAATAATTCATTCTTTCACAGATTCTTTTTGATTCTTTTTGATTATTTTCTTTTCAAAATACCAAACAACTTTCTTCTTTTTGTTTTTTTTAATTTTTAAGACATTTTTTTGTAATTATTTTATTTCTAACAAATAAATATATTAAAGACAAAATAAAGAAATATAATAACAAAAAATTAACCAAATTCATTGATAACAAAATAACAACAAAAAATTAACAAAAATCATTTATAACAAAATAACAACAAAAATATACACTAACCCCATTTGGAATTTGCTTTCAATAAAACCAATTTCTCAAATGATAAATCCGACATTGACTGACGCCTTGGACTGTTCACCATCATCATTTATAATACATGTATGCATATATAGTTATACAAAAAACGATTTTAAAAAACTTACTAAAAAATGTCTTCAAAATTAAAAAAAACGAAATGAGAAAAGTTGTTTGGTATTTTACATTGAAAAGAACCAAAAAGAATCCGTTAAAGAATCAATTATTTATTTTGATTCTTTTTGATTCTTTCTGATTCTTTCTGATTCTTTTCAGTAATCTAGAGTAATCGTGATTATTTTTTTAATTTTGTAATCGTAATCATTACGGAATCCCAATATTTGAAAGGCACAATTAAATAGGCAATGTCAATTGACTAATTCTATCAGAAAGTATCAAAAATAAGTTCCCATGACAAAGAAAACTACCAGAATGTAGTAAATAAAATATTTCGATTTGACAATCTAAGGCGAATTTATTAAAATTGTAACCGTAAGCTGTGTTTCTTGTAACACTAACTGTCATTGTGCTTTTAACTTGTTAGTGTAATTTTTGTTTCTCTAAGTTTAACACTACATTATATTTATAAATTCGCCTTGTGACAATCCCTACGCTTATTCAAGGCAAATTCATATAAGGTGATGGCATCCCATAAGCAATACTGGACGAATTCAGATTTTGGCATTTCACTCGCCATATTGCACAAACTAAATACACAACGAATTCGATTCGCCTTCGTTATCTTCCTATCAGCTTCTAGCGATCAATCCTGCGCCGATTCGGATAACGAAAATTGAGTGAGTTGCAATGGTTACGTCGCCTTACGTGAATTCTCCTTGGCTTATAGAATATAAGCTTAGGACATTTGGCGAATCAGCATATTTACACTCACCTTCGTTTGAATATCAACATAAAAAATAAATAAAAAAAATAACTATTTTCATTAAAAATTTACTTTCAATAATTTTTTATAAAAATACCATATAAATACTATTTCTTAACTTTTTAGAACATGTATACAAATTCGACAAATTTAAAAAAATTACCATTAAAATTTTTGTAATTTCCGTAATCTCAAAACATTTTAAAGTATGCAGCTTTGCAGCCTATCTAATTTAATACACCAAATGTTACTTAAACTATTCCTTATTTGTTGGTAAAATAACTTCTGCAAAATCAGTGCTCTTTAAATTTTTGAATTAATGTTAACCTAAGGGTACTAAAATTTGTTTCGCTTCTCATAGGAAAATCTGAGAATTTTTGAACTGGATATAAAATTCCGTTCACACGTTTATATCGAAGAGGCTTGGTAAATGTCCAAATTGTAAGAAAATCAAAGAAAATCAAAACTATAGGCCCGTTTCTTTCTACCCGACTTGCAAAATACAACTAGGTAGGATAACGAATAGCAAGTAAAGCAACAACATTAACTAGGAAAAATATGCGAGCCAACTTGGTAAAATGATATCCGACCTGAGATTTAGTAATGGAAAGTGTAAAAACTGCGCTATTGTAAATGAGCCTTGAGAAAATACATGGGAAATTTCAGTTTAAGACCTAATTATTTTTTATTTGCATAGTATTTTTAAATAGATAACTACGTTTAGCTGAAATTTGTTTGCACAACTATTTTCCGATTTTAAATAGCCCTAAACAAATCGCATAATTTATGAAAAAGGCGAACAGGGTTGAATTTGCAACCAAAGGAAATTTTATCAGAGTTGGAGCGCTCTTTTCCAACTCGGGTACAATAAAACGGGCCCTATGCTGGGCTCGGTTAAGCTACGGTTACCAAAATATGGGGATATATTTCAATTTTCGAAAAGAATTTTATATAATGTGAAAATTATGCGCGATCTGGTACCAATACAGTATATATTTCTCGAAAATAAGGGGTTTAGCTTTGAATTATTTTAAAATCATTACATCTGCTATTCGTCATAAATATTTTAGATTAGTATTAGAGTATAGAAATTTTTCATTAAAATGTAATTAAAACAATTTTAATTTTATATAGTTTTGCAGTCTAAAATATATTATTGTTTATGAGTATAGTGTCAGTTCATAAATTTTAGACACGGGAATGCACGTTTATTTTAAACATAAAATATTTAAACAGAGATATGATATTTAAAGTATAGTAGCAGTATAGCAGAAGATTTGATTTTTTTACTCACCTAACTGTATTTTATTTTTGCTTTTGCGTATGAGCTTTCAGTCCAGCTGTCACCGAATCCTGTGTTTTTTCCTAAGGAATAACTGCACTTTCAATCTGGAACTAACGCATTGTGAGCAGAATTTAACTGAGTTGTTTGACTGTTGAGGAATGAAAAGGATACTTTGCAATTGCAAATTAAGAAAATCCACGCGTTACATAATATAATGCGTATTTTTAATACATGGATCCTCTTTTTTTATACAACCATTCCCTTTTGTACTGTTTACATTAAAAGTATTAGTGCGGTTTTTTATTCGTATTGATCGGTATTGATTGTCGAAAGGCTGAGATGTTGAGCTTCTTGTTGTCAATGTATGCAAATTTGACCGGGTTTGGGGTTGAAATTAAGAATTCTGTTATCCTTAAACTCGATGCAATATTCGCAGAATATAACAGCACGTTCCAACTTTCCCTACAGCTTCTCCTTTTTAAGTAGTAAGTAATTAACTACAGGTAATAGCATTGCCCATTTTTTTTTGTCCCAAGAAATAACTTTATCATTATTTTCATCCACGCTTTTCGGCCAAAATAAATATTGCAAGTTCCGACAGATGGGCTGTGACAAACCCCAGACGACAGGTAATTAATACTGTAATGCTGTTAGTAACATTGGATTCCGAATAAATCATCACTGATAGCCAAGAATGATTGAATACAAGATTGCTCTGATTGATCTGAAATTCGGAGAGTAGTTGGGCTGCGACGTCACACCAGATTTACCGGTGGAGAGAAATGAGAGGAAACAAGTTGGTATACGTGGTAGAAAGAATATACACTAAAATTGTTAAACACGTTGTATCTTTCACACGGTTCTTTGTAAAAAACAAAAAAAAAAAACTGTTGTTACGTAGAAATTCAGTCAAAATTTTCTGCATTCTTTTCACCATGACTGAAAGCTACTGAGTCCCTGCCAGCGATTAGGGTTAGGTATCGATGAATGGAATTCTAACGCTGACAATCAAAGCACTCCACGTGTTGATACAAACAGTATTATGGTATTTAATAAAAACTCGAGCAGGAGTAATAACAAAAAGGCATAAAATCAATTTCATTGAAATTGTATCTCTCCACAATCAAAAGCTAAAACCTATTTTAATGCTTCGCAGTTAGCAGCCACTATTTTTCACAACCCTAATATTGATTTTGATTTTACATATTCTACATTATATGCTAATACTGCAAATAACGCTTGCAGATTTCGATAATTTTGAGTTGCGATTTTATGATTTTTATTTTTTTTTTTGCTTTTTATTTTTTTGATAATTTGTAATCGTAACTTTATGACTTTTACTTTTGCGTCATATTTTGAGGGTAAACTTTATCTTATCCTATAAAAACTTGCGATGTTGGCTATGCAACTGCAATCAATAAACTTGAACTGAGAATAATCTTTAATAAAAACATAAGATCAGCAGAAAAGTGAAAGCGATATTTTGACTAAACTTTTCTCTTGATTGCATTCTTTATAACAGGCATATTCAAAATTTCATTTAATAAATAACATGTCTAAAAATATTTAGATTATTTTATATTTATAGTACATAAATAACCGACTACTATGAATGTACATACTTACGAATTCACCGGTACGAAAATATTGATGAAGTAGATTTGCACATACTAATGCCTTTATGCCACTTTTTTAATTAAAAAATTTAAACACCAACCTCAAGTTCATCTTCACCTTCTTAGGCAAAAAGTAAAAATTACTGAGTAGGATTGCCTTCCGTCCAAAAATTTTTTCGGATTAATTATCAAATTAGCGCGACAAAAATAGATACATTTTTCCAAGAGTAATAATTTCTAAGACCGTTGACATATATTAAAAAATATAAATTGAAAATTGATATATTAAATGCTTTGTCCCTCCCTTCCTGATGCATTCCCAAATTTATGAACCGATTTAAACAATTTAAAGCATGCCAGATACATACATATGTATGAAAAGAATAAAGATTTGGACATGCTCTTGACTCTTATGTATTTGAAATAAGCAAAATATAAGTTCCTTAAAAATTGGGGTTACTGGATTTTTAAAACTTTTTTATTCAGCAAATTTTACAAGCGATTTATCAAAGGTAAAAAGAAAATCCAATTAGCTATTAGGATTTAATTTTAATTATAGGTATATGTACATGGACTTAAATTCTTAGTATACGATAGACAGATGTGAATACGATAAAAAAAATATAAATACAAAAATAACTGCATTTTTAACCGAAAAAATAAATGTCATAAAACAAAGAATAAACTGTGATTTTTATTTTAACAAGTAAAGAAGAGTCTAAATTCGGGTGGAAACGAACTTTGAATACGCGCCCCAACTTTTTATTTTTTAATAAACAGTACTGGTTGTATGTAATAGAACCAGATAATCTTTTTATATAGTATATATATATAAAAATGATGTGTGTCCTTTATGGGCGTTCAAAGTGTCCAACCGATTTCTATGAAATTTTTATTCAAGGTAGTACAGTCTTTAGGGAAGAAAGAATTTGAATTCGTTTTATATCTGTAAGATAAATGATATTTGGGATTATAAGTATGTACCATGTAATGCCCTCCAGATGTGCTAACATTTATTCTGACTCTCAGGCCGCTATTAAGGTCATAGAATCGCTAATGGTGAGGCTAGAACTTGTCGGGGAGTGCCAAACTTCTCTCTCAGCCACCTCGGAATGCCTCGGCATTGTGTACCGGGCCTTAGCGGCATTGCAAGGAACTGCATGGCTGATGAGCTCGCTCGGCGGGTACCCTGGAAGTTATCACTCAATGCAGGAAGAGGCTGAGGGCTCCTTTTGCTGCTTACGGACTTCCCTTCGATAGATGGGGTCTCTGTCGACTCAGCGAGCGCTGGGAAACTACTACGACTTGCAGAATGGTGGAGGGTGGACCGTAGGCGTTCGAAGGAACTGAGATCGCTAACAAAGCGGCAACTCTGCATTCTCGTTAGTCTGAATATGGTCTCCAACCCTTTCTGCCGCAGACTGAGGTTCAAGTACCTAGGCTCCTACTTCTATAGCACCCCTGATGAGCTCTCTGGGTTGGAAATTGGTAATTTGCGTGACTTCATTCGGGGTACGCAACGTTTCTCCGGTTAACCTTTCTTGATTCCGATGTTCGCTACCGTTCTAAATAACAGGTGGTATCAAATGGACTTCTTTACTATGTCAAAGTGAGTTCCCCCTGGGGGGACTACCACATTAACCTAACCTAACCATAGAACAAACTGCGCATCGTTTAAAAGATACAAATATTTGACACAGATGCACAATATTTTGTGTGTACGAGTATATCATTACCACGAGCGCCTACAGCGCACTTACGAGTGTTCCCGCCATCGCGATACCAAAATCGAGCTTGGTGACTTCAATGCCAGCGCGAAGAAAGAAGTGATCTTTATTTATTTACTTATTTCTTTCAGATTTTCATAGCCTAGTTCGTTAAAATAAAAACATACTTAACCTGATTATATAATAAAAGATTGCATAAGCCTAATAAGATAATTTGGCATGGCATTCATATATAGGAGTTCAAATTCGGATACGGAAAAATAGTAAACGGAAAACAGATCAAAACAGATGGTAAACAAAACGTTATACAAACAACTTTATTTAAATTATTATTATTTTCGGCCTTATGTTTATGAATCGACTATATAATTTATAGAGCTTGAGGCCAGGTTTGTATTAGGGAATAATATGAGAAAACAACAATTTTTCAAAGTGGTAGAGGTGATAGCTGCTATTTCGGAGATCACTACATTTCCTCATCAGACCTCTTTCTTTCTAGACTTTACCTGGCTTTGAACCATGGTACACGGAGTTGCTAGGCGAGCACGCAAGAAGTGTAAAATTAAGGCAAGTTTTGCACGGTAAATTTTCACTGCAATACACTAAAATTTAGCTGCAATGGACAACTGGGTCCAACAATTTTTGCAACGATAATCATATCGGAAAATTAAAAATCAAATTTACTTGAGATACATCACTATTTACTCGAGTTATCCGTTCCACAGACGGACGGACATACATACGTACTTTGGCTTAATCATTTTCGCTATCAAATCTGACAATTTTGATATATGTATATCTGTCGCAGTTGCTTTATGCTGCCAAAGAGCCAGGTGTTGCGCTTTGAAATTTCAGCGAAATCGAAAAATGTCAAATTTCTTCGTAGCGTAGACATTCAGTTGACGAGGGGGAATTGAAGTAGGTATCTGTTTTATTATTATGTTCTTGAAGACTTGGTCATAATTTTTATTCTTTATCATAGAAATGTTTGTTCTTACAAACAACTTTTTGAAAATATAATCAATTCTAATTTGATACTTCATTCACGTCCAGGTTTTTCAGTTGCTAGTGGATGGAAGAGATCGGGCTGCTTAATGTTAAGACAAATATATTTCTTGTCATTTTATCTACACAACTCCCGTACAGTGGCAACTTCGAATTCTACGTTATTGATTAAGAAATATGAATGTTCTTTCCAAGTTATGTACAAATGTGTATTACTTTAAATATGAATAATGAAATAAAAAGACATTAAAGATAGTTGAATTATTTGTTTTATTTATTAATCAATTTCAAAATCTAAACATGGATTTATCAATGAAAAATAAACAATAACTATAACAAATTAACTGGAATCACAACTCATTATTCAAATCGGTTTAGAACAAACAGTTTAAGTTTTATTTAAAAACAAACATCTTTTTTAATGGCTTTTGGTTGGAATTTATTTACTAAATTGAAAGTAAAAATAATTTTTTTATTTTTTTTTTTTTTGTTTAGAAAATAAGAGTTAATTTTTGAAACAGAGTAGCTAAAGTTTCGCATGGTCTTATATATGTAGGTATGTAAAAGCGAATGATTTGTTTGACAGAGCTTTTTCGTGCACAAATTTTATAGCACTAATTTAAATTTAAATGTTTAGTATAAAACAAAATTTGTTTATTTAAAATCGAACAGAGCTTTTTTATAGGTCACTAGAGTTATCCTTGAAGTAGTAAACAGTTTTTCCTATTATTAGCATTTTTCCGCTATAGTACTTTACTTATAGGAGTTCGGAGTATGTGTTTTCTCTCCTCGTTAACTGTGTACGTTATAACTTTTTGAGGCATGAACAGTATGGAGATTATTCAAAATCTCAAAATATGTAGTTAAGGTATTAATGGGGTTTGAAGAAAGTTTAATATACATATATACATACTACATATATGTGTACTTAAAAACAACTCCCGGTTTTATTTTAAAAATCTTGAATACTCAAAACGGAATGTTAATATTAAAGCCAGCTCTAAGTATTCACGCCGAATTTATTTTTAATGAATTTCAAAGTTATTAGCCAAATCAAGCTTTGGTGAAAGAATTTTGACTAAATAACTAAAATACTTTGTTGATAGTTGGCAACTTTTTATTAATGTCGACTTTAGCTGCAAATAAAGTGGAATTTTAAATATTTGAGTATAGAAAACTTAAACCGTACGTTTTAAATATGTAATTTCAAGCATTATTTCAAGGATTGTACAAAATAGTAGTAGAGAAATTGCATAAATAGTGATGAGGAAAGATATTGTTTCTATATCTTATTTATAATTTCATTTTCGTTATCTACAATAAAAAAAAAAACTTTTCTTTATGTTTTACTTTTCTTATGGTTACAACTCCGATAAGACGAATAACGGTTGTATTGGCGACTATGGCTTGACCATATCCCCTACAAGGTCCACATCGGTATGGTCAGACATTTTTTGCAGGGTCGAAGATAAGTTATCGATTGATCCTGCAAACGATGAAAAAAAGCCAGGTCATACTGTTTATGCTTCCGCACGTTCGTATCCATTAAAATTTTTCACTTGCACATTGTGTAATGCATCGAAGAGCAAATGCAAAATTGGATTATTTTCCCTTCTTATATGCAGACGTTGAAGAGAATATATTTAGTGAGAAAGACTGGGAAATAGCAAATGTGAGAAAATACCAAACAAAATACGTGGAAAAAGTAAGAAAAATGGGAACAATTTCTTAATACTGAGAATGCAAAATACTTGAGGAATATAATTTCGAAAGCTTCGTAAGTTAAGCTTTAGAACTTTTACAAAGAAGTGTTGGAAACGTGAATAAAATATTTCTGTTCATACGATACATATGTATGAAAACCTATTAATTAAAGAGAATATTTTGGACTTGTCGGATTTTTCAATATAAAGTTGTTTGTCAACTGTCCATGTGTAGTGCAGTGTTTAACAAAAGTCGGTTTCGAACTTTAAAGAATAAAGTTAATACATCAGCGCCTCTTAATCCCAATATTATGTTACTATGTTCAGAAAAACTAAGTTCAACACATGTTTTGTCATATCAACAAAAAAGAAATGTATTAGGTAATTATTTTATTGAAAAAGAAAACAAATACAAATTTCTAATTTGGCAATTAATTTTAAAGAACCTTGTTGTTGTGGGATCATGTTATTTTTTTTTAAAGCTTAGATATTTTTCTTCTAGATTCATATTAAATCTTTCGAAAGCACTCGGTCTATTTCATCTAATGACAACTTTATTAACCAATTTCGAGTTAATTTTTTTCAGCAATGATGTTAGTTTTTGCACTTTTCAAAAATATCTCAACTTCGATAATAAATCGTAAACAACCTTGGTATTATGACACCATATGTTTATATTTATTTTAAAGGCTAGATAGTATCTACTTTCAATACAATTTAAATTATTGAAATATCTTCATTAGTTCGAAAGTTATGATTTTTAAGTTTCAAAGTTGCAAAGTGCGGGGGTATGAATGTAATACGTCCCTGTTTCTCATGCATTAAGGGTCCATTAATTTTTTTAGGCAAATATATTGCGCAATAAAAATGTAGAGATACTACGAAAATCGAGTCTTCTTAGTTTTCTGCAAAAAAGTTACTGCCATTTAACAGCGCAAAAATTACAAATGTACCTAAGGCGTCGTGCACATATTACGTAACGCGATTTTTGATCATTTTTTATGCAAAATACTTGCAATATCAACACTGATCCCGCGGTAATTATGAATTGGTCAGAGTACACTCACTTCCCACCAGTGTACAGTGTGGCCATTGAATTGTGTGGAATTTTGTTTTTGTGTAAATATATCATACATATATTCTTTCCAGAACTTAAACTGATTTTCACGATATAAATTAGGAAGACTAAAATAAAAAACATTTCGAATTTATAATCCTTTATTTCATGCCAATTTCTGCTATCATTTTGAAACATTTTAAGAGCAACTTAAAAGTCAGCCGCTCGTGTTGAGGGATCGAGTGCAGATCCGGGTAATTAATATCAAAAATTATAGAAAAGCTTTTTCTATTAGCTACTCGACAGATAATGGCAAAACCTCGATCAAAGATATTCACAATGTGAGTGAGGGTGAGCAATCTGGCACTATTATTCGACAATAATCCGTAAAAATTTTTCGCTCCGTGAAGACTCAACGTCGGTAAGGTTCCACGATGCAGAGAAAAGAAGGTGACGACAAAAGCACTTCCGTTACTTCGTACTTACCTCGTACTCGCATCCTTGCTTTATGGTGTGCTTATTATCATTTATAACTTTTTGATGATCTTTCGTAAGACATGTGTTTTTTCGCGTGGTTTATTTTTTGGTTAAAATTTGTGAATATGTGGTTTGTTAATTATTGTTTGCTTTTGTGCTTAGATTTGATTGGTAAGTATTTTGTGAAGAAAGCATTGAGATAAATGTTCCATATTCCGGCAAGTTAAAAGTTCAATATATATGATATTATCAATAGGGTGACCCAAAATAAGAAATTAAAAATTAAATTTTGTTTGAAAAGTTTGAGCAAAACTTGCGATCAAATTGAAAGTAATTGAACTAATTGAAATATCTAATTAAATTAGTTTCAGCTAATTGCAAAAAATTGCAATTATTTTTCAATTATTCTAATCGTAATTGATTAGTAATTGAAAATAAACTAATTGAAGTTTTCTAATCAACTATCTAATTGTGAATAGGGATCTACATAATCTAATCGCTAATGATTGCAATTACTAATCATTATTTAACAGCTATGGTTGCAACTTTCTCAGAAAAGTGAAAAACACAAACGGGCTATTACAATAAACGCTTTGACAATACCCATTTGTTGATTGTGAAACCTTAAACAACTATAATGCTGACTGGTCAAATTTTTTGTTGTTGTAGAAATATGCAGGATGTCGTCTATTTCTAAGCAAATTTGAGGAATAAAAGAAGTATGCAAATCAGCTGATGCTCAACTACGCGCTAATAGAAAAGAGTTGACTTACTTTCAGCGACGCTTTGTGACTTATTTGAGAATCTTTTATTCAACTATAGCTATCAAGGCAAACCTAAAACTCAAAGCAAACCAAGCATTTTTTCTAGCATAGCCTTTACGGTATAACCTTGTAGATATATGTATATGTAAATGTATGTATGTAGCTATGAGTGTACTAAGCGCGAAAAATGAAAAATTCATTCAAGCGAGCTAATCTAATGATATGGAAAATTTAAAAATATCGATACCAAATTTTTGTGTTATTTATAAAGTTACATACATAAATACATAGGCATGCGTTTTATATATGTAGATACATATGTATGTATATGCATATATTTTGCAAGAAATTTAAGACATTTTTTAAAGAATAAAAATCCTTTACCAACGACAGCACACAGCATCTTGAAAAAGATTGCAAATAGTTATATATCGATATTAAAACGCTTGAACGCCACCAATTCATATATGTACATGTCTAAATACCCTGAAGAAAAAAATGGCAATTGCAAAAATGTATCCAGTTTAAAGTTAGCTACTTTCAGAGAATATCGAATAAGTTAACTACAAAAAAAAAACACCTTTAAATTAGTTGAAAAGTTGAAAACAAATTTTCTCAAAAATCACTTAAAACTTGCACTCTAATGGGCTGCATACTCGAACATTTTCTATATATTCTGAATAAAAAGTTTGAAATATTGATAAACATTTTTTGAAGTTTCTCTAATTTTTAGCTTAGCTATAGATCAAACAAGGCTTTAAATTAAAACAATTAAAACTAAAAAAATAAAAAAGTTTTAAAGCAATACCATTTTGAAGTTTAGTTCAAATTTTTTTTTTTACCACCACGGTAAGTACTTGTCTTGCCATAAATTCTGTTACAAATTTTACAATGCTTTCAGCGAGGACAAATTCGCAGAAAAAGTGCCGTTATTTTTTATTATAATTTGTATGCAGAGTCTACTCCTATATAAATAGCAATCAGTTCATTGTTTGCTTTCGCTTATTAACCATGGAGTGGGAGATAAAGAAAATCGTATTGCGCTGATTGCTTTACATAAGTGTGGAAAAAGTGAAATAAAATTTATGAGCTTCTCAAAAAACTTAATATTTCGATAATGTTTATTTACCGCACTATTGATCGTTTTTCCCAAACGTCACCATTACATAACAGAAAGAGAAATGGTCGTCCTCAGCTTAAAAACTGTTCGCGAACGCATTCGCAAAGAAGCCCTTAGAAAAAAAGAAAATTATGTCAAGGGAAATCGATACATCTACCAGATCAATGCCAAGACTTATTCGAGATGATTTCCACATGAAATCCCACTGCCGGTCAACTGATCATTTTCCGGCAACGCTCTTGAAGCAAATTAGGCTCAACGCATGCAAGCGGCTACTTCAGTGGCACGCGGTCGACGGTCATGAAAATATCCTTTTTATTAGAATTTTTCGGGTACATCATTTCCGAGTAGAAGAAGAGTTTGAACTTGTCCAAAACTGCCGCGTGAAGCAAAAAATTTCGAGTGAGAGTGTAATATAGAATATGCCCGAAGAGCAACAGTTTTAGTTTTAAGTTTCAAAAATTTAAGAAGAAGATGGAATAACACATGCCATGATTATTTGTGTAAAAGTGGTGGGTGAGAATAACATTTTAAGGCAAAATTTAATATAAATAAACTCATGTTCGGTAATACCAAACAATTATTAAATATTGCTATATGCTATTATAATGTGAAAAAAATTCAAACTTTTACCTTGCACTTCAAAAGAAGAAGTTAGTGCAGAAAGTTCACAGTAGGGTAGTGCATTCGTTTTTCCCTCTATTTACAACAATTGGTAATTAGTGATGAAGGTCATTATATAATTTTATGCCCTCTTATAAATCTAACTTGCCTGCTGATGGCGCTTCCTTGTTTGATTTTCTACTTTATTTAGGTTGTTTTATTTATGGTTTTAAGTCAGGTTTGGAATTGCTAAAAATGCACAAAAAATGGAAATGTTTGTATTACATCGGTGTTTTCTTTTTTCTGCAAGCACTTTATTAAAGCATAAAGGGAACGGTGAGGTACATCAAGTATGTCATGGATAAGATGTATGAGAATCATTGGTATACTACCGACACCTGCTTTCTGAAAAGAGCGAACAGGGTGTTGGGGAAAGTCCTTCTTAGACCAAAAAAAAAAACACACATGGTACCATAAACTTTATGAATTTCACGATGTGCATATCTTACCTTACCAGAAGGAAAAGGATTCAACAGGGCATTTCCTATGTATATGTTCTAATTTCGCTAGGCTGAGATGAAGCATATTTGAGTCAGATATATTGATAATGGGAAACGTGCACTATCTGTCCATTAAAGAGTCTAGAAGATTTGGCGAGGTGAAATGAAGTGTCATCAACATTTTTCCGTATTCTTTTCCCTATCTCTCATGGCATTCATCCATTCCAGGCCTTAAGCGCAATTGGCAACTATGCCTGAGTGCTTGGAAACCGATTTCGGCTTTTCGGCTTGCCTCAATTCCATACCATTCCAATATGCCAAATTCCTATCAATCCGAATTTTATACTTTGCACACAACAAAGAAAAATGAAACAAACTTTAATTAACGTTTCAAAGTTTTTGATTGGAAATTTTTGATAATTTTTAGGTATGCAGTTTTTTATCTCATAGAATTTCAGCATTTAAGTCTGAAGTGACTAAAAATGTCGAATGATTTTTGAGAGTTGTTCAAATTTTACTAATATAAGTTGCCACTGATTTTTAATATATTTTTATATTGATGGTCTTGCACATTGCGTGCCATATAAATGACATGCGTTAAAAGAAAAAAAGTTTCAAATTGGCAATTACACTTTAGTGATGGGACTCATGAAATTTACTCAAACATTAAAAAAAAAACTTATCTAATAGAATGGACAGTGTTATTAATTACTTTGATGTAGTTAAACTCTTTAAAAATTTTAAAAATTAAATGAAATATGAAAATCATCGTCATTTTTTATAACTTCTCTTTACAGAAGGTATCTCTTTTTTATTATCAATAATTTTTTCATCACGTTTATTCGTCTAAACGTGTAAGTATCTCCTACAATGTGCAGCATTTCTTGAACATTGCTTGAAGTATTGCTTTTTCTTCAAACTTCATTCATATTTGTTAACAATTTTTCGGAATACGACATCTATAGACATACATAAAATAGCATTTTATTTTATATTATATAAAACTTATTTTTCATTATTTTTTATTTATTTCCTTTTAATATAGCCACAACTCCTTTAAAACATTTTCTGGAATTTACCTAGCTGTGAATTCTTTTATGCGTTGAACTTTTATGCAAAATATCTATAATTAACACAAACATCTACCACTTGATAGCAATTTGCAATTTGAGGCTTTAATGAAATCTAAATACTTGTACAAGTGCATGAAATGGAAATTTCTACGCCCAAGGTGCTCGCCCAATGCAGGTTTGCTTTACTCGAATTGCAAATGATAGCTTTAAATGCGGTCAATGTAACCAGCTGTGACTCTGCAAGTTTAAAGTCTGCTCGTTTCTATCGGCCAATATTACAAATTAAGTAACGAAATTTAGATAAGTTTTCATTATAATATGCAGAAAATTGAAGGTCAAGCTGTGTGGCGGACAATTCCTTAGTTGCACGATGGTGTCAGGTGTGTAATATCAAAACCCCCAAGGGTTCGGCCCATGGAGGCCAAACCCTTTTTTTTTAATTTTTAATCAGTTTAAGTTGTCATATTTTTAACTAAAAATAAAAATAAAAATAAAAATAAAGTTTAAGTTATCAATCTTAGCGTAATATAATGTTCGGTCATACGAAATAAGACTTCGGAGGTAATTTTGTCGTTAAATATTCGAACTCATTATTATCTCCCATAGTGGGTATTTTTGACCTTTATTAAAAAAGTACTTTTGTTAACCGTTCGCTGACCTTAAAATCGTATCGTGTGTTCTGACCTTGTGTGATTTAATACATTTTGTACGAAAAAATTTTAAACCAGAAAATCGTTTGCATTTTATTTATTATGAAACCAAATTTTACATTTTGTTTATGCAATTGCGGCACACTGTACGTGTAAAAAACCAGCATATTAGATTAATTTGGATCTACAATGAAATCTTCGTATCGTTCGCGCCATTTTTGATTAGGGGTCGTGCACATATTACGTAACGCGATATTTGATCATTTTAGACACCCCCCATGTCCCGAAACATTGTTTTTATTAATCGTGGAATAAAATACAATGTTAATTGATATATGTTATATATTAGGCAAAGGGAAATCACATGTCACATTTCGTCACAAATCGCAAATCAGTATCAAAATTCAAAACGGATGCCGCAACTTAAGCAGTTGACCAAAGAAGAGTAACGCAGCTGAATAAATATTTACTTTTGTCAGTCACTGAAGTTGTGTATGCAGACCGAATGGAAAAGCTAAAATTTTGCTTGCGAAATTTAAGTAATTCAATTTCATCATAAACTTACTATGCAGATTTTAAGACCTTAGGGAATTTTTTGAATTTGCTTCAGCGCTAAAATAGCTTCGTTCGATAAATAACTTACTTACGCCACTGCTATGGATACGCAGCTGAATTGCATTCAATCGAAGTTGCTGTGCATTTTAGTAGTTAAGTTTCAATTATGCTATGCCTGACGAAGTTGATTGAAAGTGTGAGTGATTTATACGGCGGGAATTGGTTACGCTGTAATTTTAGTTGGTTGTTCATCAGCAAATTAAAGTAATGTAAGATTGTTTAAAACATAAGTAGAATACTTGAAAATTTTTGTCTAGTACTCACGCTATATCTATGGACCTGGAACTATAAGGAGGGTTATAAGAGATCTAAAGGCAGCGCTGGTACTAAAAATTAGTAAGTTTATGATAGAAAAATGTGTAATCAATTTATTCCTAAGACAATAGTCAATTAGCAAAAAATCAGATAATCAGTTTTCTCATTTTAAAGCAATATACTGTAATTTTAATTAACGAAAGTGAGTAAGCAAACAAAAATTAAGTTCTTATTTGTGCCAGACTACAAATATTTAAACAATACACAATAACGTTTATGTGGGGTTCAAATGACGTATGCCGTTTTCATCTCAGTTATCCTTTTTTTAACGTTTCAACTCAAAATTAGATTTCGTTATATTCCTCGTTTTTCGTTTTGAAATATCATTGTACTGATAGCAGTTAGTAGTAGCAATAGTAAAAAATAGTGGTAGAAGTTATTAAAACATAATGGTAGTAATTAGTAGTACCATTAGTAAAAATAGTGGCAAAAATAAGTCAAAATAGTGGTCGAAATTAGTAGTAGTATTAGTAAAAATAGTAATAAAAGCAAGCAAAAATAGTAGTAGTAATTTTTAGTACACAATCCACAAACAGGCCGATCCTGGAATATGCGCCAACTATTGCGAGGTCAGCCTTCTTAGCATATCGTATAAGGTTGTGTCGAGCGTATTGTGTGAACGACTGAAGCCCACCGTGAACGAACTGATTGCAACTTATCAGTGTGGCTTTAGACGTGGCAAATCTACCATCGACCAAATATTCACGTTACGCTAATTCTTGGAAAATACCCGAGAAAGAAAAATAGACACATACCAACCTTTTGTCGACTTCAAATCCGCTTTCGATAGCACGGAAAGAAGCAATATTTGAATTTGGTAACCCAGCAAAACTAATACGGCTATGACATTGAGCAACACCACCAGCTCTATCACAAAATATTAGGACTCTGGTGAGTTGAATAAATTTGAAATTGCCAAAAGTTGTTTGGTTTTTAAAAAATAATAATAGTTTTTGTTTAATACTATTTCGAAAATATCGTCTTAGATCGTCCAACAGTTAAAGCTGTGTGAGAAACAATCTTCCAAAAATATCAAAGATCAGTTCGAAAATTGCATTACTGCGATTCTGGTGAAGAAATTTTTAAATATTTGTATGCAGATAATCTGGACCGAGTTCATACTAATTAAATTTTTGTGGTCTTTATAAGTAAACATAATTTTTTATAGTATTTTTCAAAAAGAGCACTTAAACTCGGTTCAGATTATTTTAAATATTATTGCGAAATATTTTGGTCGATTGCCTAAAGTATAATTTCCAGGGGAAAATAATATAAATTCACTTAAAAAATTATCAATTAAGTTTTTTGGCAAATAATTATTCAAATCGGTTACAAACATTCTCCATATAACAAATAATAAATATAATAAGTTTAGATGATACATATATTTGAAATATTGAAATACAATTGATAACTTTACAGTTAACACTTTTTTCACATTAATGAAAGTTATGAAGTCAGGTTTGAGTCATGATGATCTTTACTTCTTTTCTTTTGTGTACAATTTTTTACTTTGGCTTTATCCGTGCATATAACTCTCGCTTAGGTGATGGTTTTTCATAAATAAAAAGAAGATATAATTTCACGTTTAAATAATAAAAAACTTCACTATATAATGTACATATACTATTAATATTGGGCGACATTGGGTTTGTTGTAATGCGCAAAATTAGTAAACTTAAGTATAGAGGTTTGAACATAGCATGCATGGAATTACCTCTTTCATAAAATCGTATAATTTTGTTACATTTTGCGGTAATTAAAAATTAATTGTTTCCCAAACCGTCGTTAATAGGTATCTTGAATTTGCCCCACCTATGTAATATATTTAATTATAATAACAAAATCGTATCGCAACAAAATATATGATTATTGATAACGGTTCTTAGATGCTTTCATTCAAATTCAATGGAAATCGGCTTAAATAAAACAGAAGTCCAAAAAATGAATTCAGAATTAAGAATATTTATTGATATTTTCAAACCGATGCGCAAATTTTGTATGTGTGGCGAATTCAGATTTTTTTAAATAATTTATTTACGAATGAAAATTCGCTGACTTTCCACTACATCATTGCGAAGCGGAATTACATACAAATTTTTTATATCTGCTTTAACCCTTGAAATAATATTCATACAAAGGCAAAGTGTATAAGTAAACTAACCTATGTATCTGGAAGTGTTATTCTTGGTATTTCCACTTATCAAATACATGGCTGCCATTTACATATTATATGTACATACATATACATACATACACAATATGTGCATGCACAATTTTTAGGTCACCCGGGGCGTATGAGTAACGAAAATTCTGCGACAAATATTTAATTCTTCTGAAGTTTGGCAAGCGCTGAAAATTAATATTTAAATAAAAAGACAAATGTTTTGCATTGCAAAAAAGTTATAAGTTATTGAGTGCAGTCACAAAACATATGAATTCTATTGCACACATGTGTATTGATTCTGTGGCCTTCATTGAACTCGAAGGATGCGAGGGCTAAGACTTCATTATTGACATGATGTCGTGTGCAAAAAATCTACAGACCATTCACCTGGGAGTGGTCAGAAACAAATCGATTACATGCGATAGCTTACGTCTTTTGGGTAACCCCTTTCAATTGCACACGTAGTGGCTTCCGAGCGGCCGTTAATATCAAGTTAAAGTGAGAATGCGATCCAATTAGTCCATTAGTTCGGCTTCGAGCGGCCATCTATGTATATTAAAGGAAGTAATATATACAAAGTCATGCTCAAAAAAAGATCTCTCTGGTCTGGAATCTGGTTTGACGCTAGACTTGGGACCGGCTTTAAAAATAAATAGCACTACATAGAGAAAAATGATTTAGGTAAGTTTTCATTCATATTGAAGAAACCTTAACTCAATCGTGAGAAAATGTCGCATTTTGAGGAAAAAGTCACATCAAAATAATGAACATTTTTTTTACGTTCTTTTATTTTTTTTTTCAGTGTATGAAAGGTAGTTTGTTCTTGGTTGATACATATGATTGGAATGGACAAAGAATCCAATGGAATGAAAAAACTTTAAAAAGTGCCCCCAGAAGTACCCACTTAAAAGTAAAACGGTGTCTTTCCGAAACTGTTTTGTCCAACTTTTCTAAATTTAGAGCACACTATAAATTTAAAACAGTAATCATAATTTCGAAAATTGCAGAAATCGTACTGCAAACCATGACGAGTCACTTTCAAAAAATCAACAAATTAAAATTTTTATTTTTTTTTTATTTTTGGCCTTATTTTTTATGAATCGTCTGTATAATTTATAGAGCTTGTGGCCAGGTTTGTATTATGAATAATATGAGAAAACAAAAATTTTTCAAAGTGGTAGAAGTGACAGCTGCTTTTTCGGAGATCACCACTGACCACCATCTGACTTCTTTTTCTTTCTAGACTTTACCTGGCTTTGAACCAGGGTACACGGAGTTGCTAGGCGAGCACGCAACCACTCAGCTATGCTAACTGTGTGAAAATTTTTTGTTTTTCTCACTATTCCTATCTCCAACCACTATTCCTATCGTAGGAAGTTGGGAGCAAAAATGTAATGAATTTGTTCGAGACAAGTAATGCTTACATTTAATTTCGCCATGCAGACTTGAGAAAATCCAAGATGGCTATTCATAGCTGAAATAAATTCTTGTTTCACGGGGAAAAGTTAACTAGTTTTATTGCATATAAAAAGTACACTTTATTTGAATTTAAAAAAAGCGCCGGGTGTTTATTAACTGGTGATTCAAGGGCAGTGCAGATATATGTTTATTTTTTTCTTAGTCAACAATCTGGTTGTCAAAAAACAGTGATTAAGAAAGAAGATTTCAAAATAACTTTTAACGAGGTTTTAAAAAGGTAAATATAGATTTATTGAAAAAATTAAGGATATACTAAAATTTTAGTGTGCACCAAAGACGTTTTTAAAATAATAAGTTTGTGATGTGCGTCTTAATGTTGTACAGTTTTACACCACCTACATATATGTCAAACAGGAGAGATGCAAAAAAAAGTGCAATTTCAAAAATATTCTTGAAGAAAATTGTTACACAGAGCCAAAAAGTTCACCTATAGTTAAAGAAATCGACGTCTAAAAAAGATTGCTGGCTAAGGAGAGCCATAGGGCATAGAACATCTCCTTCATTTTATTTTGAATTTCTTCTAAAATTTATTGAAAACTACTGGCTTACTTATTTTTATAGAATTTTCACCAAAAATATGCAATTGTAAGATCGCCTTTTTAAAAGTTAAAATTTTAAAAGTTAAAAATCATGTAAAGTAAATTAGTAATCACTTTTACCAGAATCTTATTGTATTTATTAATAAGGAAAACTTTTTATTTTTTAAAGAAGCCCTTTTTAAATCATATCTTACTTTTAATGTCTTAACATACAAATGTACTTTGTGAATAATCTATTTTTTTTTGTTTTTAGTTTGGTATTATGAATATTGTGCTTTAAGTTTTTGTATTTCCAAAATGAAAATTTTTGATTAACTTATTTATTGTTCCAGAGGTTTTCAATGTATAAAGTTATAATTATTTTCAAAACAAAAATTCTTATTCTAAAGTGACGCTCTCTTTTAATTCCCTTGTCTTTCTTGTGCATTTATGTAAAAGATGCTGGTTGTGGAATAAAGGTCCTGTCCGAACCTACTATATTAAAGTAGCAGAAATGGAACTCACTTACCAACTGTTATATTTATTTTAATTGTTCTTGTATTATGAGCAAATATGTAAAACCTCAGATAATGTTTATTATCAGAAAATAATGTACTTCAAAAAACTTAGGTGGCGGTAACTTCAAATTGGTAAGATCATCGGCTTAATAAAATTAAGATGAGTTTCTAATGAAAACCAAGATTCCCTCCATAATTACATTGAAGAGGTTTTCATTTTGCTGGTAGGTTTTATTGAAAAAGTTCTCATCTTAATTCTACTGGTCTTCTTCTCAATTAAATTAACAATTTTTCATCCTAATTTTGTAGGCTATCTACTGGATTTTGTTGAAAATGGGTTCATCTTAATTCGACGGGACACCTTTTTAATTACAATGAGAAGTTTACATCTCAGTTTTACAGGTCCTTGATTTTATTAAAAGGACATATCCAGTCGCAATGAGAAGGGTTTCTCCCGAGTATTGGAAGAAAATCGTAGAGAAACCCGATAGAATTTTTTTCTGATTTATGGAGCTGTATAGGTTTTAGGCAAATTATGTAAATTAATAATATAAATGAATGAATCTTGAAGAAAGATTTGTTCCAAAACCCCTTCTAGATAGGGTTGACACCTATTTAAAACTTTATATAAAATGATTAATAAAATAAATTAAATATTACAATACGTGCATGAAAATAATATCATAGATTTTTTGTTTATTTATATGTACCTATTTGTAGTATTATCCGTATGTGTGTGTTACTTAAGCAATTGGCCTTATCGGCTTGTAGCTACGTAAGCAGTTCCCAACAAAAAAAAGGAAAAAAAGCGATCAGAAACTTTCATTATTTTTTCCTTTGCTATTTGCGCATTGCATATCACTTTTGTCGCGACTATCCTGTTTTATTTCCGCTCCAGTATAAAAAAATGTATGTCTGTATCTTTTATTTATTTGTTGTTGTTGAAATTTCATCCATGCGTGCAAGTTAAAGCACGCCTTTCTCCCTCTCGGTGAAAACGACACAATTGCATCTCGTATTGTTTTCTTGTGTTGTCTGTTTTGTTAGCAGTCATTTTAATTTTTCTAGATTTCTTTTTTTTTTTGGTAGTTGTTTTATTGTTGATTTCATGTGCATTTCACCGTCGCGCTACAGGAAGTAAATTGTTTTGCTGTCTGTCGCTTTGTTGTCGTTATTCTTTAAGTTTCAGGAACTACAAATGGAGTTGTTGCTTTTGCGAATGTTGGGTATGTTTGCAATGTCTATTTTCTGCCATCTCAAGCAACACTTCTTCTTTCGGTTGCAGTCCATATACAAAACATACTTGAATTCACTTCTAAAATGAGCTAATTTGAACACAAAAAAAAGTTGTATGTAAGTTGCTGAGTTTGCAATTTTTGTAGATATATAAAAAAATTCGTATCGTTCTGGCCTCTTTTTTTATTCACATATCTTCTCGCCTCGAACTCAATGTATGTACATATATTTTGTTTGCTTGTGTTGTTTTATTATCCTATTTTAAAATGCGAATATTGTGGCAAGAAAGCGCATTGCGGTGTAAAATTGCACCCCAAAGTGCATTTTGCGCTATTAGAATTCTTTCCCGACCTTTTGCACTCTTCTTTGTTCAGCACTGCCGTTTTAAAATTGTTTTTTTTTCCTTTTTTTGCTTTCCGCAAAAATTGCCATTTAAGGCTACACAATTGAATGTTTAATTTAACATAAATTATATGCTCGTAATCTGAGGCGCATACAGAAAAATATTTTGGTTTTATGATACATAATTATTTGTATACTTTCTTAATTTTTAGTTGATTTATGAGCCAACGCTGGTAATACTATGCACATCTCATACTTTTACATATTATTTCACATTTATGGTTTTTCAATATAATTCTTCTGCCATGAATGAATATTTTTATTTTGATTGGAATGAACATTGTATGCCGGGTTCGATATGAAAAAGGCATTTTCCAATATCGATCTTAAAAACGCATTATAGAAAAGCTATTAGTGTATGGGTCTTTAAATTCAAGACTATTCCATTTAAAGAAAGCCAGTTACGAAATTCCTTTGGGAATCATGTAGTTGACTCAAAAAAAGTTCAAAAGGCATCAAAAGCGGTACGAAGGTATTATATTTTATCCTAAAATATGAGAAGAAAATCAAAAGGAGCATGAATGGATAAAAAAGGTGCTCGAATTTTACAATTAGTCATTGTAAAACATTATTCAATATTGATTGTTGTTAACTTATTTCCACGACACCAGTTATAGAAATCACTAAGCTCATTGTGAAGAAAGCAAATATCAGAACAACATTATACATATTATTATTTGACATGATCCACGACGGACTGAAAGCAGAAGGTGCGCCGTCAGTGGCACCGCTACTTTGGTTTTGTCGATTCTCAACTACAAGTAGAATCAAACTTTTTTCTCAGCGGCACAGATGGAAGGAGGATGGTTCCAGGCGTAGAAGTCCATGCAAGTGGGGGAAGTCTTTGATTTCCAACCAACTGCGAGTGAACAGAACGGTTCATCTGTTCATCTGGATTGCTCCAAAACATCCGTTGGGGAGTGAGCTAAAATGAGAAGGCAAAACTGGTGGCGTAAAAACTAGCTTCCAATGGAAAATTCTAATACGCCTCGAATGAAATATCCCTTTTGTGACGGGCAAGGTATTAAGGAATTTGATTTGATGACATGCTCCTGGAATTCCCGAACTCCTAATGGGGAAGATGCCAATGCCTAGCTGGTTGATGTCCTCAGGAGAGCGAAGGCTGACTATCACTGCCATCATGGAAATGAAATTGACGGGTAAGGTAAGGGTGCCATTGGACCTTGCAACGTCTACTACAACTACCAGCGCCAGCTTGGTGTTGAATTTGTGGCGGGAGAGAGTCTTCGTCGCCAAGTACTGCATCTTAGCGTGATTATTTAACACCTCGCTATTTTGTGTCTACGCTCCGAAGGAAGAGAAAGATGATGTGATCAAGGATCACTTCTACGAGCGCCTAGAACACTTCTACGGGGGCTGCCCCGTAACGTTATCAAATTCGTGCTATGCGACTTCAATGTCAGGGTGGCTAAGGAAGTGATTTTTGGTCACACTGTCGGAAAATTCACTCTCCACGAGTAAACCTCCGTCGGATTGAAACTGATCGACTTTGCAAGGTCCCGAAACATGATAGTCTGTAGTACGAGGTTTCAGCACAGGACGATACACCAAGCCACGTGGCTGTCTCCATAGCGTAAACTTCGAAACCAAATCGATCATGTAGCGATAGGCGGAAAGACCGACCATCGGCTCAGATAATTATCTTTTCGGAGCCAAGATGCGTTGCAAAAAGAGGGTAGGGAGGCGAGACCAATGTGTCTGGAGATGAACGAGGGCAAAACTAAGTACCTCCTGTCATCAAATAAACCGTCAATGCATTCGCGTCTTGGCTTCCGCATCATTGTTGGAAATTACACTTTCGAAGAAGTAGAGGGTTTTGTTTATCTTGAAACAAGCGTTAATACTTTGAATAGAGACAGCCTCGAAATCCAACGTAGAATTTCTCTGGCAAACAAGTGCTACTTTGGGCTGAGTAGGTGACTGCGCAGTAAACTCTCTCTCTCTTGGCGAACCAAAACCACACTCTAAAAGTCTCTCATCATGCTCCTGCTATTGTATGGCGTTGAAGCATGGGCACTGTCAGCATTGGGTGAGACGGCCCTTGTCGTATTCGAGAGAAGAGTTCTCCGAAATATTTATGGACCTCTACGTCTTTGCAATGGCCAATACCGTAGATAATCGAACGTTGAGCTGTATGAGCTTTACCACAACGTAGACATAGTCCAATGAATTCCAGTGAAATACAGCGGCTACGTTTGCTGGGACATGCCGTGCGAATTACAAAGTTGACCCCTAATAGTATTACTCAAGTTTAATTTACATACACACATAACCTTTTTGGATAATTTTATGGGGAACTCCAAAATCGATTTTTTATTTTGTATTTCTTTTTCGAAGTCACGATTAATAGTTCCGATGCATTGTGTGACTGCATAAAAAATGTGAAGGAACTAAAATAGTCCTTTATTGTAGGATTAGAATAACTGCACTGAGAAGGCTTAAAACTAACGTGAAGTTTTATAAATATTCCCTTCTTTACAGCAAGGAAAATAAAATCTAGATTTTCTAAATTTTTAATAAATCTAAAGCAACACTTATTTCAAAAATTGTATTTTTCGAGGTAGCACTGAATATATTCAATAAAGATAGCCCGCGAGGTTTTTAGAGAGATAATTAAATGCAAAGTTATAACTAACGTAAGTGAAATCAGAATTTCTCAAGTGCATATATAAATATATTAATGCAAAAGCTTTTTAAAAAGCATATCATAAAAGGGTTGCCGATTTTCCAAAATGAAACAAATCTTTTCGGCGAGCGCGTCGATCATCATAACGTTGATTGTCAGCTCTGCGTTGTGAAAAGGAAAACTTTTTTCGTGACTTCATGTAATATGAAAAACAATAACTGTTTTTCAAAGTATTCTTCAAAACTAAAATTTTCCCAAAATATCTTAGAAAAATATTAAAAATTACGCGACTTATAAACAAATTGGGTTTTTTTGACCTTTTTTCAAATATTTTTTTAATAGAAATGAAGACTTTTGATGCATTTTTTGCCAAATAAAAAATTGTTATTTGTTTTACAAATAATTTAATTTTTACAGAAAATTTGAAGTTTTAATAACTTTCTCAATGTATGTATCAGACGTTAATTCACTGAAAACATTCGTTAATGTCTGCTAAAAATTAAAAGAGCAAAAAAATGCCCGATTCTCAAACAGCTGATAAATGACATCTGTTTTCGTAAGCAAGAGTAACTCGTCTAGCTCGCAGGAGCGCGTGTGTGTACTCGCAAGCGCACATGCGTGTCTGCGTCTTTGTGTGTATGCATGTGTGCGCTTGGCTCTATACTTGGATGATTTACATATGTAATTACCTACATACATATATCTATACTCATATTACGCCCTGGCTCTTTCTGAAGGCCAACATGTTTTTCTGGTTATTACGAAACGGTCGTTTCAACAAATGGTTAGGGCTTGTGTTAAATTTTTGCAATATAGTTTTTTCTTTCTTGCATTTTTTAAGACGATTGGTTTCTGATGAATAAATGTATATATGTAGTTGATTTTGACATTAAATGAGTTTCAAAATCAAATTTTTATAAATATGTATAGTATTCAAACTAAAGTACTTTAATGAAAAAAACACCTTCTGTTTCTTTTTATTTTGTTTTCTATCCCTGTTGTCTTGTATGATTTCCCTAAAAGTAGTGTCTTACTAAAATAGTTATAAAACAATAATGAATTGTAGTAAAATTTAAATTAGTTGTTTTATTTAATAGGACAATAGCGGATAATCATATATGTTCGATAAACAAAATAAAGAGTAATATTAATATATGAAAATAAAGCCTTTCAAAAATGTGCGTCGAATCGACTAATGGTTAGGGTTTCTAAAGGGAATGTGAACTTAAAGTGTCTAGGGTTAAGAATGAAATACCGGCGTGATACATATGAGTATAACTAGATATTTGTAGCATACTGTATATCAGATTTGCTGTTCAGTTTTTCAACACTAGAAGGCGGTAATGATACTTCTAAATTGCGCTATCGTTTGGTTTTCTACCCAAGCGCAATCGACAACTATGAAGCACAGCTAGGCTTTCTTTATATAATAAAATATTAAAAACACAAACTAAAAATAATTGAAAAGTATTATTATTATTATTTTTATTATTTAGATACTGGTATAAATATCAGTACTAAAAGTTTTTGAGCATTGGCTACCAAGGCCATCAGCTCGAATTGAAAAGTAATAATTCAGTTCTTCAATAAATAAAAAATTAAAAACACTAATTAAAAATAATTTAAGAGTAATTTTGTTACATTCGAGTTTATAACGTTAAGCCGAATTCGAAGTGAGCGAAGCTGTGGGTAATTAATGCATCTGTAAAGTTATAAATTTAGAAATCAATAGACACTCGTATAGCAACAGGGCACCCTTTTCTTCTATTTGCTATTATCCCAATAAAAATACCGATTTACATTTGAAACACTTTCATAAGCAAGAAAAACAAAACACTACTCTTGAATAATTTACTACGTACTGTTCATTTGAAATAAAACATAATTATGAGAATTCCAGTTTTCTTTAATTAAAAGTGTGTACTTAAATACATAACTATTTTTACTAGTGCTAAATGTATTTGTTGTAATTTTCATTCATTAAAATTTCATTCATTTTTAATTCATTAATAATAATAATAATTACATTTTTTATGCACTTATTAATCAATTACTTTATTTATACTTACACAAGCATTCAGAATACACATGTACACTTGCGGTCAATAAAGAACGCACCACCGCTTTGCTAGAATATCTTCAGCTATATAACTGCGAATTTATAAAAATTTCTTCTAGATGTAGTAAGCTCTGAGAAATAATTTTATTTTTATGAAAGTGTGTTGCACACTGTTCAGTTATAGTCGTGTTTTGGTTGTATATTTGAAAAACTGTGCATAATCAGAAGTAATTAACGCGTGATCAAAATTGGGATCAAAATGTATGGCAACAGATTATGTGGTCTGATGAAAGCAAATTTAATTTGCTAAGCTCACAAAATTTGCTTTACGTGCGCCGTTCAGTTGGTGAGAGGTTCCAGGATGATTGTGTAGTATAGAAAGCTAAGTTCCCTCAAAGTCAAATGATTTGGGGCTGCTTTTCATACCATGTTTTGGGACCTCTACACCTTTTTGATGGAATTATGAATGCACAAAAATATGCGACAGTGGTTAACAAGTTTTTAGTACCCGCAATTGAAGAGCGTTATTTGTATACTGATCGCCTAATTTTCCAGAATGACTCAGGCCATTCCATCGTGCAAAATGGGTGAGTTTTGATTTGGTGCAAGAATTAAGGCTGTTATTGAGGCTAAAGGGGGGACAATTCGTTATTAGGAGAGCCTATTGTGATGTCTATATTTCTACCGTTAGTGGTGAAAATGATTTAGTCGCTTTAATGAATATCATCGAATGAACATATTTGTTAATTTTTTTAAATTAACTGGCTATTCCTTATAAAAACCATTTTCGAGAAAAATTTTTGTGGATAACTAATTTACCCTATGTGGTCAAACAAATAAAAATGGCCCTAATATTCTAACTTTATAAACAAATTGCTCATGTAATCTTATTTCAATTATATTTGGTGGTGCGTTTTTATTGACCGTAAGTGTATGTATATATGAGATAAACTGCAATATTTTGTTAGTTTTTTTCTAATACAAAATTACGAAATATTGAAATAAATATGCACATATGTGCACGCAAAATGGTTAAATATAAAAAATAGCTTACAAAATATTTACACGCATTAAAACAATTGCATACAGCACGCATGGGAGTGAAAAACAATATAAAACAGGGTAAATTGACCAGGGCTGACGGAAAATCTTTCCGATACACACCAATAGCATAAAAATTATTTGCATCTATTAAATTTCACAGTTACTATTTCTGAATAAAACATATTCATAAATTTATAACCATATGTTCCCATTGTAAATGTAACAACAATAAACGCGTATTTAACAAGTAGAGAAAAATTTTACTTGGGCTGGAACCGAACTTCAAATACGCGGCCTATGATTTTAATTCACATAAACTTCACATAAACTTTGTATGCAATAAAACAAGTGAAAATTTTTGAAAACTAAAATGACATTTATTATATAAATAAAAACAAAATAATGATGATCTTAACGTAAAACGCTCATTTCCCAAATTTTGAATTTTAGGTATTTCTCTCCATAATAAAGTTCATTGTACTGAATTGGTTATTTGATGTACTTAAATATCGAGTATTTAATAAAAATATAAATTATATATAAATTAAGTTATATGAGAGGTGGTAGTCGGTTTTTCAGAATTATATAATTTTCGAAATTATGTTCATTGATTTGAAATGTAAATTTGGGAGGGTTGGATAAACTAGCTGCGGAGTTATATCTATTGACTCTTAATTTTATGGTGACACCCCTATTTTCATTTTTTTTTAATTCAGCGCATTTCTTTTCAATCCTTATTGTTACAAAAATATGGAATTAGTTGGCTTTTGGTAAATTAACGTTATGAGGCGGGTGGGTCCGTTTTCTTTCATGATTACTGAAATAGCGCTCAAATAAGTATGTATATCGGTTATTTCAATATGTGAAAAGTTATAATACTCTCACCCCTAGTGCGCTCGGGTATAAAAATTTGCGCTTATGAGTACCCACAATTTGTACCAATGGCTTTGGTAGATACAGGCGCTAACTTCACTAATAAAAAAGGTGAATGCTCTAAAGAATAATGCTAAAGAAATAAAGTTCAGAAGCACGAGCTAGCATTGGGGAAAAATACGAAATATAATAAATTTCCTTTTCATATAATGTTGTACAAAGCAAAATCTGACAAACAACATATACAAAATAATAGCGATATTTATTGGTAAACAATTGTTGTGTACGCGGATATTTAACATGAATAAAAATGGAAATATAATTAAAAACCGAGTACGAATATCAAAGCGAATGCGATAACAAGTGCAATACCCTCAATTTTATTATAATAAAAGCAACCAAAACGAAGATAACGAAGATAAAAGATTGATAACGTTATAGTTAGATGAAAAATACAAATATGAATGTAAATGGCCAAAATAATAATAACAATAAGGGGTCGTGCACATATTACGTAACGCGTTTTTTGATCATTTTAGAACACCCCCCCTTCATTTCACACTTTCAGAAAAATTGGTTTTGTTCAACGACGATTGTGTGCCAAATTTTCACTCGAATTTGGCGGCTGTAATATTTAAATAAAAACATTTATCAAGCTAATTGAACACAGATTAGAGCAATAAAGAACCATTAAATATAAAATAATTGTCAGGCAAAAAACATACATATTTGGATTTAATTTGCCAATTGGTTTTCATTCGGACTAAACAAGGCAAAAATTTTTAAACCGAAAAAATGTGTCGCAATCGAAATCAAAAACACCAATCCGTTTCGATTCGGGTCAAATTTTTCAGCAACGAAATGCAGAACCTCTAACCATTTCCTACCTACAAAGTACTTACAAAGCCATAAACACGCAAAGCTCTTAATTTGAAAATAACGGCAATATTGGCCTAAAAAGTTTATTTCAAAAATGTTATTAAAACAAAAATTTTTAACAGATAATTCATGCGCTGGAACGGTGTAATCTAAGAGTAAAGAGGGGAAGAAATTAAATACCAAAATTCTTCTGTATTTACAATTAGCAATGCGTTTCAGTAACCACCGCTACAAATTATAGGGATTTTTACGCCTTGCGATTTTTTTAAATTTATTTGAGGAATCACTATATTCCTATAAAGTTTGTAGAAAAAATAATAAAAAATTTTTTGTTGAAAGAGAATTTTATTACAAAAATTTGAAGCATAAAGAGCTAAAATTGGACAGAAATAGTAAAAGCCATTTCAAATTTGAAAAAAAAATAAAATTTTTTGCTGCATTCACTTTTTCAGTTGAAAATCTGCCAACAACTTTTCATTTCACGCTGCATCAGGCAAAATGTTAATTTGATACTTTTCCAGGGTATTGACATTTTTGCATAAGATTGTCCCAAAATATGTTGAATTTTTCTCAATGCTTCCCAACACTGAATTTAGCATGAAATTATGTAAGTTTGAATATCCAAAACTGTTACATTCTTATATATCTTCTAACTGTTAGAGTCAGGTTTATGTCAAAAAATGTCTAAAAAATATTAAAAAATTGCACACTTTTTTAGTATATTTTTAGTTGTAACTTCTGAACCCTGAAAACTAGAAAAAAGTGATACTATTATATATTAGCCTATGCAATTACAAAAAGAGGTAGTGATTCTCATTCAAAATGTATTTTGATGCTAACTTGAAGAAAATTAATACAATTATAAACTACTTTAAATAAAAGCTTAAAAATCAGTTCCAAAATAACAGTATAGTGGTTGAGAAAACGCTCACATTAACAACCAACTGGAACGTCTTCTCAATCCCATTTAGATAAAGCTTATTTAAGTAGAAATTTGCAAGCAGTTTTACTACGTGATGGAGAATCGCTTGTTATAATTGCTCAAAATCACTTAATCTGAACGAACCGATATTAACCCTGATTGTGAAACACTTATTCATCATACTAGTTTTTACTCGTTTTCAAAGGATTCATTAGTTATCCCGTTATGTTTATTAAATTTCGTCAACGTTGGTCTGTCGTTATTAATGAAGCTCGCACACGCTACCCACTCGGCTCCGGCGGCCGTCACTATTTATTTTATTGTGTTTTATTTTATAAGATAAAAATAAATAGTATTTTAAGATAGAAATTTTCATTTACAAAGTTTCATTATCGCTGTTTTAAAAATTAACTTGCCTTGAGCTATTTATAACATTCCATTCGTTTAGAAACTGCTTATAAGTACTGTAGTCGTGACAGAAATTCTTTCTTCCGCAAATTTTATAACGCTCGCTGGATGTTATTTACCTTTCAAAGGAAGCAAAATATCAGCCATATTGTTACCGGTTTGAAACTATGAGCTGTTGGCAACGAGTGTGTTAATATTGGGGGTGTTTTTGTTTAGTTGGCAACGCAACGCTCTTAGTATATTTACTCGTTTAATGGTAATGTTTAAATAGGGGTTGCTCGGAATTCCTTCAAAGTTTCAACTCCTTAATGCGCATTTGTATAAGAAGATAATGCAGTGTCAGCTATCAGTCAATAGATGCCACCAATGGAATCTGAGGTTTAACAGAAATGTACCAGATTAATTTCTACTCATAATTCATACGTTAAATTATATCAACAGCCGAAGAGTACGTGCAATTCATAAAAACTGACTTTTCGTTGAAAAGCTAAAAAATATTTGCACAAGTACGCTTTTCATTAACCGAAATTTTGGCACATCACACAGCCATTTCACCGTTAGCTAGCGCTCGTCTTTACTAAACATTTGCGTTCTACGTATGCATTGCAAACATACATACATACTTACTTACTTCTTTTTCACTATAAACGCCCGAACTTCTCCTACAATTTCTGGTGTACGACTTGATGTTGTAACAGAAATTGAGGGGCCTACAGTTTTACTTCGAACGGCCAATGATTTTTGTGAGAAGTTTTTTCATGGCAGAAATACACTAGGAGGTTTGCCATTACCTGTTGAGGGACGGCCGCTATAAGAGAAAACATTTCTATAATTTTTGATGGTACTTGCTCCGGCCAGAATTTTAACGCGGGACACACCGACAACATATGTACATACATATGTAGGTATAAGGAGAATTGCGCAGATAACTTGCGCTACGTTCTATTTTTATAAAAACCCTAGCTGATATCCGCGTTTTCATCTGCGTTGCTTACGTTGCGTTGCAGCTTCAATAAATTTAAGAACATTTTTTTATTTTTAAGAAATTTGTGCAATAATAAATTATTTAACAAATAAATATTTAGCAGCGCTAGCAACAAGGGCCTTCGGCTGTCTGTAATCTAATATAACGTTAATGATTAAGGTGTTAGTAGAGCTAACTACAATTTATTCTTAATATTAAATGTGCTTTAACAAGTCGGTCTCTTTCAAAAATTTGTACATCTTTAGAACGTTTGTGATGTTAGCCTCTCTCAAAAGGTCGAAGGGATCCGTTGTACTCAAGATCTCTTTTCGGGTTGGGTCGATGATTGGACAATGTAGTAAATGTCGAATTGATGCCGGCTCTTCACAAAATGGACACTTACTGGGTGGGGTACGTTGTAGAAGATGTGCGTGCGTGATAATTGTATGCCCCAGGCGTAGGCGAATAAATGGCTTAATTGTTGAGAGCGCCATGTCGGCAGGGATAGTTCCTTTCTTTCTGCTAGGATTGATAGCGGAGTAGTGATGAGCATAGGTGTTCCAATCGCTAATTTGAGCCTGGCGTCTTTCGTTTGCGACTTCAGTCAAAATGTCTTTTTTAGACATATAGTTAAACATTATGGATGGTGTTTTTGCAACGTTTTTTGCAGCGGCGTCAGCGTTTTCGTTGCCAATGATTCCTGTGTGGCCTGGTATCCACATTAGTTTGATTTTTCGAGGTGTGGCTATTAAAGTGTTGCGTATCGCAACTACCTCATTTTGAACATTAGAGGGGCATTCGATGGCGTCAAGGCATGAGTTACTGTCGGTGCAAATAATGAACTTGCCTCGGTGAAGCTTAGCATATGTGATGGCTTCGAGAACAGCGGAGACTTCAGCGGTAAACACGGAGCAAATTGGGTGGAGTAGGCCGTGCCGAATAATTTCTCCATTTTCTTTTGTTACTGCAAATGATGTATTGTCGCGGGATTTAGAGCCATCCGTAAATAAGAAGTTCCATCCATTTTGGCTGTAAGAGTGCTTTTCTTTCGCATAAATTGCCCTGTATTTCTCTTGGGGTGTATTTGCTTTTGGAAATTGCAACGTTTTAATTGTGTGAGGAATGTGGTTAATCATCCACTGTGGGCGGATAGTGGATACTCTAGGCCTTGAAGTATGCGGTATCTGAAGCTGTTTAAGGAGTTTCAGTGATCGACTGATTACTGGCAAGAATCTTGGGTCCCGTTTTCTTGACATCGCGTTTTTAACGTCTGTTTTTAAAAGATTGTTTGGAGTAAATAGCAGTTTAGGGAGTAAACGACGGCAGCCATCGATTGTTCTTTCAGCAATTGTAGGCAAGCCAGTTTCTGCAAAGAGGTTTTTTAGAGGTGTCGTAGGGAATGCTCTTATGCTTCTCCGTATTGCTACGTGATAAGGCGTGGATATTTTGTTGATTGCAGATGCTGGACAGTTTCCATAGAGTGGTAGTGCGTATTCAACCTTGGAGAGTATTAAGGCTCTGGTAGCGTTGACAAGAGTGGCCGGGTGAATATGGCTTTTCTTAGCTGTTAGGTATTTTATTATATTTAATCTTGTCACAAGACAGTCTCTAACATATTTACAATGTGATTTAAAGCTATATTTAGAGTCTATTATTAATCCTAAAACTTTAAGTTCATTAACAGTGCTAATATTAAGGTTAGTACAGAAGTTAGTTAGATTAGAGCAGTTCACTTTTTTGCAAACGTGTAAAATTTTTGTTTTTTCTATTGATATTGTGGTACCAGCAGTCAGGGACCATGAAGTTAACTCTGCTAGGACATTTTCGAAAATTTGAGTGACTTGAGCGAGATTGTTACACCTTGTGTAGAAGACCACGTCATCGGCGTAAAGCTGACATTGGATGCCGCGGATATTTGTTGTTCGGAGGACAATTTCATCAAACGCGATTATGAAAAGAAATGCAGATAAGGGTGAACCTTGCGGGGTGCCATTATCTAAAGGAACACTGCTGGACAGAAATCCGTTTATTTTGACTCTACACTTTCTATGCTGGAGAAAATTTTTAACAAATTTTTTTATTTTTTGGCCCACTTTCCAAGCGTCAAGTTGTTTCAAAACTATGTGTATGCCGATTCTATCGAATGCTTTTTGAAAGTCTATCGCTAATAAAGACACGTGGTTTTTGGAGGATAAAGCGTTTGAAATAAAGTAGTCTAGATGTAGGAGTGCATCCATGGTGCCAAATCCTTTTCTGTATGCAACTTGATTAGGGCTTATAAGGTTTTTCACTTCAGCATACCACGATAAGCGATTGACAATAATTTTTTCTAATAATTTTCCAAAACATGATAGGAGCGAAATTGGTCTATAACTGTTTACATCTGAAGGGGGTTTGTTGGGTTTTAGTATTGGAACAATACATGCGGTTTTCCAAAATTGTGGGTAGGGTCCACTATCAAAAATGCAATTGTAAAGCTTGAGTAGTCTACTCTTGACTGAGTTTGGCAGGTTTTGAATTATGGGATATGTAATCTTGTCCAGGCCTGGTGAACTTCCTTTGACTGAGGAGAGGGCAAATTCGAATTCTGATGGGAGGATTTTGGACTCAAGTTGCTTGGCTGCGATTGATAAAGGGTAAGAGATTGGTGGTTCCTGGTTTAGTCGTCTTGCTTTTAAGTTGCGGAAAGTGTTTGGAAAGGATGTATCAGACGAGGAAAGGGAGAAATGAGAAGCAAAATTGTTGGCAATAGCATGTGGGTCAGAGAGTGGTCCATTAGCGGAATTAATGTACGTAAAGGACGTTTGTCTTGGGGAGCCAGAAAGTATTCGTATGTCATTCCATATTTTTTTAGGTTTTGTTGATGGGTTTATGCTGGAGGTGAGTTCTTCAAATGCTTTGCGCTTTGCTAATTTGGCGTTTCGCTTAAATTGTGCGTTTGCTTTTTTGTATCTCAATAGATTTTCTGTTGAGCGAACGGTTTTGTATTGGCGCCACAAGTTCTGCTTGGAAACTTGGAGTGTGGATAGATCGGAGTTCCACCAAGGAACGGTTTTATTGGATCTATTTAGTTTAGTTTGTGGTATGGTGAAGTGAGCTGCTGATCGTATAACTCTTAAAATTTTAGCTGCCTCTTGGTTTATGTTATTAGCAACTGGAGAGACTGCACTGATTTCTTCGCACATTTGGCCGAATTTCTTCCAGTCGGCTTGGATAGTTTTAAATCTGGGTGTGAATTTTGCTAAGGATTGGTTGCAGACTGAGGTTATTTCGGTAAGGATAGGGAAGTGGTCGCTTCCATGCAATGAGTCAAGGACTTTCCACTGGCAGTTTGAGGCTAGAGTTGCGGAACAAAGTGTAATGTCAACTGTAGAAAAGGTGTGGTGAGTCGAAAAGTGGGTGGGAGCACCATTATTTAGTGATATAAAATTGGATGAGATTAACGCGTCTTCAATTTTTTGTCCTCTAGAGTTCGTGTAATCAGATCCCCAGATAGTACTCCAGGCGTTGAAGTCGCCTCCAATGATGCATTGCGTACTGAATTGGTTCAGAAGTAGTGAAATATCAGATGTAGAAAAAGTATCTTTGGGAGGAATGTACATGCAAACAGCCACTATCTTGGTTGTTGTATTGATATCGATCGCTAATGCTGAGAAACTCGTTTGAATAGGTGATAGCTTGTGTTGAATATTCCTTTTGACTAATATTGCAATTCCTTGCTTTTTACTAGTGATCTGAGGTAGATTGTAGAAATGCCCTATGTAATTTTTGGGAGTGTAGGCAGTTTGGTTTTGGGGTATGTGAGTTTCAGTTAAAAGAACGATGGATGGGGAATAGTATTTAATCAGAATTTCAAGTTCGTGATAGTTATTGAGGTAACCATTCATATTCCATTGCAAAATTGATAACATGATGAATAGCAAATGATATGGAGGTAAAACGAAAAGTTATGGGAGAACGAATACATGCATACACACACGCATGTAACTGCTTTTGACACTCTGCGAGCAGAGCGCCGGTAGCCACATGCAGAGAGAGATGCATTACATTTCGAAGTCACTGTTGTGATCAGCAATGCTCTTTGGCTCAGCTTGTACTGAGTCGGAGAGCATTAGACCACCACAGTCGTTATTTCTGGGCGAGGGGAAGATATAATTGTTACTTGAGGTGGGGTTGATTGTTGAAGAAGTGGTGAGAGAGAAGGGTTTGGTCAAAGTAGAATTAAAAGGTGAATTGGTGATTGAAATGATTGAAGTTTTGTTGTTTGTTGGCGTGGTCGTGCTAGAAGCCCATGAAGAGGCGATAGATTTGTTGGAATTTGGTAAGCTAGTGATGGTTGAAGTGTTATTTGAAGAGGTGGAAATTTTTGTTAAAGCTTGAGGTGAATTTTTTGTTTTGTTGTTTTCGGAAGGTTTTGATGTTGTGGAGGCTGAAGTGGAAATGTTTGGAGTGGTTATTTGTGCAGGTAGAGAAATGATTGTTGAAAAGGGTGTAAAGGAAGAGGTGGAGGAGTGCTGCGATCTGTATTTAGTTGCTGCTTCACGCATGCTGCATTTGTCGATGGTTTTTATTTTTAAAATTTCTTTAGCCTGTATAAACTTGGGACAAGTGTTTGCGGAGGAAGGGTGTTCGCCTGAGCAATTCACACACATGGTTCTTGAGCATTCGCTGTCATTGTGAGGGGGGAGACTGCAGTTGACGCATGTAGGAAGGCCTTTGCATTTTTTTATTGTGTGTCCGAGCTTTTGACAGGTTTTACAGCGCATCGGATTGGGATAGTAGGGACGGACAGAAATTTTTCGCCAGGCTACATCAATTTCCTCAGGTAGCTTGTAGGCCTCAAAAGTGAGGAGCATTGCACCTGTTGGGACTATGACACCTTCAAGCTTCTTCTGGAATTTATACACTGCACTTACTCCATAATCTTCTAGGCCTTCAATAATTTCTTTTTCAGGCAAATGGTTAAGAAATGGCGCGAAAATTGTGCCTTTTACGGAGTTAAGGTGTTCATGGTAATTGGCTGAAATTTTGCAGATGTTCGAAAGTGTTTTCGTGTTTGTGAATTTTTCAGCAGTTTTTTTATTTTTAACTAGTAAGAGAAGACTTCCGTCGCGCAATTCTGAAATGGATTTAACATCCTTGCTAATACCTAAAATGGCTTTATGCACCGCAAAGCATGAAAAACGTGACAGTGGTGTATTGTCTTCTAATGATCTAAGAACTATGTATTTTGGGTCGTCGTTTTTGGAGATGTTAATGGGGGGGAGCTCAGGGAAAGTCTCTTGAGATTTGTTGGCTTTTTTTCGTTTTGTATGAGGACTAGAGGAAAGTAGGGCGAACCTATTTTCCCCTGGATTGTAGGCCCCAGGGGGCATTGTGAACACACCTTACACAACCACTTATAACTATTTATGCACTTTTTGAAAAGAGATCAATTGATACACTAGAGAGCGTCACAGAGTAACGAAAAGGTATACCGAAAACAGACAATAAGCGAATACTGATATCACACGAAAAGAGTGAACGTCCGCACACGTCAGAGGTTAGTCGGTGACTGAAATTTAAGAACAATATCCCATAGTCATAGTAAAGATGTGGTCGAACTGCAAAGTCAATGGCTTTTTGCATCATGTTCAAAGAAATATCTTCCAAAAAAAGTTGAAAATAACTTAAGGGCCAAATTTTATCTCGTCTATGACTTATTAGATTTGGACTAAATCGAATCATATATAAGGAGTTTCTGGAAATCTCAACGACAGAATAGACGAAATAGATTTTTATACATAGTTTCCTTTTGCAAATATAGTATACGTATACCGGACACTTATTTATGTTGTCATTGTCATCTATGTGTGACTATATAGGCATTTCTAATAGCACCAGCACTCATCTAGTGGATCCATTATTAGTATTAGTATTACGTTTCTAATTTCTTCAAAAAAAGATAAAAACAGAGGTCTTCAATATAACTCACCTCTAGCTTCATCTATTTTTTAATAAAAGTACCTACTTATTTTGCACCAGCTTCACCCTGTTCTAACATCAATGTCAGACCATAAATACATGCCCTCTGCACAAATCTATTCTAGCGCCACCTAGCGGATCCAATTTTCGTAAAAGTATTTCCCATCGCATTCTCCTTACACGTTTCAAACTTTATCAAAATCGATTATGAATACAGAGTTTTTGAATATCTCGACTTATTCGCCACCTAGTGGATTTAAATATAGCCTATGGTTGAAATCCGTTCATTACAAAACTTCGAATGAATTATCCAATTAATAATAAATTGTTCAAATAAAAAAAACCATGACTAATACTGCGTTTGCATTTAATTTTACGTCTCGACGAATGCAAATTGGAGTTAATCCATTTAGTCGATTTTCATTTATTCTTTGCCTTATTTCGTGGACGTCGTTAAGACAAACGAAATTCGAAATAATAATATTCAATGGCATTATTCTCCATATGGCACCGATGAGTCTGACAATAAGTTGTTCTGGGAATCTAGTTCCATATCGTTTTCTTAAAATTTGACCGATCTTTTGGAAAATTTTGCTGAAATATTCTTTCAGATTCTCTCACAGTGAACTTCACAATAGAAGTTTGGGTAGTTGGAACAAAACTAAAAAAATCTCCAGAAATTGTATGTGCATAATTTTTTAAATTAATGATAGTGAACGCTTTGGATTTGTGGATTCTGAACAGGATTGCTGGTGTACAACACGTTTTTTTAGGGGAATTCCCTAAGTAATTTAGAATCGAGGCTTTCAGTTACTAGTTTATTCACGATAAGGCCTAAATCGTACGGGTTCTTTGGGTCCGTTCCAGTTGTAGAGGGATGAAAATTCGAAGAAATTTCTACTCGTGAAAATGCAAGAGATTTAGGTGGGTGTTCAGATAGAGTGTCTGAATGCGAAACTGTTGCAGGTTTAAGTGGATGTGAAGCCGATCGAAGTGTCTGTTGCAAAAGTGTCGCAGATTGCGCATTCAATTGTTGACTAATAGCAAATAACCAAATAAATAGTAATAGAGTGACGATGATAACTAAATAAATTGAAACAATAAACCTCAGAGAAAAACTAAATAATTTAACTTCTAGAGTGTTGCTATTTATTTACGGGATATCTGATGACTCTTAACTTCATTTATAAATCTTCACAAAGTCAACCTCATTTTTCACATAGTTTTTTAGATAGAAACGATCAAAATTATATTCGTATGCCCACCAACAATATTTGTTAATATAAATAAATGTAAAACCGACAAGTTTCTGAAAACTCAACTGTAAAATATGAACGGCCACTTAAAACACAACATACTCGCTTTTTTTCAATAAATAAATGCAGACTCCCTGATGAAGGCGCTGAAGACGCCGCAACGCGTAGGAGAAAAAAAGAAAATTTTTGTTTGCTTTTAAAATATTACCGACCGAAAAGCTCCTAAAGCATCAAGTTTTCGTTTTGGCTTTTAAAAAACCTCCAAAACCTCCTGAGCGCACGAGCCTGTCTTAGTATGCGTTCTCTTGTAGTATTCAAATAAACCGAATTCACTTTAATTGAGCCTATGCCATCAATGTAAAATTTTTCTATAAAAGTAACTAGTGTTTGTTGGCTGGCAAGAAGTAAATCAAGGTATATACATACCCCATACTTTTTGTTAGTATCGGTTTGATATCTACGATTAAAAAATACTAGTTCCTACTAGTTCTTCATTTTTATTGATAGTCAGACTGCAGGCAAAGCTCTGAGTTATTTCAAGTTTAACTCAAGCATCGCGCTGGTTTGACGCCTATCTCAACATAATATGGCCAAGCAGAACAGACTGCACCATATTTGGGTCCCTGGCCCCAGGGGCATAGAAAGAAACGGCATGGCTGATGAACTTGCAAGACAGGGTACGACCAAGCAGATTATTCAGGATAAAGAACGCATTGGTATGCCGTTTGCCACTTGCAAGCTGCTACGTAGAGAATATATGTACATATATATATACATATATATATATATATAAGCTGACAATAGATATTTCTTCAAAAATCAAGCCGGCCATAATGTTACAGTCAATTTGGAATGCTATGGAGCAATAACTAATTAATTTTTTCGTTCCTGAATTGGAGGATGTTGATGTGGACGACCTTTGGTTCCATCAAGACGGCGGTACATGCCATACAGCCAACGAAATAATAAATTTATTGAAGGAAACTTTTGGTGAGCGCATTATCTCGCGTCGAGGGCCTGTGGCGTGGCTTCCAAAATCGTGCGATTTAACACCGCTGGACTATTGTTTGTGGGGATATGTGAAGTCGCTATTCTACGCAGATAAGACCAATACGATTTGCGCCGTGGAAAAGAATATACGGTCCCAATTGCTGCGAAAGTAGTCGAGCCAGCCGCGGCGGTCATTTTTAAAACATACTGGCAACCTCTCGTCTTTATAATAAAGCTAAATTCTTGGTCATAAAGTTAAATTATGTGTGCTTTAGTTCTTTTTGAAATCCGCATGTCTAAAAAAAACACCCTTCTTGTTCGCAGAGACGATTCTTATTCTATCGATTTGTGTCCTTGCGTATACGCCGCTTTGTTTCTCATTCTCTCTTTCTCCAATTCGTATCTTCCGCCTCGACTGTGTAAAAATGTATCTCTTCACTTGCGATTTGCCGCCTAAGAAGTTTCGCTTCTAAGCCACCAGGGCTTCACTTTATTTTAATGGCTTTAAAAGTCAGACCGTTTACTGATAGTACACCGGAAGAAATAGGCAATTTGTCATTCCAATTAAAACAAGATTCGGCTTATTTTGAATTCGGATGACTCAACAGCTATACAAGAGAAGATACGGTGAGTTTTGACTCTGTGCTTTTAGTGACATGGCGCGCACTATTGAGGTGAAACGTAGAAAACTTCAAATGCTAAAAAGAAATGAGTTTTAAATTTTTTTTTTTGATTCTCTGTAGTATTAAACCTAAATACTTACTGTACCTGCTTCTTTAATAAAAATTTACGTTTCCATTTTTAAATATTGTATAATTTATTTTACACATTTAATATAATTCGTTATTTTAGTTTGATTTCATTTATTCATTTTGTGCTAGTTAATTTTTAAATATTACATTACATTTTATCAATAATTGTTACACTAATTATGATTAAGTTGCATTTTGATTGTGGTCCTCGAAGTTTTGGCTTGCGCAAAATTTTCCACACAGTTTTGTTTTTATTTTTTGTATCTGGTTTAAATTTTATAAGTATACCCTACGTATTTGACACTAGGCGTAGATACTTTTTACATACGTACATACGGACATGTATGTATATCTTTATTTATATTCATATGTAACAGTATGGGGGTAATTGATTTAAGTTTTCGATTTAAACTAAAAAACCTTACGATTGCTTTTCTGCTCAGTACAAATTTGTGTCAGTTTTGTTGCATTTTTTTTTCAATAAATTCGTACAATTCGATGTGTTTAACTTGCTTTAAAAGAATATACAGCCAAATTCCGAAATTCGAAAAATTTTAAAATCTTTTTCAAGATTTTTAACTAAAATGCTTAAAGTTTGGCGTTAAACTTATTTATATTACATGGCAGCTGATTTCGTTTACTGTTATCATATAAAACGTTCGGTAGTCGTAACATAAGTAGTTAAAAGTATTTGGCAAATCGTTTGATTTTCAGAACATGGCCGATAAATAATTGTTTGGCTAAATAGATGTCATCAGCTGAATAGCTGAAATACTTACATAAATTTTTAGTATTTTAGTTTAAAACTTGGGTTTGGCTTACAAATCTTACATGTTTTATATATATTTAATTTACTTTTTTTTCGCTACATAATTATTTATGTCAATTTGAATAGTTAGTTTTGTGTGTGTCTTTTCATAGTATTGTATACGTACAGCTGATTGAAATTATTTGTTTATGTTTGTTTTCCGATTTATTGGCACACACTGTAGTCACCGTTTGGACTGTAGATGAGTTATTTCTATTGTATCAATCTAAACATTAAGAGTTTTGTAAATATGTATGTATATTAGATATTATTGATTTATTGTTTGGAAAACATAGTACATTGACCGGTGTTGGCTGTTTTTCCCCCACCATCTCTAAATGATATTGGAGTCTGATAATTCACTTAAATGTTTTGTTTATATTTTTTTATTACGCAAGTTAACTAATGCGTGTAAAATGAAAAATATGATTAGCGCGAAATTTTTTTTAGCAAAACTGCAGTTTCCGTAGCAACTGAAATTGATAATATAACGCGTAGTATAATTATACGACAGGGAACTATTGATAAGTTTTTACACTTAATTTATTTCTAATTAATTTTTAGTATATTCTTGTATAAAGAAAGTTAATTCTACAATAAAAACCCTATATATTCGAACTTTAAACTTTGTGTTAATTTTAATAAAAATAACAAATGCAATTTTCAAGAAATTCTGATTAAAAAGTTTGAAAATTTTTGATGGCCATTAAAATTTGCATAAAGTTTGAAGACTGCATTTGTACGGGTTTTGTTGTAGAATGAAATTAATTTTTATAAGAAATGAGTTAAAAAATTAGAGAGGAGCAAGCAATGGGTCGAAGCATGTGAAAAAGGTTCTGTCGTGTAGTTGTGATAAACACAGGAAGTTTTAGTGATAAGGAGTGAGTCTCCGAATTGGTGATATTTTTTGTGAGAAGGCTTTTCATAGTAGTAGTGTACTCGAAGCGATTAAAAGAAAGCACATTTTTATTTTTTTTATTTTTTAAACTTTTTTTCCTCGATCGTGATTTGATGCGGGATACTCCAGGCTATATAAATCACATGCTGCACACTATTCTCCTCTGAGCTCGCAGATTTCGTTTTTATATTGAGAAGTTTTGTATAGCAGAAATGAACTCGGAAAATAATCATTACCTACAAATTGTTCTAAAGTTCGTTTTCCTTCTATATTATAATCTCTGGGCTCTATGTTGTTCGGCTTATATCTACAAATATCAGTGGAACGTTTTTTAGCCTGTACGAATTGAATCTGACTCTACATTGCTTTAAATCTTTACCGCCTAAGCAGACGAATGGGAATTATTATGTGAGTCTAACCTTTTAATCTAATAGCGCTATGCTGATGACCTGATAAAACTCACCAACCTGGCAGTGGTCAGCTTTACTGCGCCTAAAACTATGCGGCTAAAAAGGCCTTTCAGTCCACTAATGATGACAACAGTCGTTGTGGTTGTCATGTTCTACTGAGAACCTGCACCCATAGCTTTCGGCGCAGTAAATCTGACAACTGTCACGGTTACTCATTAAACGTCAGGTCATTAGCATAGGATGGTAAGTTGTGTAACGTTTGCGCTCAAAACTCAAGTATTCTATCTTTATATGTAGTATATGTTTAGGCAGAAAATCATTTTTTTGCCATCTTATCAGCCTTGTAGCCTTGTTACTGCTCTAATTGTAAGACTCATCGACTGGCAATTGTCTTGAATACTGCAGAATGTGAACATAATTGTTCATGCATTTTTCATTCATTTTATCTTCAGAAAGTTTTAACATAGAGCACAGTTCAATGCATAATGTCACTCTTTAAAAAGTTTTGCCAAAAAAAACCGCGTAATGGAAATATCCAACTGAGAAAAATTCCACTCCCGCGGACTTATGTTCGAAAGTGTCAAAATAGCTTATGAATAAATGTAAAATTTGTTTATTTTCATTAATAAAAAAGTGTTTAAAAAATGTAATTTCATTAACTTTTAATATTTTGGCTGCGTGGATTTTTATTCAACATCGATAAGAATATATTTTTTTTTTGCTAAAAACTTCTACATTTGTAAGTACTTTGATTTTTAATTTTACTCTCTCACAGTAATAATTGTTTTATAATATTTTGATTATTTAGTCTTTTTTGGGCTTTTTTTAAATGCTTTTACTTTTATCCTATAATAAAATACAAATATTTTCACAAAACTACATGAGTAAGTTATTGTAATAATTTTGAGTGATTTTTTTTTTGTTATTATTTTATAATGTTTTTTTACTACCTAAATTTAATTTTTAAAAACATCCTAACATACTTACATTTTATTACAATGTTTAAATTTGTATTTTGTTTCATAGATTTTGAATTTGGCACATGGTTTCCGAAATTTTCAAAAATTATAGATTTACTGAAATTGAAAATATAGTTATTTTACATTCTTGAATTATTTTTGTTCATTATTATTTATTTTATATTTTCATATACAATTTATGCAGTTGTTTGTTTTTTAATATTTGTAAAAAATTTGTGTTTGTAAACATTGTCTTGCATGAATACTGTTATAAATAAATGCGAATTTGTTAATACTGCTTTGTCAATTATCAGTTTTAACCCATACATACATACATGCATACATATGTCTGTATTTAAATATAAAATACTTGCACCCTCAATTTGCTTACAAATTTACAAAAAGAAAAAATATTAACATAATTTCTTAGACTTAGATTAAGTATATGTAATATACAACGAATAAAAATACTTTTCAATACATATTTGCTTTAGTCATACAAATCCAAGTAATTATATATGTACTTATGTACATCTACCTAATTAATTAGGTAAATAAAGTTAAATAAATAGTATTGCAATTCTATAAGTAGCCTGAATTATCATTTTGTGATATTATCTAAATACTAAGTAGTCTGCTGCATTTTTCTGTAGTAATTTGAGTAGTTACAAATGCATGCACACTGCAATTTCGAACAGTTATTCATGTGTTTAGTTAACAGTTTCATTAATCAAATTTTAATTTTTTGTATTATCAGTCAGTGTAAAATTATTGCAAATTGAATCTTATTAGTTAACTATTAAATATTTGGACACATCTAAAATATATTTACAAATTCATCTGTATGCATATGTGATTGTAATGTAATAGAAATGTTGGCTTTGAAGTTTGATTTCGAACAATGTTTTTTATTTTTATTTTAAATATATAGAAATGTAATGTTTGTCTCTCTTAAACCAAAAATATTATAGCCATTTAATTACTTCGGCAGCTCAGAACTTAATTAGAAACAGAACTGAATCTTTGTACGAAATTTTCGAACTTAATGAGAGTGGAATTTATTTTTGATTTCAGGTTAAGAGTAACAGTTTTGAAAATCAAGGGACCATCAATCTCTGTTAGAAGTAACTGGCTACTTGGACTGAGGAAAATCTTTTCTTAAACCTGCCAAGAGATTACAACACAAAGGGAAGACTACTTAGAAGTGGGGCCATAAATCCAATGCAACTCCCGTTACCAGTTCACAGCGTTGCCAAATGTAAAGAGTGAGAGTTATGGGAGTGTGAATATTCAATGAAAATTTGTGAGTGGTTTAAAATGTTTCTATTAAAACCGATTTAAAGTCGTAACTCATTATCAACGTAGCTTTTATAAAAGTATGAAAAAGGTCATACAATTAAAAGGTACAATAATAATTTTAATCGCTCATTTTCGATATTACTTGAATTTTTTGAAAGTTTCGAACGAAAGTGAGAAAATATAGATCGATGATAACCAACTTTTGATAGCCGTAATTGGGAAAAGTTAATATCAGAAACATCTAATTTTCACAAGACTACTTGAATCAGAAAATTTTAACTTATCGTTTACATACCTAGTTGCTAAAGAAATGACAAAATTGGGATATGGAAAAAAGAAAAATATTATTTATAATACGAATCAAGGTAGAAAAGCAGCAATTCCCTGGAAATTTTTCTCCCTTTAAAGCAATCAGAGAGGGGAACAAATTCCGTAGGCTGTATCTTGTGTTTGCTTATTATTATATAGCAAAATTTCAAATTATGTAGCAAGATTTGAAATGATCTCAACAGAAATACTCACAGTGGAAACCCCCCTAATATTACTTTGAAAACCACTGTTTACCTATAAATACGCAATTTTCGCGGGTACGAAGAATTGTAGGGAATCGGTGTTTGTTAAAAACACGTTTTTTGATGCCTAGATAAAAACTTTTTATATATTATTGAGAAGTAAGTACTTTTAAATGCGTTCGAAATACCCAACGACCAAAATCTGTATAAATAAGGTGCATTAAAATTTCTGGCAACGTTTTGCAAAGCGACTGCGGTATATATCGAAAATATTTTAACCTCATCAAACTGTTAATTAAAAATATTTATCGACATTGGTGAAGTTGGAATTTTAGAAAAGCATACCTGATGTGAGAATTAGTTAATGTATTCTAGCGCGGCTCAGAAATGGCTAGAAGCGCAGAGTCAGACGATGGGTGCTCATAAGACAGAAGCCGTACTCGCCATCAGCCGTAAGAAGGAAGAAAAGGTGGTGCTCAAAGATGGTGGCAGTAGCATTGAGTTCAAGATCTACGGGAAGTACTTAGTGGTGTTGGTTGATCACAGACTCAGGTTCCGCGGTAGTAAAAAAGCGGCGATTGCGACGGTAGCCCTGACAAGGCTAATGGCAAACATCGGAGGACCAACGCAGCAGGTAAGACAGGTTTAGGCGGATGTGGTCTATCCTCCTTTACGTTCGAAGTACAAGCTTCACGTACCGATTGTGAACTCTTAAAACAGACTACCTTAACAAGTCTTCAACGTTTGCTTGGTTTTATTCAGCTTAACGCTTAAAATTCCAAGCCAACTTTCTACCATATCCATTAAGTATTCAAGTTTCTTACAGCAACATAAGTTTTTACAAACAGATATTTACTTAATATTTTTCAGTGTAATAGTTATTTTTTTCTTTCCACACAAATATAAAAATTTGACGTTTTGTTAGTAACGGCCTTCGGACCTTTAAGTTCTGCCCAAAAAAACAAAAAACACATTATATTCCTTTGTATTTCGTATTTATTCCCATTTGTATGTAGATTTACTCTAAAGGAAAACCATTAAATGCAAGTATTCGTATTGTTTTGTTGGTTCAATATTTTGTTTAAGGGCAGAATTTAAAAAATATATGTGCATATATGAGGCATCAATGAAGAAAAAAAATTAAGTGGTTAAATCACAAACACTATAATATACAACCTCAGGTTGATTTTATTCGTTTAGTTACTTACAGACATATGTATTTATTAATACTTAATTTAATGGTATTCAACATTGCAGTAAGTACATAAAATACGATTCTGGGTAGGTGGTGAGGAAGAGTGGTTGCGGGTTCATGGATTTGGGAATAAAGTTAACATGCAAAAACAAAGATTTTTCTAATGCATATTCAATTTTTTTTTTATATACATATGTACATACCATAAATACAGTTTCATTTTGGAATTGGGATATGAATGTGTGTGCATGTGTATTGGCTTTTAAGTCTTGTAAAAATTTTGATTGATTGTCCGAAAGTTTAAATTCATCTGTATTCCATTGTGAGCGTGGGGAAGGTTGTTATTCAAACAAAACAAAAAAAAAACAGAACATTTAAATAACTGGTAGGCCAGTAATTTTAGGGAGTCATAGGTTTAACTAAGTAAGTGAGGTTATGAGACCATTTGGGAGCTTAAGGGGTTGGCATTGGAATGCAATGCATTAGGCATAGGCGATATAAAACAACAACATCAACATTCACATTCAACTTTATATGCACGCTACAAATACTCGTATTGTTTTCCCCAAAAGTTAAAATAAATTCGCTATTTACCAACAATTTACACTCATTTTCACTAAATGACCTCGTTTACCGTTAATTGAGCAGCAAACCCTTTTATGTGTGGTAGCTTAACTTGCTATCGCACTTTTAAAACTGCTGCAACTTCTAATCTCACACCGATATCGAGTAATCAGATTTTTCACTCAACAATTTTTGTTGTGATGGAGCGGGCGAGTGTTGTTGTTGTCGCGCTGGCTGTTGTTGTTGTTGTTGTTGTGGTGGCTGTTGTGATTGTTGCTGACTCTTTTGTGTTTGCTGTGGCGTACAGCGTGTCTCTTGTTGCTGTTGCTGTTTTTGCTGATGCTGCTGCAGCTGTGACGTAGTCGATGACGGTCTCGACCACAATGTCGAGCGCATACCCAATTTGAGTTTCTTCAAAGTGTCCACATCACAATCCACTTCGGACAACTCGATACGCTCTGTTTCGATAGGCAATTGATGGAAACCACTGCTGGGTATTACAGTGCATTCAGCCTGTAACTGCAATGGATGCAGGGTTCGTATGACTCCAGTTCTGTTGATATCGTTTATGTATTTATTTCGTCATTGTTGTTGTTGTTGTTGATGTTGTTATTGGTTAGTGCATGTTCGTTGAAGGAGGAAAATTTTAGGGGAATACTTATTACGGTCGGTCTCATGCAGCAAGCAAAGTTACAAGTTTCACATTATTTTTATTTTATGTGTGCGTTTCTTTGTAAGTATGAATGTGTGTAACTACATTTACATGCATGATCCTAGCAAAATATCGATTGTTTTGGCAACATGTTGATCTCGGAAATGAATTTAGAATCGAAAGAAACTAGTAAGCGCTTACTCTGTTGCTTCTAAAACATGGACACGTCTCACAAAAAAGCGATCCCATTTTTTTTTTTTTGGGCTTGGAACGTATTCTAGAAGGTATTACTTTGGAATGTAATTTGGAATTTCTAATTTGTCTATTGGTTATTTAATCCATTACTGGTAATGCAAAGTCACCTGCTAGCTATTACCGCCAATAACATGCCCATTTTAAAGTTACGCCTTTCAGAAGCGAAAGAAGAAGCGCTTAGCAATTTCCATAAGATTCTATATTCGTTTCCGAGATCAATACTTTGCCTCAAGGTGCGATTCCAGATTTTTTGCTGGGAAGCTGCATATAAACGTAGTATATGTATGTTGGTACTCCTGTTGTTTATTACCAATCTTGTATTGAAATGCTCAGTAATGCTTTAAGTGTCATTAAATTCTCTAAAATTTGTGACGTTGTTGTTGCTATTTTTGTTTTTCTTTAGTATTTCCCCAGCTAATAGCTAATTTGTATTTCTGTAAAACGTAAACACATTTGATCAACTCAGAGAGCATAAAATGATTATTTTGAACCAAAAAATGTACACGCATGTGGATTTGACCAAGTATTTGTTTATTGGCTTATAATGGTACACCGATGTGAAATCTGAGATTCTGAGGATTAAGCTCACGTAAATGTTAATGAGATTCAAACATATTACAGAGTCTTTCGATAAGAAGTGTCATTTTAAAAGTAATGGTTATTTAATTTCATCTAAAAAACAAACTTTGGGTCTCACTGTTCCATTCTTAAATGCTGTCTTTGGTTTGTTAATAATTGTGGATCTATTTCCATAATGATAGCTCTTGTTTTCGAGCTCTCGAGTCGTTGCTAGATCACTTGATTAAATTATATGTATATTTTATGCAGCCTCTACGAAGAGGCTACATGTCTCCATGTGTCCAGGAAAGTTTTCCACGTAATGTGCCACCAATTTTAAGGCATGTTGCGACATCTAAACTTGAGTTTAAATGATTCTAAAACTGGCTGTATATCAAACAACACTATTTTAGATTTAAACAACACTACTGCATATGAAAAAATACTTTATTGAAAATTTTTTTTTAGACAAATTTTTGGTCGCTGAATACAAAAATGAATTTTATTTATTTTTCCAAAGAGGTATACAGGAAACATGTTTTCTACGAAAATTCTGATTTCCAAAGCGTTGGCAGTTTAATAGGGTTTTTACTGTTAGAGCCAGTTTTATGCCAAAAACGAGCTAAAACATCAAAAAAAACTCCACAGTTGTTTGCTATAACTTCTAAACCAAAAAAAGCTTGGAAAAGGTTAAAAACTACGCAAAAGTATTATCTGATTATACTGAAGATATTGCAGGTTTAGTATATAAAAAACGTGATTGAGCTTGAGTACTTGGCCAAATAAGTAAATTTTGTAGATCCTATAGCAGCGATTAATTTTCTTCAAGGCGATAAGACCATATGCGTTGGTTACTTTGAATAAAATAATAAAAAATGTGTAAATTAGAGCCTTTCACCTTAAAATATATTGCCGAAATTTTGCTCAAAAGATTTGAAAAACATTTCCTAATGCAGCATGACGTTTGGGATGCTGTGATTGCCGTAATATCTATTCCTTGTATACAATTATGATTTTTAAAAGCTCTATTAGAAATACCAACAACGCCAATAGAAGAAGTAGAGAAAATGTTCAATATTTTATTGGGAAATATGTTAAAATAGCCAATATAGAAACTCATCAATTATCTGCAGAAAACAATATTATACTCAGTCGAAAAAATACACAAAATTTTCTTTAAAAAAATGCCTTATAATTTACAGTAATTGTTCACATGGTACTGAGCACGCAGACGTCGTCATAATCAGTGCCTGCACCTTGTGTTCAGCTTTTTATATGGAATATGAGTACTACACTCGAGATATCTACAAAATAAGCAACGAACTAGGAGAGTTTCGTATAACGGTTCGAGCAAGAAACCCCATTCCTCAGCCTATTCTGAATTCTTTTCACCAAAATTGTATAAAATTAATTTTGGACTCAGTTTTCGAGTTTTCTTTGTGTGTTTTAGGAATACGATGTGTTATTTGGTGCTTGATAAAGTCATGTTCTGAACTGAAATACCTTTTTTACAAATAGTAACATTGGGATCATATGATCATTGCTTCCGTTTATTGCTTTCTAGAAAAAAAAAGTATGCACTTTCCAAGGTACAAAAAAAATCTCGAGCCAAGGAACAAGAGGTATCCAAAAAAATTTGCAACTTAATGAATAATTTTCGACTTTTATTCGCAGACGATGACAAGTTTGACAACTTTGCTGACTTGTGACGATATTTGCAAAGAAAATGCCTAAAACACACATTAAACTGTCAGCGGAGAGAACTGAAAAAGAGCATCATCGCTTAGAGAATTTTAGAAAAATCACGATTTTATTCATACATTGCTAGCATCTAAATAATCAGTAAATGTGCAAACGTGTGTAGTATGCATTTCTGAAAATCTCATAGATTTTACTTGTCAAAAAATATATCACTGTCTTTTTCTGTATTGACAATTTAGAAACCGCACGATTTTTAAAATAAAACCTGTTGTTAAAATGGCCTTTGTTTCCCACTTAATAGTTGAGTACGACCGGGCTCTAATTGATTTGAATTGCAAATAAACTATATTTTTAATCAAGCAATATTGGTAAAAATTCGTTTAGTCCTTTACAGTTTTTGACCACACACCAATGGGAAAATATTTACGAAAGAATTTATATTAGGAATTGTATGAGAATATTTTGGTAAACATGTCACATTCGTATCTAATAATTATGGTAAGGCTTGGCTGAATTTTTAAGAAAGATATAAATTTTTAATTATACATTAAGCACAATCGAAAATCTGTATAAATTTGTATTTGATGTTATGAAAAGTTCAAATTGCTTCAACATACATAGATATGTAAAATTATAAAAATGAAATGAAAATTTTGAAAAACAATTTAGCCATTTCCGATTTTAAATATCTGTCTTTATTTGTCTATCTCAACGGAATTGGTTGTGTTCCTATGTATCCTATTGTCTATCGCCATTTACTACCAATTGAGGTTTCTCACAATACGCTGCCTAATGTGGAAGAAGATATTTCGAACTACAGAGTCAAAGCGGACGCAGAAAAAACTCAATAACACGAACTAAGTATATGTACATATTTTAGAACTATGTAATAATGCCTACCCAGTACCAAACAAAAAGTAAAGTATTCCTTTTGAGTTTTAGTTTTATTAATTAGGTATTACTTCGAAATAGAAATTGTATTAAAACAGCGGATAAATCGAATAGGTACATTGTGGGGAAAAAACTTAGATCTATTATTAAACATCTGTAAACCTCCGTGATTGGTGATATATTTTATACAAATATTTGTACAATATTATGTAGTTATATAATATAAAAACGTCAATGCTTTCCCACTTTAAATGCATATTTTCCTCTCCATCCTCTAAAAACCGAACTGACTCTCCACACACACACACACAACAAAATAAATATCTATCTACGTCATCGATCTAAGTATCATACAAAAAATACCCGCATATTCAATTCATTATTTAACATAATTCCATTTTAAGTTCACCGCCCTCTAACCCCTCTATCCCCTCTATCCACTAATCTCATGTCTGATCTATGGGATCCATATAGGTGCACGAAATTTCACTATCATAGCCCAGACTACTCATCAGGCTCCCCCTATCAAGGTCTAAACCAGCCCCATTGGCCGTATCCTATTTGGGCAGTGTTGTTGCCGAAAAGAATTTCGACGACAAGGGAGCTGTAGATGGATTTAGTATAGTACCAATACTTTCTACACTCACATTGGCATTGGCCACCGAAGCGGGTACCGTTTTATGAGGTATGGGTCGGAATTGTGATGATGGCATGCAAGTGACGGGGCCAACAGATGCAATGGGATTATTACAACTACTGTCTAGGAGGTCTGTGGTTGAATTCGGTTGATTGAGTTGAGTTGTGGGATGTGGGGCGCTGACAAAACTGTGATGTTGTGGATGATGTGCTAATTTGGGGGTTATCAATAAGGGTTGTTGTTGTGATAGTTTATTTTTATTGGAGGTGGCGATGCTACTACTACAAATACTACTGTTAGTACTATTTAAACAATTTGTGGTTGGATTGGTGGTGACACTGGGTTTTTGTAGTTGTAGTTGATGTTGATGTTTCTGTAGTTGTTGCTGATGTTGTTGCTGTGTTACAGATGGTGACTTCACCAGCGTTGGTATGTGGCATTGTATGGAGTCTTGTGATTTGAATGTGCTTGAAATTGATTTAAGATTACCACCACCACCACCACCATTACCACCACCACCACCACCACTACCACCTATATTGCCAACACCACCACCACCACCACCACCACCACCAGAACTACCACAAACACCGCGTGGCGATAGTAACTTTGTCGAATTATTTGCAGATGTGGTGTTCATGTTGTTGTTTTTGCTACTGTTATGATGACGCGGTGTTGTATTTGTGGAAAACTGATATTGTTGATGATGGTACCTTGAGCGACCGCGGCGTGGCAATGATTTTTGTTCGGACATTGGTGATAGATCTGAGGATGTGCTTGATTGTGCTCCATGGTAGATGATACCTGCAGGGTGGGAGGAAGGAAGATTCACATTTTTTATTCACACACATTTCACAATTTGAAACACTCTTACTTATAAATACTAAGTATTAAAGTGATTGCGTGTTTTGTATTTATTGTGTATTTATGGTAGGTGTGTAGATGCATATGCAGAGGTAATTTGTATTCGTCTTTTGTTATTTGTTTTGTTTTGTTATTCGTTTTTATGACTAGCATAGATTTTCTTTCGGTTATTGTTTACTTTCTTATTCATTACGTACAAATGATTGTTGACTGAGATTGATTGGTTGATTGGTTTTTATATGAACTAATTTATATTTACGTGTATGTGTACAAATATCCATATACATATGTAGGTATAATTGATATATTGTGTAATTGAAGTATGTATGTGCAAAAATAGTTACTGATACAAGTACTTCTGTTTAATGTTGTGTCTCATGATTTCTTATATTTATGCTACATAGGTTTGTATGTAAAAGGTTAAAAAACAAATACAGAGCTTTGTTGAGCTTGTTATGATTTTGTTTTTGTATCTTTGTTTTCCTGTTTCAATGCTCAATTTTCTATGTAGTTATAGTTGTACACATATTCCTACGTATATAAGGCCGTTTGCCTGCATTCGGTACTACAGATATGTTTTCGATATGTTGTGATTTAGAAAATGTTGCATTTTTTTAGAGTCTGTGAAGAGAATGCAAAAAAAAATATGAAAATAATTTTTTTTTTCTGACATCTAATATTAAAAGAATTTTACTTGGAATTTAAGTGAAACTTTATGTAATTTTCGAAATGACAACACACTTTTCGGCGGATAGGGTAAAAGAACATTGATTCGGAGAGGTACAACTACGTGAAAAAAATCGGTGATGAAACGGACTACAAAGAAAACTGGTATTTTTATTTTTTTTATTATTGAGCTTTTGGAGTGATTGTGGTATAACAGCGTAAATAGTATTTGCAATCGGGTATATGCTGCATGTGTGGGTATAAAATAAGTGGAAAACCGACTTAACAATTCATGTAACCTTTTGCATTTTTCTATCTATCATGGTGAAAGTTGCATTGAAATTAAAATAATTGTTGCGATAAATAATAACTTATTGCTCTTAAAATTAAGAAAATGAAAAAGCCAAACAAATTTCCATTGTTAATTTTCGCAGAAATAGTGATGAACTCGTATCACAATTTTTTTTTACAGCTAATGGTTTTTATTGAAAAAAAAAAAAACATTTTTTATACAATCTTAATATAGAGTATTTTTCGTAAAATACAATTTAATATTAAATTTTGTTCTCGCGAAACTTTTGCTTATCGTTTTTTCTTCTCCTAATTAGGCAGCAGAGAAATTCAAGCATTGGAGTTCCAGTAATCGATTTTTTTTTTAGTAAAACAAATAAATTTGCATATATCCGTGTTGACCGAAAGCTAAATTTCGTCAAACGAATTAAAAATTTAGGTCATGCTGGTAAAACCACAACAAATATAAACATGTGAATTATTTCCGACATTATTCATGTTTTTCATTCCATTCTTATATTTTTCATTCTTATATTTTTCAAATTTTTCAAGTTTATATTTATTACTGTTTAAAAACATAGAAACCTGGATCAAATTACTATTATATACTTAGTTAATTATATAATATATCAATGCAAGGTCAATGATTGTATTTTATTTTAAGGAAATAATTTTTTCAAAAGTCATGCAAAATTCATTTTACCATTTTCCGGACCTTCTTAGTTTAATTTTTGAATATTTTGAAAACAAGTATGGTTCTAAATTTATCTTGAAAAATAAACTTTGAAAAATTAAGGTATTTTCAAACTCCAAAAATTGAAAAGATTTTAACATATTTGCTCACTTTTCTTACACCAAACTCGTTTTTAAAAAAAATCAAGGAATCTTCAAAGAATTTTTTTTGCAAACTCTAAATAAAGTTAAACTCATCCAATTTTGTAATATTTATATTAAATTATATTTACTACACATCTTATTCCATCCGTATTACTTTAAAAAACGATATTCAAATTGATTTTCTTCAATTTTGAAAAATATCTTCAAATTATTTTAATTCTTCTTAAGTTGCGAAGAAACTTAAAGCCTTTTCACATTACTCGGTACGACATCGCATCGACATTTGTTCTTCGGTATTTTTGGATTTCCGAAACGATTCCGCGTTGCACTGATTTGCACTGTTCACGAATCAGATATGCATAAATCATTTAATAGAAATATCCTTCAAGATAGCCATAAGTTATCAGGTAGACGGAAGCTGGAAGTTATTGTCCAGTTGTTCCGAGAATACTCCTCCCATCAAGCTTGGACCCATCCCATCTCTTATTTTTTAGGCAGCTGGGTCATGAATTTGGTTTCGGTCGAGCCGGTAGTCATAGCCAGTTCCCTGTGTTCGGCTGTTATTAAACTAAGACCGATATAAGGATATGCCCATTTCCTATTTGAATTTAGTCTAATAGCGGTGTTGCAGTCAACTTTCTTAGCATATAGGTCTACCGAAAGGAAATTGAATAGCACACTAAGCGCCTTAGTGGCTGTCGTTTTCATGGCACCGGTAATTAACAGTGAGGCTAACCGCTGAACTCTTACTACTTTCTTGATAATTACTTTCTTGGCGATTTTGTCCCATCAGACTATCGTACCATAAAAAATGATTGGTCCCACAACCGCAGTACAGATCCATACAACAGTCTTGGGCCCTAAGTTCCAGTTCTTGCAATAGCACCAATTTAGTTGCCTATCTAGGATCAGGCCCAGATACTTGGCTTGTTCCGTTCTCCTCCAAGTTACTCCATTTAGAAATAAATTTCCCATTGCTGGGGAACGATATTTCCTGTTGAATGGAACTAGTTCCGTTTTGTTGGCGTTAACTCTTAAACCTAGACACCTCGACACCAGCGAATGAAGTTATTGAGTAGCCCTTGCGCCAGATCTATCAGTGTCTCGATACAGGCTTACCTACCGCCCCTAAGGCAATATCTGAATAAGCTGGGTAGGCTGCCACTTTTCCACCCTTTCTTTGGACTTATTTGAGCAGGCTGTCGACAGCGAAATTTCGCAGTAAACGCGATAACACTACTCCTTGAGGTGTGCCTCTTACCACGAGTTTTCCACAGAGGAGTCCCACACCAACTTTTCATAATATATGTAAGTCCTGATGAACGCAGTCCTGATATCACATAACCCCAACTCACGTAGCGATGAAATAGCAGCTGCCTCTGAACTGATATTTTTAAAGGCACCCTCTGCCTTAGAGTATGCATGATGGGCTTTGGAGAGTACCGGCTCCACTATCCCTCTTTTATGAATGTCCAAGATGTGCTCCAATTATTTCAAAAAACTCAAGGTACATATATAAAATAAATGTTGTTATAATTTTCACTGTAATGTATTTTGGTTAAATTTCATTTTCTTCTTGATTTTTTCTACGCTGGTCTTACTGCAGTGCGTTATACCGAAATGAACCCACCTCGATGTCGATCCGATATCGTACGGAGCTATGTAAGAGCGCTCTCAAACTTTTCGGTCACACACTCGTGGCTATATACCTTGACTATCGAACTTTAACGAGTACTAACTGCACTTACGTAATTATGTTGGCATTTCAAACAAAAATTCACATATTTTTAGGTAATATTTTAAGATTGTATAACACGAGTTCGTCACATTTCGTTTAGTTCATACATATGTACATGTTGGTCATTCATGTGTAAAAATATATGTAGATAAAAAAAAAAAATATTGTGTAATATCTCATGCCAACAAATTATTAATGCCAGCCAGTGGTATATTGAGAGGGAGACAAAAACTGCACCAAACACTTACTATGCTTAATTTTTCCTTCATGCTGATTGGAAGATTCCGTGCGACTGGATGTCAATTGATCCTGATCCGATTCAGACTCTTCACTCTCTGGCTCCGTTTTACGTGAATGGCGACGGCGATTCTTCGACGACTAATTTCATGGCAAACAGCAATGGGAATAGCAGAATATCAAGCACGTGCGAAATCGTATGCAATGAAAAACAAAGCGGAAAAGTGCAAAAGTTAATTAAAATATATCCAATTGTGTTAACAGGATTGAGAGAGAGAGAAAAGCGAGCGAGGATGAAGGATTAGCATTTTACAGAACATAAGGAAAATAAAAACATCCAAATGGTATGCATACATATACAAAATATGCAATACCATTACATGTACTAAAATGAAATAAGAAAATATAAATGGATTTAAACAGAGAATAAAACATAAAAAAAGCCAAGGTGAGCGTTGGACTCTTTTCGTAAGTGTTGTTTAATTTACATATAAAAAAAAATTTTATTACTTTTTATTACATTAATGACTGCACCAAAAATAATAATAAATTATTTAAATAAAATTAGAATACTAATTGGTAAAGCCTTACTAATAAGCATTACAGCAGAGAAGTACTACAACGAAATTTTAAAGTTATAAAATATATGTTTGTAATAAAAAATAAAAAATTAAGTAATGGTGCAGCCCAGTGAGCTTTTTATTGCAGCGTGTACACGTAAATTTCGTTTAACCAGAATCTAAATAAATTTTCATTTACGAATTTCCATACCTACTGTGGATATACTGTACTTTTACGAAATAATGGCAATATGGAAAGAAAATGGTCATTATTTCAATTTGTTCGGATAACAAAAAATCATTTGGAAATATCATCCAAACCAAAATTGAATCAAATTGAGTGCTTTATTTAGAGGTTCTTTTTAATAATTGTCTTATGACATCCCGATTGCATCTGTTGGAGTGTCATGGTACTTTGTTCAGTATTGCAGTCTTCACGCTCTTCAAAAACTTGAAAAAAGTCTGCAGTTTTCGACCAAAATTTTATTCAGCGGTGAGCTTATTTCTCTCCTAATGACTACTACAATAAGCAAAATGAACACTCTCTTAAGAATAAGTGGTTTATGAACTATCGGTATATATTTCTTCAGAAATGAGGCCAGCCGGAATTGCGCCCGTTATTGCTTTTTGGCAACGGATTCATAGCTACGTCAAATTAAATCCCATAAACTTATGGGCGGCGTTACTTGCCAAGAAATTTAGAATGCAATGCTTTTATGGCGATAACAATTCGGAGAGCTGTTAATTTCACGCTTCGGGCCGGTGAATTGGCAGCCTACAACTTCCACACCTCTGGACTGTTTTCAAGCACATAAGCTTCTTGTGGGCATTCTTCGCGAGCATTGTCGGTGAGCAAACTAGGGCCACGATAGATTTTATTAAACCACCGACAAATAGGGCCTTGTGTGAGGTTTCATTGGCAATTGTGGAAACACTATTGCCTCTATAATCCACATTGAATTTCGTAAAAGTCATGGTCCGATGGTATTCTAACTCCATTCAAGATACAATTTTCATGTCACTGATAATAATACTAGTAGCTTCTATCCGATGAAAGATTACAAGTATCAAAAAATGTCTCAACTATCAATCTCTTTGTCGATACGATTAGATTTTTCTTAGAAAGGGTAGTATTGTCAATTCGCAACATTTACGGAATATCCGTGGTATTACTTTTCGTTCTTTCAGAGAAAAACTGGTTTCAGCGCTTTGCTATATTCAGTCTCATGTTTCGTTCTTAAGGGATAAGTGGAAGAAACACTTTAATAATTTTTATTCGCTCCATTAATTAATTATTTTGATGATTCTCTTTTTCCTTTAAGTTGTCGTCATTATCGCCGAGGCTATTTTGGCCGATTACAATATAGCATTCCAGTCAGTCCAATGCTTATCTAACGCCGCCAACTTGAAACACCAAGTGATGCCAAACCTTCGTCCACATGATATTTCCATCAGTGGATACTGCGTGGACTATCTTCTTCCATTCGTACAGCCTGACCAAACCAGCATTGTCACTGCATCTTAGCTCGCTGAACTATGGCTATAATGCTCATACTGCTTATCGTTTCATCGTGTTACCTCAACCGATATTGTATTTATATATGTGTATTTTTTAGGTTCGTTTGCTTCCAGATCAGTTAAAAAATGATACTGAACAAGTCGCATGATAGAGAGTCTGGGCTTTGTTGGCCCAGAGGTGAGATATTATTATCTTCATTTTCTGAGGCGATGCGTTTGTGCCACCATTTAGAAAAGTGGAAAAATGCTCCTGCCATAATTTAAGTGTGCTTAGGGTAATTGTTCACAAAAATTCGTCCCGGCTTTACAACCATCCGTAAGGCACCACATCTTCTGGTAAATTTGTTGGGCTCTTGTCCTATTGCATATCAAGCTCCTCGCACTCACATATTTCGATCAAATTTAATAGATTTTATGGCACAAAAAAGTTCAAAAATAACACTTATTTTGACGTTCAGTATTCTCTTGTCCGTCGAGCTAAGGTGTGACAAGTTCCTTTATTTAGATCGAAATGTGCGACGATATTTCTGAGTAATCCAAATTTTATATGTGATAAATACCACAGATCTAGCAGCTTTGTAGAAATCTAAACAACAACCAAAGTTGCTTAAGTTAGCCAAATAATTTATTTAAAACAGACTTATTTGTATTTCTCAAAGTTTTTGGTAAAATTAACCGTTGATAATTTCAATACAAATTTTTTTTGTGTACCCTAAGTAAAATGAGCGGGCGTCGTAGCCGGGTGCATTGCGTATGCGTACCCGCGGCAGTCTCGCGTTCCAATCCCGGCCGGTTAAAGTAACATCTATAGTTATAGAAAAGCTATTTTTTATAGCACAACCCCTTGGCAAGCAATGGCAAATGACTTATTTGACTTTTCAAACAGGTGGCAACCCTCTGAAATATGTAGATATGAACCTTGTTATCGCCAAATTGAACCCTTTGGCACTCATAGTTTAATATTTGAAAAAACCAGAGCATATTTTATTTAAATTTAATTTTTTCAACACATGACAACCCTTATAAAAGCCAGCTTTGGACCTCCTTGCCGAGGAGAATCGTTTGACACCTATATTTCAATATTCCATATAACGTGCGAAATAAGAATCTTATAACTATGCACAATTTGAGAAAATTCCGTACTGCAGATAAGTAGTTACTAACAAACAGATTTTCACATTTACAGAGAAGATACAATAAAAAGGTACAACAAAATGTGGAAAAAAAATTATCTCCCTTTTGCTTAATAATAGTTAATTTTTAAAAATCTTGAATGCCAATATCTCGAAAAAGAAAGCTGATCCGATTTTATTCAACTGTGTTCGGATTACGGAGATCATAACGAACAAAGTTGATTTTTCAGTTTTTGTCGTACGTTTTGGTTAATTTTTTAACTAATTCAGAAAGAATGTGAAATCTAAACACCCCTTTTTATAACATTTGTGAAATTTTTCGTACTCCTCTTAATTTAGACTCTGGTTACACGTAATATGTACTTTCAAAATCTAACTTATTAAATTTTTATTTTTTTTTGCTAGCACTCTTTCCTTTCAAAGCATACAACCATAAATCGACAACAAAGCTAAAGAACAAAATCTAAAATAAAACATATAAGAAATTAAACGCACGATATTATGAAATGGCGAGGTCTGATAATGATTATAGTTTGTCTTTGATGGACGTTGATTGTGGTTGTAATGATAGTTGAGGTGATGGTGGTGATTGTGGTGTTGGGTTGGTTTTAATACCGCTGCTGGTGGTGGTGACGAGCAACCCTCAGTCAAGGCACGCTCGTGATACATAAAGGAATGCAAAAGCGTATTAGCTGGTCCGGCATGATGTGGCTGTGACATGTTTCCCGTCTCGGATAATTGAAATGTGGCATACGGTGAAATATCCTCGGATGTCTCTGTTTACAAAAAGGCAATAAAATAAAAGGAAAGAGAAAATAACGTCAGTTTTATGTGTACGTAGAGAGCAAGAGTGTGAACGTGTATATATGTATGTATGTAAGTACAACTGTATGTATGTATTTGTAACAGCGCCTATTACAAACAACAAATGTCACTAATTAGTAAATAATTGAAATGGAAATGGAAATGGCTTCTGCATTGCGTTGCTTTCGTTGGAACGATGGGTGGATATCATTATGACTGCCGGCAGTGAGGTGCTGTGATTAATTTGTTGGCCTTAGCGGCGAGCAAAGTCACTGCACTTTGGCATAGAGTAGATATACATAGGAGTACATATGTACATACAAATAATCTTACAAACAAGCGCACATACCTAAGTAGTTAGTTTTGGGGTACGTGGCACATTAGTACGAGTGCATTTAAGTTAGAAACGATATATGTATTTTGTATTTCAGGAAATCAGAAATATCGTAATTAGGGTAGTTTATAATTTTTTATATTGATTTGCAACCCTGAGAAAAAAAACGGAACCCGAACGACAGAAAGAAATTCTAGATTGGGCCAATTGCCATTTCACTAAACGTAAGTTGCTGCAAAGCACTTTGCGTTCGCGGAAACTGTTTTAGGCAATAAAGCTAATTGATTAAATACTCTTTATTTTGTAAACCTAAATGACTTTTTTTTAATAAAAACAAAAAATAGTATGATAGTATAGTATAGTCGCGCGCACTTTTTCCAAATTCCTCATGCAATTCTTCGTAACAAATTTAAATTACCTTTATATTATAAATGATCGTGGTTTTTATCTGATTTCTACAAAGCTGAAACACAAGGTGTGCACGAAATTTAGTAAACTTGAATGGGAAATTTTTGAGATTTGAGAAAAACTAAAAAAAGGTAAAATTTTCATTTTTCCATAACAATTTAGTTTTATTTTATACCGTTGGCAGATTATTATAAAAGGAACGAAAACCGAATTGGTCGATTCTAATCATTGACATGGAATTACCCAAATATTAAAATCAGTATTCATATCAATTTAATTTAAATAGAAGTTATTTAGTTAATTAAATAAAATACTTTGAAAAAAAAATTGGTGTACATAACTATACAACCTAGATATATCAATTTCAGTAACGTTAACAGTTGGCAACCTCAAACATTTTTGTAACAATAAGCTTCCTACAACTCTATCGTTCAGCTATTTTATTAAAATGTTTCATATAAATTTTGAATTTAATTGAGTTAAAATTTTTAAATGAATATTTTTAAACAAAATACTTTGAATTAAGCTCTCTTTACCTTCTTCGTTTAACACAAGTGTGATATAATTTCAATACCTTACCAATTCAATTAAACCAACGTTTTTAAGAGGGTGGTAACCCCATCAAAAATGTTTCACACTAATTCTTATAAATTTGATTAATAAAGGGTGGTTAAATTTTAAGGGCCGATGTTGAATGTGAACCACACCTAAACGTCTAGTTTTTTTCTGCATTTCATTTGACATTTCTCACTCTCAGACTAACTCAATTTGAACATGGAAAGATACACAATCGAGCAACGTGTTAAAGTTATTCAGGTTTATTATGAAAATGGGCGTTCAAATCAAAATGCATATCGTGCATATCATCTTCAGTGATGAGGCACATTTTCACCTCAGTGGATTCGTCAATAAGCAGAATTGCCGCCTTTGGGCGAATGATAATCCAAGAGTGATTGTCGAAAAACCAATGCACCCACAAAGCGTGACTGTTTGGTGCGATTTATGAGCTGGCGGCATCACCCGGCCGTATTTTTTCCAAAATGAGGCCGGTCAGGCAGTTACTGTGAATGGTGTTCGCTATCGTGAGACGATAACGAACTTTTTGTGGCCCGAATTGGAACATATGGATGTGGACGATATGTGGTTCCAACAGGATGGTGCCACTTGCCACACAGCCAACGAAACAATGGCTCTTTTGGGCGACAAATTCAGTGGTCGTGTTATCTCACGTGGTGGCGATGCCAATTGGCCACCAAGATCATGTGATTTGACACCGTTGGACTACTTTCTTTGGGGTTATTTGAAAGAAAAGGTGTACGTCGATAAGCCAGCAATAATTCAAGAGCTAAAGAATGAGATAATTCGGCACATTACCGGCATAGAACGTCCATTATGCCTCAGCGTCATCGAAAATTTGGACCATCGGATGGAGGTGTGCCGCCGAGGTAGCGGCGGACATTTGGCCAATATTTTGTTCCACACATAATTGGATTACACCATATTATCATAATAAAAAGAAATTACAATAATTTCCAAAATAATTTGTGTTTTATTCAAAATCAACATCGGCCCTTAAAATTTAACCACCCCTTATATTATTTCTGAAACCACTTCCTTTGAGTTTCATGTCGTAAAACTTCATTTAGTTTAATAGATTGATTAAACTTATTATTATAAGAAGGTAGTAACGTTCCCAAAATATTTCCGAAAAAAGAATTCTTAGAGCTCTTTCACACCAATGCTTTTATATTTTAGCTAGCTTATAAAGTGAATTAAATTATGATTTTCAAATAGGTGGTAACACTCTTTAAAACGTGTTCGTAATTATAAGTGTGAGCAAAAAAGGTTTTATACCAAATTATAGAAAATGTCGGAACACAAGCATGTTTTTATTTTTTAGTCGTTTATTTACATATAATAATTTAAAATAATTTTTTAGCAAAGGTTCATATTTTTTTACTTACAACTCGATCTCTTAGAAAAGGATTAAGTACAATCCCAGAGAAATATTTGGTTTTTTCCGTATGGTGTAATGATTTCGGGCGCTGACGGAAATATTTTATATTAAATTTCACTTCCTATGTCTTAACCTTTCATTTCGCTCAGACATGTATTTTAATAGCTTTTTTTTTTTCGTTCAGAAACTACTAATGAAATACAGCCCGTCTCTGCCCAGTTCAGGTATCGTTCGTAATTTGTGTTGATAGCTCAGTAGTCACAGGCTTGATTTGTTTTTTGTTCAAAAGAAAAACTATGAGAGATTGTGAATATTTTTATTAAATTCCCACTTTATTGTTATATCCTCTTTTTTAATTTACAATCGTGAAAAAAAGCTGGAAACAGTTGAGTGAAATGCTAATAGTACTTCAAAATGGGTTGGCCAGTTGGGTCACGGGAAAAACTTTTTCGATTATAATCGATCAAATTTAGAGCGGACACTAATTTGTACTTGATTGATGATAAAATACAACATTTCATCTTAATTTTTAGACAGATTTTACAAGGCGAAATTACTTAGTTTCATAGTAAATGAAAAATGTTCACCAAATTAAGATAGCGTGTCCGGGCATTTATGTAGTGTGGTTATATTGCGTTCGAACAATACATAGAATGGAAAGAACGCTGACGGTGGCCCAAATGTGAGTTCATATCTGAGCGCATCTTGTACGTACAGTAGCTCACAAAAGTATTTTGAATATGCAGAAAATAAAACAACCGATTTTATTTTTGCTTTTTTCAGGTTAATTGATAAATTATGTATTAAATTCAGTAACATATCACTTCATAACTTCGCTGGGACTTCATTAATACAAAAAAAAAATAAAGTTAAAGGTACACTGGAAAATAATGAAGATAATTCAGAATTTGTAACTCGCAAAAGTATTTTGCATTTGACTAAAAGTGATATACATATGTATAAAGTGATAAATAAATAAAACTATCTAGTATTTCGTATGATAACCGCTTCTTTTAAATACAGCTTCCAAGCGTTTTGGCAATGATTCTACCAACTTTCGACAAAATTGAGTTGGTATTTTCCCCCCTTCCCTTTGCAAAGCCTCCATGGAATTATGTAAGGGCTTTGAGGAAGTGTTAAAAAATGTTTTGCATTGAAAAGTAACCACATTTTAACGTGGTGGTATTGTCTTTAAGGTTGAACAAATATACATATACAAATATACATATTAGTCCATTATGCTGTCTATAAAAACAAGATTTCCAACTCCCTGAGCCAACATACACCCCCACACCATCACCGAACTTCTGCCGTGTTTAACAGCCGCTTAGAGGTTTTTTATATGCAGCTCTTCATTTGGTTTCCGCAAAACCATACGAAGGCCATCCGATTCAAAAATATTACATTACACTTTCCAAATTTCGACACTTTAACTTTTGTGGATGTCGGCGAATAAAAGTCGCTTTTCTTTATTAATATTTGAAATAAGTGGTTTTCTTCGAGCCACGCCACAATGAATATTAGTCGTCCTGAGCCCTCTGCGCACTGTCTTATCAGAAACCAGGCTGTGAAGATCCACGTTTTGCTTGTCGTTAAGCTTTGGTGCGGATAACTGTGGATTTTCGAGGTTGGATTTAAGTCTTTTGCGTTCCTCTCTCAAAGTTAGCATCTTTAATAGAACACAACGGGTTACATTTTCTAAACCGCCGCGCACCTTACACCGTTTTACTACATTTTCTATCAATTGTTGTCATCGGTTATTGTCATTTCTTTAGCTTTTGGCATTTTTGATACGTAATTTATAAATAATACAGGAACAAATGCAAAAATATTATTGTTTGTTTAATTTTTTCAAATGCAAAATACTTATGTGAACCACTGTATGTGCATATATATGTACATACATACATACATTCACCATGTACCATTAAATTTTTTGTCATTCAAACAAAAGGATACCACCAAATAAATTGCCCTCTTTAATGGAATACATCATTAAATATACGAGTAGAATTCTCAACCGCAAGCTATGTATGTAGATATTTCCAGTCCATGCTTTACGACAATGCAGTCGTCGAAGCCACAAAAATGCACAGAATGAACTCCAAAAACAACAACACAAAAGTGATAGTAATAACTTACCAGGAATTTTGTCGTTATTCTGCATCGACACTTTGTGAATGGTAGCATAATAGCGTTCCCGCTGCGCTGCCTCCGAATTCTGACGATTCTCCAGCGATTCCTTTTGTACGCGATTTCCTTGTTCTATAGCGAATACAATAAATACAAAAAATAAAAAATAAAAAAATGTTAGCACTAGCGCAATCATAAATTTGTTGTTGGTGGAGCAAATAACTACATATGTACTATGTGAAGTAGAATTGAACTGAAATGCGGCGTTTGGACTTCAAAACAAAACATCAGCAATCACAACTGAAGCTCTGGCGTTGGTTATTTACTGCACAGCAGCATTCAGCGGCATGCCAATTAAAATTCAATTTGTTGTAACAACGTAAAATTTATTTTCTCAACGTACACGAAGCACGGGAGAATGCAACGAGAAGCCAACGTTTACAGGAAACTTTGCGTCACTGCCGCATGCGTATCTTTCGTCCTGTTGCTGCCTTTTCCTGTAGCATTAGGTTTATATGTTCGCATGTAATATGTGCGCCTGTGAGTATTTACGTTCATTGATTTTTTTTTTATTTTGGTTATTCGGTTAGTTAGTCGTCGTTGTGTCTGTTCAATCGATTGTCGTGCACGCTTTTTTGCATATACTCCCCTTCCACACCACTTGGGCAAATAATCAAACCTATATATAGGATTCAATAGTTCATTCGCACGTTTGCCGACTTACATATTTGTTTGTCTGCTTGTTTGTTGATTTGCTTATAGTACGGTGTTTGTTTTGGTACGCTTTGCTTTGCTTTGTTTTGTTTTGTTTTGCCAATGCCAAAGAGTGATGACCCACTCAGCCATTCACATTCGCATGGCAACGACCAGGGTTTCCTTTTTGCCCTCTTTCCCCATCGGCAGTTTAATGCAGTTGTATGTACATACTATATAGTATCTGTGTGTGTATTAGTATGCGTGTATATGTATATGTAATTGTTACTCACTATGTCGGTAGCACATGACCACGAGCGCAATTGTACAAATCATGCCCGACAATGTGGCAATGCTCGGTATCAATAGATTCACATTTCCATAGAAAACATTGGTGCCACGTTGACCACGCTGCACAATCTCCGGTGGTGGCTGCTCTCCATCCTTGGTGAGTGTGACAAATGTGAATTCGGCCTGCGATACACCGGCCACATTATGTGCCTCCATGCGCAGCTGATAGAGAGTTGATGGTTGTAGACCGGAAATGGTGAAACGGCGTTGCGGTTTTAAAGCGTTCGATACTATGAAAAAGGAAATGCAAAGGCAAATACAAAGAAAATTGTTATATTTCGCATTGCAAGTGTTTCAACTGAATTGTTATATAAATAAATTACAGTGGGCAGTATTTAAGTTAATAGCAGATTTATAATTTTAGTCAGTTATAGACATATTAAAAGTAGCTTTTGGCTTAAGTGAAACTGAACGGAGACAAACATATGAAATGAAAAACTAGACATAAGATCGTTTGTTGAACTGTTCCAATATTAATGATAACAACATAAACTGAGAGTGTAATTTTTGGTAAACCAAGCTTTGACCACGATATTTTGCCAATATTTTTTGTTTTCTATATTTTGTATGTCAAACCCCTGTTACTTTATGTGGGGAAACCTTTTTAAAAGATGACAATTAAGTGAAAGTTTTCGTTGCAAAACTCTAGCACTATGCCTAGGGAATTATAAAGCTGTTCACCTAACGGTTGTTTGTAACATCGTAAAGTAGCCGAGATAGATACTCGTATAAAGATATAAATATAATCTAAAATTTTCCGAATGAATTACGCATCGAGTAAATATTCAGATACTTCAAGGAAACTTGAAACACATTGCTCTCGCCTTGAGGGTGGTTGGTATTGAAAATAAGCTGAAAGGGATAATAACCATGCGAACCATAACGTGTTATGTGAAAATCAAAAGAATATGATATTTGTGAAACTTTTAAAGATAACTTGCGCAAATTCGATTGAGCAGGAGAAGAGAAAATGTGTATAATTTTCTTTTTTGGAAAAAATTTCGGCCACCTCTCATACAACGGTAGATTACAAAAATGTAAAAAACGAGATATTTAGTTACCTATAAACGAAAAATTGCTCAAATTTGGGCTCAATATGGGGTTGCTTAAGTAAATGTATGCTATCAAATATTAAAGAAAGAAATACCTAAAAATGTCGAAATATGGGTGCGATACGTTAGAATCTTATTTATTTCTGCTTTTTTTATTTAAATTTAACCTAATACTTTTCCGCTAGCGTTCCCGGCTTACTTTTCCGGTTGCACTTGAACTTAGTCTCTTCTTTACTTGTTTTGAATTAAACTTTTATTTAATCAAAATATTTATTACCTTGCGTCTACAAATATAAAAATATATAAAATATTTTTTTACTTTTCCTATAAAATGTGTTTTTCTTCTATAGAAGTAACAATGTAAATGAAAAGTCAAATCTAAAGAGCATTTGACAACATTACTTTTTCAAGAAAATAAAACGTTAATTTCCAACTCTTAACGGGTTCTGCAAAAAAAAAGCTCGACAGTATTTTAAAATGCAATAACCGCCTTCACGAACACCACATTGCTTTCTAAAATTGCTCATTCATGTTTCGGGAAGAACTGTTTAAAAGGAATGTATTTAATAGGCCCCAGTTTCCATTAAATAAGAATAAACTACATTACTACATTTTTCTTATGTACTTACACAAGTATCTTAAAAATAACCAACTTTAACTATTCATATATAAAAAGACACCCAAATCTCTATCCAAAGAAATGTGTGAAGATTTTGTTACGATAGACATTTACTTCCATTTACCTTTGGTTTCATCAAATATGGCTTCAAAAGCGACATTTATACATAATAAACACATTGTTAGTTTGAAAACAGTATTTGGAAATAAAACAATCTAAAAGCCTTGCATTTTTTTCATTTATTATTTCCACTCAAACCCTTTTTGAACATTGCAAAACTTCTATGAACATTGAAGGCAAGTAAGAGGAACTAAGCACAATATGTCAGATGTGCTGTGCCTTCCGTTTGATTTTTGATTACTGAAAATGGCACAACGCTGAAACCGGGTTGTCTACAGACAAATATTGGACAAGGGATGACGAAAAGTCATTGCAATATACTTCAACTTTTCACCTGTCGGAAAAGCAAAAGAAACCATATGTAAAAATACTTTTGTTTTTCGAAGACTTCGCTGCCTCCAATTTCAGAATCGGTGCAAGTAAAGCCCCACAAGGTTATTTGCTAAATATATTATGATATTATGCCCGGAAACAGGCCAGTATTTCATCGACAAATGTATGTATGTATATACAACAGTTTTGAATATCCTTTAAGAGCCTGCTTTTGCTTTACGCAAAATTCTGTCATCAGGAAATATCTATTTGTTCGTGACCAATCTAAAAAAAAATCGCCTTAATGATTAACCGCCTATTCCGACAAAAATGACAAATCTCGTCACAATGACAGTTGTCATCATTATATCACTTAAATGAACATTTTGCGTTATAGTTTTAGGCACAGTAGTTAAGACAATAATCATGGTAAAGATTTTTTCATAGGAAGACGAAAAAGTTAATCACAGGCTTGGCAATATTTATAGTAGCTTGATTATTTAGCATATTAGGTTAAAAAAAAGAGCTCTCATTAGAAAGCAAGAAATCCCTTCCAACTTGTATGCATATCATGCTTCCTGCTAACTGCTGTATTCGAGAATAATTAACCACTACTTGTTGCAATGCTTCGCTTCGTTAGTATTTTTTGTTGTCAAAAGCATGTAAATATCTTCGCGAGATATGATGGATACAAAATCATTTCATTATCTTGGCAATCGTTTCTCAATCGAAACTACATGCTCTGCCAACCACCATCCATTCCACTTACCCAGTATCCAATCGCGTTCTGCCTCATCGGTCACCGGTCGGTATTGCAGCACGAAGTAGAGCAATGGACAGCCATTGTCTGGCCATGTATGCAACCGCACTAATACTGAAGTGGAGTTAGGTGCAATCAGGCTGGTAGTTGACGGCATTCCAGGTGACTGGCCTTGGGTGCGCACATGCAGTGTGATACTGGCAGGCGAGGTGCCCACTTTATTGTGCGCCGTCAAATGAATTTGATAGGTGCTACCACACACCAACCCCTTTAGCTCGTGGCTAGAAGCGTGACGTGACAAAAGCATCTCATCCATATTACTGTTAGCGCGACGATAGAAGAGCGTATAGCCGGTGATGGGCGCATTACCAGTGAATCCGCACTTCCAATGCATCAGAATACTACTCGAAGTTGCGCTTGTCACATACAGTACCGGCGCCGATGGTGGCACTTGCACAAGCAGCACGTGCGTCAGCCGGTCCGTGCCGATGCCATTGTCCACCTGACAACTGTAGTTCCCACTATCCGAAATCTGTAAACTCGACATTATCAAATCTCCCGAATCAAGCAGCTGAGAATTATGTAGACCGCCTTGTCGCAGCGGTGAGTCCGCTTTATACCATTCACGTTTCGGCTTGCCAACTGCTGTGCATGGCAGTGTAACAGTTGAACGCCATGGCCGCACTATCGGACCGCCGAAGGAGACAATGCGTGCGGGTACACGATTGGTTGTAATTTGGGATGCAACACGCGAGCTTTTTCCTTCGCCAACACGCGTAGAAGCTGTCACCCAGTATTGGTACTCCATGTGTGGGTGTAGATTTTTAGCCTCGTAATGTGCTTGCTGGGACGGTAGACTACGTTTCTCATTGTTCAATTCTTCTCGTCCATTTACGACGCGCGTATAAAGGTTATATTTTGTGATGACCCCATTTGGTTCTGTAGGCGGCAGCCACGACACCGACAAAGATTGCGGTGAGCTAACGACGACTTTGATATCAGCCGGCGCTTCAGGCGCATCCTCCTCGGTGTGACAGTAGAGCGGATTGGAAAGCGCACCATCGCCCATGCGTGTGTGTGCTAGCACTTGGATGCTGTAGTTGGCGTACTTGCGTAGCCCCGTTAGCACTGTGGTAAGCGCGGTTGTCTTGCGCGATTCTACCTCGTCCTTGTTGAGTGAAAAGTCATCGAGAATGGGCTCAAAAATGAGTTTGTAACCCTGTAGCAGACCGTTGGTGTGGTAAATCGGTGGCGGCTGCCAGGAAACTTGCAACGATTGTGAGGTCAACGCTGCACAACGGATGTCCTCCGGCGGTCGACTTGGTACTGTCACAAAAACGTAGACAATAAAATTATTTAAAATGTATTAAAAAAAAGTGAACATGCACTTTTTAACACACCCAATAATGAAATAAAAAACAAGATACAGTTAACTTACCATCCTCCATTGTTTGCGCCGACACCGGCTCGGAGAGCGGTCCTGGTCCCACCTGATTGAATGCCTGCACAACCACGTTATAGCGTGCAAATTTTTTTAAGCCACTTAGCAGGAGTTCGCCGGTGCCACCATCACCATCGCCGGACACTGAGGTAAAATTGTAAGCTGAGTTGCCCGAGCTGGCCAATTTGTAGCCAACATTGTAGCCTTGTATGTCGCCATGACGCAATTCGACGAGAGGCGCCAACCAACTGACGAGCAACTCGGTGGAAGACAATGGACGTACTGAGAGATTAAGTGGCGGTCCAGCTGGGCGTTGTGGTTCGGTGCGTACCGCTAACTCTTGGCTCGGTGCACTGCGGCCAGCAGTACCCTCGGCTATTACGCGAAAAGAGTAACGTGTTGCTGGTTTTAGGTTTTCAATTAGCGCAGTATATGTTGGAGGATCTTTGACTTCGACATGTTGCCACTGCTCGATAAAAAGAGCTGCATGGAAGCGAGGGTTAATAAAGACGAATTAATGGCATAGGTATTAGAAAAATTTAGGTGTAAAACTATTGTTTGGTCAAATGTGCGCTAGCTTATTTAATTGTCAAGCTTTTCTTGAGGAAAGTAAACCTAGGCCGAATGCAAAATTATATAAATATATGTACGTATCTGATATACTTTCTAATTTAGATAGATTTATTTATTATTCTAGAATATATAGCCGTCATATAGACGAAATCTTGAACCTGAGAAATCTAAGTAATTTCAAGCAATCTTTTAAACCTTACACCAAGGGAGAATATATAATTACACCGCCCGACATAATTCAACTTTTTGTCGCACCCATGAAAGTCAACCCCAAAGTCAAGCATTTTCGGAAAGAAGAGACAAAAAAAGTTGGTCTAGATCACAACATTTACGGTTTCTAGGAGCGAACCCCCTTTGCAGAAGCGCTCAATATAATAGTGCTTTGTGACTTTTAAACTTTATTAAATCCGCGAACTACAGTTTTATTTAGTCTCAAATATTTTCTTTTAAATGCATCCGTTTTTTTTTTAATCTTTTGATTTGATTTCAGATTCGGAATCAGTAACTCAAATAATCTTTAGATATTTAATTTCATAAAAATTTGACTTTTTTGTTAATATGTCAACCATTTTGAACACGTCACTTTAATTTTTGGAAACTGATTTAACTTTTGTAATCCCCGACTATAAAAATCTGTCGTAAATATGTACATATATATATTTGTCATATAGGATCTGCTATTTGAATCTTTTAAAATTGTTCTCTGTCTAAATAAGAAACTCAAAAATCACTTGCATAAGTAAATTCTTTCGTAAATGTTTATTCGTTTCACACCTTATAATATTTTGGTTATATTGTTAATGTAACTTTCCGTGAAGGTGGCAACCCTTTACAAAAAAATTTTGATATACAGCTATCTCATTTCATACCAGTATTGTAATATTCCATTTATTTTATTAATTAATTTAAATTACACTTTTCAAACAGGTGGCCGCCCGACTAAATTTTTTATTTAAGCTAATATTTTTTAATCCGCTTTTAAGTGATCCCATATGAAAATTTTTCTTTTATCTAATGAGTTTAATGAAATTTGATGAATATGCGAAAAATGTTTATGCGAGCACTTTTTCGAAGGATTTCCCAAAAAAACATATTCCGTGCATCCCAACAATTTTGCACTTTATATCATGATCTAATTACAACGTAAATAACTTATTTTCGTCTAAATTACTGTGCACAAACCAAGTGCGCTTACACATGTCATGGAAAACATAATTTTCGATTACTATCGATAAAATTTAGAGCCGACACGGATTTGCTCTTGATTTGTTTTTGATTTATGATAAATTAATTCACAGTTTTACAATTTTTGCTCATAAATTAAGAAAGTATGTTCAAGCTTTTAATTAAATGTCATAAAAAAACCATAGAAATAAACTTAAAATCTTTTTGGGATTGTGTTGTGGGAGGTGTGAACCTCCATTAACTTACGATCCATTTCCTTAAATTCAACAATATACTTTGAAATATCTGCTGAATTCATTGTTTTCGGTTGCCATTTTAAATTCACCGAACGACTAGATATCATTGCCGCTTCCAAAACGGTGGGCGGTTGTGGGGGCTCCTGTACTTGCAGCTGCACCAATTGCTGATCATTGCCATAGAGATTACTGGCACGACAAAAATATGGCCCACTATCACTAGCATCCACCATGCGTATTTGCAGTTCGGCAGAAACACCGTCAGGTGTCGCCTCTTGCTTCACCGAAATTCTACAATGACACAAATGGGAAATGTAGCGAAAAAAATGCGACTCATCACTTTTAGCAAAAATGTTCCTGTGGGAAATAAGCGGGATACTAAATAAGTGGTGATAAAATTAATGATGACAGGATGGGGAAAGATTAATGAACGAATGCTGTAAGGGAGATAGAGTAGAAATACAAAAGTATGGATGAAAGAAGATATGCTTAAGAGGCGATAATTTGACGGTGAGATGACGGTGGTTAATAAATGGTCGGGTTGGTGTGTCCCTCTCGACCTACTTGTAATTTGTTGATGGATTCAACGTATTTTTGCCCGAACGCATCCAAACGATATTAATCGGTTTGTCACCGCTGACGGAGCATTGCAAAAGTGCTGTGTCACCTTTTTTCACCGTTACCGAGCGTGAAGTGGATGAAAAGTACGGCGAAGCTGTATCATTAAAAATTCAAAGAAAAATACATGAAAGTATAAATAATGCAGTAGAGAGTTGCAAAAGTGTTAAAAATATATTATAAGTAACTGAACTATGTATATACATATATACTTTTAATATTCACTTAAAGAACCCTACGCACATACATACACAGATACGCAAAAATCATACACGCTTGGACAGATATGCCGACCGTACTACATGTAGTACACATGTTATTTTCAGGGTTTTGCTATAACTGTTCCTTAAATTTGCTAAGCGATTTTTTGTTGTGATACAGAACATAACGGTCAACAAAATTTGCATGGATAAGCTTCAGCTGATGCAATTCCCTTGATCTTTTTTTTCTATCAAATATATAAGTTGTGTGAAGTTAGCAAAAGTGTGAAGATGTCACGTGGTCGGTAAGGAAAAATTGTATAAGCATTTTTATTGTTGTTGCAATTTTGTGTTTTTTTATTAAAAAATAGTTGTAAAAACGTGTCTGCATCTAAAGTACATGTGAAAAAGCTAATTATATGTGATTTTAATTGGCGTATTTACTGGCGTACTACATGTAGTACGTTCGGCATTTACATAGTGAAAAATATGTAAAAAAAAAATTTTTTTTTGCAGCAATTTAACATTAGATGAGATAATATCTGCCTTAGAAGAAAGTGACGAAGAGGTTTCGAGGAAAAATTACGACATTGCGATTGTGCCCGCTGATGACGCTAATAATTATGTAACAGATGAGGATAGTGGAGACGATGAAGAAGTGAATTTTGACAATTTACCTCCCTTATTATTAAATGGTGAGGCTGAGCTATTTAGAAATGCTTATTCTTCTGATTCTGACAGTGAAGACGATATTCCACTTGCGTTATTGCCACCGGCGAAGAAACGCAAATTCGATATGGCGTCAGTAAAATGGATAAGGCACGATCTAATTGAAACGGAAGCCACTATAACGGAATCTGAACAGGAAAATTTACCAACACCCCTCGATTTGTTTGAACAATTTTTTTCTGCTGACCTTCTGCAACTTATTACTGAAAACTCCAATGACTATGCGTTAAAGCATAATGCAACAGGAAATATAACCCCGGATGAAATCAGGTGCTTTATTGGAATTTTACTTCTAAGTGGCTACAATATTGTCGCTCGGCGCCGTATGTATTGGCAAAACGATAGGGATACTCATCATTCCTTTGTATCGAATTCAATGAGAAGGGATCGATTTGAGTTTATAATAAGAAATTTGCACTTTGTGGATAACAACAATCTGGATAAGACGGACAAATTTGCAAAGGTTAGACCACTTCTACAAAAATTGAACGAATGCTTCCAAAATAATGCCCCAAGAATAATACAGCATTCCGTTGACGAGCAGATGGTTCCGTATTATGGCGGCCACGGATGTAAACAATATATCCAAGGAAAGCCTATCAGATATGGCTATAAATTTTGGATTGGAGCAACTTATAAGGGCTACATTCTTTGGTTCGAGGCATATCAAGGTGCAGGGACTTTCCCTAATAATACCTACAAGGAAATGGGACTTGGTGCAAGTGTAGTCTTAACATATTGCGACATTCTGTCACAAAAACAACCCGACATTACCCACCGATTGTACTTCGATAATTTATTTACCACAATTGGTTTATTGGTTGAGTTAGAAAAACGGAATGTTAAAGGGACTGGAACCATTCGCCACAATCGATTAGCCAACTGTCCCTTACCAAAGAAACATGATCTGCGAAAGAAAGAAAGGGGGTGGTATGACTACAGTAAAATTCGTACCAACAATATTATTGTCTGTTGTTGGAACGACAGCAATGCAATTAATGTCGCCTCAAGCATCCATCCAGTTGAACCTTCAAAAAACATTTCACGTTGGTCCCGAAAGGAGAAAAGGCGTGTAAGCATTCAACAACCACGTCTTATTCATGAATATAATCGCTATATAGGGGGGGCGTCGATCGAGCAGATGAAAATATCAGCCTGTACCGTGTCTCTATTCGTGGCAAAAAGTGGTATTTCCCTTTATTTACACACTGCATTGATCTTGCAGAGCACAATGCCTGGCAAATACATAGAGATATGGGAGGTAAAATGGACCATCTAGCTTTTCGTCGGCGCATTTCCACATCGCTAATATCAACTTATGGAAAATCCTTAGCAACGCTTCCATCAGGATCATCAGGGGACATCAGATTTGATCGAAAGGATCATTTGCTTACTGAAATCAACCGTCAGGCAGAGGGAAAATGTAAACAGCTACGTTGCAATCATTGCCATAAAAAGACCACTACACGCTGCATTAAATGTGATGTACCGCTTCATGTAAAGTGTAATGTGGAATACCACACCACCAAATAATTTTTTAGTATTAATTTTTTTTTCTTTACTGAAGTACACGAAAGTTTCTGGATAATAAATGATTTGAATAAAATTGCAAGAAATATGTATTTTTTACTTAAGTACATGCATACATATGTGCCGAGCGTACTACATGTAGTACGGCCTATAAACTCGCGATAAAATATATATATTTTTAATCTCTCTTCAGTTTTGCACTACTTTGTGTCAGCTTAACTTAAGTTTAGAAAACTAAGAGGATTGTTTCTCTAGCAAGCTCGTCGGCATATCTGGGTTAACGTATGGCACTAGTTCGATTGCAATAGCTTACATATCATTTGGTCAATATACAAATTTTTTAAATAATAAAAACATATTGCACATTTTGGTGTTTTTAGAACTCTGAACTTACAATTCACTTTTAGTTGTATTACTTTGCCGATGCCAGTACCAATGCCGTTATTCGCTTGGCATAGATAGAAACCTTCGCGATCTTCCTTGACGTGTTGCAGTAGCAGCGAACCATTCGTTAGTAATTTTGTGAAAGGCCGTTCACGAACCTCTTCATATTCGCCGGATTTGCTGCCTATGAAAAGAAAAATATTTTTCTTTTAGTTTCCTATTTTGTGTTTGCTGAATATATAGACGTTTAAAATGACATAAAATTTCACCAAACACCAGATTTTCGGTAAATAAATATCACTTTTAGGACTATTCTCCAATATGGGAAAGTATCTACAAATTGTCTTCGAATGGCTGGAAGCAAATTCGTTTTTATTGCAAAAATTTTGTTTAGCGATTATCCTAGATTTTACTTTATGGACTACGCCAATTACCAAAATTGCTCTGTTTAGGCTAAAGAAAAAAATCAAGAATTAAAATCCATTCCCAAAAAAAAATGAGTTTAATATGATTTATGTCGCTGGTGAGATCGTCCGTCAATATTTCATGAAAAATGAGTAATTCATTGCTTGAAATTGGTGTCTGTAATTTTAACGAGGTTTGGTTCGCTCAAAACAGCGTACAGTGGGCCAGAAGCCATATTTTCAAGGATTAGTTCAGGTCAGCTATATTTTCGCGGTTTTTCATTAGTATATTTTTAATATAATTACAGTTAATCACAACAATCTATACTAGATAGATGCAGTTTTACTGAAAAATAACTGTTTTCGTTAAAAAAGAAGTATATAAAACTACCAAAAGGTATTTTGTTGTCATCTTCATTCAAACCATCATAGTTATCGTCAACAAAATCATCATTATGGCTGTTATCACAATCATCACGTATAATAAAATCAATACCTGTTCTGGCAAAATGTGAACCGCCTTTTTGGGCAACTTTCGCGTACTTGAATATCTTGATTACACTTTTCGCGACTGCACTTCCTTGTATGAAAATGCCTATATTGTTTAAATCTTTATTTCGAGCTTCTTCCGATAGCTGGACAATAGACAAAAGAGGGGGTTCAACAACTTCCGAGCCATTGCTGAAATCCTTACTAGAAGCCCTGCCCTTTTGTGTTGATGTAGTCGCAGTCAAAGCATTGCAACTTTATCACAAATGGGTACAGTTGAACAAATGAAATTCTTAACTTCTTTGACTACCCTTTCTTTTTCCGCAATCTTCACAGACTAGGTTTTCTTTACGAACTCAATTTTTAAATGTTAACACCTCTTTTTAGGTCTTCTTTTAACTAAAGGGTATTTTTTTAGACTGATAGAACTTTCGATAGTGATAGCTGTCACTTGACAGCTGGTAAATGACATTTCGTTTTGACATTTCTATTCAGTAAGCATTGACAAATCATCATGGAAAGAATGACGCCGCAACAAAGTTTACAAATTGCGGAAAATTACTTAAAAAATCGATGAAAAACCAACAACAAGACAAAGAACTGTACGTACAGAAGAAAATATTGGTGCTGTTAGTGATAGTATTGGAGAAGATCCGAATTTGTCTATTCGACGCCGTGCTCAACAAGTTGGACTTTATCCATCCACAACATGGCAAATTTTGCGCAAAGATCTTGGTCTACACCCATACAAGATCCAACTGGTTCAACAACTGAAGCCGCAAGACCATAATATTAAATGTCATGAAAATATCTTTCAAATAAAAAAAAATTGGCATCATACTTCATTTTTTATGTGTTTTATTTCAATTTAAAGTTCTATCAGTCTAAAAAAAACACCCTATACTTGATTTTTTCAACCTGGAATTTTTCAATATATCATACAAGTTCTGCTGAGTAAGAAAAAAACGATGGAGCTTATTCCTATAAAATGTAAATGCATTAGATTAAAAATTAAATAATATTTAAAATAAGGCAATATAAAAACACCATGAACCAAAATGGACACGGTAGTGAAGTGCATTTTATGCCGGTATTCTGTAAGCTGTCTGTTGTCACTAATTGAGACTTTTCGGTAGTTTGATTGATTTTGATACTATCCGGTATTCAGAAAGCGACGGCAACGGCAAGCCGCTAGTCTCGAAATAAAGTCACTACTTGTGTCAGCTGGTCCTAACTAGGTAACAAAGCAAAGAAATTGAGGAAAGTATTGAGCAATCGCAAAAATGAAATAACACTCGATCTGTTCTTTGGTAATTTATTTTGCATACATTTTTAAAAAAAAGTAATACTTAATTTTCAATACGCATAGTACACAAATTATTTGTTTACATTTGCTTATGTATCTTGTTCTGCCATTTTGATCCAATTTGCATACCTGGATGAGTAGCTGTATTTAGCGATTGTTGATAGTTCTAATCTTTACGCATCTTTTAAATTATCGGTTTACACAAAAAGCAGTAATAAGAATTTTGAACGGTTAATTTCAATGTTAATTTTATGGTAACCGTATTGTTTTAATTTTTGAACAGCAATAATACCGTGGACAAAGAATTAAAAAAAATATGTAGTGTGCTATCGGTGAACGCATGTTTATTGAGGTTGATTGTACATCACTAGCTTAACACACCATCTGCTGGTTGTATGTATCTACCTCTTTTCACCACAGGCTTTGGTGAAATTCTTTAAGACTGTTGCTGTCTGAATACCGACATAGTCTCAAGTCACAAAAAATGTCTTGTCTTGAGAATAATTAATGTATGCATAACTTTTTTGGTGCAGCGATGTGCAACGTAAATTTCTTAAAAATTAACTTATAACTTTACGTTCTCTTAAGCCTAAAAAAACCCATTTCTTTTTTGTATTTCCAATATAAACATTAAAAACAAAAAACTTCCACAAATAATACGTGTCACAAATTTTAAACAATGCCATATCGAGGTGGTGATTTTCATTATTTTCGTATATGTTATGACATGTTCCTATAATATGGGCTCGTTATAATCATCAAGAATGTTCGATTAATTTTCATAAGTACAAAACATACTAATCAATATCAAACCTACGTACGGATGGATCATATGACAATGTCAAATGATTTATGGATATGATTGAAACACGTCATATGAGTATATGAAATAGTCATGTGATGGGAGCATGTGATGAGATCTAATGGTCCTTTCAAGCCAGCTTGAAATGCTAAACGAAAATAAACTTCTTTTTTTTATTTCTGAAAAACTACTTTATTGTAGATACGAGGCTAATGCAGCCACGGGACAATATCAGGCTTATACTAAAGTCACATTGCTCGTTTCCATAGTGTTTCATCCTCCTTTTATACATCACGAAAATTGTTCATGTTTACTATCCGTTATTGAATCTTCAATTGATTTGCATAGATATCTTAATAATCAACACCAAACATACATATGACTGAATCACGTCACTAGATGCTATGATTTAATCATATGATGGCATCACGCGATCTCAATGCGCCTTTCAAGCCAGCTTCAAACGCATAACATACAGGTCAGACTAAGAATATGGCGCATTTCTTAAGAGTTATTGAATAGCTAGTATTTAATACTCGATTGATTTTCATAGATATCATACGTATGGGCTCAACATATGTTGCATCACGTGATAAAATGATATGATGGTGGGATCATGTGACGAGATCTATATCCCTTTCAAGCCAACTTGAAACACATAAAACACGTACCCTTTTGTTAGTTGTTGCCACAAAATTATGCAAATTATGATGTCTAAAACATTTACAGTTTTATAGATTTGTATATATGTATAATACAATATATATATCAAATATTTTTACAAATATGTATCAAATATTTGGAAACTAGTGTAGAATGTAATTGATTTTTTTTCGTATGCAGGATGTTATTCTTATTTTCGCTCACCTGTAGCCTTCTTCCAAACAATGCTGGGCGCGGGCACCCCCTGCGCCTGACAATGCAGCATGATATGACGGTTGCGTTCCACATTTGCATCGGTCGGCTCGACAATCCAACGTGGCGGCACTGCAGTAACCAACATCAAATTCCATATAGTGAATGGTGGTGGACAGTAGAAGCGAATGTGTGCACACAACGAACGAGAGACAATAATACATTTTAAAAAAATTGTTGACAATTAAATGAAATGCATGAACTCGAATCGATAATGCAATAAATCAGAATTGAAATGAACAAAACGATTGGAAACGACTATTGTCATATATATACTTGAATAAAATACAAAGAAATCAAATAAAAAATTTTACAAACTATTTGTAGTTATTATTTGGTAAATCAAATAACAAATTATTGATTTTATTTTAGCATATCGAAAACATTTAAATTGAACTAAGTTTATAACAATAAATTAAGGTGAGTGAGAGAGACAGCGAGAAAGTTAAGTTATAGGTAAAATGGTAGCAATTATAGAGAAGAAAATTTGTAACAGTCGGTTTAAGGATTGGTAAGATTTTTTTAGTAAAAGTTGCTTGAAGTATAAAAATAAACAAACAAAAAAATCTATTTGCGCGTAAATGGATTTGAAATGGAAACAAAATTAATATTTTTTCTGAAATAAATTAAAGTCATTAGCTAATCTAGTAGGAGAAGAGAAATAACTGAAATTATTATTATTTTTTTTTTAATATTAATTAGAATTATTTATGCAACAGAATTTATAAATAACTGAAAAATCAAGAACAAAAACGTTCATATTTCTTTATATAGTTTTTATGACTGCCTTTACTTCTGCCAATAATTGTTATATGGTTTCTTAACTTAATACTTTTTTTTTTAATTTGCGAAATATTATTTATGGAGCTGTGTGTGCAAAGATTTTTTTTCAGAAACCTTTATAATTTTTTTTAACGGTATGTTTATTTTTATTTTACTTAAATAAACGTATAAGTTTGTTGCCATATTTTCCCTTTTACAATTTGTATTTTCTGTTTACAAATGCAATGCCGCTGATCATTTTACAAACTTCATTTGTTTTCCAAAAGAAAAACTTCGAAGTAAATCCTGCATCCTCACGCAAACTGCTGTCAGTTACAGAGTTTTTGGGCAACGGAACACTTTTGCAGTACGTTCTGACTAAATTTACTTACTTACTAAACTATAGCAATTCACACGACATTTCCTTCCGAGAATATTCTTTTCATTTCGCTCAAGGCAACGCAATAATCGTTAATATGGTGAAGGGTAGATTACTCGAACTGAATCGGCGAGTCCTATAATAACTATTCGACTAGTTAAACATCAAAGCAACAAAAATTTTTGGAACGAATCATTTTAGTTCAGAATTATAAAACGACTTTTGTTTGCATTATTTACGATCAAGCTAAAACTAAATAAAGGATCTTGTTAATTACTATATCTTGTGGAACTACCGAAGTGGGCCTTTGTAGAACAATTTTGCTAGAGACATTTCAAATAATTTGAATAACTGTTTTGCCAATATTTTTTATAGCACGAAGTGGTTTTTTAGATGAGATCAGACCGTGAAATTCTAAATAAAAATAAAATGAAGGGAAACTATTACGAGTACTATTTTATATTCTGCCCATCTCATACTGATTTTCTCTGAGAAGAGTAATCGGTGAGTTCGTAAAAAAGTGGCTGAGATGTTTATTTTAAAACCTTAAGGTTTGACTTGAAAACGCAAAAAATGTTAGACTTGGGAGTATTCTGCCCTCAGACACAGATCATGAAAACTTAGCACGGTAACTAACGATATAATTTCTAATCGCCTATTTCATTTATCAGATAGTCGCACCTTAACAAGGGTTCTAGTATACTCAGAAGTAGACATTTGAGCCAACAAATAATTTATCATAATTTAAGTTTTTTTCAGTAACCCACATTTTTTCATACGTTGCTTTTCCAACCATTAATTTTGAAAGCTCATGTCTCTCATTTTAGATTTTAGGTTAATTTCCTTAACGTTAGAAGGTTACATCAAGATTTTAGGAACCGATTGAAAACGAGAATTTTGAAAGTATTGCGGTTTTATTTAAAAAGACTTTCGAAATCAAGGCGATTTAAAATAAATAAAATTTTGGAACATGCCTGAGAAACTTATATGTTGTCAATTTTAAAGAGCATGAACTGAATTGGATGAGAAGGCCTTATGTTTTGGTTTTACAACATTGGCACGGTTTTGATGGAACCGAGCTGCAAAAGAACGCTCCAACTCGGATAAAATTTCCTTTAGTCGCAAAAGCAACCCTGTTAGCCTCTTTCATGAAAGTTGCGATTTGTTTAGTGCCATTTAGGAACGGAAAATAGTTGTGTATTTAAAAATAATATGCAAATAAAAACGAAGTAGGCCTTAAATCAGAATTTCCCAAGTCTTTTCCTCTGGCTCATTCACAATAGCGCAGTTTCTTCGCTACCCAACACCACATCTCAGGTCGGATATAATTTTACCGTGTTGGCTCAACTAGAATATTTTCCGAGTTAGTGTTGTTGCTTTACTTGCATTTCGTTATCCTACCTAGTGTTCTTTTGCAACTTGGTTACAATGAGACGGGTCCAGACATTGATAAAAAAAAGAAAATAAAGAATTCAATTAATATAAACTAAAGAATGTCACTCCAATCTCTAATGAAAACTTCCAAAGATTTTTCTACGATTTCCCATTTTTCATATTATCAACACAAATTTGAGGAGGGAGAATTGGTTGATGTGCTTTGGAAATAGTTTCTCAATATATTTCAAAACGAATTAGACAGGTTTTTGTATCTGAATTTTTTTTTGGTACCGTTCCTCTTAGTAGCTTTCGAAACTAAATTAACCAAATTCTGTTCGAGTTCTTTATTTGCCTTATTTGTAATTAAAAAAAAAAAACTGTGGTACTACGTTTTTATTTTATTTGGTACATTTCTTTCTAACATTTTGCACAATTTCGAATATTTAATTTATCATCCCTGATCTTGAGTCGTTGAAAAAACGACCAGGTATAGAAACAGAAACATACTTCGCGTCACATACATATCTACTCAAGAGCATACTCTCTGAATAGCTTTTTATATTCACTTGTTGATTTAACTGAAAAAATACAAGGAAACTTTTACCTACGATATTATTCCAAATAAAAAGTTCACAAAATAATTTCTCAAAAATTTGGTAATGTTATGACGCGGGGGAAGTGGTAGACTTACAAATTTAAAAAATTATATGGCTGTGAGTAGCCGGTTATTTGAATCTTATATGTCCAGAATATAAGAAATAGCGTAGTCTTACTACAATATTATATTTTCATTAAAATATTGATGTTCGTTTTTAGCTGAATAACTATAAATTGCTAATATCTCGGAGACTAGTCCATAATAAGATTAACCCGATTTGCAGGATCAGCGAGCGATTGAGCATAGGAATTTGTTCCATCTAGAGCCCAAAAAAAAAAAACAGTGAAATTAGAGCCTAAAAATTAAAAGCTGGTAACATTTTTTTAAATCATTGTTTGCAGTTCTTACCTAGTGGTCTAATTTTTCCGCTAGGCCGATGGAGTTATGTGGTTTGGCAAGAACAGATTTTCGCTGGACCTAAAATAAAATAACTGATGGCTGACGACAACTCTACTTACTACAACAACTATATGTAAATTGTCGCGGAACTGTTGCTGAATTGATCCAGAAGCGGTGCTCGTTTGTCGCTTAAAAATCATTTTCTGCATCCCCACCTAGATTCTTCCCGGAAAATTTAGATAGTACGGATGCTGAGCGGGGTGAGATTTGCAGAGATATTACTCGGGTTTTTCAAACGTGGTTAAAATCATCGAATATTGCCAAAAATTGACAATATTTAAAAAAAATCATGACCTAGGGGAAAATGGACTCCGGATTCTGAATTAGTATTCGAAATGACTCTAGAAACACAATTCGCTTGGTCAGGCTATTATTATTAATAAGAAATACATATAACCGAATCCTTCGAAGTCCGGATTTTCGCTAAATCTACGAAGAAAATATCACCGAATCCATCATGTATGTAGTTATTCGCACTAATCTCTGCTAAGGTCAAGCTAAGATGGATTCAGTGATAGATTTTCAAACCCACCTATGTGAAGAAAATTAAGAAAATACAGCGATTTCTGTTAACAATGTACTAAGTCGAAAATGTTGTATCATGCCATTCCCTTATTATATGAGAATTTAAAAAATATCGTCCAATTAATGATTTTCTGTTCCTGTGCAACTGGGTAAATACTACCAATTTTTTTTAAGAAAATATATATGTATGTACATAATAAATTACATGACTTTCCACAAATATCAATGTGATTTTGGTAACAATTCGATTTCGATAGAATTAGCTGGAATGCTTGCTTTTTTTTTAAATATATTTTCTATAGCTCACTTAAATACACATATCATCGAAAGCTACCACAAATGTGTTATGAGATGTCCATAATTATATGTAAAATTTGTTAGTAAATTCAATGAGTTTCAATTCCATCAATTTCATTAGTTTCAAATACATACTCGTATAGTTACCTAAAAGTTCAACCAACTCAAACTTTCAGATGTGTGTAGCGTTGAAATGGAAGGGTAAGCGGGGAATTTCGTAATACACATGCAATGAGAAATGAAATTATTTAAATTTCGTTAGCAATTTATGGTGGGTTTAAAGAGAGGAGAAACTAAATAAAATTTCAAAATTGATCACCATCGTAACGCTGCAAATAAAATGTACATAAACAGTTAGCTCAAATGTATACAAATAAATGCTTCAAACATTCAGCTCGTATTTATTATATAATATTTAGTTACTTGTCTAAATTATGCTATGCAAAGGCCATTTTTTAAATATAGCAATACATATTATCGGTGCCTTTGCTTTTAAATCACTGCCTAAAGCAATATTAAATAGTAATGGTATCAAGTAAAAAAAAAAAACTATAGAAATATTTTTGATATATAAAAAATATTTTGATTTTTCTACCTGACACCACAGATATTGGCAGTAGTGAAACAAAAGAAGAAATTTGAAGCGTTTAGTTATTTACGAGCAGCTTTGCGTGGCTACAAAAGCGTTCAATTGCACAACATAATTATAAAATAAATAAAGTGTAGCAAATTTAGCTTATTGTCAAAAACAATAAAATTTAAATACAATTTCAATTACTAGCACAATGATAAATAAAATATATGGAAGACACTAAAAAGCTTTTCTTATAAATTAGAAAATGTATTTTTGGGGGTTGAGCGGAGTAAAGTTTTTTGTAATTAATTTTTTTGTTTTTTTTCGTATTTTTAGCGTTCATAGTTATAGTAGCGCGGGGGGTAGGCAAAAAAAAAAATCATTGCACACAACAGCCTTAAAATTATAAATTTGTTGTCCCTTTTGTTTTTGGACTAAAGATTTGTAGGGAATTTTTTAATGTAAATAAAAATATTAATAAAAATTTCATACAGAAGCATTTAAAGCCAAGCACGCAAATCTGCTGCATACGAGTATACAAAGCAAATAAAAAATCGATTCGTAAGAAGCATTGCTAGTTTATCAAGCACCAACTATCTACGTAAAAAAAAAAAAACAAATCTGGAAAGCAGAGCATGCAACGCATGTGTTTTAATTTTATATAAGGAGATTTAGCAAATTAACGGCAGGCACTAAAAATGCTACTAGGAAACATTAAACCAAATTAGCCAAGTAAAAAAACTATTTGGTTTAAGATTTCATTATACGATACATACAAATTTTTCATTGTATTATATTATGATAAGTGAAAATCTATTAAATCAAATATCCATACAACGCATTGTGAATAATTAATATAACCACCTGCGGGAAAAGCAATCGGTTTATATTTCCATTGTACAATACTTTTCTTAGGCAACCTCTGGTAAAATGAGTTCTACCGCTCCCATTTACACAAATCATGGGAGAAAAATTAAATGCAGCAAAGCAGAAAGCCTAGAAAAATTAATATTCTCTAAATACATGTTAAATTTTATCTGGATTTGAATTAGCCTATTATATTTAGCGATTCTCGTAAAAACCTCGTCTGCAAATTTCATACTTTTGAAGTTATATAATATATGTATGCGCTTTTAATGCCTCTAACTGCAATAAGTAGGCGGACACAGATATTTTTTATTAAGAAAAAATCCATTAAAGCGCTAAAATTCGATCTCTTATCGTAAGAGTCTCCTTAAATGAAGTAGATCTGTGATATCCGAGCATTGATTAGAGCAAAGACAATAATCAGTACAAATATGTGACAAAACGATTTTCTGCAGATGAAGGTTAAAATTTATATTATACACCATAGTTTTGGTTAAGCTCCGATGATTTCAGCCTAGGTGCCTGGACAATCAACCAGAGTTTGTTCTACTCGAAATGGATAAGCATTAATTCAACTTTTTCAACCCTATTATATTGCAGATAAGCACTCGTATTAGGCCTAAACCCATGTGCCTATTTTTGGTATTATTACAAAATTAAAGTTATGATTTTAAAATAAAATGTATCTTATGCAGTAGGCATGCAAAAAAGAAGATGTCGTGCGAACAAAACTACTTAGGTGAGCAGGGCATACGAAAGCAAAAATAAACTTAAATAAAATAAAAAATGCAGAAATCCAAGCATACATACATACATATATACAAATGTATGAATATTAACTTTACAAATACTGCGAAGCTTTAAATCATAAAAACAACGCAAAAAAAAATATCGGTTAGTTGAGCGCGAAATTTAAGCAGGATTACGCTGACGTTGTTAGTAAACTTTAAAGCTATTGTTTTTCTCTCCGACCACAGTGTGACAGCCATACACATAAATAAAAGATATATGTAATAAAACAGCGTAGGTTGAGCGCGAGTGCCACATTGGATTTCTCGCACTACAAAAAGCGGGGTTTTAGCAATATACTTATATGATTTTTCGTAAGTATTTTTTTTTTGTCTGTTGAGGATTTAAAGCGTAAGCGGATAGTTGTTTGCAGTTGTATGTAAGTAGCACGAATAGAGAGCCTTAAAGCAGAACAAAAGAGTAGATAGCAGATATAGTAGAGGTACAGCGGGTGCGCAGGCTCAGCTGATTAAGTCAAAGCAGCTCCACAGAGTTGAACGAAGCAAATATTACATCGACTGCTACTTGTAGGTCCACGTGGTTTTTTAAACTTATTTTTGCTGAACTAAATGAAGTCAAAATTTTATTTAATGTAGCTGCGATTAACTTATATACTTATGGAAATGAATTAAATGCATCAACAGAATGTCCCAAAAGGCGACGTCAAGCGGGAAACGGGTCATAATGGTTATCAGAAAAATTAAAAAAATATCTCTGCCTTGTATTTTTTAAATTGCAGGCATCCAAAAAAAAACCAAAAAAATCTACACCCTTCAATTCCTGTAACAAAAATCTTCACAACTTATACGAGTGCCTTGTAGAGAATCCACACAGTTGAACTTTTAGAAGATGTCGAGCTTGCAAGCTTATAACTCAACATAATAAATGTAAATAATTTGGGGATTCAATAATTGATGTTTAATTTCAAATAATCATAAAAAACTATTCTAAACTCAAAGTAAAAATGGCATCACTCTCTATCGACTATACCCGTCTCACTCATACTAGAATTCAGTAACGCAACGGCTCCAATGAAAACCTTGGGTTCACTTCGCTCGTTTTGAAAAAGTAAGAAAAAAGATTTGAAATTGGCCAAAGCATTAGATTTCAAATTTTCTTTGACCAAAAAATGTAATTTTCTTACTAGCTAGAGAAGGCTACACATTTTAGACTACAATTACAGAAGCATTAAATAAAACTGAGAAAAAGTAGAAATTTATAGTAACGGAAATGGAAATACATACAAGAGTTTGATGGCTATTATGTATATTTTGCTAATACCTATTATGACCTGACCTGTCGCCTTCTAGGACATCCTGCTAACATGGAGCTCAACTAATTTGTCTTGACTAAACATATTAACGCGGAATAAAAAAATTGTACAACATGTAAGGTTGCCATTAATTATTTTAATCGCAGCTACACTTGCTTATAAAAAATTTAAATATATTCTTACATATATATATCTTTATATACTTCAAATAAAAAAGTAACTAAATAAACATATAAAATAAAAATTTAAGAAGCATTTGAAGCAGTGCAACAATTAGGTTACCTGGTGATCTGCCGTACAAAAACCCACAGCGTGCCAAAGCGACTTGAGGATGAGGTTAAGGGGGATATAGTATCAAGGGGTTTCGAAAATTCAGTTTCATATTTAGTTGTGAATAACTTATTTATTTATTTTTGATTTACATATTCCCTTTACTCTTTTATTACCTAAGATTTTTTCATATATTTTCCATTTGGTATTTCCTCATATGTATAAGAAATATTCTTGTGGTAAAAAGTAACAAAAAATGTTACTCTTTCACTTTTATTAACAACTTAAACATTTAAGAAGCCATTTTAGTATACAACTTAAAAATAATTAAAACTTGGGTAATGTTAAAATTAATATAAAAAAAAACAGTTTCTTATATCTGGAAGTTATTAATTCTTTCTTATTAAGGTTTACGCTGATTTTATATTTAATTGTGTTTTAAATGTGTTTTTTCCTAATTTATTTGATATGTGTACTAAGGTGTGTTTAGTTATAAATATATAAATATATGGGTGTATTTTTATTGTAGGTGTAAACTTTAATGTATGTAAATTTAGAGTGGTATATGTGCGCGATAAAATAATTTCATAAGTGTAGAAGATATCATCAAAAAAGCCATGAGGACTGGCATACAAAATATTTCTTCAGCTAAGTATGATTGCTTTTTATGTAAAGTTTTGAACTAAACCTGAAAGGCCAAAACGCCTTCGCTAGAACGAGATTATGGGTGTTAAAATCGATTATTCCAAATATCGTTTTCGATAACTCCAGTCTAGTAATGTGTGAAAATTGTTTGGAATTTAATCACATTGAGGACTGATATCTTAGTAGTTTGATAAATTCCCTTATATGTAGCAATTTCGCATAGATCTATGGTATAAATATGTATTACACATAAACTTTACTTACACAATTGACTTTTTACTGGGTTTAAAACGAAGCAAAGTACTTGGCACGTTTTGAACAATAATTAACAACATATCTTATTCGATTAAATACGTACGTAGTAGTTATGTTAGAAATTACAAAGTGGAAGACGGTTTTTATAAGGACAATAATCGCTTTACGAAATTTCAAACAGAATCCACAAGAGGGAATTTATATTAAGGTAAACATAGATCTGTCTGCTCTGTTCAGGAGGGTCCAAATGAAGGCGTAGGTACAGTTTTTCAGTGTGAGTTCAACTCTGTTTGAATTTTAATCTATGTTGAAACTCTCTAAGCCGTTTTCTAATCCACTTTAAACCTAGTTTATACCTCGCTCGCGGCGACGGTCATAATAATATTTTCCACACATCCTCAATCGGCAATTTTTCACCAGTACATGAAAGCAACGTCTAACAGCAGCACTAATTTTCTGCTTGATTTCACTAAAACGTACAATTCGACAGCGGCAACGCTTCTTCGCAACCCATAGAAGCGTTTAAATAGAAGAAACAAAAGTATTGCCCTAATGTTAGCCTAATTTAATTTAATTGAATTTAGTTTAAGCCAAACCCGAGCCGGTCTTAAACTCTCACTGAAAAGTAGCTCTGTTGTTTAAACTAAGCTTAAATTTAAACCGAGTTTACGCAACTGGAATTTAAACATGCACTGAAAACTGATCTTTAATTTTTCGCCAGTATTTTAATTAGTACTGGAAAGTGTCGTTCGCAGCGGCTTCCTGATTTCGGTCAAATGTATCTCAAAAATTTACTAAATTCATATTGATAAAGTTTATGTTCACATCAAAATTGTTCCAAATTTAGCATTGAGTACATTAAATTAATCCTGTGTAAATGTAACACGGCTAATTAGATAGCATTAAGTGATTTTGAGTTCATTTGGGTGTTGAGTACTTTTGGGTATTTTTTAATTCTTTTGTGTACTGAGTACTCTTTGTTTCTTTTGGGTATTGAGAAGTTTTGAGTACAAAGAATCAAAATATTTAATTAAATATTATTAATTTATCTGCTATTGACCCTTTTGAGAATCCAGTCCAGTTGAAAATTTCAACCAATTTCAAATCTGATAATGAAATTTTTGCAAAAATAATAATTGAACGTATCTCGGAGCACTAAAAAATAGCTAAATAGAGATCCATAGAAGCTTTTTGCCAAACATAGAAAGATATGTTGGAAGTTTACTTTACGGTCTCACCAAGCACTTTGCGTTCCAAAAATTGAAGCAATCATCTAACATTTCTGGATATTTACTAGTTTCTATACTGTTTTAATTTCACAGCCGTGAAACATTGCAAGCATGATGCATTTGCATGCCCGTGAAATATTGCTAGCATCAAAAATTATCGAAGCGCCTAAAAGATGCAGCATAAAAGCAAATAAAAGTTAGTACACAAACAATTCCTTAAATGAAGCGGTGACCCGTTACTATCGTTACTGCCCATATGGAATCGCTAACGTGTTGACCTCAGAAACGAATGCATTGCATAAACATGGACATTTAATTGGTGGTAAAGGCTAGCGGGCGACTTTGCAATCCCCGTATAGGGTTAAAGCAGCGCAATACAGAGTCTCCTAGCCATCACCGCCAATGACATGCCCATGTTAAAACAATTCCTTCTAGAAGCGAAAAACGAAGAGCTTACCAAATTTCATACGATTATACTTTCTTTTATGAGATAATCGTGTATTTTGCTGGGTTTTCATTCAAAACAAAAAATTCCGTAAAAAAATGTCGCTGCCAAGATCTGTGGGGCTTTTCATGGCGTGAACTGAGTAGTACTTTGTCGTGGAATTTTGGAATTTCATCATAAAATGTTCAAGAGAATAAGAGAATGGTACATGACCATCAGTCGAGTTCTGGGCAAAAAACTGGCCTCCTCCAAAACTTCAGTTTGATACAAACAGCGGTAGATAGCTATATCATATAGTACATATGTATTTGCATGAAAAATAAGAAGGAAAACAAAATGCAGTTGGTGGACTTGCGTAAAGCCAATGTTCTTGCAGTGTTCGGTTCTCCCCTGCGAAAACTGCCAAGAAACTATCATAACTTTATTACTGTATAATAAATTAGCTGACTATCAGACGAAAAATCTGAACTGAGTTTACTTGATAGGTGTTGTCAAAGATAAAGGAAAAAGTTTTTTTTCTAAATTCGTAAGAGTTGTGGTTTTTTGCTACTGTGTTGTTTATTCTATGAATTTTAAACTTTACCAAAAACAACAAACTCAACAATAATTTACTATTTTAAGATGAAGCTAAACTCGGAAACTTTACCATAGGGAATCGGCATAAAAGACTGATCGGATGAACCCTCCGTCAGATACATATATTGTTACAATTGGGGCATCTCGGCAGCAGCGAGACAAATGTAACGTAAGCGTTTACTTAGCTTAAAATTAGCATTTGCTTTTCGGTAGTAGTTAACGGTTTTTTTTGTTTTTAAGGTGTGTAGCAAGATAGTATACGCCCAATTTTTTTTATGTTTGATATAATATTTATGAAGATTGGTATACCCTACTTCCATGACTATTTAAGCCCTTATTTGTGTACACTAATACATACATATGTCCATTTGTACAAAAACTTTACGTAATTCAATTTTTAAGCCCATATCCAGCTTTTTTGATGAATCTTTTTGTAACAAAATTTAATGATAGTGTAATATTTTGATGGTGTTTTGTATATTTGTGCAATTGTTTTTAAGTTTTTTAATATTGTTTCAGTACTTTATGAATATGCTATGCTTGTGTGTGATAATGTAAAAACCAAAATATTTTATTTCATTTAGATACTCAAAAAAAGCGTTATATTCATATATGCTGCTAGTTGACGCGGAGGGCACCTCCATACTATACCTTTGACCTGCAATACAGCGGTATATTTAATTTCGGCAGCCGGATTCTTTGCCACGCATGTATATTCGCCCGTATGCGAAGCCGATAGTGAGGGTATGCTCAATAGCGATGAATATTGATCGAGCATAGTAACATTGGCGCCCAATAATTCGGGCAACGGTTCACCATCCTTGAGCCAAATCAACTTGAGCGGTGCATCACCGCGCGATACACCACAAACTGTACGGGTGCGCATACCCTCGGCAAGGCCATCTTGAAACACGAACGGTTCTATTATGGGTGGGACTGTAAACGATATACAAGAATATGAATTATGAAGTTTAAATGGTTAGTAATATTATTTATATACAAAATTAGCGTGTGTACGAACAAACAACGGGACTCGTACTACGTATCACCTAACAGTGAAGTGGAAATAAACCAGCGTTGAGTTGTCATGTACCAACGTTGCTGAAGAAGGACTAACGAAGAAGAAGAGTTTCGTAGATATTTTAGAGTGAGCAGCGTTTATGCGCGTTTTAGCTGTAAAAGTTTTCTTATATACAAATAACAATTCTATTAGTTTTTCATTTGATAAATTAAACCTTCGCAGTTTTGAAATGATTTTTTTTTTCTTATATTCTACAATGATTATACAACACTACAATGTGTAGACATTCCAAAGAGGAAATAAAATTTGTAATTTCAAAAAGTTTGCAGTTAATTTTACTTACAAATATTTGCATACTTAAGTATTGAAGAAAAAAATTTTAACATTTTTTAAATGAACAAACGTAAGTGTATACTACAAACATAAAAGATAATCTTCAACAAACTTTTGCTTCAAATACATATGTATGTAAATATATATTCTTTTTACACAAAATGCATTCCCTAATGTTAGGTAAAGGAAACATACAAAACGGGCAAAACCAAAATTCGTTCAAAAACACTACTTTTGAATATTCATTTATATAAATATATATATATATATATATCTGTACATACATACATAAGGGTTTGTATATATATTTATTTTGTACAATTACAACAATTCAATGTTGTGAAAATCAAAAACAACTGTACAAAAAACAATCAAACAAAAAAATGTAAGTATCAAAAACTAAAACATTTTATTTATTTATAGAAATTGTATACAGCGTAACTTGGGACGCTTTTCCTTGCTACTTCATCTGTTTACCGTTAACCAGCAGCGCCTGTGAATTCTCCACCTCCGCTGCCGAGTTTCGCACAACACACGAATAGTTGCCGGTGTGATCGGAGCCGAGATTTTCAATTACCAATATGCTATTGTACTGATCCACTTGTTTCACGGACATGTGCTGGGTCGGATCGATGGGTCTATTGTCTTTGCGCCAGGTGATAGTTAGCGGCAAATCGCCTTTCACCACTGAACAGGTGAGTGATGCCCGATCACCCATATTCAGTTGGAGAATGGATGTCTGAAAAGGACTCAATTTAGGAGGTACTGTATGGAGTTGACAGGAATTGTGGATGGGAATGTGGAGGTGGAGGGAACAAAAATGGATATATGATACTTTTTATTTAAATAGTCGAATAAAAAATGAATTTTTTATGGCACCTTAAATATTAAAATATTATTTACCAGAAAAATGTATATGCAATTTATATTTTGCGAAGTCAATGCATTCAGTTATTAAAATGTGAAATAAACATGTCATCTGCGAGCATTGAGTAATCTGAGGCATATTTGATTTCGGTAGGGAATATTTTGATTTGTTGCTAAAAGTGTGACACTCAGTATGCATTTAATAGCAACTTGCAGGATAAGCTTTAGTAATAATAATATAAGCGAAGAAGCTCATAGGGCATGTAATCTTTTTATTTTTACGATAAGGATACCGATAACGGTAACGATAACGACCTTGATACAACAAATTTAATATAAGGGACTCTGTAGTGCAATTCACTAACTTATTTTTGACGATATTCGCATGGTTAACTCATCTTATTGAAAATTCTAACGATGTTGCTATTCAGCCGCCACTTTTTAACGATTTTCGCATTCGCCGAATCAGTTGTTGTCGTTAGCAACTCGATTACCGAAAACTAAGAGACCACAAAATGGATGTTGTCAACCCAATCGAGAAAAAAGAAAAATTTGTGATTTCAACTTTTCTTAAAATTAAAACAGGAACATTACATAATGTTAATGTTTGAGATTATTCGAAACTGGTTGCTACCAATGAGCCGTAGGTGAGCGATGGGGAATATCCCTGATCCAGTCATCCGTAAGCCGGCATTCATCGGGTAGCAGGTGCAATCTATGATTCATTGTTTCACCTGAAAATGAGGCTTCCTATGACCCAAGTGGAACGCCACGCTGCTAAATAAATGTTTGCTTCAGCGTCATCACCCTTTGTGGGAGATACTATTGGCACCGTCGATTGTACGCATATATAAATTTTGCCACCAAAGAATCGTGAGGAGGCCTTACCAACCGCCATATCTTCCATTCAATTAATGGGCAAATGGTAAAAGAAAACTTTTATCAAGAATCCAAGTATAAAAACAGAAATATAGTTTAGTTTTAATATATAGATAAATGATTTTAATTTAAAAAAAAAATTTAAACATATGTAAATCCTAAATACGCTGGAGCACAACGCAAATTTTGAAAGGTGATTCCGAATATTCCTTGGAGTCGAGTTGACGACTATTCTACCGAATCACTCACAGGAGAATCTGAAATTCTGCTACAATGGAACATTGAAATATATGAAATTAATTGTAAATGTTTGTAGTTTGAAATAAACTAGTATCTTATTTCAATTTAATGATATATAATAAAAACGCTAAAATTTATTCCTCTTTGTGCTTTTCGCTTATTTTGACAGCTAGTTTGACCAAGATGCCACTCTTCAGTACTTTGAATAAATACAACTAGACAGCTGTTAAGTGTCGTTAAGAATAAGTTAGCGAATAGCACAATCGTTAGTGTAAACGACAAATATTGTCGACAAAAATTCATACATACACTAGCCACTATAGAATTAAAACAAACAACAAACAAACTCTCCACTACTCCATGTCGCATTTAGGTAGGCTTCACAAAAACGGTTTATTTTCAAATTAGAACTACAAATAAGACAATTGTGATTACTTTGCTCTCTATAACTAGCTTGTATTTTTTATGATAAACTAAGCTACTCCTTATGATCAATATGGTCAGTTGAAATTCGAACTTAATGCGAAACGCCTCAAAATATTATTTTATTAGAGGTAAAAGAAAAAGGTTAATTAACATAAAAGTCAGAGAGTGGAAAAGTTATGGGGAAAAATACTGATGAAGCCATAATCCTTGATACAAAAAAACAAAAAAAGATTTAGATTTTTACACTGCCTCAAGAAGGTAAAGCGCCTACATGTGGTGTAGGGTTGAACAGTAAAACAATTTGTTATTATTTTTCATAGATTTGTCTCGAAATCCACTCAAAAATTAAAGCATATATAAATAGGCACTAAAACTCATAATCACATTAAAGTTACGTTAGACCAATCCGTTCAGTCGATTTTCACACAAGGTACATAGGTAGTAGACCACTAATAACACTGCGCAACAAAAATTAAAAAAAACCTGCGGTCATGACTTTGTTAATAGTTTTTATTAACATAAGTAGCAGGCTTACGAACTGTGTTTTTACTTTTTTTGGATTGGCTCTATTTCTTGAGATAAACGAAACTTGAAAAATTAATGAAAAAAAAATGATATGACCCAGTTCCAGTTGTATTAATTTAATTATTCCTCAATAAGTTTTGTTATATGAATTATTAAAACAAGTAGTTCGTCGGTTTAAATATTTTATTTCCCTTGCAAGAGAGCAAGGGCAGCCGGTTAAGTCGGGAGGGTTAATACAACTAAACATTAATTCGACGACTTCGCCTAAATACCTGAAAACTCTAACAGTCCCTGCCAGTCCCAGTCAGTATGCGTGGACTTGAAGATGGTGAATTTTTTATTGGGCCAACAAAGTGGGTATACTAAATACCCCTGTTTTATATGTTTATGGGACAGTCGTGCAAGAAATGAACATTGGATTAGAAAGGACTGCCCGGTGAGAGAAAATATGGAGGTAGGAACAGCAAATGTGAGTCATGACCAACTGATAAGCCGAGAAAAAATCATTCTTCCACCACTTCACATCAAGCTTGGGCTAATGAAACAGTGTGCAAAAAATTTCCAGTCCTTAGTATGAAAAAATTAAAAGCAGGAGTCTTCGATGGTCCTCAAATTCGTACCCTTCTAAAAGACACTGAATTCTTAAACCATAAGTCACAAATTGAATCTGAAGCCTGGCTAAGCTTTGCTAATTGACTACATTACATTTTTGTGGAAATCATAAATCACCAGACTATACAAAACTAGTTGCTGATATGCTTCTCAATTTTCGCAAACTAGGAGTTAAAATGAGCATTAAATTACATTATTTACATAGTCATTTGGACAAATTCCCGGACAACCTAGGCGATTACAGTCAGGAACAAGGTGAACGGTTCCACCAGGACAAAAATAAGGTAAGAAAGATACCAAGGTCGATGGGACGACCACATGATGGCAGACTACTGCTGGAACTTAATACGGGATTTTCCTGAGCAACGACATCATTGGAGCTCCTACAGAAAAAGTTGTTTGTAATTTTTTTTAAATTAATTAATGAAAAGAATATATTTTTTAAATTTTTGTATTATTTTTATACAGGCGCGCAATAAAACAATAATTTAAATCCATATTGGTATATTTAATTATAATATTATTTTCGTAATCAGCGCCCCCAAATTACCCTAAATCGACTTAAAAATCTCCGATCGCAAAATTTTGTTCCGCAAGTGTAATTTTTCAGTTGACGCAGATTTGAAAAAAGCTCTCGTTCGTAGACATCGCTACGGATAGAGCTATTATGGCCAAGATTTGATGAACATTAGGGAAAGCATTTGCCGACATCAAGTGATTTAATAGATTTGTGGATATTTTTATTTAAAATTCGTATTCGCCACAGTTTTACCTCTTCGACAATATTGTGCATCATGCAAAATCGCAATCATAGCAAATGACTGTATATTCATTCTGGACCCTATAACTGGTTGATATCTTAATTTTGGAGGAATCCTCTAAGTGATTTAGAATTGAGGCTTTCAGTTATTAGTTTATTCACAATAAGACCTAGAGCATGGAGTTCGGTGAGTTCATTTCATTCGTAGATGGTTGAAAAGTTGAAGAAATTTCCATCCTAGATATGGATATAGAGCTTCTGATGGCGAACCAGTGGAAGGTTTAAGTAAATGTGAAGGCGGGGTAATTTCTGGCGATGGAACTGCCGTAGGTTCAGCCTTCAACTATTAAATGATAATCAAAAACCAAATAAATAGTAGTGGAGTGAAGATGGTAAAGAAATTAATTTAAACAATAAACTTCAGAGAAAATTCAATAATGGAAACTTTAGAATGTTATTACTTCGGGATACCTGATTATTGTAAACTTTTACTAATCTTAGTTTTAAAAATACATATTTCACATAGCTTTTAACATTTTTCAGATAAAAACGCTCAAATATTTGTTAATATAGATAACTGCTGAATAATAACTGAAAAATTTCTGAAAATTTAATAAATTACCTTACGAGCATAGCCCTCTAATGACCACTTATAATACAACACACTAGCTTTTTTCAAATGAAAACAGTTCTCGTATTGATTTCTCCACAACCAAGCAGGCTGTAAACTAAAAAAAATTGCAGGAAAAGAATACTTTAATTTAAAATTTTTCTTGGGGGTTTTGAACCCCTGAGAGCGCCTCCGTGCGCATTCTGAAATAACAAAGCTTAAAACACCTCGAAAAAAGATATTATTCTGAAAAAATGTTTGGGGTGATAGAGGGCTATAGATAGGATATTTTGTCTAGCTAGTTTATAGTTTACTTGCAACGAGCTATAAATTTGAAAAATCCATTAACTCTTTTATTTGAGTACACTAAAAATCGTGGAATATTTACAATGTTTTGTATATCTACGAATGCGAATATCATTCTAAAAGTATAAATTTCTTGTGTATATGCACCATTTTGATTTTTAATTATATAACTAATTAGTAACACAATGGCTCAACCAGTTTAAGGCCTCCATTAAACCAACACCAAATTTTAGAATCCATGCGTAGTAGTCAAACCCCAAGCGTACTTCTTCACCTCACAATTTTTTTTTTTTTTTAATGGGTTAAAATTATCATAATTATAATTAAAATATTACATGTAAATCGACTCCAGCCTTTAGAGACCTATAGCAAAAATAAATTAGGAATTTCCTGTACTCACATCAAAAATGGGTTTTTACCCTCCTTAAAATAAGTTTCATAAGAATTGATTAAATAAATGCGTTTAGAGGTTTAATTTTTTTCTTTAGCAGGGTGAAAAGTTGGTGTGTATTGCAACGATTTTCCGACCTCCTTTGTCAAATTTGGTTTGAGGACAAACCCGGCTTCGTTGTGCCATCTTCAGTTTAATGTTTCGTTATATTAGTTAGAGGGTTAGTAGAGGGTTAAACTGACATCTTTAAGGATAATATTCATCGCGACCGTTCTTGCATCAATGTTAGGATAATGAGCACGTGAGAAATAATAACCAATCAATTTTTGCAAAAGAACACTACGTAGAATAACAAAATGCATGTAAAGCAACAACACTAACTCGGAAAAATATGCGAGTTGAGCCAACTCGATAATATGATATCCGACCAGAGATGTGGTGTTGGGAAGTGAAAAAACTGCGCTATTGTGAATGAGTATTTTTAAATATACATATAACTACGTCAACCTAAAATTTGCCCAAGCCCATTTTTCGTGAAAGATCCAAACAGGGTTTCTTTTGCAACTAAAGGAAGATTTATCCGAGTTGGAGCGTTCTTTTGCAAGTTTGGTAACCAAAACGCGCCCATTGTGTACATATGTAACTCTTATTAAAATTTCTTGCGCAGTCACTGTAGTCCGCAGGAGATTTTCCCCTTCTCTGAGACGCGGTAAGATTTACATATGTAGTGCATTTTAAAATTTTAGGCAGGCATGAAATGTATTTAGAGTCCATTTACGTATAAGTAAAATATGACCTTGATATTGTATCTTTTACCACTGTCCCACTTTGCAGTTTCACCATCACGCATGGATACTATGTTTAAAAATTGTTCCAGTGTGCAGTTCACCATCTATAGGTTACCGAAATATCGTATACTCCTTAAATGCCGCGAAGCTAACGGGTATTAGCTAGCATTATACATTTATTGTATAGCTATTTTAGCGTTCGTTAATTTCTAAGCAAAATTTGTCAGTGAATGTGGAGTCTGATTGCAGCGATCATTTTGTTAAAAATTAGTAGAACAAGTTTTTATATTACCTTTTTCTTAATTTCTCTCACTCTTTGAAGTAAACCTTTATTTCACTCCTTAACAAAAAATGCAGAAGTAACCACAAATTATGTTACACAAAAAAGTACTAATACATAATTATTAAATATAATTATGTATTTTTTATTCTATCTGTCTAATTAACTTATTTGCATGCAATCAGTTGGAATATTGTGCCTGCAATTTATTATATCAAAAGAGATTGCGGTGGTACCTGTACCCGTAATTAAAAAGCCTGCTTTGTAGGCCATCTCGTTAGTGTTAATTAATGAATAGATTAGATGCTATAAGCATGAAAGCAAAATGCATCCTTAGAGAATTTTTCGTTTGTTAATGAAATGGTAAATTTGGCTGTTTGCGCTTAATTTGGTGCTAGTTTTTATTTCGTTACAGAAATTAAATATAGTATTCGTGTTTTCATTTATTTATTTGATGCTATTCCTTGAATTTCCTTTTATGCCACCGAATTTTATTTATGCGGTCTATCACCTGGAGTATTCTAGCTCAAATATTGTCAATATTTCCACACAAAAAATTGTAAAAAACCCTCAGCGTGTATTTCAGCCATGAATAAGTTTCTCCCAACTATCGCTCAGTTTGTAGTGCAACGCGTAATAAAACACATCGCTGGCGAAGCGCCAAATGAAAGCGCTACATTATTATTACAATACTTAACTTTATATTAGCAATAATTGTTGAGATTGCAGACAATTTTTTCTCTGGAAAGTTTTGGAAAAATTAACAACAGTAAAAGCACTATAAGTTATTTCAGAGCTCCTCACATCTCTTTATAAGAATTCTTTCCAGACTTTGCCAGGGTACTACAATTGTGTTTGGAAATAAGAAAATGAAAGGAATAATAGCTCACACGTTGTTTTGGTACAGTGACGGTTGCGTGCTTGCCTTGCAGGCGTAAGGACCGTGGATCAAATCCTAGAATACGGGCATGTTCTGCTACTCGCTTTGACTCGGAAATTTTCACTTCACACGGCAGTTTCAGATAGACACAAAACGCGATTTCACTCCGAACTGAATTGCAGAACTTGTCCGACAGTCTAGCCCAGTTTTAATGCCTCCAGTTTAATAAACGGTGGTTAAATTTTAAGGGCCGATGTTGAATGTGAACCACACCTAAACGTCAAGTTTTTTTTCTGCATTTCATTTGACATTTCTCAATTTCAGACTAACTCTATTTGAACATGGAAAGATACACAATCGAGCAACGTGTTAAAGTTATTCAGGCTTAATATGAAAATGGGCGTTCAAATCAAAATGCATATCGTGCATATCATCTTCAGTGATGAGGCACATTTTCACCTCAGTGGATTCGTCAATAAGCAGAATTGCCGCCTTTGGGCGAATGATAATCCAAGAGTGATTATCGAAAAACCAATGCACCCACAAAGCGTGACTGTTTGGTGCGGTTTATGGACTGGCGGCATCACCCGGCCGTATTTTTTCCAAAATGAGGCCGGTCAGGCAGTTACTGTGAATGGTGTTCGCTATCGTGAGACGATAACGAACTTTTTGTGGCCCGAATTGGAACATATGGATGTGGACGATATGTGGTTCCAACAGGATGGTGCCACTTGCCACACAGCCAACGAAACAATGTCTCTTTTGCGCAACAAATTCAATGGTCGTATTATCTCACGTGGTGGTGATGCCAATTGGCCACCAAGATCATGTGATTTGACACCATTGGACTACTTTCTTTGGGGTTATTTGAAAGAAAAGGTGTACGTCGATAAGCCAGCAATAATTCAAGAGCTAAATGATGAGATAATTCGGCACATTAACGGCATAGAACCTCAATTATGCCTCAGCGTCATCGAAAATTTGGACCATCGGATGGAGGTGTGCCGCCGAGGTAGCGGCGGACATTTGGCCGATATTTTGTTCCACACATAATTGAACCACACCATTTTATCATAATAAAAGGAAATTACAATAATTTCCAAAATAATTTGTGTTTTATTCAAAATCAACATTGGCCCTTAAAATTTGACCACCCTTTAGAATATCCCAAGGTGGATCTGTAGAAGCTGATAGCAAGCTAAACAAGGCGAATCCGCTGCGTATTTTGTTTGTGTAATTTTGCGTGTGAAATATCAGCAACTGAATTCGCCCAGTATTGCTCATGTGTTTTGTAAAATTTGTGTAATTAAAAACAATCCAACAAATTCGGCGAGGAGAACAAGCATTCAGCTCATGGGCTGCTATCGCCTTGGAATATGCTGTGGCACATTCGAAATTGAATTGAACGAAATTATGATACAATTTGAAATTTGGTTTACAGAAGATGCACAAAGAAGCATAGAGGGAATTGGGCTGATAAAAAAACAAGCAAATTTGTCATATGGCATATTTTGACTAAACCTAAAATATAACTTTATTTATTCGTTATTATATTTAAAAAGTGCTGCTAAGTTATGAAGTTAAATGTTAAGCTAAGTATTCTTGTAATACTGCCACAGTTATGAGTAAATATTCTTGGTATCAATTAAATGGTAAGAACTTCCACCAAGTCACACCACCACAACCGAAGCAACCATTTAAACTCGATATACATATGTACATATGTATGTGCATATTTAAACCATCTGAGGGTTGAGCGAAAAGTGAATATTGGAGGGGATAAACACTTGCGATGTTGGGGCAATGCAAACATGCAAACATTGAAAACCTCAAAAACCAAAAGGCTAATGAGGTACAAGTCCACAGACACATTTATTTATTTACTTGCACACAAGCTGAGGTATAGCTATTTGCATGAGCGTGTGTGTTGCCGACTATGAGTCCCTAAAGTACTAACAGCAACAATAAACAAACAGAAATAACAGCCAATATTGTGCAGATAAACCGCAACGACATACAAATTTAAATTAAATGTAAAAAAATAAAAATGTAGATTCGCACACACACTATATAAATGGACATACATATTCACATATTAGTACATACATACATATTTAACTAATAGGCACTTACAAGATTACAAACTCCTACATATATCCATAGATATACATATGTATGTATATTTGCTTATATGCATATGTTATACGACGTATATTCTGGCACTCGTGTTTGTAAAAGTAAACAAAAGATGCCACAAGGGCCTAATTTGTCCAGAGCAGCAAATCTGGAAAATGCATGATGTAAGTGAAGTGTTAATACTTTTATATATGTACATATACATATATGTACTATGTTTGTGTGTGTGTGTGCGAGCACAAACATGCGAACGTAATTGTACATAAGTATTTTATGTGGCTGTAAAAACACGTAGTATTTATTCCGCTGCAACTGCGCGGAAACACGCGAGAGGAAGCCATTGAAAGGCGGAAAAATTTCTGAACTGTCTCGCCGCCAAACAAGTGGAAATTATGCTTACTCATGAGTTGTGGCACAAAAGGAAAAAAAATGAGAAAATAGAACAAGCCCACTTTGTCTTTTTAACACACCTCCTAGGAAGAAATTAAGCGAGTGAAAATAAATTTTTTAATCCGGTACCCAATCAAGGTTTAGTCTGGTGGCAACTTACGTCTTTCCACTAGTAGCAAGTCCGCTAATATTTGAGGTTGTTCGAAGAATCATTACAGAATATGGTAGTGAAAAGAGGATAATTTAATATTTGTTCGGAGATTCCAGGTCGCATTCAAATTCTAATTCATATTTGTGTTTTTCACAGATAACTATTTTAAGAGAAACAAAATGAAAATGAAATAACTAGGATAGTACGATACACATTTTTTAAGTCAACGATAACTATTTGTTAATTATTTTGAGACTGAAATTACGACAGCATTGTAATTATTAGTGAAACAATTTGTTAAACTCATTGAAAACTAATATTTCGAGAATTATTAATTAATAAAGAATTGTAAGTGAGCAAACATTGTTCATGTCTTTAAAAACCATATACCTTAAGAATATTGCTTGAGCTCAAGGCCAGTCAATAGTTCCTGAAGATGACTTCAAACTGAAGTCGAAATATCAATGAAAATAAAATTAAGACAAGAAAAACTGAATTTTGTTTTATTTTTTAAAGTTCATTAACTACTGGCCTTGAGCTCAAACACAAAAAATATTCATATCTTCGAAACAGCTGCAATCATTTACCTAACGTCTAACAATATTATAAAAGGTTTGCAGTGTGTGACTATTTTAAGAGAATTGCGAAAAAAGTTCAGAATTTTGCTGGCACTAGTTCACGATCATTTGGGATCCAGTCACGAAAATGTCTTGAACTAGTCCCGAACTACGGATGAAATGTTGCCGAAGCAATTCTCACTTATAATTGTTATGAACATATTTTTACTATATGTATATCTAGCTGACAAGGCGCAATTCGCTACACCCTACAAACATATGTTAAGCATTGGAATTACATCGAAAAGTAAATAATGGCTTGAGAGATATCCCGTCTCCAGCGTCAACAATCTGTTCAATTTGCAACCATAAAAATATTTGTTTTTAGGTATTATTTAATTAAATTTAAATTTTCATGCAAGTGACAACCTCTTCAAGATATGGGTAGCTATGAACTTTCCCCAAGCAGCGTAATATTCACATTTTAATATTTTATATAACTTTTGTTTATTTCCAATTACATTTGACTTTTCTAACAGATACCAACTCGCTCCTAAGCACAAAATATACCTTAAAAGCTATTCTCATACCTACCACATACACATAAGAAATTTCATAAAATATTGGTCGAACTGTTCTGGAGGAGTGTGACCACAAACACCGGGACACGAGATTTTTATATAAATAAAAGATAGTAAAAATTGACGTCATATAGCTCGATGTTTGGCCGAACTTCTCCAACAAATTGGAGATGTTGTACTCCGAAAGGCAAATTAGTTTGTGAGACATTTTTCATGTCAGAAATATATTCGGAGGATTTCCGTTGCCTGCCGAGAGACGGTCACTATTAGAAAAAAGTCTTTCCCGGCCAGAATTGAAACCCAGGGCACACCGAATGAAGGATGCACACACTACATATTAGGCTGCGATGGTTATAGTTATCACTTAAAAACTTTTTCACACTCATAATTATTATCAAAAATAAATGATATGGACGACTCAAAATATTTGTATCATACTATAATAATTATCAAAAGAATTTTATAATACTTACAAAATTTATCGTTTGACTTTTCCATAGCTATAATTATAAATGTCGATATAATTTTCGTTAAAATTATCGTTATCATTGTAAATAACACCATCGCTAAAGTTATTGCTACTCAATCAATTTTTATATTCATCAATGTTATCGTTTTTTTGTGGGTTTGTTATTGAGCTAATTTATGATTGTTCTCCTTATTATTATTTTTTTTTTTTTGGTTATTGAAGTATGTATAATTAGTTATCGTTATTGTTTCAATTATCTTTAATACTTATGACTTTATTAACACTAAAAATATCTTTGCTTTGAATTCAAAGTTGGCATGTTCAATGTAATCGCTTAATTATAATTATTAATAGTTTCTTTCCTAAAAATATATATGATTCTTTTTGGTGAAATTAACGTGAGATAGAGCGAAGCAAAATGTGCGAGTAATTATAAAAAACGTGTTTATAAATGAGTAAAGTATTGTTCCAGATACAATTTGCAATTGAGATCTTTTTACTTTACAACGGACATATAAGAACGATTACCATTTAGAGATATCCTTGTGGAGCTATAGGAGCTGAAGAAATTCTGCAGCGTTTGACAATATTTTTAATCTATCTGTATTTTCCAGCTACACTTACTTAAAATTTGCTTTCATTCCCGCTCATTTAGAACAAATTATTATTCTTGCATTGAGCGTCGCTAAAAGAGACTTTTATAAATTTGTAGGAATCTATCGACAACTATTGTGCATCAAGGAATTTGAAGTAAATATTTGTAAAGGGAGGCATATTCCTATGGTGGTCTAAACCAGTTGACAATTTTCGAATGTTTTCACTAACTTAATCTCTTAGAATTTCTCGTTAGAATTGTACGCAACTGAAACAAAAAAAACAAAATATACAAATATACCAATCGTAATTTCTTCAGAAAATCTAGCATTTGCCATCAGGAGCAGGAGCATTTTAGTTTGCATTTTAATTTGTTTATAGTCATATTCAATTTTAAATTCTTTATCTCAGACCTTTTTCACAAAGTGGTAATATCTGAAAGAAATATCTGCTTAATTTTCACAAGAAGTATTATTGTAAGATATTTAAAAAAAAATTCTACAGAATAAACGGATAATATTCTACAGTACTGTGTGCACTTCAGTGCTAGTGATTTCAGGATATATGATCGTTCCTGAATTTTGCAAGCATGCAAGGAATATTAATTCCTGCAGGGGCTAAACAATATTTCATGTACAGTCACAATTCCGTGATTCTGCATATAAGTAGGGGTATACATAGCATTGGCAAACATATTTACATAATTACATTAAGGTGCTCCTCGACCCTACATCATAAAAATCATTACCCCTACAATATTTTGAGGTAATTTTTAATTAGTTCCAGCTTACGAATATCTCAAAGTTAAGTTGTATTGAGAACCATTAAGAAATCTATTTTTTAAATTAAAATACTGAAATTTGACGATTTGGAATGTCTTGCTCTCAGTTTAAGAGCACAAAATATTTAATCAAATATCACTTTTTGTGAAAAGCTTTACAGTGATACTATCGAGTTGGAAGTCAATTAAATTGTTACCGAACTATAGATATTTACAATATAAATTTCACTGATAATGTTTCATGAAAGAGCATAGAAAACCTTACTGTTTTGAGCTTGCTGATAGCTCTTTAATGCAGCTCTCCTTAATTTATTTGTTTCTATCTTTTCACGGTTGCTTTATAAATATTTTTTATGGAGAAAATTCACACTTAAGAACAACACCGTTAGTGTTCCAAAACTAAATTCAATTTACCCAAAACAGTATCTCATTTTTTAAATATGTCATTAGAATTTAAAGTAGGTTTATTTGGCTCTAATTTTTTGAAACATAAATTTTATTTGCATTCTCAACACCATTAAGGTCAGGCAAATGCATTTTCGGCCCATAGTAATTCGACAATAGCATTAAAGTATGGCCGTAGGCCGTAGTTCGCTCTCTAAGTATTTCGCTAAATAATTTGCGCATTACTCTTTTTATACGGCCCATTTCGTCATTCACTTTGGCATCTATACTTATTCTTCTTCTTCACTTTTTATTATTATTCTTTACTGTGAATATCGATGTTGGCAAAAGTTAGTGTTAAAACCAACGACTTTACTTTCTTCGCCTCCATTTTATTTATTATTTCTACTTTGTTCATGTTTTGTTTTCATTTACCCGCCATATTTCGATCAATTTTTGATGAAGACATCTCTTTATTCGCGATTTGCGAATTATTTGCTTGCAAATCTCCATCATTTTGGATTATTCGCTTTCAATATTGTGTATGGAAATTGGCGTAGTTAGACACGTAATTTGAGGGCGAAAGGCGAATGGGAGAACGAATTGTGTCTCGTGAGAATATAGTTATAGATTTTAGTGACTTACCTGAATAATAAATAAATTTTTTTTATGAAGAGCCTTAATGTACGTACATAATCGCTCATTTCCAACCAGCAACCACTTCACTTCGCCTCAACTAAAAATGTCTAGCGCATATTTGTATTTCTATTTGTACAGACATATATGGGGATGTATAAGGATTTATACGAATACACACTCATACACGCTTTACTGCTTCCCATTCATTCGCCTATTACGCAAGCGATTCAAAGCTCTACTGATTAAGAATTGAGAGAAAAAGAAATCTTTTGTAAAGACACAACCATTGCATTAGTGTTTGTAAGGAATTTAAAAAAAATAAATTTCAGCAATTGCTATTCACACATCCTCCCACCCACTTGAAATACAAGTAACTGAGGTGTTTGTGTATATGTGCATACATGCATGCATACATACATACATACATATGGCTGTGTGTATTCAGCATCCCCAAAAGTGCAATAAATGAGAAGAAGAGGTGTGTGTCAAGAGTTGTCAAAGCACTCATTTGTGGTAATAATGCTGACATTGATTGGGGCGTACAAAAAATTCCTATTCGAATTTAATAAGCGTTCAAGTCTTGAACACACGATTGCAATCAGTTAGAAATTCAGTTTTACTCGAATCTATTCACTCTTTAAAAGCAGGACGGAAGTTGCACCTATATACTAAATATATGCAGTGGTAGAAATATGATTCAATTTCTTTCGTGTTTGACAAATTTTTGTAAATTTGGAATAATGTCCATTCCTTTAATCAAGTTTCATTCGATTTCACTTATTTCAGTTTAGCATTTAAATGTTTCAAGGGAAGCCCAGAGAAGGAAAAACGTCGCAAAAATTAAAAATTGCTAGGCAGCATTCGATAAAGCAAATGTATGTATATAATAGGGAATTTTTCAGAGATTATGAAAATACAATCTTTATTACTCAGGAACTTACCACATGGAGAAAAATGTGTTTGTTTGTCATATTGAGGATCGTGTTGTTACTAAAAAGTGCGACCGGTTGCTATTTCCTTGTATTTTAGCGAAAGGTACTTTAATTTAGGGTATACCTATGATGAATTAAACAAATGTTAGTGTAAAGTTACCGAGCTAATAAATTATCTTCAACGAAGTTTAATGGAGATTAATAAAACAAGGAACTTTAGGCTACCTAAACTGTAGTAGGCACTGCGACGTCCAAAAAAAAAACATTTGCTTATTTTCTTCTTCTTCTTAATTGGCGCCATAACCTCCTAGTAAATTTTGGCCACTTTTAACATAGCACGCCAGTTGCTCCTCTGCTTTGCTAGTAGTTGCACACTCTTATAAAAGAACCAGTTTAATTATGCAACTAGAATTATCTTTTCCAACATGATGCTAAAGAAGTCACACGATAGGGAGTCACTCTGTATGAAACCTTCGTATCAAAGGGCGCGGAGAGAACCTTCCCAATTCTGACTGGGCATCATTTTGCATAGCCGTATTAGTTTTGCAGGGATACCAAATTCAGACATCGCCGCATACACGCAATTTTTTCTATTGCTTTCGAAAGCTGATTTAAAGTCGACAAATAGAAAGTGTGTGTCCATCTTCTGCTCACAGGTCTTTTCCAATATTTGGCATATCTTGAATATCTGGTCGATGGTAAATTTACCAGCTCCAAAGCCACACTGTTAGGGTCCAATCAGTTCGTTCACAGTGGGCTGCAGCCGTTCACACAATACGCTCGATGGAACCTTATACGCTATACAATTGCAGGATCACCCTTCCTTTTAAATGGGGGAGAACGCACTTAAATTCCAATCGGCGGGCGTGAATTCGTCCGACCATATTCTGGAATTGAGTTGATGGATGCACCTTACCAGCTCTTCGCCCCCATGGTTGAATTGCTCAGCTGGTAACCCATCAGCTCCAGCGGCTTTGTTTTTGTTTGCTTACATATTTTTGTATATATATATATTAAAACTTTTACGTAACTCCTTAGCCATTAATCAAAACAAAATTCAGTAGCAATTGTCAACCTTAATATCCATTATAATCGTACTCGTGTTTGGTATATCGTCAGAATATAGAATATGGAATATGGAGTGATGAGAAATCAAATTATTTACAATTTACCAATTTCCCTTCTCTTTGAGTCGTAGCGGACTTCTTGATGACTAAAGTACTATCCAGAATTGAAGCTCGTAATCTTAAAGATATTTGGGTTCAACAAGAAAACTCTACTTGCCACACAATGCATCAAAGCAAAGATTTATTTTTATTGGTAAAGTGTTAAGTTTAAGTCGACAACCGACAGCGATTGAGGAACATTTTGACCAACATTTGAATGAAATATTCTTAAAAAAATAATTGCACACAATATTTATTTCGTATGTTAATAAAGATTACTTGGTAAATTAGAGTAAAGTATCTCAAACAAAATCCCCCCTTTCTCCAAGACACACCAGAAAGCGAATCAAAAAATTTTGTTCTGAAGATTACCTAAATTAACTGAGTAAATTTATATGAACCACGTCGGAAAAAAATAAGTTTAAAAAAAATAAATAAATTTAAACCAATAACGGGTGTTTTTTTAAACTGATAGAACTTTCGATAGAGATAGCTATCACTTGGCAGCTGGTAAATTACATTTCGTTTTGACATTTCTGTTCAGTAAGCATTGACAAATCATCACAGAAAGAATGACGCCGCAACAAAGTTTACAAATTGTGGAAATTTACTTCAAAAATCAGTGTTCTGTCGCTCTTCGTGAATTTTATGCTCCTCATAATCGAGCATCAGAGTGGCTTATTCGTCGAACAGTTGATAAATTTCGAACAACATTTACTCTACTCGATGAAAAACCAATAACAAGACAAAGAACTGTACGTACAGAAGAAAATATTGGTGCTGTTAGTGATAGTGTTGGAGAAAATCCGAATTTGTCTATTCGCCGCCATGCTCTACAAGTTGGACTTAGTCCATTCACAACATGGCAAATTTTGCGCAAAGATCTTGGTCTACACCCATACAAGATCCAACTGGTTCAAGAACTGAAGCCACAAGACCATAATATTAAATGTCATGAAAATATCTTTGAAATAAAAAAAAATTGGCATCATACTTCATTTTTTACGTGTTTTATTTCAATTTAAAGTTCTATCAGTGTAAAAAAACACCCTTAATTTAAAGAAGCACTTTAAAACTAATTTAATACAAATTCAGCGTGAACAAGTTTCGTTTTTATGTTTTTGTTTTTTGCCATGTTAATTTGTAATAAATACATGTTTATTTGTTGTAATTAAATTATAAAAATACTTCTGTATAACTTTGCATTCAAGTTGCATGTTTAGTAATTGACAACATATGCAAGATAGGGCAATTGGCTGCTTGCTATGGCATCCATGTTAAATAAGTCAGTTTCAAGGCGAATTCATATAAGGTGTAGTTACTATAGCAGCCGATTTGATTTGTTTTTGTTACATACATGCATTTTGTTTTTGCTTTCTCGTAAGTGTTGTCAAAATTTACATACATTTTGTTTTTGCTTTTACGGCTTTTGAAGGCTCATACGCAAAAGCAAAAACAAATTACTTATAGGCAACAAAAACAAATCAAATCGGCTGCTATAGTAACTACACCTTATATGAATTCGCCTTGGTCAGTTTGTTGTATGGCATGGCAATTAAATTTCATTGGAAAAAACTTTTAAATTACTTTGAAATTAATATCCTTTCTCACAGGGAGTATGCAGAAATTCGTGTGTTTCTTAGACTATTTTTTTGTATATTTTGACTTAAGTCTTACAATCCCAGTAATGATGGCGTTGCAAAGTATTTTTCATTTAAAAACGTCATACACAAACTGAAACTCGACGTCAATTTTCAATCGTGGAATTTTTTATTTGTGCATTACATATATATTTATTTATTAACATGACAGACTCAATATAACAAATTTTACAAATATTATAAAATGGTAGTGGGACGCTATCACTGGCCGGCCAGTGGCGTGAATTATAAATGTTCGTAGGCAAAGACAAAACAATTTTGCCGACAGCAAAAGACCAGATACTTATTTAAAACTTTGCTTATAAAACAAAAAGTAATTCCAATTATTACTTATTTTAGTGCCAAAAACTTCGCAACTATAAAACAATGGCAATTTTAACAATAGCCAAATTTTCATTTTACATTGAAACAAACACAAAGAGACTTCTTACTACTCTGTTTCAGCTAAATACGCTTACTCAGCTACATGCTGCCCTCATGAGTATTTGGTAAAGTGAAGTTGCGTTGCATAAAACCACAAAACTTTAAAATAATTTCTTTTTCACGGTGACGAACTGCCACTGTTGTGGCAGCACTGGGATAATAAATACCCCCAGCCAGCACCAGCAGCAACAAACTTTGAACTGATAAGTGTCTATCTGTCTTCATAATAAACAAAATTAAAGTCATAATAAAGTTTCAAAATCACTGTATCCAATAAGAAAATTTTGAATTGCAGCAACAAACTTAATGATTATTTCCCGCGGAAATATCGTTGTTTTTTCAATTGTTTTTGGTATGAGGGTCTCAATTAAAATGTTTGTTAAAACTTCTCTTTTTCTTATTTAGTGTCATATTTAAAAAGGAAAGTAATTAGTAAAGTTTAGTTTGGAACAGTTAAACAATAAGATTGGCTGACCTAAGGCAAAAAAAAAATAAACGCATTTTTCGTTTCTTTAATTCGAATGTTTGGGTGAGAAGATGCGATTCAAACTGAAATATATTTCTTTTAACCCAGAGAAACATTTAAAATATTATACTCAGAGAGCTCTTTAGGATCCGGAATTAAAGTAAAGGTACTAGAAAATGAAGAAGTGAGAAGATTACCACATCGCAAATATCCGTAGAAGACTAAAAGGACTCACTACTCGCGTCGAAGAGTAACATATTTCAGATTCTCACGTGGAAGAGCAGCACGATTGTGACTCAGAAGAAGAATGTAAATAAAATATCGTTATTTAAACCTGAAAAGTGTCCGCCGAAGCGGAGTGCGTTGCGTATGCGGAATGAGTTTGGTGTATCTCGGGTTGGAATACCGGCCGGGCAAGTTAAGTCAAATCCGAGTGTATAGTGAAAAAACTTCCCACAAAAATTATTTGCCGTTCGCACACCACAAATTGTTGAAGCATTTCAGCCAAGCGTGCTCAATTTTATTGTTGTTATTTTTGAAATTATAGTACTTAATAGCTTGTTTATGGTTGATTTAAAGGTTAAAGAAATTTACTCTATATATTAGAGCTATTGTTAATCGACTAGTCAATTACTCTGCTAGCCATATTGATAGCAAGGAATTATTAGAAAGTTAGTGCACACATAATAAAACAAAAACATTCATTTAACAATAAAGATATAAACATTTTTTAAATTTTTAACAAAAAATTGCAGGGGTATGTGAGCATTAGGTTGAGAAATAATTCGCTGTTTTGACTATCGCGTTTTGTTTTGGGTATTTTGACATAAATTTTTTTTTTTTTGGGTTTGTTATGATCGAAAAATTGTAAATCCAAGAATTGCGATTTAAAATCACAAAATTAACAAAATAACGTTACCATCAAAATTTTTTTAATAAAAATTATAATCGTTATGGACTAGGCTTATAAATTAATATTTTTTGATGTATATTCGAACGATTTTCCGTCATCCCTTGTCAAGTTTGGATTGGCGAAAAACCGGGTTCAGCGTTGTGCAAAGCTTGGTTTGGGTACAAACCGTTTTCGGCTATGTGCGAAGACTTGACAAGGCATAACGGAAAATTGTTCTAATATACTACATCAACTTTTCACCCTGCCAGAAAAAACAGAAAATAAAAAATGGATATCCTCTGTCTGTTTAATTATATCTTTGAAGTTCGCGTTTAAATGAAGTCATGTTACTTATAGGTATTAAATTGTGGGAAAGATGATCCCAAAGTCGGGTCTCATATTCCGAGTTTTCTAAAGATTTTGTGGCAATTATTCTGCGAGAGAGGTATCCGGGTGCTTTCGGGTTGTAGAGGGATGAAGTGTTGTTTAGACCAAAGCGCTCGAAATATTTCATGCAATTTAGCTACGACTATGTTTATGTGACTATGTACTACAAAATACTGTTTTATTGAAGATGATTTGATTTAAAGCACTCATGATTTGTATACTTCACACTGAGGCACACATATACATACATACATACCTACATTAGAAAAATAGAGAACGCATGTATGCACAATTATATTTCTAATTGGCGAATACACAGATTCTTCATCACACGTGTATCGGTATGCGGTTTAATGGCTTAAATATTTTTTATTAATATCTTTTTCTTGAATTATCTTGGTCGTTATCGTTATCCTTTAGTATTTGCTACCATTAGAGTTATAGTTAACCAAGCAGATAAAGCCCTTTATAGCAAACTAACATTTTTTAAGTCATTGGGTTATTACCGAAGATGTCTTAACAGAGACGTGCGAAACGTATAACTTATTTTCAGTCCAAACTGGAAAGATTAGCGTACGGTCAACTTCGGTTCCCAAGAGCTAAATGTAAATGTAGACAGCTCTTCTGGAGTAGTAACTCTGACGAAGTTGGGACGGAAATAAACATATTAATTTCTTAATTTGCATTTGGAATTCGCTTCTTATTAAAATAATACATGCCTCATGAATTTCGCGCTTAAATGTATTTAGACCTTTTCATAAACTTCATCTTCTCTAAACCATACTCTGCTGCAATTATGTATACTGACCTATAACGGTAACTTCGCCACTACGACGCGCACTATGCCCCTGCTTGTTGCGCGCCCAGCATGTGTAAACGCCCGAATCGGTATTCTTTTGCACCGGATTGATGGTCAGCGAGCCATCCGGTTGAACGCGTTGTCGGATATCATCAGGCAGTTCGCGACCGCTACGCTCCCAGTGGATTTCTTCAATAGGATAACCAGCAACGGGGCACTTCAAATTAAGGGTTTCACCAGACACGGCAGTGACTTTCGGTATTAGGCGAATGTAGGGCAGACCTGGAAGAAGAGAAATTGAAAATGGATATAATGAGATAATTTGTTTATAACAACAAGCGTGTTTGGTATTTATTTTGATTAGAAAATATCTATTTGCATCAATAATGTATGTATATATTACATAGCACAAAGAAAATTAAATTTTTACCGCATTCTTACTCTTGTTTCTGGAAGTTCCAGGCAAAATATTCAGAAAAGGCTAAAACCTGAATTAAAACTCAAACATAGGTTAGGAACTCACTTAGACATAGGAGTCCATTGTGATACCACCTGTTATAAGAACGGTAACGTAAATCGGAAAACCAAGAATGATTAACTGGAGAAACGTTGCGTACCCCGAATGAAGTCCCGCAAATCACTAATCTCCACCCCAGAAACTCTTGTGCGGTTACACGAACTAACACTTTCCGTTAGAAAACCGGTAGAAGCGATGCAAATTCTTCATTTTCTACATTACATGCTGAATGATAATTACGAGTATATTAAAACTAGTTTCGACAGAGAGTTAACAAGGGATAGTCCATATAGTGATCCACAAAGTATTTTTTTTTATATTAATATTATTTTGACGGTGATAGCTCCCGCTAAAAATCTACATTATTGAATTGAATTTGTTAAATAGTTACTTTCCAAAGAGTTGGCAACTTCGTTGTCCTAAACCTCTGTCTGTGCTAAGCAGTATTATAATACTTCATTTATCTTGTGCATTCGTTGAGTCTAAACTTTTCAAATATATAATATTTAGCTTAATTTAGTAATTTAATTTAATTTATTTTTTTAACCTCGCTTAAAATATCTTCTTAAACATCCTTCGCTTGAAGCCCATATTTCAATAACTGTTTTAACTTTTTTAGTATTAATTAATTTTTTAAACTGGTGGTAACCCACTCCGTCCATATTATTGCTCGGCACTTATATTTCAAAATGTAATTTATTTCTTAACATAATTTAAATCGGGTCTATAATTTTTTATGCCATTTGCAAACCCGGGACACATCGAATGAAAAATAATTTTTACAGTATTCTGCAGAATTTTTTTTATCAAACTTCTCAAGTTTAACCCGTTGAAAGTGTACATTCACCAAATATAATTATTATAATAATTATCAATAAACCACGCGTACTCGCGGTGAAATTTTGAAAAAAAATTTAATAACACTTTGTTATTCGAACAACTATAGAATACAAGGCATCAATTTCTGAAACCGTTGGATCCGACTAATCACATAAGTAAAGATATTGAAATAAAAAATAAGCGTCCTCCGTTTGTCGGGGCGTATAAGTAACCTGTTGACATATAATGTTAAATTGCATTTTTTTCTCACAACCGAAAATTCATTGCTATTCTATTAAGTTAGTATATTTTTCTAAAATAATGCTTGTTCGATAACATTATAATGAACCAAATTAATTTAATATTGAAGAAATGCATACACAAAATTTTAAATCGAAAAATCTCCTTTGAATAAGAAAAATGAGTATTATCGTTCTATTCAACATGCTCGAGGTGTCTTTACGAGGATTTAATCTTTGATACATAAATATTGTTTAAAAAAAAATTAACAAAATAAAAAAAATCCATTTTTAAAGCAACAAAGTAAAACAAAAACATAATTGTTAATTTTTTTGGCACATTTCTAATTGAACTAATTTTACGCTAATAACACACGTCTCGAATTTTCACCGAATTTTCCGACTATATGGTCGTGCTGTTTGTTAAAGAGTTTTATATGAAGGCAACTGCTTCCTGTTGGGCTTTTCAGCCCGATTTTACTCTACGAAGTGTACTAAACGATCGCCTACGTGTACAATTTTTGATTTTTGAAGTGAAACTTCTTAGGTGGCGAATAGCAAAAAACGAATCGTTGTTTAATATATGACCGGCAGGTTAGAAATTGCTTAATGGAATTATTATAAAAAAGCAACATGATTTAGATTTCTTTACAAATCAAGCTGTATCGAAGAAACATTACTCCCAGCCGAAAAATAATTAATATCCCTGAGCGATGTTTGAAGTTTTTAATAAAACAAATTTTGATATCGATTGTTAATTAGTAGTTATTTAACATAAGTATTTTTTAAATTAATTTACTTTCACAGAAAATTTTCAAAATCACATAGTGGAAATGAAATGTGATAATAGGAGCATGTCTCATAACACTTTAAAGTTAATTTAATTTCGCACAATGTATATATGTAGAGTGCCAAAGCTATGAAAGGAGCATCAGGTCAGATTATGTATATAAGTAGACGAGTAAAGCTTAGGTACTCAAAGAGAATTAACGCTTACACTCACACTAAAAACTATAGCGCGTATACAATCTAAGTTCCAGGCGATATGAATGAATGAACGCATGAACAGATGTTCGCACATAGCTTACACAAAACAGCCTGCGAGTATTATTAGAATGTGGCACGTGAAATTTGGAGCAACGGGAGTGTTTCGTTTTATCTACATATGTGGGTCAGTGAAACGTCAGCAAGCTCTACAGTTGCCAGTCATAGTTTGTAGCGTTATTTTACTCACACATTCCTCTTTGAATATCGTTACAAATAAGGTTTTTTTTATGATGTTTCGTTTGCTGTCAGTTGATAGCATTTCTTTTTTTGGCAAATAAAGAAAAAAGTCACAAAAATGTCCAGAATGCAAAAAGTAAAATCAAACGCAGCAATTGCAGTAGAAAATTTTTGTTTTAATATATCAAAAACTTTATGGCATATGAATATTTTATATATGTACATATAAACGAAAATTTAACGTCAAACAATGTCACTGATAAGCTTGCTGGTCGAGAGAAAAGTATGTTGTTGAATTGCAAAATTTTCGACATCAATGGAAAAAGAAACATTTATGCTAAAAATGACAGCGGGAAATAAATAATAGACATAAATACATGAAAATTTTAAATTCTGGAAAAATGTATTAATATTTTGGCAAATGAGAAACAAATTACTTTTGTAGGAATTCATAACATAACTATTTTTTCTTTTACAAATAGCATAAACCTTCGGTCGATATCAAAACCTCATTTAACAAAGTCATACTCTATAGGTTTGCGAGAGCAATTGAAAAATCCTCTATTTTCTCTGTTCAGAAGAACCGAATATAGTAACCAAAATATTTAAAAACAGTGTCTTTGTTTTGACAGCGTGATTGTTTTACAAACAAAACCTAACTAGAATTAACTAATGAGTATGTTACCAAAGGAGCATGTAGATCGTAAAACTGAATAATAAGGAAAAGGTGGAGTGACGGAGTGATCCTAGGCGGCAAGAAAAGCAATAAATTGGTATACTAAAATTTAATATACATATATAGCAACAAAGCAACACAAGTTCTGTGATGGACTCTTTACTCTTTTTATATGGAATGTCGAATTTAAATTGAATTTCGCATAGTTTACACTTAAAAATTTGCTGCAAACACGAAACAAAAACGTGACGATTTTTCTGTTTTGGTAGTCATAGCAACAATATCATCTAATCGGCATTTGAACGCTAAAAGCAAAGCGAAAATCTTATAATACACCTAGAAACCTAGAAAACATAATGACTTATTAAGAAAGCGCTATCTGTAGGGTCAATTCAGAAGTGGTTTTCAAATTGCCTAGTAAGAGGCGTCACTGGAAATGTTAAGCAAAAAAGACAAATTCAATTATCAGATTACCTTAATTATCAAATTAGATCGTTAAAGCATTTAGCATATTCGTCCCATAATAATTATAGTTTCCCAATATTTCAATCTTTGTTACAACGCCGTTCATATTAAAATTCTAAACTTGAAGATATACATACGTACTAAAAATGTTGAAAGATGATGCCAGATCAACTTTGCCGAAGACATTATTAGTACAGAAGGTCGGCGGTCTTTTCTACGGCTGGTTAACATTGAGGACTTTTCGCCGAAAATGCATTAACTTATCCAAACAAAAACTGGACAAATTACTTCTACTTTTAGAGAAACTGCACTACAGAAAAAAGTTAAAGGTATTATAGTGAGAAGCAAGAATGATAGAATACAAGACTGCGCCTTCCGCAAACCTATAGTTCTCTCTTCGGCGATTGGATAACGTCCACCTATTCGATGACAAAATATAAGTAACTTGCTTTTATTTAGCACAAACAATGTTAACAAAACTCTCGAACGTTCTGTCGCTCGCCTGCTTATTCTGCGCTTCTTCCCCTTCTTTTTCAGAATTTTTGCTTTGCTATTTCATTCTCTAGATATTGTTACCCCACTATCAGTTGCTCTCAGTATGGAAGAGTCAAAAAAGACGATTCATAAAATATAAGGCCAAAAATAAAAATAATAAGAGTCAATCTAGGTTTCTGTCATTTTTGAATGAGAAGTGGGACTACCTCGACCCGCATCGCCTCCTTATAGATTATTCATTAGTAAATTTAAAGTGTTTAGTACACATTTACTGCCAATCTCTCAACATTCAGAACATCTTCCAAGTAGCCACGAAAAAATAGCACCAGTATTAATGACCCAAACTTTCTTGAAATGAACGAAAGGAAAATCGGAATTGTTAGCATTGAGATTGCATGAGCCAAATATTTTAGCGCCAGACGAATGGATTACCTCAGCCCGAAGAAGGCGTGAGCCATTTACACATCTAAGACGATATCAATATTTTGGAGCTCACTAAAACTATGTTTTTGTTTTATGTAAACTAAATCTTAATAATTTCTTGTTTACAATTATGTTAACATTTTTATAACTTCTACAGCCTCCAACATTCGCGTAATTATTTTTTATGTTCCTCTAATGGTTGTTTGTAACATCATAAAGTAGCCGAGATAGATAAAGGCATATGCTATATATGCCAAAATCCTAGAATTATTAGCGAAATGGATTAAGCCATATCTGTTTGTGCGTCCGTTCTTGCAACGGATAACTCGAGTATGTATATACATTGCCCTGGATCCATAATAACCACTTCCACATAACGGTGTTTTGTGAAAATCAAAAGAATGAGATATTTCTGTAAACAGTAAATATATCTTGCTGAAATTTGACTCAATTTAGTGAAACTACATACGTTACCAAACTCTGCCAGATTCGGTACCCACATTGCATTTGAAGTCATTAAGCAAATGTTTCAAAATTGTAAAAATCTGACAAAAACCACGACCACCTCATATATAACGGTAATTAAACAAGACCGAAAAAATTGCGATATTTCAGTAACTTAAAGATAATTGTTTTAAGTTATGGATGGGATTTTTTAAATTATGGATGGAATTGATATATATATATATATATATATATATATGTAATGTTTGGAAATAAAAAACTATGTCCATCTTCTATATACTTTACAACTAATCACAAAAATTAGCGATATCCCAGTAACAGTCGTAATTGATAAACACGATCGGGCTGAAAAGCGCCAAACCGAAGAGAAAGTGGTTAAAAGCAATTGGGTTATCTCTTTAAGTCCAACAAAACTCACTAGCTCCTCTTATATACCGGTAAAGAAAGAAATTGAATTAAATATGTTGGGAATAGGAGTGACATTTCTCAACTAGAGCAAATTAGTATAGTATATATCCGAACTTCATTGTGAAATTCTACCAACTTTCGTAAACACTCTGCATTTTTGGCCAGAACGCACAATTTCAAAATTTAAAGAAATCAGACGAAATCCTATTCAATTAGAGTGCTATATATAGTATGATATGTAAAACTACTGTCTATCTGCATCAAATAGTTGTGCAGATACAAGAAATTTGGCATTTTTATAGTGAACGATACACAGTTTGATCCACAAGACATATGTATGTCAATATCGGACCAAAAAAGTATCTAGCATTAATCTGCGTTGAATAGTTGCGAATATAAAATAGATTCCAATTTTCTCTTCTATGGAGGGGTGACACGGCCCACTTTCCCAAATTTATACATCCTTTATGTTGGGCCTGTAGACCCCATTAACCTTCAGTAAAAAATTCATAAAAATCGGTTGATTACTTTGGACGTCCATTCATTTTTTTTTTATATAAAATTAACTTGTTTGATTGCATACAAGTAGTTATTTGAAATAAAAACTTGCGCTCGGTATTTCAAATTTGGTTGCACCCAAACTTAGACTCTTTTTTACTAGTTGGAAAATTGCCTGTTTTACGCATTGTGGATGTGTTTATGGAGTCAGTTAGAATCAGTAATTGCTAATATTCCTCAGGAAGAATGAAGTTGATACAAGTTTTTGTAGAGTGTTATATAACACTAGTTTTATTATTTATTAGACTTATTTTCCAAAGAGGCGTTTTTGAGATCTAGGCAAAAAACCTGATTGCGCGGTCATTTTGCAGCTATGGCTAAGAAACTCCAGAATAGCAAATAAACCTAACCTTTTATGGGTATCGCTTAAAGGTGCATTCAATCAATTTACGCATACAATACTTTTCTAGTTACTAGTGTCTAATTACAGAAAAAAAAATAATTATTCACTCTTTTTATATTGGACAGAATGTGTAAAATATCTTACAATTTCAATAAAACCGGTCAATTAAAATTTTTGCTACATTCACAATTTCAATTAAAAATCTGGGATTTGTGTCCGCTAATTCTGAAAATGGCACCCAAATTTATCCATCACATCTAGACTTTGAGATATATGGGATGAAGTTTTTGGATAGGTTTTTCTCAACATAGGTTGACCTTTTCTCATAGTTTTGCAACACTGTTTTACGAATTGCAACTCTAGAAACTGATCTGAGTGTATCATAAAATTATGCGAATTTTGGTGTCCAAAATGCTTACATTTTTTAACTGTTAGAGTCAGTTTTATGGCAAAAAATAATTTATAGTCTAAAAAATTTCATTCATTTTCGAGTTATTTTTGCCCGCAACTTCTGAAATATTTCTAAACTAGTGCAATTCAAGTCCAAATAAATTAAAGCGAATTCTTATAAACTGATTACAATACCAGATGTACATGGGCACTTACATACATACATACAAACATATACATTGTACAGAAACCGTTTGTATAAGTTTATAGATTAGTGTATTTATAAAACATGGGCACGGCTTTTTGAAGCTTTAAAAAATCAGAGTAGGGTAAAATTTCTGAAGATATTTCTCCGTATGTGTTAAGTAAATACAACTTCATTTTACTATATATATGTGAGTTTATATATATGCATATAGAAGCGTGGGGTGTATATAGAGGGTTTTTCAATAGGAACGCTGAATTAAATTCTTTATTCCTGTGAAAGTACATTCGATGCCATTATTTATGGAACTCGATTTCTTTTGCATGGGCAGCACGGGCACGCTTGCAGAAGTTCAGACGCTGAACTCAATTTTTACGGTTTTCAAGCATAAATCGGCCAATACTGCTGCAATTTCACGTTCGAAATTCGTACGAAGTTCATCAATCGTCGCTGGCTTGTTGGCATAGCCCATAGACTTGACGTAGCCCCATAGGTCTAACGGCGTCAAATCGCACGACCGAGGCGGCCAATTGACTGGGCCATTTCGTGAGATAACACGTTTACCAAACGTGGTTTTCAATGAATCGATTGTGACATTCGCTGTGAGGCTTCTGGCGGCGTATTGTTGGAACCACATATTGTCCAAGTCCATATCAACCAATTCGGGCCAAAAATATTCGGTTATCATTGAGCGGTAGCGATTCTCATTCACAGTAACGTGCCGGTCTTGATCATCACGGAAGAAGTACGGCCCAATGACGCCGCCGGCTCATAAACCGCACCATACCGTAATTTTTTCGGGATGCAATATTAACTCATGGAGTACGTGTGGATTGCTGCCTGTCCCATAACGCATACTTTGCTTATTGACGAAGCCATTCAGCCAGAAATGACGAGGATCATAAATTGGATGTAGCGCTCTTAAAGTTGAGGCCATTAACTCCGAATTTCGGTGGTAAATTTTAATAATTTCGGCCCGTTGTTGGATCGTATATCTTTCCATGATGAAATGGCAAACCTTACTGAAGAGAAATGTCAAAAGAGTGGGAAAAAATATGGCGTTGTTTGCTGTCACTATCGGTCTACTTTTGTAGCGTCCCTATTGCAAGACCCTTTATTATGAAAGTATAACTTCATTTTACTATACATATGTATGCAGGTTTATATATATATATATATATATTATTCTCATGTGATGCTGTTTATTGCAATCCAAAGCAGGGTTTGTTAGCCGACCGTCTAAAAAAACGCGCCGCCAAAATGAAATATGACATTGAGAGAAAATACTGAAAAGTAAATTTGAATTTTAAAAATAAAATATTCATAAAAAAATATCAGTGGTAAAGCGTTATTTTCTACTTTTGCTGTGAATGACCTGCACAGAAAAAATAGTGATGGTTAATGCTGAAAGCGCGGTTGGCGCTTGCTAGAAATGGATCAGTGCACTGCAATGCAATACATAACTATGCACTTACAAAAATGTATTTAACTGCATATACTCGTAAATTAATATGTGTACATATTTGCATGCAAATAAAGGTATATAAATTTCTATTCGCCAACGATATGAAATTTCCGCAAAAGCATTGACGGCCGTACAACCACAAACCAATGCAAACCTATTTTTCATATACATATGGGCGTTGTTGAAAGTTTACAACATCTATAATATTAATAATTTTTTATTGTACATACCATAAATATTTAGGCGTGCCGCATGTTGTACCTTCCCCGCACGATTTTCCGCTATGCATGAATATTCACCACCATCCTCGACCATAACATGGCTAATGTTGACATGACTAATTACGTCACCATGGACAGTGATGTATTGTCCAATCATAAATCTGCATAGAAGAAAGGATTTAGAAACACATAGGGTTAGCTGTATGTAGAGTAAGGACATAAAATAGACATCAGAGTATAAATTACGCTAACTTGTAAAAGTAGAAAATACTTAAATTACATATTAGGCAAGATAAAATAATTATATAACTACTGCCTTTTGTAACCGGCTTCGCTCGCACGGCGTTTGGTTTAATGTTATGAATCCGAATGGAACAGAAGAGGAACAGAAGGGGAAGTGATAATTTCGCGAAATGGAATAGCTTCTAATATATTTTTATTTTTGGTTTTTAATTATTTATTATCTAAAAAGAATCTAACCCTATTTCATAGTTGCAACTGCGCTGTCTGTCATTCGAATTTAGTACAACCCCGTTTATTGTCAAAAATACGGAACGTAATCAAGCCATATCGGGTGTTTGCTGATCACTGTAATACGCTATTTAAGTGGCTATATAAATTAATACAGTATTTCATTGTTGCGGAAGTCTCTAGTATTAAATTCCAAGATATGGACGAGGTATGCGTATACCAGTATAAAAAAGGGCTAAGCGTTCGTAGTAGTATTTTTATAAACACATATACATATATATATATAGATTTTGTATGAATGTCATTATATTCAGCAATGTTTCTTGAAGAATGCGTACTCTCGCTTTCGAATCTTGACGAGTTACATAAAAAATTATAGAAACAGTTTTGTCTAATAGCGGTCGCCACTCAGCCGGCAATGGCAAACCTCCGAGAGCATTTCGGCCATGAAAAAACATCTCACTGTAGGTCCCTCAATTTGCGTTTTATCATCAGGACGCAAAAACCAAATTGTAATAGAAGTCCGGCCTGACATCGAGCTATGGTCTAAATGCTTAATTATTATTATTATCATTAAAGTTCTGGCACTGAACCGTGTCTTTCCCAATTGTACTCTGGCATACACTGACGGCGCTCTTCAACGTTTGTTTTCCAAGATAGTCGAGAGTGTCTACAAAAAATGTTGCCTCCTTCGATAGTTTCCAATATTTGCCATATACTAATGTCATCCTGAAACTATTCGTTTTTGTAAACAGTTCTGGGTTTTAGGGAGATTAACCCCATTCGCTCCCGTCCACTTGGTTATGTCGTTGAGGGCAGACTGCAGTGCATCACTAAAGGCGCGATGTTGCAAAGAACAGAAATAGAAAAAGAAACAGAATTCAGTACAGTTTTGACAGCGACAACACGATTGTTGCTGTAAGCAACAGAAACAGAATTCGGTACATCAGTAACAGAAAGAGACAGAAGTACTTTGGACTTGTTTCTGTTGATTGTGACAGAGTAATAGTTAAATATTTGACTAAATTTTCACCAACCCAGTACTTTGCAGCATGGTATGCCGCTATCCGTATTGTTGAATAGTTTTCCATTAATATATGTAGTGAAGAATAATATGGGTACCGAACGAGAACACATACTAATATGAACGATGCTTCGACTTCTGTTTCTGTTCTTTGTTCCACCAATCCGAAAAACAGCACCAGAAAAAAACGTTAATAGAATCAGTCAGATCTGTCGTTATTTCTGTTTGCACATTAACCGTCGAGGTGAATTTCTCGATACCCAGCATCATTACTTCCGTGGTTTTTGGGGACCCCTTGATATATCTCATATTCAACATGTTGTCGATGCAATGAATAGTCGTCGAATCCAACATTACGACAGCCAAAGCTGAGATGATGGATTGCAATTTAACGTTGCTAAAAACGTCTTGCAAATCTAAGAAGACTCCCATAGCGAACTCTTTATTATTGAACGCCCGCTCCATACCTCCAACCACCACATGGGTTACTTTCGCTTAAATACCGACACTTGGAAAAATGTTATTAGTATAGCAGTACTCGCTATTACTACATATTCTCTTCTAGGAATCAGAAAAAGGGTAATTTTGTTCATGGCTTTTCAGCAATCAATAAGGGGATGTGCACATCGATGCGTTTCTACTTAATAACCTCTAAAATATAAATATAATTAAAACAGTAGCAAATTGAAAATGAAGCCTCTTGTTGAAACTCTGTTTGTAGTTTTACATAAAACTTTACCCAATAATAGTATCTATGCTGGGCATAAATAACAGAATAGGAGCATCTCGTCTTAGCCGAAAATCTATTTCATTCCAATTAACAGCAACAGCTGTCGTAACCCTACACTCTCACAACATTATTTTAATAACTCAGTGTAGTAGTACTCCCGGTACTTAGGCATAACTTAATAAGAGTTGGTCTTTGTAACAGCCTTAAGCAACCTGGTTTGTTATGGGCATATTATAGCAAAATATTCGCAATGAAAAAATAAATCGTCTCCTTGTCCGCTCGGCCGTGCATCGAATAACTCGAGTAATTATTCAGACATTTGAACGAAAGTTCATACACATTGCCCTCGCATTTTCGAGGGTATAAGGTACACTCCATTCGCCACTTCTCTGCTCGCTAAGCCGGAACTCTGCTCGCGTTCAAACAAATTCGGCGAGTAAGGTGATACCTCAATAAACTGATCGAACTCGTTACATTCAATGCTGTAGATATTTTAGACCAGTTTTTACCAAAAACTGTATTGAAAATAATTTAATAATTTGCCATCGCCCACTATACAGCAAATACACCAAAAATCTACCAAATTTGTTTCACACTTCAGATTTCAACCCAATAAGCATAATTTTTCAAATAATAGAAATCGGATAAAAACCATGCCTCCCTCTCATATAACGGTAATTTAAAGCAGTTTAAAATATTCGAAATTTTACTAAATCATGTAGCCGATTCAATCTAGTTTGCTATGAAGAATTTGTTTTTACAAAAATTAATAAAAGTCATTTAACTTTCCAGAATGAAGAATTTTATATTAACTTCTTTTATTGCATACAACAAGCACTGTTTATTTGAATTTTAAACATGCGCTGTCTATTTAAAACTCGATGTCACCCGAGCTTAAACTTTTTTGTTACTCACTCTAGTTGTAGCCGACAATTTAGCTTATTGTTGCTGTCAGTTTTTCCATAATTTTCCTTAGTATTTCACTCCATAGTTTTGATGTAATTACTCTTCATCATTTATTGTTATTGCCATATTTATGTACTTTCAGTACTACTAATAATACTGTTTGTTTTTGCGTGAAAAGTTCTTATGTTCATATATGTATGTATACGTCTGTAAACGAGTAGTACAAATGTATACATATTTATCTTCGATGAGCTTTCCTAATTGGCAATTAATTATGTTAGCAAAGTAACGATGCTAACTTTGTTGTCGGTAACTAACTGCTGTGTCGAACGTTTGCGATGGGGAAGTTAAGAAATCAAGGAATGCGAATGTATATATTTGACGTGAATGTAACATTTGTTCGTTAATAAATTAAAAGAAAACAAATCGAATGCTTCGAAAATAAACTGTGTGAACTTTTGTGACATAACTTGTGCAAATCTGTAAAAAAAAACAAGAAAATTGATAATCGAGGAAACGTCACCCATTCTGTCAGACATTGGAAGCCTATAATCGCATTTCAGTAAAATAAAGGCTGCTCACAAAAATCATCTGCCGTGCGACGTCAACGTTAAACGGAAATCCCTATATTTATACACCAAGGCGCATATCAAGACGTACGCACCATATTGTAATTTTATTGATATTATTCTCGCTTTGTCTGACAACTTTTCAAATTTTTTTAAATTCTTGTACGAAACTTATATATAAATTTTATAATTTGCTAAATTTGTCCTACTGGGTATTTGAAATGAAAAACAAAATATGTTAACGATTGAAAATAATGTTTCCTATTTGTGATTTAATTAGCGTAAATTTCACTACAACAAGTTCTTCAGCAAATTACACAGCTGTTTGGATATTCGGTTGATTGAGTAGGGAAACTGAAGGCTATGCAGAGGTATATAAAAGAGAAATGTTGTGCTATTTAACGTTCAATTTATGTATACAAATCAATAATTGCCACGAAGTAGCTTTACGAAGGATGTTTTGACTTTTAATTACGCATAAAATTTTGCTTGTGTGCATACAAACGTATTTAGTACATTCATAAAGTGCTTTGGCTGCCGAGAATCAAGTATTATTAGAAGAAAGTTTTTTTTTAAAGAAATGCAATAGGGTATGAATAATGAAATAGTAAATAAATTTTGCAGTGCATTCAAACAGAGGAGGCCGCAATCAAAGAGGCAGCCGACTGCCTACTTACCAATGTAATGCCCTCTAGACGGGCCAACATTTATTCGGGTAGTCAGGCCGCTATTAAGGCCTTCGGATCGCTAATGGTGAGATCAAAACTGGTCAGGGAATGCCTGACTTCTCACGCAGCCGTCTCAGAGTATCTCGACTTGAGACTAATTTGGGTACCGGTCCATAGCGACATTGCAGGGGATTGCATGGCTGATGAGCTCGCTCGGCAGGGTACCCTGGAAGTCATTTATCCTTGCAGGGAGGTGGTGGGGGCTCCGTTGGCTGCCTACGGGCTTCACCTGGACAGATGGGCTCTCTGGCGTCTTAGCGAGTTGAGGTCGCTTACTAAGCGGCAACTCTCGACCCTCGCAGGTGTTTCGACTGGGCATTGTCCGTTGGGTATTCATGCGGTTAGGCTGAAGATAGTTTCTGACCCTTTCTGCCGCAGCTGTATGCAGGAGGCTGAGGTGGATTCATCTTTTCACTTTCTGCTCAGCTGCCCTGCCTTTGCGAGACTGAGGTTCAAGTACCTAGGCTCGTACTTCTTTAGTACTCCAGAAGAGCTTTCTGGGGTGGAGATTGGTAATTTGCGTGACTTCATTAGGGGCACGCAGCGTTTCTCAGGTTAATCTTTCCTGACTTTTCCGATTCACGTTACCGTTCATAAAACAGGTGGTATCACAATGGAGTCCTACTATGCCTAAATGAGTTCCCATTGCGGGAACAACCACAGTAACCTAACCTAACCTAGTTTCGGAGAAACTATTGGTGCAGTTCGTTAAAATTAAATTATTAGCTTTAAAAGCAACAAATTTAAATTCGTTTAGTTCATTCTATAAATCCTGAGCACCGTTAGACAGCTGATAAAATGTCAGTATACCTCAATGTGGTACAACAAAGTACAAAATGTACAAAGTTATGCAATTACAAGACAAACTTAAAATAAGCATAGATAGCTGCGGGTAGTCTCAAATAGTGTTTTTTCTGTTCCAAAAAGTTTTAGCTTTCATTGATATGAAATTGCATAGGAATAACAAAGGCGTCGGAAAGCATACGTTTTTTTTTTTTGGGTATGAGCCTACGTAGTGAGCTTCGAAAGAAATTTTTGATTTGAATTTCAAATTTGGGATTACATACTTTGTGCATCTCTATAAACTATCTTGCTAGCAGATTTCTACACTCATGGAATCGCTATTGACAGTTGTGGTGTCACTGTCTTTCAGATATGAGTTACTTTTAAAAATGTACTTCGCCTGGTAGTCAATTTTTCATTCACTGTCGCACTCGACCACTTTATCGCAAAGGCTCATAAATGCTCCCCACCAAGATTAGAGTGGAATGCATTCAATATTTGCGAGAAGAAAGGAGCGAAGTAATAGCAGAAAAAACAATTATTTGACTGCTGCAAAAAAAAAAAAAAATTTCGAATAACTTTCCAAATGCAATCTCAAAAAACTTTACCAACTCAGCGGTTGGCAGTCGTCAAATTCAATTGTCATTGCAACTGCAACAAAAGCTAACAGCTAGAATAAACAGTGAAAACTAAAAAAAAAACAGCATTTCTTCACAAACTGATCAAAAAATATAGCATAAACTAACACAACCACACTACGTGAATTAATAGTCTGATGTGGTTGCTTGTCAGCCTTCTATCAGAGGAATTTCTTGGCTTGGAAGAGTTGTAACTATATAAAAGTGGAGTGATGTGTGGGTTGTAAACTTTGTTGTCGGCAGTTCGCAATTGGCTTGAGCTTTGGCTGATTTCGTGCGTGATGCCTCCCAGCTGGTTAGTTGATTGTTTGTTTGTTTTTGGTGTTCTGTTGGCGTTAAAGCGGAAACGGAAGTTAGAACTTCAATATGAACACACACACACGCACACACATACACACAATCAGTTACGTATTATCCGCTGCGGACCTGTGCTCGGGGAAACCGAATCAGGAAGTCACAAAAAGCTGGCTGGAAAGTCAAAATGCTAGACAGTAGCATGCTGGAGTATATGACAGAACTCCTCCCGGATACACTCGTGGATAGCACCGAATATGTCAACACTGACTCCAGTGCTAATTCGCTAATGAAGTTGGTCACCAATATCTGTGACGCTTCGATGCCACGAAAAAAGAGCGGAAACGGGAGAACTCCAGTATACTGGTGGAATCAGGAAATAGCGGAGCTGCGGGGGGAATGCCTCAGGCTGCGGCGACAATACCAACGAAAAAGGGCAAGAAATAACCCTGAACATCTACGTCTCCAAGCCGCATACAAAAGCAAGCGCCATGAACTTCGAAAAGCAATCCAGCAAAGCAAGCGGGAAGCTTTCAAGGAACTAATCAAAGATATTGACGATAACCCTTGGGGCAGTGGGTACAACATTGTGCTAAAAAAATTGAAAGGGAGCAACGCAAAGTCGCCGGTGTGTCCGAAAATAATGAAGCGCATCGTTTCTGGGTTGTTTCCGCAGCAAGATATGTGTAGTGTACCGCGTGAGTTGATGGTTGAAGCCACTGAGATTCCGCCGGTTAGCAGTGCCGAAGTGCTCGCCGCTGCAGCCAAGGTTAAGACCAACAAATCACCTGGTATGGACGGAGTTCCGAATGGCGTTCTAAAATATATCGTTAGAAAAAAGCCTGAACTTTTTAGCGAGTTATTCACCAAGTGCATCCAGGAAGGTATTTTTCCAAAAAAATGGAAGCGGCAACGTCTGGTCCTACTGCCTAAAGGCAACAAGCCCCCAGAAGAACCGTCATCGCACAGGCCCTTGTGTATGCTGGATACCGCAGGGAAACTGCTGGAGGCCATTATATGCTCGAGGCTTCAAGCGATAACGGAAGGGGACAGAGGTCTCTCAACTTGGCAATACGGGTTCCGTAAAAAGCGCTCAACTGTGGATGCTGTAGCTGCTGTGTGCAATATCGCGCGTCAAGCACTCGAGGGCAAAATGTGGTTTGAAGGTACCAAGCAGTACTGTGCCGTAGTCACGCTGGATGTGAAAAACGCATTCAACTCTGCCAACTGGGGCCAAATAATAAAGGCAATGATTAATTTAAACGTTCCGGACTATTTAACCCGCATAATGATGAGCTACTTCAATGATAGAGTGCTCTTCTACGACACCAATGAAGGCCCGAAGAAGTACAATATTTCAGGAGGTGTGCCCCAGGGGTCAGTCCTCGGGCCACTCCTATGGAATATTATGTACGATGGCATCCTTAAAATAACTAAATCGGAGGGTGTATCCATAGTAGGCTACGCTGATGATATAGCTATTGTAGTGGTGGCAAAACACTTAGTCGACGTATCGCGAATGTGTAGTGAAACCATAGCCACTGCAAAAACTTGGCTTCAAACAGCAGGGCTAGAATTAGCGGATCATAAGACGGAAGCGCTGCTAATGACTAGTCGAAAAAAGCTGGAGAATATTCAAATAAGAGTAGGTGGCTGCACCATAGAGTCGAGCCCCGCTTTAAAATATCTCGGTGTCGTACTTGATTGCCGGCTGAGCTTCAAGGAACATTTGAATTATGCTGGCATCAAAGCGAGGAAAGTTGGTACGGCTATTTCAAGACTTATGCCAAATATGGGAGGTCCAAGACCACAAATACGAACTCTGCTGGCGAGCGTCAGTTCGTCGATCCTGATGTATGCGGCACCAATTTGGGCACCTGCTACATCTGTTCCCGCATATGTGAGAGCACCAGCCTCAGTGCATAGACTAGCGTCGCTGAGGGTATGCTGTGCTTTCGTGACAGTGTCAGACGAAGCCGCAAACCTGCTGGCTGGAAGGTGCCCGCTAGACATAGCGGCAAAGGCGGCGGCAGAAATGAAGGGCAGCCCAATCAACCGTAAAGAGATCATGCAACGTAGCATCAAAGAGTGGCAACAAAGGTGGGAATCGTCTACGAAAGGGCGATGGACAAAAGAGTTGATCCCAAGGGTAGATGAATGGATCAACAGAAAGCACGGGGAAACTAGTTTCTACCTCACGCAGTTCCTCACCGGACATGGCTGTTTCCGACAGTACCTCCACAGGTTCACGCATGCAGACCATCCCTATTGTTTGCATTGCGATGGCCAACTAGAAAACGCGGAGCATATTCTTATGAACTGCCACAAATTCGAAAATCAGCGTAACCAACTTGAACGCTGTATAGGAAGCGCAGTAACCCCCAAAGGCCTGCTGAAGGCGATGTTGTCTAATTCAGACAAATGGAAGGAATGTGCAGATATTATCGCTGAAATAATGAAGCTCCTCAGAGAAGATGAAAGAACAGCGCGGCGCGAAAACGCACGTTGAGTGACGATAGATAATAATGTCCAGTGCCTGCCCTGCGAAGTAATATCGGAATTGATAGTCCCGCGGGGATGCCACAGGCCCAGCGTACGAAGGAGGTTGGGTTTAGTCCGTAGGTGCCAGGAGGCAAATCGGGCATGCGAGTCGCACGGGCTTCTCGTATCTATGAAGATTCCCAGCCTACCGGGTCGCAACCAAATAAAAAAAAAAAAAAAAAAAAAGTTACGTATTATCTAAAAAAAAATCACAAAAGTATGAACAAAATAATCAACCAAACAAGTGGAAGAAGAAGCAACATGCCCATATGCATAGCATTGTAAATAACACACAAGTATATGGAGAAATAAGAGAAGCCGGCTAGTAAGTGTGTGCGAAATGGAAGTTGCAAACTTTTTCAACTTGACGCTACGGATATGTTACGAGTACAACAACAGACATCATTCGTAAATACAAAATCAAGCATACACACTTGCTTGTACCTGAGGACACTTTGCGACACTTTAAATGTGAAACACAAGCAACCACGACGTAACTCACGCGGATATGTATGTAAGTGTGTGCATCTCATTGTTGACATATGAGTGGTAAGTTGCGTGATTTTGTTGACAATGGTTAGCTAAAACTTTCCTCATATCATACAGCAGGTAAAAAATAATGAAAACAAATTCATATTTTATTACAACACATCTAAAAGAAAGTAGAAAAATGGCTACTTTTATTAGCCGGTATGTTTGCAGCCTGTCTTTCATGCTTTTTGTTCTCCTGAGATATCTGATATATGTATGTTAAGTATATTATTATTTTTTACTTCTCGTATCTTACTTAGATAAACATGCCCACAAGAATATGTAGAAGCAATGCTTTGTTCATGTTTCCTTTTTTATCTGCTGTTTTTCCGACAGGGTGAAACGCTGATTGAATTTGGTTTGGAAACAAACCGGTTTCGGCGTTGTCCAATCTTCAGTTTGAAAATTGTTTACTCTTGTCCATTTTTTTTTAGTGAATAAACCTTGTAAAAGATAATAAAAAATGTTTTGGTGAAAGAGTATTTTATTACAAAGCTGTTACTATGGTTTGCTGCCTCTAAAAATTGAACCCAAATTTCCCGATCACGTCTAGATTTTGAGATGGAGAGTCCTGAAGTTTTTGCATAGGGTAGTCTCAATATGGGTTTGCTTTTGCTCAGTTTTGTGCTCCACTGTTTTACAAATCACAACTCACAAAGTGCCTAGGTATCCAAAACACTTACATTTGTATAGATTTTCCTATTGTTAGAGTCAGTTTTCTGCCAAAAAAATGACTATAAACTCGAAATGGCCTGCTTATATGCTACTTAATCCAGTAGTTATCTCGCTGATGGGCGCGAGCAACACGGGGACTACTCTTTGTGGTTCGTGTGGGGTGAGCAAATTTTAAGAATGCTCTATCTGTGTTACTTCTAAGCGAAGTATCTGGAGCGGAGTTGGACTCAAATCCAGCCACGAGCAAAGCAAATGTTTGGAAATCTGGTTAGCACCGGCAAAATCTCCAAGAGGTTTAAGGTTCGCAGGTCCCCATTGCGATCAGTAGCGCCGCCACTTCGCAATAGTCTGACCCTCCTACTCCTCATAAACGAGAAAACTATCGAGCCGGTAGAGAAGAAAAATGACAACAACTTCCTCATTTAAGCCCGGGATCGAGAACTTGTATCATTGTTAAATCAAATTGTATTTAGCTCTTTTCTCGTTCCTTCTCACAGTTTTCAGGACGCGACGCGAACTAACGGGGTTAATATTGTTCTTGCCCCTGTTGCATGCCTTATGAAGACAAAGTTAAGCCGGAAGTGGTTCATAACCTCATAACCAGATACTCGCTCTGAGGAAGTTCGGAGATCAACGCGTGCGCTGAGTTTCTTTTCGAGTAGTAACAACCAGCTGGTCTAAAATCGTGGCAATACTTCTACTTTTGTGGTTCCTAGTACAGATAATTTCTGTGAACGGGAAAAAATGCTTTCGTAACGCCAAAAGAACAAACTGGCAGTGGTTTGTCATGGTAGGAAAAGAAAACAAGCTCGAGGAGCAGTCAGCAAGTAATATAAAATCCCCGAAGGGCCAAAATCCCCGAAGGGCCTGGAGTACAAATGTGACAATCTCATGAAGGTCATGGACATGACCTACTGGGCTGGGGGAAGCAGCTTCAGTAGAAAGCTCGAGCTACTCCTGTGCGCACATTTCCCTGACAGCAATACGGATCAAGCCATGGTAACGTGAATCCATCCCCGATGGATATCATTAACGATATTGTCAGGCGGGAAAAAAATGGCATGAGTTGGCCTCCGAATTTAAGATTTATGTTTATTTTTGTTTTATTCAATTTTTGATAGGTTTTTTGAACTAAAATAAAAAAGTTTCCGTTTTGTTCAAATAAACCAAAAGTTTTGTATTTTCAAATAGTCAGGTTTTAAAGTTGAGCCGCTACATTTGTATAATATTTTAATTAGTCAGTGCCACTATTTATGATTGTCAGACGCGTATTTGTGTATTGCTTCTTAAAATACGGTGAAATATTTTGCATACAGTTTCAAAATATTCGTGTGTATAGAGTATGTGTACTAAATTTCGGAAGAACTCTTTACCTTCCGCACGTAAACCTATACACGGCGTTAGAAATTGTTGACTTTCTTAGCCACTATTTTAAAAAGAATGCATTTTCCTTGAAATGTGGACAGAATGTTCATCTTCATTAAACTACTTAAAAATTGCAAAAAGGATTTTTTTTTAATGGCAACTTTTTATTTTTCACGTATGCAGCTCTCAAGAAAAATCATAAGAAATATTTTTCATTATTTCTATTGCTCCAAAAGGTATTTTGCTGTTGCTGTAAATTTTTTTGAAGAAATAAACATACGAGCGTCCAATTCTAAAGAGCAGCAAACTGGCTTAAAAATTTTGATAGAAAAAAATGTATTTTTCATTTCTTGGGTGTATATTTTGTTGTTTGAGTTTTTTGTTTTTCTTGAGAACTTTATACTTAGCCTCGCTTTGAAAATTCGGTTATAATACTCGGAATTAACAAATGTCTATATACGTTTTGCTATGTCAACAATAAGTTCTTTCCAAAGGTAATTTCACTTTCGTCGTGTGGTCAGATGAAAAGTATTTCTAGAAAGTGTTCCGAAATTCCTCATATTGGAAAGTAAACAGTAATTTCTGAAAATACTTTCATTGTTTAACTGCTTTTGCAACATCTTTTAGCAACTTTATACATCTTAAAACGGCATAGTCTGGCAATGCCTCAAAAACTTTTTATATCTATGATAGAATCGTTTTCATTAAAAAATTTCATAACTCGAGCTCTGTTTCCAAAGACTTTTTCCAAATCCGGCACACTTTGCTGCATGTCGCAATGGCAAGATTTCCGAAGTGAAGAGGCCTAATTCCATTTTAAATAGCAGACATTTTACAAAACATTTATGTATACCAACAAAACACCGACGTACACAGAAACAAACAGAAGTTTTTACCGAGAGTCACATGGTGCATGACTTAGCTCTGTTGTATGAGTATGAGGCTGTATGTATGAGGCTGTATGTATGTATGTATGTATATACATTTGCCATGTTTCTGTCATAAGAGTTTACGCCACGACAGCCGAGATATTGTAGCAGCAAAACTTCTACTGTTGTTGCATATCCAGCTCATTGTAGCATGCCACAATTGCCGCCCAAAACTCTTGTTGCAGATTGCAGTAGATCTTAGTTTACAATTTGCTTTCGCTTGTACAATGATGTGCAAAACTATGCACTTGTTTGTTTGTTTGTATTTATGTATGCTAGATAGTTCGTTGTGAGGCATGTGACGTTGCAGTTGGGTAATTTGTGCATTCAACTAAGTAAAACAGCGACTTCAATTTTCATTTTCATATATATAAGATTCGTACATACTTATAGTGTTATATAAAAAGAAGATGTACACTCCCAATAAACATTTAGGCTTGAGTCACATTGGCGCTCAGGTGAAGAACTAACTACCTTACTGCTCAAATCTCCAACGTTACTTCTCAACAGTACCTCAACTAAAGAGTCATAGCGTTTCCACCAAAAGGTCAATTTTTTGCATGGTGTTATTTATATTTCCCAAATTGAAAAAAATAGTTTTTGAATTCAAATGTTATTATCTAAGGCCCACTTGCGAGAAATCCAGGTCTAAATTTATAAACAAAGAGATACCTAAGTAACTCATAGATACATTTTTAATTTTATAATCCACACATTTACTTGCATCAAATAATTCCCGCACCCCGGGCTATGTACATTTCTTTTTTGACATATTATTTGAGTCTTAGGAATTTATTGAAATTTAAAATCAAAATAAATTTTGGGGTCTCTAGCACAACAACGAAATTATGGGTCTGCTTGGTCTCTAATCTCGTGGAAGTGATCACTTCGCTTTGCCAAAGCTCTGTCAAAAAAGTGTGGGAGCCAACGAATTCGATGGCATCCTCGTTATTGCCGAAAAAGCGATTCGTTGCAAATTTTTTCGTTTATTTTAAAACTCTGAATTAAATAGATAACCCGCTTTCTCGCAAGTGGGCCTAATGGGTCTTAAATGTATGATTACATAATTAAAATAAAATAAACTATGGATAAAACGCCATTAATATAATAAATGATAAAAACGCCTCTGAGTACTCCTTGATGTCCATGGCCTCAAAGACAAATTGCCTGGCAATACGTTGAATGCCACTTGATTCACCTCATTTATTTTAACTGATATTTTTACTTGGGTTCTGACGATTTTACACTTTTACACTATAAATTTACTCACGCGCTAGACTTCAATTGCACTTTCAAAATAGTTTGCATTTTGTCAATGCCTACCATTTGCTTATTTCTGTACACAGTCTCTGCCTATCCCTTGCATCGATAAGACCTTTCTCGTTCACATTACGAGTTTAATTTATACGGTTTCTCAGCTTCGCTCCTATTTAATCTACTTACTTAAATTTTTTTTCTTTTTGCTCATCAAAAGTTTTAAAAGGCTTTACAAAAAACAAGATATTTATAACTCTTCCTTCTAAAATGGCCGCAGGCCACCAAATATTAGGGCGAACCCTTTCCCCTTACTTGATCCAGATAAACCAAAAAAGGAAACGTAAGACCCGCAAAGGTGCATTTAGTCTAAAATGGCCCGGTAAAGGTACAATTAGTGATTTCCCTGAACTACCGGAAATAAAAATTGACGACTCAAAATGCATAGTACTTGAGGCCACTGATACGTCTAAGCCCCTTTTCTCTTATTCGTGTTTCGCTACTAAACTAATTAGCAGTGTCAAACACTGATGAAAATTTACTTTTGCTTGTAAAAAATAATGCAATTGCAGAAAAATGCATCATAACAAAAGAACACGGAACCTAACCATATCGGCTACTCTACACGAAACGCTTAACCTCGATCTTTAAACCTTCCCTTAACAATGTTTCAGGGAGAAGGAGATTGTATATGAACTTAGCTCCCAAGGAGTTGTCCAAGAGTATAAATCCAATACAAATATTGAACTCTCAACTCTCAGGAGTTATTCTGCGATTGCAGTTTATACGGATGGATCCAAAGTGACAATCGTTGCTTTCGCACTTACTACTCCACAGGGTATTGTTCCCCCTTACTCTTCGATTTTCACCGCGTAGGCCTTTGCTATTTTAAAATCATTTGAATATGACAATCACATAAAGGCAGATGCTCAGACAGCATTTCCTATTTGATTGCTGTTCGCAACATTCGAGATACCACTACGCTAGTCCCCAGAATTCGAGCAGTGTGCATTAAATACAGGAATAAAATATCACTGCTCTAAGTACCAGATCATCTGAGCATGCAGATAATGCAACAAGGTATTTTGAGTCAGCTCCAACTTTTCAGTACGAAGCGAGCGACAAAAATGAACTGAATGAATGGATCAGTTTCGAACAGTGGTGTGTCAAGTAATAATATTTGCAACCCTGCCCCGTCTACAGAAAACACGAAGCAACCGACTTGACATGCTAGAGAGTTGCCGAAGAGTCGTCGCCGTGAACGGTCGTAATCGAACAATAATACTTTTCATATATTTTGCTTTCCTGATTTAATGTACCGAATTTCATATACATCCTTAATTTTGTGTTTTTAATGTAAATGAATTGTTTTAAAACTTAATTAAAATTAAAGCGATTAATGTAATCAAAAGGCTGTGTTGACTTATTTGTGTTTACGAACAAAATATCCCAAGCCATTGTACAACGGGCTTGGTGATAGGTGCCAGCGGAGCAAGTCATCTTTACGTTTTTCATCAAATACTAAAATACTTTGAATATTACAAAGATTCTTTATTCAATAAAGTTACTTTTATATTTTTAATAAAACTCGGCCATCCTATTGACAATATAAACTTGAGAACTATACATTTCTTAAAATTTCTCATTTAATTGAGAATAATTAGAGAATTATGTTGGATATTCATTTGAGAACTATATATTTCTCAAAGATGGGAGAAATATTTTTTCGAAATTTGTTGAGCTGGTATGCACCAAAATAGTATACGAAAATATTGAAATTCCGATTACGTTCATTTATTTAGACTACCAAGAAAGGAAGAGAGAAAATATGAAAAATTTATCCTATGCAAATCTATTGCTACAACAAAAAACTCCTATACGTACATATTGCGCAAACTTTTTTGTGGAAAAACTGGCAGACATTGTCAGCTTCCGCCAATGCAACATATTCATCACTCCACTTAAGCACCCACATAACTTGGTTTTGGCACTTTTTCGACACCCTTTGTGTCTTGCTCGTTTTCTGTTTTTTTTTTACTACCGTGCGCATTTTTTCCACTACTGTGCACAGCTGGACGCAACAAGTAGCTGTATTCTAAGCTACTCACATTAATCTTTAGAAGAAAAAACTTGCTCATCCATTTATGCCGTTGTGCTCCTCGTCTGAGATTTTTCGTTTTTTTTTTCCAAATATTTAAGGTTTTATATGGATACCTCTGCAGGGTGTATGAGTTATGTGCGCAAGTACTACATATATCTATAGATGCTATGCTATATACTTACAAGTAGATAAACGGACGGTGTGGGTGGTTAGCATTATCGAGCTTGTTGCGCTTAGAAATTTATGTAAATGCAAAAATAATACGTTTTTGTTTTCATGAAATTTTCGTTCGTTGTGATATGGAATATCATTAAACGAAGTGGGCTCGGTTAGCTGAAGCGACTTTTCAAACGCTTGTACACATTGCTCTTAATGCTTACTGTGGTTGTCGTAAAGTTTTCGTAAGTATGAAATCATAAAATATTCATAGAATTGGATAAGATGGTAAGCTTAAGTATGATGGTTTGTCTGGTAGCATAAGCAAACGGATTTTAGCAAAAGCACGTTCAGAATTTGGAAAATTAAACATCTAAATTCAATATAAATGCATTCGCAGATTAGTGTGCTAATCACAAAATGTGTACAAACATACATATGCGTAACATTTTTATCATTTTGAAGAGCTCAGTCGAAAGTCAAATTCAAGCGGAAATATAATATTTGGCCACAAACAAAAAAAAAAAAGACGAAGCTTTGAAGATTATGGTTTTTATTCTTTTCTAAAATACGAGATTGTTTTTGCTTTTGTAGAAATAAATAAGAAATATCGTTAACTACTTTTCATAGAAAGTTGATTAAAAAATAAAAAAATATCATAAATATTATTTCGGCATTGTTTGCAAGTTTTTTGATAAAAATTATTACTGAAAATTAATGTCTTGTGAGATGGGACGATTTCCGAAATATTTTCTTGATTTACGTATCGGTTAAGTCATACATTTTCACTATCGCCGTAAGAGATGATTTAATAGTTATCGTAATATATTAGAGAATTAATTATCTAGTCGTTTTATTCCGAATCTTTCAAATAGGGTTTTCTCCAGTTAACAAAATTTCTCAAATGCGTAAAATGTAACAATCCAATTAAAAAAAAAATAGATTTTTTAAATTAAAGCAGTGAGCTATTTTAATTTTTAACGTCAATTTCAAAAAGCTCTTGTTAATAAATAGTGATGAACATGATACAAATGTTTAAAAGGTTAAACCGTCGTGAGCCAGCCTGAATATTTTTGAAGTTTGCTGGTAATAAAAAAAGTTTTCAAATTCACATTCTCATACATAAAATAAAGTTTTTCGTGTTGGCTAACTTAAAACAAAAGCATGGCCGATGAATTGAGAGAATGCTTTTGCCTTATAATACTTGTGTCACGGTTTCTAATACTGATACATTTAAAACGTATTAATAGAAAAAATATTTGAAAATGTTACCCGTAAAAATCTAAATTCGAAAAAAATATCTGAAGTTAAATGGAGAAATAGCTTCAGTCAACTTAAACGAGAATTGAGATATTTTATTGAGAGCGGTATTCACACTATGGCAAATAAATGTGTAAAATCCCTTTCGAAAAATTATAACTGGAAGAGAAGTTGTCATTACCATTTAACTAAATAAAAAAACTAACACGCCTATGAAAAATGACGCTCACCCGTTACCTCAATCAGAATTCGGAAGGACCTCTCCGAGCCGTTTGATACCAAACGAGGTTTCAGACAGGGTGACTCCCTGTTGTGTGGCTTCTTTAATATTATGTTGGAAAATATAAATGAAGCTGCAGAATTAATTCGGTGAGGCACCATATTTTATAAGAGTGTGCAGCTACTGGCGTATGCCGATGATATCGGCCTCACAACCGCGCCGTTTGTTCTGCCTTTTCCAAGGCGGATAAAGAAGTGAAGCGAGGGGGGCAAGACGAAGTACCTCTTGTCATCAAATAAAAAGTCAGCGCTTTCACGTCTTGGCTCCCGCGTCACTGTTAACAGCTATAATTTTGACAAAGTGGAGGGCTTTGTTTAGCTGGGAACCAGCATTTACAGCTACAATAATGTCAGTCTGGAAATCCAGTATAGAATCTCTCTTGCCAACAAAGCTACTTTGGGTGGAGCAAGTGCGTAGTAAAACCATCTCTCGATGAACGAAGACCACACTCTATAAATCCTTCATCACGCCCATGCTATTGTATGGCGCAGAAGCATGGACAGTGTCAACATCAGACGACCCTTGGAGTGTTCGAGAGAAAAATTCTTCGAAAGATTTTGGACCTTTACGCCTTTGCGAAAGCGAATATCGCAGACGATAAAGCTATGAGTTGTATGAGCTTTACAACATTAGTGAGATCGCACAGCGAATTAAGATTCACGTTATCTAGGACATGTTGTACGTAAATATGCAAGAAAATTCTCTAACCCTGAAAGTATTGGATGCGGTACTCGCCGGTGGTAGTGGAGTAAGAGGAATGCTTCATCTACGATCGAAAGATCAGGTGGAGTAGGACTTGGCTACATTGTGGTTTCTATAGCGGTAATTAAACGGTGGAAAAAATAACTTAAGTTGAATATAGCGATCGACATGTTCTCATTTAAATTAAATGTATATTTCAATATAACAACTTATGTTTACTTAAGTCATTTCAATATAATCACTTAAGATAAGTTTAGGTTCAGTAAATTGCAAAGTTCAGTTTTGAAGAAACGCTTAAGTAAAAAACTTCATATCAAACATATTTCATATATATTTGTTTAAAAAATACTATCCAGGCTTTTAACCAACATTAATAACAATGGTTTTAGCCAAAAAAAAAAAATCTACTAGCACAAGTTAACACAAAAATTAAACAAAACTGTGCTATGCCTTGAAACTATCATATTCGACGTAAGCTACTTTCCCCTAACACTACTAACACAAAAAACACAAACCAGTTTTCTATTGGTTTACTTGGGCAAAAGGGGAGACTCAAAGAGCCCAAGAAGGCGAGGTTCAGTAGAGTAAAATGTAGGCCTATTATTAGTTTATGAATTGAAAGGAGTTTGTTTTATAAGGATGTTATAGTACTACTACCTAGTCTATAAAAGTTGTACATAAAATATGTGTAAACCTTAAGTGGATTTATTGGGCGATGCTGTGAGAAATTCTCAATACTTATTAAAAATTGTTGACAGTTTCGAAAGTCCTATTTATCATAAAAAATGTGTGGAAGTGTAACTTTTAACATGAATGAACTGAATAATAAATCATTTGCTGTCATCAAGCTTCCAAAAAAATAAAAATAAATTGTATTTCAATTTCATATTTCATCTTTCTACTTTCTAACTTCAGTCAACATACGCTAAAAAATGCGATACAGCCAAATGTCTACCCGAAGAATATTATAAAATTGATTTTTATATTAACATCCAAAATAGTTAGCGTCGACAGCTAGTATAAAATTTTTTTGTGAATTAAATACATTTATACAAATCATTCAAATCCAAAAATGACGTGTTAAATAAAGAAAAGTCATGCAAAATACTCAAATCGTAAATTTCTAATCTATGTATATTTATGGAGAACGTTCATTGGAGCATTTCCTCTAAGAGAAAAGGGTATATTTAAAAACCAAATTTTGAATGTCAAAAGTACATGTTTAGTATCATTTCTGATCAGGATATTCATTTTATTTCATATTTAGGGTAATGAATGCGTGTATTATGCGAAAAAATTAAGATTTTTCGAAACTAAATACTTTCTCTTTTATTTTAGAAGAATAGAGAGAATTCCTTTTGAAGAGAAATTCAACATAGAGTTGCAAAAAGGAATGATTTTTATTGCCCATCTAAATCTGAAATGGAATGACTGAACAGCGTTCATGATCTTTATGAAGGCAAATCCTAATTCGAAAAGGGGAAAAAGTAATTGCTTTAAAACTTAAAATTTATAGAAGTTTATAATTTTCCTCTGAATGAAGAATAGATTCTATTTATTCAGCCATAGTCTAAGAGTATAGCCTTTTAAGTCTTTCGTAAAAACAACTATTATCCAAAGTTTTGAGTATTGTTTTATCCATCACGAAAGTTTCAATATGACTTTTATTTTCTTCAGGTACCGCAAATAACACTACTCGACAAATTTTGATCAACTTTAGTCTCCAAGAATAAAATAGTCCTTTCCTAAAGTGAAATTTTCTCCTGATTCCGAATATGACTTCCATTTTCTTGTGGCAGATCCAGTTTCCGAGATATCGGCGAAAATATGAAAATTCCCATTTTTGCAGAACACTACTTCATATAGGTACGGCAAAAATTTGCATTTTTCATTTTTTCGTTTTTAACTGTTAAATTATGCATTATACTAATTCCCATAAAAATTTCTTGCCTTCTTCGCCCTCAAGTATCTTCAGTAGTTTGGCCACTATGCCAAAAAACGTTCAAAAAATGTTGAAAAAAAAACGAAACTTTTTACACAATTTCAGATTTAACCACTTTAAAATCGGAAAAATTCTATTGACGAAAAAAAGTTAGCCCTCCTATGTTGTAGGTAATTTAACTACGAAAATTTTAAGCATACCAGTACAACAATCGGACGTGCCATTGAAACTATAGCCCCGTTAACTTGCAAGCGTCTATCCTACAATTTTAGTATTACTCTGATAAAATTGGCGATACATTTCATTTGGTCACTCTACCTTATGGTCTAATAAATTTAAAAAGACATCAAGTATTTAATTGTCACTACTGTTTGTTGTAAATTTTGTTTTGCAAATTGTAATGCAAATTTATACATACTATATCGGTAGATGTGTTTACGAAATGGCTTGTTGCAAAAGAGATTTTAAATGTAAAAATAATCCGGATGATTTTTGCTTTATTTGCGGACATTATATTTTCGGAAACTCAGCTCGGAAAATAACTAATTCTGTCAGAGATGCATACTTTCATTATTTCGGTTTCCGTGTAAAAAAATCTCGATAAATCTTGGACACCTAATTTTATTTGCGCCTCCTGTAGATTAACTTTAATGAGATGGGTATCGGGTAAAGGTCATAACATGAAGTTTGGTGTTCCAATGATGTGGACTGAACCCTTTAACCACGACCAGTGCTATTTTTGCGTGATAGACCTTAAAGGTAAAACGAGAAAAAAGAGGGAATTAATAAGTTATCCAAATGTGGCATCAGCTAAAAAACCAAAACTACATGACCATACCTTACCCATACCTAGACCGCCTATAAGTTTTGAAGCCTCAAGCGAAAGTGACTCCGAAGCAGATAATTCAGAAAGTGGACAAGAAGGAGAGATCCCACATCGAGTCTCACAAGCCGAACTTAATGACTTGGTCAGAGATTTGAAATTATCGAAATTTGATAGCGAAGTTCTAGGATCTCGTTTGCAGCAATGGGGCAGCCTGGGCCCTTCGACAAGTACTTCCAAATTTCGAAATAGACACAAGACTTTCTCTTCTTTTTTTACTAAAAGTGAAAATATTTGCTACCGCAATGATGTTCAAGGTTTATTTGAAGCACTAAAATTAGAAAATAAAGTGGATGATTGGCGCTTGTTTATAGACAGTTCAAAGCATAGTTTAAAAGCAGCATTACTCCATAAAGGAAATTCGTTACCGTCAATACCAGTGGCACATTCTGAGAATACTAAAGAAACTTATTTAAGCATATCAAATTTACTTGAGCTCATTCAATATAAACAATTTAATTGGAAAATTTGTGCGGACTTAAAGGTAAGCAGTTTCGGTGGTACAGTTTAAAATAAATAGTATATGAAATACATCCTAGGTTGTAGCTATAGTTCTCGGACTTCAAGGAGGTTTCACTAAATATTGCTGTTTTCTCTGTCTTTGGGACAGCCGTGCTAGAGAAACCCATTATATTCAGGAAAACTGGCCACCAAGAGCTGAGTACGAACCAGGTGCCTTCAATATCGCAAACCCGCCTTTAGTAAATCCCGAACGAGTTATTTTGCCAGCACTTCACATCAAATTAGGATTAATGAAAAATTTTGTAAAGGCTTTAAATAAGGACGCGCCATCCTTCCAGTACCTAACGAAATTTTTCCCTAAAATAACTCAAGCCAAATTAAAAGAAGGTATATTTGTTGGTCCGCAAATTAGAAAGTTGCTGAAAGACGAAAATTTTGCGAATCATTTATCATCAGTAGAAGCAGCGGCTTGGGACAGCTTTAAGCAAGTCGTTAGTGGGTTTCTTGGCAACAACAAAGATCCCAACTATAGAGAGATGGTCAAAGCCTTGTTGAAAAACTACAGTGCTATGAAATGCAACATGTCCCTCAAAATGCATTTTTTGCATTCACATTTGGATAATTTTCCCGCAAACCTAGGTGCTGAAAGTGATGAACAGGGTGAAAGGTTTCACCAAGACCTCATGATTTTTGAAAAGCGTTACCAAGGTTTTTGGAATGAAGAAATGATGGGAGATTATTGCTGGACAATAATACGGGAGACAAACCCAGAAAATTATAAACGGGTAGTTAGAAGTACCCACGTCCCTCACTATTGACCACCACGGTAAAATCGCTCAATTTGACTTTTTTAGATGTAGATATGTATGTATTTAATGTTGTTGTCGTTGTTGTTTTTTACTGAATTGCTGATTTATACTCATATTACTCAATTGAATACAGTTTAACGTGCAAACATATGTCTATAATAAAACGTTATAAAAAAATAAAAACCTAGTTTGAATAAAAATTTTCTCTATAAAAAAATTGTAGGATAGACGCTTGCAAGTTAACGGGGCTATAGTTTCAATGGCACGTCCGATTGTTGTGCTGGTATGCTTAAAATTTTCGTAGTTAAATTACCTACAACATAGGAGGGCTAACTTTTTTTCATCAATAGAATTTTTCCGATTTTAAAGTGGTTAAATCTGAAATTGTGTAAAAAATTTCGTTTTTTTTTTCAACATTTTTTGAACGTTTTTTGGCATAGTGGCCAAACTACTGAAGATACTTGAGGGAGGTGAGGGCAAGACATTTATATGGGAATTAGTATAATGCATAATTCAACAGTTTAAAACGAAAAAATGAAAAATACCAATTTTTGCCGTACCTATATGAAGTAGTGTTCTGCAAAAATGGGAATTTTCATATTTTCGCCGATATCTCGGAAACTAGATCTGCCACAAGAAAATGAAAGTCATATTCGGAATTAGGAGAAAATTTCACTTTAGGAAAGGCCTATTTTATTCTTGGAGATTTTTTTGTCGAGTAGTGTAATCATTATCTTCAAAATTTCAACTCAAAAAAACACATACGGAAAAAAATACTAAGTGTAACAAAAATAAGTTATTTTTGTGAGTTTTATTTATTGCTTAAGAAATAAATTCTTATTTTATATTTTTTGTGGTAAAATAATCGTTATTTTTTTAGTTTTATTTATCGCTCAGAAAATAAAATTTAATTTGTAAGGGGTTTTCACACAAATTAAGTTTTTTTTTAGCAAAATATAAAACTCAAGATGTAGTGACAATTTTCTGAGTATTATATTTAAAAAATAACAATTTTTTTAAGCAAAAAATAAAACTCAAGAAATAACGAATTCTTTCGGAAAAAAGATAAAACTCAATAAACAACGATTAAAAAATAAGTAGTACTTTAAATTAAAGTTATAACGGTTCTGATTTTCTTCGATTTACTATATTTCTCTGTTTCTATTGTTTCTCTGTGTTCTCAATGAGAGTACCTACAAAAAATTGTAATAGTATCCGGATGACGTAATTGCGGTACGTTGATATTTTAATTAAAATACGCACGAAAATATACATATGTTAACGCTTAGTTAGCAAGTTTAAAAATGTAAAATTAAAAGCTAAGACTACTCTAATCTCAATGTAATTTATTCATTAGGTAACCAGCGAATACCATGAACTCCTGTAAATAGTTGCAATGTATGCGCAAAATATCACAAAAACTGGTAAAACTAATTAAGTAATTAATTATGTAATCAGTTCATAATTTTCTTGGAGATAATAAATTTATAACATGAATTAAAAAAGGCGAATACGATTATCTACTAAACTCGCATTCATCCTGAAGGTGACATATTTGAAAAGATCATGGAAATCAATTTGACTCATACACATACATACATATGTACATTTCTTTTCATAGCATATACATATGTACATATTTCAATGTTTTGAAATCAATCCAAAATCGCATGTTATTTCAAATACGAGTATATAGTCATCTAAATAAACTAAGTAATAACAGCGTCAATCGCATGCTTTTATTGCCAGTCCCCTCCAGACTCCGCCACGATTTTGCGCTGCTTTATTTATGCCACATTTGACAGGAAATTATATGCACCTTTCTAAAATTAAGTTGCAGCTAAATCAGACAGGAAACATTGTCTCGTCTAACTCTGCTACAACAGACATTGGCCAACAATAGCCAACTTAAAACAACACACATTTAAATTGTTATACAAAGCACTCTAACTCAATTTAGTTTATGCAACAATAACTTTATCCACAGTTATTGCATGTACATATATACTTAGTAATACGAGTAATACGAGTATTTAGTAGAGTTTTAGCTATTGCATTTCAGCTGTGGGTGGACAAGACCCGATGGACGCTTTGGGTTAGTTCCTTGTCGGAAAAAAGCAGGCAATGTAAAATTACCAATTTGAAAAGTATTTGGACGTCAACTGCTTTGAATCAAATGCATGTTAAATTAATTATGTTGATCTAACTTTCACCCACAATTTATGTGTTATTATAAACATTCTCTATTTGAAACAATTGTCATATAGTAGTTCCAATTTTCTGTGATAAAATATATTTTCAATAAATTATATGTTTATCGTCATACAATTTTTTTAAGTTTTATCAATTAATATTTTGTAGATAAATACTTGTTATATATATATATAGATATATTTGACATCGTCGTACTTATATTCGATATGGACCTTCCAAGATTTATTTATTTATTTTTATTTTTTTTTTTTACAATGTTAAGTGCACATAGTAAATTAAAATCTACCAGCAAACTTAAATATTTAAAACAAATTAGAAGAAAAATATGGACGAAAAAACGTTTTAAAAGAGTAAATAAACTTTCTTAAAATAAAAAAAAAAATTTAAATAAAAAATAAAAATCTTGTAAAAAGTTCCGAAAAATCTCAGAAATTGCACACAATTCTCATTAAAATTTTAAACCTTTTTATCAGAGATTTTATGAATATTTCATGTAATCAGTTTCATAGAACTTTAAAGTTTCATGTTGCACAAAATAACACTCTGTAAAACAGCAGATTCAGGTTGACCTTACGAAAAAAATTGATTCATGCATATCAAAAACGTATGAAAAACTAATTGGGATGCGATATTTGGAAGTCGTCCATAATTTGCAATTATGCTTTGGTGATATGACAAAACTGATGTAAAAAAATTAAGAACATATTCATTATTATCTTGAGTTTCACTTTAGCCCAAAATATTGCATTTTTCCCTAATTACAAATTTTACCCGTTAATTTTTCGCTTTCAAAAATACTTTTCGACATAATTTCGGGCGAACATTGTAGCCATTTTCACTGGTTTTTTTTACTTAAATTCAAAACAACGGAATTTACTTTTATTCTAGGAGTAAAACGATAAATAAAACCAGGGCGATATATTTTTAAGTAGAATGCAGGATAAACCAGCCATAGTCAGGGGTTTGGTGAGGGAAAATTGAGAGAATGCGGCAGATTTGTTGAAGCAGCTGACATTGGCGCTAAATTGTGCGGGACCAACTTCATAGTCTTTATCAACACCATTTTGATGGCCAGCCTCCGCAAACTAAAGCAAAGAAGCGCTAAGTTTCATATATTTTTAAATATATATTTTTAAATAATTGGAAACGGATAAGTTTGAAATCAGTTTTAGTTTTGAAACAGTTAAAAAAAAAATTAATTATTACTTAAATTAATAGTTGGATATAAACACCTTTGATTGCAACTGAAAAAAAAAATTTGATGTTCTTTCTGTAGTTGAAAATAGTTGAAATTAAGTGCAGAGTCAGATAATTGACTTGCTTCTAGGGCATCGCCATGTTAATAAAGTTAGCTGCTTACAATAATAAAGAAAGAATTTCAACCACTTGTAGTTGGTAAAAAAGGACTTTTTAAATTGCTTTTAAAGTAATTATATATTTCCGACAGGGTTGTAACAGAGTACTATTGTAGTTGCTACATGTAGCTATAGATATGTTGCTCATTTGAAAACAGAGTTAGTTCTGGCATAATGTTATTCAATTTTTCACTTCGGCAGCGGAACTGCAAGGGCGTAATTGGCATTTAGATTTAAATTTGATTTTATATGCTGTCGCTTCTCGCGCCAAATTAAGTAATTATAGACTCAAATTTGGAATTGCAATTAGTGAAGGCATTTATTTGGTTAAAAACCAATAATGAAAATGCTGGGATTTCTGTGAAATTATATCTATTGCAAATTTAAAAAAAAAACTTGCACAATCATTAGTATTATTAAAAAAAATATATAGAAAAAGTTTGGATTATTGTGGAATTATATCTGCCAAAATTAATGCTCGGCTACGCCTATTTTCTCAATTTAGAATTTTTTCGAGCAAATGGACAAATACCTGTTGTTATGGTTTCAAAAGTGGCAAAATGAAATAATAATATTTCGTCACCTAATTTGATTGAAACAAACAATAAAGGCTGGTTCGTGCTAAGGAGCCGGATTTATGGCAAATAGTGCTAATTATTTGTGGCATAAGCCCATCACGTGATGATGCAATTCCAAATGCCTCACAATCGCCTCTTTATTCTAAACAGCGTAGTTTCTCCCAAATGTATAAGAGTGGGAGAATTCGAAAGACGACATCTTTCACTGGGCTGACCTTTGTAGCCCCTCTTTCAGGCTGTCAAGTTTTACTCATCTCTACAACTGAGAGCCCAAGAGAGCGGATTTCTTCTAATCAAGAACAGCAGAGAAGGTGAGCGTGAAATGCAAATGTGAATCGCTGCATAACCTTCTTATTCTTCTTCTTAATTGGGGCAAAAACCACCTAGCCGATTGTGGCCGATTATTATTATTCTGTCACCATTAGCAGATACCGCATGGAGTTCTTTCAAAGCTTCCAAACGTACAACAGACCTAGCAGCATACTGGCTGAATCTTAAGGAGGAAGTACATTTAGAGGCCGACAAAAAGATATATTTTGCAGTTGAATTGATATGTAGGCGAAATGCACTTCTGGATGTAAAGCAACAACACTAACTCGGAAATATATGCGAGTTGAACCATATCAATGAAATGATATCCGACCAGAGATGTATTGTGAGATGTAGTGATTTCAGTTTAAGACCTAATTCGTTTTTATTTGCGTAGAATTTTTAAATATATAAATTCATCAACCTAAAAATTATTGGCACTACTATTTTCCGTTCTTATAAAGTACCAAACAAATCATAACTTTCATAAAAAAATGCGAACAGGGTTGCTTTTGCAACTAAGAGAAATTTTATCCAAGTTGATGCCTGCTTCTGCAACTCGCGTACAAAAAAACGGGCCCATAAATTTGCTTTAATTATATCATTAACTTCATCCAACTGCTCCTTAACTTTATCAATTATACTAATGATAAAATATTACTATCTGCTAGCCTTTGTCTCGTAATGTACGATAATTGGGCATATCTTAAAAAGTTTACTGCAGCTATTGAAACTATGAATTTACCTTATTCTTATTTTTGATTTCAAATTTTCACAAATTTTTTCTCGTAATTTCAATAAACTTCTAAATATGTATATACATATTTATACTGTCTCTTCTCGCGCGTTGATTGAACGCTAAGAACTGAACTCTTTAATATTTTCTAGTCGCATCACCTTCATTTTCTAAAGTGTATTCTCATTACATAAAAAGCACATACATACATACACATGAGTTCTATTTATTACACTTTTCACTATTTCTTAGTCGAAATGTCACGTCGTCGTCCTACAAATGTAAAGAATTTATAGCTCTCCTAATACGCACATCTGTACATATTCAGTTTTGTGGTTGTATGAGCATGACGTCGCCTAGGTAGGTCACCTGAATATGAAATGACCTTTTTGAGAGTCTTGCATTTATATGTATACAATGTACATACATATGTCTATACAAATAATAAAGCTTGTGTAGCAGCAGATGGCATAACTTGCGATAGGCATTGCTAGAGCATACATTGAGTTGAAAGTATAGAAATCTATTGATGCTGTAGATGTATGTGGGTATATGTATGTACCTATGTATGCTATCTTGTATGCAGTACCCCTGCAGTGTAAAGCCAAAATATTTAGTCAATATATATAGTAGTTTTTGAACCGGTATTCACGAGTTCAGCAATGATAGCATTTCAGCCCCATCTGCCATCTGCCATCTGTTCAGTAATCTAAGGTATCCTAAATAAGCAGCTCTTCTCGCTCTCACCTGGGAAATCGGCTCCTTAATCCTTGAAATTGGGATACCTTCTTCAAAAAATGTGTGTACAGATTTTTTAAAATATGTATAAATAGTAGTAGAAATGTAAGTTCTCGAGGACAGCGCGCGCTAATGTTTTGACTAAAAAATCACCTGCCTGTAACCAATACAATGGAAAGGAAATTCTCGGATGCAGATTGATCTAGGAAGTACTGTTTTTTATATAGTACCCATTTAACTGATTTTTCAGATATGAGCCTTTACTTTAACCCTATTTATTTTATTGTATTACATTTTATATGCAAAAAATAAAAAACTTTATTTGGAAATTCAGTATTTTTACGCAAAGATAGTAAAAAATAAATTAAAATTTTTTATATTCTTGAAGCGTGTGAGTTTCGAAAATATAACTTCTATTCTTCTCACTTCTTTATAACAAATTTATTAATAAATAAATTTCAATTCTACAATGTACATCATTTTTCTGTGCCATTTTAAGATACCAAAGCAAACTTCCAAGGTACAACTTTAAGTTCCCTACTCCCAAAATTCAACTCCAGATTTAGTAGCATCAGGATTTAGCTGCAGAACCTTTTATGATTGAATTTTGCCGCCATCGAATAGTACAAATTCTAAAGCCAAAATAAAATGGAATGGAGTAGTGTTACTATGTAATATTTCAAAAAAAAAAATCCATGTTATTGGGGAAGCTGTGTTTTCACAAATAAAAAATTTGGATTTCTAAATTTATAGTTTTTTTTTTAACTTTAGTTTGAGAAATGTATACTGCTGTGGACTCAGAAAAATTCTTAATTAAAAGTTTGAGCAGTTGCAAAGTTTAACAATTCATATCATACTTATATCTAAAAATTTAACATTAACATCGTTTAAATTAACAAAGTATATTATATTTATAGTAAACATATTGTACCCTACAGTGATAACAGCACTATCAAAATCACGCTTTTGTTTCGCTTAGGTATAAGTTCGAATATCCAGCTAGATCATCGAATGGTATGATACAGATGCATGTCAGTTTTTCAAGCGGTACGATGCTGATACCTGAGGCAATTAATAAATTGCAGGCCCTCGCTATAGATATTGAAACCCCTAGTTACTAAAGGATGAAAATGTTGGGTTGCTATGCAAATTGGTGGTTAGCTAGTTTCGAACTTGTAACTTTCACTGTTGGGATATTCTAGATACAAATTTAAGGTGACAGTTGAGATGTGACCTAAAAACTATTTGGATAAATAATCAGGAAACTATATCGAGGAGAAGATAGTGAGTATTTGTAGCATTTGAATAACAACGAGAGAAAAAAGCAAGTTAAAAAAGTTTAACCTATTTAGGAATATAGATGAATCTAATCAGTTATTATATCCAATAATTTACTTGAAGGAAATTTAGACTCCCTGGTCGACAATTAAGAATTTAATTTAGAGCCAAGATTTAGAGATTTTCATCAATGCTAACTATCAATATTAATTTAAAACCAACCACCACCGTTTTCTCACTTATAGGCCGATTCCAAAATTGATAATGCGTATATGCTCGCAATTACATTTGCCTATTGGAATATGAAAAAGAATATGCACACTATTTAAATATACTTATAAATACACATTCTTTTTGCGAATACTAAAGAGAGGAAAGATTCTGCAAATTCTTTTGGATAAGACCATAGTTTGGATAACTAAGTATAAATATATTAGAAGCGTACTTGCAAATATGAATGTAAACTCGCCAGCTGCTACCAACTCGGAATGGAAATAAATTTTGAAATAAAAAGGATTTGACCAAATAAAAAAACAAAATATAGTTAAATAAGAATTTTTTTATTATCTGTCAAATGCATAAACTTAGTGAGTCTAGGCAGACTTGCTACAACCAATAAAATTTAAGAGACTACAACAAATCAAACACTTGTTTTTAAATAGAACGTATTTTAAGACACCATAAACTTTAAATCCATTTATCCATTATGTGAAACTTGGGTAAACAATTTCTAACTTTTGAAACTTTTAAATCCAATTTTATCATTTTGATTGGATTTACCCTCTGCACTTCTCGCCTTCAGTTTAAATATTAGCCAAATTGGATCATATGTATTCAAAATGTTTACACATTTTTAAATTCCATTTCATTGAAGTCAGCGATATTGAAACAGGGAAACTGGTGATAACTCCTGAAAACACGATACACGTTCAAACGTCACTTGACCCTTGGACTTTATCAAGCATTACAGAAAATTCAGCGATTTGTCCATACAGATATCCAATAGAGAGGCTTCTAAAAGTATCCTCAAATCCTAGATATACTTTGATAATTTCCTGACGAAAAATTTTGTAGATTATTTTAACTAAAAGGATATTGAGAATACATAGATACGGTTAGTAGTGGGCCTCTGACCTGCGGGCTAGCTGTAAGCCCTGGAAGACCCGAGCTCGTTCTTTGCACCAGAAAGTACAAAATTTCTAGCGTCCCCTGACTTCGCTGGGTGGCGCTCAACTCATGCTTTGTGATAGCGTTAAGTATCTGCGTTTAACACTAGATAGCAAACCTTACTGGAATTGTAATATTGATGAGAGATCGAAGAAGGCCCTTGTTGTCCTGTATTGAACCTATATATGGTTCTTGTCCGGTGGAGATTCCTAAGCAAGACTGTTGTAGTCGCCAAGCTGAAAAGAATGTAATCATTGGAGTCAGTGGGGTACTTAAAAGAGAAGGGATATTTGACACAAATTTAACTTGAATTGTGGTCTATCGAGGATTTTACAAGGTTTCGACTTTATTTCGGCCACAATGGATCACTGCGCACCTACCATGTTTCCCACAGGTTACTTTGGTATCGCGATTTTCTCTAGGGAGGGTTAAGAGAGGTGCGATCTGTGCCACCAAGAGGCTTAACTAGTTCGCGGTTGGATCGAAACTTGATGGCTTGGTTGGAGGTGGAGTAAACTGCCGAGAACTCTGTTTAAGAAAAAAATTTAGACTACCAGATCAGTGAGGCGTGTCCAGCCGGAGTTGGATATCATGAAGTGAGCGGCCGAATTGTTGCTTACCAGAGCGACTTCTGCAATGGAAGTAAATATTTAATCCGATAGCCAAATGACAATCAAAGCTATGCACTCAATAACAATACGATCGAAAGTAGCTAAGGATTGTCGGGCTTTTCTTTCGAGAGCTTATTTACCATATAATCAATCTGTGTACCTGGCCACAGGGATATCCCCGAAAATTGTGAAGCAGATAAGTTAGCCACACAAGGCATACTTGAAAAGAACATCTTAAGCAAGGAACTTTTTGGGATTCCATTGTCCACCTGTCCGCCCCTTCTGAACGAGTGAGCTTGCGATCAGCTTGGCAAACGCTGGGCAGCTGCTAGCAGCGCGAGGTCCTTTTGGTCAGAAGTAGACGGAAGGAGATCATGGGAATCCATGCGGTGCGCCTTAATATCACCACTAACCCCTACTGCGGCAGCTTTTTGGGGGATGAGGAGGTGGAATCAATTCAGCACTTTTTCCTCAGCTGACACACCTTCGCGAGACAAAAACTTAATTATCTGGAATCGCACCTTATCTACTGTCCGGCGAACATATCGGGAATACAGAGCTTTGTAAATTAAAACAAATAATTGCCGTTCTCCCAACGTTTGTACTATGGTATCACACTGGGTCCCTGAGAGTATATGTGAGCGCCTAGGAGCAACCAAATAATAAACCATTGACGATCATATTTTTCAGATCAAATTAAATTAGTAAACCGCTTATGATTGATTAGAAAAATTATTTAGGAGTTTTTGAGATATCAACATGAGTGCATTAAGCAATCAAATGGAGTCACAACAAAAATAAATTAATTTTCTTATTGTACCTTATTTCTTTAAGAAAATTCTTTGCAACAACGTAATGCACAAAAGAGCAACAGTCATTAAAAATCCCAATAAAGTAACCTATGTTTGCATCTTTTTTGGCAACATGGCGTATACGTAACATTTCTGAAGCGTGATGTAAAAGCAATTGAAGTTGTTGTTAAATTACTTTCCTTTTTGGATAGTCGTGCACATGATCATATTTGTATAGTTTAGAGTGTTTTCTAAATGTTGCAGGACTCAGCATTATTTCTACTTTGTTTTTGTATAGCAAAAGTTTCATTAGTTTTTTACTTCAAAATGGAGAGAAGATGGAAATTATTTAAAGAATTTGATTATACAAATTACAAGTGTAATTGAAAAAGTTGAATTGCATTGCGCTGTTACGCTTAAATGCATCTAACATGCATGTACATATAAACTATAAGTATATATTATTATGTGTAAACACAAATGACAAAGAAGTATTCGAAGTGGTTAAAGAAAGTTAAAGAAAGCTTAATGTAATAAAAGTTACACAATGTAGGCAAATTAATTAAAACAAGGATTAACAAAAACACAAGCATTTCGAAAATTCTAAGAAATTAGAAAAGTCATGCAGTAATCCTTGCGATTGCTGAAAGTTTACATTTCGTATTGTAACTTTATTTCGTAGTACAAATTCGTTAAAATTTTACATTTTTCTCATGATGCTGATCTTTCATTTGGTGCAATCGGTGCAGTATTCTCTGAATTGCGGGTGATTAAATTTGATGAAAGTGGAAAGCTTCAAGCATTTAAGCTATCTTTAAAGTCTCTGTTCATTGAATTGTCTTTAGAAAATATGTACATACTAGCGGCTTTTAAAACTTAAAACTTAAAGATATAAATCCTAAACTAATCAAAATTACATAGTAAACATTGGCCACGTTATATTATATTCGGGGGCTCCTCTCCACATTTGTTGCAAATAGGCAAGCTTTTGTAGCGCAACATAAATAAGGAGCTTCCACGTTGCTCTCTTATTACCGTTTGAAAGTTTTGAAATTTGAAAACGCTTGCTGAGCGTATGAATAAGCATTTGAGAAATTGTATTTCTCTACTATTTTTTTTTTTTTAATTAATTCATAATTTCATAGCAATTGAGTGACAAAAATTTCCCACAGCTTTTCAGCCATAGCGAATTCATATAAGTTGTATGATTTCATTTTTTTAATCAGCGACATGAATTTTGTTTTGCTTTTGCGTATCAGCTTTCAAAAGACGTAAAATCAAAAACAAATGTATACAAAATGTAAAAAACGGGAATTTTTCAGTTGTACTTGTAACACCATCTTATATGAATTCGCCTTCGCCTTCAATAAAACCTTTCATGTATTCCCCAAGGGGGAGTGGTCTCACCCCTTCTATGGAACTAAGCAGTAGACAGCCTCATCAAAAAACCTTCATAGTCAAGGCAGAGGCCAAATATCTAGGCCTCATCTTGCACAGGGAACTGTGGCCCCATATCACAATATGGCAGATGGAGCGCGTAAAGCGACCGTAGCACTATATTCCTGTAGTTTATCGATTGAAATAAGACGGGGATGGCGCCCAAAATACTAAACCGGCTCTTCATCGTGGTAGTTAGGCCAATTATTCATTAAGGCGTAGTGGTATTGTGAAATGCCCTTAAGAAATGGGTAAACTTCAAAAAGATTGACAAAGTCCAATGGCTTCTGTTCATACTCATAACGGATGTGATGAGAACAACAACATTCATAGCTCGGCGGGCCCCACTGAACTTACTTCCAGTTGACCTGCACGCCAAGCACGTCGCAATCGGTACGAAAATTCGACGGAACACTCTAAACAAGTGGTCAAACACAAATTATGGCCACGGCAGGATACTCACGGTGTTCTCCGAGCTTCTTAGGAATGTGGACTATGCACCGCCGATTTCTACTCTCACTATAGCTGTCACGCCCCACCTGCCCTCAAGAGAATAGTGGAAACGGGATGCTGTATGAAAGAGCGGGAATATTGATACCTATATTTTCACTGTTAGACAGGCGGTAATAAAGTCACTCAAGAAACAGTCGGCCACCTCTATGGTAGCCATTAAATGCCGCATATCTGTCAAGATGATGACAAGGCTGAGCCATTTCACCCAAGAGTGGTATGCGTTGCAGACCATTGCGACATGGAGGCGAACTGTAAGGCCGCTGAACTCGCGAAACTATCACCCGTGGAACTTCCAAGAAATTGTGGCCGAATATTATATTATACTGAAACTAAAAAAGCATAACGGCAACTTGGATGCACATATATGTCATAACAAGACACTGTTTTATAAGTAAACACGCCTATCGATTAGACCTACGATTGCATGACTTCCGTAAAAGTTGTCAGGACGAAGAAGTGGAAGAAACAATTTTGTACCTTCTGTGTTAGTGCCCCGCTCTATCCAGATGAAGATTTCTCATTTAAAATAGACAAGTCTCCGATAGCTTGGAAGATCTTAGATGCGTAGAAATTACAGATCTTCTAAAATTTTGGCAAAGTTTATAATGGCTTTAGAGGAATTGGGAATCGTTGATCGCCAATGATATTACAACGTGCCTTGAGCCTAAGTGTATCCCTGACGACAGCCGCCATAATCTAACCTAACCTAACTTATTGTTCGCATAAGGCTGCCCAATTCACAGTCTTCACTTCGCTTAAGTTAAGTTCGGTAAGTTTGCAATCTTCAGTATATAAAAAGCGCTTAAGTAAAGAAAAAGATTCATATGAAGCATATTGCATACATATTTGCTTAAAAGGCAATGCTTTCAACTCAAAATTATCTACATATATCTCAAAACAATCATATTTGCCATAATCAACTTTTCAGTATGGGCACAACGAATATATATAATTATATATATATATATATATAATACACTGTGAAATACATACATATGTGGAACCTCAATGCGTAATTGTAATTTTGCTTCGAAAACTTTTCGTCTATCTACCTCGGGAAACATCCTACAACAGCAACGACTGTTCAGGCAGTTCAGCATCAAAATTAAACTCATCACATTCCACAGCGTTTCGTAAATAATCAAGGCGCGCCATTGCCGTGCTATTCTATACAATATAAATGTATCCATAAGCGGATCGACATCCATATATTATGCATATATATATATATATATATAAACATTTAGAATTTTGTGCTGAATTGTGTAATTTAAAATTAGCAACAGCTAGAGTATGCAGCGTGAGAATATGGCAGTGGCAATGTGCGTGCATTTATCTTTACAGAGGCAAAACACGGCAAAGTTTGTCATTGTTCTACCACCATTCATATTCACGTAGCAGCTGTCAGATGAGGCTTTCCACACAAATGTGATTAACATGCCGTCAGAGTAATTAGGCTTATAATTGTAATAATGGTATTACCGGCAAACGAGCAGGGGTGGATAGTGGCGGCGACACGTTCACATTTCGGAGCACATATGTATATACGCTTTTTAGAAGTCAGTTCTACCAACTCTTATGCAAAAAAATGTTCAAAATAATCACTGTTATATATACATATATATCATATATATGGCATTATATGTGTAGGCATATATCCAAGTACATTTGCACGTATTCATTCAAAGTTGGGAATAAGTTAAATTACAATTTGCGCATCTTTATCAATATACAGTTAGATTTATATATATATATAGATAAATATGTATGTAGCTATGAATGCAACCAAATGAATAACGAATAACGGAGTTTGGCAGCATGTTACATTGCACGAAAAATACATACATACATACATACATATATTTATTCATGTAAATTTGTTAGTTGTAAATTGCCAGCAAATTGAAAATTACATCCTGTCACGAGTTGCTCGCTTGCTCTGAGCTGGCAAAAACCTAACAGCAAATTATTTCACACCGAGTTTTGGTTGCACAAACCCACGAACTATACGCCCACCATCTAGCAATTTTATATGCAACTATTTATAATACATGCACGTATAAAATTAGTCCACATAGCACATATTTTAACAGCGTCATACGAAGACTGGTTTTCAACTGACTCTAAAATAATGTAAAGTACAAAGCTAGATTAGCTAATTATGTATTTTTTTAAAGAAAAATATCAATTTTTATATAAATCAGTAAACAAGCGGCTTAGTTCCGATGCAACTGAATTTTTCATACCCAGCGCATGTTTTTATTTCAAATAAACTGTAATTTTTGTGTGCAATAAAAAGAGTTGATATATGTTTACGAGTTTTATTGAAATGTAAAAAAAAAATTATTATGATACATTTCATGCACATTTTCCCAAAACTTAAATTTTTCCGCAATCCTTACTCTAATTTAATCCGGAGTATAAAATTAGTCGAAATATAGATGGTGAATCAAATTTGTTTGCGTTTGACTCAGTAGTTTCTGGCGATGCTACGCTCATTTCCAAAAAATTTTGATTCCGTGTAACTCCTTATCCAGCCTCATACTTCGTATTATATATGAGCAAATTACCTTTTCCAGTTCCAAATATAGCGTTTCTTTTTTATTTTTGTAAATTATTGTTAAGTGAGGGGCAGCCGTAGTTTTTCCCGATTTTTTTGCAGCTTATTGACTTAAATTGGGTTGTGGATGGGAATAGTTTATTTCCTCCTTATCCAACTCCGTTTCCACGTAGACTAGATTTTGTCCTCTTTTCCTATTTTTGAAACTGAGCTTACTGCTCTAAAATGCAATGCATGCCACAGATTTCGTATAGTTTGGAAGTGAATACCAAAATCTATTTCTTCTAAATTGGAAGATGCTACGGCTATTAGTCAAAAAAAGTAAGTCGCGTATTCTCTTTTCCCTTCCTTTCGATTTTTGACATTTACGATGTTATCCCCCTATGGGTCCCAGGGCATAGGGGCATTTACAAAAATGAAACAACACTCAATTAACTGACGAGATTTGGATATGGGCACCTCGCTTAGGGAAATCAAAAACTGAATTACCGAAATTTACGATTCCACATCTAAAAAGAGTTACAGGAGTACAGGATCGTATGGGATTATCCGGCATTTTTGGATGTCCTATGACCCACCTAGAACCAGGGCTCTTTTACGAATGAGCAAAGAAAATACCTACAAACTCACGCAGCCTGCACAGGGCACTGGCCAATAGGAGTGCATGCCGAAATAATTGGCTTACCCTACAACAGGTTCTGTCGCAGCTGCGGGGACCCGGGATCAAGGGAGACAGTCGAACACTTACCAAGTGAGTGCCGAGTTGTGGAATCGAAAAATCAAACTTTCTAATTGGTTGTCACCAACCAGCCAACCATTCCCTTCTCCAACATAATCCAGCATATTAAATTTACTGAAATATCGCATTCCTTTTATTTGCACAAAACGCCATTATATGAGCGTGGTTAGTATCCGATTTTTCGTACTTACAGTAATGTCTTAGCTTGGGCCTGGGAAAAATATTTGTACCTAATTTTGTTGGAATACCTTAATATTTACCAGAATTAGTCGATGCAAGGACGGACGGATAGACATGTCTTAATCGGTGTTCTTTTCTTTCTGAACATTTTAGCTACATCGGGTATTTTATGCTGTGGCAATCAACCATTAAGCGAACAAAGCTATAATATTCTGGGCACTAGCGCGCTCGTGTATACAAATAGCCATAATTTCGGTATTTTTTTTTCTCGAAATAAATCTCAATGACCCATATATTAAAAAAAATTTTTTTTTTGGATTAATTCATCTTAGTTAAATTCATTCTTATATTAGTTTTAGTTCGTTCAAAATGCCCGAAAAATCATTTCCAAAATCCAATAAGGAACATTCAATGGTTAATTATTATTCCTCAACACATAGTAAACTAATTTTAGACTGAGTGTTACCAGTTAAATCTAAAGCAAAATAAAAAGACATATTGAAGTTTTAAAAAGTATTTAGATGTGTAAAAGTGTACGTATTACGTATTGATTTAAATATCCCTTATAACTCCTTTATCAAACATCTGATTCGTACAAGATTTTAGTGCTGAGTTAATGCTTCTTTCTTAATTTTTAAACAAAAGCCAATGAAACTAAAACAAACCATTTTCCATTAAGCTTGGATATTTTGATTTCTTCCGGCTGCTATTAAATGAAACCTCTTACATACTCCGCAATTTCTTTTTATACAAATGAAATATCAATTCAAGCGATAACCATAAAATATGAGTTTATATCATAACTGAAATTTTTTTAGCAACAACTAAAGAAAAACTCCGAACATACCAAATATTTTGAAAAAATCAGTGGTACTCACTTTAATTACTTTACCACCGAAATTGTACTAAGGCAACGGCTTTTTATCGGGGTACATCCTTTCAGAGAATTATTAAGATACATTATTTCATAGTTTAGTGCAACTAATGCTTATTTATATTATCGTAATGAACAGACTTCTTCAATATTTCTTTAAGTCATTTGACATATTCCAATGATTTCACAGTTCTCGCTGAAGGACTGCAGCTCGCTAAAATTCGACTTGATTTTTATCGCACTTTCAGAATTATATTTTGCAGGGGAATACGAAATTGGGATAAGTTGATTGGGAGATTTTTTATTTAATTGCTACTTTTCTTTTAACAAATTTGTGCAAACCATAGTCAATGATACAAAATTTAATATTTCGGATATGCCGAACCTAGTTCACTAGTTTCAGATACTACTATAAACTAAGTAGATTTATTAATTTTATTTAAAGTTCAAATTGGCGTTAAGAGCATTTTGTTTTTTTCACAGAAAGGAATTCTATTCTATACTTCAATGCTTACTGCAAAAACATCCAAATTTTGTTTATTCCTTTTAAACAAAAAATAAATTGCAGAAAACCATTTATTATTGCCTGGTTACAACGGTGTAAACCATAATGCTAATAAGAGAGGAGGATTTTTGAATGGAGTTCGTAACGGTTATATACATAACTACATAATTTACTAAATACTTTCTGAGAAACAAATAAAAATAAAGTAAGTTTTCACCCTAAATTAATCATTTCAAATCTAGAGACCTATTGGACCTCACCTTTTGTGGCAACTAGTTATCACCCAACTAATTTTTTTTTGGGCATGCGACCTACTTTTCAACACTTATTCATTTCATACTATTTTAACCTCTTCAAGCTTTCACAAAAAAATTCCATTTCTACCTTTGCGCCCTCGTTATTGGTTGTTGGTTTCATTCATGTCTTCCCTTTACACCAATGTAGCATCTTAGGTTTTTCTAAATCAGTGTGCGGTAATAAATCCGTTAAAAATTTAATACGTATATTAATTTTTGGACTTACTTTATTTATATCAACTAGTTATAATAAAGTTATATTTAAATATTCAAATATGGATGTCAAACAGTTTGCCTCGGCAAGAAAGTTCATAGGCAACTTTTATGAGGGATGCAACCTGATTTAAAAATCAAATTTAATTAAATTATATGTATACAAATAACATAAATAATAGAGTGTTTTAAAAATAGAGTGTAATTACAGTATGCAAAAGTTACATGAAATTTTAAAATATGGATGTCGAACGGTTAATTTCACTGAGGAGAAGTGTCATAGCTGGCTATACTTTGAAGAGGAATTTTATTAAAGTATACAATAGTATCATTTAGTTTTTGATATATTTCAATTTTGTTATGATATCTTTTTTTTTTTTAATTAATGATCATGAAAGAAAGCTAGTAGTAGAAATCAAGGAACAGTCGAGTGAGAATAAATCTACTTTTATCGGGGGATATTCGTAAAATAATGCATTTTTGGCATGTAAAAGGTTGCACGTAGACCTTTTGAAAACGAAATTGTGAAGGAAGTGGGGTGGATAGACACGGCAAATATTGAACACATTTTGTCCAAATATATTTGAAATAATAAAATTAAAAAGAGAAGTAGTTTTTTATAATTTTGTTACAAGTTACATTATTTTTATATCCACATCAGAATCGAACCCTAGAATTTGTTTAAATATATAACCATTTTCTCAAAATCGTAAACTAAGTCTCAATCTTGTATAGAGAGTTAATGGTCTCGATAGTCTCTCTAATCGTATTCTAACCTTCTGCCTCAGAGAAACGAATTCGACTTCGTTTCTAATCGTTCTTGAAAGTAAATGTTTGTTGGGTCGCACAAAACTCACTTCCGTTTTGAATGTTGCTAACAAAAGCCCTCAAGCTGGCGAATCAGATTTAGCACATTTTTCAGGCTGATTTCATGAAAATAAATAATTTATAATTATTTTCGTATTAATATTTTGCCCTGCAGTTTTCTCGCGATTTCTCCCAAACTACCAAAATGATTGATCAATCAGAGCGATATTCACCGTGAATGTTTAGATTGTCTTAAATACGTGCAGAATTTTCTGATTCCTGTGCACCTCTATTGTAATAGTTTCTCAATGATAATCGTCGATTAGTAACATTATTGTTTCGAAATATTTAATTATTCTAGAGCCCGGAAAAGGGCCAACTCACTGCTTGGTTTACATGCCAAATCTCTTACACACAAACTTACATAGGTCAATTGGCATTACGTAAAACCCGTTGTACAAGTTGCATTTTACCCGTTGCCAATGAATATAAAATTTAGCAAAATTACGTTCAATTCTCTGTTGCAATTTTCTTTCCTTCCGGCTGCCAGCAGTTGCATCAGTCTGTTGACACCACAGCTATATTTGTGGTATGAATAAGCATAGCTATTTCCAGATACATATGTATATATGTATGTATGTATGTATTTAGTTTTTGCCACAAGCGACCGCATACGCACACAAATATACTTATAGTTGGCTTAAACCATCTATGAGCACAGTGGCGGTAAGGTGAAAGTTATGACTAATAAAATTTTTGAAAAGAAATTATAAAGGTTATATAAACGGGTTGTGAGAGGATTGAATATTAAGTACGTCAGAAGACAAATGAGGTAAACATTCAGCCCCTAGATCCCCCTCCACATAACCATGAAATGAAGTCATTTTTCTGAGCAAATTACGGTTGTTGAATTTACAATAACTTTATTTTTTAATAAATTTTTGTCTGCGAAATTAATTAGTATTTTGTTCTGTTGTAAAAATTTGAGAACTTCTTCCATTGGTAAAAACTACAGTTATTTTATAAACTTTGCGATCTCATAATATCTGCAAAACATTGTTTACACCCTTGCCTTATTTACCCAGTTTGGCTAGTGAAATGCAATGACAAATAAGACGGTAACGACGGTAGATGTAGCTACCTAAGTAGAAAACTGATACGGTGGTCGAAGAGTATAAGCCCTCATCAAATCCTCTATATTTTTTCGCAGTAATTGCATTGGAAACCGGTCAAAATTATCTGGGGTATTTTTTTTCTAATTAGTAAAATAAAATAAGGAACTTAAAAACATTTGGTGGTTTCTATGAAGAAAAAAGGGAGATAAAAAACTACAAATTATAAGAAAAATTATCCGATAAAGTGAATATTATTGTCCAATTTAATAGTCATAATAAACCTAGTAAACCTCGATTTTCCAGAACTCATTGATCTTTGTCAAATAATATTAACAAATTAAAGGCAATTTTTTATTATCAATCGATAAAAAATTGTCGTTTTTCTTGCATTTTTATTTTTTTCGACCAAAAATAATAGTTATTCTCGGATTTGTATTTTTTCGATCAAGTTTGATCGTTATTTTGTGTCATTTTTTTCGATCATAAAACATATCATTGTTACCGCCGACAAATTTGTTTGTGCATAATATTATCGAAAAATTATAAATACAAAAATAACGATTATTTTTGATCGAAAAAACTAAAAGCAAAACACGACGATCAAACCTGGTTGAAAAAATAAAATTTTAAAAATAGCGATGAAATTTGATCGAAAAACCAACTAACCAATATTTTTGTTCGAAAAAAAATCCAAGAATGAATATTTTTCATCGAAAAATAAAAATCACAAAATTACGATTATTCCTGTATTTCGAACGAGAAATAACAATCCAAAAATGACCAATATTTTTAACCGAAAAGAATAAAAATTACAAAATATCGACTAAGTATGCAATGAAATAAAACAAGAACAAGTCTTCAAAATAAAAATATGGTCAGATTTGTATAGCATATGGCAGAAGAATTCGATCAATATATTCGAGGTTTGTTTTGAATGAATCCTTGCCAATGATTTTTTGATTCAAACAAATCAAAATAACGGTTATTTTCGGTACCTGAGAATATTGAGAGTGTTTGTGGCCATGGCCAACATGATTTTAACAATGAAAATAGTCACTAAATTAATCAAAATATATTATTATTATTTATTGTACAATGGCAGTAGTTCATTTCAACTTTTTGTGATTTCATTGGTGATATCCTTTGTTTGCCTACTACTGTAAATTTGCACATGCACACATATATTGTATGTATGTACATATACTATATATAAGCTAAATCAGCTCCCCTATCAAGTAAGACATGACTGTCTGAAGTGAAAGCGCAAAACTTTTTACATTTCCTTAGATTCCGTCCACCATTGGTTATGTCACAACCGCAGCTCCACAACTTAAGTAAACCAGCTATAACTGCTTATAACCTGCCAGAAATATATGTATAACTATATATATTTATATATCTAGAACATACGCCCAATAGACACCCACGTTGGCAATCACACGCTCGACTAACGCCCTTTTGCATCGCCTGGTTGGAGATTGCCACAATTGTGGTACGCCAACGCCAACGCCAACGCCAACGCCAACGCCACCGCCACCACCGTCACCAGCATCATCAAGAAGTGAAACTTAAATTCAGCAGATCATTACTTCCGGGTTTGATGCGCTGCCTCAAGTTCTCAAGTGTGCTCACACTTTTGCTACGCTAATATTGTTGTTGCTGGATAAATTCGGCAGCCGTCTTTGTAGGTGCCTCTGATGGCACGTGCTTGCTCATCAGCTTCCGTTTCGAACCGGCAATTGGGGATTTGTCTTGTGATATTTTTTGCATGAAGTTAAGATTACATCAAGAAATTGCACGAGTATGAACCGTTTCTACTTGAACATTTTACATATACTGTAGATGTTATTTTGAGATGCTAATGTAACTAATATATGTAGGTATATTTAATTTAATTTAATTTTTATAACCCTTTTAATTTCTCCAAGACTCTATCTATGTACTTCGTTTTTTGACTTTAACCGGCATTTGGAGAAGTCGCTTTGAGGGCATAGGATATTTACCAGAAACATTATGTTTACATAAAGGCTTATCGAAGGAGCCAACAAATGGGAAAGGTCTCTTAAGGAAGCACTATAGCACCTTCACAAATAATATGAGCGAGACTATCATACCTGCCCGAAATTTACTTTCCCGACCCTGAGTTGGAATCAACTTCTTTTAGTCCATCCTCTTCTGAACATAAGTTCCCTAGAGCAAGGTGCGACAGCAGATATGGTTCCATCTTTGACAAGGAAAAATTTAAGTGGGTAGTCAGGTCATTTGAATCCTTTAGAGCAGCTGATGTAGGAGGCATCTTCACGGCACTGTTTCAGAGAAGTATTAGCCAGATTATTGAATCTATTACCACCCATATGCAGGAATATGACCATGGTATTTATTCCTAAATCTAGCAATTGTCTAGCTAAGGAACTTACTCAAATCGTGTATGACGAAAATTCCAACTTCCTATCTAATTAAGACTATAGACTGTTTATTGGTTTTCCAAATAAAGTTGAGCTCTTCATATCCCTTCCAAGGCACTCAGTATGTTAATACTAAATAGAAATGAACTCATTCGATTTCAAAGGGATCGCTTTCAATGCCTTTTTGAACATCGATGCCGGTTTCGATAATATATTTGACTAATCCATCTCTAGAGCGCTGACTCGGAGATATTTTTATCTTTATTATTATAAGTAGTCCAAGACCGATTGTTTTCACTTATTTAGCCACTTATTCTTAATCTTTTAAATAAATATAATTTGTCACTTATATATAACTTCATAATATACCGCTTGAGCTAATTTTTATTTTGTTGTGTTTGTTTTATACTCTAATTTGCTTTATTTATGATAAGTAAATTTGTTTCACCCGCCAGATGGAGCCATAACAGTCTTATTGTTGGCATTTTCGAAAATGTGTAACTTAAAAATGTATTGAAATTTCGATTTAAAATTTACAGGAGTTATGAAATACAAAAAATTGAGTTTATTTAAAAGTAAACTTCGTAATTATCTTCTACTTGAAAAACTCTAAAAAAAATTAACTGGATATCATATTTTGTGAGTGGTACCAGTTGCAGAATTTGTACCCAGCTAATTTTGCATGAAATTATTTTGCCTTCGTTACAAGAATTGGTGAAGTTATTCAACGTCCTCATCACACAAGGAGTGCATATGAGAGTCGACGCTTGAAAGTATTTATATATGTTTTATGAAATACATATTTTATTAAACAACATAGTGCAACAAATTTCGAGAAATAGGAAGTGATAGAAATCGGAGCAGCTGCATTCAGTCAAATGATGAAAATGTACAAAGGACTGAAAACAGTTGGTTACCACTTTTCTTCTTTTTTTGTCTATTTGAAATCAGATATCTAAGATCCAAAAATAACGTTGTAACTATATATATTTTTTTTAATTTTTCTTAGAATCCATGTTAAATCAAAGAAAACACTTACTAGATTTACAATTTATAAAAAAAAATTACAGAGATGGTTTTCAATTACAAGGATTGACATTTCAATGAAATGCATTACAGTTTTAAAGGTAATTTTCTTTATATCGATTAATCTTTTTTCATAGGTTTATTACGAAGTATTGTCCTATTATATTAATATTTTCTGATACAGTAGCAGCTCGATAATACGGGAAATTAGTGTAAGTGCGTCATCAGGATCATCGACTACCGACACTGTTGCCACGAGCTTGAAAATAAGTATGTATCAGTTGTCAAGCAGAAAAAGTATCAAAACCAACAACAACAGCTTTATTTTAAACATTTAATTGAGAAAAAAGTAATAAATAAAATATGTGTCACACTTTTTTTAAATAGTTTAATTTATTCTATTCGGTGACGTATAATACAATAATGTATATTAACTCGTAACACGGCTGATTAGTTTTGCGTGTGAACATTCTATGATGAATTGTCAAACAATACTGAAGAAATAAAAAATTACAGAATGACACTAGAAATGCGTGATTTTTGAAAAAGAAAAAAGGAATGAAAAAAATGCCTACTTTGAGCATTATTTTTAATTTGCTTTCCAAGCATTATGGTCTGCACCGCTTCTAAATTTAACTAATTTTTTCCATTTTCTTTTCATCATGTTTAGTTGCGAAAACGCCCGTTCAGCTATCACAGAATTATATACTTTTAAAAGAAATCTAAAAATTATTTTCAGAACTTAAATTTTTTTGCGATTTTTAAGCTGTCTTTATTCCCCAAAAACTTTACAATATTATCCACATCGCAAAAGTTTTAATAGTTAGTGAAGGTATGTAATTAGTAAACTAGCCATTTGTGGTAAAAAAAAAAATATCAAAGCAAAATTAAAAAAAAAATATCCAAAATGTTATAGTAATTATATTAAAAAGGCAACGGTGATTATCGACACCCACCAGAAAACGAATAAAACTTAATTCCAATTTATTTGCATAGGACTTACAACACAAACAAAAAACGAAAAGATAAATAGCTTTTCAAAATTGAATATGTTCGAACCCTGGTAGAGTCTAGAAAGAAAGAAGTCTAATGAGGAGCTGTGGTGATCTCCAAAATAGTAGCCTTCACTTCTGCCATTTTGAAAAATGTTTACTTTTTCATAATATTCTCCAATAAAACTGACCTGGAGCTCAATAAAATTACGCAAATTTTTTTTTTTACAAATATGTTTTTGTTTTTAGATAATTATTTTTATTTGACAACGATTTGTAAAACTACAAATATATAGAAAATGTAATAATTTTGTGCCTTAGATCGAAATCATCAACCCCCTGTACAGACAAAATGATAACACACAATTAAAATTTTTTTGGTATTTATTCATATCTTGACTCTCTGCTTTAGTTGGAGTGCTCGTTTAGTTAAAAACTGACCAATCTCGCATTCAGCACCTAAAGTCAATTTTAGCCATTTAAGCGAGTTTTTCAATGTTAAATTTATAATCTAATACAGTTTCTTATGAACATTTCTTGGATTTAAAAATAACGTATTTGGACATTGTCGGGCATGCATTACTTTGGTATAATGCTGAGCGTGTAAAAACCATAACATTAAATACATAGACTAAACAATTCCGTGGATAATATTAATTTGTTCACTACTTTACCTGTTACAGTTTACTAATACACCCCGACAAAGGTTATTTTATAAAACTATACCACCTAAGCAGACCGATCTTAAGTTAAACAAATAACACAAAAGTAAGGAAAAAATCAAATAAGGTGATTGGGTAAAAGGATAAAAAACCATGAACTGTTTAAATCATCCATCCAGTGATTACTTTCAAATATAGATGTGCAGTTTTGGAGAACCCTATTAACTCATTCCATAACAGGATCGAGCTTAATTTATGATATGATTATTGTACTTACATTTATGTACGTACATCTCACTACTTTATATACCCAACCGCGCTAATCACTAAGATATTGTAACTTCGTTCACCTAACGATTGATTGCAACAGGTTTAATCAACCGCTATAAGAAATATCGCAAATCAAAATATAGAGGAGTATACTATACCCAACTGTAACATTTTTGATACATTGTTTTAGATCTTGAAATCCAATACCCACACAAGCACAAATTTCGCAACAATGTTGTTAAGCGAGTGGCAAATGTGACCTGCACTGCCACTCGTTGAAACTTTTACCACTTTGGCTGATAGCTCAATTAAATATGTGTTCTCAGCAAAGTGAATTAGTTTGGTGAATGACTGTCGTTTTGCCACTTACGCTTCACCTATTCACATGTACAGTGTTGGGCATATGATAATTAACCAAATTCAATATAAAAAAGTTGGCCGCATATGCTTATTAATTTATTTTCAATAATTTTTCATAAAAGTATAGCTGATTCCATAACATAAACCATAGAAATAAAAAACTTTCAACTTTTTTACGAAAGTCACAAATATTCAACAAATTTCACAACATTCTCATAAAATTTTCAACCTTTTAGCAGAATTTTTCAAATCGTTCCTATGAAATACAAACCTATTATACAAGAAAGAAGGTAGATTTTTATTCGATACAAAATTATTGACATTTCTCCAGATGTAAACTTATGGCAAAGCGTTTCCCGTGGGATATTTGTAGGAAAAGGTAATTATCAATTAAATAGTGTACTTTATTTACAAAATGGAGAGACTCATGTAATTCGAAAACTTATCAGTGAAAAAGTTTTGTTTTAAAAATTAATTCAAATAACTTTCATAATTTTCTTTTAAAATGATAGCCGAAGATTTTCAATTTGACACGTTTAAGAAAATTTTGCTGGGTTTTCAAAATTGTTTTTCATATTTCAAAATTAGTTCCAAATTAGTTATACATAGTTAACCCTTTTTTTGGAATGAATATTTTTTTATATGCAGTATTTAATTTACAACTTAAAAAATAGATCCTTTGACATAATAATAATAAAAGCAGAAGTTCCTTTCATTCGATCTGTTGTGCTGTAATTTAAAAAAAATATATTCTGACATTTCCAATTTTGTTATGTTTATCTTATTACCTGATCTGAAAAATGTCCTAGCCAAAAAAAAACAAAAATTTGTATAATAAATGCAATTAATTTGGCAAACGTGTTATCGATAAATTTTACTTTGAACTCCGTTCCGTAACCCAACAATGTTGAATACTAAAGCAATGAAATATTTTTATTCTAGCATAATATTTGAATCTTTTCCGATAACTACATTTGCATGGATATTGAAATCCGTTAATTTACGACCATCGATTATAAATGGGCAAATTTTAAGTGACTACAAATTAGCGTTAATTTTAGATACATTTTTGTATTTTGCTAACTGTGCTAAGGCATTTTTCTCCATATAATGCACTTATAAAATTTACTTTTGCATGGAGAAAGATGTCCGACACGTTAGCACAGAAATTATAAAAAAATCAACGCGAATTATTAGTCGCTAAATATGCTTATTAAGGTATTAAAATTGAATGGGCTACAAAACTGCGAACTTGAAATTTTTTTAGAGATCCGGATTAAAAATTTGCAAATTTCGACGACCGGTTTTTATGTTTATCGAATTTTAGTACATTTTCCAAAAAGTTTGTAATTTTTATTTAAATGGTTTATTTTATGGAATGAGTATACACAGAGCTAAAAAGTTCACCCATAATTAAAGAGATCTAAAAAAGCTTGATGGACAAAGAGTGCAATGTGGGACAAAATCGAGAAATTTTCACTAGAAAATCTTCTTAATATTGGTTTGAATTTCTTCTGCAATTTATTGAAGCGTAAAATGGCTTGAAATAAGGAGATAACTTAACATATATTTTCATTGAATTTATATTAATTTTCATTGAATTTTTTTCAAAGAAATGCTTTTGTAAGACGAAATCTCCACCATTTTATGTTTAAAAATATAAAAATGTATATAAATAAAAATATAAATATAAATATATACATATATATATATATATATATGTTTATATAAATAAAGGGTCTTGCAATAGGGACGCTACAAAAGTAGACCAGTAGACAAAAGTAGTAGTGACAGCAAACGACGTCATATTTTTCCCCCCTTTTTTACATTTCTCTTCAGTAAGGTTTGCCATTTCATCATGGAAAGATATACGATCCAACAACGAATCGAAATTATTATAATTTATCACCAAAATTCGGAATCAATGGCCTCAACTTTAAGTCATTTCTGGCTGAATGGCTTCGTCAATAAGCAAAATATGCGTTATTGGGCAGGCAGCAATCCACACGTACTCCATGAGTCAACATTGCATCCCGAAAAAATTGCGGTTTAGTGCGGTTTATGGGCCGGCGGCGAGATTGGGCCGTATTTCTTCCGCGATGGTCAAGGCCGACACGCTACCGGTCAATGATAACCGAATATTTTTTTGCCCTTATTGGATGACATGGACTTGGAGGACAATATGTGGTTCCAACAGGACGGCGCCACAAGCCACACAGCGAATGTCACAATCGATTCATTGAAAACCAAGTTTGGTGAACGTGTTATCTCACGAAATCGCCCAGTCAATTGGCCGCATCAGTCGTGCAATTTGACGCCGTTAGACTACGAGTATTTCCTGTGGGACTACGTCAAGTCTATGGTCTATGCCAACAAGTCAGCGACGATTGATGAACTTCGTACGAATATCGAAAGTGAAATTGCAGCAGTATCGGCCGATTTATGCTTGAAAACCGTCGAAAATTGGATTCAGCGTCTGGACTTCTGCAAGCGTGCCCGCGGTGTCCATGCAAAATAAATCGAGCTCCATACATAATGGCATCGAATGTACTTTCACAGGAATAAAGAATTTAATTCATATCCCAAACCGTTTCTGTTTTATTTTTTGTAGCGTTCCTATTACAAGACCCGATATAAGGTAAATTAAAAAGGAGATCCTCTAATTTTAATCTAGAATCATATTGAATTTATTATTATGGAAAACTTTTTATTTTAAAAGAGCTCTTTTTAATTCAAATTTTGCTTTCATTGTCTTAGCATTCATATGTAGTTTGTAAATAATCTACTTTATACTGTTTTTAGTTTAATATTATAAATATTGTTCTTTGGATTTTTGTATTTTCAAAATTAAAATTTTTGATTTATGTACTTAGTTATTGTGCCAAAATTTGTCAATGAATAGAGCTTCAAAAATAAAATATGATGTCAGAAATAGTACCTAGATGATTAATATGATGAACAAATGATTTCAAAGATAAATATCTGTATATGTCTAAACTTTTATATATGTTCAAGAAATGGCACGTTCAAACTATTTATACGCGTAATTTTCCAACGCTGTTTATTAGAAATACTTATTTTAATTGTTCTGATACCTTATAAATAAAAATGTAAAACCTTTAATAATAGCACATATGTACATAAGTACTTAGAACTATTATAATTATCTACATATAATATACTTAAAAAAATGTAGGCGCCAATAATTTTAAATTGATAAGATCTTCGGCTTATTAAAATTAAGAGGAGATTCTAATAAAAACCAAGATTCCTTTCTTAATTATATTGAAAAGGATTTCATCGTAATTTTATGGTTATCTAGTAGATTTTATTGAAAAGGTTTTCATCTTAATTCGACGGTTATCCATCTTAATTTTATTAAAAAAGCTTTCATCTTGGTTTTATAGAATATCTTTTTGATTTCATTGAAAAGGCATACCCGGCCCTAATAAGAAGGGCATCTTAATAGAGAAACATCATAGAGACATCCGCTAAATTTTGTTCTGATTTCCAGAGCATTTTAGGTGGCCTGTTCGCTCTGTGTACTTATATAAAAAATTATTGAAAATAAATTAATAAACGTTAGTTATTATATTGAATTTTGTTGCTTATGATATGCACAACGCCGTATAGTAAACAGATATTCATACTTACATAAGTTCGTGCATACTCGTACATACATATGTTTTTCATCGGCAGAAGCATCGACATAGCTCGCTCCTTTATATACATATGTAAATGTGTACATATACAATATTTAAATTTTCTCAGCTACGAATATAGCAGAGGGACCGTTGAGCTTGTCTGCGACTTCTTGCCTCATTTATATTTATCTACATACATACATACATACATATGTGCATCGCTGCATGATGCTGTATGTTTGTTAGACTTGCATGGTTATGTAGATTTCAGTAGTTCGCTGCAAGTTGGTCACTAAAAAAGTTGATTCAATTGCTGAACACAAAACTTTTCGCCCAACGTATTTTGTGGAATTTAATCTACAAGTGTTCATGACTAAAACTTCTTGCTAAATTAGTCGCATAGCATACATATGTGCATACGTAGTATGTAAGCAGTTGCAGTAATTCAATTGAATGCAATTAAAAATCATTGAAATAGTTCTCTTCGTTTAGAGGTTTCTAAACATGAAAGTTGTGAACACTTGAACAGACGTTTTATGCTAATAAATTATTTAATTCATATTGCATGTAGACAGTTTTAAAATAGTTGTTCTAACCAGTTTTACAAAAACGTTTACTTTTTCGCGGTTAAAGTGCGCAGTTATTAGATTTCAATAGGTAATTGTTATATGTAGCCTACTTCAGAGAATATATTATAGTTCAAAGGTACGAAAAAGCTTAATCTAAATATATTTAAGGATAACACAAAAACAAAAGATGTTTTGTAACTTGGTGTTAACACCCACGCTATATGAGGCGACTATAAGGATATTCAGAAGATCGCCGTCAAAATGGAGAAAAATTTAAATTTTTTGATAATAACTCCAAAAAAAAAATAAAAACTCGCTAAAAGCCATTTTGCCAGCATACAGATCAGACTATCAAATTGTTGACAACAAATTATTAGTGAAAATAAAACACTTTTTTAAGAAAAAATGGTTGAAAAAATTGTTAATTTTGTTTATTGTTATGCAAATAAAAAACCACACAATTTTGGCAGTTGTTTATAATTCGGCTTTAAAGTATGAACGATTCTGATTATACACATTTGAAAAAGAAAATGGTTAAAATCCATCAATTCTTACAAAGGTTATGCGAGTTTCAAAAAAAAAGTTCCCGTGGGCCACCAGAAAAATCTACTTTGACAGCAAAAAAGATAACTTCGAAAAATTGAGGAAACAAATTTTTTCAGCCAAAAGAAAAAAATCATTAAATCAACCAAAAAACAACATATTCAAGTTTTATCAAAATACAAAATGATGATCTGCGCAGACCGGTTGATTTGAAAAGTAAAGAACCAGTGACATATGAAACAAATATAATTTCAATGAATAACATACTGAACACGTTCTTTCGGAACCAATAATTTCTAATGTTTCGAGCAATATACTAATCGCCAAAGGCCGGCGGGGGCGTTAGGTCCACCACTGTGAATAGCCTTGCTGTTGCAGGGGTTCAAGCATGGAACTGTATCCTAAAAAAAAGAAAATATATACTCAATAACTTGCTGTATGTACTTAGTACCGGAAACACAGTTTTTAGAATAAAAGGATCTCAAATATAAATCCAAACTCCTTTACTCGGTAAAAAAATTCCAAGAATACGATGTTGAGTTCTCGTAAAGTTGATATATCTAGAGTTGATTTCGACAAACCGTCTCACACTTTCGCCCTGTTACACCACTATGTGGCTTGTTCAATAATCCGCATAATACTCCTACTAAATATTTTTTCAGAAAACACACCAAGGAACCTATAATTAAAAGAAGTAAAGAAGGGTCTACGTTCGCGTGCAACTGAAATTTAAATACCCGGCGCAAGTTTTTGACTGACATTCACAGTTCTTGTTGTATGAAATTTAAAAGAGTTTTATTTATATAAATATAAAAAGAAATAAATAGTTTCTTATATTTCTAATGTACCACGCCAATTTACCAAAGTTATGAATTTCACATATTTCTCTCTAATATGTAATTAATCTTTGTACCAAGCGAATTTGCTACATGATTTTATAAAAATCCTAATATTTTGACTTTTTGTGATTTTTTACCCATAATTCATTATTTTCCAAGACGAATCCATTCAAGGTGTTGTTATAACTACAACTACAAAATTCCTATGTATTTTGTTTTGGTTTCTGCATAAGAGTTGTCAAAATTTAAATACATTTTGTTTTTGCTTTTACGGCTTTTACGGCTTTTGAAAGCTCATACGCAAAAGTAAAAACAAAATACATGTAGCTGAATAAAAAAAAATCAAATCAGCAGCTCTTACGCCATCACCTTCTATAAATTCGCCTTGTTATTTTCGAAATTGTGCATAGTGATTTGAAATGTAAATACTATACCAAATTTGGTAGAGTTTGATACAGTAGTTTCTGAGGTAATCGTAGTTGATTCAAAATTTTAGCAAATTACCTTTTTGTTTTATGTTTGAAAATTACCATTATATGTATGAGAGGAGGTTGTGCCGTTCAGGTTAAAATTTACTTATATTATGTGTACCAAATGTGGTAGAGTTTGATAAATTAGTTTCTGAGATATGCCCATTTGATTTATAGTGGACGTCTATTTTCATAAATTTTTCAATCCACGCCGTTTGCTCTCAAACCCAATCACATATTTACATATACAAAATTTACCTAAATTACTTTGGGTAGTTACTAACATACCGCATTTGTAATAAATGCTCGTTTCGAATAGTGGGTGTCGTTTTTGTTCGAATTTTAAATTTTCGAAATGTTGCTTACTTACTTCAAATGCAGTGCGTGTACCAAATTTGGTAGAGTTTGATGGAATAGTTTCAGAGATATACCAATATTCTCTAAGTTAGAGGGATCCATCTGATTTGGATGTATTAGATTTCGCCCATTTTCGAATTTTTCTCTAAGCATCCTTCAACGCCAAAAATAATTTGCAAAAGGGAATGAAAGTGAACGGAGAGCTAATGTAAAGATATGATAGATCTGGAACCCCACAGAGATATTGTGGACTACATCCAGTCTATGGTTATTACAAGCAGAAGGATAAAAGGGTAATACATAATTTCGACTATTTTAGGTATCCGGGAAAAGATTGAATTTTTCTAGCAATACTTCAAAAAGCTAAACAAAAAAGGGTCTCAGACTTAACTTTGTGCCTGTCCTCTGACGTAAAGCAAGAGTTGTGTTTTTTGCCTAAATCACAAAAAAGCTGCCCACGATGGAGTCCAAACCAATTAGTTTAACCTCGTTCCATATGAAAACACGTAAGAAGATTCTGGGGGCACAAATAAGATAAACCATAGTACCGGGTTATTGCAACCGTAACACGGGTATACAAAGGGAAGATCGACAGAGATAGCACTTCATTTATTTGTGTTAAATTAAAGACCTGGGGTACAAAGAATAAACTCTAGGAATAATCACAGACATAAGCAGAGCCTATAAGAACATATCAAGGGGCGCTATCTTGAATACCTTCCATTAGTCAAAGTAAAACCCGTTTTCTGCCTATAAAGAGTCTACTGTACTGTAGAATAATAATACATAATATAAGCGGAAGAAATAAAAAGTACCTAGACGCTATTGGCGATGTAATAAACTAAACTTTTCATGTAATTTATGATTCTGCCGCATATGCAGGCTTGGAAATACTACTTTTACTACCAACTTTGGAAGCAGTTGAACGTAGCCCCAAAGATTACTATGGATAGTTAACTGCTATGGAGGCGCAATTTTGAAATCAGGGTGAAGAAGGAAAGTCAATGAAAAAATGCAGCAATTTGCTACACTCTGTATAACTGGGGCGCTGAAAACTACTACAATGGTAGTGCTAGAAAAAATATTACCATTGAACTTGCTGGGGAAGACATGGCATTCAAATCCGCGAAAAGGCTGAATTCATGCAGGCAACCTCAGAGCACAGGTCGATGGTCACAAAATTGATTTGCTGATACTCGTACGGACTGCATGGCTTCGTGCGTTAACTGGCCAAACACTTCGGACAACATTCGAAGAAAATTATTGCCTATTGGTATGATATCGAAGAAAGCTTAGGAAGCTAGAAATAGAAACATGAGGATATTCGAACATAACACAAACAAAAAAAAAAAACAGCCCGTACACATACAATATGTGCCAAGTGTTCCACACTTTATGATTTAACCAGATCCATTAATTTCTTAATTGTTTAATATTGTAATTAATATTGTAATTAGCTATTTAATGTTATCTAACGTTTTGCTTATCGAGAATATTTTTGATAATTATAGGCTTTTTTAGACATCAACAACAATTTTTGAGCTCAAGGCCAATTTTTATTAGAAAAGTATTGGTAAAAAAGCAATAACAGTCAGAACGGCAGAAATTATAGCTGCTATTTCAAAGATCTACACATCTCCTCATTAACTTTTTTTTCCAGGCAAGTGGTTTTTCCTTTTTTCTATAAGCTGTATCACGTTCTGCGCGATAAATGTGTGGTTGTTGTTGTTGATTACGACACATCTATTTTTTATATTATTGCTAGAATTTGTATTATTTTTTCAGAGTAATTTATTTGTATCAGTAATAAAACTGCCCTTGAGCTCAAATTTATTTATTGATATAAATCAATTAGATCGGAAAATTTAAATCTATTTTTTTTTTTAAATGTAATACAACACATACCCCAATAGCAAAAATATTATTATGTGAAGATATTTTTCATTAGCTTTCATTTGATATCGCTCTTGGTGTTTATCTATTATATCAAATTGTTACCCTCAGGTGGGGCGTGACCTTGGTGGTCCAATTGCACCCATTTTTCATACAAATGATTAAAATTTTATTAAATAAAGACCATTCATAACAAGCTAGAAAAATGTTAGCTCCTAATTAGCTAAAATGTGCCATCGGAGGGAAAAGAAGCCGCCAATGAGCTTATTGAAAGGTCCTAGGGCAAAAAATCTGCTTGTGCTTGATAGAAATATTTGACAAATTTGCGCAAAGCAGGTAGACAACAGGAAAAGATTTCGTTCTCGATCCAAACAGTTCCAAATGGAAATAAGAAGAAATATAACTGATCAGGTATGTACGCATTTCTTACACAGTACCCGCGACTCACGTAATGCTGCAAATAAATCGTGAAAGCTAACTGTTTCAACAATGCAACCAATTCCAACTCAATTTTTTTTTTTAAATCATCGCTATGCCACAGCTGCGATATAAATCAAAATTTCTATTTACAGTATGAGTAAATACACACAATGAAAAGCCAAGGAAAATTTAAGAAAAAAAAAATATTTTACAGGGTGAAGCAGGAAGCAGAAATTAAAAATTGCAATAAAAAGAGTTCAGAAATGCTTAAGCGTACAGTTTTCCCTTTTTCGCTTTTATCAATAGTGCGCTGCCACTCCAATTGCAACCAAGAATAGCGTTAACAAGCGAAGTGCAGTGAATGGTGCAGAGCAGCAAAGCATTGAGAATTGACGCAACTCGACGCAACCACTTCATTGCATCGGCAACATTATGAAGAAATAGAGCTACATATATATATCTATATATATATGTATATACTCTTGTGCTAGTATATCTAGAATGTATATATCTATCCTATTTAGATATATATATATATGTACATAGGTATGAATAAAGCGGCAAACATGAAGTACTGCCCAAGAGACGAGTGAGAAGTTACGATGTAAGCAACCGCTAAGAGTTTGACTGTAGTTAAAACAAAATATCAAAAGTTTCTCTATTGAAAAATGAAGTGCAAAAGTGCGCCACGAATACCAGGAGAATGAGAAAACGAGAAAAAAGCTGAAGAAGCAAAGCAATCAGCAATTTAATAATTCCTTTGAAGGCAGCTACTGTATACTAGGAGTACTACGCGAGAATATACGGTCGGGAAACAGAAATACCACCAACTGTGCCAACCAGTCCACAAAGTCAGCCTGCCAAGCAAGCAGCAAATAAGAAGTAAAGCACGCGAAAATTTCAAACTGTAATATGAAATAAAATGCAGTGAATGAGTAGAAAAATTGAAGCGGAAGACATAGTGAACTGCTACGCCTGGCAGTGCCAACAAAAGAGGGTACGGTCCAGCATTGAGTAATCAAGCAAAGCTCAAGTGGTGCACTGATGCTGATGTTATTAAGGATGTTGATGAGAATGATGATGGGGGTACTGTAGTTGTTGTTATTTTTTTTGTTGTTGTTGCCGGTTTTACAGGTTGGAGCTAATGTTGATGACTGCACCATTTGCAGAGCTTATCACAAAAGATCGCCCAGTGAATTGCGGTTTAGCAAAGTAATACACGTAGAGTATGTATTGGTTCTAACAAAATATCTAAGTTTGTATGTATATATACATACATATATGTATTGGGTAAGTAAGCAAATAAAAAAGAGGAAATTCGAATAGATGTGCGCCTATATTTCTATGCATGTATGTATGTGATTTATGTTTCAAATAAAAATAGTGCCGTAAAATAATTTGACTGCAAAATCAAAAGACTGTTGTGGACGCCAAAATCAGTGGCTGGCAAAAAAAACAAAGGCAAAATAATTCTAAAGCGGCAAAATATACTTATATTAAATTGTACGGTGATAAATAAATTATGCGCAATAAAATTAAAATATGTTTTTTACATTCTATGAGATTTTCGGGCGTTTTCGAAAATTCTTTAAAAAAACCAATGGGCATCATTTAGAAACCAGATCTGACGATCTTAAAACTTTTAAGCTGAAGATTGTTAAGCTATGAAAATGCATTTTCAAAACCTGAGAAAAGTAAGTTATTCGGGGAAAATGCTCTGCAGTTGTCTATCAGCGTAACAACTGCAAATACAGTAGCTAATTTTGTGTCTTTTTTATCACAGAGGATGTGCTCGAAAGTGTTACAACACTGCCACCAGCTTGCTATATTAACCCGCTTGGATTAATCCGATTTTTTATACGCCTAGATAGAGAAGGGAGACATTTTAGATTGCTGGTCCCCTGCTTTAATACAATTGTATTTTTTAATTTAATTCTTGTGCGTATAATGGACTTTGAATTAAACAAGTGAAGCAAACTGAATATGTAGTACTAGCAGTCATCCCGAAAGAGGAAAATAATGATAGCTCATGGTCAACAGTTTCAATCCTTCAGTAACCGTCAGTGGCAATGAAATTTACTCCAATCATTGAGGAAGCAGTCGATCAGATGAATAAATCATTGGCAAGATCAACGATTAACCCGAACTAATAAATTTAGGCTATTCAAATATTCCAGAAACTATTATTTGGAGTTCGAAAATTAATTATATTATTATATTTGATTACCGTGCAACAAAGCTCGGGTGCGTGCGTATCATAAGCAACAAAATTCAAAACAATACAGTTGACCACTTATACAATATTTATTAATTTATTTTTAATAATTTTTTAGGAAGTATAGTTTATAAATAAAAGTTTTACACTTGTTACAAAATTCATCAAGTCTAAAAAAAATTGCACAAAATTTGCTAATTTTTTATTTAGAATTTTCAGATAGTTTCGAGTATACAGTTCTCTAGAGTATTTAATTTTATTATACAATAATATAGTGCAAGTTTTAAGTGACTAAAAATTCTGGTTAATTTTTGATAATTTTCTTCACAGACTGTGTTCAGCATTTGCTTCCACACAAAAGTAAATTTTGGAGCGTTATATAGAGGAAAATGCCCAACACTGTCACCCTAGTTTTGCTAAAATACCAAGCCTTAGGAAAATACTTAAGCGAAGACGTAGCAGTTTTAGACGCTGCTAGCTCTTCAGTTTTTGCGCTTCATTAATATCATACAACGCTTGAGTTATATGGAAAGGGAAATGGGGCATGTTGGTTTAGTCTGTCTCTTCTCAGCAATTGTAAAGTGGCAACCACTTCAATCTAGCCGATCCATTGAAAGCAATCGCATTTAACTCCTTTTTCAAGAAGTATTCAAAAAAAATTGTTTTTAACGCAGCCAGTGGACTGAAAATTGTTGCCGAGTAAATTTTATTATTATATTACACTGGTTTACAATATTAAACTTTTTGTCTGTTGCCGCGAATCCTGTGGTTGATATTGTTCACTCATCACTTGTTTTTGTCAAATCTACCCTCAAAATTTTTTTGAGCAGCTCGAGTTACTTTGTTTTTGATTTCATCATTTATATTAATTTATATCATATATATTAATCGATAACAGGCATATTTTACTGTGTTAAAATTAGTTTCACTAGTTTTTGCGTCATGAGTAGGTCAAGGAGACGTTGTTTAAACAATCCAGATCATTTTTGCTATATATGCGGAGAATATGTGTTTAACAATAGTAGAAAAGTTATATCAGAGTTGGTGAAAAATACCTATTTTGAGTATTTTGGGATGCTCTTGGATAAAAATGAGAAGTCTTGGGCTCCCAATTGTGTTTGTAAATCGTGTGTGGAATATTTAAGATTATGGAAAAGTGGTAAAAGAAGTGCCTTTAAATTTGGAACACCGACTATTTGGCGAGAACCACAAAATCATCTCATAGACTGTTATTTTTGTAGTGTGAACATAAACGGTTTAAACACTAAAAATCGAGCTAAATACCATACCCAAGTACTAGTTGTGTTCAACGTCCAGTGCAGCGTTCACCTCACTCTTCAAAGCTTAAAAATATATCTGAACCATTAGAGCAAGACATTGAAGGACCAAGCTCATCACAAAATGATACTGATTTTGAAGCTATGTCTAATGAGCCAAAATGCTTTTCCCAAAATGAGTTAGATGATCTTGTAAGAGATTTAAATCTTTCTAAACAAGCTTCAGAATTGTTAGCATCAAGACTAAAAGAAAAAAATTTGCTATCCTCGGATACTAAAATAAGTTTTTATCGTGAAAGAGATACAGAATTACGGTGTTATTTTTCCGAAGAAGATGGCATTACCTTTTGTTCAGATATCAAAAAATTGTTGATAAAAATGGGCTTGAAGCAATACGAACCAAATGACTGGCGTTTATTCATTGACAGCTCAAAACGTAGCCTAAAGTGTATTCTATTACATAATGGAAATAAATATGCTGGGGTACCTATTGCCCACAGTACAAAGTTATAGGGGGAATATTGTAACATTTCGCTAGTCTTGAACAAAATAAAATACAATGACCATAAGTGGCTAATTTGTGTCGATTTAAAAATGGTCAACATTCTTCTCGGTCAACAAAGTGGTTACACCAAGTTTCCCTGTTTTATATGTATGTATGTCTTTGGGACAGTAGAGCTAAACAAGAACATTGGGTAAGAAAAAACTGGCCCTTGAGAGCAAATATGGAGCCTGGAAAGCACAATATAGTCCACAATGCATTAGTATCTCGTGACAAAATTATCCTTCCACCATTACACATAAAACTGGGCATCATGAAACAGTTTGTAAAATCACTAGATAAAAATGGGAACTACTTTTCTTACATTTGCCAAAAATTTCCTCAGCTCACTATGGAAAAGATTAAAGCCGGTATCTTTGATGGCCCTCAAATTAGACAACTTACGAATGATACTCAATTTAGAAACTCTATGACTGAGTCAGAACTAAAGGCTTGGACAGCTTTCGTTTCTGTGATGCAGAATTTTCTCGGAAATCGGAAATCTGAAAATTATGTTGGACTTGTAGAAGACCTTCTGCTACAATTAAGAAATATGGGATGCAATATGAGTATAAAAGTCCACTTTCTCCATAGTCACCTGGACAGGTTTCCGAAAAATTTAGGAGATATGAGCGAAGAGCAGGGAGAGCGTATGCATCAAGGGATACAAATATGATGTCTGACTATTGTTGGTCTCTAATACGTCATTTTCCAAAGTCGACACATCGGAGAAAAGCTTTAAAACGAAGTTTTTTAGAACTCAATGATTAATTGTTTCTTTAAATAAAGTTTTTCTTATTAAATACATGTTTTTTTCTGTCTAATACCTACATAGCTGAAACTCAGAAACTATAGCTGATGAAAATATTCTAATTATATTTTTGAAAATAGCATATTATATGTAGTTAGCAACAGCTAAAATTTCTTCGGCAACAAATGTACTGTAAACTAGTGTTATATTATATTAAAATCCACCGATAATGACCGTATAGAAAACAGGCTAAAAAGTAATTTTAAACTACATTTGTTTAACTTTTCCTTCATCATCAATAATATTTAGTGTTAAAAGCGCTACTATTATGTTTTTAAGGCAACCTGTATTTATTGCAGCGACCCAGAACAATAATTATTTGATGGTACAATTTTTGGGCAGAATTTTAAGTCTTTTGATAATTACTATGAGTAAACAAAACGATTTTAAGGCATCGATGACTATCATTTTGAGGTACATGTCCACCAAATTTTTGAGTAATAATTATGGATGAGAAAAATGTTGTTAAGTGTTGGAATACTGAACTACTTTACGACAATTCCGGAACCATTTCGGAAAAATGTACCCGAAATGGTTCCGTATTTCAAGACTTAACCACTTTTTTCACTCATAATCATTTCGCAACCGCTTTTAAAATATAAATCTCATGAGAAAATTCTAATGACGGCTTAAATACTCGTACATTTTTCTCACTTTTGATTATTTAAAAATTGTTTGTAATTATTATCAAAAAATCTCAAAATAATAGCTTAGATGTTTAAAAAAAATTTGTATCATGTCATAAAAATTATTGACGCGCTTTTATTATTTTGTCTTAAAAAAGTTGTTGCACTAATTTTTTGTATAAACATAAAGAATAGTCGTTCCAATATACTACCTTCTGTTAGGGTATCGCGTTCAGGCAACGTGGCATAAAGGAACTTATTTTTGATCTACATAAAGCGGTTTAGTTCCAACAAAGTCATGGCGTGTAAACTTTGTATTATGAGCATTAGACCTTGGCAATTAGTAGAAATAATATTATACATAGGTACTACGTTGAAAAAAAAACAAATTGCTTAGATTCCAGAGCTCTATGCCATGCTGTTATATGTAAATATTTCTCTACTACTCTCTAATTGTATTGCAACTATTCTTGGCTATGATTTCAGGAAACAACATAAATTCCCCTCCAACAGGGGCGCCATAAGGAAGTGGGAAGAGCAAGGACTGTATACATACATCGTTCTCGTAGCCGCAATATTTTACCTTGCTGTTGTTCCGTGATTGAATTTCAAATGAAATAAAACACAACAAATTTTAATGCATGTACCGTTACTAAGCACTAGCACTTATTGTACTCAGATAACACAAATAATAACACTCTTTTTTGCAAATCAAAAAATTGTCAAGGAAAGCGTTGTTGTTGTCTATCATTTTTTATGGAGGTAAAAGTTTAATATCATAGTTTTTGTTGAGTGAGAAATTTTCCCATTTAAGCCACCTTAATAATCAGTTAGTTTTCACACAACAACTTGACTATACTACTACATATATGTATATAAATTCAGCAACTACTTTTCACTTCTTGAAGTTTATATTCCGCTATTTATATGGTACAAAACCCCAGCGGAACTTTTATTTATCCTTACGGAATTTTTTCTTCGCAACTTAAGCAATTGCCCAGTCTTTTGCTGGATGCAAGTTGCAAAAACAATCAAATAAAAAGTATGAAGTGGCTTAAACTATGTTGCTCTCGGAAAGTTGTTTATGTATGTAAGTATGAATGTAGAGCTAAATGCATGGCTGAACGGTTGAATAAACAAGTATGAATAGTATCGAGCTGGCAGAAGGAGAGGACCGTAAATAAAATATGTATACATATATATACATAAATATTGTATGAAAATGATAAGCTGATATTATAAATAAAAGTTTGCGTAAAGCCTTTTTAGAACTACTGAAATGCAGTATGCTAATATGTCTAAAATTTTTACTGAATTTAAATTGCTATTAAACAATAGCATATATGTATGTATTTATGTGTTTTTTTCTTTCTATTTCTTAAGTACTTACTTCAAACTTAACTCCAAACTAAATACATAGACATCAGAGGATATTTGTTGTGTATTTGTTCTTATTATAAGTCTATTTGATAACTCGCTAGTTGGCGTTCGAGTGAAGTTATTTATAAAAATTTTATTTATGAATCGCGTTATTTAGAAAATTTGTATTTATGATTCGATTGCGATGATATTAGAAGGATAGAGGGTAGATCATTATCTTATCGTTTTGTTCATTCGGAAAATATGTACATAGGTAGGTTCTAATGCCAAGTAAGAAATTCTCATTAAGATCTATTCAAATTTGAGACATGAGCACAGACAAACGACTAAATAGAAATATCTAAACAATTTGGGCATATGCTTTAAAATAAAAGTAAAATCTCCTATAAGTTTGCTCTTATTTAACTCAACTCTTTTATTAATACCAAATTTATCGTAATTTATTTAAAGGAAAATATTTCAGTTTTTACTTTAATCTACTCATTATTTGTATACCCAAGCGCACTGGTGCCCAAGATATTATAGCTGTGTTCACCTAACGGTTGTTTGTACCGTCTGTAGCAGCATAAAACAACCGAGATAGATATAGGCATGTAAACTGTCTGTATGTTCGCCTGTGCAAGGGCTTACTCGAATAAATACTTAGCTATCTCAGCGAGCTTGGTATAAAGATTGTCCTGAACCCAAAGGATTGGGTTAGAATACGCGTGTCTCTTTTTTATAAGAAAAATGTATATCTCCGAAACTACTTGACCAAACTCTACCAAATGGTAATGGTACAGATACTGTATTTGAAATCAGTAAGCAAAATTTCGAAAATTGTGAAAATAGCTGGCAGTCAAAACTAACGGTAATTTTCAAAAGTAAAAAAAAACCCAACATTTCAGTCAGCTTAGAGACAATTCGCTAAAATACGAAGGACGGTGGTGCACTAACAAATACACAGAATCAAAAAAAAAAAAAATGGAAATGCTACCAAAGTCTACGAAATTTGATACACACATCATATTTGAAGTCCGTAGAAAAATTCCAAAAATTATAGAAATCAGACTAAACCCATAACCTTTTTTTGATTTCGATCAAAAAGTTAGAATGTTTGATGACATTTTTTTTTTAATTTTTATAAGTTTTACATGGCTTTTATTATAAAATTAACTATATTTTTATAAAAGATTTAAACTAAGTATCAAAAGTTAAAACTGTCAAAGCTTGTCAATACAATTTGTTTTAATTTTTTTTTTCAACACAACTGTACATACATACGTAATACCTATTTTAAACTATCTTACTTAATTGACGCTATAACCGTTTAACCGATTTTGGTCAAATCCAACAATTTGCACCAGTCGTTCCTTCTTCCTGGCGCCGATTGGAAATATCAAGTTATTTTCCACTTGGTCCTTTTAACGCGTAGGAGGCCTTCCTCTTCCTCATCTGCTACGAGGCGGCACCGCGTTAAATACTTTCAGTGTTTGAAACTAATCAATTGTTGTAAGGATAATACTTTATTTAGACGTCTATTAGTTATTTTTTGTTAAACTAATGCGCTGTTATTTGGCTACTATATTGTTAATAAACAAAAAAGATGCTTAAAAATAAGTTGATTTTTATCTCAACTATACTGAAGTGAGGTACACAACCAATAGGACTTTAACTCAAAAACCACTCTACCAATTTTTTCAACATTTCACGGGTTAAAACAAAATGTAAATGTGAAGATGCCTTTTCAATATATGAAACAGCAGTTATGATCTAAAATATGGAAACTACTTTCAGCACATATAATTCACCATATCCGAAAAAACAACAAATACTGGTGATGGAAACGATTCAAAAACATTTAGGGAGTTCACAAGCCGTGTTATATGTCGTATATATTTAGTCCGTTATTGAAATAACAGTGGAACGTGTGAACGCACTGTGCTATTTCGTTAACTATTGAATGTCGTATTCAAGCAATTAATCAGCTGAGTAGAAGAAGAGAAAACAAAACGAAATAAAAGTATAAACATTCAAATGCCTAAGAGGACCGAAAAAAATAAATTAATAGCTGCTGTTTGTAGAAAATACGAACAGGGCATCCTCGTGACTTCTCTTCTGCCACCTTCCATCTCCGGATTGGGTTACAGCGGACGCGTTTGGCTTTGCCCTAAAATCAAAAGGCTGTTTAATAAGCCAGATGTGTTTGTTTTTTATTCAAAATCACTTACTTCGTCATTTAGATGTATTTCCATTCTTTTTTTTTTAATATATCTCCTTCAATTGTTTCACTAGCCGCTTTTGCAAAAATAATTAAAAAAAAGTGACGATAAACAGAAACAGCTGATCGAATAACACACACAAATAAAACACTAAACATACCTTTCAGAGTTGTATTGAAATAAGACAATTTTACATGTGAAACAAAAACAACAAGTTTACAACTGTTGTATTGCAATAACACGATTAAAGAAATACGACAAATAACACGGCTTGTGAACTCCCTAATTGTATAGCTATTATTTGAGTATAGTATAAATGAAAAAGTTTTAAACAATACCTCATATCTCACCAATCCATTCTATACGAGCTACAAATTTGTTTTGCACATTTTTTATTCATGATAAGTTAAAAAAGTATAAAAATATCGTGGTTTCCGAAAATTCCGCGAAAATTTTCGATTACCTCATTTTGGAATTTATTATTATCTTTCTGTACCTAATTACGTTCTGTTAAAGACTGTTCTATTAAGTAGATATAGACAACACCGATTTTTTTGAAAACATTCAATAGTTTCTCACTTAGTGCCAACGTTTTTTTTTTAGTAGATTAAATATAATAATATCATGATTGCAAGTAGTTATGTCATATGCTTAGTTATTTTCCATTCTTTTCAAATTCGGTGTATTATCAAGGCTTTGAAATCAAAGTGTGAAAATGGGGGCGAATAAATGAATCTTAAAATAGTGTGTGCCGTGATTGTCATATTAGTGTCAATGCTCAGAGTTTTACAAATCGTAAGCTTGGATATTTTTTTTAAACCATGCATTTCAGCTAACTTTCCATCATTATTGTATGGTTTTTTTAACTCAACCTCGAAATTTTCTGATGGGTTAGCTCTTTCAATTAAAATGGCTACGCACCTGGCTGTGCTCAGTATTTATGTCCTGGCTGTAATTATATGCATGGGAATTAAAGCAAAGGAAGAAAACCTGAGATTGTTCGATGCAGTAGCAGAGAAATGTTAAAGATCTCAATCGTTTATGATAGCCATATATAAAAGACTTGCCCTTTTACTAATTGCCTTCAGTGGAATAAAAAAAAAACACTTTGTTAGCTTCACTGAATTCGGCCAGCATGTTTTAAGCGCTTACATGTAGAGTCAATCGAGAAGAAGAAGATGATCTTAATTAAAAATTCAATAAATAAAAGTTTATATACCTATATCCTTTTTTATGGATCTATGATTTTTACGGTTACTTTGACATTAAAGCACACATTATTAGCTAGGCTTACATTCATTAGCTACTTACATTTATGGTATATACATATTTAGCTATATATCATTCATATTCTAGCTTATTTAAATTGGCCATACCTTACGGCTATTGTATTACTCTTTCGCTTGTACACTTAGTACAAACATATTTACATTCATAATTATTTTCCTATTCAGTTGTGCATCCTTTCTCTTAACTTCAACACACACACACAAATACTAGCCGTGCAGGCGCGGCATATTTTCTCGTTATATGCGATAGTCGAATGATTAAATGTGGCTGGATGAATGAATGAATGAATGAATGAGTGCTGGGTCAAATAAACGGCAACCGATGGAGGGCGTGAGGTGCAGGAAATGCGAACAGAAAAAAGCACGACAATAAGCCATGCAAGTAGTTAACTAAGTAAGCGAACCCATAATTAACGTTATGGTGGTAGTTAAATACTGTAGGTGAGTTTGAAGTCCAGGTAGCTAGCAGGTTAATATTGGAGTGTGGTGAATCCAATTAGTAAGTAAATGGTTAATAGGCTTAGTTGGATGTAAGCAATTGATAATGCAACGAACTTTGTTGCCTCTAATACCATTAACGATTTGCAAGTAAACAAAGCACAGAGGCGTTGTGGAAATTAATTTAAAAAGCGTATTAAAATAAAAAATCTACTGCAGGAATATTTTTATGACTGCGTCGTGTAGAGAGTAGATATTAAATTATATATGAGTGTTGACGCCCAAACAGTAGATGTTGTGGTTAAAACTAAAAAATGAGAGAAATGAGAAAATATTAACCAAAAAAAAAAAAAATACTTGTAACTGAAAAACTATTGAGATGGCATTTAGCGGAAGCACCAAATGAAGAAGTTACAATATTTTATATTTTCATACGAATAACATACATAATTACACTTAAGTATAGCGCTTTCTATTCTCGAAATAATGTTGCATTTACTGCTGCCCCATACCAGTGCTATCAAATGCTTGTGTTCCTTTCTGAGCATTTTCACTTAGTTATTTGTTCTTTTAATAAAATGTTGTACTCTGAGCCGAGAAAAGTGCGACATTCCGTCCCACCTCTCCCAAACACCAAGATTAGGGTTGTGGAACTGATTTTAATTGAGTAGTTTTGTTCGCAAGTCACCATTTTGATACTTAATGCAAGTTATTTTTCTAATTTGATTGCGTTCGATGAATTAAATAGGTGATGCAAGTGAAATTGACAGGTTGAAATTTTTCTTGTTATTTTCTTATATCAAAAATGCAACATTTTCGCAGGGTGCCTTAGAATGAGGTGAGAGAAATGAAAAAAACTATTAGTTAAAAAAAAAAACATTGGGAAATGGCATTTCATTTTCATTTCTTCAGTCACAAAGTGACCACCACAAAAGTACATTAACTCCCAATAAGTAGAATTCTGCCCAAGGCATTGCAAAGCATTTCTGTGAATTTTTATTTATGGCAAGTAAAGAAAAATAGAAATGAAGAACTAACGAGTTATATTTATTAAAAAAAAAAAAAAATAGTAATTATTATGACTATAACATACCACGCCCATTTTCCGAAATATTGAATTGTATCAATTTTTGCCCCTAATTAAATCTTTCGCAAGAGATTTATGTGGATTTGTTACATAATTAAATTGGATATCCAATATTTTGATTGTATTATTTTCGAAACTAAGTGGAAATGCAAGGAGTATACCAAATTAAGTAGAGTTTGTTAAAGTGTTGTCAGAGATAGTATACTTTACCAAAGTTACTAGCTTAGTTATTAAAATATTGCGCTTTCTGATTTTTTGCAAATTACCCTTGTGTGTGTTTGATTTGAATAGTTTTCAAATTTAGGGTTACTGAGTTAAAATGCAAAGTGTAAACCAAATTTGGTATATGTGTAGATAACTATTTGCTCTGGCATGTCCATTTTTCAAAAATTTTATTTATGTGTATTTCTCTCCGTAAATCAATTTTTCACGCCAAAAATTTTCTTCATTTTTTTTTATTAAAATATCAAGTGCATTGATTATTTGTATATTCCCCGTTATTGCCGTTTTTCACTCGGTCCAATACAATCTCCGAAATAGTGGCGACGCACAAATTTTTTCCAAAATCCGATTACAAATAACTACCACTTCGTTTTACGTGATCTGGTATAATTGGTTTAAGAAACAGACCTACATTAGCAAGTGTCTTCGCTCAATTAATAATTGGCCAGACGCTAGCTGTCATTCAATAGTCGAAATAAAATAATACAATTAAATTGGTTTCCACGAAAAAGTATTTAATTAAAAAGGTTTTGTTAGAGTAATTTTGGGTCGCTAAAGATGGAATGAAATTCATTTATTTTTCCATAGAAGCATTTTCAAGATACCCCCTGTTTTCGAGGTCCTTTTGCAGTTACTGCAAAAAAAAAAACTCCAGAACGGCTAATGCAACTATCTTTTTATGGGCAAAATTTCAAAGGTCAGCATTTGATGTAATATCATATTTTATGTGGATTTGGAAGCGCGCCCATATTTTTCTATAGCGCTTTTATTCGGAGATACAAAGTACTAAGGGTTTTTCATGGGGTTATCTTAGCATAAGTAGAACTTTTCTCTTTTCAAAAAAAGCTTGCAAAATTTATTAACATGCATTCTTTCTCACATTATATGTATATGACTATGACTTCGGAAAAAAGGCATCTGTAGTAGGAAATATATAAAAGTATCACTTGAATTATGTTATGTAGAACAATTTTTGTACGACTATCAGCTGAGATCAAAATAAAAGGAGTCGAGCAAAGCGGTACGGTTTCGACCCTTTGACAAAAGTTATTTTTCAATTCAATTTTCAACGTCGGCTATCAGCGATGCGTCCTCTTATCACTATATTACTTTACTCTCAAAAATTAATTAAAAAAAAAAAATCAGTATGCATATAGCGAGACGTACTCGTTTGGTATACCTATTTAAGGTTTTTTAATTACCCGCTTATCATGCTTCTCACACTTCTCGCTTGTTTTGCTAACTGCATAGCGCATAAGTTTTAATTAAAATTATTTCGCTCGCTTTTTTCCTTCTGCAGCCATTTTTTGTAACGGTTTTTATTTTTGCTCTTCATTTTGCTGTTGACGCCGCGGCCACCATCACCTTCATAACCGTCAACTGTGCCATTTTACCAATGTACCCAGCTGCTGCCATATTCTTTGGCTGTACTTTGGTTGCCATTGGTTGTAGGTAGTTAGTTTGAAATATTCGTAAAGCAACCGTCCCACCGCCACCTTTCCTTCACACCCCTTACCATCTGATGCTGCTGCCGCCCGCTACCGCCAACCTTACTTGCTTCCAGCGCTACTCCGCCATTTCCTACCGCAACTGGCTGGTTGTTATTTAACGCTGCTAGGATTTCTGTACCTACTATTGGCTAACTGATTTGTTCACTTTTTGGTGTTGTTGCTACTTTTTTGTTTTTTTTTTTTGTGTTGCGTTGTTTACTGCTTGTGTACAGACTATTTACTCCCCATACTTCCATAGCTTGTTTTTAAATAAGTTTTTGCAATGTCGTTGAATAGTGTTATGTGGCTGGGAAATACATACAATACATAACAAACAAAAAAAAACTATACATTCTGGTATGTATTATATCTATGTATATGTATGTTATGGCCGTATGTTAAAAAATAAGTTTGTATCGGTGTGTCGAGGTATATAAAAAAAAAATGTGCTTTATAACTTTTTCCCCACAACACTTTTTAATGATTAAGTATTTTTTTTTTCTTTTCATTTACTTTTTTTTATATTTTCCTCATTCGCTTTGGAGTGGCTTTTTCCAACTTCTGCTATCAAGCGCATTGTTGTATTTGTTTTGGCTGCCATGGCTGTGCACAGCATGTAATGACATTGCACATTGCAAATCATTGCGACTGCATCTGTAGACAATGAATTCTGACAGCAACAGCGAGCGTTCGCCGTGCACAAACACACGCAAACTCCGACACATACGAGTACAAGTTTAGCTATTTTCAAGCAGCAGCTCAACGATGGGTGAGTTGGCAGCAGCGAAAGACGGCAACAGGCAATAAACAAACAGCAACAGCAATAACAACAGCAGCAGAAACAAAGTAGCAACAAGCACAACTTTAAGCCACAAATACAAGCAGCATATACAGTCGCACACTTCACCGTAAGTTGCAGCGCCCTTAAGTATGCTTTTAGGTTTTTAATTTTTACACTGTATATTAAAGATAGTCTGCTGAGTCTGCCATATCAGTGTCGAAAAATGCGATGGGGTGCCCTTAGAGACAGGCCGAGCCGAGCATTGTTATGCGTATTCACATATGTATGTACGAGTAGTATGTGCAAAATGTAAAAAAAAAAAATGTATCTATGCATATACAGACATCTAATTATAGTATAAAAATGTGTAGTTTTTAGCGCACAGATATGGGTTAGGGTCGTTTCCCATGCACATCGAGCATCAAATGGAAGAAATAGGTATTGAATTTATATGCATCTGGTCGAGGGCATTGAACTGGAAGCATGCCGTAAAAGTTTTGAAGGAGAGTATTTACTGATTTTTAATAAAGAAAAAAAAACCTTACTCAAGCTGATATGTAGTCACAGTCCTGATTTAGTAAGTACTAACACAATTTTTAGAAATATTCAAAGAACTTTATGAGGTTTTTACAATTGAGTTGTATATTTATTGATTTTGTGTAAATTACAATTAAATTGATTGGTAGGTTATTTTAAACACGAACATCGTTATCCAATTTTTGGTAAAAAACAAAGTCTAATACATTGCAAAAAAAAAAAAACACAAATTGTCAAGTATAAAAAAGAGTTTATTTCCTAAATGTGAATACAAATTCTTCTTTGTTATATTGCATTAGAAATAACTTTTATTTTATACATTAAAAAATAAAACACAAAAATTAGTTCAGTAAAAAATAAAACAAAAACAAATTTTTTTTCCATGCAAGCAAAAACTATAAAATAAGTGTTATTTTCCAAACACAAAGTGAAACTGAAAAATAACTATTTTTCCAGAGCAATACATAAAACTTAAAAACAATCTATTTAAAGGTATTTTTTAATAATAAGTAGCGAGTTATGTTCTCCAATCTCATATTTGCCATTTTTTTCAACCCAGTCAATGATCCTAAAACGAGAGGCGTTGAGCTCGGAACGAATGTTTTAATCGAACTAATGGTAGTTACTAAATACATTGCGAAATTCCAATTTATAATAAGTCAAAATTTTTTGAGAGCGATATTCTTAGCATTATTCAAATTGCTGATAAATATTTTATTTTTATGGTTATGTACAAATAACTAATTGAATAAATTTCTGTATTAAAAAGAAAAGTTATGATTGCTAAACTACTGTTTTGCTAAATAATGTTTTTCAAAAATATAATTTGCAAAAATTCTGCTCTGTCGAAATTCGGATTTTCCAAACTATGTATTCGAAATGATGAAAATTAATACGCGCTTCTCTTCTTTGTCCGTATTTTTTCAAATTTCGAATAAAAAACATTATGAATAATCGGGCTTTAAATACCTGACACAATTTTTTATTTATTTATTTATTTTTTTAAATAAACAGTGCTTGCTATACCCAATAAAATCAGTTAGTATAATATGTATTCTTCATTTTTAAACTCTCCCTAATTAAATTCTTCGCTAACAGATTTTTGCGAATTTGCTACATGATTTAGTTAAACATCGAATATTTCGATTTTGTAAATAACTATTATAAAATTTTTGTGTATTGTGTAAAAAACAATTTCAAAAGTCAAATTAGGGTAATTTGTCGCTGTTTCAAGCTTCCATTTTATTATACTATTATTGAACGGGCTATAAAACTGAAGTTAACTTGCTTCCTTAGTCAAATAATGTTTGAAACTTGGATTTAACCGGTGTTTGTTGTAAATGAAAATATTTACTCAAAAACCACCAGACGCAGGTTAATAAAATATTTCCTAACACTTCATATAAAAAAAAAACCAGAACAAATACGACTTCCATACGTATGAAAATAACAACAAATATATGTACTCAACATAATTTGTGAATTAGCATAGATAGAAAGAACATCGTTCATATTTTCTTTGTTTTTTTAGGCATGATCGAAAGAGATGTATTTTAGAGTTTTAATTGATTACATTGAATGCTATTCCGTTTTGTCACACATTTTGTGTTATGAATTGTAGGGTTTCAATTTGTTTAGTTAATAATACACTTTTTTTATTTAAACCATGTTAATATAATATTATGTCGGCCGCCTTGTCGTGCCTAAATCCTGGATGGGACAATTAAGAATAAAAATTATAGGACAGTTTTTTTCTCACAGCTCTTGCAGCTCGGCTGGCAATGCCAAACTTTCAAGTCTATATATGCCACAAAAAACTTATCACAAAAGTCATTCATCGATCGGTCCCTCAGTTTGAGTTACAACATCCAGACGTACACCACAAATTGTAAGGGAAGTTTGGCTAGAAATCAAGCTATGGTGTAAGCGCCAAATTATTATTATATTATTAAGCGGCATTATTCGTTTTAGGTAGAGAACTGGTCAAACAATTGACCTTGTCTGAGGTCAATAATAGCTGGGCATTGTCTGGAACAACTTCAACATTCAGTTATCTAGCATCCTAGCAAGTGGTTTTGTTGTAGATATTTTTCACACCGGAATCTTTGCTTTTATTAGAGCTCTCACATTTTCAATTGAATTTGCATCCGGACTTAGCAAAGGCCAATCAATCTATTGTATGCGACTTTCTATTTTCCAGGTCTTCGTCCATTAAGTTATAGCGCAGACTTTAGAAAACGTGTTTTGTATAGTTTTATCATAACGTCGAGATTTTGTTAAAAGACAGTCAAAGTACTGAATCCCTTTTCAGAACCAGCAACCGTAAGCATAGACTATTTTGTGAAACACATTAGGAATATTCTCAACCCATTGCATACTAGCAGAGTGCTATAAAGGAATGTTTGAGCTTCAGTAATTATTTGGCACATAAATGCTATGAATGAACCAAATTAATTTTTGATTTGATGTATACCTTGGTATTGCAAATATGCTATTTATGCCCATCCAATGGATTGAGAATATCCTTATTGTATATCATTTCGAAGTAGACAAATATTTTGATGGTGGTATATTCTAATACTGAAGTGTTTCATTCTGCTCTCTAGATATCCACATATGAGTGTACAGTGGCTATCAGTGAAATGCTTCCAAATGAAATATTTAGTAAAATTCAATTTCTCCATTAAAATATCATTAGCAGAAAACAGTAAATATGTAACAAGATTGTAAATTGTAAATTATATAGTTTTTTTAGAACAATGAAGAATACTTCCTCAAAAACAAATAAAAAACAAAATGTAACTTGAACAAGCAAAGAAAGGGGCTAAATTTGGTAGAATTTGAGAGCGTAGTTTCAGAGATATACCGATTACTCTAAACTGACTAATGCCACGCCCAATTTTCCAAAACAAATTACCCACGATCCCTTTCTACTGCTCAACTTTGTATTGCAAATTAGAGGAAATTCTCTGTAATAGTCACCAAAATATCGCAATAATTCGATTTTCACAAAACACCGTTACGTGGGTGTGGTTATTGTCCGATTTCGCCCTTTTCCTTCCTTGGGTTTGTGGACAATATGACAACCCTAACTTACCAACTTCTTCAAAAATCTCTGCTAAATACTTCGGCCTCTTCGAAGTCTAAGGAAGCCGTTGATTTCTTCTATGCTCTTGCGATCCGAACAGCAGATTGGGCCGGTAAGTTGAGACCCTTGAATTATTGAAATAAATTATATTCTAATTCAATTCATTGTTTTTTTTATTTTCTCCGCTCTACGAAAAACCGGCACAGCGCTTTTTCCTAAGCTCATCATGTGTTTCGTCGAGATATCTCAATATTTACTCGAATTATGCGATGTACCGACGGACGGAAGGGCAGATATACATGGTATATGTATATCATGTCTATATCTATCTCGGATACTTTGGAAAAAAGAAAAGCAGCTTGTTATTCAAAACTCGAAAAGGCATCCCACATAAATATTTTCTGCTTTCTTTTACTAGTTATTAATTTGTTCGCCTGCGACCTTCTTTTTGATAGGTGAAGAACTGCAAGAATCCTCCGGTCGGTGGTGATTCTCGAATGCGTGTTGATCAGACATTGCCCTACAGAAAGTCATCCGATTAGGCTTAATGTAACTTCCTGCCCTCTTTGTCGCAGCTGCTGAGAGGATGGCATGATGGAGTCATTTTAATACTGCCCTGAGCTGCGCTTTTTTCACGCGGCTGAGGTTCTGGCAAGTTGCCTCTCAGTTCCTAACGCCGACGAGTAGCTCTCAGGTGTGGAAGTCAGCTGTATGCGGAATTTTTTTACAGGCCCGCAGTATTTCTCCTAGAAATTTTTCTGTTACATTTTATGTGGTGGTATCATAACGTACAACATGTCTAGGTTAGTCCATTGCGGGGACTAACACAACAACCTGGCACTCACTATCTGCAATCAAGCAAACGCTATATTTTTCAGGAATTTTTAGGACTTGGTTTACGGGGCAGGTATATTTTGCTCAATCTATCAGATAATGCGAAGGAAAAAACCAAGGCGAATTTATAGAAGGTGTTGGCATAAGAGCAGTTGATTTGATTTTTTTTTTATTCACCTACATGTATTTTGTTTTTGCTTTTGCGTATGAGCTTTCAAAAGCCGTAAAAGTCGTAAAAGCAAAAACAAAATGTATCTAAATTTTGACAACTCTTACGCAGAAACCAAAACAAACTGCATAGGAATTTTGTAGTTGCATTTATAACACCACCTTGTATGGATTCGCCTTGGAAAAAACTTTTTATAAATTTGATGGGTACTTCACTCTCTTTTTATATATGTATGTATGTATGTACATAAGGTTTTGTATATATGCATCATAAGTTGCCTACTTGAATACAAGTGTGTTAGTATTCACATAACCTATCGGGGCATCAGATGTATATACATACACAAAATTATCTGTGTATGTATGGAAGTATTTTGTTTATGCACAAACACACACACACACACACTTGGCATATCTTTCAACAAGTTCAATTACCTTCCGTTTGATGGAAGTGGAAATCCGTCCAATGTCCATGAAATTTGCGGTGTTGGATTTCCGGCTGCTGAACATTTCAAGCTCACAGCCGGTCCCGGCTGCAGTGTTTGTTCGATGAAGCTGTATAACAGTACGGGCGGTGCATCTAGAATGAAATTGCAAACAAAAACAAAAAGAAAAACATCAAATAAGTTGTTTGTGTGGAAAATTGTGAAAATATAGAGAGAAAAAACCACCGCAGACAAGTGAATGAGCGCGGCATAAGTGAATGGATGAACAAATGACTGAGTGCAAATGAATGAAAGCAGCGAATGAGAATGACAGAGAAACGTACATACCATAAAAATTATGTATGCAAAATAAAGCATACAAAATATTTGCATATAATATTTAACTTTGCTTTTGTTTACGCTCTTTTATTTATTTTCAACACTTTGTTCGCATGGATATAGGGTATACTAAAATTATGTAAAGTGAGCGATTCAAAAACTATTAAAAGTATTTGTAGGCAGCTGCAGTAGAAGTTCGGCGAAGTATCGAGCATTTGATATATTCTCAAAGGCTACGGCTGCCGCCGTTTGCAAAAGCCCTGTATGCAAAATTAAGATTATTTTTTTTTTTATTCACAATATAACAGTTTTCGAATTTGTCACATCGCTGATATCTACACACACGCATTTGTAAATGTGTATAAATGTTATATTTGCATTGCTAAATGCCAATTCAGCTGGTGTGATTTATTCGCTGTTATTTTGAGATTCAAAAAAATCACTGCTGTACTTTTGGATTTATCTTCATAGACAATTTAATTGTTTGCTTGTTTACAAATCAGAAGCATTGACCAGATACACTTTTTGTTTTTTTTTCACTTTGTTATATAAAGCCTATTTGAAAATTCTGTAAAATGTTTAAATATAGAAAAAGATAGTGTAAATAAAATTCCAAATAACAACTCGTCCATCATTTACGTACCAGCTTTAGCTATGTACATACAAATGTTGCTTTGAATATATATATATATATATATATATACATATATAAATATTGGTTTGGTCATGCATGACATGTCTTGCAGAAAGCTCCGGGAACTATATTTATGGGGAAAAATTTGCTACTTAACTATTAAGACTGCTATAAGTCTTAAACTAGACTCTTAATCTACAATGTCGGATTCCATACTTCGGGTAGAGATTTATGTATTTTTATAGAAACAAATTTTGTTTAATTTGTGCTCACAAGCCACATAATGGCATGGCAGCAGTCTAAAATAACTGTTATGATGGGGGATGGAAATATGGCCGCGTAAAATAAGACCGCTATCAAAAAAATTAAATAAGAACGCGCGCTCTTTTCTACATTTTTGAATCTCGGAATCCATGTGTGAGTTGAAAATAAGACCGCGTAAAAGATGGCTAAAATTCAAAAATTAAATTAGTCCCCAGTCGTCAAACCTTAGAGCCTGCGAGCTAATTTGATAATAAGAGTCGCTGAGCAAAATGCCATGCGGTCTTAATTTTCGCGGTTTTAGTTCTTGGAGCCGTTATGATGTATTTAATTATTATTATGACGAATATTTATTTATTTATTTATTTATTTATTTTAAGTCAAATGAAACAATTTTTTTTTTACTGACTATAGAGAACAATTACTTAGGAACTAGTTAAAATAATTATACAGTAGGCTCCGGACTGCTCCAGGCGATGAAGACGGGTCCAAGTTCGGAACATTATTTAATTCAGACAATGTTCTTGACATGGGAGCAAATTTGATCTACTCAAATTTGATCTACTCAAATTTAGGATGCTCAGTGTAAAACAAGGGGACGTGTTGGCGATTCCGAGCGGGAGTGAAAAAGTTTAATTTCCCCAGTAGGGCAGGGCAGTCAACTTAATATTTATTTGTATTAATCGATATATGTGAATTTGAAAACATACATACATGTATACATACATATTTATTGTAAATGGTTCATTAGTTAACGAAATATAATGGCGCGTCTGTGGAGAGCATGCTATTGACTAAAAAATAGCAGATATTTCATCAAATTGTTTAAAAATCCAGTCAAATTTTGCTGGTATCTTTTTGTAACCTAAATACCATTTCTGTTTTTGTTGGTATTCAGATATTTGAGATTCTCTAGGCACTTACAAGGGAGTTAAAAATTTGAAAATTCGAAATTACTTTTTGAGCCATACAGCCACTTCGACGATGTCAAATATACTGGCTGAAAATATGAGTAGTATTTATGGTCTTGATACTGTAATATCCAATCACTCGCGATTTTGATTTCGTCGATTCCATTCCGGTAATTTTGATATCAAAGATGCAGCTCGCTGTGGAAAGCAAATTGTCGAAATTATCGAAAAAATCATTGAAATCATCGGGTCCGACCATCATGTAAGCACTGCTTCAATTACCCAGGAGCTAAACGTTGCAAAAAAGCCACTTAGAACCATTTAAATAAGACTGAATACAAAACGGAGCTCGTTGTATGCTTGCCACTCGAGTTAGCGCGAAAAACCCGCATGAACCTAATTTTTATCTGCGAATCGCTACTGATCCGCCACAAATCGATCAATTTCTGGGAGGTTCTTATTTATCTATCTTATAGTCCGGATCTGGCACCAAGTGTTTACCAACTGTTCCTGTCTAGGCCAATGATTTTGCTAGTGAAAAATTCGCCTCAAGAGAGGCTTGGTAATTTGGCTGTCAAAGGTTTTTTTACCAATAGCGACGAGGGTTGTTATGAGTGTGGCATTATGAATTTTTTTCCCCAAATGTCAAGAAGTTATCTAACAAAACGGTGCACATTTGACCTAAATCGGAACATTCTAACTATGCTAAATAAAAACCTTTTATATATATTTTCACTAGTTGAGACCCGCGACTTTGTCTGGGCTGCTTACCACGTTTCCATATAGTTACAGAAGATTTTGTTAAGCAAAAAATGCAGCTTCGATAAATTAAAAAACAGTGCCTTGTAGTAAAGATGAAGTAGACTCTAAAGTTAGTAGATAAATTTTGACATAATTTTCCATGTGATATTTGCCAAAAATAGCTGCAACTTACTTGAGGTCCAATTTTATATCTAAGTCGGAGTGTGAAAGCTTTTATAATCGCACCCGCAGCATACTTTTCCAAGATTATTAATTCGGTGACATAAATACGATATTTTTATTCCTGCGCCATCTGCAGAATTCATTTTTCGTAAAAGAACTTCGTGTGGCAACCACATTATACCTTTCTAATTTCAACCATATCGGATCACAATCAGAGATTTTCTAAATAACTCACCTCTACCTAGGTAACGCATTTTTTTTATAAAAACATTTTTTATTGTATATGCACCACACCTTTCTATTATCATCAACATCGGACAATAAATATGAATTTTTTGAATAACTCGATTCAAGCGTCACCTAATCGATTCACATTTGGTAAAAGTATTTCTAGTTGCACCCTTTCTAATTCCATCATAAATACAAATTATCTGAATAACTCGCCTTTATTTGTTCTGTTTGCATTATTACTTATTTGGGTTTTTAAAAACTGTATGGGTTATGGTTTTTATACATTATAGAAATCACGAGGATCGTGTGATCCCAAACCAATTTTAGATATGCTATTTGCAATCCCACACCTTTAGAATGTTAGCAAAAATTGGAGCACTCACAGGCATTAATTCTAACACTATGCGGGTTCGAATCACAAACAAGCCATCTGCCATTCTGCCTTGAGAAAACTTCACACAAAAATTATCTGCCGTTCGGAGGCAGCGCAAATCTGCAGGTCCTCCAATTTGAGGTACCACATCAAGACGTACGCCAAAAATTGGACGATAGTTAGGCTATCAAGCTATATGGTGTATTTTTATTGAAAATAAATCATTTCAACTATAAAAAACTAGCATATTCAATGGGTGAATTTGGATGAGTACTGAATACCCATATGCGTTTAAAAAATGGAATACAAAGGTAGACACTCATTTTAATCGAATTTTAATTTCTTTAATTCCTAGTATTCTACTGGCCAAGGCAACTCAGTGTGTTTTAGTAATAAAATATGAAAAAAGTAAATTTTTAAAAAAATTGTTTGAAGAGCCTCTAAACGTTCGGTATTAATTATCCATATGCACTTTTATCTACATACATATGTACATATATATATATATATACATTGGTGCACAAACAATTTGCTCGTCAATTCAATCGTATGCCAGTTTTCAAATATTGCTGTTCAAACTGCGCATTGCAGAACAATAAATTTGCACTTGTGTTAGGTCATATTGAGGTCATTGCCCGCTTAAATAATGTTGGTGGCTGCCAACATGCTTTGCTAGGAACACTAGTAATTAAGTCTTCGAAATTGAAAATGATGCAGTGAGGCAAATGTTAACATATCTAGACATATTCAGAGGCATACTATTTTGGAACGTGAATAAATTTACGCAATTGTTTTTATTAAAAAAACGAAGTTATCATCAAAAATATGTAGTAAACAAGTGATAGGGATAATATATTTAACTTTAGTGCTACTAGGGTACCTACTACAAGAAATTCTTGCTTATAAGTATTAGCTGATATTTCCATCTCGGTATTTAGCTTAAATAAAAGAAGGAAAAAATTGTGTTATTTATGAACAAAAATAATTCATATACTAATTGTTTTGATAACTACCAAGTAAAAATGGTATAATAACTATTGTTCGATATTTGTAAGTGCAAAAACAGCAAAATAATTACCTATACCCTGAAATATCAATTCGCCTATTTGTTTGACCGCAAACCAGTGCCACAGTTGTAAAGGTATCTGATCGAAATTTGGTTGGTAGATGTGTTTTATAATGTTTTTTTTTTTTAATTTGCCAGAACCAACAAGATCAGACGACTTACAGCTGCAATACAACTGATTATTCAGATATGCGGTTTTGTATTATAACTCCTACAGTAAAGAAGCTAAAAATATGAAATTTGGCATTCCTGACACTAACAAAGTTCATCAACTATATTTACAACAAATGTTAGTCCGCAAAATAATTTTGTCAGAAAAACTAAAACAAATACTGGTGGGTGTACCACCACGTAGATTTTATTTATTGGTAAAAGGAATGCAAACAAAATTTTTATTGATTAGATCAATATTGATAAAAAGCGATGCCATTCAGCGCAAATATTTAAGGGGGTGTTCCAGTGTGTGTGGAACAGTGAGAATTAATTGTAGGAAAACGACTGAATATTTTTAAATCGGTTTTTTCATTTTGTTTACTCACTTTTTAATTATTAACAGGATTTTTTTTTTTTGGTTTTCCAAATTTATTCACATTTTAGTTATGTGGCCTTGACTCTGCCCTTGGCAAAAAAGAAGAGGGTGCAAGGAATAATCTGAAACAAAAGCATGAGCTAAATCATCATTTTTAATCTCTTCCTTACACAGTCGCGCAAGCGTTTTCAATAATTGAAATTTTTTTAGAAATTATAGATTTTTGACGGAATTTTTTTTATTTTTTTTAAACTGTTCACCCGCCCTCTGAAAACAAGCCTTTTCAGGAGACGCATTTAACGCGCGGCTGTGTTTAAAGCTCAATAACTCCTAAAAGAAGGCAGAAATGACTTTAAACTTTTACCAGCGTATTTTTAACATCATTTAGATGAAGAATGCGCAAAAAACAAAAACAAAATTGAATTTTTTCTAATGTTCAAAAAATCAATTTAAACAAACTTTGGAAATAATATGAAATCCAACCATCCAGAAAAATGTATACTAGTAATAACTTCAACATTTAAAATTCCCGAGATATTGTTGGCAACGGTTGTCGCTTGCGGACAAATCAAACTATTAATAATCTATATATTTGAAAATGGGTCGTGGTTTGTTCGAATGTCTAAAACTTGAAAACGATTGAACCAAATTAGATACTTCTTTCTGCGCGTTTGTTTGTAATTGCTACGCAAAGGTATAGAAAAGGAAAAGTAGCAAAATTCTCAACAAGTGGCGCTACAGGCGCACATTAAATTTTCAGTTCAAATCAAGTTCGACAAGTCGGTTCGTATCGACGAGGACAAGGTTCATACTTTTAATTTAGAGAGGGTTGCCACCTGTTGGGTAAGACAAATTTAATTCAATTACACACAAACTATATGTGAGAGGAATGCGAAACCGAAATGTGTTTTCTCGATGGATATGCAAAGGGCAATTATTACAAAATTATAGACAGGACTACGTCTGCGGTATTTACTATCCGATTTTATTCAAATTCAAAACACGCATTAGCTGGAAATTTATAAATATTTTATTTGAATTTAATCGATAGGTATCGCCGGGGCCGAGATGTAATATAATGTACATAATACGAAATTACGAAAACTCCAGATCAAATATTTTTCACAATAAAAAACCATCAGATTCACTAAAAATATTTTCTTCTAAAAATGTAACCGCTATTTTTAAATTTATATTCCAAAACGGTCTTTTTTATCAGATATAAAAACCACTACTTACAAAAACAAAATCGCATTCTTTCAATTTGAAGGGTGTAGTAAAGCGCGCCGGGTCAGCTAGTTATGTACTTACATATATAAAAAATCATCAAATAATGATATGGAAGGTTTACCTTAGTATGTGCTATATCTTTGAAATCGATTTTTTTTAATATTTAATTTTCGAAAATTAAATTTTCTCCAGCAAACCAGCGTTATGTTCAATTTTGGAAAACAAAGGTCACCCAGACTACGGTTTCTGGTTATATAATATAAAGTTATCAGGTTCCTACCACGCTTGAACCTTCGTGGTATTTGTTTTATCCACTTAAAAATATGTTTACTTTAGTATTCACGTAAGTTATGTATGTACACGTTTTATTTTTTGCATACATATTTATTCAAAAAAAACATGATTATGCACAATTTATTGATATGAATATTTATGTCTGAAGCTTTGGGCGATGCGGAAATGAGAATAATTTCCATAGTCATTACTCCATACAAAATTGAATAATTTCCGTTCAGTTAAATAAGTGTTCGTACATATGTATATGTGTTTGTGTATTTTAGCAACAGACTACAAAACAACTACAACAAACCGGAAATTGAACGAAAAGCTATTATACTGAACGAATATTGTTCACCACAAATCAAACAAATTTTAAGATAATTATTATGGATCAACGTACATATTTATTTGCGAACATGGCGATAGATTGGGGGAACTTTTTGTACGATGAAAATAGCTTAAATTTTCTGGGATATATGTATAGATGATGATGTCAATCTTGTTAGAAGTTGGTTTAAAAAGATTGTTATAAAAACAGATACAGAGTAAGGACGTCATAGTTGATTCGCCACGCTCATTTTCAAAATATTTTTTTTTAATATCAACGAAAAACTGACCAATCTTAAATTTCAACTTGATCGGATAAGTCAACAATGTAAAAGCAATTGGATAATAAATGACAGCAATTGAATGGTAATAAAATGGCACATAAACGATTCAAATTTCAATAAGGAGAAAACTTAAAATACAACACCATTTCTGTAAACTTGTATATTTTATATTTTCTTCTTATAAGGAAAAGTCAAGTTATTAATACAAAAGTCGATAGATAAAATAAAATAAGTGCTGTGAGTGGCCTTATGAAAATGATATATGTATGTATGTGCAGGTAAGTCGCGAAATGAGACTAAATAAATGCATTGTATACAAACTGCATAATATATACTCATAATTACGTATGAAAGCTATAAATTTTCGTATGTCATTTCAATGAAAGTAGTACGTAAATTATATTCAGTATCACATTGGAAAATTATTGCGAGTTGCAATTCGCTAAAATCCTATTTAAATATTTTGGACATAACTAATTGCTGTTGCCTTCTCCGCATTGCTGCAAATTACAAAACGTTGTGCAAACATCATATTATTTTTAAAGTATAACTTCTTTAGCGGCATGAGAGTGATTTTTTACATCGCGTAACGAAGATCGAGTCGATTACGCGTTACGAAGTCAAAGACATGACGCTTATATGAGAAAAACCGAACATACATACTGAGGTAGCGGAATATCAATGTGTATGTATGTATGTATCATCTATGTATATATATCAATGTACTATGTTCGTCCATCAGCTCATACATACATATAGATGTGTGTAGCTTGGGTTTATTTCGGCACAAGTTCAGGACCATTTGAGGACAAGCCCTGGATAATTTCAGCACGATTTTCGGACTACATATTTCGGGACCATTTCCTGACCTTTCAATAGCACGGAGCAGGTTCACCACTATAACTGCTACTAATCCTACTTCTACTACTATAACTAATTACTACAACTACTACTAGTATTATTTCTAGTTCTACTACTACTCCTAAATGCCGCTACTACTAATTACTACTACTACTTCTAATTGCTACCACTGCTACTACTACTACTATAACTTTTATTACTACTATTACTACTACTACTACTACTAACTACTACTACTTTCACTTAGCCTACTAGTGCTACTACCACTAATTACTACTACTATTTTTTACACTTTTTAATGAGCTTATTGTAATAAATTTCTAAAGAAATTTATAATCGAAAGTTAAATATTAATTAATATATATGAAATTATTTAAAATCAGTTAGAGCCTAAGATTATTTTAGTTGGAAATTAAGACAGCAAATTTGTATGAACCTTCACATATAAGAATAAATGTAAATGTCAAATATCTATAAACCTGCGAATAAGCACTGTTGCTTCGCGGGTTGCATTTAAGTATTTTAAGTCTTATTGTAAACGATTAACGAATAATAAACGAAAAAGAAAATAATGCTACGGCCTCAATTTTTACTAATGATCCTACTTGTTTATATTAATTTCTGCCTATATTTTTTACTAAAGCAACTACCAATTACTGCGAGTATTTTGACTAATTTCTACTACTATTTTTAGTAATGTTCCTACTAACTATTACTACTATTTTTACTATTTTGCATTATTTTTACTACTATTTTTTCTTATTTCTGTTACTAGTTTTACTAATGCTACTACTAAATACTACTACTATTTTTACTAATTTCTAAAAATTTCTGTTACTATGGTATTAATGCTCCTACTAATTACAATGGCTATTTTTACTAAGCTTTACTACTATTTTTACTAATGCTACCACTAATTACGTATACTATTTTCTCTACTACTTTTTTGCTAATGCTACAACTATAAGTAATTACTACTACTATTTTTACTAATGCTTTCACTAAGTACTACTAACTGCTTTACTACTATGTACTACTACCACCACTACTACTTACTACCAACGGCTTCTACCCCTACTACTTCCATATTTAACTCTCTATCTCTTTACGGAGTCGGCAAAGAGGGTTTACTTCTGGCTCGCGCTTTTAGGTGCACAAATGTTATTCACTTAATTTTCTTAAGTCGTTAAATTGCTACTGTTTCCCGTTACTTTTACACATATAAATAAGTACATTTACATAAGTATTTATATATTGGCATTCTGCGATTTGGGTATTTTAATTTAACCATTCACAACTTTTTTGTTTGTCCATTGATACACAGCACTAATAGCTCGGTTTTTCATAAAAGAAATATATTTTTTCCCTTGTTTGAGTTTATAATTTTTTTTGAGTTTGTCATAAAAAGAATCCTGAACGATTAATCAAATTCATAAAAGCTGTTTGGCTCAGTGAAAAGTGATGTGTGTATGTAACTTTTATGGAAAACTGCTTCGTAGATATGCGTGATTAAATGGAACGGCGTTTTTACCTGAATATCAGTAAATTTCAAATATATCGAAAAGCCAGGAGGAATATTTGGCAGACAATGAGTTTTTAACCTCGCAGTTTTAATTTGGCATTAAAGCAAACAATAGGAACTTTTACTAAACTTCGAGGTTTTTTAAACTACAACTTCCTGCAAGACACATTATAAAGTGATTTTAAAGGAACTTTAAAATCTGTGTATTCACTTCAACGTGATTTAGTGTTATTTATTGAAAATATATGCTAACATTAAATATTTTTTAAGGAAAGTTGATAGCCGGCAGCAGGTACATTCGAGGTAGTTTCACTAACCACATTTGAAATTTGAATGCATGCACACTAGTGGCATAAATATATGGATAGAGGTACAGTGAATTAAACTATTGACTACGTGATGATATTTTTATAACATTCGCAATGTTTTATTTGATATCGTTTTTCCATAAAATTCACTGTGGTAGTATTTTCGAAAATTTTAAAAGCCATTGCCGGAAAGGGCGAGTGCACCTTATTTCTGTTATGGGGTGTCAAATTGTATTTCTACTTATTTAATTGGATATTCATCCAATGGCTTCTAGTTTGCATCTGATTGGCAAAGTTTTTCAGGTTTCGGCAAAGTTGTTCAGATGGCTTATGTTTGATCTGCGGAAAACTTAAAAAACGAATGGTGTAGTTCGATTCCCCATATTAAGCACTTCCGCGGCTTTATACTTAACTAATTTCACAGAGCAAGCCTTTTTAGTGACGTTAGAACTGAAATCATTCCAAGTTCCAGCTACAGCCTATTCACTTTGGTGTATTCCATTCAATCGAGTCAATCGTCACGCGAGCTTCTCGATACTTAATTTAAATTTACGCATTTTGATACTTTGCAATTGTGCGTGTAGTGTTTGTTTTTACTTTGGACAATGAGATAAACTCTACGACATTTCTAGCGAGAACCCAATTGTACTCGATTTATCGGCTTCTGGAGTATCGAAATACTCGAGAAAGTGCGAGCAGAAATCGAAAGCCCTACAAATTCTGACTCTCTTTTGAGAGTTTCTACCAATTTTCATATTCTTCTTCTGTTTTGTATTGATTCAGATGTGACGAGACATCCTTGAATGATTTGAGAGTAATGAGTCATCTGGGAATTATAGAGAAAAATTTCTTAGACCAATACTTCATTTCCTATACCCGACAAACCGTAAATAACCGCAAACCCAATCGAGCATCACTAAGGGACCCTTTCGGTATCTTATTCCTATGTGACTTGTTTCCTTGGCGGAAATACAATCAAAATAATTAAAACAAAAATCGCAATTTCTTCCGCATACAGAACCAAGTAATTCAAATGGCACCGTGTGAACATACCCTAACTATGGAAATTTTTAATCAATAAGAAATAGCAGTTAAGTTTAAATTGAGCATTTTTATCCATCGTCTTACCTCCCAACTGTAGCTCCGCCGTCGCTTGAAATGTGTCTCCCTCCGGTCGCCTCACCACGCATTGATACATGCCGCGGTTTTCACGACTCACACGCGTCACCATCAATGTATCTTCTATACGACCCGATGATGGCAGTTGTCGGCCATCTTTATACCAAAGTATATTCTGCATCCCCACCGGACTACCATTACTCGTCACAATGCAACGAAACTCCGCATTGCCGCCCATATGAACGCTCAATATATTCGGTGAGATCTCTACTTGTATGGGTGTGGCTACCGATAGGCGTAATTCTGCGCTCGCTTCACCACCCACATTGCTGGCGGTGCATTTGTAGACACCGGAATCTTCGCTCGTTACGGCTTCAATTGCGAGTATGGGGCCAAGCAGGCGTACGCGTGGACCGCTAAGCACAGGCAATGGACCGGGACCGTTATGGGTATACCAGCTGAAAGAGGAACGAGAGTTAAAATGTGCATAAATAATGTAGAAATCGTGAATGTATGTATTCATAAGCGGATATACTTGTCAATTTAATGAGCATTGCAAGTGTTAATTAATTTTGCATATTGTGAAAAGTGAAATGCATAAAGCTTCGATTTTCTGATGCATGCAATATTCTGCTGCGTACTCATATATGTATATCGTTTGTATTTTTCTCCCGCACGCAATTCCATTAAGTGCTCTTTCGTATTTGCATTCATGCAGCACTTCATTTTTAATTGAAAATCATGCGTTTTTACTCCTACGTGCATCCATGTCTAGAATATACATTTTTTTTTTTGCAGAGCTCAAAATCATTTGCAGTGTGGAGTACTTTTATTTATTATTATTATCCCTTTTAACTTATGTATTTTAAACAACTGCGGAAATGCTTTTTAAACCACTTCTCATCTTCCCTGTAGCCTTTGATATGATAACTCGAACTCTGTTTTATTTCAGTGATACTACGAAGAAATCAATAGGTTTTTCAAATTTAGAAATTGTAGAATGGTTAATGGGCCGTTTACATAGAACTTTCCTCGCTTTGCTTGGCAGTTCGAACTTTAACAACAAAGCGTGAGGCGTAGACGGTCAGCTACATAGAACGCTTTGACAGTTTCTGCGTTAGTAGTATATGATGAGTTGCGATTTGTGTTTGTTCAGAGTGTTTTGCTTAAAGATAGAATAAAAAAATTAATTTTACTGATATGAGGAAGTAGTAGTAGTTATGCTACTAATGTTTGAAATTCGCGAGTGTCTGTAGTGTGTATACGCACGCCAAAATAAAAATAAAATGAAAATGATAACAGCTGATCGCCAAAGCGTACAAAAGTTGAGAGTTGCCCATAATTTTGCTTCGCTTTGCTTTGCTCTACTTTTCTCGCCTTGTATTTAGCAGGACTCATATAACATCATGTGTTGAACTTATCTGTCAAAGCGAAACTCTGAAGCAAAGCAAAGCAAAAGTTCTATGTAAACGGCCCATAAAGGAAGCATTTTTTGTCGAAACTATTCAAATAATACATACAGAAAACAGCCTTCAGGCTACACGCCGTTCATTATACTTTTATCATGCTCTTTTTAACATGTAATTTGATGCTACTGATAAGAGTTAATTAGTTTGGCCGCGCACTGAAGAAGAAGCCAGGTGTTCCACTATCAATACATTCCTCCCAAATTCCTAACACTCTATTCTGGCGAAAGCGGGCAGATAGAAAAAAAATTCCTTCTTAGGAATAACAACATTACATTATAAATATTACGTGCGAATCATATTCAGGTATAAAGCCCTATCAGATGTTCCAAAATTGGCCAATAGTCCTATCTGTGGAACTAAACCAAAATAAGCTTACTGTTAGCCAGCCATCCATATGCACCCATCTCTTGCTGGTGGCGTCGTTGACGGAAAGGGTTGATAAAACTGGGTTCGGATCAATCACAATTTAGCAAACCCCACTCTGGCCGATGGTCAGTTCCCAAGTAGTCACGGGATCTATTGCTTCAAATATTTGGCTTTCTGTTGCAGCAAACGCACACCACTTTACCTAGACATTCTTCGTATTCATCAGAAAAGTAAGATTATATCCGTTATGATCACATTGACCGAGTATCATTGTCATAGCCACCAGCAAAGATCCTCCCGTGTGCAAACCCAAGTTCAGCATCAGCCTCAGGGCTATTGCGCGCTATTGCTTTAAATTTGTTTGCCATTAAAAAAAAATTCAGATCGATCGTTGGACCAAATTCAACAGTACTATCTGCAGTGCTATCAATATTTTTGTTTCACGTGTGTTTCACAGCACTGTCGCACTGAGGACATGTTCGGCAGGTATAGAGAGGGGTTGTGTCTCCAGCTATCTGAATAAAAAATAAAAAAGACCTAAAATGTCTCCTTTAAAATTCACATCGAGCAATGGCGCCGTATTATGTATGGTAGCAACCACTCTAAAAAAGTCTAATCTTAGGAAGAGGCGCTTCGGTTCTGAGATCTTAACTATTTGCATTTCCATTCCCAAGATTTAGTCATGAAGGATGAAGTCGCGTCTAGCATGCTTGTATACATATAATGCAAAATTAAAGTTTTTCACACTTAGTGTTTTAATTTTATTAGATAACTAAAGCTACTGATTTTACATGGATTTCATATAATAAAATTTTATAAATTTTAGATATTTCTTATAAAAATTGTATGCAATGATTTGCCATTTTTCTATAGTTACTAGTTTCTGACTTTTTTTCTTTTTATATCAGCCATTTCTTTTTAAGACTCAGTTAGTTATTGGCTTATCTAGGAGGTAAAAAAGTGGGAGCCAGTTGTAGAAAAACTTCTTTTTTTTTAAATAACACTAATTTTAAAAAACTCTCATAACCACGATAAAGTGACAATCCAATCCAATGAAAAATTGTCCGCTAAGTCCAAATATGATAATCGTGTGCTCCGATAGCAGGTCGGTTTACGAGATATTTAAAAAAAATTAGTTTTTGGCGGTTTAAATAAATAAGTAGCCTTAATTTGTAATATTTTCGCCTTTAGTGCACCGATTTTTTAATTTTTTATTTTTATTATAGCAATTTAAATAGTTTTTTATAAAACAATATTAAAATGCGCTAAGAAAAGTTGGAAAAGTTTTGTAGTATGAAACTTTATTGATATTTTCAGACATTTACTTGGTACTTTTTTTTTAGTCGAACACTGGTATAAAAAAAAATGGCAATCGGGAGTTGAAGTAAAAATTAACTTGTTTTTTCTGCTCAGAAGAATTATTTTAAGTTTAAGAGGCCCTTCTACCCTCAAGGCCCAAACAAAATTGAGTGTTTTTTTGGGGAATAAATTGCAAAGGAATCGATTTTTTTTAAGCTACATCTTCAAATTTTAGGTTTGAAGAAGTTGTAATCAGTTGAGTAATCAGTGAATGGAAAATTTATATTTTACATAATCACAGCTACGTTGACTATGTTTTGCCGAAATAGATTTATGTTTATTTTGAAAATTGTAATATTTATGCAACATTTTGTCTAATTTTTTTTAATTTTGCGTCATATTTTTACGTATTGAAGACTATTAAAATGAAACAAAATAAAACTTTTGCAATTCGTAATCGGGAAAAAAGAAAAGTATTAATCGGCAGATAAAAACTAAAACAATACTTTCGGAAAAACTAATTTGAAGATAAGTTAGGATATATTTGAATGAATAAAGTAACTTGTATATCGGATCACAGGAAATTGGAAACGAATGCAACTTTCACGAAATCATTTCTGTTGTGTATTTGCAGATATACAATATATAGATTGAAATTAAAGAAAATACATCATTTTTTTTGAAACCACGAGAGCAGAAGACACCTTAAAGTATTTAGTATTTCAGCGCCGAAAGCATTTTTTTTTTTAATTCAGGTTTATTTTTTTAATTATTTTTCAAAAACAACAGCGTTTATTATATATTTACTTAACTATATTTAGCGGGCTAATGTATGACCAGATGCCAAAGTTGAATCAGTTTAAACATAATATTCTTATAGTTTTTGTTACAAACCGAAACATTGAAATTTTTCTTGCTTTAATTTCACAGAAATTTTACTACCTTCGTGCATATGTACGTATGTACGAATATAAGAATACTATGAACATTGCAATTCTTTTGCGATGCCATATAAACTGCAGTTTACCATTTTTCATTTTACATATCCCAGCTTTTGACGCGAATGCAGTCATGCGCGAAAAAGCTTGTCAGTTATCATCAATCAAGAAATAATAATAATTTCGCTACGGCTGCATAATACAAACATAAAGTAGTGGTCTGAATTTAAATTGTGTATATTGTACACTTGCGGTCAATAAAAACGCACCACCAAATATAATTGAAATAAGATCGAATGAGCAATTTGTTTATAAAGTTAGAATATAAGGGTCACTTTTATTTGTTTTACAACATAGTGTAAATTAGTTATCCACAAAAATTTTTCCCGAAAATGGTTTTATAAGGAATAGCCAATTAATTAAAAAAATTAACAAAAATGTACATTTGATGATATTCATGATTAATTAAAAGAAAACAATGTGAAAGTAACTTAAAGCGATTAAATCATTTTCACTACTAACGGTATAAATATTATACACAATAGGCGTTCCTAATAATGAGTCCTTCCACCTTTAGCCTCAATAACTGCCTTAATACTTGAAGGCATGGAATTCACTAGGACCTCAATTGATTTCCTTATAATGGGGCCATACTAAACATGTTCTAAAATCTTTATAAATTACCTTTTATTTGTTGGCTTCTGTTTAGCCACTTCACACTTCATTATGTGCCATAAGTGCTAATAGGGTTTAAATCTGGCGAGTTTCCAGCCCAATCCAAGCGTCGAATCCCTAGATCGTTAAATGTATTGGCCAAACAAATATAAAAATTCGAGCTGAATAGGATCACTATTGTACAGATGTTTTATACAAGATTTGTTTCCAATCAAAACTCACCGATTTTGCACGATGGCATGGCGCTGAGTCATCGTTAGGATTAGGCGATCCGTATTCGAATAATGCTCTTCTATTGTGGGTACTAAACAATTGTTAACCATTTTCGCATTTTTTGTGCATTCATAATTCCATCAAAAAGGTGTAGAGGTGTCCCAAAACATGGTATGAAAAGCAGCCCCAAATCATTTGACTTTGAGGAAACTTAACTTTCTATACTACACAATTATCCTGGAACCTCTCATCACCCGAACGGCGCACGTAAAGCAAATTTTGTGAGCTTAGCAAATTAAATTTACTTCCGTCAGACCACATAATCTATTGCCAATCATTTTGATCCCAATTTTAATACTTTTTAACCCAAGAAATTCGTGCAGCCTTCATTTTTTGTGTTAATGGTGGCTTTTTGGCAGGGCGTCTTCCATATAAACCCACATCTCTAAGCCGTCGGCGTATGGTTTCGACACTTAAATCCACTTGGTGAAAATTCTGCATATCCGCCCTTATCGAAAGTACACTTTTAAAGCGGTAGCTTAAATTTATCCGCCGCAGTATGTTGTCTGTTCTCTCAGTTGACTTTCGAGGACGACCTGATCTCTTTTTACGCTCCAACACATCACTATTCTCTTCTTTTTTTTTTTTGGTAAAAGACGAACAATAGTTTAATGACTACAACCAATTCTAGCTGCTATTTGCCGAGAAGATAACTTTTCTTCATCTAATGCCAACATGCGAATTTTTTGATAACGCGTTAATTTCTTTCGATTATTTGGCATTTTGCACCACTCTTTAAATATATGTACAACCAAAGCATGACTATAACTGAATAGTGTGCAACTTAATTTCATAAAAAAAAAATTTATTTCTCAGTGCTTACTAGATCTAGTAGAAATTTTTTCACATTTACAGTTATATAGCTGAAGATATTCTACCAGATTGGTGTTTGCGTTTTTATTGACCGCAAGTGTATATAGTATGTACATAAGAGCGCTATGTATAGTCGTATTTTTTGTAGGAAAAATATTCATAAAATACATACACTTGAATGCGTTGATCAGTCCCCACTTTCTTTTTTGCTACCTCAATTTTTGAAGATCTATGTATGTACTTACATATATATACTTGCAACATATATATTTTATATGCTTAAATAATTACGAAAATATACATATATACTTGCTCTTGTTTTAGCTCTGTTTTTGTTTCCATTTTGATGGAGTACATAAGTATGTACATATGTGGAATTGTTGTGTTGCAAAATGGAGTAAACATTATTGAATTAAATAAATACAACAAGTAAACATAAAAATGCTGTGCTCATTAAAATGCTTAATGTATCGTTGATAAAGCGTAAATATGATTTTAAAATATGAAATACTATGGACAGCGGCTTAGAGTTTAAATGGACTAATATTATTTCTACAATATTGACAATAATTTTTTATAAAAATATAATTTATAATTGTAGCTTTACAATTTTACAGAATGTTTTAAATGTGTAAAACTGTCAGCAAAAACAAAAATTAATTAATTAAGAATTAAGTATTCCACTGTCAGAATTGAGTGGAGTATAAAACTGCATTCCCGAAAATTTCTCAAAATTATTTTTCAACTTTGTTAAATTTTCGTAAAAGTTTTACATTGTAATATGTCCGGCATATTATTTTCAAATTTTTAAGAAATTTGTTTTATATATAAGATAATCTTAACCAATCATAATCGCAATTAATTTCGATTTGTAGGGTATAACAAAGCATCCTGGCTCCGCTGTGGGTCAGCGCCAGGTATATTTCCGAAACTGCTTTAACAAAATGTACCAAATTTGGTGGCCGCTTTGCATTTCAACCCTGTAAGCATAGTTTCGAAAATAATAAAATCCGGAAAAACCACGCATACCTCTCACATAACTGTTTATTGAAAATAGTAACATGCGCCAGGTATTTAAGTTTCGCTTTCACCTGACATTAAATTATTCTGTACTTGCTTTTATTTCAAAATTAGCCATTATTATGTAAAACGAGTCAATGAAAATAAAAGCAATAGGTGTTTCATTTTATGGGTGCAGCTAACGGAAACTAGCAATCCTTTTTCCTTCCTACGTCCTTCGGGTAAAGAAACACCCTACTAACCAGAACTCAATATTTACATAGTCACATTGATTTACAGCAAAAATTAGCGCCGGATGCCATTATCCAATTCCTATGTGCAATCGCCACTTAACTCCGAAAAACGAGTTATTTTTTTTTCAATAAACAAAAAAATAAATAAAATAAATTTTGTTTTTGCGTCATATGGACAAAAATGCGCAACACCATCAGCAAACACATTTTTTGTATTGGAATTGAGCGGGCTACAAAACTGCATACCCTAAAACTCTAAATTGATTTTTTTAATTGTGAAAATTTGATTTATTTTTTACTGAGTTTTAATTCATTAAACGGAGAACTATGTAATTCAGGCTGTTCAAACCGCAGTTTTCGTGTTTAAGTTAACAGAACGATTTTGCGTCATCTATCTACTGTAACAGAGTGATCCATTTGAAATTAACTAATTAAAACAGCACCCGGATGAAATACAAATGTTTTAATAAGTTCGTCCTGTATCAGCTAGTTTCCAGACGGAAAGCCAAAAAGTATGCAACGGAATGCCGAACTGGTTTTCAAACTTGTTAAATGGTTGAACTGGTTAATTTTGCAACAATACTTTGTATGTGATTTAACTTGTTTTCGAACTTAATAATAATAATAATAATTTGACACTTACAACATAGGTTGAAGTTTGGCCGAACTTCTACAATTTGGGGTGTCCGTCTTAATATTGTTACATAAATTAGTGAGAAGTTTTTCATAGCAGAAATACACCCGGAGAGCTTTTACAAATAAAATTTTCTATAATTCGTCTAGGTACTTGTCCCGGCCAGGTCTCGAATCTGGAACACATCGAGTGAAGCGCACACTTGCGCACACTGCGGCGGCCGCCGGTCGTGTATGATTTGTGAAAGAAATTTCAAAAATGGCTAAAAACAAATGCAAAAGGATATGGATAATCATGGAGAGCATTTTAAAAAACAATACAACTGTTTTCAACTGTTAACAGCCCTCTAACAGCGAAACAAGTGATGATGCTCTTGGTAAAGGTGAAAAGAAAATGCCTATGATTCTCGGGAGAAATTTTAAGTTAAATTTTACCTAAAAAATAATTCTTTAACGCTAACTTTCTAAGTGTCTTTGTGAAAAAATTGGTCTGCACAAATGTAGATAAAAGCCCAACTAATGAACAATATAACCCGGAAATAGATACACACTTATCACGGAGATATATCTCATATTTTAGTTATCACAACCTATTTATACCATTGAAACACCAACCGATGACTATGTAAATTGTAAGCAAAATTGGTATTTTTAACTTTATGTATTTTTGTACATATGTATTGCTTTGAGAGGCTATCTCTGCCTCGCCGGTTAAATCTAACTAATTTTGAAATTTGTAATAAGTTTCACTTCTGTCACGTGTATTGCTTTGCAAGCTGTGCCTATTTAATAAAATGTATGTGTAGTATTTTTCTGCTATACAGTTATTTATTCATTAACATTAAAAGATATTGCAATAATTTGGGTCTAAAAATTGAGATATAAGCAGCTTTGTGATGGATATTTGGTTCAATCAAAATGACAAAATACATCATTAATCTTCAAAGTTATAAAAAGTTATTAGATTTAATTTCGGTTGCGGGATAAATGGCATAAGGATTTATGTATAAATCCTTTATTTTATTTTTATTTTTAAATTTTACGAGTATACTAAATTTGCTATAGAGATTCATTTTGGATTTGCCTAAATTCTATTCAAAAAAAAATTATTGACCCATCTTGAGTACAATATATATGGCCGTCATTTGGTTTCTTTAAAATAAAATTTAAAATTTGAAGGTGTAATTTATTTGTGTTTAATATGACTGCAGCGTGTGGATAAAAATCCATTGGCACACAGCATCTACACACACGAAATTTTTGCCGATTTATAGCAGCACTTGTCACTGACAAATTGAAATTCCAGTCATTTTGCACAAATGCATTTCGCAGACATTTTAAGTGTACAAATTGCATACACATTACATATATATATATATATACATATATATATATATATATATAATTTCCCATATACTTAAGTAATAGTAGTTGCAAGCAATTTTATTTTTAAACATAACAGTTCAGGGCATCAATGGGAAATGGCGACAAATGGATACAACAACACCAGATAAAAATGACAAGGCGTATTCGAGTAGTGAAAAATGTTGATAATGTGTCAAAAACGGATGTTTGAATATATATATATATATATATACGTATGTATGTATGTATGTAAGGATACTTGCAAACACGAATCAAATCTAAACGTTGAGTGAATTTTTACTGCGTAGAATATCATCAACTCCTAGTACAAATCCACGCTAAATGCTTGTGTGTGTGTGTCTGTCTGTTTGTGTATGGTGTTGTTTTTTCCAAGCTCAGCAAATGGTAAATGTTGGCGACGACACTTTTGACACAAATTGATTATTTTCATTGCTGAACATATGCAAACATCCAAACTTTTGCCAGCGTAAGCAAAACAAACAAATAGCAGACAAGTGAAACGACTCGCGCCAAAATGCATACAACAAATAGCAAATAGTGCAGCTGTAGAACGAAACAAGATAAACAGACAATTGTATGTACAAGCAATTTAAACAGGCAAAAGGATGTGCGCTGCTCTTTGCCACAGCAGAAAGCAAAATATTTAGAAGTGGAGAAATCTACAGCAAGCAATGCATCGCAATACCGCCAATCCTGACTGTGAATGACAGTCAAAATTGCCAGCGAGAGCATGTAAGAGTGGAACAGGCATTTAAGTATATTATCCCAGTAGGAACACTTGGTAAGAGTATTCATATTTCGTCCCCTTAGAATATAAATCTGCTAACTAACTCCATATTTTTTAATTGGGGCATAAGAAGAAACCCCAATACCTCAATATGTAGTACAGGAATATTTTATATTATTATAAAGCAAGAAATCACAATGAACAACAGTAATTCTGTACTACTATTTTATAAACGATCTTGCAACTTAGCAGGTTTTGATTTCTGTATATATTATATTTGAATGGACTAAGCAGGTTTTTTGGTGTAAAAAGAAATAAATTGTATTTTTAGCAAACTGCAAGTTTGACCTATCGCTTGGCCTCGTTGCCAATAGATCTATGTATGAATGAGAATTAATTTCTTTGACCTTTAGTTTTTCCGACATCTATGAGAATTTGTTAAACAGCTGCTTTTAAGCTCTTTACATTTTTGTGTGGTCTCAACCAGAGCCACAGAGCTTTTGTAAATGGAAAAGTAAAACATTGTAGAAAAATATCGTTGAAAAGAATAATATTTCAGAACTGTTTTTTTTTTTTACTTTCAAAACAATTGATCGCTTTCTGTCATCAAAATTCCGAAAAAATTAGAAATCAAAAGTTTTCTTTTCAGCCTTTCAGACTTTTTGTTTTTATTAAAAATACATAAGAATATAGCGCTATAGTCTATACAAAGATTTTTACAAATTGTATTATACATTGCAACTTATTCTTGGAACGTCGAATTTTGGGTGTTAAAAAATACTTGTTTATAATTTTTTTTGTTAATAAGTTAATTCGAAAATAGTTATCTCTTATTATCTATTCAAATCTAAAATGGCATGGATAAAGAGTACTCATGATCTCTTTGAAGCAAGATCCGAAATGATTTGACTAAAGATCGTTTATGGTCACTTACGATCTTTACGAAGATTACTACTTCGAGACGCAAATGCGCCATTACTTTTAAAATTAAAGTTTATGTAATACTACATATAATTTTTTTGAGTTTGAAAATTTATAGAGATCTAAAAGTTTAAACAAGTAAGTATAGGTTCTGCGCTAATCATGAAATGGAAGAGAAAACAGTGTAAATGAATAGTGCAGCTTTTATTAGCGATCTAATCGACTAACATTTAACATCAAATTTGATCTTTCAGATTTGGTTGGCTGTTTCGAGGGTAAGAAATACATCCCTCAGATGAAAAAGGGACGGCAGGCCAGGAAGGTATTGTGAAGTAAGCGCAGTATATACCAACGGTTTCAGAGATAATGGCATTAAAAAGAAACGGGAAGTCGATATAGATTATCTGAAAAACATAACTGGTCTGCAAATAGTGGAAGGGGGTGACGTTCAGTGGCACCACAAAATTCATGAAGACCGATAGAATGGCGAAAGATGAGCAATGCTCTGACGCGTTTTGTCAATTGAGAGGAAACAAGTTAAGATGCTCATCGTAGCCTTCTGCTATTTAGCGCAACATCCGATGCTCCAACTTAATGTTTTATTGCAATACTTTCACTTTAACGCTAGCGACCTTTTTTATTCTCTTTGCTCCAATGAAGTTTTCGAAGAATACAGTAATGTAACTCTCACTGAAAATAAAAAATTTTTTTTTAAGGATTTTATGGTACAAATCTCAACATAAAAGACCTGAATTTGAAAAGGTTTTTCTCACTCATATATTATCAAAATACTCTTTTAGTACTCAAAATAATCGTGAGTTAAAAAATATATATCGTTGATAATTATTATTGCAAAACTTTTATAATATAAGCCTCAAAATAATAGTTATCATTCTTATTTTTTATTTTTTTCGCTTACAACAATTTTAAATCTTAAAATTCAAATAAAAAACGGTTTCTCCTAAGCTATAATTTGAATCCTGAAATTAGTATACAAAGTTACTTTTTTATTTTTTTTTCATAATTTTTTCATATGAAATTTTTCGAGCATGAAACAGCAGGTATCCCTCACGCTCTATGAAACCAAAAAGAGCTTATAACATATATATCCAAAATAAACTGAATATTACCAGAAATAGTCCTTCATAACACTCAAAAAAAAAAAAGAAAATTGTCAAACATTAAATCGGTAAAGAAATATATGTATATATAGATAATTCTTCTTCTTTCCCTTTTTACACCCACGTCTGTATGTGCATATACATATACTTGGATATTAATTATTTTCGCACCCTAGCTGATGTTCGAACACGAAAAGTAATCAAATGTGTAGAAACTTCATACACTTTGCAATTTGGAAATTATAAGATTACATCAAAATTTTTAAATTTTAATGTAAATAACACAAGCAGCTCACCAAATTCCACACTTGAATTTAATCACATTACATTTCGTAAAATATGAAATTTATTCCACATCACGTATACGCCCTGGGGTGCTAATGCACAGAAATATGTATGTGCAGGTACATACATCCAGCACTGAAGTAAATTCCCAAAGAAGTAAGCAAGCCAGCCAGCACACACTTAAGCAAATAAACAGCACTTGAAAATGATAATTCGTATATGCATGTGTGCGCTTACCCAGCCGGAAAAAACTAGTCACTTTCATAAAACAACAAATGTAAAATCGATTATTTTGGGAGCTACTTTCAAGCACATTTTTAATCTGTTGAACTTAAACTTTAAATGTCAATCTCTACGGTATTCTCAATCCGTCACATGAACATAAATAACATATGCCTCCATATCGAGAATTCGTAAATGACTTTGAAATTTATTTCATTTCCCACAGGCTAAATAAGTATGTGTTTTATATGTATATGTGGATACAGTATTACTCCAGTATAACGAGTGGTAAGCCAGGACAGTTTGTTAAACAACAAGTAAAGAAGAGTTTTAGTTCGCAAGAACCTTGGGAGACTCGACGCATGTTTTTAATTCAAATAAATATTTTTTTATTTTATGCAATAAAGTTAATCTGAGATATAAAAATGAGTGTAAAAAATAGACGGTTCAATCTCCTCTACAACTTACTCCGCAACTATTTGACGCGTATGTTCAATATTTGGTAGATGGATCCTGTATTTTGAGCAATGGAATATGTTTTGGAAAAAAGGTGGACCTATGCCCTCATTTAAGAGGAAAATAATATTCACTATATTGATATTTGGCTAATATGTATATCTTCTTTAGATCAAGAAATACCAGATTTTGGAAAAATGGGTAACGCCAAGCTTTATACAAGAAAGACGTCTAATTAGTACGTTCTCACGGGAACATATTTTCACTCGAAATTTGTCCGCAAATATTTTTAATTAAAAATGAAGCGGAGAAAACGAATATGATTCCAAGATTCCCTATTATCCCAAACGATATGTCTTTTGTTTTTGAACGCTTGGAGTTTCCCGTTTGCCTCGCTTTTTCAATTGCATCAAGTAGAACCTGCCTTAAACACGTTCTATGTGGCATATTTTCGAGTAACACACCCTAAAAATGTATTTATTTTTACGCAAGGCGGAACCACAAAGAATATTGTAGAGGCAAAAGCACTGTAGCAAAATACCTATATTCAGTACATAAAAAAACGTTGTCTTTATTGCCGGGTACGCAAGTATAGCAGTATTCTTAGATAAGTTTTATTTATATAATTATTTAAAAAATACTTCTGTTTACTCCAAAGCTGATGGCACACCCATTCCCAACATTTTCAATATCATGAATTTAATTCTCAATCCCAATCTTACCAAACTATCCGATTTTTTTTTTTTGATTTTTGTAATTTATCGTTATGTGAGAGGTGAGCGAGGTCTTTAGCAGACTTATATACTTTTCACAATTGTGTCTATTGAGTTGAAATGGAAAGCGTTTACCAAATTTGGTAGAGTTTGATGAAGTAGTTTCGGTTATAATCTATCTAGCTTAAAATTTGCGATGACACTACCATTTTCCACAATTTTTAATGCGCCCGTCTTCCTCTCACAAGGTCGATTCCGCGTGGATTAGAATTTGGTAATTTTTGTGGTTTGCTAACGTAATTTTAGAGGTATGTTTAATGTTTAATGTGGGCGGTGCGGTATGTGGAGAGTCCCTTCATTCATCTAATCCTCTCTTCTTAGTGTCCAACCCTATCGAAGCAGCACGTTTCTTGGGTCTCTCCTAAGATGCGTTTGAAGATAGCGACCATGGGTAATCTGATCTAGCAGACTTTAGCAAGCCCTATCACAACAACAATAATGTGGGCGATGCCACGCCCATTCCCACAACTCAACCCAATTCTGTATATCAAATTTGAGTAAATTTCCTTTAGTTTTTACTAGAATATCGAATTTTTTATGTTTGCAAATCAATGTTATATGAGAGGAGGGAGGTTCTATCGTCCGATGTTCATAGCGGCCGGAAATGCAAAGTGTGTATTAAATTTGAAAAGGCTTGGTGACTCAGATTCGGATGATATAGCTGTTTGCTGCATCCGCTTATTCCCTTTTTCTGTACCAAATTATATTTAATTGTCACATAAACTCTATTGCTTTTATGTAACACCGTTATCTGGGCATGGGTGTTATCCGATTTCACCCATTTTCAATACCCTACTCCAGGTCGTGTGCATCAACTATCGTTTAGATATCTCAATAACTATTCGAGTACAACTGTTTGAAACGTCAAGTGTTATTAAATTATATACAAGCACAAGCATTCTTCGAAATCTATTGTATTTATCTGGCTGTAATAATAATCTATTTCCAATAAAAAACATAATTTACACAAGTTTATAAATTATTAATATATGAGAATCAGACGGTTCGTTTCGTTAAGGAGAAGTTATATAGCTAACCAGAAGAGAGCTGCCACCTGCTTGAAAAGTTGAGTGCAAGTAAGTTACACACAAGTTATATGAAAAATTAAAATATGGGTGGCAAACCGTTCGTCTGCGTATGGAGAAGGTTCTTCCCTATATTTTGGAGAGAGCGCCCCCACCTGTTTGAAATTATACATAAAATATGAAGTTGTGAGCGAAAAAAGGGCAATTAATAAATAAATGTAGGCAACACAGCGAATGTGAGGGTTTTCTTGTCATATATGTATATAAATTTCCTCGAATTTCGACGATCCGCATCTTGATTTTGAGTTGTGATTCTCTCGTATTTAATCTGCAAAGTATAAGAGTGTATGCTGTTGTACGTCAGTATATTTAAAAAACCTGCAAGAATTAAATTCGATAAGGCGCTGGGTATTTCACTGTAATAATGTTGCGTCTCAAATTCTTGTATTTATAGTATACCTATGCGTATAGTTTTTTTTCTCTATACCTCCTTCATTTTCTTCTTGCAATTTTCTTTGCTATAAATTAAAGCTTATCATCATTGCGGGCATCTCGAATTTACCAACATCACTTGCTTTTGTCGTTAATTTTCTTCATTCATCTGCGCATGTGTTGGTAATTATTTATGCCATCTGTTTGTCCACGTAAGAATATGTATGCCCATTTACGAATATGTTTGTACTTTAATGGTACAACATTTGCCGTTGCCTAATTTGCCATGGTGATATAGCAAATATTGCTTTGGATTTTTGTGATTATTTCTACATCACCACAGTGTCCTTGATAAAGTAATTAATTTATTAGTATACTTACTATATTAGTTCACTTATTGCCTGAATGGACTCCTTCTTTAACTGCATTTATGCACATATTGAGCTTGGCAATGAAAAAATAATGATCTGTCGATTTCGTCATGGAGAAGAATTTTTGTTGAATTGCTCATGCCTATTATGTGTATTTAGGTTAGGTTAGGCTAAAGCGGCTGCAACCATATAAAACCACGGAAGGACACTTAGGCTAACAAATCCCGAAGTGGTGGTATTGCAGGCGGTAGCCATAAAGCCCAAATTCATTGGAGTGAATCCCGCTACCCGCTCTTTCTTCTTGATTATTCTTTTATATTTCCTAAAAATCGTATTTAACAGTAAAACATTTTCTTACATATCACGTTTTGGTATACGTATGTAATACTGATTGTCATAGAACAGAGAAGCAATAAACTCTAATCACAAATAACACTGCGGAACAAAATTTTGCGGTCGGAGATTTTTAAGTCGATTTAGGGTAATTTGGGGGCGCTGATTACGAAAAAAATATCAGTTTTGTCGAATTGGCTCTAGTTTTTCAGATAAAGACCTTTAAATATTTCACGAAAAAACTTAATTAAAAATACCAATATGGATTTAAATTATTGTTTTATTGCGCGCCTGTATAAAAATAATACAAAAATAAAAAATATATTCTTTTCATTAATTAATTTAAAAAAAATTACAAAAACTTTTTCTGTAGGACCTCCTATGATGTCGTTGCTCAGGACAATCCCGTATTAAGTTTCAGCAGTAGTCTGCCATCATGTGGTCGTCCCATCGACCTTGGTATCTTTCTTCCATTATTTTGATACCCTTGTTCCTCACTGTAATCGCCTAGGATGTCCGGGAATTTGTCCAAATGACTATGTAAATAATGTAATTTAATGCTCATTTTAGCTCCAAGCTTGCGAAAATTGAGAAGCATATCAGCAACTAGTTTTGTATAGTCTGGTGATTTATGATTTCCAAAAAAATTTTTGACTACATTAACAAAGCCTAGCCAGGCTTCAGATTCAATTTGTGACTTATGGTTTAAGAATTCAGTGTCTTTTAGAAGGGTACGAATTTGAGGACCATCGAAGACTCCTGATTTTAATTTTTCCATACACTGGACTGGAATTTTTTTGCACACACCTGTCTAATCAAGGGCTTTGATGAACTGTTTCATTAGTCCAAGCTAGATGTGAAGTAGTGGAAGAATGATTTTTTCTCGGCTTATCAGTTGGTCATGAACCACATTTGCTGTTCCTACCTCCATATTTTCTCTCACCGGCCAGTCCTTTCTAATCCACCGGCTGCCCTTGCTCTCTTGCAAGGGAAATAAAATATTTAAACCAACGAACTACTTGTTTTAATAATTTATATAACAAAACTTATTGAGGAATAATTAAATTAATACAACTGGAACTGGGTCATATAATTTTTTTTCATTAATTTCTTAAGTTTCGTTTATCTCAAGAACTAGAGCCAATCCAAAGAAAGTAAAAACACAGTTCGTAAGCCTGCTGCTAATGTTAAAAAACTATTAACAAAATCATGACCGCAGGTTTTTTTAAATTTTTGTTACGCAGTGTAATCGATAAAAATCAAACAATAAGAAATAATCATGAAAGAAGAGAAAGGAGGGTCGAAACTGATTTCACACTAAGCCAAATATAAATAACGAAAATTCGTTACAATACTCATACTATATATACATATGAACATTAAATAAAAAACTTTTCTATCTAGACAATATTTTTACAATTTAAAATTTGATTTATCTGTAAGCTTCTTACCAAAATACTAATTGTCGGATTTTAATCGGCCAACCATAAGCAAGCTAAATTAGTTGAATGGTCATATGTAAATGGATGCATTAAATATGTGTATATAATTTTTCTGTAATTTTTTTTTTTTTTAATTTGAAAGTTAAAAATATGTCAAATTAAGAAAGAAATAAAATATTTTTACTTCAGCTCGAAACGACCACCTTTTGACTTTAATATTGATTTTAAAAGCTAGAAAAGAATTACATTCTGTGATTTTGCAGGAATTTTGCCACGTTCGCGTGGAATCTACATATTTACATTACATTTTTTGACTTCACCTTACTCTTTGACTGTCATCACATTAAAACTGTTGTAATTGTCATGACCAGTTTAACAAAGGTTACTGCTGTAAGTTTGGAAACGCTTCAATAACCGAACCTTCTATATGAATTAAACGGATTTATAAATATCGTTCAAATGTAAGCCCATTTATGCCGCAAAAATGTAAAAATTACGTTATCCCTAGTCAGCAATGTATATGACTGAATTTATATTCGGTACTTATTTATCGTATGCCAAGGAAAATAAGCGATGTCAATAAAAAGTCAGATTTTCATTTTAAATCCCTAAGCCCTTCATGTAACAAATTACTATTGAAATAACGACTTTTTATGAAAGGCTAAACAAAATTCCTTTAAATAGTAGGCGCCAAGGAATTGTATATACTTTTTGGTAACACCAATAATTTCAAATTTTCATATTGTAGGCCAAAATGGTCCACGGGATTAGGTATCTACTCAAATGTCAATTTGTAAGCACAAAAATCGTAACCGAACCACCTGTCCTATCCCTATCATCTATAGATTATAACTCATTTGGCGATTTACTTAGTAAGATCAGTCGTTACTCCCAGATATATACATATGTACGAGTATATATATATACACATATATAGATATATATATATCAAACTAGCTAGTAGCAGCAATTTCGGCAGCGTAGCTTAATAGTTTTGCATATAAAGTACTTACTTACAGTAGTTATTTAAAAGGAATCGGAATGAGTGACATATGGATATGTAATAGAAAACAAAAATTTGAAGTTTACAAGTTTTTTAGATTCGAACTAACTCGAACCAAAAAAAAAAGGATTTTCTGCAAATCGGGACTGCACAGCTATCTAACGGATTTTTTTGAGATGTTTTCAATATTTGTTTTCTTTTTTTCTTTTTTGCAAACGTAGCTTACATATACCACATACCACATACATATAAATTTAGTTTAAATCAGACTATAAAGGCATTTCTAATCCACGCAACATCGGACCATAAATACGGGTACTCTCCCTGAAGACAATCACTTTCGACTTAGAGCTAAAGTCATCGGCATTTTTGAAACTTTACCTGGGTAGAAAATCTTATAAATGAGAAGAGGGCAGGACCTTGCCTAACCCCTCTGTTTACTGGGAATGAATCTGATATTTCTGGTAGTTGAATCCTTGTAAGTTTAGAGTGATGAGGGACGTTAAATTGAACATATTGTCCATAGTTGAATAATAGTAGTTTAACACAATGTTTGGGTCACATTTTTTCAATAGACCGACGTAACCTATAGGCACATGGGAGGTGAGTCGATATATTTAAAAATCAGTCGTTATGGTTCTATTTTGATGAAATTAGAAATACAGAATGTGCTTGCGATAAGAAGTACTTATAGTTTAACGAAAAAGTGGTTCTATTTTCGTAATATTAGTAGTATTAATTTAATGAAAAATTGATGCACAAGAGGCAAGTAGTTCAGATAATCTAATTTTATGATCTGATTTTGGTAAACTTAGAAACGTATAATAGAGGTATGACAACAAATATTCCTTCAAAAAATGGTCCCCCTAGATGGTGCTGCATTTGCGTTGTTCAGCAATTAATTTTTTATGGCAAAATATTGACGATATTAAAAAAAATCTGCTACATCTACGATTAGAGATACTTTTATTGAAATACTTGTATACTTTTAGATAACATTGAAAACTTATATATATATATTTCTTATATACATATGTGGGAATAGTTCCGAAACCCTGCTTCGGTGAATGACGTCGAGAAGACGAAGAAGAGTGAGAATGTATTTACTTTTGAACGACGATGTTAAATTAAAGAAGACGGAGAAACAACGAAAGAACGACGAATACGACGAAAGACGACGGCGAAGAAAAACGACGAGGAGACGACGAGAGAGTTGAACGACGGCATTTGACGAGTAACGACGCGCTTTATTTTCAATCTAATTAAATTCTTTAACTTGTAAATATCTACAAACTAAATAAAACCTGAATTAAATACCTTTAATTAAATAAAAAACCATATTGCATACGTAGACATTATTCGCAAAAAAAAATTTAAAATTTGTAAAAAAAAACCATTAAAAATCTAATAAACTTTGTGCAATAAAAAACAATGGCCCGTAGTCATAGTCCAACATAAAATCCGACTTTAGTTAGTAAAATGCTAAAAAGATAAAGCCGACTTTATTTTTAGTCTTGTCATAGTCAGTTTAGTACATGGTACTAACTAATAACAAGATTGTCAATCAGTAAATTTGCAGAAATGGCAATGCTGCAAATATAGAGATGACATTTTGGGGGGAAAAATGTCGAAAATGAACTAATGGATATATTTTATCGAAGGATATTTTTTTAACTTGATAATTTCACAATAAAATGGTGATTTTATTGCTGTTAATAGTTAAAATAAGTTTGAAAAGACTTTGTATGATTTTATATAAAGATAAAAGCCAGAATTTATGTGGAATATTGTACTTCTTATGCGATATTACTGTTTATCGATTAAAAAAAAGCCCATCTCCAAGAGGCATACTATATCAGCTGGTATTTGTCTATTATTTGCAAATGAAAAATTAAACACGATGGAGCGCGAAGCAAGCGTAAGCAGTTTTTAAATATTTATTAGCGATTGAATAATTAAAAGTGGTTTTCTATAGGCAAGGAAACGCGAAAGTCAGAAATATTTATTAATAAATGCAGTTCTGTATGCTCTCCCTGAATTTGAAGTCGTTTCAAGAATGTCGCTGCTTTATTTACCTGAACCTTTAAGGAATAGTATCCTTTCCTATTCAGAAAGTGACCTGCCATAGTTGGGCTCACATTCTTTGAAGGACATTTAATTTGCACATGGGTGCAGTCGATTGCTCCGATCACGGTCGGAAACCGAGCTAATCGGTAAAATTTGTTCTTTACTTCGTTCAGCTCATTTCTGCTTGGGAATCGAACAAAGTGTGGCAGTAACATCGCAATTCTTTTGGATATTTCTTTTACTATCCTTCCTACAGAATTCTGGAATAAACCGTGCAGATCAGCCATAACACAAGAATATGCATGGAATTTCATTTAGAAAATTAAATTACACTTTATTAACATACCAACATCACTTTGATGGACATTTCTTCCTATCCTAGCATCACTAATGATGCTAAAATCCCATTCAATATTATCAAAACGGCTCATTTTTTTCCTTTAATTTAAGTTTCACCAAAAAAACACAACTTTTAGCCCCGAAGATGCAGATTTATAATTATTTTGACAGTTTACTAAATGGTTTAGCAACAGCTTTTCGGCACTCTAGCTTTAAATTCGACTTTAACCGAAAAAGCCGGGTTTAACTCGACTATGACTAAGATAAAGTATACTTTAAGCTAAAGTATGCTTTAACGTATTTAGGTCCGACTTTAATTTGACTATGACTAGGGGCCAATGTCCTTAATTATTGTTGGATCTCAAGTTAGTAACAGCTTATAGTACATAGATGCCACTAGGGCGAGTTATTCAGGAAATCTCTACTTATGATCCGATTAAAAATGAATTTACAAAAGAAAATGGCGGTATGATGGGAAAGACTATTGGGAAAATGGATGAGCTAGATGGCGCTAGGGTCGAATTATTAGAAAATCCTTATGATGATACTAGAAAATTATGCTGCACGTGCAGGTACAAAGACATGTGGACATACAATGTATACTATATTATATTTGCAAAAAAATAAAAAAATAAATTCAAATATGTAGAAAAATCTGTTATATAGATCTGTAGTGATTTCCAGAAAATTCATATACAATTGACTTAGTTGAAATCTTGAAAGCTTTGTACAGTTAAAAACAGTGACCCTTAGTCATATTCAAGATAAAGTAGCAGCTATTTTCGACAGATATCTAATTAAAAATTATATCAAAACACGTTTATTAACTTCCGAACTCTTCATCTTAACTCTGACTACTGTACATTGTTTTTAAATTCTTAAAAACTGACTTTTTAGCTTTAAAAATAAAATAGATGTAGGAGTATTCAACTGCGAGGACGATGTCGCGAATATCAGCTAGTTTAAAACTAAAACTTTAAACAATTTTTTAATATAAAAATCTACAAATATTCGACCAAAGTACGGTTTGTTTTTGGCCGAAGTCAAACCGAAAACGAAACTAACTTTGGTGGCAGAAGCCGAAGCCCGATTGTAGGTCCATCTCTAATTGATATTATGCAAGAATAATAGAGCACAAGATTGCGCTGATTGATCTCAAATTCGGGAGAGTAACTTGGCTGTGACGTCACACACGCATAACAGTTAAAGAGAAATGAGAGGAACACATTGTTAAACATGTTAGAAAAAATACACATTTGCATTACTATACGCACTGGAAAGAATATACACAATTGAGGGAATACATACACCCACGGTTTTGTAAACAAAATGTTTTACTACTTAGCTGGTTCTGTCAAAATTTTCAAGAGAAGGTTAGGGGTATAACAATTTGTGCCACCTTCTCTATTTTCCTTACACCATCGATACTATGTTTTCTCCAAAATAGTACTTGAGTAGAGATGCTGATATATCAAATTTTGTGCGTTTAATGGAGCACAGGTTTTCTATGGTAGCAACTCCAAAGCAAGCAGCAATACTTTCACACACCCGATTTTAACCCAACTGCTCTTCTATACAAAATTACAAAATGAATTGTTTGCGTGAATATTTTCAACATGCTATTTACGATTTAAATTTATTGTGCGTGCAAATTATAACTGCTTCCAGACTTTCTACATTTATTTGAGAGATGCTCAAGTATGTTGGTTACCAAATATTCCACACAAATCCAAACAAATTTAAATATTTGGTGCGCTGATCATAAATTGCCTATCAACCAATAACTTTTGTAAATAAGCTAGAGCGCCTAAAAGAATATTTCAGAAATACGAATTATTTCATGCCTCACTTGGCAGCAGTGTTGGCGAAAAATGCTGACAGCAAAAATGTGAAAAATAAAAAAAACGAGCTCGACTCAAATTTAAAGTATTCACACATATTACACAACACCACACAAACACTTGCATGAACTTGCGAAACATTGTCATGATTTTGAAGTAATCTACGAACTTATATTAAGGCAATATTTTTGAATATATGAGCTGTGGAAATGCCAAACATTAAACACATATACAATAAATATTTTTATAAAAGGATGGCAGAAAAAATGAGCTTTACAAATACAGATTGTTAGCCATCCAAACAGCAGATCTTAAAGAGCTACATGTTTTGGTAAAGGCACACTTGCGAGGGGAATTGAGAAAAGGTTTAATTTTGTTTTAAATTTATGTGTACGCAAACAGACAAAGTCAATATTTTATTATCAGATTATCCTTTAAGCGGTAATAATATTTGCGTATAATATAAAGCGATACTTAGTAAATTCTACTGCAAAGGGTTTAAGTTGATAGAAAATGAATTTGGTAGTTTGTGTTTCTTATTGTTGTAGCGTTTTTGTATCTTATGCTTTTCGGAATTAAATATGCTCGTGCTCAAATTGTTGAAGCAGATATTTCTGAATTGTTATATGCTATAAGCTGTCAGAGTTCCCCAATTTAATAATAAATGCATAACATAAGTGTCGCACCCGACTACCCTGCAGGAAAAGCTTTACCTAGGTATTCGAATAATACCTCAAGCCTAGCGCAACTTCATTTCTGATATAAAAGCAGAACTTTTAGCTTCGACCTGATTGGGAAGGACCCTCAGAGAGGTTTTGGAGAGGACGACTCACCCTCGTGTGGCTTCTTGTAGCTGATGTTCGAAAGTGTAGTAAGTGCTGGCAGTTTGAATCGCAGCGGCACTATATATATATAGCAAACGGACAACGCTTTTAGCGTTTGAAGATAATATTGATTTCGTCAGACTCAAAGAGGTTGGTCCACCGTGGAACGAAGGGGAAACAAAGTATCTTCTGGCAACGCACAAAGAGTCTTTACTTTACGAGAGTCTTCGTATACTATACTGGCCGATATTGACAGTTATAACTATGAAACAGTGAAGGGCTTTGTTACTTAAAATCCAACACGAACACCACCAATAATGGCTCAGTGAATAAAGGCCTAACGAACTAACGCCTAAAAAAAAAAGAAATAATGCCTAAAAATTGCATATAGGAATTAGGCGGTTGTTCATAATGAAAGAATGTCTAACATTTTAGGAATTTCTTCATTAAAATTGTTAGGTGATTCTTCATAATGAAAGAAAGCCTAACAATCAAAAATGAAGAAACGCCTAATTAGGTATTTATTCATTTTTGATTGTTAGGCTTTCTTTCATTAATGTTAGGCGATTTTTCATTTTGCTAAAAGTGTGATTTTTATTACTATTATGCGTGAATTTGTTGAAGACTAACGGTTGTACTTACGGTTAGACAAATGTTTTAGCATTTTGTTATCAGTTGTCATTCGGTAAACTTCTATCACTACGAGCAAGTCATTCATAAGTGTTGGACATTGAAATTTATATTATAATTAAAAATGGATTACGAAATAATTTCTGGCAAGAGGATTAATTCAAAATTGCTTTATGTAATATCAGAAAAACAATTGTATAAATTTAAAACATTAATAAGAAATAAAAAGTAGTATGTATGTATAAATAAAAAACGCAAGGCAAAGGTTGAATTAGTGAGTGACGTATGTCAAAAACCAAAAAATGTCATTGAACATAATCATAGTGAGTCGGAAAACCTGGCAAATGAATTAAAGTGTGTAAGTAAAATTAAAAGTGAATGTTTGAATTCGTCCTCAGTTTTGAGTGATATGAATGCGCTATGTACAATCAAAAGAAGTTTCTACGATATTTGTGCAAGGTGAGACGTATATTTATTTAGTTTAATAATATCTAAATTTAATTAAATGCGATATTATTGCAGAAATCAAGAGCAATCTCAACATTTAGATTTTCACAAGATGCAAAGAGGTTTACAATTATTAGTAGCAAAGACATTTGTGAAATCTCCGAAATGTGCGCAAGAAGTAGTAGAGGCGTTTCAGTTGGAATCCATTTATACGAACTTTGGTTTAACGAAGCATGGAGATCCGAAACATCAATTTTTTATTGCTTGCATCCAAGGGAATAACGGTTCATTTTGCATATTTGCTTCAAAGAAAATTATGCCGAAAATTGAAGAAAATATTCTTCCTATAAATAGGACATATATAGTAGATGGAACATTTTCAGTTGTTCCAAATGGATGTTTTAAGCAGCTTTTAATAATTCTTATTGAATACTTCGAAAAGGTATAAAATAAAAAATGTGATATTATAGATATTTTACATTATAAAATCCTATCGTTATTTGTATTCTTCTTTTCAGATCTTTCCATTACTTTTTATACTTATGGATAAAAAATCGCAAAAAAAACTATGAAGATATATTTTCATACATTAATGAAAATGTATTTGAATTAAGCGCCAAAAGTTTTCTAACTGATTTCGAAGTCAGTCTTCAAATGGCAATAAGAAATAAACTCACCGTTGGTGAAATCTATGGTTGTTGGTTTCATTATTGCCAAGCAATAAGGAGAAATATTTCATATAAGTGGAAACAATTGGCTTCTTCAATAAGAAACAATCAAAATGCCTCTACGATATACCATAAAATCCTACTCTACCTCTGTTACCAGCTACACAAATAAATGCGGTTTTTGGGAACATAAAAGAAGAATTGATGAATACAAATATGCAAGAATTATTTACACCATTCATGATTTATTATGAAAAGCAATGGTTGCGAAAGGTAAGTTCCCTTTTACAAAATGTTAAAATGAAGGTATTAGTTTTGCCTTTTACAAAATGCATACACCACCTTGTAAACATTCTGTAAAAAGGAAAATTATAAGATTTCAAAATCATAAAAGCGATTTGTTGTTGTTTTTTTCAAGGTGACACCCGAAGTATTTTCGGTTTTCTTAAAAAGAACGCGGACTACATCAGCTGTCGAGGCCTATAACGGCGTTATTGGCCGCATCATTCAAAAAAATGGAAATTTTTTCAAATTTGTTAAAGCTCTTATTGATGAAGAGTTTAATAAGAGTAGAGATTTTGATCTTCTTATATGCAGTGGTGGATCCCATGGTACTTCAAAAAAAAAGAAGACCGTATATGAGCAAAAATCAAGTCAGATTGAAGAAGCCAGTCATGAACTCTTGCAGGGAAAAATTACGCCCAAAGAATTTTTGCAAAGAATGGTTTTCAAAAAAACTAAAATTTGTGTTGACCTAGAACCAGATAAGGACATATAGGTCTTCTTTCATTAGGGGTTATTACATAATGAAAGAAACCCTAACAATTTAGATTTTCTTTCATTTTTAAAATTAGGCTTTCCTTCATTTTTAAAGTTAGACGTTCTTTCACTTTCTTGTTAGGCGTTCTTGTTTAGGCATTATTTCATTTTTAAAAACTAGGCGTTAGTTCGTTAGGCCTTTATTCACTGAGCCACCAATAATGGCTACTTGGAGGTAGGGCAATTATTTACTTCTTGTAAATAGGTACTACTTTGAGCTCGGTAGGCAATTGAAAAACGGAGAACAAAAATCTAGCACTGCAAATCTCGTAACATTCTCGATCTTATATAGCGAAAAAATGAGAACTACGTCAACAACAACAATAGGATGGTCTAGGGAACCTTCGAGAGCGGGTAAGGGCGACATTTACCGAAGAAGATGGATTGACGAACTATACAATGGGATGGACATAGTCAAACGCCTAAAAATACCACGATAGCGCTGAAAAGGGCAAGTCATGCGTATGGATACTGATTTTCCGGTGAAAAGTTTCTTCGATTCGGCACCTATAGGTGAACAATGAAAGAAAAGGCGCTCTCAAACACAATAAACGAACCAAATGTTTGCCTATAGCTGGAGTGAACTGGCGCCACTACGCATAAAAGAGATCGGTAGTGTCAAGCAAGAAGAAGAAGAGTAATATAATTTTCCTGGCAATAGTTTAGATTTTGCAAATTACGCTTGGATATAAATAATGCTTAGTTTACTTTATTTACAAATTAGTAGTTGTGAACAGACGCAATTTCACATCATCTGACGAATTTATAATTTATTTACGTAAAGCAATAAAAATACAAATGCCGGGCTTACTATCAGGTGATTCATTAATAGATATTTTTCTCGGTAGGGATACCATGACAGCTCACGCGTACGTCTGTCAAAGTTTCATGTCATTATTATTCAATACTGTGTGATATTTCAGAGCAGCCATTAAATCGGGACATATTTTATCACAAATGAGGCTAATCGGAAAGTAATTATGAAAGGCCGCACAGTGTGTGAACAATTCGGTGAACAATTAATTTCACGCCTCGGTGAATAGATTCTGTGATATTACATCATTTAGTTTTTTCTCTTAGCTAGCAACGTTTGCGGAATTGGTGGGCAAAATTACTCGCGTCATTCACCGAAAATCACTGGAAATGATTGGCATCAAAGCTGGAACTAAACAGACTAAACTTCTAACTAAATCACCCATTAAATATCTTTTGTCGGACTCAGATTTGTTTATTATCATCGAAAAGAAGATTAAGAGCAGACTGGAACAAATCCGTCACATTTTTAAATTAAATAGTATAGAATTTTAGGAAGAACTATTAAAAGCGATCTTGATCTCATTTCTCTGATTCCACTTCTTTCCCGTGGAATTAAGAAATGATCTAAATCCACTGAGGTTGATGCGAAGAGCTTACTTTGACACATTTGCCAAATTAAGAACTGGAGAATTATGCTAATACTACCCGAATTCGGAATTAGTTCGGAATCGTTCGAAAAAGGAATCAGGGTGAACTGAATCTCTTCGAAATGAAGATACAGTTGCAAGTTTTAACTATTCAGCGTGCTTGATCTGTAGCATTGAGAACTACGTCGGAAGTGCAGCTGAGCTGAACTGCAGCTGAGGTAGCTGTCGCTTCCGAGGATCCCGCTGTGTCAAACTTAAAAATTAATTCGAGAAAATGATAATTAACCTAAAACAAACGAGTACACTGCTTAAGTTTTTCCCTACAGAGCACTTATATAGTAGTATCGTGCAAGAAGAAGGCAATTCGCCAGCTACCAGCCAACGGCACCAACATTCAATTTTTGCAATTTAGAATAATACTTAGCAAAAAAAAACAGAGGGAAAATAATAACAACTACAAAATCAAGCAAATATTCAGATGATATTCTAGTAGGCGTTCAAAGTGAACACTCATTCGACACGCACAGCTACTTCAACCCATAGCTAGCTTCTTCTCTTCTATGTCCAATCCATCTTCACTACCCATTGAAACTCATTTATGTGCTCTTCGCCGACCTCATCCCCTCTTATCATTACTCAATAAACTGAGCATATTAAGGCTAAAGTATCATCACATTTTCCTTACAAATATTAAATTGAATATTTTTATCAACAACCGCATCGGCGGTAGATAACAAAAGTGAAACCTACAACAACAACAACAATACCACAAAAGTACACACTCGGACACAAAGTAAACAGTGAGAGAAGATGCTACCACAAATGAGGATGAAGACAGTTGATAATATGAAAAGAAAAATCTGAAAGCAGCAGCTGCAGAGCAAAAGGAGAGCATGAAAAAAGCAAAGGCAACTGAGTCCAGGCACTGCATTTGAGGAACCTAAAAGCTTGCCAGCAGCTATTGCGGCATCATCAATGGGGCTGTCGCCGCCAGTGCCACTCGAAGTTCGAGTATATCTTCGGCTTTATATTCACTTTTAGAATTTTTTTGGGCTGCCAAAAACTATTTTATTTACGTATGTATGTATGTATGTGTGCTTATTCTGCCCAATCTTTTTTGGCTTTTACTTTATTTTCCTAACACTCATTCCCAAACATACACTTTTCCTTTTTTTGTTTGATTGCTGAAGTGTTAAGCAAACTTTTAGATTTTTTCTTATGGTGCGTTTTTTTTTTGCTCCCCACCTCCTTCTATGCTATGTTATGGCATTTATACTTTACTTTTCTTTGCTTTAGTTAGTGTGCCAATATAGGGGTTCTCAATTTAATAGAAAGGCAAATTTGATTGAATATTCAGACCGGAAATCATTACAGGCTGTAATTTGCAGTGAGTTTGTAGGGTTCAAGATAAAATTAAGGTCTGGAATAAATGTGTTTTTGACCTAAAATGAAACCATATATGTACTATGTATATATTTGCAAGGAATCTCTTTTTGTAAGTCCGTGTGTTCTTTTTCGAAATCATTTCGTTTGATAAACTTCTGTGAAGTTCTCATAAGCTCTGAATGATGTTGTTTGCGTGAATCTCCTTTTCGTAGCTCTGTGAAATATGAAAGCAATTTGCAACTATTTAAGTTCTGATTAAATTTTCATCAAAAACTTAAAAGTGGTTTTTTCAATATTTCGTAAAGCTGCCAGCTTTTAGAAATGTGATTGAATATTTTAATGTTATAGTTTTGTCCAGCTGTTTTATTTTGTTTTGGATCCAAAATCACCCAATTCAAGCTACAAAATGCCCACATAGACGTCCACAAAACCGGAATCACTCACAAAAAAATCTCCAAACGTTATTATTCCCCGAGGATTTTAAAGGCAACTTAACAGTTTTCGCAGAAAACGTGGGGACTTAGCATAAGAATTCCATTTAGATGGCACAACGCCGAAACCCCCAAAGATGTCAAAATTTCTTAGCAGCTATTCATTAAGAAAGGTATTTGATTCGTTTATTTAATTAATAATTTCCTTCAGTATTGAAATTGCAAATCATATCGCTATAATTTAAATTCGAAGGCCTGCTTTGAGTTTTTTTACAAAGAGAAATTTATAAAAACTAAAACTTGAAACAGTTTTTAAAAAATAGACACGTGATCGACCAAAATTCGAATTTTTTCTTACCAACGTCGAAACTAAACCGAAATGAACCTTGGAGAATCAACATGGCTGACACCGAAGCAGAAGTTGGCAGTTTTTTTGCGCCCAATATCAACTTTTAATATTCTGTACCTAGACTAAGAAGAGTGCTACACTCTAAAAGTTAGGATTATTTGACTTATTTTTCTTCCGGTTCTACAGTTTTGCATAAACCATTCGCGAACTTTCTTTAAATCTTTATCTCAACTACTGCCATTTAGTTCTTTAAATTAAGCCAGAACATCTTGAAGTGGGAGGACCGAAAAGTTCTTTAGCATAGGCAACCGCCTGCTGAAATTTTCGTGGCTGCCAAAAATTCAATTTCGAATTTTGATATTTCCACTTGTCTCCAAATGGTTTGCCCGAAAAGAAATATAAGGCATGTTTCGATAACTGCGAAGTAATCAATTGCAGCAGATGAAATAGTTTTCTAAAAACCCGTAATAATTCTTTCCGGATGTAAATTTATCTTTTCTGTTCCAGCCAAGAGAACGAGTTAATGGCGAAACTCCTCATAAGAGTGTCAAACACAGATCATCGAGTAAAGCTTTAATAGTAAATAGTTGACGGAAAATTATTGGTACAACCTAGATAGATGTACCCAATATTATATTATTTTCCCAACCCAGATTACAAACAGCGCTGCTCCTGACAGTTTACCATTATTTCTCTAATTATTTGTAGTCCCAAAGAATTGGTAATCTCCTTCAATTCATTAGGCCTAATCATTCATTCCGCATAGATAGGGATAAAATTCTCGATAGAAAAATAAAATTTCTTAGTAACATTGATAACGTCAATAAGCTGTTTTACCCACGAAGTAAAACTCTTGTGTCGACAAATTTATCAAATAAAATTGTTAGCTTGAGCTTTTTGTTTCCTTTATATAACTAATTTAAAATTAATACGGATCCAACTTCATCTCCTTCACCTCCACTCAAAATTTACATTGGTTTCTGCATTTTTGTCTCCTGTCTCTAAAATCTACATATAAAAATAATAATTCTTATCAAATGTTTACATACAAAAGTTCCATTTCTTTAATTTCCGGAACGAATAGGATAGATATCGAGAATCGACGAGGAATATTCTCGATTTTACGGTCACAATGATTCTGCAATTAACGTTATCTATGAGCTACAGAAGATATTTTATTGAGTTAACAAGTGAGTTCAACCTCATCAGGAAATTGATTGTATGAGTTCGAAGAGATCAACGCAATAAAATTTCGAGATACTCTCTAGTTTAATTTTTTCATAGAAACACTTTAAGCGCAAGACCCTCGAAATTCTTCCTTTTTATATCGCTAATGTCAATTCTCATAATAACCGTCAACAAACAATATGCAATTTCGTTTTTTGGACTTTAATACCAAAAACATGTAAATTGTAACCATACATTTACTATAAGAAAAATGAAAACCGACAGAATGGCAGGATAAATTAAAAAATACGTATTATAACGGGACAGGTACTAACGTAATGCTGGATGTGGTTTACTAAAATCATATGTGCTAATATATTCCTTATATGTATGTATAATTTTTATTTTTATAAAAGTGGGTTATGTGCTGGATCCAAATGTTACCCAAATGTGAAAGCAATCGTTCTACACATTTTTTAAACACAATTGTAATTAAATTTTTAAATGTTATTCACATTGAAAAGAAAATCCTAGCATTTTATAACATATTTAAATCAAACATAGTTCAAATAATCAAAGTATGATATTAACTAAACAAGCTGGGAACCCTACACCGAACACTTTACTCGTGATTGATTGTACTTCGTGAAACTAAAAAATTGCTTTCAGCATGACGTTCTCTTCGTACTTCGCAGTTATCTAATTTTCCTAAAGTTTTCATGTAATCTAACCAATCCCTTTAGTTAACCAACTTAACATACCTTTCATGAAGATGAAGTATAAGGAGAAGAAGAAGAAGAAGAAAACGACCGATATATACCAAAATGATCAGGACAACGAGTTGACTCGATTTAGCAATAGCCGCCTTTCCGATGTCGCAAACTAGTTCCTCAGTTAGACGTATCGGACTGAAACTTGGTAGACAAATGGATATCTATAATCGGGCCTTATATAATGTTAATACAACTGATAGCTCCGATATGAGGATTTCCATCATAACTACTACGCTAAAGGAGCTAAGAACATGGTAATTAGAACTCCTTTCACTTATAATGAATAGAAAGTAGAAAATCGTCACGTTCGGATCACAATAATTTATTTATAGTATCCATCAGTTAGCAAAATTCTAATGTTCCGATAATTATAACTATTAACCAGTCTGGGTTGTAATAATCATGTATAGTTTAAAAGCATGATACAATTTTTCACAACACCAAATGTAGCCAAAAATTCCTGAAAATAAGTCAGCGGGGTAAAAATTTAGAAATGTGGAAATACTTGTCGAAAGTGGTACTTTAGGAGAACATTATTTTAGTAATTATATCTACAGGGTGGTTCTTTTCGCTTAAGCAGCGTTGGAGAATAAAGCAAACGAAATGGTCAAAGATTTTGCTCAAAAAAATCGTCTTCCTGACGAAGAAAATTTTTTCTACATATGTAAAAAACAAATCTGCCACACCTATGACTGGGAAAACGTACACTTCATTATCTAGAGCTGAAAACCTCCGAGGGTACAAATATACAGAAACACCCTTTATTTTTATTTCTTTCTATTTAGTTAAGACATTATTTTTTTTTTTTTTTGTTATTCAAATACTCCTATCAGCAGAGGGTTAATGCCAACATTTTTTGTTGCTTTTTCCGCATATATTTTCATTATGCATGGTGTCATATTAAGACGACGTTGTTGTTTTGAAAAGGAAAGGACATAGCTTGCCAACAGCTATAAAAACTGATGATCATAAAAATGTTCAAATGAGGCAGATACGGAAATGGAAAGAGACCGCGCTGTAAGTCCTTATGGCAGAGTAAGTAGTCAATAGGAAATATAATATGGAATTGTATATGAAAAATATATCAAGTCTCTTTCATCTTAAAGAAGTGATTTACCAATAAAAATAAAAGTTATTATTCTCTGGTCAGACTTCTTGCAACTAAAACTAAGATTTTTTTTTTACATATGAATATATATATATATATATTATGTCTAATGGAATAGCTTTTTTAATCTTCTACTTAAATTTTTGGTATAAATGTGAAGCATTTCTCTGATCTTAAAAAAATTATATTTGACATTCCATAGTCTTCTATATTCGTTGTGTGCACAAATCAAATAGAAATGTTAGAAATAATTCACTCTTAAATAAGAATTAATATCGATGTTAATGTGAATAGCGTTTTGTATTAAGTTGTGTAGAAAGGTACCTGTTCTGAAACTGATCGGTAACCAGCAGAAATTCAATCCACACCAAGCTGGCGTTATTTTAATGAACAAAACAAACAAAATGTACTAATTTTTTAGGATTTCCCTGAGCATGCACCATTTAACAACTTTGATTGTGACGATAAATGGAGGCGCACGCCTTGAGAGATGGAAGAGTGTAGTAGAAGTAAAAAGAGGTTAGATCTAATCATATAGAATTTGTCATGAAAAGTTTATAGTTTCTGATTATATGAATATAATTTTTTTATGTTCAATACAATAGTACTATTTTGTATTTACTTTTTGTTTTATCTACTAAACCATTTTTGGCATGAATTACATTCAGATTTGCCTTCAAACTGGCTTAAGGTTTCCGAGACTAAAAAAATTCCTACGGAGCCTCTGGTTCTTATTCTCTAGTGATAGACCCATCCAAATTGCGATTGACGGATTGAAGTGCTCAAAGGTTATTTTAGAAAACAAATTCATTACAATGACTTTACTACGATAAACTCTACGCAGATGTTTACCACAATTTTTTTTTTTGCCATGCCAGACTATTTTGCGCAAATTTTTGTCAAACGATTTGTCGCCTTCGTTGTCATTACATGTTTCGCACATAACAAAAAAAAAATAAATAAAATAAAATTGAAGACAGCCCAAATGAATACTCTCGACGTAGCAAAGTGGATGTGACATGATGATACATACCTACACACATATAAAATATTCATAGGGCATAAATACGTTCAACTGTTTGTTGTTGTTCTTTTTATCTGTGACCCTTTGGCTCGTTTTGTTGCTGATACGCAATTCTGTTGTTTTTGTGTCCTCGCAGTTCCATTGCTTTTGCTAGAGTAATCAAGAACGAATTCCAAACCATTTAACATGAATACCATCAATTTTCGTTGAAGCTTTTAAATTTTTTGGTGTGAAAATAAAAAATAAAAAATATTAAAAAAGAACTCATCACTTGGACTAGTACAAATCAACTTAGCTTAAAATAACTATATATAACTTACATAGTACTGTTTCGTCTATTTTACAAGATTAAACATAAACTTTATATAATTGATTCGAGTTTCTAGAAACACGAACAAGCAACTGAGAGGATCATCGGAAATTAAATTCATTCTAGAAACACCTTATGCAGTGGTTCAGCCTACCTGTAACAGGTAAACTAATACTGAGGTCAAAAATGTGTAAAAACTTTCAGTTTATAGACGTGCACTAACTCTTGTCGAATCTAAGCACAAATTTCAAAGATTTGAGGGTTTTAGGATATGAACGATGTATGTTTTGTAGAATTATTTTAAATCTAGCCTTACACAAAATTTGATTCTAGCCTTAACTACTACTAAACTTCCTTCATTCGATGTTCCAAATATAGACAATTCCTTCTTTTAATAATTTAAATTTGTTTAAAAGTTAGTTACCCTATTCCGTGAAATTAAAATTTTCTGAATGTAACATATTTAAATAACCAAATTATTCTCGAAATCTGTTAGTCTTATCGAAAAATTCACAAATAGCGTTTTGTTTTTATTATTCTATTTTTAAATTACACACGACACATATCGGTTGTATAACACGTATCACGTCATCAGTGACCATTAAGCATAACACTAGTTTACAGTACATTTGTTGCCGAAGAAATTTTAGCTGTTGCTGACTACATATAATATGCTATTTTCAAAAATATAATTAGAATATTTTTATCAGCTCTAGTTTCTGAGTTTCAGCTATGTAGGTATTAGACAGAAAAAAACATGTATTTAATAAGAAAAACTTTATTTAAAGAAACAATTAATCATTGAGTTCTAAAAAACTTCGTTTTAAAGCTTTTCTCCGATGTGTCGACTTTGGAAAATGACGTATTAGAGACCAACAATAGTCAGACATCATATTTGTATCCCAGAAACCCTGATAGCACTCTTCCATGACGCGTAAGTCTTGATGCATACGCTCTCCCTGCTCTTCGCTCATATCTCCTAAATTTTTCGGAAACCTGTCCAGGTGACTATGGAGAAAGTGGACTTTTATACTCATATTGCATCCCATATTTCTTAATTGTAGCAGAAGGTCTTCTACAAGTTCAACATAATTTTCAGATTTCCGATTTCCGAGAAAATTCTGCATCACAGATACGAAAGCTGTCCAAGCCTTTAGTTCTGACTCAGTCATAGAATTTCTAAATTGAGTATCATTCGTAAGTTGTCTAATTTAAGGGCCATCAAAGATACCGGCTTTTATCTTTTCCATAGTGAGCTGAGGAAATTTTTGGCAAATGTAAGAAAAGCAGTTCCCATTTTTATCTAGTGATTTTTCAAACTGTTTCATGATGCCCAGTTTTATGTGTAATGGTGGAAGGATAATTTTGTCACGAGATACTAATGAATTGTGGACTATATTGTGCTTTCCAGGCTCCATATTTGCTCTCAAGGGCCAGTTTTTTCTTACCCAATGTTCTTGTTTAGCTCTACTGTCCCAAAGACATACATACATATAAAACAGGGAAACTTGGTGTAACCACTTTGTTGACCGAGAAGAATGTTGACCATTTTTAAATCGACACAAATTAGCCACTTATGGTCATTGTATTTTATTTTGTTCAAGACTAGCGAAATGTTACAATATTCCTCCTTTAACTTTGTACTGTGGGCAATAGGTACCCCAGCATATTTATTTCCATTATGTAATAGAATACATTTTAGGCTACGTTTTGAGCTGTCAATGAATAAACGCCAGTCATTTGGTTCGTATTGCTTCAAGCCCACTTTTATCAACAATTTTTTGATATCTGAATAAAAGGTAATGCCATCTTCTTCGGAAAAATAACACCGTAATTCTGTATCTCTTTCACGATAAAAACTTATTTTAGTATCCGAGGATAGCAAATTTTTTTCTTTTAGTCTTGATGCTAACAATTCTGAAGCTTGTTTAGAAAGATTTAAATCTCTTACAAGATCATCTAACTCATTATGGGAAAAGCATTTTGGCTCATTAGACATAGCTTCAAAATCAGGATCATTTTGTGATGAGCTTGGCCCTTCAATGTCTTGCTCTAATGGTTCAGACATATTGTTAAGCTTTGAAGAGTGAGGTGCACGCTGCACTGGACGTTGAACACAACTAGTACTTGGGTATTGCCATTTAGCTCGATTTTTAGTGTTTAACCCGTTTATGTTCACACTACAAAAATAACAGTCTATGAGATGATTTTGTGGTTCTCGCCAAATAGTCGGTGTTCCAAATTTAAAGGCACTTCTTTTACCACTTTTCCATAATCTTAAATATTCCACACACGATTTACAAACACAATTGGGAGCCCAAGACTTCTCATTTTTATCCAAGAGCATCCCAAAATACTCAAAATAGGTATTTTTCACCAACTCTGATATAACTTTTCTACTATTGTTAAACACATATTCTCCGCATATATAGCAAAAATGATCTGGATTGTTTAAACAACGTCTCCTTGAACTACTCATGACGCAAAAACTAGAGAAACTAATTTTAACACAGTAAAATATGCCTGTTATCGATTAATATATATGATATAAATTAATATAAATGATGAAATCAAAAACAAAGTAACTCGAGCTGCTCAAAAAATTTTGAGGGCAGATTTGACAAAAACAAGTGATGAGTGAACAATATCAACCACAGGATTCGCGGCAACAGATAAAAAGTTTAATATTGTAAACCAGTGTAATTTATTCAAATTCGATAAACGGGCTTAAGCTGGAAAAAGATTACGTGTGGTAAATTGTTTCGTGCACGTGACACTGCTTTTGAGCAACTAGATACATCTCTTTATGAAACAGCACCAAATTTGGTACGACTTAGTGAGCCTTTTTGAAAAAAGCCTAAATATGAAAAAATTAAAAAGCTGAAAAAGTCAAAATCAATAACAAAAACATATATAAAACATATAAATCAACGAATCAAACATTTAGAATATATATTACGATTTCATAACAAATTTTGTATGGTTTTCGCGCATTATAGCTTTATATGCTTCAAAAATTATATATTTGTAATGTACATGAAATTAAATCAAATATTTATACTTATACATATACAAAATGTAATACATCTCCATCATCAAATAATTTGTGTATATATTAGAAGTGTTCATCATTTGAACGAGATCCTTTTCAATTGCAAAATCATGACAACACTTTTCTTCCTTCCTCAAGCGCTATCTAAGTTTAAAAAATTTAAAACCAACAAGGGTAGCAAAAGGATTTTCCCTAATTTATTAAATTAGAACGAGTTTACGCTAAAACAAAAAAAGAGACTAGATTAAAATCTTCCGACTGAAAGAAAATAAAAAAGCTAGATCCAGCCAGAAAACGGAGGAAGTGGCAACACTGGTGAGAACTAAAGCTGGGAACTTCATCCAGATTTTTCAACTATCCGGTCTACCTGAATATTCGGATACGGAAACCAGAAATTAATAAAATGCAACATAGGGCAAATAAAAAAAAATGGTGAAAAGAAAGTAAAAATTTGTCGGTAGTAACCGCAGGTCAGGAAAATAAACCGCGGTATCATTTCTTGCGGTAATTGGTATCTTTGTGAGTATCCCACACATCATTCAAGAGTTATGTAGCTTATTCCAGTCGTTCACTAACGGCATGTGCGCTTGAAAAATTATTTACAGAGAGAACTATTTGTTGACTATTATTATTTTTTCATTGATCCGTTCGTTGCTTGTATTTTTTTACATGTCTATTTAAATTTTCGAGGTAGTTAAAAGTTCCTTTTTATAAACAGGCTCAGTTTTTCGGTAATCAACAAAATTTTGCTTCGAACATAAAGCATGGCATGTGGGAAGGTGATTTAATTAGCGACAGTATTTAGAACAAAAAAGAAAAACCAAAACAAAGAAAATTAAATTGATTCGTTTACGAGCTACCTAAGCTAACAAATATTACTTTTTAATCAGTCCATAAATACGAGGGAGTTTTTTTTTTTTGCACCTACCAATTATAATTTTTGCATGCACTTTTCTCTTTTCATAGCCAACTCGCAAACTGAATATGAACCAAATCGACCAATAAATACAAATTTAAGAAATGTCTCGACCACAGCGCCAGCTGACGGTAGTTTTTTTTTATACAAACACTACTCGGGCCACAGTTAATGTAACAGCAAAAATTAACCAAATCGGTTCACCCGTTCTCATGTGATGCGATGGCAAACGAATACTATTTTATATTTGTACCTAAATATATGTATATAAGAATTTGAAGACATTGAACATTTTTATGTTGCGATTTCTTTAAATAAAAAAGGTAAACGCAAATATATTTCATATAAAAATATTATTCTCAAACATAAATGTCTTTTTTCCCCAATGGTAGTATAATGCTGACAGCTAGAATTGCTACCAAAATAAGTGGTCCTATTAGAACATAGAATAACTTTTGCAAATTCTGTCCAATGTTAGCTTATTTATGAAATTTATAAAGTTAGAATGTGTATGTAATTAGAATTTATGTGAAGAGACCATGGAATACCAATAGATACTGTCAGGCAAGTTCACTATTCTTCTTTCTGTGGAATTTTTCTTAAGTCACTGCCCCTTATTATTAGAACATCCTTCACGAAATGGAGAACTTATGACGGCAATGGATGCATGGACTTAACTGATATCATACTGAAAGCATAATGTAATGAAATCTGAAGATCCAACTGGATATTTAAAGAATCCAAAATATTTGCTTTCCACTCATTTACAGCACTCAAAAAAATCTGAACAAACCCTACTTTTTCCATAGTTTTCGTTCTTTTTTAAATATGTTTCTATCACCCTGCACCTTAAGAACTCTAGGGATTACCATTACAAACATATTTTAAATATGATGCCACTCTACGAATTTAAAGTGTATGTTCTTAGTAAGAGTTCAGTAACACCATGAAGTTTATTACAGATTCTATTATGGGGCTAAATATCGCATAGCTCGTATTAACCCACTTACTTCACTTCTTTTACTTCACCCGTAAAGCAACTCTAACCTACATCCATACTAACTACTTTCAATTAACTAATGATTAAATTTGCTTAGACATCGTTAAATGTGAAAATTAAATTAAATTTACTTACTTCATTTTAGTTACAGAGCAATCACAAAAAAAAACTTGCTCATAGCGTCAGCATTTTAGACATATGTAAATATTTTGAAATTTACGACATTCACCCTCAGGCATTATTGCAGTAAATACAAATTGTGAAAACGCATGCACGCTTACATTTATGAGATTCTATGTCAACGTCGACGGGAATTATATGGCCAACTAAAGTCAAAGCATTTTACGTCAGCCCAAGTACAATATGTCTTTCAAGGTATACACATATGTATGTATGTACATATAAATACATATGTATGTATATACACCTATAGTGTAAAATATATTCACCGATGCAATATTAAATTTAAAATCGTAGTTATCACAAGTCTACTTACATATACAGCGACACATTTATGAATCTTATGAATAGATACATTGGCATGCAGATGCATAGGTATTTTTTTAATTTTTGCAAATTCTTGCTTACAAATATGCGTTATGCGTAAAATTTTATTAAGCTCTACCCTAAGAAAATAATCTCTGCCAAATGTGTGCACTTATTTATACAAATTTATACATAATGCGTTTTTGTGCGAACTTCATTTCAAGGTGTCAGATAGCAACACACAAACACAAATATTATTTGCCTAGCCTTCATATATACAAATATATTTATAGGTACTCTCCTTATATATACTCTTATGTATTTAATCTATACGTGTAGTAGTACTATTCGCGACATCGTAAAGTCTAAATTGGATTTATGAAAGCGTAGTAGATTTGAAAAGATGCCTACAGAAATACATACATACATAAATGTATGGATATCAACTTGCAAGTTTATGTTATAATACGTCTGTATGTATGTACATTAGGGTGGGCAACAAATTTTACATCATATTTCCGAAACCTCATCCTCAACGTCAATACTATTATAGTTGAAGATAACCGATATAATATTTGGCACCAATTGGAGGTTATTAAGGTATGGCGCACTGGGGTTAAATTTCATATTACGCTATGAAGATTCATACTATAGATATTAATAGACGGAATCAAATTAATTTGATTTTTTTAAGTCTTCATAGGATAACTTAAAATTTGAGCCCTGTGCGACAAGCCCAATCAGTGCCACAATTTATTTATCACATCTTCGAGCATAGTAGTATGTATTTTTGGTATTAGATTAAAGAAAAATTCATTAAAATTTTTTGGTTATTCGTAGGACTACCTAAACTTTGGTCCCTGTGCGAAATACCTTAACAGTCTGGCTTGGGGAGAAGCATTTTTATGTGCAAATGAAAAAGTGCATACTAAGCATGCCAGTTCTGGAATTTCGGGGAAATTTTTTCTACGGTATTTATGAATTTCATAGCCAATAGTGTTGAAAGTCTTTCAATATAAATGTTTCATACAGTTTCAAGTTCTTTTTAAGTTTATACCAATCATGCGAAACCCTATTTTAGCTGTATGCAGTTATAAAAACTTTCAACTTCATTTTAGTTTAAAGTATTTTCTTCATTAAATGAAAGAGCTACTAATATTATTATAGTTGGGGAATGGAGCACTGCGGTCATAAAATCTATTGAACTTCCTTTCCTGGATTAAAGAACTTTCTTCAATTCGCCACTCGAGATAAATTTTAGTGTCGAAACTAAATCTCTGGAGCTCATGCTACTAGCCGTTAATAGATATTTATTCAGGTGCCTTTTGAATTTATGCAGCAGTTCAGTACACTCTTTCAGTGACTTGTAGTTTCGCTTCCTACTCTGCAGAATTTGCAGCAATCTTACGAATAAATTCTCAGTTTAGTCAGGTAATAATTCAACAGTGCTAATACGTAGATTATTCTTTAATAATCACTTTAGGTTATATGGCTTCCTTTTCTTCTTGACCAAATTTCGTTATTTACCCTTTTCTGATTCTTCCCTTTTCTTCCGCGATTTATTTTCTTCAATACTTATAAGATGTACTGTCGAAAGGACCTTTCCTTCAGTTCTGATGTTAGCTGGTGAATGTTCCATTTCGCATAGTTGCAGGTGGTACGGAAGAATGCACTTTTTTCTCTGGCATAAATCACTACCCTAAAGATGAACATCCAATTTCCCACGGATGATATACACTTCCGCCTCAGTGCCTGCTTGTACCAGGTTATTAAGCTTTTCCTTATATTAAATGTTTCAGATATACCAACCCCCTTCTTTTTGTTACTGAGTTCGTTTAAAACGTTTTTATAAAGCTAAGCCTTAATTGCACAGGTAGTATTTCCCATTATTGCAGTTTCAGGTACTGTTTCGCTAGAATCTCAATAACCCCACTGCTCAGATACCTTCCTGCCCGATATTAGTACAAGCCAAAATGTAAAGAGGTGTTAAATCCAACAGAACAATTTTTTGTCTGGTGTTACTCTAAGACATTGAACCTGTTTTTGATATCAATAGTTTTTTCCATCCATTTCAATATACTTAACTCTTTCTAGTTTATATTTCCTTCAAAATGGTATTACGGTGCTGTTTGATACATTCATATTCAGCCTACATTTTGATTATGTTTATGCCCGTCTGGATCACTTTACACAGAGTGTCTATGAACTTTCCTCTGCATATTATTAGCTGGTCACCATATATGTAGCTCTTACAAGTCAGACCAGTATTTGTTAGCATCTGAAGTAGTTCGTCAAGTAAATGTATTCCACGCAGCAGTCGGGAAGATCATGGGAAATGAGTGCCCAGAATAGTTTGGTGTTCCCCTCCTTACTTCCAGCATAATTCCAATTACCTTTTTAAACTAACATTACCATTACTGTTACCTTAGGTCATTACATTATAAAATCTGGAAGCTTCTGCAATTTACTTTATTATTTCATATCTTCTAGGATATCGCCTTTCCAGAGAACTTTTACGATGAGAATGTCTTAGAAAGAAGAATTTTTCTGGCATAATCAAATTGTTCGTTAAATTGATATGTATATGCTTACTGATACTCATCATGGCATCCCATTTGATATATTTTCAAAAACAAAAATATGTACGATACCTCTTAATATATACTCTCTACAAAAAACTTCTTTCACAAACTTTGTATGGTATCCTCGCAGATATCCATTGAAAATGCTTACAAATTTTACTTAATGCTTTCGAGAAATGTAACTTCTAAATAACTACAATGCAGCATGTTAAAATTTAATAATGATTAAAATTAATACGTTAGATTTTATAAATAATTATTATTTTCGACAAGAAAGACACAATTTTAAAATATTTTTTTCGAACAAATTCCAGAAAGTCGCACGCTTTCTGTCCCCCATCTCTTTGTTATAAGCGGTTAAGATATTCATGCATTAAAACCAATCCTTAATTAATTTGTCTCGGTTAAGTAATGTCTTAATTTTTGTTTTAGGTTTGATGAGCTCATTGTTTCATCAGAGTACGTACCGAGAGGAATATATGTTTCTCATAAAACAGCTATCGTCGTAGGCATTGACGAGTAACATACTAAACCTTTTTATTTCTATTTATCATGACACAAATGTGGTATTGCGTTTAAAGATCAGAAATGGCTGAGAGTGTGGAACTGACTTTTAATTATATTACTTAATATTATATTTATTTACAACAACCATATGAATTTTAAATCACTGAAATACAACCATGCAAACTGCAACACTTTGACGAAAGTGGCATCGTAACGAAACGCCGAGTTTTAAAAAGTAAATGAACCAAACGGCAGTTTTAAGAAGACGTCGAACTGAACAAGTAGACAGTGGCCTCCGAAATTATATATTTAATTAAAATTAGAGCTTTACAATTTAAATACTTTCATTTTTTTATGTATCTGAAAACTGAATATATCAATACAATAAAATTAACACATTGATGAACACGAAATTATGGTTTATGAATTGTAAACTAAATTATGGTTTAGGAATTGTTGTCTGGTGCTACCTGAATAAATATTATAAACGATTTTTTTTAGAAAGATTGGAATAGTTTCTATACAAACTAATGAGTTTAACTGAACTTCACGAGGCTTGGTGTCTAGACATTACACATAAAATCCCTTGTTTGCAATTATCGAAAATATTGACATCCCTAATGTACACAAATTCGTGACACTGTATTGTGATTAAACGCGTAACCATTATAACACATCCTCCACGCATACCATCTACATAACTAGAAACTTTAATCAACATCTTTTCACAGCCAACACCTTAACAGTCACAGAATAAATGTCTTAATGTAGATAAATACCCAGTGGGTAAAACTTGTAGCTCATTTTGTTAGTATTCAGAATTTCAGAGCTACTTTGACTTTTGGTGATTGGACGAAAATTATTGCCACAGGAGACGAAACACCATGCAACTTCTTTGTAATGCACGTTCTTTACTACTAGGTTCGTAACATGGAAGCGATTATTTTTTATTATTTCTTGTGGTGTTAAATTTAATGTTCGCACATATAACATAAGTTAAGCGATTCATAAAAACCTCCAACAAATATATATATATATATATATACATATGTTACGATTTTTTGTGTTCCTTTTTTCATTGTAAGCTAACAAGGTGTGACTTTTAATATTTGAAATTGCAGTAATCGATTCTACTATTATTTTTTTATTTTACATAATGTTCTATTATATATAAAGATTTATAAGAAAGGAGAAAATTTGTCAAACTCAAATATCTTTTGTAAATAATGAAACATATATTTGTAATGTGCCAGGAAAAGCCATCGCACAAAATTTTAGTGCAACAAATCGAGATGTTGAAACAGTGTGAGTTTTAAGTGCCCAAAAGAATGATTTGGCAAGGATTATGACTCAGGAAAGTATACGCAAAAAAAAAGATGATGTAGTTTTTTCATCAGCGCCCATTTCTGGCATATTCTTGATTTAAAAAAAGGTTCGAACTAAATATTGTGATTCGTTTGAAAATGTGTTTTGTGAATCGCACTCTACAAGGTGAAAGCCCTTTCTGAAGTAAAGTTTTTCACATTCCATTTCATGAGACTTCTTATTTTCTGTGGAAGAACATAAAGATCAGTTTCAACTAAAACACCCGAGCAGGACCTATTATAGCGTTTTCGAGATCTGCATCGGTAGCTTCAACTAGGCCCGAGTTTCCTCGTAGTTCACTCACACTACACAGTGGCATAAGAATCGGTGTAAACAATTTGAACATTTCTGTTATTGCTGAATACAGCGTGGCCACTTCAATTAGTAAAATATATATTAGCGGATAGAAAACTTCGGCTCTGAAGCGCTCTATGGCACTAAAATACATATTTTGCCTCGTAATGTTCGCCAAAAACCCGTTTTTTTCCGAATATGTGTATGGATTTTTTCCAGCTGAGTATCGATACTTAAGTTTGAGACAACATTTAAGGCTGCAGTAAATAGTATTGACCAGAAATCTCTAAAACGCTGTATTCCACTGATTACTTGACACATCCCGTTTTAGTTTCGAACTTTGGAGAATATGGTTTCTACTGCCAAGACATAGGCATAAAATCAAAAGGTCGCATCCATTTGCGCGAAACGGTAGCACCGGCTTAAATATCGGGGGTAAATCCATTCCAAACAACTTTCGGAAGGATTCAACGACTCATTGCAGTTTCTTGACGGAAAACTTGAATTAAGCCGCTTCATTTGCAAACGAAAATTCCATGGACAGAAAAGTTCGCTATTTCCACTAGTATTTTGTATGCTTCTAAATTGAGAAAAAAATGTTGCAAAGTCTTTTCATGTTTAATAAAAATTATTCATCAGAGCACGCAACCGTATGTTCAAAAGCTCAAACGGGCTTATCGGGTTCGAATCATGCCCGGGGCAAGATACATCAAACCAAAATTTTAGGAATAGTTTTTTTTCCTAATAGCGTCCGCCCTTCGGATGGCAATGGCAAACCTCCGGGTACATTTCTGCGATGAAAACACTTGTCATAAAAATCATAGACCGTTCGGAGTCGGCGTAAAACTGTAGGTCCCTCAATTTGTGTTACAAAATCAAAACGCACAACTCAAGTTGTATGAGAAGTTCGGCCAAATATCAAGCTACGGTGTAAGCACAAGTTATTATTATTATAAAATTATGCCGCAGAGAATTGATTTGAAACGTTTGAGAAAATCAAACAAAAATTAAAAATATGCTTGTATATATTTTCAATGTTTAATGAAGTTAATGAAGTTAACCCAAGGTGACGTTTTAGAAACAGAGCAGAGTTAATTTAAATTGAGAAAAATATTGAAAAACATTTTATTTCACTAAAACGTGCGATTTTTTACTTTTGCCAGAAGTTACCTAAATACAGAGGTATCAACTTTTGGTATTAAAATTACGATATGTAGTAGAAAAGTGTTAGCTTTAACAGGAAAGTGACGCTTTTATTTTGGTTGGAGAAAATAGCTACAAACCAGCCACATAGCTTACAACAAACTCATTAATTGCAGCATTCGCACACAGTGTGTCACACACACACACACTTGCAGGCAAGAAGAGCCGCGTAGAGTTTACTCCGCCAACAGCCGCAATCACAGTGCCGTCGACCGCTCAAGTGTCTGCGTGTACCCAGCCTGGCATAAGGTGGCATGTTCGCGTTGATTAAAAAGGATCTATCTACAAGCTGTGGCACATACAAATGTATGTACATACTTATACCACTGTGTATGTATGCATGGAAAAAAAATATCCGCGCTTTTATGAATTCACACGTGCAAATTCATATTTTCTAAAATATTATGGCATAAGCTTGAGCCTCTTGAGAATGTGTAGGTATAAATATTTGTACGTAAATATATGTAAATGTATAAAGCTCTTCAGAAATACACATAAACAAACATAGCAGTATATACCCTGCAAAAATTGCGACTAGCACGGATCTAAAGTAACTATATTCCTTAAAGGCGCGGTGTCGTTAAGGACAGGAGCAGGAACAGGAACAGAATCTGATTGATTCCATTTTTTTCTGGTTGGTGCCACAAAAGACAGAAACAGAAATGAAAACCTCATGCATATTGTTTTGTATTTTCGCTCGTTGCGCCAGTTATTCTTCACAAAATTGATGGAAAATTATTCGATAAAACGGATAGCAGCATGCAATGCTACATAATGTTGGTTTGGTGAAGGTTTAGTCTAATATTTAGCATTTCTCCTATTCCCAGCCACAGAAACAAGTCTAAAGTAGTTCTCTCTGTTTCTGTTACTGCTGCACTGAATTCTGCTTCTATTGCTGACAGGGATGATAAGTGCACTTTTCGAAACTATGTTAAATGTTAGAAACAAATTTATCGAATCGAACAAAAACATATTCAATTTTTTATTTAATTGTCAGTACAAAATATTTGAAATATATTTGTAAATTAACGTATAAATGAATAACAAAACAAAATGGAAAAAAAAATAACAACACAAATCGGAAGTTTATTTTTCCAGAGAAAAAGTTGAATCAATTCAGCCGGTGTCCTAAATTGTTTATATTCTCCTTATAAGCCATATGATATTTACATACATGCATACATGAATTTTAAAAGATTTCGATCTTTTATTTCCAGAGAAACTTCTTTCATGCAGGTCAACAGGCAAATACGTAAAATTAATCCCCAAATAAAGTACTCTAATTGAATTAGTGTAACTTATTTATTGAAAGTACTAAGAGAGATAAGCCCAATAAGATCACTTGAAGTAGCTTGTTTGTAGTTTCCGACCTAGAGCCTAAAAAAATTATTCTAATTTAAAGGTTTGTCTATTTAGAAGTTTGTTATTTTCGACACCAATTCGCTTTCAATTACTTGGAGAAACCCCTCCCAAAACACATCAGCCCATTTTCTCTTTGTCTGATATTTGTGATACCTACTTTCCTTCGAATTCGAATATGACAGGCGGAAAAAGAATAAAGCCCACCCCAATTTTTGTATTTGCGATATAAGAAATGTGAAAACGGAGATAATTCATTGGAAGTTCTTACTCAGAATCGGTTTGCAATTCATTTGTTTTTATTAAACGGATTCTTTGTTTCTATTTTATCAATTATGGAATCATTTTTTGTCATTTCACCTTTGGATTTTGTAGGATCTTCTCATGCAATTCTGTTTATGTTTGTCTAAAGTTGACAAAATATAAGTTTACTTAGCCGAAAAGTAAAAAAAGTCCGAAACATTTGAAACATACTCCATTTCAAATATATTTCTCTCAATTTTCAGAACATCGTATAACTGAAAGCAAAACTAAATAAAAACTGCGCTATATTTTATGTTAATTGTACCAAAAAGGTCAAAGCGGTGTCAAAGTACTTTTCACCTTCAATTTGTATTAAAAAAAAATAATTGTGCCAACTTTATCATCACTGATTGCTGACAGCACCACAATCGCAAAATTCTATTGCCGTTCCTATCGCTGTCAAAAATGCACCGAATTCTGTTGCTGTTTCTATATAGTTCTGCTCTTTGCGACATCGCGCCTTAAGAGACAAAAAGTACTACAAAACTACCCGAAATGTATGAAATAAATTCGATGCAATGAACATTGGTCATAGGGCAAGATAATAAACTCGAGCTCTGCATTACATCAGAGTAACAGAAAACTACAATACTATAAGATATCCATGGATTGCAGGTTAGTTTCGAAATTACTTTTTGTCGTTGAAAGTGAGTCAAATGATTTTTGCAGGGTATGTATATGTAAGAACATACATACATATATACACATATAATATCTATATTTAGTTGTAAAGGTAACATGTAGCTTTGAATAGAAACTTAATGCGGTGATATTTCTTAATTAAACGTTGCTTGTGTGTGTATTTTTTTTTTTTTTGGTCGCTTAATGGTTTATGAAGTTGCCTTCAAAAGCATCCTATAAAACACGCAGCGCTTAGCGGCCTTGCCATAAATACAAGCTCAGCGCCGCCTACAAGTAGTATGTGTACCTCTTGTGTTGCAAAGGATGGACCTATGTACATACATATGTGTTTGGATATGTATGTGTGTATAAGTAAACGTATTTTCTAAACCGCAATGTAATCCAGCAATATCGCGTAAATTACAACACGTTCGAAATGACAAGTGTAGGTATATAGAAATATATACTTGTACCAAATATATTATGTGCCGATGTATGTTTTTACCCTAATGTATGGGTAGCCACACACAAGTTCATATATGTACATATATTTGGTAAATGTGTTTGTAGGCGATGTGGTTTCATATTTGTGCTAGTAATTTACACTCTCATGTATGCGTAATAAATTAAAAACATGGCTTGCGTACGAGTTTGGCAAATGTGCAAAACTGCTTAACTACATTTAGACTTGAATTATTTGGAAATACTGTAGAATCCGTTTATGGTGACTTCCAAGGGACCGGTGAAAATACGTCGTTCTAACCGGACGACATATGAACATAACTCCCTTTGAAATTTTTTTTTGGTATAATTCTGCTATAGGACAACTTAAAACTTTCTGCTCAAAGAAAACATATAGATACTTCAATTTCTAAATTTCATATTAAACTAACTTGCAAAGCATGTTGGAAAAAGAAGCTTATTTAAAAAAACACTGACTTAAAACACTGACTTAGCACTACTTTACACGAAAAAAGTACCTAATTAAAAAAATTGGTGTTTAGGCTGAACGCTTTGGATATCAATTATTTCATGCATCATTTAGTTCAGTTTTTAGAATTGCTATTTGTGAAACCTTGAGGAAAAGTCAAACTGTGTTGAAGCAAACTTTTGAAAAACCTTCAACACCCTGTATATTAAAATCTACACGTAATATAAAAATGTGGTTGCCATTTTCTGAATTAGTAAAACAAAATCTATATAAAATGTGATATTACATCAAATGTACATTCCAGCTGTTGCACCGTGTAGTGCAATGTTTTTGGTAGATTTTTAACTGAAAAAGTAATTGTTGCAAACTTTAAATTGGCAGCTTTTATTTAATTTTTAATAACTTTTACGTTTTCTAAAAAACATTTTTCATTACTTTCCTGGCAAAGTTTATCAGCTAAAAAGAATTAACAAAAAATTAACAAATTTCGAAAAACCTCGAAAATGTCCTTATTTTTTGCATTTAAGCATCTATAATTCAAAAAGTAGAATTTAGCTTTAGAACAGTAAACATAGAAGGCTAATTTTGTTAAATTTTGCTATTCTGCAGTTTTTTGGCAGTAACTTCAAAAGCATTTCGAAAACAGAGGTTTTGCCTATATCTGAAAAATGATAAATCAAATCCATTTTTTTTGGTGTTCAATGCCCCAAGTTTAGTCTGAGAAGCATTTTTTAACGAACGAGGTACCACTATTTTATCAAATATTTGTAAACAAGTGTAATTAGTTTGCGAAGTGTTTTGATTCCAAGTCGGTAAAAGTTTGAACAGCTGATGTCAGTTAAAGAACAATGCTAGAGCCAATGATTTTTGTTTGTACTGAGGCAAGAAGCCATATTATGGCACGTCAAAACCAACAAAATCGTGAGCATATCACAAGAGCTGAACCCCAAGCCAGTTGGCTCTCTTAATTAATTTAGTGCATAAAACCTTTATAATTCCTTTTTTTTGCTGCGAATCAATCAATGAAGTTTGGTTCTAAAAAACAGCTGGTCTAAGTCTAGCTGCCGTCAGATTAAAATAAAATTAAATTAAAATATTTTCTCAAAACGCATTAAATTATTAAATTAACAGTACCAATGTACTAAGGCTCACACGAAAATAAAACAAGGAATAAATGATCTAAACATAAAAATAGATGTTCAAATGTTCAACCCTATCGCAAATCGCTTGGTAACAAATATTCCTACAAATTTACAAGCAAAGTGAAGACAATTTTTTCCATTTGGTTTTTTTTTTGCCTATAAATTTATGGGAATGATTTTTTTTCGCGAAGGCAATTTGTAGATTTTCACCTTTTTTGTCTTATTGAATATAAATTTGGAGCCACAAAGACTTTTGGTTTTTTCAATATTATATATTATATTTGGCTGACAGAAAACTTGTTTTGTCGATTTTCCCTCATGGTAGGTAGGCCGCAGATAATTCAGTTGGCGCGGTGTTGCAAAAAGCGTTCATTCGTCGATTTCGTTACTGGTTGAGCAGCTACTAAATATAAGCAAGATTTGAGGAGCATTAGGGATGGGACCTTTTCATTGCAGACATCGAGTGCAGAATTGAGGATACTTTTATCCAAAATTGGTATTCGCTAAAGTTTCACTTCCCCGAGAATTACTTCAGCAAAATAATCATTCAAATACTCAGCGAGAGTTTTCGATGGAAAAAGACAGACAAGTTGCAATGTCGTTAGTCTAATGAGAAATTATTCTGGGTTTCTTCACGAAAGCAAATCAAATTTATTATTTGTAATACCTTATTGTTTGAAAACCCAAAATATTTTAAAAGGAGTTGGTCCTAACTACATATATTTTTTTTTATATATTTAATCACAAAGTTTTACCAGAGGCTTTGTGCGGTGCGTGACTGTAATCATAGTGAAAAAACACACAATGAAAGCGTAAGACATACTGAATGAGTGGTTGTTGTACAACAAGGGACTCTGTGTGAGAATGCGTGTCTACCGTTTGAGATGGTGTGAGTGCAGCTCATAGCGTCACGTTGCCGACCGCAATAGTTTGTTCTGCGCACAAAATGGTTTCAATCGATGACTACGAGTGCTGTGTACAATACAAAAGATCCGAAACCCGATCTGGCGGGGTAGCTATTTACAAAAAAAAAAGCATTTGCCGCATATAATTCAACCTGCATCCAATATCTTCTTGCGACAAACATTGAGACAACGTCTCAACATTCAAATGTGGTTGGAGATATTTGCAGTATAGAATGTGAATTGTTAACAGGCCTCAAATTAATTTGTGTTGCTTTATATACAGTTGATCACTAAAGTAAGTACACACATAACTTGTGGGTATTCATTTTGAAATAAATTATTATATTACTTAGAAAAAAATAACATTAACTTGATTTCAATTAACAAAAACTTTAAATAAAAGGATTCACCAACACTTTTTCCAATATTAATAACACAACTTAAGTTAAAGCAATAAATAAAAGTAATGATAAATTTCACATCACAAAAGTAAGTACACTTTAGATCAAAAGGTTAGAATATTAAAAAAAAAGTTGTTCAATATTTTGTGGAATATCCCTTGGACTTCAAAATTGCATTGAGACGTGCTGGCATTGATTTGACTAAATTTTGGGTTGTTGCTGACGATATTTTGCTCCACTCTTCTTTAAGGACACGCACTAACTCGGTTTTGGTCCTGATTTTATGTTTGCTCGATGGGGTTGACATCTGGCGATTGGGGCGGGGTTTTGAGTTGTTTTCGTACGTTGTAAAGAAGTCATTCCCGAACTGTAAGTGCAGTATGTTTGGGTCGTTATCCTGCTGGAAAATGAACGACGTATATCGCCGAACCAATCAATACAAAGCATTATACAATTTTTACATTTCGTTCTTCTACCATATACGGAAGCCGGTTCTAGAGAATTGGAATCCAATTATTATTCAATTCCAATGATTATGGGAGGGGGTTTTAATACAAATGTCGCAACAGCAGAAGTCAAATCCAATCTAATCATGAATTCTCTCCCAGGATCTCCAACATACAAAAAGGAACGACCATAGATGCTGTATTCTCGCGTTATTTGAATTCCATAACATCTCACATTTAGGTATCATATTTCAGCTATCATAGACCTATTGTGAACGTATTAGAAAATTAAAACAGAAATAAGAAAATAATATTGTTATCCTGTTTTAATTATCGTAGAGAATAAAAAAAAAACAAACTGACGCCTTTTTGTGCTCTTTCAATTTCCCAGATGCTCGTTTTTTTACAATATTTTTACTTTATATATCCTAATTTACTTTTTTTTAATAACAAATAAAATGTTAAAATCGCCCCTATGTTCGGATACAGAGTGGTTTTTTTTTGACAAAAATGTGTTTTCTGCTAAATACAGGGATTTCGAAATTAGCGAAACAAAAAATTACAGCATGCATTTTAATTTTTCCATCGCCCTGGGACTTTCTATTCTATACAGCAAAGCGTTTTGCATGACATTAAGCAAATAATATGATTTGAAAGCTATTTGTATCAAAAATAGTATTCTACCAAGTTTTCAAATCGAATATCTAAGCCTCAAGTATTCCAAAACTCTTCCAGATGTTTTAAACGAGGCAGATGAAAAGAAGTAAATATTTCCAAGGTTAGAGCTCGATATACACTTAATACATATAACTAAAATTACAACAAATAGAATTTCACTTTTTGAGTTTTTTCTAACTAAATTCAATATTTTTTGGAGAAACCTAATTAATGTAGGTATGCGCCACATATGTATGTATATATCTAGACCGTAAGCGCTATGTACATTCATATAAATATGAGGGTGCATCTCTCCCCATACAAAATAGACGTCATTACAGTTTTTCCATAGGAATTATAAAACAATACGTTTTTTTTTACATCAACCAAATTATTTCGGAAATGTGATACATATATTAGGATTTTTTGCGGTTGTACCGATTTAAAATTATATCCAAAAGCTATTTTTTTTTAGATAAAACAAATAGTTTTATTTTTTTGCTGCTTTAAAGTTTGGCCGAATTTGTTTACAAACTTATTATTTTTTGTTTAACTTTGAATTTTCTCATATTTCCTTAGCAAAACAGAAACAACTTAAAAACTGAAAATTTATTTTCTGAGTCATAAAAAAGACTTCGAAATATTTTTTTATTTTATATAAAAATTTAGGCAGCTAAGCTTAGTTCAAATAACAAGGATTATGTTAGTGTTCTTCTTGCACACGTAGCTTTTCCCTATGAATATAATTTAATTTGTTGTAATTTTAAAAGTAATCATTATTTGCTGTAAGTAAATTCTTTAATTTATAAAAAATAGTTTTCTCTGTTTTCGGGAATTTAATACTCCCTGAACAATAATTACTATGGATTTTGAATGCAAAAACACATTTATATAACGTTCAAAAGTCCATGTTTAACACTTTTTTTAAAATTGTGTGCAAAAACTTACACATGAATGCCACTACCATTTTCAAGATAATAAGAATTCATATAAGCTGTTTTCCCCCAATAATGTTAACATGTTTAGCTTTAACAAATTGACATTTATTTAGAAATAGCGTAGACTCAATTTACTATTTCATGTTTCTATTCATATTTCATTGCATATAAGCCCTTTTGACGCAGATCTCCGCTTTTTTTTATTACTCCCTGGCAATTTCTTAGATGCTATTTCAGCAGCGACACGACAGGTTGCATTAATATTATGTCCTTTGCAGCTGGTCGCTGTCGCCATATACAAAATTAAATAGCATATGTGCAAGAAATTGGCAAGGGGCCAGCCAAAGTAATACTTTAGTAGATTCAAGTGTGGGAGTAACTACATATGTATGTATGTATAAAAGTTACATACCTACATATGAATGTAAGGTAAGCGAACAGTAACATAACATTCTGTTGTCTGGGCGGGCTGTCCCCGATGTAAGTGTGAATTTGGAAAAGGTATAAGGAAGCATACACTTATATAAGCAAAACCACGCCTTCAGCAGAGAAACTTGAAAACTAGTGAGGCAGTTTTCTTTACTTCAAATTTACTGTTGTTTTGGGAAATGCCACCTGTTGAGAGACCCAATAACTCTTCGAATAAAACAATTCGTAAGGTGGTTTTGCAGAAAAATAATCGGAAATCGAAGTTAAAAGCTGCCAGTTTAAAAAATATTTTATAGCAAAGCTCACCGGCTGCTATATGCGCAGAAGTTGATGACTATGTAACTCAACTTCTATATTAAAGAGAATTCTTAAAATTGCCGCCACAGCAGTTGTTCCGCGAGTTTAAATCTCAGTCGGGGTATGTTACACCGAATCAGTAATTGAAAAGGTTTGCTTCTATAGCCAGTGGACCCTAAACTGTACAAACAAAACTAGTAAATTGAACAAAAAATCCCGGCCTAATTGCACTACCACAATTTTTTAAATTTATTTATTCCCTTTTCTTTTCTTTTTTACATGGAATGACATAAACTGAAGGCCTTCTGCTTTTGCTACCCATAGAAGGGCTTAGAGAAGGAATTTTGTAGGGCGTGCTACGTAAAGCCGTCTTATTGTCCTACCTAAAGAAGAGCGTCCACGATGGTTTTTATAGGACTAAATGTAGCAGGTCTTTTGAAGCAGTTCTTCTAAAACTCCTCCATTATTCACAAAGACGAATGAATAGCTGATTCATAAATAGAAAACCAATGGAAGGCATGGTGGCAATCAAATTTTTCAAAACTTCTCCGTTAAGCCTTCTATAATTAACTTTTGTGGTGTTTTGGTTATTTAGACCTAATTCACTTTAGTTTGAAAAAGGACGGATGAAATATTCAGGTTTAATGCAATACATGGCTAAGTTTTTAATTTCGTACAATCAATAAACGTATTTGCTTCCTGACAAATTTACATAAAAGTGTTCATATTTTTTATTTTCCTTCAACGATATGTTTTTGGAATCGATTGTATGAACTTTCGTATTGAATTAACGCAGAAAATTTTTTGGATATGGAAATATTTGATTAGGCAGAAGAAAAAAAAACCAATAAGCAACACAAGGTACGCACCAACTCCATTCTCTAAGCTAGTCCTTTTCCAATTTCAGTCAACTTTGCTAAATTCGAAGTTGAACTGAAAGACTATCGATGGCACTTTCGATAGTGTTGATAGTTTGCCTTGTATGGCCTAAATACTCTCGATAGTGTCGCATTTAGGTTGTTAACATCGACCCGGCAACGATTGTTTTTGCGACTATCGATAGTTGCTTCCCTATTTTGAACTACTTTGCCGTTCTCATTTTATAATTATTGGGGCACATTTATTACACAATTATTAGCGTGACCAGCGTACAGAATAGAAGTGTGAGCAAATGCCCCACAAACATTTTATTAACGGCAATGCCCCTTTGAAAACTAAACGACTCTTTCGATGGTGTATAATTTAAACTATCGAAACTGGATTGGAGACACTATGTATAGTTTTCTAGCTCTGTTATGAAGTACCACATTGGCGACAAAAAAGTGTCAAAATTAATTTTAAAAAAAATAAAGCAATGTATCAAAAAGTGTACTAGTTTTTCAAAATTAGAAACAGCAAATGCAAGAAGGTGAGTCAATAATCAGAACTGTATATATGCAAACGCTTCATAAAAAAATTTCACTGAACTTTATTTTGTATTTGTTATCTATATTTTGGGTTTTGTGTCATTTTAACTCGATATTTAAGGGTAACCATCTCTTTTAGGATGATATTTCTAATGATACTTTCGCTGTCTCTAGGTAATTAGGCTCTAAAGCTCGACAGCCTTCAGGGATAGAAATTACTTTTAACTGGAAAGTACTGGTAAATTAAGGTAGATGGTATAATGTCTTTTCTGCCAAGGAGTCTGGAAAAAATCCAGCCTTAATAGCCTGGTTTATCTAGGATTTTTTTGCCATAAATTCCGATAAAAAGTAATTTGTTTTCGTATTTCGGTAGTTTTGAAATTTTAGTTAATTACGCTGAAAGGAAAGTTTCTTTAGAGAAATCAAAAATTTCAGGCTCCAAAAATAATTGCTACCTCAAGGCTACAAATTGCAAACATATTTCGCTCTCAGAAATTTAAACAAAAAGTTGTTTCATAAAAATCATTAGAAGATAAATAATTTTAATATCACCATTTAAAGTTAAATTTGAATGTAAATTTTAACGTTTCCTTATCATCTTCACTTTCATTTTCATCATCTTTTTGTTCCTTTTCATCTCCATCTTCATCAATGTCCTTATCTGACAATGTTTATGGGACAATGTACAAAACAAGCGTTGGGAAATAAGTGTTATAAAAACAAATAAAAAAATTCTTACGGCTATAACTCTTTGATGAGCTGCGGATAAATATATTTCTCCTGCATAACAGTTGTAAAACATGACAAAAAAAATGAAAATATCTTTTATTGACAACTTACTTTCCAATATAATAATTGCAAATAACGTAATAAACAGTCTTTGGAAAATAGCTCTTTTTAGCAACGGGAATAACAAACTTTGGAAAATATAGTAATTGCATCTGGAAAAAAAGAAAAAAAATAGCTTATGAATCCTACAGTTTAGAAAATAATTCAATATCGAGGTAGATTTGCCGATTCCCGAAATAGCATCTGAAGAAGTTCAAGTTCAAATAAATTGACTTAATAATAAAAAAATCTGCAGGCTATGACTCAATTAATGCTTTAGCAATCAAATCTCTTTCAGCCAATAGTAGTTGACATTACTATTTAGTTCGATTTTAAAACTTAATCACTTTCCCTTAGCTTAGAAATGTGCAAAAATAATTATGATACATAAACCTCTCAAGCCTGAAAATATTGTCTCCTCATACCGTCCAATCAGTCTCTTTCCAGTGTTCTCCAAAGTATTCGAAAGAATGTTTACTTTTGAGTAGATTACTGCCAATTTTGGAGGATAAAAATATCATTCCGGAACACCAATTTGGTTTCCGGAATAAGCATGGTACACCAGAACAAGGCCATTAAATTATTAATGTTGTCCGAGATGCTCTAGAAAGAAAAAAATACTGTTCTGCAGTCTTTCTGGATGTGCAGCAGGCATTTGACAGGGTTTGGCACCTGGGTCTCCTGTATAAAATTAAAAAGTATCTTCCAGCACCATTTTATTTTTTCTTCTCTAGTTATCTAAGTATAACGTATTTTTATAGGGGCGAGAATCCCTCCAAGAGAGTGTTATTGGGCCAGTTTTCTATACCATATACACCGCAGATATGCCTACTACAACTGACACTACAATTGTCACCTATGCAGATGATACTGCGATCTTAGCTAACAATGAATGTCCAAATTAATCCAGCAGTATTCTGCAAATTGCTATTAATCAATTACAAAACTGGTTTAATAAATGGAACATTGGGGTCAATGCTGCAAAATCTGTACATATCACGTTTACACTCAGAAGAGGTGACTGCCCACACGTCATTTTAAATGGCACTCCCATACCCGTGCAGAACTCAGTCAAGTATTTAGGGATGCATCTTGATCGTAGACTAACATGGAAAAATCATATATGTAAAAGCAAAAAGAGAACAATTAAAACTCAAAAATAGAAAACTCTATTGGTTAATCAATCGGAAATCGCAGTTAAGTCTTGATAACAAAGTTAAAATTTATTAAAAACATTTTGGAACCTGCGTGGACCTACGGCATTTAGCTGTGGGGCACTGCCAGTCACTCAAATATTGAAATACTGCAACGATAGCAAAATACTACTCTTCGACTTATTGTTGTTGCACCCTGGTATATTAAAAATTAATGTAAACACAAAGATTTAAAAATAAGTTATGTAAAAGATGTATTTAAATCATATATTACTAAATACTTAGCAAGATTAAGCGATCACTGTACGAGTAATATAACTGCTATTACTTTATTGGATGGATCTGAAGAAATTAGGAGACTAAAACGATGTCAGATTCCAGACCCACCATTTAGAAATTAATATAATTAATTGAATGATGTATAAATAAATATTAGCCCCATTTATTTATACTTTATGTTATTTAGTTTAGTGTTATCCATTCTGCTTATTATCTTTAGTATCTGTTGTATAATTTTAGTTTTTGTAGATAGATTGCAGAAATATTAATAAAAATAAAAAAAAATATCGAGGTAGAAATAGCCATATAGGTTATGATGAAGGTTTCCCATTGTAAAAGGTAGATAAAGGCGACGCTATCTTCAAGTAACCACGCGTCTAATAAAAAATTCTTGATTCTTGTACATCCTTGGAACATAAGCTAGACTTTTAGAGACGGGAATATCAATTTGGTAGGTATGTTTAGTTAGCAAAGATACAGCAGCCGCATTGTTCAATTAGTATCAGACACGCACTGTTTAACCAGTGTGGCAAATGTCTGGTTTTAACAAATGAAAAGTTGTACAATAATTGTGCTGCCGTTGCATGCAACCTAATGGCAATATCTGCAGCAAAGTTGGTGATCTGAACTTTAGCTTTGTAGCCGCACAAGCAGAAATGCTACTTGAGTGCCAACACACACATACATATACCGCAAGAAAGTGACATGAAGGCACAAAGTGGGATTAGGTACTCATGTCTATGAAAGCACATATGTATTTCCATCATTAGAGTGCATCGCTCGTCATACAAAAAACTATCGGTACCATTTTCCACCGGAATTATAAAAATCATTATATTTCATGGCATCGACCAAAAAACTTCAGAAACACATTAAAATTTACTTGAGCTAGATCGATTTTAAATTACCTCTAAAAATGTTGGTTTTTATAAATAAAAATAGTTTTTTGAAATATACAAAAAAAAATCAAAAATCGTTTTAGAAATGTTAAACGGATTAATGAGATGTTTGATGTTTCTTTTTACTTTTGCTGAAAAACGGGTTTAACCTTCATCGGCTCCTTAAAAAAACTTACATTTAATATCTGAGCATTTAATATCTGAGCATTAAAGTGAAACCAATGGCTCTAGCTCCGAGCAGAATCAATCCCAACCTCGTACCTTTTATCAGACTTTCTTACAGAAGCTCTTGGTCCACACACTTCAACACTGGAATGAGAAAAGTTGCAACTATCTCCACCACTTTCGTCAAGATCGGATTTTTCTATATTTAGTTTCTATATTTTACTCAAAAATATCTGCATTAAATTACTAATTCACAAAGAATTTCATCACTCGCGAAAACTATCAACGTAAAGTAATTCGTCCGTCACAAAAATATAAGCTTTCTCGTCTGTGCCGAAAATGACGCGTTAGTTATTTTATTTAATAAAATACACAAAAAACATACTTCACATAAGCCAGCCTAATGATTTTAGCAAAGTCAAGAAAATTTGATCAATTTCGGGTGGTTGGGATTTATTAAAATTGAATAGGAGTATACCTTATGCGTACCTTAAGATTAAGAAGAATTGAAATAACTATTTCAGAACTAAACCAATTTAAATTCAAAAGATATAATTGGAAAAGTATTCCTCACCCGTTTTATTTCTGTGTAATTAAACCCATTCATATTCAAATTTTTTCGCAAATCTCCTTATTATGATTCAGTTGAACAAATTTTCAAATATTTTTAAGCAAACCTTTAAAAGTTATATGCCGGATACACAACAACTAAAATTATTTATTTGCGGCCAAATTATTTCGCATAAACGAAGTACGTCTACAATTGCCGTTCCTAATTTGTACTAACACCTCTGTAGCCACAGGGTTGCTTAGTTCCTTAGAGATTGAGTACATTTTTAAAATATAGGGTAGATAACTTAATTCGTGCGGTTTGCTAAGAGATGGCGTAACTTGTATGTATTCCATCGTTCCAATATATTCCGAACATACGTTGGAAAGCTACTGCCATTGTACGTCTTTTCAGTATATGCCATTCATTTGAAGCGTAAACAACAATAATTTTTTTTTCACTTAAATATGTCGAACTTTGTGCCTGGCAAAGTGTTTTTGCGGGGACTTCTTCTTCATTGCTTTAATACGAAGAAAACTGCTGCCGAAAGTCATCGTATTTTGGTGCAAAAATGACTGCATCGGATTGTTACTAGTGATGAAAAATGGATCCATTACGACAACTTCAAGCGCAAAAAATCATATGTGAAAATCTGTCAACCAGCCAAATCAATGGCTAAGCCGAATATCCATGGCGCGAAGGTAATGCTCTGTATTTGGTGGGATCAGAAGGGTGAGCTGTATTATGAAACCATCAATTTAGAACGCTACCGAACACAATGTATGTTCAAAGTGTTAGAGTGATTTATCATCTCAGGTGGTTTTTTGAAGAAAAAAAATTGATATTTTTATTTATAAAAATTCAATTTTTGAAGGTATTTTGAGATCGATCCAGCTTACGAAAATCTATAGAATTATCAGTCTACATCTATATTTGGCGAAGCACCATAATGTGCGAATACATGTGTGCAATCCTCCATTCACATTGTCGTAATTCACGCTATTTGAAATTACATTTGGAATTATTTGTTGTGCTTTTGTGTGTGGTGTACGCCCGCAAATTCCCATACCTACTTACTTATGTACCGCAATATTTTCGTGTCACTACCTATGCTACTCTATGTGCTGACCCCCCCCCCCCCCCCCTAACACCCAAGCGTTTCCTATGTCTTCATAACTAGGTTGGGGTTCATAAGTTCGGGTGTTCAGCACTGGAGTGTTGATTGCTTTTGCTTCCGTGGCAGCTGCTGATATTTCAACTTCTCAGCAATTCCACGCTTGCCAATAATATATTTTTTTTTTACTCTCTTTAACAGACTGTCAGGTCCATTTCATGTCCAGTTCGAGTGGTTCTGCGTAAATCTTAAGTGGTGTGCGTGCGTGCATATATATGTGTTACGCTTGAGCGCGTAAATGTTTTGTGCACCAACGATTCCCTTTTAGTTGAACGTTACTCGCATACAGATATGCTACTTAAGAAGCTTTCAAGTAATAGCATGTACTGTATCGCCTTGTTGCACGCACTGCACTACACTACAAAGGATGATGTACTTACATACATATAAACTTCCTCATCTACAGTGTACACACATATGCACATAAAAAAAAGTACTTCGTTGCCTTTAGGTGTCTCATTGTACATATATTTTACTCTATCCTTTCGTTAACAGTTTCCTAAAATTTATCGTCTTATTTATGTAAGCGTGTAAGTATACTCACTATTGAGACTTAGTTTTCGCAATATTTTCTTAAATATCCTATTCCCTTGTTACTTCGAATGAGTGTAAGTCGTTTTTACTTGCCATTTTCTCCCACGTTATTACCAACCGTATTGAATGCGCCGTTATCACGAGACGCAATAATACTACAATAGCAACTATTGCAAGTGGAAAATATGAGTAACGTCAATATTCCATTACGTTTACATTTCCGTTAGACACAGAGAAGTCCACTTTAACTGAAGTTACAAAAATAAAAATAAAAAAACACCGAAACATAACAATCCCTTTTATAACGGCACTGTGTTTCATTTCCTGACACCTCGAAATATCATATCTGCAATATGTATGTACGTAGCTGACAACGCTTCACGAATTTTTTGCACCTCACGTATGCTTTCAGCAAAAGTTATACTCAAAGAACTGAATCTAAAGAAACAACAGTTGGAAGCTTTTGCTTTTTGTGCAATAAACCTATAATATTATAATTTGCCGCCAACATCAAATAGCTCGATGTTTGGTCAAACTTCTCCTACAATTTGTGGTGTGCATCTTGATGTTGTACCACAAATTGTGGGACCTACTATTTTACGCCGACTTCCAACGGTTAATATTTTTGTAATACACTCGGCGGTTTGCCATTGTCTGGCAATCGGAATTAGAAAAGATCTTTTCTATGATTTTTTTGACGTTACTTGTCCCAATCGAGTTTAGTTAGTACAGTTTAATATCGTTCTATACTTTATTCAGATGGAAGGAAGGACTGAAACTCGGAAGTATCGAAACTCAATGAAGCTTTCACCAAACACTTCACCTATCTAAAGTTGTCTAACTTCAAGTCAGATTGTACCTATTCAATATAAGAGATTTGTTTGTGACATACCGAAAACTAAGTCGGATGATTACCATAGGGTTCCAAGTGCGATGTTAAAAATGCTTATTAATTATTGAGGCTTCCGACATTAGTATGAACTATAATATACTTCTATTACATTCAAGTGGGAGTGGAAGGATATTTTATTCACAGAGCGTTTTGGAGTATCTGTTTTCCCAGATAGCTCGAAAAAGGCCAGTGGAGTAGAGAAATTTGGCGGGCACTCAAATAGAGATGTTTCTACGTCTCCAGATACTAAGCATGTTTTTCAGTTAAGCCATTTATCACCTGAGAGGCTTGTAGAACTGTTCTGGCTTCGAAACGACCCTCTGAGCTCCGAAATGGAGATATTGAGCGTTGCAAACTTAACTCTGACTAACTACAAAAGGAAGAAGGAAAAATCGTGCAGGGTATGCAGGAATTTGTGGCTATATGAATGCCAAAAGATCTTCAACTAGCATTAAAATGAATCAACTTACTAGGTGCGGAGGAGAGAGTGAAACACCTCCTCTGAGAGAAACCTAAAAAGGCTGCACAACTTAAATTCAAAATATTTGCTGAAACTCTTAAACTCTAGAGACTGGATCTTGCACAATGCGATTGCGTTCTGAAAAGCTTTTTATTAATCAACAATACAATAAATCAATTCCAATAGAAAAAATTCCATAAGAATTATAATTCAATGTATTTTAAAAAGAGGATTCGTTGTAAATTCCGCGTAGTTTTAAATGAATCAATAAAATGTTTGAAAGTTTAATATGCTTTTAAAGTAATAATTTTGAGGTTTCAGAAATGAATGGATGTACGGTTGCACATTATTGCACTAATTGTGGGCTGGAATTCGAAATAAAAATCATGATTTTTCAAAAAACAAGTTATCTCTCTTGATATGTGAAATGTCAGCCTTGTTATCCAATCCTCTTGCCAACAAATGCTTCTTCCTGCTAAGTAAGCCATTTATCTATTCAATTTGTTCATTACCTTTGATTATCCTTTTCTTCCTTTTTCTTCAACGACGGGCCGCAACAATAAGCATAGGCCGAACAAGGAATTGCTCTAAAACAACTAGAAAAGAGAGTTGCCACTTTCCACCCTTGTGGGGTTTTTGTTGGCGGCTCCCTGACGGTAGTGGCGTTGGTGAGGGTGCCCGAATTCGGTTGAGAATTTACTGCACTAGACGATCTGCAAGCCTGGAGCGTAGTCAGCTAGCCAAGATTTTCCTTTTTGTTTTTTTTTTCGTGTCCATTGTTCCGCTATTTGTGATTTGGCACACCAAAATTTTTGCAAAACAAAGCTTTGATAGAGTAAAACTCGTTTTTAAGCACTTTTTGAACGAGATCCTTTGGATTTATATAGTTGAGAGTATGTATTGAAAAATGTATAAAATTTAGACGCAGTTATCTGCAACTCCCACAAAGAATTAACTTTATGTAGGGCCAAATGCGGTTAAATACAGTGAATTTTCCGAGCCTAGCTAGCGTCGAAAAGTAGTGATCGCTGTGAAATAATGTCAGACTTCCTAAATGTTGTTTCGCTTATTTACTTATTATTTTGAGAAGAAGTGGATTTCAAAGACTGCGTCATAGTATGCGTTAATATCCAACTTCGTTTAGTTTTAAATAAAAATGTTGTTTACTAAAAGGATATTAATTTTCACAGGCCGCGGTTTACTTTTAGCTAAAGTAAAATCTAGATGTGGAACTACAATTGATGTAAATACTGCTAGAACATTTTGAAATATCCGAATATTCCAATTGGCGCCAGGAACGAGCTCGGTCAACACCGCTTAGATAGCTATTGCGCCAATTAAGTATGTACTTAAGCAAGTAAGAGGATACAAATTTCAGTACACAATTTCTCTTGGCGTTTTTCTTGCCTTTTTGCCTATCCTGCCAATTTTTTCTTACCTTTTTGCTTATCCTGTGAACTAATAACAACAACCGCAAACAACTACAGCAGTTTCATAAAATCCATGATATTGGTCTCAACTGTGTCATGTTGAATTATATGTACATATTTAGTTAGTTATTACGTTGTTTCCGCCTTGGCTTTACTTATTATATTTATATATGTAGGTGTGTTTGTGCATTGCCTCCTACTTGCTGCCCATGCAATCAGAGGTTTTAATAAAACGCAAATGCTTTTTATGACTTTATATACGCCAGTTTCATAATTTCATTAAAATGAAAGTGACAAATGTTACGCTTCTATCGCGTCTCCATTTCTACGCATCTAGTACATTCCCCATAATAGCAAAATATTAACAGCAGCAACACAAAGAATTATCGCATTCACACTGTTTTTTAGTGTAGCTTCGTCCTTTTGTTGTGTTGATTATGGGCGCTTTGCTCGTCACTTGACTATTTATTTATTTATGTATTTGATATTGCTGAGCTGTGGTTTGCATGCCTTGGTTTGATTAACTTGAAGGCAACTATTTAACTACATCTAACCGCAACTGTATACCACAGTTTTGGTAATACAATGTGGTTTGTTGTACAACATTCGCAACTTCGCAGAAGGCGGTTTATAAAATCTACTCGAAACTTTAAGAAATTCAAGTTTATTAATTGGTAAGAGGAGCCAGCTGCGATAGCTAGCCCACCAGAGAGGGAATGAGCTAGGTTCGGCTTACATATGACAAGGACACTTTACAGTTTTAAAGAAAAACTTTGCATTTGGTATTCGATGAAGAATATCGCTATTGTGAATTCCACAGTTTAAGATCGTCCACAATAGCATATTCCTATCAGCTGTTATTGAAATTAAGTACAAGTTGTAAGCTAGTTCAGTAAATAAAAAAAATATAACTACGATGGTTTGACGATTCTTCAGAGCAGGATGATGAGAGTTTACTGGAATTGGCAGGAAGTAGAAAACGCTTAAGAGATACTCGATCCAAATCAATTCCAAACAATTTAAAATTTGCAACAGTGCCACAGTTTTGCGCTCAGAAATGCAAAAGCCAAAGCCTAAATATATTTCTTAAGGAATAATATACTAATTTAGTTGAAACTAATCCATTTGTCGTACTAAGAGGTGGTCACAAACAATTTAGCTCTAACGAGAATTCTTTCAATTTTTCCCCTGCTTGAACCTTTGTGCAAATCCAATTTGCATATTGAGGTTATTCTTCCATCAAGGAAACCAGCTTTTTCAGTTGTTGTTTCCTATTTGCGACCTTAATCAAAGTGTTTGGTTGTCAAATAGCAAAAAACAATTTCAAGATATTTACATTTTCTGCAATTTCTCACACTTCTATACAGCTTCAAAAGCAAAAGTGTGTTCGACAGAAAATTTGATGCACATCGAAAATTTCGACAGGCTTGGACTGCTCATAATATGAACTTGACCGAATGTATTCGATGTTCGATAGCCAGCGAAGATTGAAGATCTAATGCAGCTCATAATTAGGGGCATAGCATAGCCTTTTAAAGCAGAGGGAGTACTGAGGCATTCTCAGAGGTATGTAGCACTCCTGCAATCTGTTCTTGAACAGAACAACTAAAAGTCAGTTTAGCGAGTACTCTTTAGTTTGCATCGATTCCTTGCCTTTCACATCTAATTGATGTTAACTTTCAAACATATTTTCTCCTCTTCTTTTCATTATTTTTATTTTACTTTAGAAACAATAATCATATGACAAAAACAACTATCATAGATAAAAAGAAATATATCGAACTCAAAACCTATGAACGAATTTAAACAAAATTGTGTCCGTATATTCCTTACACTCGTAGCACGGACATTGGTGTACGAGTCGAGACATACCACAAATCTATATTTTTAATTCGATTTTGACATTAGAAAGGCATGCTGCTTGTGCGATGAGAAATACCTTGGTGAAATGTGAATGGGAGAAATAATTATACCAAAAATGGATTCGATATGTGGCGCTTTAATCTAGTTATACACAAAATCTGGCTTTAAGGTCCAATAGATGCAATTGAAAACATACATACGTGCCGCTGGTATCAGCTACTACATACATACATAAGTACATATATGAATAAGAATGATGTGTGTGTCCTATATATATATAGGCATCAAAAGTGCTCACCCAATCTTTAAGAAGTTCATATGGCCTATAGGCAATAAATATTTTTGGAAAAGTGGCGACGTGACGTCACCAAGGAATATAAAATTTATATTCGTCATATCTCCACAACTTTATTTACATTACTTTATTTGGTACAGATGAATGACATTTGGATATTTGGATAGATCAAGCTTTATTTCTCTTTGGAAAACAGCGTTGCCACGCCACATACAACAAAAAGGCAGATAAAGAACTAATGTCTTAAAATTATATTAAAATTTCGCAAGTTCAAAGTGGTTTTAAGTTAACTCCATTTTCTCCAGAATCCAACCATAACCAGAAAAATTTAAGTTAAACAAATTTCACATTTTTTGGTTTTGTGACTTTACAACACCTTAAATAATTGATGTATGGATCCTATGAGCCTTCCCATTTCATAATTACTTGGACGTTAATTTGCCATCTCATGTCCTAATTTTTATTTTTTTGGAAATAGTCAAATGTCCTAATTTTTTTTTTTTTTGGAAAAAAAATATTCATTTTTTTCAATTTGTTTTCTCGAAAAGTTTTTTTGCTTATTTTTTATTTTTTTTTCACAACAGAAAGAAGGCATTTCAAAATGTATTTTGGCCAAGCGACTGTTAGCTAAAACTTTTTGTTAAAGAGATACGATTTTTTTTTACATAAGTCTGATGATTTTGAACAAGAAAGAACATAGTTATTCGAGATTCATGGAAAAAGAAAACCATGCCCCGTATGGACCAGTTATCTTGAAATATACATATTAGGCTATACATATATTATTTGTGGAAAAATGGCGAATTCACGCTTTTATTGAGGAGGAACAATTTATCTTATTTTCCGCGTTATTTGACATACCGAATTTTGGAAAAATGGACGATGCTACGCCCGCAAAGAATATTAAATTAGAATTCGTCATATCTACACAACTATTTGGTGCCAGTGAATGATATTTCGGCATATGTATGTATTTATCTTATAGATAAAGCTGTATATAATTTGGGAAAAAAGGGAGGTGCATGCGACATAAGAATAGCTAAATTCGTTATAACTTCGGAACTATTTTACGCACATGCGCAATATTTCGTTTATACTTTGACCGAGATATAAGAAATTTGGCATATATTTCCTTTAGATCAAAGTAAGCACAAAGTAGAAAAGTTGAGAGTGCCAACCTTATACAAGAAAAAATCCAAATGTGTAGAAGATATAGAACTCTCAGTTGCGTTTAACTGAAACACTCCTTATACCCTACTTATCATTCGGGACGAATTAGCATAAAATAGTAGCATCAAAACGATGTCCCTTTGATATAGCTATGCGAGATTTATTATAATCACACATAAACGTTATGTAATAGGTTGAATTTACCAAAATAGGTATTTTGTTTTAATTTTTGGTGAGTGGTTAAGAAATTTCAACTATTATTCCTTGAAGAAAGAAGTGGAAATTACAAGCACTCTCCCTTTTCACTCCCTCACTCACTATAGAGAAATAAAACAAGTAAAAACAGCGCTGTCTTCGGCTATGCCGAAGGCTTCATACCTTTCATGAATGGAAGAATAGTAAAAAACGTGTTATTGTATTACAATTTCGTATTACCTATAGTTAAAAGCGAAAATTTCCTTCAAATCAATAAAAATAATTCTAGTAAAGGCATTGTTATAAATTATTTAATGCTTTTCCTTATGTAATTAAAAAGAACTATGTTTTAAGAAGGGAATGGTTTTTGAATATTTTTAATATCGTATCGACGCTTGATATTCAACATTTAAAAAATACAAATAATTAAGTATTAATATGTAAGACCTACATATGTCGGTCTTTGAAAACAGTTATCAGATCCGTAAATAGTTCCCAAACGTTTAACGCTATGATTCATGTGATATTGCGCTGAGCTTATTACTTTTCGCAATAAATATTTGTCCTGAATTTATCTTGCCGATTTACACTGTGAACTCCGATCTTGATGAATACTAATATATAGCTAATAATGGTTGATGTTTGTGCAAAATTTCAAGCCTTTAGCTGTTTAAATGGAGGAGTTATGGTGCAAAATGCAATATCTGAACAATCGGTTGTATGGGAGCTATATGTTATATTTCTCCGATCTTCATGATTTTCAATACTGATACGTAGCTAATAATGGCTGATATTTCTGCAAAATTTCAAGCCTTTAGCTGCTTAAATGGAGGAGTTATGGTGCAAAATGCAATATCTGAACAATCGGTTGTATGGGAGCTATATGTTATATTTCTCCGATCTTCATGATTTTCAATACTGATACGTAGCTAATAATGGCTGATATTTCTGCAAAATTTCAAGCCTTTAGCTGCTTAAATGGAGGAGTTATGGCGCAAAATTCAATATCTGAATAATCGGTTGTATTATATGTTATAGTCACCCGATCTGGCCAATTCCGACAAATGTTTAATCATTTGTACAACGACACCTGCTCACCAAATTTCATCAAAATAGCTCTAAAATTGAGGGACTAGTTTGCGTTCAAACAGACGGACAGACGGACAGACGGACAGACGGACAGACGGACAGACAGACGGACATGGCTAAATCGACTCAGCTCATCGTCCTGATCATTTAGGTATACTTTTTGATGGGGGTATCTCTTCTCCTTCTGGCACTTACAAACATCGGACCAAACTTAATATACCATTTCATTCTCATGAAAGGTATAAAAAATTGACAATCACCAATCTGATACTTTATATGATTTTGCCTTCTTATGGGCTTAGTTCCAATTCAAAAGATAGTATTTGTTTTGGCACAAATTTAGTAAAGAAGAAGCTTTATAGCAAAATTTGTGGAAATTACAACGTTAAATAAATAACATTATCCATAGCAAGTTAAAAAGTCGCATTTTCACTCTAAAAAAAAACAAAACCAGTACGTATGTACTCTTAGAGATTTCCTAAGTTGTCGTATGCTGTTAAATCCAAGTACCGAAAATAACAGCTACTTTAATCCGATGTAATAAAAGCCCGTGGCAAAATATTGTTGGAGAAGAAAGTTATGGCTTTTCCTTTGGTCCTTTGTACATTTTCAACTTTTTGGGAAAATATCCGGACTTTTATTTTTTTAGTTCAGTTATAGCAGTTGAATTTGGGCAGATATTTTTTAAGGCCGAAATAAAAGTCGTCTCCTTACAACAATCAACCCGTTTACCTAATTTAAACAAATTTGGTATCAAATGAAGGAGGAATGAAATAATTCAGAGCATGTCTAGAACGGATCGTACGGTCCCTATGTACCGCAAACTTTGTAAAAGTGCATATCTAATTTAATTTGCGAGTAGTTATATGCACAGATTATTTTTACACAAAAATTCATTAATATTAAATACTATAAGTAGTAATGTCTCCACTCACCTGTATTCGGGCGATGGGCAACCCTGAGCGACACATAACAACACTGCACCCTCATCTTGTGAAACTTGTACGTGGGATGTGTGTTCGACGACGCTTGGAGAAATGATGCCACGATGAGCTTAAATTATTGTTGATAAAAAAGTTTTTTTATTAAAGTATAAAGCGGTATGTACAATAGAAAATAAATTGAAATTAATATACAAATTCTACTTTTAAGGAGCTTTTAACTGTTTAGTGTATTAAGTCACAGCTTTGAAGCTTTTAAAAGCGTTAGATAAAGTCCAAGCAAATGAAAAACAATTACTTAGGAATTGTGAAATAAAATTAAAAAACGCTTATTGTCAACAAATTTAGTATAGAAAAGTTGGTTAAGTAATATCATTTTGCAAGAGCAAAATGATATTATGTTCGCCCTATCGCTCTAATTCCAAAAACTATATTTGATACGAGTACACCCTGCGATTTAGGTACAATAAATTTCTATGTAAAAGCAAGTGAACAGATGATATGTAAATAAAATTTGGTAGGGGAAGTTTGGAGAAATATCATTTATTGCAAATAACTTGAGAGTTAAGGAAACTATACGGGTAGTGAAATCTGGGTTAATAGAATTGATGTTGGAAAAGTGCGGGATTACTGGCCCTGCAACTAAAAAAAATGGTTTCCCGCAGACTGAAACTCAAGACGAAAATATATGAGGAAGTAGAGGTAGTGAAACGCTTATTGCGTTTGTATTTTAGCGCATTATGATCAATCATGGGTACAAGTAAATATGGGCCTATTGGTCCAATGAGTTTTTGGCATCCGATACGGATATCGGCTTTATTATAAAGAGTATGAATCGTCAGAGCACATTCAGTGTGATATTCTGCCCTAGATCGATCCAAACTTGAATTCCTATAGTTTCATTATGTTCGGGAACAATCCACGAGTATTAGAAATTCGTTTCTCAACGGCTTATTAGGATTCTCAATGAAGGTGTCCTGTGCAGTCATTATCAGGCACTTATTACCAGGACAAAATATATATTTCTGAACTCGGAGTTCCTAAGTTATATGGAGTCATACATTTTTGTTCTCCATCTATTTGTTCAATTAAATCTATAATGCCCGTAAAATTCATCCACGTTCAATACATAACGGCCCGCTCCGACATTTTCGGTTTAAAAGCTCTCTAGGGTGCGCAGTCTCTGATCAGTAGGAGCAGCTCCGAATGGGCGTCTGATTTGGAGCTATCGGTTCGCTATTCAAGTGTTATTTTACAGAATACCTGCAGGTTTGCGACCCACCACGTAAAAAATACCAATCAATAAAAAATTCTAATAAGCCTCGGGTGAGATCCCTATTTTTTTGATGAAGGGCACAAGCATGTCCCTGGGATGTGCGAACCCGTAATGAGGAAGGTGCCGCCAAGTACTGCCGTTCATTCTGGACAAGTGTGATTCTTCAACACATCGATGATTTGTGCTCATGTCGCGACGGAAGAGGAAGACGATGTGATCAAACATCAGTGCTCGATCACGAAATCAGGGCTTGGTGACTTCAATACTAATGTACTGAGACTGATCAATTTTACCGGGCCCAAAACACGATAATCTGTAGCACCACGTTCCGGTATTGATAGATTCATCACGCTCCGTGGCTGTCTCCAGATTCTAAAACTCGAAGTTAAATCGATCATATTCTATTGGGAACATTTGCTAAATAGTAACGTCGCCGGAGAAGACGAAGATCCCGAATTTTAAATCGATGATGATTGTAATAGTAATAAAGCGGCTACGGAACAATAAATACGAAGCCACTGTTGAATTGCCTGGTGAGTTCTTCAGAAATGGTGCGGAAAGCTGGTAAGGTGCAGCTTATTTTCTTCCATACACAGCAATTACCGCGGACTCAGTTTTCTATAAAAGACTGTATCAAACGGTCGACGAACCGATTAGACGTTGCGCTAATAAAAAATTAAACCATTGCGTGAAACTGTTGGCGTATACTGATGACATCGATATCAGCGCCCCAATCTGCATAAAGAAATTAAACGACTGAGTCTGGAGATGAGCGAGGGCAAAACGAAGTACTTTCCGCCATCAAATAAACAGTTAGAGCATCTTAGCTCTCACACCAGTGTTGACAGTTACAATTTTGACAAATTAGAGAATTTGGTTTATCTTGGAACCAGCATTTAGACCAACAATAATGTCAGCCTCGAAATCCAACGAAGAATTTCTCTTGCCAACAAGTGCTACTTTGGAGAGAATAGGCAACTGCGTGGTAAAGCCCTTTCTCGACGAACGAAGCCCACTATAAGTATCTCATGATGTTGGAGATTCGAGAGAAAGATTGAATAGCCCCACATAAAAATATAATGTCTTGATCAGGGGACGCGACATATTTTTCCCTATAAAATTTTTAAACGGTGAATCCTCATCTGAGGCTAGAGTTTGTCCTCCAACGTCGAAGCGTTTACTTAATATAAAATTTAAAATAACATTAATTAACAGTATTCGAATAGAAAACAACTGTGAATACGTATACTCAAAAGACTCCCTTCATTCTTTATGTTCTGTTACGTATTAATAACGTAGTTTTTATTACGAGCATGCATAAAAATTCAAATGTTTAGAACTTGAGTAAAAATTGTTTTCAGAGAGACAAATTTTTCGATTGCTATATGACCATAACAAAAACCCAAAGCTGATGAAATAGTCAACAAATGAAACATTTCAAGTTAAGGAGTTTCACTTGGAAAACTTTCACTCAATTCAATAAGTTATTCGTGGATTTCATCTCCAAATTCACTATAATTACACTACTCGACAAAAAAAATCTCCAAGAATAAAATAGGCCTTTCCTAAAGTGAAATTTTCTCCTGATTCCGAATATGACTTTCATTTTCTTGTGGCAGATCTAGTTTCCGAGATATCGGCGAAAATATGAAAATTCCCATTTTTGCAGAACACTACTTCATATAGGTACGGCAAAAATTTGTATTTTTCATTTTTTCGTTTTAAACTGTTGAATTATGCATTATACTAATTCCCATAAAAATGTCTTGCCTTCACCTCCCTCAAGTATCTTCAGTAGTTTGGCCACTATGCCAAAAAACGTTCAAAAAATGTTGAAAAAAAAACGAAATTTTTTACACAATTTCAGATTTAACCACTTTAAAATCGGAAAAATTCTATTGACGAAAAAAAGTTAGCGCTCCTATGTTGTAGGTAATTTAACTACGAAAATTTTAAGCATACCAGCACAACAATCGGACGTGCCATTGAAACTATAGCCCCGTTAACTTGCAAGCGTCTATCCTACAATTTTTTTATAGAGAAAATTTTTATTCAAACTAGGTTTTTATTTTTTTATAACGTTTTATTATAGACATATGTTTGCACGTTAAACTGTATTCAATTGAGTAATATGAGTATAAATCAGCAATTCAGTAAAAAACAACAACGACAACAACATTAAATACATACATATCTACATCTAAAAAAGTCAAATTGAGCGATTTTACCGTGGTGGTCAATAGTGAGGGACGTGGGTACTTCTAACTACCCGTTTATAATTTTCTGGGTTTGTCTCCCGTATTATTGTCCAGCAATAATCTCCCATCATTTCTTCATTCCAAAAACCTTGGTAACGCTTTTCAAAAATCATGAGGTCTTGGTGAAACCTTTCACCCTGTTCATCACTTTCAGCACCTAGGTTTGCGGGAAAATTATCCAAATGTGAATGCAAAAAATGCATTTTGAGGGACATGTTGCATTTCATAGCACTGTAGTTTTTCAACAAAGCTTTGACCATCTCTCTATAGTTGGGATCTTTGTTGTTGCCAAGAAACCCACTAACGACTTGCTTAAAGCTGTCCCAAGCCGCTGCTTCTACTGATGATAAATGATTCGCAAAATTTTCGTCTTTCAGCAACTTTCTAATTTGCGGACCAACAAATATACCTTCTTTTAATTTGGCTTGAGTTATTTTAGGGAAAAATTTCGTTAGGTACTGGAAGGATGGCGCGTCCTTATTTAAAGCCTTTACAAAATTTTTCATTAATCCTAATTTGATGTGAAGTGCTGGCAAAATAACTCGTTCGGGGTTTACTAAAGGCGGGTTTGCGATATTGAAGGCACCTGGTTCGTACTCAGCTCTTGGTGGCCAGTTTTCCTGAATATAATGGGTTTCTCTAGCACGGCTGTCCCAAAGACAGAGAAAACAGCAATATTTAGTGAAACCTCCTTGAAGTCCGAGAACTATAGCTACAACCTAGGATGTATTTCATATACTATTTATTTTAAACTGTACCACCGAAACTGCTTACCTTTAAGTCCGCACAAATTTTCCAATTAAATTGTTTATATTGAATGAGCTCAAGTAAATTTGATATGCTTAAATAAGTTTCTTTAGTATTCTCAGAATGTGCCACTTTATTTTCTAATTTTAGTGCTTCAAATAAACCTTGAACATCATTGCAGTAGCAAATATTTTCACTTTTAGTAAAAAAAGAAGAGAAAGTCTTGTGTCTATTTCGAAATTTGGAAGTACTTGTCGAAGGGCCCAGGCTGCCCCATTGCTGCAAACGAGATCCTAGAACTTCGCTATCAAATTTCGATAATTTCAAATCTCTGACCAAGTCATTAAGTTCGGCTTGTGAGACTCGATGTGGGATCTCTCCTTCTTGTCCACTTTCTGAATTATCTGCTTCGGAGTCACTTTCGCTTGAGGCTTCAAAACTTATAGACGGTCTAGGTATGGGTAAGGTATGGTCATGTAGTTTTGGTTTTTTAGCTGATGCCACATTTGGATAACTTATTAATTTCCTCTTTTTTCTCGTTTTACCTTTAAGGTCTATCACGCAAAAATAGCACTGGTCGTGGTTAAAGGGTTCAGTCCACATCATTGGAACACCAAACTTCATGTTATGACCTTTACCCGATACCCATCTCATTAAAGTTAATCAACAGGAGGCGCAAATAAAATTAGGTGTCCAAGATTTATCGAGATTTTTTACACGGAAACCGAAATAATGAAAGTATGCATCTCTGACAGAATTAGTTATTTTCCGAGCTGAGTTTCCGAAAATATAATGTCCGCAAATGAAGCAAAAATCATCCGGATTATTTTTACATTTAAAATCTCTTTTGCAACAAGCCATTTCGTAAACACATCTACCGATATAGTATGTATAAATTTGCACTACAATTTGCAAAACAAAATTTACAACAAACAGTAGTGACAATTAAATACTTGATGTCTTTTTAAATTTATTAGACCCTAAGGTAGAGTGACCAAATGAAATGTCTCGCCAATTTTATCAGAGTAATACTAAAATTGTAGGATAGACGCTTGCTAGTTAACGGGGCTATAGTTTCAATGGCACGTCCGATTGTTGTACTGGTATGCTTAAAATTTTCGTAGTTAAATTACCTACAACATAGGAGGGCTAACTTTTTTTCGTCAATAGAATTTTTCCGATTTTAAAGTGGTTAAATCTGAAATTGTGTAAAAAATTTCGTTTTTTTTTCAACATTTTTTGAACGTTTTTTGGCATAGTGGCCAAACTACTGAAGATACTTGAGGGCGAAGAAGGCAAGAAATTTTTATGGGAATTAGTATAATGCATAATTCAACAGTTAAAAACGAAAAAATGAAAAATGCAAATTTTTGCCGTACCTATATGAAGTAGTGTTCTGCAAAAATGGGAATTTTCATATTTTCGCCGATATCTCGGAAACTAGATCTGCCACAAGAAAATGGAAGTCATATTCGGAATCAGGAGAAAATTTCACTTTAGGAAAGAACTATTTTATTCTTGGAGACTAAAGTTGATCAAAATTTGTCGAGTAGTGTTATTGGAAAAATGGTTGCGCATAAGGTTTTAGTCAACTTTAGTATCATTAGTATTTTATCTTGGAAAATTAGCTGAAATTCATCAGGCAACATTTGCAGAGGGCATTTGATTTTTCATGTATGATTTCTTTAAGTTCGTCAGTAGAGCCTCTAACGTATCGAATGCACACTCCTGTTTCGCGAACCATTATCTCGCTTTCGTGCACCATTGATGGTTGCAAAAAAATTGTCATAACAAAAAATATTAACTTTTTCAAGTTATTAAGGGTTATGGTGAAACGCTGACGGTGGGATCGGATTCAGATTCAGCACACCAAAAATCCATAGGAAAACATATCTCGCGTCCCTAGATCGCGACACTTTTATTGTGTCTATGTTACGCGAAAGATTTCTGGATCTTTACTTCTTTGCGACGGCGAATACCGCAGATAATGAAATTAAGAGCTATATGAGCTTCACAGTGATATGGACAAAGTTCAGCGATTTAAGATTAAATGATCGACATGCTACCCGCTGGTAGCGGCAGAGGAAGACCATCTTCGATTATTAAGAAGAAGCAGAATTTCACAACTTAACAGAGAAATTTTTAAATCAACTACAACTTTTAGAAATATTCGCAATCGTTATGATATGGCTTTGTACATAATTCGGACCATAGTTTTTTTACAACTTACATTTAAAATTTATTTATTTATTGTATATATTTGCATGTCTGACCAACCTACAGTACATTTTTCTGAAACTGATTTCATATGCATGATACAATTTTCTAATAATGAAAAATAACAAAGCTGTTGGAAATATTTTTATTTTTTTTTTAATTATATGCAAATGGGAGTGTTAAAACCTAATTTACGCATTTGTGGGTACGCCAGATAAATCCTTTCACCACTTTACCGCTATGTATTAATGAGGAAAAAACAAACCAAAAAAAAAATACCAATATTAAAATATACAAAGCATATTGACGAATTTTAATTATAAATTTATGAATTTTCCATGCATTTATGTTTATGTGTGTATGCGTTCAATGCATGGTTTTGTGGTCATTCTGCGTAAGTGAAAAAAAAAACTTTTTTTGTTCGCTAAAATGAAATGAAAATTATTTTCTTTCGGGGAATTATTTTAACTGCACATAAAAGGAGTGTGTTTACTTATTAAAAATATCGTTATTTTTATTTTCAATTTATTTGTTTATTAGCGGACATTTGAATAAAATATTTTCCATATTTTCGTATAAACATTGCATAAAAACACTATTCATTGAAAATAATATTGTATTAATTTTTGTTTTGTTTCCGTAAAAAATTTCATTAAAAATTCAATCAATAGAAAATAAAAAAAATGTCTCATGCGAACAATTTAAAAATATTTGTCATTGTTCGCTGATATATTACATATTTAAACTAATTATTTAAATAAAACTTAAATTCGAGATACTCACAATTAATCCTGAGCCGGGTAGGTGAGCTGACAACCACCTGACGTGTCAAACGGTGCATGCTGCGACACCGAAACGATTGCGATTCATCGCTCTCCTGTAGATTGTGAATGAGTAATTCACCGGTGGGTAGGAGATGGAATTTACCATCTGAAAAAATTATAAGAGAATTTATTCGTTAGTGACTTGATTTTTCGTTAAGTTATTTAATCAATTTATATGATTTTTTGAAAATTCTACACACTCCTTCAAGATTTACAACAATAACGTAAAGTAACGTAAATGATGCAGTTATGCAGAAACCGCTTAATTGCCAGTAAGCGACGCCTGGTTTGAGAATGTGGTATTTGCTAAATTTTTTTGCGATAATATCAAAACAACTGGGCTCGTGAAGCCCCTACAGCCCCTTATTTCTACTAAAACAAAGAAGAATAAATAAATTACAAATTTTTGGAAGTAAGACTTTAAACAGAATTTGAGTCATAGGACCTCCCCCGCTACGTCATAAGAAATAAATCTCGTAATTTCGCACCAAAATAGTCGGCCTTATCTCGTTAGTAAAGCGCCCAATGTTAGATTCTACGCTTTAGTCGCTGCTGTAGAGAAATACGTAGCGTACAAAACTACTCTGCTACTCACTTTCAGAACAACAACAACGATGCCGCAAGAAGTGTAGGGAAAAGAACCGTATTTTCAAGGGGAAGAAACAAAAAAAAATAAATATCTGAGTGTGAAGAGCTTGAGAAGCTGGCACACAGGAACGCAGACAGAAAATTGTATCAGAAAATAAGGCAGTAATGAAACGGTTTGAAGACCGAAATATTTCCCGTTAAAACAAAGGTCGAAATTTGGTAATAGGCGTTCAGAGTACACTTTGGATGCCGAAGAACGACTGCTTTTGACCAGTAGTCCCTTCGCTCCACCAATAGGGGGCGAGAGGAGCAGTCAGGCGGCTCAATAACAACTAGACACCTGGAGCCGGTAGTATATCGGGCGAGATGTTCAAAGCCAGCGGCTAGGAGGGTGTGGGGCGCATGTACCAACTGCTAAGAGCGATTTGGTCCGAAGAATGGAATCTCATTGCCAACATTAAAGTCCGTTATGAATTAACTGATTGGATCTTACGAGTGCAGCTTCTGACCTGGCAAATTAACCACGGCGCAGATATTCGCGTCAAATCATCAAAAATAGCCTAGATAAACAAATTGGCAAACACCACTTTTTGTCAACATTAAAGCCGCTTTTAACACCACGAAGAGAAAGACGTCATGTTTAAATTTGGGTTCAAAACCCCAAAAAACTACTACGGCTGTGTAGAGTGACTTTAGATGATGAATAACTCTTGCTAAGGTAGTATGGATTTTGTTGGCGATAGGAAAGTCCTAACCAGACAAACAAACATCTCGATCTATGAATCGTTCAAAAACTATTATACGATATCCGGGACGGCAACAGGTAACGGAAAAGATGGAATGAGGAACTCCTCGAGCTCTATTATGGCATGGGCTTAGTCAAATGCATACCGATTCGACAATTTATCCAAGACCGACAAACGCTGTAGTGTCGAATAAGCAGAAGTCATAGCTAGTTTAGCCGCATAGAACTTTGAGTTGAACTACCACATAAAAAGTAGTTTAAGGAAGTCAAATAGCATGAGCTAGATAGTCAATTGATATGATTCGGGCACCAAAAAGCTCCAATAAAGTGACGGTTTTACGCGCTGTATGGTTTATTAAACCGTTTTTCTGAAATTACTTATTTAGCATTTTGACAATTGATATTGACGTAGGGAACCAAAAAAAATCAAATCATGTGCTATTAGCGCACACCCTTGAGGGTAACGCTGGTCAACCAAACCAAACCAAACAATAACTTTTCTTGTAGATAGAAAGAAACCTGGATAGGCTCCCCAGGACCCTAAGTATGACAATTTTACTGAAGCCAACAACGTGTCTCAATTGCGTGATCTGATGGCTACCAATTTGGCTCCATTTGAAGTTTTATTTGGACATAAGCCAAAATCTTTCCTCAATATACTCGACGAAGTGGACGCGCCTTTAGTCACAATCACCACTTATTCGGTACATACAGTATGAGCTCGTATTGGATGAATATAACCACAACAGTAAACGTGGGCCTAGTCAAACGGATAACTATGGCAAAATATACTGAGCATAACTGTCAATCCCATGTGTTTACTTTGGCTATTGAATTATTTATTTATTTATGCACTCGCAAAGTCATTAAATTAACAAATTCTTACAGACCTGAAGAACTGAAAAACGAATTTAACTCAGCACATGCCCTAAAAATAGAAGCATTCATACCTTAATTAGTTCGGGAAACCAATTTTGAAGGATTCAAACTGAATTTTACCAAGAAAGAATGGGCAATCAATAGTCCCAATAATCATTCTAATAACAAATGAGTACGATAAAATGAGTTTTCTGATTTCAAGTGTGTTTAGGTCAATAGCGAGCTCCGTAGGATGGTAAGCTCTCTGTACTCTCCCAAGCCGGTTTGAGACCCCTATTTCGTATGGTCTAAAGAGGGCTGCGGCCTACTCTAACTTCGATCTAACAAAAGCACAATATAGTTTTAATAGGGTACAAATTAGTGAACATCCATTCGACATACGAAGCATTTGACAGTTCTGCCTCTAAAAAAAATAGCAGTCAACCATTTTCAAAAATATTTTCGAAACGAAGCCTTCCTAAACCACTTTCATTCCGTACTAGTCCTGCGGTATATCATTTAACTTATTAATTAATTTGCATTTACGCTTAAAAATAGGTAACACCTCGCCAAAAATATTTCTTCGCCCTTATTGTAATATTAATGTGTACATTCCTATTAAAGTAATCGAATTTCATTTTTCAAACAGGTGGCAATTCTCTTCAAACAAATTTTTGAAATTAAAGATTCTTAAACCAATTTCAGTAGCATTTCATTTAACTTATTAGTTACAAGAATTAAATTTTTCCACAAGTGGCAAAACTTTTCAAAGTACAAGTGGAACATCTCCCAAGTTAAAAAAGTCAATTTCTTACATTCAAAACAAGAATAGAAGATAAAACAGCTGAGCTAGAAATTGTAGCTAGTTTAGAGCTAGTAAGTTTGACCTGCAGGAAATTAAGACTTCAGTGTCCAGCACGCGCACACGCACACACACACACACACACATAGCCACCTGTAGCGGCGGCATCTGGCAAAAGGATAATGTACGCACAAGTGTTGTTGTATGCCTCCGGCTGTTGCTTTTTTACCGCTCCAACGAATAATCACATTTTCACCTTTAACACCATACCGAGGCTATTCTTTTCCGGCAGACTTTCCAAACGACAAAACAAAAAATTCCAAAGACTTGACACTACAAGGCGCTTTGAAAGCTCAGTTGCATTACTCATAACAGCAACATAACTACGACAAAGGCACAGTAAGTAAGCTAAAAGCACTTTAACATACCTCCTTGCAGCGATGGATAGATGTAGATAGCAGGTTCATGAACCCACGAAACCACTCGCACCAATTCCTTTACGAAAGTCGGCACAACACAGCGCAGTATGGCGGTACATCCTCGGGCGGCAGACAGCACCTCAACATCCACTTTGTATGCTTGAGCAACAACTGCAAAAAAAAAAAAGAAAAAGATAAAAATGTAGTTAAAATGTCGTTAAAAATGCAAATTTTCAAAATATATTTTTGACATTTGTTAACTGCAATAAAGCAAACAATGACAAGCAATTACGCCACCTACGCCTCTCGCAGATTTCGTTGTTTTTTTCAACGCCTTAGTGTGAATGGCCAGGCCATAAAAATGTACCAGATAACTACTTACTTATATAGTCGATGAGAGAGCAAAAACAAAAACCTACCCCTACTCCTACTTTTTCATGCGGTTATTATATTTCCGGTCACTGTTTAATGGGGGCGCATGTCATTAAAACGGGTTGCGTCACAAGTTCCTGGCGAATGTTTTCTATCTCAACTGCCACTACGAAAAAGAAATTCTGTTTAGTTTCAGTGAATATTTAGTAGTTTCTGAATTTCGATAAAATAACTAACTGCATTAGTTTCAATGAAATAAGAACTAAAATATCGCATTTTTCTTGTTTACGCAAAATTCAGTTATGCGGGTGTGGTTATTTTCAATACCAGCCATACTTGGCACAGACGGACTGACAGATAGACATGCCGTAATTGATATTCCTTTCATTCTGAATATTTTGGAATCTACACCTACGTATGTAAAACAGTTGACTAAGGCTGTTAGAAACAACCGTTATGTGGACACTAGTGCGCTTTTGGGTACAAAACTTATAATTAATTATTAGTTTAAAAAACTAAAAAAAAAAGAACTTCGTTTTAATGTCAGATAAATATAAAAGGTGGAAAACAATATTTAATATATGTAAATATAAAATAACGAAGATAAAAATAGATAGATATCATTAGGCAAAAAGAAGAAAAATAAATATGAATTGTATGCCACTTAATTTTAAAAATGTATGACGGATTGCTCGGCTTATTATGCTAATCGTTTGAAACTAATAAATCTCCATCCCTCTCCGGCAATAAAGAAATGCAATGCTTAATATTTATGACTAAACTACTAACAGGATCTATGACAATTGCATTTCTTATTGCGGAAGTTGAACATGATGTTCCTTCTAGGGTTTCAAGGCACTTTACGATCTTTATTTACTCTATTATTCCCAGCACTTTTGCCATTTCGGGCCCACTTTTTCCCCGAGAAAACCCTTTATTATTTCAATGAGGCAACATTTTTTTCGGAGTTGGTATTTTTTACAACTGTTACTTGATTTATACTCAATGTGCTTGCCATTTTATAATGAACAGACTTACTCCGGAACAACATTTGCAAATCGTGCAAAATTTATTACCAACATAATGGTTCGGTTCGGTTTTTTGTTTAGCGAATGAAGCTCACTTTTGGCTGAATGAGAACATTAATGAACAAACCTTTTGCGTTTGTGATGTTGATAATCCACAACTTATTGTTGAGACGCCGTTACATTCTCAAAAAGTCACTGTTTGATGTGCTCTATGGCAGAGGGAATCATTGGCCCCATTTGTCTTCAAAAATCACGCCGGCCGTAATGTTACAGTCAATGGGGAACGCTATGGAGCCATGACTAATTGATTTTTTCGTACCTGAATTAGAGGATGCTGATGTGGATGGCCTTTGTTTTCAACAAGATGGCATACAGCCAACAAAACAATAAATTTATTGAAGGAAACTTTTGGTGAGCGCATTATCTTGCGTAGAGGGCCTGTGACGTGGCCTCAAAGATCGTGCGATTTAACACCGCTGGACTATTTTATTGTGGGGTTATATCAAATCGCATGCCTACGCAGATAAGCCCGAGACAATTGATGTCTTGGAAGAGAATATTCGGCGCGTTATTGCTGACATACGGCCTCAAATTGCCCTTAAAAATTGTCGAAAATTTGGCGTCTCGGCTGGAATTTATTCGAGCCAGCCGCAGCGGTCACTTGCCTAAAATCATTTTCAAAACATAATGGCGAACCCTTATCTTTATAATAAAGCTAATTTTTTTACCATAACATTAAATTGTATGCGTTTTAGTTATTCTTGAAAACACATGTCTAAAAAGGTACCGTTTGTTATAATACTAAATTAAAATTAATTGTTTACACAAGTTTGTAACAAAACAAATTTTCCTTCGATCCTTTTGCTTAGGTTTTTACCTTGAGAAGCCAAATAACCTCAGTTCGATGTTCGATGCATTTCGGTTCAATGGTTAGAACCACTTAGAAAAACAAACTTAAACTTTTTCATAAGTATCTCTGAATTGTCGACTTCTTTCTCAAGAACAATAGAACATGTTGGTACCATCATTTAACTAGGAAACATATGTATTCAGTCAATATTTTATGCAATCATCCACTCGCCGTTTATGGTATCGTTCTGGTGGTTTCATTTGTAAAGAAGTAGGGATCAACGATTCCACCGTCCAGGCCAATGAACCACTCCAAAGAGTGAATTTTTGTGGATAATACGGCGAATCTTTCGTGGATTGCCATTGAGCCAACAATTAATGTTTTTACTTAACAGATATAGCACACTGAAACATTTATACAACTGAACGATGGTTTTTGAAATAAATTTACACAATTTGTCTACATAGTTCTTCTTTACGAAAATGGCAAACCAAAATTGGCGCAAATTTATAATACAAAATTATCAAATCGGACCAATTTGTTTTTGTTTTTAATCGTCAGGTCAGTGCCATTACTCCCGCCCTCTTATATAGCGTAGAAACGTTGGCAATCGAAGGAAATTGTTTTCAGACAAGTTCAGAAGAAAGGAAGACCATACACCTTGAACAAGATCGAGAGTTACGGGGGTCTTCTGCTTAAAACTTTGCAATAACCAGGGTTTTATGACCGCAAATTTGTTGCTTTTTTTGGTTTTTGAAAAATCTCCTTGGATTGATTCATACTTTTAAGTTTCACTTAATTTACTGTAGAAAGCATTTAATAAAAATTCCACAATTTTTCTGCTGCGAATTAGATGTAACACAACACTCGTACATTTCATCCGTCTTCTACTTGACTGCAGTTGCATCGTGCGCAATCTCATCTTCGCCTGCAATAACCTTACCCTCGCGCTTAAGGCTATGGAATCACAAATAATATTGGTAAAGTAAAAAAGTTATTGCTACTTCTACTCACCGGCACGCACTTGCACATCGCGCGACACAATGCGCCCCACACTGTTGCTTGCGATGCAACGATAAATCGTATTGTGCACGTCCTGGTGATAAGCCGCCGCCGGAAATGGCAAAAGAACCAACGTGCCATTGCGCAGTACACGACGCACACCATGTATCTCTGCGACTGCAGTGCCATCCGCATGCACCCAATCGATAGTTGGTTGCGGACTACCCGACGCCGAACAATCGAGCCAACCGCCAGACGAATTCGAGAATTCAACACGTCCCGGTGGCTCCATCACGAAACCGGGACCGCGCAGATGTGAGTCGAAAACCTCGGCCCATGCGGCATCTGTCAATAAAAAGATATGAAAAAATATATCAGAATTTGAAGTATTAGGATATACAAATATTATAATATATAGTATGTCTTAATAACTACAGTAAAATAATAGAATTTATTAAAAAGTCTGTCAAAAAGGAAATAAATATTCGCATGAATTATTTTACTATAAAGCAACATTTTGTTGGCATTCAACTGAAAATATGAATAAACACTAAATAACTTTATAAACATAGAATCACCCAACATCATGCCAACACTTGAGACCTTGGCTCCTTCACGTCTTGCCATTTACGCCAAATGGAAATGAAATTTCAAATTGCAGCAGTGTCAGGCTAAGTAGCCATAAAAATACAAACATTAGATTGCCAAATGCAAAATGCTCAACACGCTGTTGAAATCGTAGGAAACATTTTCTGGAGAGCGCAGCATGAAGCATGGAAATCGCCTTGAAACATTAAGCAGGAAGTGGCAGAAAGAAAATGATGTACAAGAGGAGCGAAAAAAAGTAAAAACTGAAAATGTGGCAAACAAATGACGGGACACTTAAAAACAGAAAAAACAAGGTACAGTTCAAAATGCCAAGAGAAATGGTTGGAAATACAATTTGTAAATGTACGTCATATTTGTGCACAGCATGTTAAGAATATAAAAGTCACTGTGAGCTTTCGCTTACTGCTCAGAATATTAGCATATATGTATGTACTTACATATGTACATATATTTGTAGCTACACTCTAACTTACCCCCAGATATGTATAGTGTGGTTGAATCTTGGCACTGCCTACTTATCACAGCACCACCCAATCATGCAACCAGCGGATTCAGATTTCCATCCGCTATTTTAATGTACATACCTCGCACTCAATTCGTTTGATATTATTCCTATTTTACCCGTTTCTTTTGGGGCATATTTATTGGCGGCTTCGTTGCAGCCATGTTTGCAATTTATAGCATATTAACAAATTGCACATTACGAATTCGTAAGAAGAGGTAGGATCAATAAAATCCCCGCTTGGTAAATTAGTATTTTATGCAATGATATTTATGAACATTTATTACAATATATCTTAACTAGAGAACGACCGAACTTCATTTTTAATTTATTTATAATTTATAATTTCAATGCATGAAATTTAATCACTTTATTACAATATACATAAATTACATTACAGTAAACATAAAAGCCTATCGGCATTTTCAACTTACAACCGATTCTACCTATCGGTATAAAGCTGACCTGCATCACTGAACAATTACTCACTAAACGTACTGGGTGGAGGAGCTAACAGACATTTTAGAGCAATTTTTTTAACAGAAAATATGGGTTTTAAACCAATAATCAAAACTGCCACAATTTATGGGCAGAAGTTGTTTAAGAAAAGCCTCCAATTCTTCATTCAGTATAATTGATATCGCTCTCTTATAAATCCGAAGGGCTGCTTTGATTTTTTCGAAAGAGAATAATATTCAGCCCACAATTGTTTTCAATTTTCGAAGTAATAAAAATTGACAAAGCTCGGCTTATTTTTGGTCGAAGCCGAACAACGCTTTGGTTCATTGAGATGTTTTGTTTTTGAGACTCAATATTTGCTTGGATATTTTCATAAACTGAATATTAATTTATGTAAATGATACAAGTTAACATTTTATTCCCATCTCACACTGACCATCGAATTCTGCAGAAAGTAAAATAAAAAAAAAAGTTTGTAAGATAATATAGAATGAAAAGAGGGGCACAAAAAAATATCGTTAAAAACACTTAATTTATTATAACCACAATTAACTATAATACGATAATGGCAATGTTATACACACTGTGTATGTTACTTCAGTACGTCGTTTGTTGGTATTTTGACAAAACTTTTAACTTTTTTTAAGTTTTGTTTAGTATGGTAAATTTTCGGTTTACTAAAATAAAATTTAAAAATAAAAAACATTTTATTTAGGCAATAGGCACTTACGTCAAAAACAAGCAACTTACAAATAAAAACTTCTGCTCATCTTTTATCAATTTCATAATTTCCGATTGTATACAGTTTTTAGGATTTAAATATACGTTCAGTCTTCAAATTTCTTCAAACCGGCAATTTTCCTCTATTTTAATATCATTTTTTCAGATAAAAGCTTAACACATGATTCAATATATGTTCAATTTGCTTGCGACAAAGTATAAAACACCCCTGCAAACGATTATTTATTGAGTCGTTTGCTTCATTATTCAATATATCCTGCACTTCTTTGATAAAAGTTTCCCAGGCATAGCGATTTACCGGAGTGCGACAATTTTTTATAGCAATATTCAAAAATGTGTTTGTCTTCGCACACGATAACTTCGAATACAAAACTAAAAAGGAGGATTGTTCTTCCAAAAGGCGGACGGTTGGTCACCTTAGATAACAGCTCTGTTAGCTTTGCAATGCAATGTCAATGAAGTGAACGCAAAGAAAAGTGTCATACATTTTACTGCATTATTTATTTAATTTTGAAGAACCCTACGACCATTTTATACAGATATTATCTGAGAACGTTCAATGTAATTAAACTTTCTACGGAATAAATTTATGGCCATTTAGCGACGTGACATTTAGTTTCCAGATTTCCCACAATAGCTTAACTTTTGAAAAATATGTGATAGTTCGCTTATGTAGTATGTATGCCAAAGGCGTAAACTGCAATTAATTATATATGAATGTTAGTTAGTAACTCTCTTTCACTTTGACACTTAGCATATTTAGGTAGATGTGGTAAAAAATATATTTTTATACCTAACCAGATTTCATTCTTCACATTCATAAACTCTTACAAAATAACTAACTATATATTTCTTAATAGGAAAAAAAATCCATGTTTGAAAAAGTACAAATTAGTGCTTTCGATTTCTCAAGATTGTTTGAGAAGTGATTTCGAGCGAGGATCGCAAACATCTCGAGAATGGAAAAGCTTTGATGAGATAAGAGAACTAGATTCCTCGCACTAATTCTGCGCTAGATATCCTAACCCACACTATATACAGTGAGTCAGCTAAACCAATAAATATTTGAGTCAAGATATATCGATTCTGTTGGAGATGGAATTTCTCGCACGGATCGCTTTCTCGCGAAATTTTCGACACTCTATTAAATTTTACAAATTTTTGTTACTTTACACTTGTGCGTGCTGTCTTATTTTTTACATTAAACATTGAAATAAAATCGTTCTCGCGAAATGTCGAGTATATTGTTTAACATACATTCGAGTATGACTACAGTAATTTCCCTTAGATTCTTGTTACACGTTCCAATATTCGGGACTAGCCGGGAAATGTATGACAACGCAAATGTTAATAGTGCCGGCTGCGGAATTTGGTCAGCAGACCAATTTTCAGTATTCTTCGGAGCAGTTTATATTTAGTATGATCTAATATTTTTGTGAACTACAGTATTGTTTCAGCTCGATATGGAATTGATTAGCCACCGGGACAGACCCAACTGAGGCTTAAAAAATCTATCAAAAGTAGCAATCAATCAATCACACAAACTGCTAGCACTCCACTCAATATTATTAAAAAATCAATCAACATAGTCCGAAAACTCAATCCAATAACCGAAATGGTCGCACAAGTTTAAGTTAAAAAACAATTATCCTCATTGCTGAGAATACATTTTTTCGCAAAAACAAGAATTTGTTCATGCATTTTCAATACCCAATCAGAGGCTAAACCCTTTCCGTTAGTTTGCCACATTAATGCTTCATACGCCGTTTTGTATGAATTCTAGCAGATTTCTAATAAAAACAAATCAAGCCAAATTCACTCGAACAGCTGATGACGGCTTCGAATGCCAAATTGAAATGAATTTACATTATACTTGTTCTCATTGGCAAAAAGAAAAAAACAAACAACTGCTATCAACTTATATAAATTCGCCTGGACACAAATCAATTATATATTGTTATTTTTTCGCTTGATATTTAAATCTCTTTAATAATCTTTTCATCTGTTACTTCTGCAAATGATTAATAACGTTTCTACATTTGTTTTGTTTGTGTTGTGTGAGAGTCGCTTGAACTGCACTTCGGCTTGTAAAAAAAAAATTATTTCTTAAATACTGAAATTAACTAAAAAAGTGTATTGTTTTAATCTGCGATAGTGAGAAGTTTGTGCCATAAACCCGCACCGAATTGAATGGGTGCTTGAGTGATATCAGTCGTCAGCACAATGAAAAGTAATTACTTGCAGCATTTCACTTCTACTACAAACGGAACAGCAGAACAGGAGAACGCCAAAATGTCATTCAAGTATGTCTAAAGAATTTATGTATGTATGTATATACAGGATGCAATTTAAAACATTAAAAAATATATTCACGCTTTCATGCGCAACCCCAAAGTGCAAGTATGTAGCCGACAGTAGACTTTTGTGTGAATGAGTGAGTGCAAAAGCGAGTACATTTGAAACGCTTGGGACACAAGCTTTTGTTTGCCTTCACTGACGCAAAAGTGCCGACGACTAGCGAGCCAGCATATAAACAATATTAAGACACTCAAACTTGTGGGAAATAGTAACCAACGCAGAAGTATTTTTTTGTGTTGAAATACCAGTGGCCGTTACATACAAACATACACACATTAGGCCAAGGCATTTCTCATAGACAAAAAAAATGCAATTGCAAAGCTTATATCAAGGAGAGTTTAGTGTCGTAAAATTGTTCGTACTCGCTTTTTAATAGCCAAAATCGATCTAAAACAAATCGACTACATTTTTTACAATAGTTATGAAAACCCTATTAGAATTTAGTGTAGTTGAAATAGAGAAAACGGGGCTTCCGACCAATTGCGTTCAGATAGGTCAACATTAGCTTAGACGAATATAAGTAAAGTACTCAAAAATACCTAGCAAACGATGTGTATCAGAGTTACCCTCATTTATTAAAAAACATTTTATTATTTTTCAAAATATCCACCTTTAAGATCCACACACTTCCGCATTCGAAACATATATTCTCTGAAGTAAGTATCTCAAAACCAGGGTTTCTGAAACCTCAACGCCGTCTTCAGAAATTGAAAAAGGCTCTTTGTGCTGAACAAACGGGAACAAGAATAAGTCACTAGGCGTAAATCAGGCGAATATACCCAGTGAGCCATTTTTTTTGGCTTCTTTCTCGTTCAACTAATCAGCTGACCTATGTGCTCTGTGAGAGCTGGAATTGCCGTGGTGAATGATGATGTGATTTGTTGTATACCACTCAGAAAGCTATGGTTTTTTTCGATCTGCTCAGTTAACGAATTACTTTTGTTGAATTTGACATACCTATTAAATTTGATGATCATTAATTTGCACCAATTCACACGACCCTATTCTAGATTCGATCAAATTGTGTGGAGTCCAACGACTGCTTCTTCGCTACTCAGTTCTAACTAAACTCGTTTCGCTTTATTTGACTTTTGCCAATCCATCTGAATTATTTCTCGTACGGTATCGATGTTTTGTATAACGACAGCTGTTAAGGGACGACCTTCATGGAATTTTTCACTGAAAATGACGCCTCTATGTTTAAATTCCTCAAATCAGTCACAAGCAATGGTTTATCACTACCAAAGGCCGAACAAAGCTGTTTCAAACTTTACTTTAAAGCTAATCTGCACTTAAAATCGTAAAAAAACGCAATTTTATATTAGTTCCTGGTAACTTTCAGAGTTACACCCGTATATTGATTATATTAAAAGCAAGCGTCAGGAGATTTCTGTCACTATGTCGTGTTGATGCCTACGCATCTAACAACTGTCGTGCGTTTGAAAGCTAACTTTTCAGTTCGGAAGATAATGCTTTGTTACTATAAAAAAGTAAAGAACACTGAGAAGATGTAGTGCAACATTTATGTAGCGTATGGCAAGAATTATGTGAGTGAACGCCCCAAAAAATATTCGTATATTGGGTTTTAATGTAAAAGATACCATTCGCTCTAGTCTGGTAATCATTGGAAAAGATTATGAAATTGTGCAGATGGTTAATCAAGATAGGCATGGAAGCTATCTGGAGATAGCGGGGATATTAAACATTAACCACATGATACTTTGGAAACTTCTGAAAGGAGATAAGCTCGATGTTTGGTTGTCACACGAATTATGTAACTAAAAGATTTGACAAAGTGTCAAATTTTATACCAACTGGTATTTGTTAATGTCCAAACTGGAGATGGGCTCACGACGCTTTTCAAATTTGTTCCACGGTTCCCGTTCAAATTTAAAAAAAAAAATATTTTTTATTTACCAAACTCTCTCTATTTAACAATAGATATAATTTAACTGGAGTCGTGTTTTTTAAACTGCACATTTTTTATATTCAAGAATGTATGATATTTTTTTATTTGTTTAGATATTTATTTAAAAAAGGATTTTTCGAAGTCCTTTCTTAATGAACGTGTTCTTCTTCTTAATCAAATTTTAGTAATACTAGAAAACACTCGCTCAATTGCGGCAGATGAGGGCGGAATGTTAATTCGAAAAAGCATATGTTTGGTAAAATTTTTCAGAAATTCAAAACGTAGGTAAATTATGGAAGTTTCCGTTTGGATTTTTTGTGCCATCACGACCGAAATTTTTTGATGGCCTCGCCGAACCCGCTCATTCCGGCCATTTTGAAATTAGTCCCGTGGGTTTCGCGGGACCCCAATCCCGCGTCCATCTGTGACTCAAACGAACATATGATTTCTCTATTCCATACGCGAAATGCGGGTTTTCCGACCCCAGTCCGGGTTGTAGAGCAAAGAAAGAAACCATAACTGGTGATGAAAAATGAATTGAATACGAATATCAAAAACGCAACCAATCATGAACAAAGACCTATGACTCTACATTAAATTATGTTGCGTGTGTGGAGAGAATGGAAGGTAATTGTCCATTTTGAACTAATATAACATGGCGAAATGGTCAATTCAGTCATCTACTGTGCACAAATCGAACTTTTGAACGAAGTAATTAAGAAAGAGTGACCAGAATGCGACAACGAAAAAGCAGTTGTCTTCATTAAGACAAAGCCATCCACACACAACATTGATGACGGAAGTTGGTTAGCAAGTTTTAACGCATCCTTCGTATAGCTCAGAACTTCCTTTATGGTTTTTTTGAAAATTCGACCTAAGAGTCGCTGAAAATCGCTAGGCCAAATTTTTCCGTGCTATTTTATTCTTCACGAGACCTTTTGTTGTGTTTAAAAACTGTAAATATAAATAAATAAAACGAAATGTTGTATAATTTTTTTTTATTTAGGAACTTTTTGGGTAACTGTAACTTTCCTTTCAAAGTTTTCATTTTCTCGCAGTGAGCTCTAGTAAAAACTCAATTGGACGCTATGGTTTTTTTTAAAGAAATCGGTAAAAATTATGATTGTGAGTTTCATTTAAGCAATCAGCTTTTCCTAAATGATGAATGAAATCTCCAATGCTATCATCAGTTTTTTAAAAACACTCTGGCAGTTTGCATGACAGTTTTTGGAAAATTAGTCTGCAATTTCTAAAGTAGAATACGTTCGACGGAAGTTTATAAAATGTTTATGTAGTTCGAGTATAAAATGATTTGATTAAGTTTTAAATGTAAATGAATTATTAAAATTCTCACAAAAATGTATTAAAAAAAATTTGACTGAAATTGTACTAAAAAATGTGCCTAAAATGATATCAAAAATTTCATTGTTTGGAATATGCCTACAAAAGTTACAATACCTGATAAAGATCTTACATAGAATATGATCAATTTTGTTACATAGAATATGACGATCCTAAATGAAAAGGAAATTTGGAAAATAGGAAAAATGAAATGGAGAATTTCATATACTAAGCCTTTTCATCAGTTTTTGAGTCTTTGCTTGTCTAGGACGCGAAAGAAGAGCCATGGTTAACTCGCCTAGTTGTCGATGATAACGGAGTTAATTACCACAAAATATCTACATATATAGTAACAAATGAAATAAAGGATTTAAGTAATTTTTTATAATATTTATAATTAATTTAAAAATTTTATATCAAAATTTTTTCCGCGATCCACGCTAATATAACATATTTTTCAAAAGCACTAGGGTTGCAAAAAAATGCAGACGAAAGAAAATGGGAATAATATTTTTATGGCTAATATAAAAATGTTTGTCGTACAGTACAACATTTCTGGTATGTCTGTACTTACTTAAGGGAACAATAATTTAGAGGAGTTGCGAAAGACATCAGATGCAGAGCAGAAACAAACATCACACCAACGTATAGCGACATAAAGGAGGAGGAGATTTTTTTCCTATTTTTTCGTTAGTAACAAAGAATTGAGACGGGCATTTAAAGCCACACAAAGCGTAACAGAAATATCAGCAAAGTTGTCGTCGTTTTTCTTGATGTTGTGCCATAAAAAATGCGTCGTTGATGGCGATACGACTTACCCCACTCATAGGAGAGAAAATGGTCGGGATCGCCGGTTGGGTAACTCAGTCATTTAAGCCATTGGACATTTTATTACAAGGCACAAGTCGCTTTAGATAAATACAAAGCCATTGGCTTGCACGCATACTGATACAATGCTTATACTGCGATTACGTAAAGACCAAAACGCAAAAGATAAAACCCGGAGAGAGTGCAGTAAAATTAATATAAAAAAAAAGAAGTGGAGAAGGATGTGAAAGAAAATGGCGGAAAGGCGAACGAAACTCTCTTAAGATTTGGAATTAAAATATTTTTACAATTACGTTTCATAGCATTTTGTAAAATTACCCAATCAGATGCCTGCAGGAAAATCGGCTGGTTGGAAATATAGGCAGTTTCATTAAATTGTGCCACCGCCTTGTATAATTCGGCAACAACAACGCACGCTAATGTAATACCTTTGGAATTCGCAAAAATCCAGCATAAGGAAAAATGTGACTGTGTTAATTTCTCTAGTATCATCATAGTATCCGTTTTAGCATATCATTCTCTCTGGGGTACATTTTCGTGCATCATTTCAGCCCTCTAACGCTCCAACAAATGGACCTCTCTGACCTCTTTCGTGGAAAAAATCTCTCTTCAAACAGATATATAACATAATAAAACACCATACAATTCAACTATATGCTTCTAATACATTAAGTCACAAAATTCAACTTGAATATCAGAAATAAGTCACAACTGCACATTTGTTTAAGGATTAATTTCGTATTTATTAAGAATTAGTGTTAAAATATCCGCAAAACTATAATTTATGGGCTTAGTGTGTAGGACAAATATATTTGGGGTAAAATTCGATTGGTTAAATCATATCTATGTAATATTCTTTTAATGTATCTGTAGGTATGTAGTTTATAGCATCAAAAATTATTGAACCGATTAAGCTCAGGTTCATGGCATAAGATTGTGGCATTCTTGTCTATTGTGTACAGGGATATAAAAAAATTCGATTGTAGGGCGCTCGAATCGAGATAATTTTAAAACTTGCATGTATTGTTCAATTTCATTCACATTCCAAACACATTAGCCTAACAAATATAAATGTTTTATTGGGAAATTGTACCGATCGGTGGCGCTGAGCCGAGCCATCAAAGCAAACATGCATTTTGGGCAGCACATTAAGAGATGCTTATTTCAGGATAGCCATTGATATTCATTTTGGGCAAATTACAAAAAAAAAAAATAATACAAAACATTATTCCTGAGCTAGAAATAAGAACCGCACATTTTAATATATTTTCCGGGTGTATGAATTAGCCCCACTGAATTAACCCCCACCGGGCAAAATGACTTAAGCCCCACCACCAATTTTACAACAAAATTAAAAATGGCGAAAAGTGGGGCTAAAGTCATTTTCGTGGGGATTAATTCATTTTTTTTAGTGGGGATTCTGTCATGTAAGAACCCCCACGTTTGGTGGGGCTTAATTCATTTTGATTGGTGGGGATAAAATCATTTTCGTGGGGTTTAATTCATTTTAATTCCGCGATCTTTTATAAAAATAAAACAAACAGTTAGCAACGTAAAAATATAATACTTTTCAAATTTTATTTAATTTCTTTGCTTTCTTTCTCCATATTTTCGTAAGTCTCCGTTACAAAAAACTATTTGATTAAGTATAACATTATAGCTATAGTACTTGTGAGCGTTTGGAGAATTTTCAAGCCATAAGAGTAAATTTTTTTGTAGTGAGTTTTTGTGAACGGTATCCATCGTATTAGTTGAAAGAGTTGCGACTCGCTGATTCCATTAACGAAAGCAAAAACACAAACTATTAATTGCGCCTTATAACTTTTTTTCCAAAAAAAGAATCAATTATAAATCCAGGAACATGAGAATAGTTTAAAGTATCGCTTTTATTTAGTAAGATCTTCCTTGCGTTTATACGATTACTCTCTATTTGTTTCAATTTTTCCATGTTAATTTTTATGCAGAATACGCAGAACTGTTTTTAATAATCACTCTATTAAGATTGAATTGTCAAAGATTTTTCCTTTTACGAAAGGTTAAAATCACTAATAGTGCACATTTCGTAAAAGGAGAAACCATAATTTTGTAAATTATAAAATAATTGTAGGGAATTTTTCCTTTTACGAAATTTTAAAATCACAGTGTACATTTCGTAAAAGGAGAAACCATAATTTTGTAAATAATCATATAATAAAAATCCATCTCTTACAACTATTTTTTCATGGGATAGTGAATTTGCTGCTGGGGTTTTTTTTGCATTCAATAATAGAGCGTAAACTAACTGTTAAACCGGTTTTGCATTCAATTGTCTAATAACTATGTTATCACATTACATTATATTATGCAAATTTAGTTGTTATCAAATCTTGAAGCAAATAACGCGACGTGATAAAAACATGACTTTAAACTATGAACACGTAGTTGGAAAAAGAATAAATAGCAAATTGTTATATGTTACAGAGGAAAAACAATTATGTTCCAAAAAAACTATTAAAAAAGAAAAATATTTTTATGCTTGTTACGTGAAAACATGCAAAGCGAGGGTGTTTTTGAATAGTGAGGTGTGTTATAAGGTTAAAGATTTCATTCATCATAATCATGAAACTCAGGAGGATACGTACAGGGAATTAAAGATTATGAATAATATGAAGACATCCTGTATGGAAATACATCAAGATTCCACTGAACCGATCGTTCTTGGAAGCATACGAAAAATATTTCAAAGTACTTGCGTTGAGTAGGTTCACTCTTATTTTTATTATTTATTTTAATTAATCACCTCATAATGTCATAATTTCAGATACCCGGTGGAAACAAAAGATATTGATTTTTATAAAATCCAACGAAATTACCAAAAACTGGCAAATAAGCAATTTCTAATTTCTCCTAAAACACCAGCTGATGTTATCAAAGCATTTCAAGATGAAGTAACTTTGAAAAAATTTGGGTATACAAAACATACCGGCGATGATACCTCAACATTTTTTAAGATATGCTGTGATGCAAAAGACTTTGCCTATTGTTTGTTTTGTTCTGACAAAATAATAAATCTAATGAAAGAAAATATTCCTTCAAATGTAGAGAGAAAAATACTGGTTGATGCAACATTTTCTGTTTTACCTATTGGTAGCTTCAAACAGCTTTTAATTATTCACATTGAATATTTTGAAACGGTATGTTGATAATAATATTCAATTTGATAAATTATAAATATTTTTTTTTGTTTTCCTCAGGTGTTTCCTGCTATATTTGTTCTTATGAACAAGAAAACAAAAAAAAGTTACGAACATGTGTTTAACTATGTTAATACTAATGTGGTAAAATTAGACGGAGCGGTGTTTATGGCGGATTTTGAAATTGGATTGCGTAGTGCTATAAAAAAAATATTTGAACATTCTAAGCTATTTGGGTGCTGGTTTCACTATTGTCAAGCAGTACGAAGAAATATTGCTACAAAACACAAGAATCTGGCGGAATTTATTAGGCAAACCCGAAAAGCATCTATATCTTACCACAAAATATTGTCACTCCCATTATTACCGGAGACACACATTGTTAATTGCTTTTCCATCATCAAAGAAGAAATTGCCACTTTCGACCACTTGTTTAAATTTGAATCTTTTTTAAAATACTTTGAAGAGCAATGGCTAAAAAAAGTAAGTTGTTTTACATTAAATTGTTTTTAAAAATTATAAATATTCGAAATATTATAGATTGGTCCAAGAAATCTTTCGGTCTTTGGAAATAAGATCCGTACAACATCAGCTGTAGAATCGTATAATGCTGTGCTTGCCAAAATAATCCCAAAACAAGGGAATTTTTTCAAATTTGTGGGGCAGTTACAAATGGAGGAGTATCGCAAAAGTAGGGAATTAGAATTGGTTATCAACAGCGGTGGTGCCTTAGGGAAACCAAAAAGAAAAACAAAGGAAAACGTTATGAGAGCAAATCTAATTGCTAAAGCGGAGACGGACCTGCTTAATGGACTCATAACCGCTACGAGTTTCTTGGATAGAATGGTCTTCTCTAGAAACAAAATAGTAACTGATATGGAGCCCTTTGAAGACATATTCGAAGGTTTAGAATATATGGAAAAAGAATCTGAATTCGAAGAAGAATCCAATGCCACGGAAGAAGGTGCAGCAAATCCTCCACTGATATGCATAATTTGTTTGGAAAACAAACCTAATATTTTGCTTTTGCCATGCAAACATTTAAAATTGTGCAGTGACTGCAAATCTAAAATAGAAGCAGAGAGTGTGGCAAACAATTTTAATAAATTTAAATGCCCTTTTTGTCGTCAAGATGTTGACGAACATTTACATATTTTTATTTAATTATTTTCTTTTTCTCACATTTTCATATTTTCATTTAATTCTTTACCTTTTTCTTTTTAAATATTACATACATATGTATGTATAATTGAATTTTTGTTAAAATTTTAATTTAAAAACTTGAAGTTTAAAGCAAGCAAAATAAATTAAAAATGAAGTAAAGTGGGGCTAAAGTCATTTTCGTGGGGATTAATTCCTTTTTTTTCGTGGGGATTCTGTCATGTAAGAACACCCACGTTTGGTGGGGCTTAATTCATTTCGATTGGTGGGGATAAAATCATTTTCGTTGGGTTTAATGCATTTTTTTTTCGTGGGGATTCCGTCATTTTTGGTGGGGAAAGATTCACTGAGAAATTGGTGGGGCTTAAGTCATTTTGCCCGGTGGGGGTTAATTCAGTGGGGGCTAATTCATACACCCATATTTTCCATAAACAGAAACCCAGAAAATATTTGACTGAGCAAAAAAAATATGCAGCAGAATAATTATTATTGTCATATGGATAATTAAAAATTACGTTTGATTTACAAATAAAAACAAGCACGGTAATTTTGCTTTAATACAAATCACAAACCTATAGGATACACTCGGAGGTTTACCATTGCTTGCCGATAATTAATTTTCAATGTTACTTGCCTCGGCCAGGATTCGAACCCGGGACCCACCGAATGAAGCGCGCACCCGTTAATAACTGTTACAAAATACGATGAAATTTAAAATCAAATCGTTTTAAGAAAGTTCGTTTTTCTGATCAAAAACTGTACAACTCAAAGCTATTATTAAGGTAGAGTAATGAACAGAACAAAAAACTAGAAAAATTTGTCTTAGTGCTATAAACTTACACATAACACATTCTTATTTTTTGATCATTATCTTAATTCGTGGATATACGCAAAAATAGGAATAAGTACGAAATAAGTACGACCAACGAAAATCAAATTCAAAAATTAATATTCATTGTTATTATAGATCTGTCCAGTATTTCGAAAAATCCATAGTGGAACAGCAAACACCCAGGGGTACGTGGCTAGGGGGTGTGCTCCCTTGCTAATATGCGGACCCTGGAAGACTGATTCATATTCTACGATTGTTAGCTCGAATGGATCGATAGGCACATGCCATGTTATTCCGAAAAAATAGGTGACCGTTTGCTTCGAAATGCACCGTGCGCGAGTTTGTTACAACCCATGATTCTTTTGAATGCGTGTTATTCATGGTATGGCAAATGATAATCTTGCAATATCAGTTCTACATCGAAAGTCATAGAAAATTATCGTACAAAAATGTTCATGATTTAATTCTTATTTATCGAAGTATCTGAAAATAACATAAATATCACCCGTATGAAAAAAACATTCTCACTACGTTAGTATTGCTATCTCTCAACTGATAACTACCAACCCTCGTATTTGAGTCAATGGAATTAATCATGAACGTCAGGCGCGTATTTTAAAGTAACTTAAACCTACGCCAAACTTTGTTTTGGTCAGCATAGATACACGAAAGGCAAAAAGACAACTCTTTCCTTGCATCAACAACTAACTTCTGGCAAGGCACCTAAATTGCATTTGCTATATGAGCTCGCAAATTGAAGCGCGTCCGTTACGTCAACGTAATAAAATATTTTGAAACGCTTCACTGAGCTCGGTAAGATTTTCAGCGTTTTCACATTGCTTACGTAACACTATGCGCTGAAGTCACCAGTGATGGCTGCGTTGATGAATCTATCAGTCTCCATATCCCGTAGCAGTCCATTGTGCATTTTAGATTCTCCACAGTCAGTATGCTTGAGTTTGTATGCGATTTGGAAAAAGGATTAATGGCCGTGGCACGCAAGCACAAGCTGTAATAAGTGAGAGCAGAATTAAAAATAAAAAAAAAATCATGCATACAAGATACTTGTACAAGTGAAAAGCACTGCTAAAAGAATGAAGAATGCTCGTAGGCGTGGCGCAAACAAAGGAAGACCATTGAAAAGTGGAAAAAAATGAACCAAGCCATTTCTGCTATGAAATGCAATGCATGTAGACAACAGTCGCCGCGACTACCAGCATCGCCGTCGGCTGTTGCTTGCTTCGATTTCCTTTGAGGATTTCGCGAATTGCTTGCTCGCGCTTAAATGTGTGTGTGTGTGTTTCTATGTATCTCTTTGACTGCCGCATTTTCAATCACTAAAGTGCTCAACAGCGCATCGACAGTCTTTCTCATTTTCTACCATCACTTTTGGCTTGCAGGAGTTGCGGTCATACGTAACCAGTAAGATAGCATTGATTTTTTTGCAGCAAAAAAAACCCCCTTAAAGTTATTTGCGAACACTATTTTAAATATGGGTAAATGAAGAAAATAAGACCATGACCGATAGAATTCTAAATTCAATATTTAATGAAATTATTTTTTAAAGACAAAATAGTTTGGAATTAAATTAAAGTCTTCTTCCAACTCGAGTAGTAGTGATTTTTATACCCAAGCGCATTGGTCTCCAAGATATTATAACCTTGTTCGCCTAACGACAGATGGTATACAAGCCAAAATTCTTAGAATTAATAGCAAAATTGATTAAGCCATTTCTGGGTATTTGAAAAATAACAACGCCCACATAAAGGTGTACCGTGAAAATGACAAGAATGGGATATTTCAGTAACTACTAAAGATAATTTGCTTAAATTTGATAAATACGATAGGGTTGATGAAAGGAATACGTGTGTAATTTTTTTTTTTTTTTTTGGACGCGGCTACACCCCTTTGTAAGAAAAAGTTATATCTCCTAATTGCATTTCATATATAATGGTAATTTACAAACATAAAAAAACGTGATATTTAAGCCAGCATTAAAGACAATTCGCTCAATATTGCCTTCTTTGATATTTGAAAAGGTGTAAAAATCGGATGAAAACTACGCCACCGGTCATATTATATTAATACAAAGATGGCAAACACCGAAACCGGTTTTCTCCAAACAAAACTTTTCACCCTGTCGAAAAAACATATGATCAAAAAACAAAAAAATATTTAAGCAACTATTAAAGAGATCAAAATCAAAAAAATTTGGTAATAAACGTGCTTCCGTCCACTTTCGAGCAAATAGGTTCATCTCAAAAACTGTGCGACCAAACGCCATCAAATTTCATGCATACTTTGCATTTCAAGTAAATCAGCAAAATACTGAAATGTTAAAAATGGCAAAAAATCCATGCCCATCTCTGGTATAACAGTGAAATACAAAAATTAAAATAATCCGATATTTATTAATTATAAATTTGGGCAGGAACGGTTTGGGGTTCAAACCTCTATCAGAATCTTAAAACTGAACACTATCTTAAAATTAATTGACTTTTTTTAAAATTAAATTAGCGTACACTGAAAAAATGCGCTAAAGAAATTTTGTGTTTTGTTTGATTTCGCAATTTTTTATTCACTATTTTCTCCCGATTGAGTAAAGACTTCTTCAAAAATAATAAAATAAAATATAAAATTAAAGTAGTTCCACTTCAGTTCGCTTAGGGTACAGGGATATTTGAAGTTTCATAATTTGTTGATATTACAGGCGGTGTTGCCGATAATAAAGTAAAAACTATGATATTTCGCATTTAGAATTTTAACTATTTTTTAATTAGTCTTAGTATTTTTAGACAATTCAAATACCTGAATTAAGTCACTGAATCGTAAAATCTACGAAAGGCTATCGCCGGTATTCATCGTAGTTCCAAAGTAGCATATACTTTACTATGTAATGTTTCCGAGTGATCGCATTTTCGTAGCTGTATTCCTTAATAGCCCAAACTAGCTTTTAATTATTACCTCATTTGATGGGACTTTGTACTTTTAAATACAATTCTTTTGTTTGTTTTCAATACTTACATTTGTTATAGGAAAATTGGGTTTAAGAAAATAAATGCTAATTTGGCACGATTTTCTTAGTTACAGTTACAAGCTTCTAACCACATGTTTCTAATAAAATAGAGCGTTAAAAATCTAAAAACTTCCCCTGGAATCCTTCCACAAATGTATGGAATTTATTCACCATTTAAACAAGCAACTCATTTTTCCTTTTTATTGGTTTCATAAAATTATGTCTTTTTCCTTGTATGTATTTTGTTTGAGTTGTTTTCAAATGCAGTTGAAAATATTCGAAGATAAACACTCAGACCGTATGATATTCGATTTCTTACAACGCCTAGTATCAGTGGTTCTCTTCGGTAAATCAGTGAATGGGCTTACTCGAAGTCAAATCGATCATACTGCGATAGACGGGCGGCATGTTTCCAGTGCATAAGAGACGTACCAACACTCCGACGTGCAAGAATTTACTTTGATCATCAGCTTGCTGCCAAGATGAACACTCGCTTTGTAAAGCTTATAATGTTCGTATAAATACACAAGGAACACTCGACGTTCAAAAGCTGAAAGTGCGACAGATAGCAACTAACTTCACCATTCAACTCTCAAACCCGCTCACTGAGAACACTTCTCAGCAAACCGGAGATTTCTGGTAAGAAGAGGAATGTCGAGTTTCTATAGAAATCCATGACACTACCTACAATGGTACACTGCGGTCGGGCTCAACGGGAGCTGTATGCGTACGATACCGGCAGAGAAAGGAAGAGGGCCGCATTATTCGGCAAAATTTAAGTGTGGTCAAAACAGGTGATTTTGAAGAACTTGAGCGTCCAAACATTTTAGCAGAAGGTGCACGTCTTATGGAATGTTTTAAGACTGGGGCAAACGAATATGAATGCAACCTAATGACTTATGTCCAAACCAAATTTACATAAATGATAGAGGAAACATTTCTCTTTTGTAAATGGGGTGAACAAAAGTGTTGTCGGAAAAGATGAAGATCCCGAACCATAAATCGTTGAAAACGGTATTACCATCCTGCCACCTGACCTGAGCGAAGTCTGAATAGCAAAAAAATGCTACAGAACAACAAAACCTTTGGCTCTGATAGATTATCAGCGAAATAAACTTAGGTATTCGTCAAATTTTCATCGCGGGCACACTTGCACCATTCGATTTAAAGGACCGAAATTTCAAGGTAGCGGTCAACACAAATGCTGTTGTCCTGTTGAAACTACATGTCTCCTACATCCAACTTTGGAATCAAAAATTGGGTTATGGCTGTCACGTTCGCGAAGAATTATAAACTAACGATTAAAACAAAAAATCTTCAAAATAAAAATGAGTTTAGATTTGCATGTTCCATAAGAGTTAAATCGGTATATTCGAGTTTTGCTTTGAATGAATTATTTCTTTCCGGTCCCTGCTTATATTCTCCCTAATGACTTTTACTGTTCCCGTTTGTTAAGAGTAAAGTGCGTGGTGAGAGTTTTTCAACATCTGGAGAGGCCGCTGAGATCTTCGGAAGCCATGTATGTATTTGAGGCCACCACTTCCGAGTGGAATGCGATAACTGGTTTCTTCGAATACAAAAGTGTGTAGATACTAATTTGAAAAACACTACAGCGGGGTTTTATTTTAAATATTTAGCATTTATTACGAAATGATTTAACGGCTTAATTTCTCCATTAAGCTGAACCGTTTTGAAAGTTAATTTAATATCATTAACTTTACAATGACTTGTAGAGTTTCCGTTATCAGTTCATGAATCAAATCGGTACTGAACAACCGAGAAGAGTCGTAGTTCGGGTGAAACCGGATTTTGAAATCCCGGTGCATGTTTCCGTTTCTAATAAACGGTACTTGTGGTATGCAATACATCGAATAGTATAATGCACTTCATTCCAAAAACACAGTTAATATAAAATTATAAATTTTGGTAATTTTTATGACATTTTAAATAATTGCGGTATCAGCGTAACACGCCCAATTTCAAAAATTTGAGTTTTAAATTTTTTTTCCGTAATTAAATTGTTCGGACTAAATTTGATCAATAATTCAATAATTTTCGTAATTGTGCTTACTGAGTTGAAAGTTTCAATTCAATCCAGTATATCAAATTTGAGTACATAAATATGCATTTTTTGCTCTTTTATAAATTAAGTTTTAAGAAATAGTAAAGGTGGTTGTGGTTTCTACCTCATTTCCATAAATTTCAAAATTTTGAGCGGTGCCACGCCAATTTTCCACATTTTTTTTTTGTCTTTCTCTTTCAGCCCTAACCCGGGGAAAAAATTTGAGCCGATTATCTTTTATAGTTACTGATATATGTATCGAACTTTTTTAGTTAGTGGTAATTTAGCTCTAAAGGATAGGTAGACCTCGTTTTTGTCCGATTTTTATAATTTGCTTAAAAAAAATTACAGACGTATTCCTATCTCCGACTCAGTGCTGCACATCAAATTTGAGAAAATTTCCATTTATAGTTACTGAAAATTCGGCTTGTTTTGATTTTCATTAAATCATCATTAAGTAGGTGTGTTAATTATCTGATTTCACCCATTTTCATTTCAGTATTTACTCGAGTAATCCAATGGTCGGTTGGAATGACGCACGCAAAGACAGAGAGGGATTAATCGAATTTACTTTTTTTCTGGTTTATATCGGGATTACTTCATGCTGTTACAACTAACCGCTAGATACAAAACTGGCGGCAAAATTATATGGAAGGCCTCAACCGATTGGTTTAACGTCCATCCGAATTAAAACTGGCCTCTCCAATATATTTACTTAAGTTTGGACTCGCCCAAATATTTAATATACTTTACTTTTTATACTTCATTGAAGCACCACCGCTAAAACGCCAGCATCACAAAAGATAGCAGTGCCATCTGAAAATCCAATGTTTTATAATAATAACTTCTAATAATTATTTTTTTTCATACAAATGTTAAAATATACATATACATATGTATAAGAGTTGTAAAATTATTGATCTTTCATTTTTGTAAAATATGCGCTTAAAAGTGTTATCAAGCAATATTCACATGCAAACAAACTATATTAAGTATTTTTGCAAGTAGTATTTGTAAATTGCCAAAGGAAAAGTATGGATATTTATTTGCTGTTCTTATAAAAATACTCCGCACCAAGTTGGCTAATATTAGCAGAAATATGTCCATTGGGTATAAAATACGCCGCAAGCCATTTGTATTTTCATTGCAGCCACTTAACGACGCCAATCGACACAAGAAAACCAATAAGTTTAGAAGATACCAATTCAAACTTTGCGTATTTATCGCCCATAAAAAATGCACAATTTTCCGGTATTTTAAAATCAAACACAGCAATAGAAATACATACATACATATATATTGTATTAGCATTATTAGCGTAGGAGTCAGGCGCTGATATGATTGGAGTGGCATAGCGATTGCCCCATTTTGTTCCCACCGTAGGAAAAACAACAAGTGCATAACACTTAGCAGCAAGAAAATCAAAGAGCATGTTTACAACAATGAAATAAGTATTTTCTTAGCGTTGCACGTACTTGCTGGTTTGTTTGTTTTTCTATGCCAATAAGAAAACCGGCAACGACTTGTTGGCAACGAAACTATGTTAGTGGGTAGATGGCATGACAAAGACGCGTTTCTCCAACCGGTAAGGATACGATGCTTCGAATCGTGTTCGTGTTTGGCATTGGTATGCAAATTTTATTGCTTTTGTTTTTTATATATATTTTTTTTAGCTTTAGCCGCCAGTCGTACAGTAGATACATATGTACTTAGCTATGTGTGTATGTATGTGTGAGCTTATATAAAATTACTCACACATTCTGGCACAACTTGTCCCCGTGCTCTTGCAATTTTTTGTAAGGTATACATAGGTTAGACGTTATTGACTTTTGAAAATTTTTGGCTTAGAATTGAATTTCCGGCATTTGAGCGGCAGCATTGTTTTCGAAGTGAGTGTACAATAACACAGATTGTCCGTATACTTGGAAATGTGTTTTACAATGGTTTCAATAAATAGTTTTGTATAAATGCACATACCACTGGATGCATGTGAATGGAAATACGTACATATATTATAGCTAATTTAAAATCATTTAATTTACACCCACACAATTTTTTTCGCTTTTATCTAGAATAATGCCTTGGTCACATCTAAGTAGTAAGTAGAGTGATGAGACAGTGAGATAAAACTGTGACGGCAGACTTGTGTAATATTTGGCCCAGTAAACACAATGGGTTTCTAGCGACTGGATCGCCAGTTTGTGCGGCCGATGACTCCACCGACTACTCGACAAACTGTTTATACGTAAAGATAATTCGGTTGAGTTACTGTCTCGCCAATTTACTCGCTAGGTGCGAACAAGCCATAAAAAATAGAAAAAATGTTCGTCGAAATTATTTGTAGAATTTAAAACCAAATAAATTATTTCATAATTGTTCAACAAGACATTTGAAAATCAGGTTTATTCTCCTTTTTGACCGCAAAAAAATTCTATAAAAACGCTAATTGGAAAACCATTTAGTTCCTTATTTAGATTTTTTCTGGTCAAGACGAAACCTTAAGTTTGTAAAATAAAATTTAGTGACTTAAATTACTATAGATTTTGAAGAAGTTTGATTTTTTTTGTTGAATTCAAATCTATCACATTCCATCAAATTTATAGATTTTCCAAACCAGTACGATGAAATTGAAGTGTCGCCTCAAATAACGTTGTAACCGATTATTTTTTCTTACATCTTTTTTTGCTTGTTCCAGTTTCAAATACTCTCTAAAACGAAAATTTGTTTAAAAAAAAGAGGCATACAAAATTGTCGTTTACAATGTTATTTGAGGCGACTCTTCAATTGTTTAATACAAATTTTCCATATTTCATTTTTTAACACTTCAAGTGATTTCAAATAAAGGCTGTTTTATAATAATGACAATAAATTGATGGACAGAATTTTTCGCTGATTCCAAGGGCGCATGATTTTTTGTGAAAAGCATTTTAAATGAAGTAATATACTAGCGGCCGCCGTAACCGAGTGTGTAGCGAGTGCGCGCTTTACTCGGCGGTTACCGAGTACAAATCGTGGCCGGGGCAAGCAAAAATCAAAAATTATAGAGAAGTTTGTTTTCGCAAATATGAGGATTCTGTGCATGGAGAAAAGGGAGAAAAGAGAGAAAAGGAGATTGACATTGGTAAGTCTCCGCATATAGGAACAGCTTAAAAATGTCATGAATTTTAAAGAAATTGTGGTCAATACTAACAATTTCTACACAGTAATAATCACAAACAAATATGAAAGAACAAAATAACAATGGGACGCAACAAATAAAAATAATGTGTTTATTTAAAATTCAATGTAACCAATAATATATTAAATTAGTTTATACTACATTTGAGTTATTGTTCATTGTTCAATGTTTGTTTAAAATTTTTTGTATTTCATTTTTATTGTATTCAATAAAACGTAACTGCCTGGGGAAAAACTTATTATTTTTGTTTTAATTTAAACGGCCACAGCAGCTCAAACCCAGGAAACAAAAAACAAAAACTTCTCTCAAAAATCATTTGCCGTTCGGAGCCGGCGTAAAGCTTCTTGTTTTTTGAAAAAGCACAACTCAGTTGAACGGCCAGGAGAGTATCGTGTAGATACGTATCGTAATGCATATAACTGCGAGCTTTTTAATAGCAGCACGACGTATTGATGAATTTTAACAAATTCCTTATCTTAATTGATTTGTTTACTTATGTAAAGTATAGCAAATATATAAATCAGAGTTTAAAATAAAATGTCTCTCAAAAAAAAAACTACACAAATGTTTACCCAAACTTCAAACCTTTATTTCAGAATTTTTAGAAATTATTTTAGTATGCCCTTTTGTAACCCATTCAATTTAAATAAAGGTCTTGGCTCTAGAGAATAAATAACGGGCGCTTGATTTTTTATTTTTTTTATTTTGCTGGCCAATGCAATGAATCGTGTAAAAAAAAAATTCTGAAAAACCAATCGCTTGAAACCACTTATTATAGTAAAATAAAACTGCATAATAAAAAAAATTCTCAAAACGCTGTGTTCAAACTTTGAAATTTTGCAAAAAAAAAAAATGTCGAAATTTTTCTCAATTTCGTGCTAAATTTGAGATTTTGATTTATATGTTTTTTGTTGGGGTATAAACTATATTTCTAGACAGAAATCTTAAAAGTCAAGTTGTTGCTAAAACCAGTTTTCACGGTTGTATTTATTAGGTGCATACTCGAAAAATATATTGATAAATGATATTGAAATTTAGTCAAACGACGACCGGGTACGAACAGCTCCTCTTTATGCATATAATCTTCTGGCTGGGCTGGCATTTCAATCCACAATTGTTTAATATCTGGATAATCGCGTATTCGAATAACTGAATAACAAATTCGAAGTGTTAATATTCGAGAAACTATTGGGATGTACCAACAAAACTTCATACATACATACAGCGGGGACTTACGATAACTTAATTTTAAAAAAAGAAATTTATTACAAAATACTTCTGCTGTTTTAAGACTTTGGTAGGGGTTTGAGCACCAAAAACGCCCTCCTCCGCCTTTTTGCTTGCGCCAATATCCCTTGTTATTGAAAATGGGCGAAGTCAGAATCACTACACCCACATATAAAATTTTGCGAAAATCAAAAACATGGATATGTCAATAACTAGTTACTCTAAAGTAAGTTGCTCAAATTTAATACACAGAATTTGGTAGGAGGAAGAAAAAAGTAGGTTCCAAGTTTCGGAAAAAGGTGTGGAACCACCCAATTTAGAGAAAACTATCTGACGAAACTTTTAGAAACTCAATTAGCATAATTTTTGGAATTTATATAAATCGGATCAAAATTACTTTTCATATAAAGGTTATTCCTAAAATATCATAAACTTGACACTTTAGTACATAATTTAGAAGCTTCTCTCTAATGAAAAAACAATTTAGTTAAAGAGGGAAATGCGTTGTAATTAATAAATAAAAAATAAATAAAATCCATAGTTATCACAAGAACTTTTTTAAATTAAATGTATCATAAAGCATTGGTATAGCAAATATGTTTTAATTTATTATCGATTCCGTTTATATCATCTCTTTGAGTAATTTCTCATTACAAACGTTATAACCATAGAATTTCCATAAATTTCGGCCTTAACTACGTACGGATCATAAAATTACCGTACAAAAGGAAACTTGGAGTAAATGTAATAAAGAAACACACGTAATGGGTAAAAACGTGATGCAAATATATGCACATATAGTATATGTGTTGAATTGTACACTCCTCAGAATTCGAATATATACACATACGCATATGTTTACCGATATATATTACCGATATATATATATTATTGAATTTTCGGCTGAGAAATTTAGTTATTTTTATACATACAAACATATGTATATATATATATGTAAGTATTTTCAAAAGTATGCACATATAATATATTTCCTATACCGAGAGAACGAAACAAAGGTATTTACAATTCCCCAGAGCACGTTTACTTACAAAATCCTTTGCACGCTTTCACGCTTACCAGATTGTTACGGTGTTCTGATTTCAATGATTTTCTCAAAACACAAGTCTACTTGTATTTGCTAGAATCTTTAGATTCTTTTGCTTGTCTATTTATATTGTCATTGTTGTCGTTGTTGTCTTGTTTATCTGCTTTACACTTTTATTATTATTATTGTTTTGTTTCAACGATACAAAGCATCTTAAGTAGGTCAGTACAATAAAATGTCGTTTCTTCGTTTTTTTTGTTGGCAAAAGTCCAAGAATTCTTGTTTACATAGGATGAGTAAACTTTTTAGCAAATCGTGGCAAATATGACAACAATTGACGTTGAGTGTACTTCTACCTGTTGATTTAGTAGTGATTTGTGTTCGAAATGCATGGGCATCTATTTATTTGTATATAAAATTCTTGATTCTTTTTGGAAATACTCATTTCGTGTCCTACATGTCGTATACGCAACATACGTATGTATGTATGTAGTAGTACTGTTGCATCTGGGTAAACTAACACACAGAAGTCTACACAAACGTTAGTATGTATTTATGTGATGTGGTCTAAATTTGTGCAATCTGCTTCAAAAATTCATAGAAATATCTATCTACATATCTATGCCGGAGTTCTAATATGTTCACACTGCTTTGGAAAATGTTGAGCTGACATTTTATTTTACTTGATATGATAAAAAAAAATGTAAACGAGTTTAATGATGAATGCCCCAAATGCCGCAAATTAAAAACAAAACCTTTGAATTGGAACTTAAAGTATTAATAAAAAATATTGTATATTTTAGTGTAGTAGAGATAAGGGTATAAGTTAAGCAAAGCCATATTTATTTTACAAATTCAATATTAATATATATAATAATGGCATTAATTATACTATTAATACCGATAATAATAATAAAACACTAATGATAATTCTTTCATACTGTCAGGCTAAGTTAACCACCTAAAATTAGTGCCACTTTCGTTCATTTTCCGGCCCGCCATTTCGCTAAACTCCTTAATTTCTTCAGAAAAGAATCTTTATTTAAGATAAAACAATAGAAAACATAAAAAAGGAGAAATTAAACAAAATGACTAACAACTTCATCCATATTATATAAAAAAAAATTCTTTTTTAATTTTATTTACTGTAAATTTTTTTATTTAGACTATCCAGTGTTAAATTTATAAGTAAAGAGATAAAGCCCACTTGCGAGAAAGCTATACATTTTTTTGACTTAAGGAGGTCCTCTACTCTCAAGGCCTGAAATCGAGCGGTTTTTTTGAAATGAATTCCGAAGGATCCATTGAATGGATTAAGAATTTTTTTTCTATATTTCAAAGGTACATGTTTTGTCTTCAAAATTCTTGTATCGAATACCAAAAAAAAAATTTTGTCGGCCTTGAAACGTCATTAACTAAATTGATGTTGAAACTGCATGGGTCCCGCTCAAGTAAAATTCTGGCCAGTTGGGTAATCTGTAATCGAAAACTTAATATTCTTTATAATCACAGTTACGTTGGCTATGTTTTCCCGAAAAAGAATTTTGGATTTTGTAAATTGTAAAATCTATGCAACAATTTATTAAAATTTGAAATTTTCGCGTTATTTTTTAACATATTAGAGACTCTAAAAATGGAACAAAATTAAATTTTGCAAACCGTACTCGGGTAAACATAGCAATATGTTCACTGACTAATTCAATATAAAAAGTTTTGAAATCGGACCAATACTTTTATGAAAAGTCTTACTCGGCAGCTAAAAAACTCTAATTTCGGGAAAACACGTTAAAAGATGGCGCGCCACGGTCAGCTTCTCGAAAACGGCCGGAGACGGGTATATTATGGAGCCCAGGAGCATGCAAAGGGATGTGATTTGCACGAAATTCTCTCAGTGGCGTATTCACGGAAACATATAGATTGAAATTAAATTTAAAAAAATTGATTTTCTCAAACCGCAGGAGTAGAGGGGGATCCTCTTAAAATTTAAAATAAAATATTTAACTTAAAATTATTGAGGCTTAAACTGTTAAGTATATTCTGTCATAGATAAAGAAAAATTAAATTTGTTCAATAATTTGTTTTGAAATAAACCAACAAATTCCGAGATTAGAGACCAATCATACCAAGCATTCCGTTGTTTTGCAAAAACCTGCACAAATTATGTTGAACTAAAATTTCAACAAATTCATAGAACTCAAAGAAAATTTTAAAAAAGAAATCTTATTGGGTTTTATTTATTTATGACAGAATGTCACAAACTTAAAAATTTAACCCTGAATAATTGCTAAGTTAAATATTTACATATGTTTTTAACTTTGAGTTGATGCCTAATATTCTGCTGTGCACTTTTTGTTATATGCTCTCTCAAGTCTTAAAGCCTCTTTAATTTTTTTCTAAATAGTAAAATAATAAATTAACGCAACATTTTTTAAAAGGATATCAATTGTTAAGGTGGGCAAAGTACTTCCTTTTTAACTCTAGTGTATCCCTGATTAAAAATATTTTTGGCAAGGCGATTTGTTTTTTTTCCTAATCGCGTTGAGTAACTAGAGCATCTTTGTTTTATGTCCTCGTGGTCTGTATTCACTTTTAGATCCATATCAGTTTTAGTGTTTAATATACCATGGAGCTTTACATTAGGGAAAATCTCCATATATTAGGTAAAATCTACGACTGGAGTCTTTGTAATCGGTCTGTATTAGAATTGGAAGCTGTGTCAAATAATCAAGGATTTTTATGTTCCCATCTGGAAGATCGACTTCTCCCCACGGAAACATGCAACGTATGCACAGCTTCAAGTGCTCTGATCTAATCTGTAATGTTGCACACAAAACGCGGAGGAGCAAGCGAAAAACCAGACAAGTGAGCACAGAACGTTTGTCTGGAAGTCATGCATTAGTTTAATATTCTTCAACACTCTTTTTTACTTTGGAATTTGGTTTTGTAATAAAAAAAATTATTTAATTTTATCGGGTTGATTTTCTTACTAAGCAAAAGAACCATTTCTTTTATTTATTTCTTTAAGTTTATTTCTAGGAAATGTTGTCCACACCGCGGCTACCATGGTCCATTCTCTCGGGTGGCGAATGATGCCATTAATTTTGCATTCTAACCCTCAATTTCTTCCGGCTTATCCAGACTTGAAAAAAATCTAGAGGTGTTAAATTATAAGTGACCAATTCCCCAGCTCGAAGCGCAAAATTTAATGTTCACCAAATTTTTTTAGCAAAAAACAATTGATCTTATCTTGCTTATTACGAGAAATTAGCTATAAGGAGTGCAATTAGCTTAACATCCGAATAAAATATTGATCCGAAACACTAGATCTTCTTCACGCTTTTCAAGAGCCTAAAGACTGAAATAGTGCCGAGCCAAATCTTTCCATGATGAAATGTCAAACAAAAAATACTATAACAAACGCACGCCATAAAATTCCTGCGAAAGAAAGTACCGGTGTATTGGACGCAAAATCTGTTGAATATTATGACTCTTTTAATCCAAACAAAATTCTATATCTTTTGATTTAAGTCATAGTCTAAAATTGTTCTGCTTGTTATTTCATCTCATGGACTCTTTTAGGTGTCTTGTGTCTCCTTAACAAAGCGGGAAAATCTATTTCTGGTAGACATATTTCCAAAAGCATTCCCGTATGATCGCAGCTTGAATATTTTTTTCCATGTTGCGGCTGCTATTTTTGTTACAATTTTCGATTCTGATCTGTGTAAAATATGTATCAATATTAGTTATTGACAGACGCAGAGATTCCGAGCTGTATATAATACATCAGCATTCGTTTTATGACAGACTTATACAAAAGATATGTGTGACAGTTCAGTTTTTGTAAATCCGCCAATATGACTTCAGAATCCTAACAGCTTGATCTTTTTTTAATTTGGTCAAACGACGCCCCTTCATAGATTCTATTTTCAAATAATTGAATCCAAAACTACTTTCTACAAGAATTACATAAGTACAGTGTTTCGAACAGCGAAGATAAGTTTTAGAATTCACGCTGTGTTAATCTTTTTCATACCCAGCAATTAAAGATAGAATTTGTCGCAGTGCTTATTAGTTTTGTCATAATTGATTAGGATGGCCGTCCTAGGTGCGCTTCCTCAACACACGTCATCGAAAATTTGTCGCCCAATATTTTAAGGTGGCATGGTAAGCAGAATAACTACCTTAAGAGGCATTCAAACTTCATTTGTCTTTCCCTCTTTTGCAAAAATGTTACCACAGCTCTGTACTCAATTTTATATATTTGGAATATCTTCAACGGTATTCTGAATTTATTGCTTTTTATCTTTGTAACAAGGTGAAGTACTTAATTTAATATTTCTTACTGAACGTATGTTACGGAAATTTCAAGAATACAACATTCTCTCACGGTACTAATGCAAATGTTCGTTAAGAATTCTCGAACTTTCAATTCCCGCTGGCTATTAAACAACATTTTGTTTTATGTAACCAATTACACACGACCAAGAATACAAACTTATACATTTACCTCATTAACTTTATTTACTTTTACTATTAGTAATTGTAATTGTACAGCATTAGCTTGTTCTGAGCCAGCAAACTAAATGCCAGAACCAACATTTGAAAACACCAACAACATATATTAATATAAAAGATAACTACAGCATTGTGGCAACGATTTGTGTAGTTTCACTACGTCAAGTCAATGGGGAGGCTAAAGTTGCCTTACTTTTGTTGATTTTTTTTTCATTTGTAACTAAACTTTGCAGACCAACAATTTTACAACATACTTGCAGAGATACATGTGTACTTAGTCGAGGGTGAGCAGGTATGTGCGAGTGCATATACCAACAGATATGTATAAATGTGTGAGAAGTAATGTAAGTTGTTTTAAAATCCCAACCCTATAGCTTTTACTTGTTTTCCGTTTATATTGACAACACTTTTGAAATAGTTTCCTACACGTCGCGTAAACGCAATGAATACCTCAATAACTACAAGTTTAAATAACTCTGCCACTATTAGGGTATTTCTGAGCCGTTTGCACAGCGGTATTTTCGGGGTTTCAATCCCCAAACGAAGTTAGTTTTAGAAAGGTTTTTTGCGAATTATTAGTTGGAGTTAAATATATGTACTCCTTGAACTTGCCACTAAGTAAAGAAATTAATGCAGAAAACAACAAATGGCACTGCCGTCTTCAAGAAAATATTGGGATGTGTACGGCAGTGATGTACGTATACCAAGTCTTACTTTATCTTTTACGTTCTCACCGTCTTGTGGCCGGCGCTATAGAAGATTTTGGCCAGAGTACGAAAAGTAGATTATATTACTTCTCTACTGTGCATGTACAGCCAATTCTCTTTAGTATAGAAAAATGAATGGAAGTTATAACAGACTTAGGCCCACATTCAATGGCTATCTACATATATCGTCCAAAGCTAAGTAAAAGAGTAGGCACCAGGATCAGATTTCGCTAACGGGACTTCAGTAGCGTTTTTCAGGCAAAAGTAATGGAGGCTCACAGCGTCCACTTTTCAAGAACGGCCGATCACAATATAGTCTGGTCATGGAATGCAGAAGATTTTTCTATATGGGTACCTGGGCACAGAACCATTCCCAACCGGCGAAAGGGCATTACTTAAACAGAATCATAAAAAGAAATCTGGTTTGAACTCTTACCATGTGAGGCTTTCAAAGAGGAAAGAAACATCGGCTCCCTGTAAATCAGGTAACTTTTTTTTTGTCATATAATTTCTCTATATGTTCGTCGATTTTTATGAATCTTGCATAGTTGTAAAGGTATTACTCAAAAGCATATTTCGGCTATAAAAAACTGACATGTTGAACTCGTTTTTTTAGATAAAGCTTGCCTAGACAAGGGTCAGAGACTATCTTCAGCCTAGCCGCATGAATACCCAATGGAAAGTGCCCAGTCAAAACATCTACGAGGGTCGAGAGTTGCCGCTTAGTAAGCGACCTCAGCTCCTTTGAGCGCCCACGATCCACTCTCGGCCGGCCAGAGGGTCTTTGCAATTCTACATGTCGTAACAGTTTCACAACGCTCGCTGAAACGACATAGAGTCTGTCCAAGAGTCTGTCCAAGAGAAGTCCGTAGGGAGCCAAAGGAGCCCCCACCCTCTCCCTGCGTTGAGAAATGACTTCCAGGGTACCCTGCCGAACGAGCTCATGAGCCATGCAGTTCCCTGCAATGTGACTATGGCCCAGTACCCAAATTAGTCTAAAGCCGAGATACTCTGAGACGGCTGCGAGAGAAGTCAGACACTCCCTGACAAGTTTTGATCTCACCATTAGCGATTCTAAAGCCTTAATAGCGGCTTGAGCTAAGTCTAGCTCAAAAAATACTAAGATTGCAACACTGCTGCCGAGGTCTCCATACCCTTCATGATTATTAAAAATTTGACGTTATTTTATTACTGCATTTTAAGTGTAAAAGTAAATATTTTGCATATATAAAGTACAATAAAAATTTAGGTCGCCCAAAACTTAATCGCTCAGTTAAGTTAACCGAATTTCAGCGTTCACGTACTGTGTGCTTGGCAATAAAAGCAAGAGCGATCTCAAACTTGTTTATTGGTATTACGATTCGGTACAATTAAATCTGATAATATGGATATTCACATCAAGCTCGTATACTGGGTTCATGGCAATTTTACATTCATTTTGTTTTTATAAATCGAATGAAAGCGAAGGCGAAGCGAAGGCGAAGCGCCATGTAACGCACCGCCAAGGTTCGTAGTTTGGCCAACAAGAGGTAAACCGGCAGCCAGCTGGTTATCACTCGAAATTTGTTGGTTAAAAATCCCCTTGCCAGACTAACATAAATAAGCGAAGCAAAGTCGCTCTCATTAAACCACGGACTGCCAACCAACGAACCGCAGGAGTAACAAAAGTAGTGTGAATTACTCTAAAAAATAGCTGCTGAAGAAAAGTAATTAATTGAAATAAATTTAATGTACTATTTTCCAAAAATAGTTCCAAAAAGCGAATTAGCCTTGATACACTTTGATACGCCTATTTTCCAAAATTTTTATTTGTGCACATTTCTCTTGGTACTTAAATTCTTTGAACCAAATTTGAGCAACTAAAACACATCGAATATTTAGACTTCTTGTAATGTGGGTTTTCATCAGATTTTAATAATTTTCAAAATGCAAAGCGTGTGCTAAATTTTGTAAAGTTAAATATAGTAATTTCGGAGATATACCCATTTGTAATATAAACGGGGCGGTGTCACACCTATTAGCAAAAAACTTTATTTCTTTATCTTTAATAGTTACTTAAATATATATATTTTTTTGTCATTTTTGTAAACATCCGTTATATAAGTGTAGAAACGATTAATTGCAATTATTTTAAGAATAAAACGTAGTATGTATATCATATGTAAATGATTTACTCCAATACCTGGATTTTATTAGATAAAATTTTTGACGTGGAAATTTGCCACAAAATTTCAGCATGTTGGCATGATCCCATTTAACTTCTGTGTCAAATCAATTTAAAAAATTTTCATTGGAATGTCACAGTTTGTCACGAAAAATGTCCAAATAAAAACTAGGAATAGGAGAATTATATGTGATTTAAATCCCTCCATGCAAAATACCTGTGCTCGGACTTCTTCACACTTTACTAAAAGAATAAGCTGCCTTAGAGGCAAAAGCTCTAATATTTGTACATATGTTTGTGATGTTTTTCGCCATTTAACTTGGCAAATTCTTTTATGCTTCTGGGCGATTAAAAATCCAAGAAAAATTTAACAAAACTTTCTAGGTAAACTCTCTTGTTAAACAAAGCAAACAAAATGTGTAGAGTAAATTTATGTGCAGAATGTAACTTTTATACTCGCATTTATACAAACGTACACACATACATACGTACATGCATATTTAGAAATTAATAAACTTCAAGTAAGTACATATGTACATATGTATATACATACATATGTAGTTGTATATACGTAAATATTTCCATAGAAACAAACGTGTATAATACTTTCAATTTGTGTCGAAAATTGAAAGACCACACAAAAGGCACATGGTTGTTCATTTACCCACTCACACACACTCGCGCACTCACAATTTTCATTCAACATGCACTCTCTTTATTCTTCCTTCATTTGCCTCTTTCTATAGCATCCATCACCCACGGATGGTGTCATTCATAACACACATCGATATGCAAGTTAGTAGTAGTGTAGATATGTATGTAAAACCTATGTTCACATGTCCACTCGTTGTTGTTGTGATGCTGCTGTCATATGACTTTGCAAATTAATCAATCACTTGATTCGGTCCATTTTCACCACCTTTCCACCTACTATTTTTTGACCTTACGTCCATTATCCATTTAAGTAACTGTAGATGAATGAATAGAGCTATCTGATATATTTAGCAGTGGAACAATAGCAGCTGGAGGATGACACTCTTTTGCCATTATTTTAGACCTAATGATGCGTAACTTTATTCGCTCGCGTTAAGTTGTTGAAAGTTTTCGATTCGCTAATTCAGCTCAAGAATAATACTTGTGCAGCTATTGGTCAAGGGAAAATTTTCGCAAAACAAGTTTTCAAAAGCTTAGAGATTGTATATTGCAAAATGCTAGTTTGTCTGCTAGTGGCAAAATCGGCCGATTATAAAGTCGAAAATACGGCTATTACAGTATGCTTCGCCACGCTTGAAGTTTTGAAATAGTTGCTAATCTGCTAAAAATAGCTGCATTAAAATCACAACTTGTATTGCTGCTATACAAATTTCCAATACGAATCCTTCAACCAAGAAAATTACCCATAATTTGTCCGATTAAGAGATAAGAAATTTTAGATTTCTTTGAATTCGATTAACCCACTTTTTAATTTAATAAAAGGACCCTTGTGTAAGCCAGAAGTAAAACATCTTTGCGGACTTCATAAAGAGATAGAAGGTAGATAGGGGAGTAGTAGTGGTTGTTGGTATTAGTACCCTACAAGATATTGCTGAGCAGTTGAGGCAAAAAGTCGAACATACTTACAATATTTTTATTAGTCTCTAATACAAGCGCATATCCAAAATAATTTTGTTTTTTATTTATTTATTAATGATGAGCATAATGAGTAGTTTGATTGTGAGTGCTGAAAAGTTTGTGATAGCAATAATGAGAAGTTTATTTCTCAGCTAAGTAAATTATAATCATCAAAATGATAAGTTGCCTTCTTATGTAGAGCAGAAAAGAGATAAAATATCACACAAACAAGAGAAAAACTAATTTTTCTTCCATGGCCAAAACGAAACTGAGCATTTTGCTGAGCACTTTTGTAATTAGTCATAATGATAATATCATGCACTTATATGATACGCAGCTGTCTTGCAGGGTAGTATGTAGCCGTAGTAATAGTTGCGGTAATAGTAGTAGTAGTAGATAGTACTAATGAGTAGTAATAGTAGTTAGTAGTATTTAGTAGTAGCATTAGTGAAAATAGTGTAAAAATTAGCAAAAACAGTAGTAGTAATTAGTGGTAGCATTAGCAAAAGTGGCAGTAGTAACTAGTGTAGCATTTTAAAAAAATAGTAGTAGAAATTGGTAAAAATAGTAATATTAATTAATAAAAAATAGTAGTGGCAAATAGTAGTTACAGTAGTAGTAATTGGTAGTAGTGGAGTTGGTATAAGTAGTAGAAATTATAGGAGTATTCATTAGCATTACGTAACAGTAGTACATAATAGTTGTGGTACTTAGTAGTAATAGTAATCAAAATATTTAGTAGTCGCATAAGTAAAAATAGTATTAGTAAATTAGTACAAATAGTAGTATTAGTAGAATTATTATAACATAGTAGTAGAAATCAGTAAAAATAGTAGTACTACTTAGTAGTTGTAGAAGAAGTAGTAGTGATAGTTAGTAGTAGTACTACTACTGATTATTAGTAGTAGTAGTTGAAGCAGTATGAATTCTAAATATGCTCCAAGTGCTTAAGGCTTCAAAAATTAAGTAAAAAATCTGCCGCCTATTGCCGCTTTATATTTCCATTCTAAATGTTAATTTTAAGATACTAAATGGGGCACCGTTAGAATAAATGCGAATAAGACCAGAACACAATTTTAATTACATATGAGAAGTGGCTAAATGACCAAACAAATGCTTGGTCTGCTTGTCCAACAAAATTTAGTTTATATAAATCTGGAGAACCTAAATAAATTAAATCTCTCTCCAACAAGAGTTAGTTGCTTAAAAAAAAAAGTTATTTTGCCTCCTAATATCGCTATTGTTGGTTTCAATTTCTTACAAAATAACTAAGGACCCAACCTCATCACAAAGGGGTTTTGACTTTCGATGTTTGGAAAACTTTTTTGGATTCTATGATACTATGAAAGATTGCTATACATCTTAAATCGTTTTTCGCTGCAGGACATTCCTCTTAAAATATTTCCTGATATCTTCACTTCACTTACTCCAGTGACGCAAGACGCTAATGTTGTTTTGACTAAAAGAACGAAAAGCTGTATTTCCGTATTTTTTTTTAACCCATTTAAGGCTTTGTTGGTCATGCATTTGAGATTTAACATTTCCTTTTACAGTCTTTTTTTTTTTTGATTTACCACTCCTTCTCAGTATTACGAAACTTCATCGTTTTATAACAAGCTTATACAAAATATGCAAAAAAATTTCAAAACAACTTATCCAGGCATGTAAAGTAGAAATACCGAACTTTTACAAATATATATATATGTGTATTATTGTATACGAGCTTTCCAATATCCTCTAATTCATTCATTATACCGGATGTCGATCCACATATTTCACATGTTTGGTATGACGAGTTTGAAATCGTGCTGAAACAATTTACTAGAGACCTAACCCCTCCAAAGTCGATCCTTTGCATGCAATCTGGTTCCATTGTCCAATCAGTTCCACCACGGCTGTGCACATTCAAAGTATATTGTCAGTATTTATTATCCATTTTTTAACTGACGCTGCTTTACAAACGTATAGAGGAGTGATGGTTTCATGGGTATTTCGGTTCCATTCGAACTTCTTATCTAAGTTTTGAGTTCTACCTCATTTAGTTGAATATATAGTATATGGTATTTTATATTTCACCTCAAGGAATCAGTCCATTTAATATTACGGACAATTTCTTAAATATGGCAATTATTTCCTTAAATAATTTTGAGTTTTGCCAAAGCTTTAAATCAATTTATTCTAAAATCTATGTTTCCACATTCCAACAGATCACCCTTTACAAACCTTCGATACAATTTAACAGCTTTTCAGTTCGTGCTTTTTTCATTTTCCTATTTCGTATTTCTTCCCAAACTAGGAGGTAATTATTTCAATATTATTTAATACTATAAAAGTAGCATGTGATAGTTTGTATTAAAACCTATAAGCTTAAAAACATTACTCAAAATTTTTATAATTATTAATTTTTTGAACTTGCGTGACGACAATACTGAAACAATTTTCTTTTTCTCCAGATAAGTAAAGCAAAATCGTCGATATTTTCAACCGTAATTAATAAGAACAACTAAAAAGTACAGAAATATATATGTATATAAACTGGTCCAAATCGTCGATTCATCTTAAGGGAGCCATAGCTTTGGAGACTTTTGAAGGTAGTTCTTCCTTTGAAAGAGATATTTTTTTTTTAGCGCCAAAGGAATGTTTTTTCTGAGTGTACCACATTTTGCTTTTGCATAGTTTAAAATATTTTTTCAAAGTTTGAATACATTTTTGAACAAAATTAATTAAATATTCAATAAGCTATTAAAAATACAATGCGCTTGACGGAGAATTTGGTTGGATGTATATACAAAAAGCATAACGTATATTACAGTGAAAAAAACTGATTCAAACATTGAGGCACTGAAAAATTTGCTGCTTGGGATTCATTTATAAAATTATCATCCCAAAATAATAAGCTTGATAATCCAAAGATGTTGAAAAAAATGCAAGAATTTGGAAGACATTTATGTTTACAATATGGTATCGTACTGACTAAGCGAAAAGCATTTTTAATAACTAAGGTTTATCGCTTTAAGCCATTTCTTCCGATTAGCAAAACACGATAATTTTTTCACTTCCCGGTTTTCTTAGATTTGATTCCGATAAGATTCTTATCAAAGGCGCTTTTTTATTTATTAAAGAAATCCGACATCAAAGTAAAGTAGGCTATAACTTGGGGTGAAGCCCGGCGCATACTTTTATTTCAAATAAACAGTGCTTATTGCATGCAATATATCTGGTTAATATAATAAATAATATAGTAAATAAACCCATTTAATATAATACTCTTCATTTTGATAAATTTAACCAACCTTAACTTACTTAAATAAAAACAAAAAACAAGAAAGTAAAAGTTCTTTCTTAAAGAGATAGAGAGGGGAATGTGAAAAAAGCAATATCCATATTTTGGCCTTGAAACTGGCAACAAATGAAAGAATCCATATTGGCATACATTTGATTTTTATTTAACTTTCGTTCCTGCCTATTCAGAACTAGTTCAGGAGCGCACTTTGTAGTCCCAAACCAGTTCCAAGCTACTGGTCTAGTTCCAAACCAATCCCGAACTTGTCTAAAACAAGTTGCGAAGTTGTGTCAAAGCAGTCACGCACCTGTGCCGATCAAGTCCCGAACTGGATCCAAATCAGTCTAGAAATAGTCCCGAGCTGGTTCTGAACTAGTATTTCTTTTATGTATCTCACAAAAGCGTCGTATCGTTACGCAAAAGCTAAAGTGTTACGCGACTTTGAAAAATCACTCACTTAGCACTAAAGAAGGTTTACTTGAAAAATTCCATAATGTTTATGAGATTTAACCATCCCTGGGTTTGCATAAAAACGGTATTGAAAACTTCGCTCTAGAGGCAAATTTTGCTTGCTGGATTTCGCATAATAGGAAAATAAACAGTTTACCCAGAATTTTTGTTAATAAGGAATATGCGGGTTTGGGTTTATTGCTGTTGTTACTTTTGTCTTTGTCGTTGTTATTGTGGCTAATACCTACATACTATGTGTTTTTGTTTTATTGAAAACCCGCATCGTGTCGCGACATTGAAAACTTTTAACGTATCCTGCCCATTTTCGAAAATGTTGATTCTTACGTATTCCTCTCTCTAATTGAAAATCGATGAAATATTTACTAAAATTTTTTTTGTTTTATTTATTTATTTTTTTATTTATTTGTTTAATAAACTACACTACATGGTACCTTATAAATTAGAAAGAAAATTTAATAATAAAAACCAATTAGATTGTTAAAATTATAGTAATTGTTAATTGCTGTTAAAATTATAGTAATTAATATAAAATCCATATTAAGCAATTAAATTTAAAATTTTTATAAAGTTTAATCTATGAAAAGCGAAATATTCGAACTAGATAACGCATTAAGTTCCCGAAGTGCACGAGCAATAGGTGCATTACTTGCAAATATAGTCTTAAAGTTTTCCCCACAAAATGGATACAAATTGCGAAGACTCCTTTGCGGCATATTAAGGCTTATCCGATTCAACAAAAATGGGCAATCAATAAACCCATTAATAACATTAAAAGTGAACGAAAGTGTAAGGACTGTCCTTCTATTTTCCAAGGAGTCCAGACTAATTAGCATACATCGAGAATTGTAGGATGGTACAGGATCCGCAAACCGAATTGAAGGCAGTGCCTGCTTAAGAAATATTTTTTGAACACGTTCAATTCTGCTGATCGACAGTTGGTATTTTGGTCTCCTAATGATAACTGCAATACTCCAAATGAGAACGGAGTAAAGACGTATATAGCAGTTTGTAGGTATATGGATCAGAAAATTCAGGTGTATTGCGACGAATAAAGCCCAAGACTGAATACGATTTTGTGAGAACAAAGTTAATATGACTACTGAATGAAAATTTAGTGTCAAATGTTATTCCAAGATCTTTAAATTCTGTTACACTTAATAAGGCATAACTAGAAACAGTGTAAGATTTATTAACAATATGTTGACGCCGCGAAAATGTTATATGAAAACATTTTTTAATATTCACGGGAAGGCGTGACTTTACACACCAGCGTTGGAGACTTTCCAAATCGTACTGAAGCTTCAGAACGTCCCCTGAGTCCTTAATAGATGCAAAAAGTTTCATATCATCGGCATAAAGCAAAAAATTTAAGAAAGTAAAACATTTGCCAATGTCGTTGGTGAAAAGTACAAAAAACAGAGGCCCTAATATGCTTCCTTGGGCAAGCCCCGAGGAAGCAACAAAGCACTCAGACAAAACGTCTTCAACTGTTACTACGCAGCACCTTTCACTCAATTATGATTTAAGCAATTGCAGAAAGGTGGAGTGGAAGCCCAAGCATGCTAACTTGTTCATCAGTATATTGTGCGACACTCTATCAAATGCCTTAGAGAAGTCTCTATAAATGCAATCAACTTAAAGTCCTGTTGAAAACGATGACATACAGACCAGTGACAAAGCCATGTTGATTTGGGCTGATTAACGACTTTACTGCAAAGTAAATCTTGTCCTTTACAATGCACTCAAAAAGTGTCTAGATGCTTGATGGCTTAGAAATCGACCTATAGTTACGAACATCATTTTTTATTCCACTTTTAAAAAATGTGTGATAGTTGTAACTTTCCATTCAATTCTGAAAGGGTATGTTGAGTAGATAATTTTTGTAGAACAAACTTATGGTCCAGCACGTCTGAGTTTTTTTTTACAGTAGGTCAAAGTTTTCATTTTTTGGTCGAAGGGAGCATTATACTATATGAAAAAAAATGTTGTAAGTTAATGTCTGAGAGAATTCTTATGGTCAGAGCTGTATTGTGGAATTGTATGAGGATTATTTTTGTGGAAGATCTTAACCCTCTAACTGGTCTCTTTATGGGTCGATTTGACCCTTTTTTCGAGAAAATCAAAAAATATCCTTTAAAAAAGAACATTTAAGGATTAAAATATTCTACGAAAATGTTTGGCGGAAAATTTCAGAGGGGGTCACCAAAGACACCATTGTTGAAAATAAAGCTCTTTACGATTAATTGGCAAAATTACACGCCAACATACCAGGTTGTTCAATAACTTTTGGTGTTCGATAAGAAAACACAATTTTATGGTTCAAAATACACTTTATTATTCAGCATAATCTCGCTGAACATTAATGCACTTGCTCCAACGATCCTCCAATCTATAGGGTCGCTATTCTGTTTCAAAAATGCTGTTGGACAGTGTAATTTCCAGAGGAATTGCCAAGGCCGGACATTTTTTGAATAAGATAGCTGATAGCCCGTCAACGTCTGTTTGCAACGAAGGTTTGAGGGAAAACATACCTTTGATGATATCATCAGATGAAATATGCAACATGCCAAAATTTATAAATGAGGATATCTCAGAAGAATAGTGCGGAGACTCCTCATCGTCAGAAATGTAATTCGACAAGAAAAATTCGGTAAATAAGTTGGCTGCATCGGTGTATTTGCAGATTATCATTGTTATTGAAGCATTTATTCTCGCATTTATTCTTGCATTTTTGAAACAGCTTAATAAATACATATGTGAATATTTATGTATTTGCGGCGACGTTCAATATAGTTATAATTTAGTTACATATGTAATAAACTCTTTTTTTTAAATTAATTTTGTGATTGAGGCTCTATATTAAATATTTTATGTTTACACTTAAATGTGTTAAGCAGACTTTAATTGAATTTCAAATTTTGCAAATACCGAACACAGAAAAGAAAATCCTGTTATTTAATAAGTGCTGTTTCTGTCGGTTTGCTGTTGTAACGCTTGTCTTTTCAAGTAACAATTTCGCACAGAAGTGTCCAATGAGGCAATATTGCAAAGCAGAATGGAGAATGTTGACACATTACTGATTTTCTCCTTTTTCTTTTTTGGAATTTTCCCATTTTAGCACGAATGCTAGCTGAAAGAACGTCGACAGCAAACACGTGCACATACACTATGTTTTTATGCACATATATGTATGTGCATACATACATATATAAATAAAAATTTATCCCCATGCACGCATATTTCGAATCGGTATTGGCCCCCAGTAGCAAAATTGCGATTGCATGACAACGCCATTATGTAACTCCAGAATCGACTTCAAAATACTGCAATTGCCTTTCAACATGCATGAACTGCTTTTTAAATGCAATCAATTCTGATATATCAAATACTACACATTTTTTTCGCGTATTACTTTTATTGATTTGCAGGCAGTTGAAGGCGTTCTACATTTTAAATACATTACATTTTGGTAAAAACATTTTGCTAGAAAGTCTGTCGTCCTAACTTTAGCCAATAAGTAATCTTGAGTTTAATTGCTGCATTACTCTTTACAACATTCTGCATTACCTTGAGTGTGATGGTGTGGTATGCGGAAAGTATTTTATTTATCATAGCCGTTTTGCTAAAAAAAGCTCCAAGGTAATGCTGCTCGAAAGTTTAGGGTTATACAGAAATAATGGGAGTTTTTTCAATGTCTGCGTTGATGAAAAGTAACCCATTATCGCCAATATCACTCAATGTTAAATGCAAGCAATGCATATTTGAATAGAAAAAAAATCGAACATGTAATCAAGTCCTATTACTTTTCATCGATGCAGAACTCATCCCATTCGCTGCTAGGTTTGTTGATCCCCTTCTGGTGTTGGGTGCCATTACAAAGGAATTTCCAAACTTTTATTGCATTCAAAGTAACATACAAAATCTTAACAAATCCTAAGAACGCTATTACTTTAAACTTGTTAAACGGATGAACGTTGAACCAAATGTCAATTAAAGGTGTACATTATTATGTATTTTCATATTTGACTTTCTACGCACCATAGAAATTAGATATGCGGAGGAAAAATAAATATAATTTATATTTAATAGTTTAATTTATTTTTTAAATAAGCTTTTTCGAGAGGTTTTGAGGTTATTTCGCAGTTATTGCCAAAAAAAAAAATTCAGAATAACAAATAAACCCAACCATTTCTAGGTATTGTTTTTAAGATACTTTTAGACTCTTCATTTTTGAGTTACTGGGGCTTAAATGGAAACTATAACGAAATTGTGGAACTTTTCGAAAATTGTCAATTATTATTCACTCTTTTTAGTGGATAGAATTTGGTTTTTTGAAAGAAAATTTTATTACAAAAATGTAGAGAATAAAAAAAAGCGGTCAATTTAGATTGTTGCCACCTTATCCTTTTGAGTTGAAAATCGGCCAAACACTTTTCATTTCACGGTGCAACAGCCAGAAACTACATTTATCTCATTTTAATTACATGGATTTGGGTCCGCTGATTCTGAAAATAGTACACAAATTTTTCCATCCCATATAGATTTTGTAATTGTGAGAGGAGTTCTGATTTTGTACCACAAATTGGGGCGCCTACACTTTTCCGCCGACTTCGAATGGCAGATAATTTTTTGAGAAGTTTTTAGATGACAGAAATATACCAGGAGGTTTTCCGTAGACAACCAGAAGTAAACAAAAAAAACTGATTCTTTTTTTATTAATATAGTATATTCCTTTCTAAGTAAGTAATATATGTACATATATATTAAAATAAATTTGCTGTTTCTCTTCAACTTATTTTATCATTAAATAAAACCGTAAAACTTTTTTAGAATTGGAAATATTGCGAACAGTTCTATTTTTGCTTTGTATATAAAAAAGAAAAATTACACTTTTGAAAACCCTCGATTATCTTGCTGTTCAAATTTTAAACTTAACGAATTCTCGAAACTAGCAAAAAATTTTTATAGATTCAAAATCCAATTTAGTGGATTGAGTTGAAGAAGGGGATGTGCTGGCAAAATTTTACAGAAAATATCTAGATAAACGAAACTACCGGAACAAACTCTAAAAAATTATATTACTATAATTATATTTGATATTAAATCAAATTTTTTACGAAGAATTTGGTTAGGGGATAGATAAATATATAAATTTCAAGCTTTCGGCAATCGTAACCAGCCAATGTAGAATTGCCAGTAAGTTTGTATTGAAATAGAGAATTTTTTATGAATTATAGGAATTTGTGGAATCAACACCGATTCTTCTTTGGCTCCTACAGTGATGACGGTGGCCAGCACAAGGTACCTTTTTAGCTCCGTACTCCTACTATTTAATATTATAAATATGAAAGTTTGTGTGTGATTATGTTTGTTATTGTTGGACGCCCAAGGCGACGAATTTGTATAAAAAGGTATCACACGAAAAGCCTAAAATCTGGCTTAGGACTAGACAGAGTTGTCGCGTGTTGAAAAGGTTATAGTCAATTAGATGAATAAGTTAAATCACATAATGCTATAAGATGACTGAACAGATTTGAATAAGATTTGGCACACATATAGTCCGTTATATGAGCTATCATAGAAGCAAAAGTGCTTCAATCTGTTTGAAAGATTAAACTCAATTAAAGCAATGAGTAAAATCAAATATTGCAATATGGGTTCTAAACGGAAGAACTTTTATAAAGCTTCATTTCCAGAATATTTTGAAAAAAGTGGAACCTTCTCTCTTTAAGGTAAATGAAATTAAATGCGTAAATTAAATTATATTTTACAACGATTTTAAAACTAAAAATTTGAAGACAGCTTAGTCACAAAACAATTTTTGAAGTAGTATTAACGTTGTAATAAGTTTTATGAAATTCCGAAATATGGGTATCAAATGAAGGAGGTTTAAGAAAGCCTTATTTTGAAAATACTTTTGGAATGGTTTGCTACCTGCTTAAAAAAAATGAATTAAATTGAATTATTCATTTAAAAAACATATCACGGCATGGTACGAGTATGCAAAAGAATTAGACTTAAGAAAATTTAATTATAAAAATATGTTTACAGAAAGTTGATTGAATTTAATTGGTAGTGGAACAGGGAGTCTTCTATACTAGTGTTAAATGAAAAAGGTTTACGAATTATTCTAAACGGGTTAAAGCTGGTGGATAATATTTTCGAAACTAAGCTTCTCAAAATCACTTTATTGCAGAAGTCCAGCTAAATTATTTATGACTTCATTCAAAATAACTTTTGAAACAAAATAAACCCTCTTTGTTTAATCTGTATATTGCCAATTGAACTGAATTGGCCTTCTTTATTTGTTAACCACGATCAGAAGCTATTTACGTGTTAAATTTTATCCAAAGCCATTCAGGCGTTTAAACGTAAAAAGGTAACAAACCGCGGAATTCATTTAAATTCAAAAACTTCGGATGTTTAAAACGGAGAAGCCCACATTGCGCAATTTTAATAATCCTTCTCAAATGCCAAAGCTAGTTAGGCTTTTAAAAATGTTTCTGGGATATTTTTTGCCGGTGAGAACTGAAAAATATAAAGATATCGGTCAAGTAATAAACAAAAATCATTGTAATACAACATTATGATAATTATATTTTCCTCCTTTTTTTTAGTCATAATTTTTTTATACCCATAAACAATTTCATCGTTCACACTTCGCATACTTTTAAACGTATAGAACGCCGGCGGTGCTTTAAATCCTTCTCCCACATAATCTTCCTTTTATTTTATTTTATTTTTTTTTGCAATTTCATTCCTAACAAATATGCAAATGAATTCCGTTTTTATGCTAAATTATAATACCGAATGTATGTACGTACGTGTGTATGTGCATATGTAGATATGACTTCTTTTTTATGCCCACATGCAAGCAAACAGTCGTACACGTCTAACCTCTGCCCCTTTAGGGTGGAAAACAGAGCAAATCGTTTTGTTCCCCAACACGCCAATAAAGCGATTGCATGTTCATAGACGTTGGCGTGAAGGAAGGGAAGCATGTTAAATAATTTCGCATTATTACCAGCAATTTATATGCAAACGAAAACTATAAAAAAAATTCTTTGACTACGATTGTATATGTACATATGAAGACGCATGTGTGTGTGTGTGTGCATATGTGGTTGGAGTAGAATTTGTCACAATCAAATTGCGGTATCATTTAGATGTGACAAAGTGACTATTAGTTTTTGTTTTTCAAATGTCTTGATTGCGGTTGGAGCGAGGGTGTGCGAGTGTGTGTGTATGTGTCTGTCTGTATTATTATATATGTATGTGTTTTAGCAGAGCGAGATTGATATTCATCTTCCTCTCTAATAGACGCAATAAAGAGGGCAATATTAAAATTCAATTTATATGATTAAATATTATCATCACTTATGGAGCATTCAAACTTTTCCCATCTGCATAACTTATTCAATTGCAAAACTCGATAAATCAAAACTAACAAAAACAGTTTGATTAAAATTTTATGAAGTGCACTAACATTTATTTCCATCATCATATTCCGTGTTTGGCGAGAACTCTATATATCTTTATAAATTTCAAATTATGCTCTGATTCTTAATTTGATTTATAGGCATGAAAACGATTACTTGGACCATTCAATTCTTCTGCAGAGTTGATAGACGATAAATTATTAAATGGCTCAACAAATTATCAAAAGTTAGAGAACATTTTTAGTCAGTTGAAACTTACACTTGATTATACTAAAATTGAATTTGCTACAAAACTGCACATCCGAAAATTTCTAAAAATTTTCATTACAAGCTCTGAAAATTTGATACACATTTTTTAAAGAGTTGAATTTTGCTGGCAAATTTTAGGTTGTTGTATTTATATATTTAAAAACACTATGGGAATAAAATCGAACTGAAATTGCGCATGTATTTCCTTAGGACTCATTCACAATAGCGCAGTTTTCTCACTTCCCAACACTACATATCAGGTCTGATACAATTTTACCCAGTTGGCTCAACTCGCATATTTTTCGTTATCCTACCTAGTGTTCTTTTACGAGTCGGTTACAAAGAGACGGACCTACTAACAACAGTAATTAGGCGCTTACATCATATAGCTCGATGTTTAGTCGAACTTCTCATTTTTATATATTTCATTAAGATGGAATGGTTTTCTAACTTTGGTCCAATGTTTTTATTTATTTATTTTTATTTATTACGACTTCGTAGAGTATAGTTCAAACCAAAAAAAAAAACAAAAAATCACTTAAGAGTTATAATTATTTGCATTTCATTAGCAATATGTACAATGTTTGAATACAAAATATTGAAATGTTGATATATTTTTCTCAAATCTACACAATCTACAAACTCTATCTTATATTCCATGATTTTGTATAATCAAATAATCTTTTTTTGAACAAATTAGTGTCACAATTTTTAATGTTTTCAGGCAATTCATTGAAGCATTTTAAGCCCTTATAAAAAAAATGGTTTTTCAGATTCTGTTTTATAATTAGGCAATTTGAAATGAAATCATTTTTCCGTCTGGTATTTTTGTCATGAACCTCGTAGTTAAATTTAATACTTGTTCTCAGATAATCGGGCAAATGTCCGTTCTTTATATTGTATATAAATTTCATTGTGTAAAAAAATATTAGTTGTTTTACGCTAAACCAATTCAAACTGAGTAGCATTTCTCTTATTGGAGTATCATAAGGTTTGTTTAATGTAAAACGCATAGCTTTATTTTGCATTTTTTGCAGTTTCTCAATTTGCAAATCTTTCATGATAAAGAAAATTGTAGAACAATATATAAAGTATGGCTCAACTATTGATCTATATACTCTTACTTTATAATAATTACTTAAATTTACAGGATCTTTTAATAAACCATAGTTCAGTAGCTATTTTACTAATTGTGTGGTCAATATGACCGTCAAATTTTAATTTGTAATCTATTACGATACCCAGGTACTTAATTCTCTGTACGTTTTCAATTTCCGTATTGTTTATTTTGATAGATTCAATATTAACAATGTTCTTTCTTGTTATTACCATGTATTTAGTTTTTTCAATATTAATTTTAAGTCGGTTAGCACATAGCTAGACATACAAAGCATCTAGATCACTTTGCAACTTCTCTCTTATATCTTTTTCGTTCTTACCATTAATCGAAATTAATGCATCGTCAGCAAATAGTTTTATACAACTGAATTTCAAAATTGAATTAATATCGTTAATGTATATATTAAATAAAATTGGCGCAAGAACAGAACCCTGGGGCAAACCAATCTTGACGTCCACTTCCCCTGACAATTTCGAACCAACTATTGTTCTTTGCTTTCGATTTGTTAAAAAATTTCTAAACCAATGCAATTCAACATCTTTAATACTAATGCCTGATAGTTTTTCCAATAATATTTGTTGATCTATTGTTTCAAACGCTCTTTTTAGATCGATTAAAACTGCTATTATCGATTTCTTATCATTAAGCTCTTCTTTCCATTCAGCTATAACCATGTTCAATGCTGTTTCACAAGAGTGATTTCGTCTAAATCCTGATTGTTGAGGAATCAGTATCTTATTATTTTCTAAATATTGAACTAATTGGTGTTTTACCACGATTTCTAAAAATTTTTCGTCACTTGCCAATGTGCTAATTGGGCGAAACTCATCTGCGTTTATCTTATTTTTAACTTTTTCTATTGGGACAATAGTTGAAGTTTTCCACATTCTTGGAACTATGCCACTACTTAAACTTTCATTTATTATTTAAGCATAGAAAATACCTAAATATGGTACCGCGTCCTTTACAACGCCTTCCGACAATAATTTTTTACCACCCTTTTTGGCTTTAAACTTATTAACAAGTTCTTCGATGTCATCTGTTTTAACTTTGCCACATCCTTTTACTATCATGTCTATTCATATTTATATTATATTCCATATGCTTAATTTTTTTAATCTTCACTAATTTTTTATATTTTCTTTTAACGTCTCTGTATTCATCCCATTCTCCCGAAGTTAGCCCAGAAAATTTATACAGCTCAAATTTATATTTGTTCATATTGGCTAGCTCATTGTCATACCATTTATTCATTACTTTTAATTGAACTGATTTTTCATAGGTCAAATTTCGCATAACATTCAGAACATTATTATTAATCAACAAAACCTTGCTCTCCAAACCAATTTCATCAAAATTGCTGAAATCGCATTGTCGCAATTGATTAATAAGTGCTTCATTATTATAATACTCCTATGAAATAATTCTTCTAAACCTTCTCATTTTGAATTTGTGGTTAAGCTTAATTTTAAATTGGATTGTTTCATGATCGGATATTTGATATTCTTCTAACTTTTCGCAGACGGTATCCTTAGTATTGTTTGTAAGTGTAAGAAAAAGCAGAAACAGACCAATACCTAAGTATACCAAAATAAGCTGATTCGATTTACCAATGTCCGTCTATCTTCCGCCTGTCTATTTGAACGCAAACTAGTCCCTCAGTTTTTGAGATATCAGGCAGATGTATATCTATAAGGTGTTAATCATTTGTCGGGAATGCCAGATCGGACATAATATAGCAGCTATGTATATATGCGATTTTTCAGATATGAACAAACTCATTATAAGTCATTATAACCAAAGCAGATAGGAACATGAATGTCACCTATTATGAATGGAGATTGCCTAATGAATACCATCAAGGTCGGATCAATATAATTTAAGGTTTCGATCCTATAATTGTACAAATATGAGTTTCTAGGTTATAGCCTCCTATCACTTACTATGTATAGAAATTGTCCCATAAAATTATCAAGATCAAGTTACTATCACTCATAGCTCCCAAACGATTGATTGCTCAGGTTTTGCGTTGTAACTCGTATACCAAAACAGCTAAGGTCATGGAATTTGGCACTGCTTTCAGATATAATGAACTAAATTTGGCATAGCTCCCATACAACTGATTGTTCAGATATGAAGTTTCACTTTGAAGCTCCGATATTATATGTAACAGACTTACCAAAAATATATAGTGCTTTTTTAGGATCATGACTTTGTAGCTTGCGTTAGGAATAAAAATCATTCCTTGAAGATTTGGTGAGGAAATATTAACATTTAGAGGTCAGACGTGGACGTTTTGTGCCTTCATCTCAGGTGTGTAAAATTATTCGTCCTTTAACCCATGCGCTTGCGAAATCTCTAAAGAAATTCGAGTTTCTTAAAATCTTGTAATATGTGTTCAAGATCACTGAACACTTTTCGATCTGACTCTTGCATTTTGATATATGCTGAACAAAAAAAAGCGATAAAACATCCGAAAATTACACTTTTAAAGTTGATTTAAAAATGGAATACTATTTATAGCGACATTTTCAACAAGCAAAATAAACCATCAGAGACAATATTACATTCATTACTCCCCGAGATATCTGAAAATTACTGAACCTGCATGTCACCATGTAAATAAAAAACCTACCTAGCAAACGGAGGAAAATCAGAATCATAATTTGATACCAATACAATACAAATTCGAAGCTGTCACGTGGATTTTCAACATTGTTTTTCTGTTTCTTTTTTTTTTTTTTTGAGTGGTCAGCCTCAAGGTAAATATCTGGTATAGATTATCTATAAAAATATTTATTTTTGCCAAGATGTAGTTTTCGAAATATTTTCATTTTTTTCAATCTGTTGTCTAAAATATATCAAAATTTAAGAGTCAGATCGAAAAATAACTCGACCAGAGTGTTCAGCGACATTGAAAACATATTATAGGATCTTAAATTTCTTAGAGGATTTCGCGTGACCACGGACTGAAGAACGAGTAATTTGGAACACTAGAGGTGGGGGCACAAAACGTTCACGCGATACCTCTAAATGTTAATATTTTTGCAACAAATTTCCAAGGGATGGATTTTATTCGTAGCAGAAGCTAAAAAGTTATGAGTCTCAAAAAAGAAGCACTTTTATTTCGTTTTGGTCACTCTATTTCGTATAAAGGATATATTTTTAATTTTAATTTTTCCTCTAAATAAATAAAATTGATTTTACCATACTTTTCTTTATTTTATAAGCGAAAAGTAAATAGTATTTTAAAATATAAATAAATTATATTTTTCTTATATTAATGAATATAAAATATAAACAGTTCCGAAGACAGCACCCCTACATTTGTATCATAATACATTTGTACCCAATTTAATAATTAGGCTTTTATATATACATACATATATAAACACATACATGTGAAATTATCACATAAGGTATTTATATATATATACATATATATATATAACGTAGGTTGCGAAAATTTCAACACTTTTTCACAAAAACCACTTGGCCGATTTTCATGGAATTTACATATATGGTTTGTTAGGATATAAGTATGAGTTTAAGTTGAGTTTGATTGGAGTCCGATAAATAGAACCAGAAGTACGATGAATCCTTTAACACTACTGTATGCAAATTTTGATATCAGAAACATTTACATACGTACAGATTTCCCTACTGCAAGAGCTATTTTTATTCCAAAACAAGTTTAAAAAATGGATAAAATTTCCTCCTTTTTCGAGTTATTTTTTCCTATAACATCTGAAACAAACAGAACTAGAATAAACTGATACTATTTTATTGTAGCCTGTGCAATTACGAAAAAATACTAATGCTAAACCTTCAAAGCAAATTTACCGTTCTTGTCCGAACAACATTCTGTTTACTAATCAATTTTTTGTCGGAAAGCGTGCTGAAGCTGAGTACCGTTTAGTTCGGTACTTTTTACTTTGATCTCAAGAAAACAGCATAGTCAGACATGACAGGATTCAGATTATACTTTCAAGTTTTTTTCGTAAAATAACCTTGAACCTTTTTATCTTTTTTGGTTTAGAAGTTACGGCCAAACATATCTAGAAAAAGTATGAAATTTTATAGATTTTTTAGACATTCGAAATCCACAAGAAGAATATCAAAATTTGCATAGTTTTATTCTTAATTTTAGAATTGCGATTCGTAAAACAGTGTTGGAAAACATTGAGAAAAAGTCAAGCTATGTTGGGATAAACCTTCAACCTTCAAACATTCAGCACCCTGTATAAGAAAATCTAGACGCGATGGAAAAATCTGAGTAACATTTTGAGAATTAGCGGACCCAAGTTCATATAAAATGTGAGATATAACAGTATATGAACATTCTGGCTGTTGCACTGTGAAAGGCAATGAAATGAATTCGACTGCAAAAATTAAACTTTGCCGTTTTTTTAAATTTTTAATAACATTTACATTTTTTTACCAATTCAGCCGCTAATATGCTTCACTTTTTCCTAATGAAATTTTCTTTCAAAAACCATATATGTATACAAGTATATGGGGGATTCACAAGGTGTCATAATGTGTCATAAGTCATAAAGTCATAAAATTAAAAATAAAAAAAAATTATTTAATTTTAATCATTTGTTTCAATGCAATCCAAAAACATAACATTTGAAATTTAAAATTTTATGACTTTATAATTTATGACACATTATGACACCTTGTGAATCACTCAATAGTTATTTTTTTTTACAAAGTTTATCCACTAAAAAGAGAGAACGAATAAAAATGAAAGGTTTCGAAGAAGCTCGAAAATGTGTTAATTTTTCGCATTTAGACGCCAGTAGCCCCAAAAGTACTATTTCGATTTACATATTGCCAAAAACTGCAAAAACCTCGAAAACACGGTTTTTGTCTATATCTCGAAAACGCTTCGTTTGAAAAATAAATGGCATGCATTTTCGTGTTCAGCGATTTAAAATTAGTTTGACAAAGTTTTTTGCAGCGAGGTGACACTAATTTATCAAATATTTGTATACTAGTGATATCTGAAACACTACACGTAGAGGAAATAATAATTCTTTTAACTACTCTGTACGCAAAGCGCAATAATAATAACGGAAGACTTTTTGATACAAAAATACCACTTATCAATGAGGAAATACTCTATTCAAATACCTAGTTTGATTTGAGCATCTAGGATTTGATTGTTTCGTATAAATTGTCTCAATTCAGAAATTAATTTGCTCTGGAAGTGAACTATTTTGGATTGTAATATACAAATGAATTTTATAAGTGCCTGTGGCGCCATCTATTTTGTATATTTTTAATCAAGGTGAATTCGTAGAAGAGGATAGCAAGATAAGCAAGGCGAATCCGTTGTGTTTTTTGTATATTGTAAAAATCTAAATTCGCCCAGTATTACTCATGTGCTTTGTTTGTGCAAACAACACAACTCAGCGAATTAAGAAATTAGGAAATAACTAAAAACAAGCATTCAGCTCATGGGAACCAATCACTTCAAGGCGAATTCATATCAGGTGGTGTTATACTTGCAAAAACAAAAATTTACACTAACAAATTATATACACAACGACAGTATAGTTTACAACAAACACATCATTTTAACTTAACGTTCATTATCAACTTCACCTTACATAAGTATATGAATTCGCATTGATTTTTAATGAAAAAAAGTTTAAAAGGCGATTGAAATTTTTATTGCAGAAAACTCATTATTTTGTGAATTGGAAGTATCTCGAAAGATTGTTACTATGAAAAGAAATTTGACTTGATTTTCGGAAGCAGTACTTTATTTAAAACAAAATGTCTTGTGTGCTAATTTTGAGTCGCTGCACATGACAATGAGTTTAATTTATTTTTCTAAAGAAGCACACAAAGCTTATGCTTTAGGAATACCGTTGGCATGAGGAAATCAGCCTATTTCCGTTGATATATTTATTGCCTCAATCGGAATAGCACTTTTTGAGTTACTGTCGTTTATATCAATTTTTAAGCACAATAAGCACATTTTCGAACTTTTTCGGAAATATTTTATTTTTATCAAATACTTATGGTTGGAAGTTTTTAAAAAGAAAATGTCAAGAAAATTTCAAAATATACAATTTTATTACGAAAATCTGACACACAGAATAAGAAATTTACATTTCGTGTTCGCTTAGGGCGTCCGCTCTTTGGCTTCAAATTTGTAAGCATTTCTAATTGTTTTTTAACAACGATCAGCATCAAAACATATTGAATACTTCAAACAGTAGTATTAACACAAGAAATGCAAAGAGGCCGAATGTACCTTTCCAATTTTGTTAACGAGATTAAGCAAAGCTGTGCGTAAAAATGAGTCTTATAGAATGCAATTGAATATTATAACACAACCAGTTGCACTGCATTCCAATCGAATGGTAAAAGTTTCAATTTCCTGCTGAGGGAAAGATAAAAATCAGGGACCGCAAATAACGATTACTGTCCAAATTTCGACTCAAAAAATTATGCGGAAAGGGACTTTCAGCAACTCCGTGTACTATGGTTCAAAGCGTGGTAAAGTCTAGAAAGAAAGAAATCTGATGAGGAGATGTGGTGATCTCCGAAATAGCAGCTATCACTCTTACCACTTTGAAAAATCGTTGTTTTCTCATATGATTCTCTAATGAAAAGCCTGGCCTCTAGCTCAATAAATGACAGTTGCTACATTCACCGTTATTGATATTTACTTTTTTGATTATTTAAAAAACTTAAGTTTAATCTTGATTTGTTAAGTTTTATTTATTGCTCATAAGCTAATTGTTATTTCTTGAATTTTATTTTTTGATCAGAAAATAAAACTTAATTTGTGGGGTTTTTTCACTCAAATTGGATTTTATTATCTGAGCAAAAAATAAAGCTTAAGAAATAGCGATTATTTCTTATGCAAAAAAAAAAAATCAATAAATAACGATGTTTTTCGGAATAAAAAATAAAACTCGTGAAATAACGATTAAAAAGTATTTTTTTTTTAATAAAACGTATAACCGTTTCGGTCGCTGACAAAAATTGTTTGGTCAAATGGAGGAAATTGCGTTAGACGCTTACAACAACATTTGGACACTAACTACACTACACCAACACTAAGGCACTAAGGCCAAAGATAATATAAGGGTGGCCCATAAAGTGGTATCTTGTTAAAAATTCCAAAATTTTAATGAATATCAACTTTTTTCGGTATACTTCGAATTATCTGCAAGGGTTACCATTCTCATTATTTATGGAACGCGGTCCAGTTTTCCAACACACTGGTGATGATTATCTTTCAGGGTCTAAATCGTTATGAGATTATTTGCATTACATCGATCTTTCACTGCATCCCACGAAATGTCTAACGGTTGTTTGTAACAATGTTGTCCAACACTGGTTGTCCACGACCCAAAGCAGGTTGGTATTGGAAAATGGTCAAACTTGGATAATAACCACGCCCATATAATGTTGTTTTGCAAAAAAACAAAAGAATGAAATAATTCAATAACTATAAAAGACGCTTTGCTCACCTTTAATATGCGGGTTTGGGGGTTGTGAAAGGCAATACGAGAATAATTTTTATTAAGAGGTCGAGCCACTATACACCTAAGAGCAAATTGGTATATCTCCGACAGTACTTTATCAAACTTAACCACATTTGGTACACACTGAACTATTTGAACTCAGCATGGTCAATGTCGAACATTATAGAGAGCGAGCAGAATCACGCCCACCTCTCATATACAAATACATATAACGGTGATTCACAAAAATTTTAAAAAGCGACATTTCAATAAAACGTAATTCATTCAAATTTGAAACATAGGATCGTTTGTTAAAATTGTGAGACACCCCAAAACTACTATATGAAAGCCTAACCAATCCGGTACTCCATTTACATTTCAACTCCGTAAGTGCAATTACGAAAATTATACACTTTATTAAATCCTATAGATTTTATTAAATTATTTACAAAGTCGCTCAAATTTGATAGGAAGAATATGATTAAAGAAAGAAATGCTTGGAAAAAGGGGTGCTATGCTAAATTATACAAATAACAGTCGTTTAAATTCTCAAATTTCTATTGTATCCGAACTTAAACTATCCTTCTAAAGGCAGCAATGTAACCACGATATTCTTGTGAAAAAGGGCATTGTACAAATAATGTTTGCTGCATTTGTACAGCAAAATTCCAAAATTTTAATCATAATTTAAAAAAAATTAGCATGCCATCGCTTGGTTGTTGATATGATTGATCGTGTAAAGTAATATGAAACAGCATTAGAAACAGCTTTGAATTGAACAAGTCTGTTTATTTATTCACATAACAATTTTTAATAGATACACTTTTAATGTCGCCATTTTGATTAGTAACTATTTTTTCTACACCGCCGAACTACTCAAATTAGAATACTCACTAACGTCTGATGATACATTTTTTTCAAACTCATAAACTTTTCATTTGAAATTACGAATAAATTATCAAGAAGTACCATTCATTTGAACTACACATTTACAATATTAAATACTTTATTGTTCAAATCGAAAAACCAACGCGGACAATATTTAAAAAAAAAAACAAAACAAACAAACAACTTTGGAAAATTCTTTTTCCACACCAAAGCATTCAAATCTGCGACGTCACTCTTATATCTGTAACTCCCAGCAGACGAGATGAAAAAGTAAAGGAAAGAAGACGCCGTAAAATAAAATTCAAAAGGTTCGCTCTTGGTTAACAAAAAAATAAAGAACCGCTTTGTGGTTGTAGGGCCAGTAGAAGCGGAATATATACGAAAAAACAAAAATAGCAATAATAGCGGATGCACTCACCGAGATGTGATAGCAGTAGAAGCACCAGAATATGACAACTAATCCGCATGACTTTTGTTTTGGCTGGCTTTGCGTGTCGTGCTAGGATTTGTTATTATTATTGCTTTTACTTTTGTTTGTTCTTATAGCTGCTTTTTTACTGTTGTTTTGTTTGTTGTTGTTTTTGTTATAAGTATCAGATATTTTGCAATTCAAGTAGCTAGAATAGGTTTGATGAGCGTCTAGTGGGCGTTTTTTTTTATTTATTTCAGCACTGCACTTTCCGGTTGGTAAACGGATGCTTTGTTTCTTAATTTTTGAACTTTTAAGTGTATTTACGAGCACTGTATTTTTTCTCCGAATTGTATTTGCTGTATATATGTATGTATGTATATGGTTGGCAGCTTTCTTTAATTTTGTTAATTATGTTTTTCTGTCGCTTTTAGTCTTACATTCACTCAAACACTTTTATGTAGTTAGCCAAATTATTTTTATTTTTCTGGTTTTCTAACGAGCTCACATTATTATAATGTAAGCATGCATGGATGATTTTCCTTAATTATTTAAATGCCAGCTTCAGCCATTCTTTACACAATCCAGTTTTATCCAGAGATTTTTTAAAAATATTTTTTCGTCAAAAAAAAAATTGCGGTGACACCCATTTGAAAATATTCAACGCACTTTTGATTTTTATATTTTGATTATATGGATTTTATAATTTTCAATGCTGCTTTTCTGACTAATGCAGTTCACGGTTTTTGGCACATACACACTTCTGCATTAATATTTTTATTTTTGTTTACTAAAGTTGTCTTTATCCGTAGTTAAATTTTTCTTTTAAATTTTCATTCACAAAAGTTTTTTCGGCGGAATGGCAAACACACAAATATTTATAAGCAGCTATTTGCTCTTTAATTTCCTACAAAGCACATCCAAGATATATTCACCGCTTTTCGCCGGCTTGAACTTTCCGCATCGCTTGCCAACCGCGCACTGATTAAAACGTTCGATGACTTTAAAGTTGCGTCAAATTTTTAATTACCACTCGCATTTCAATTCAATTCGATTGCTTGTGTTGTGTTTTTTTCTTTTTTTCTTTTTTTTTTGTGCAACACTGTACAGAAGCGTTCTCGACGGCGGATACTTTTCGATAAGCGCGCGTTGCGTTTTTAGCACACGTTCTCTTTCGCTTATGCTTCTTCTCTAGTGCTCCGGCTTTTTCCGTTTCCGTTTACCGCGCGCTCGCTCGCTAACGCACTCTCCTATTCGGTTGCTCGTACCGGACGTCACTCACACTAACGTCCTACTGTTTATGCCACGAATTTTTTTTATTGTTGTTACTTCTTTATAGGCTCAGGCATTTGCGATTGTGGCATTACACTTGACATTTACGAAGTCGCCTATGACGTCCACCAGCTTCAACCGACATTAAACATCGACAAAAACACCGACACCGTCAACAACACCAACACCAATACCATTGGCTTCGTAGAACACCACGATGCAATCCACTCACTCAATACTTGTGCGCGCTCTCACTTTAATAGCACTTTAAAAACTTCGTTGTCATTCCCTCACTCTCTCTCTCTCTTTCTCATTCACTCATAAGCACTCACAGGCCGGTTGGGTGGTCACGTTCCCACCTCCACTTCTTCCTGCACCGGCCACTCAAATAGTTTCTCTTTGTAGCTCAACTCTCAATTGGCCTCTACAACTTCTTCAGCTTACTTGCACTTGCACTGCAATGTCCATCATCCGCTAAACCGTGCACATCCTTCGAGCTATCAACTGCAACTGAGCGCCGGCTCAACTTGGACGCCATCGTCTAGGTAATGTGTCATTTGCCGCTACTTTGCGTTTGGCTTTTACCTTTTGGTGTGGTGTTTTAGCAGCAATTCTCACAATTGCTCACGTTGGCAGCCATGTTTTTCTACCGGCTACAACGCGCATGCTCACCACTTTGGACTCGAAGTAGCGTCCTGGCGGCAAGGCATAAATCGTGTATTCCTTGTTCTTATCAGTATTTGCTGTTTGTTTGTTCTGTTCTGCTTTTGATGTGCCGCGCTTTTCTGCTGTTTGCTTATCGTCTGTTTCGTATAGTCGAATTTGCGTTCATGTATCAGATATTGTTGTCTATGGTTAGGGACAACAACAGTAGCAAACAACATAGAGCTATGTATAACTAAAGAAGGACGCTGGAAATGGTGAGCGTCTGTTTGTAATCTAAATAAGTAATTTACTCTCCTGAATGCCGCAAACCACCCATATACATACGTACTAGATTAATTAAGGAGAGCGAGAGAGAATGGAGGTATCTATATAATCTGCTTTGGGATGGAAAACAGCTGAGAATGGCCAACGCTGCAATGCCACATCTGTCATGATTGGTAAAAAATATAAATTTAGTTTTTTCGCTTTCACTGCAGATTTAGTATTGAAATTTAATTGAATCAATACTTTTTAAGAAAGTTTGTAATTGACCATCTTCAGAAGAGCTTCACAGAGAGAAATTGAGAAATGTAGACCTTTCCTGCTTCCATAATAAAAAAAAAAGTTGTATATTTATTTACCTGGTTCATCTTGATGAGAACCCTGGAAAAAGTGAGCTCTTATTTTCGCAAATAAAGCAAAATTACATAATTTCACTAAACTGAAGTTTCCATGAACGATCTTGACCCTGAACCACAAACTTAATTGGAGGCTGAACATCAAACAGCCTGGAAGGAAGGGCTCAGTGGCTCTCTATGAAGAAAAATAATTGTACACTGGATTTGACTAGGTAAACAGAGGTGGATCCGTATAGGATTGTCTGGAAATTCTGAGTGCTTTACTAGCACTGGCACTGAGCACTGCGGTCCCCAGAGCTCGAAGGTGATAGTCGAACGATTTCTGTGAGAGGTGTGTGATGTAGTGAAAGTTTTTATGAAATTAATTAAAGTTTCGCTAGCAAATTTATTCCCACACTTAACTGTTTTCTCCGAGCACTATATCTCTGTATTTAAATAGGCCTCTCAAATACACACCATCTATACGGATTTCTCGAAATCCTTTGATAATCTCTCCCATGCACTTTTATTGTAAAAATTTGAGCGTTAGAGATTCATTGACTTTTTTTGGCTTGGCTAAAATCTTCACTTTCGCAAATATAAGAAAGTTTTCATTTGAATCTTCCTCGGGTGTTCCACAAGGTACGATTCTTGGTAAAGTTTTTTCACTATTTTTAGTAATCACATTGGCTTTTGTTTTAAAAACACGACGTTTTTACTTTATCGTAATATTACCTGCGAGTTTAACGTGCAGCTCCCGCGACAGAGCGTAAATATTCTTATCGTTTGGAGCCGCAAGAATAAGCTAGTTCTTAACATCAACAAATGCTTCTACGTGTCCATTTTTAAATCTTATAAGGTATGGCAATCATACTACAGTATTCTGAATCACAAGCTGATCGCTGATCGCTGATCTTGGTGTTTTGCTTGAATAATCGTTTTAAATTCAGAAATCTATTTTGTTACGTCCTTAAACCAGGAATCTCTTTACTCCATTCGAAAAATCGGATGTGCTACAATTATACGGAATCCGATTTATAATTGGCATGCTTCTAGTTTTGAAAAGGTAGGTTATTCGCTTTGCACTATAATCGTTGAACTTTTCTGAGCCATTACCCCCACATAGTCTACGTTTTATGCTTGTAAGTTTAAAATCGTTTGCGAGCAAAAGAGCTAAATATTCAGTCTCTTACTTTTAGCTACGATTTAATACGTGTGCCCATTGACTGAGAAACAACAATTTTTCAAAGTGGTAGAAGTGATTGCTGCTATTTCGAAGATCACCACATTTCCTCATCAGACTTCTTTCTTTCTAGACTTTACCTGGCTTTGAACCCTGGTACATGGAGTTGCTAGGCGAGCACGCAACCACTCAGCCACGCTAGCCGTGTGAAATTAACAATTAATTATTGATTTTTTCCGTTGCAGGAATCAATATGATACATTTAGTTTAGGTTTTATAGCAAGCATCTAATCTGTAAAATATATTACACCTATAATGATCCGATTTAGGTCAAATACGCACCGCTTTGTTCGATAACTCGTTTCCATTTTGAAGATAATTTTATAGTGCAACTCTCATAGAAACCTACGTCCCTATTGGCTAAAAACTGGGGTAGTCGATTTTCAAAAGTTTCACTTGAAGCGAATTTTTCACCGGAAAAATCATTCGCCATAGACAGGAACAGCTAGTTATCACTTCCAGGTTCGGGCTATAAGGTGGACGCATAAGAACCAAACTACTGGAGCTTCTGGTGAGCCACTATCCATATGACAACCGGGAAAACCCGCCGAGCGTATTTCTGCCATAATCGGTCCCTCAATTTATGTTACAATATCAAGGCGCGCACCACAAATTGTAGGAGAAGTTCAGCCAAACATCAGGCTATGGTGGAAGCACCGAATTATCATTATTATTACTAATAGACGAAACAAAAATTACGCTTGGTTGGCTTTTACAGTATACGGACCATATACACTATTCACATTTTCAGCCGCCTGGGTTGAATTTTCGCCTTTATCGAAGAAAAAACAATACTGAGTTAAAAAAACAAAAAAATCACTGTCTGAGAAAGTTTTTTTAGTCCAAAATCTTATCTTTCTAACGCCTTATGTTGTAATACGACCGCACTTATACAATGCGAGATACAGATTAACTAAAGCCATATGGGTAACGGATTGCGGACGAAGACAGAGTACTCACCTTAAACTTACCAAACTAGACGAAACCGAACAATAGACGAGCAAAATTTGAAATAAAGCGGCAGTTGAAGTACGAGGTTGAAGTAGGATGGTCGCGAATAGAAAACGTCACTGCGCGTGATAAGTTCTTTTACTTAATAATTTAGTTTTAACTTTTATATTTTTGTAAACCTGCTTTACACACGTTTTTGCAATAAAATGTAACTTGCGAATAACATACACGTATTTATAATCATTTATTTGGTGTGGAGTCTTAAGAGGAGGCCAGCGACCAACTAGAAGTCCTACATATGTATATTGGAAAAATGATACAATAGTTTTTTTTATCAGACCTAATACTATGCTATAGAGAAAATAAATATATAGTTAAATGTAAAGAAATATTTAAATACATGATTGTGATTTTATTTTTGCGCCCACCGCTGTACTTACCATAACTAATTATTGGCAGTACTGTGCTGAAACGATCAATTACTACAATTTTGTAATCAGCTAATTCTTTAACTGGTGTTCCCTTTTTTAAGTAATTATCCTGATCATCAGTGATATTCGAAATACAGCTTCAAAAACTAGTTATGGTATACGAAACTCGCATTAGATAATTTTGTTTCAGAGCACTTCTAAAAGATAAACGATGTTTTTTGTTTAATAAGGGTCAGCGTTTCGAAGATAATTAATGGAGCAATTTTGAATTTCGAGCTCCACTGAGTGAAACTTATTACATTCAGATGAATAAGAAAGCCCAAAACTGCTACATAACTACAGAAGACGATGAAGGAGCTTGCAGATTAACGGCAATAAACCCATAGGCAAGGTCTGAAAAGGAGCAGGCAAATATTCTACCACCAAACAATATTCCTAGCAGTGCTGAGGTCGGACGAAGGACTACAAAGAGGGAGAGGACAATGAATCTGAAAGTCGCAATGCAAACCTCAAATATATTTAGGTAACAGGAAGTTTAACTAAACATTTGATTCGAGTCTGGGAGCATCATATAAGAACATCAGATTGCAACCAACAGCAGTAAAAAAAGTTATGAAATCATGTAAGAAATAAGTTTGGCATAAAAGTCGTTCTGAAAAATTTGTCTCCCGGCACAGTTTGTACGCATTGTTACATTTTTTCTTCCCTAAATCGTTTATAGCTAAGAATGGTAAGTAGCGGCTTGAGAATTGAAACGTCGACAAATTTAGATAAAATTTTGCAATAAATAACATGGGATAACATAAGAAATATTTTTTAAAAGGAGCAGCCAGTTATTTAGTGAACTTATGTATATTACAACCAGGCGAATTCATATATGGTGAAGTTGATTAAGCAGCTGATTGAATTCACTTGCTAAACGTTAAAAACGTTAAGTCAAAATCATGTGTTTGCTGTAAACCATACTATCATTGCGCATATAATTTGTTAGTGTAAATTTTTGTTTTTGTACGTATAACACCACCTGATAAGAATTCCCCTTGTATTACAATATGGGTGTCGAACGAAAAATTTTAATTTTAATTAAATTTTAATTTCAAAAATGTGTTTGAAGAGGGCTGCCCCTGTTTAAATTGGTATGGGATGGCGCCAGTGGCTAAAATTGCGTTATAAAGTTTGAGCATCCGATGTTTGATTGGTGCAGGGGTGTGACGCAGCATTTGATAATTTATTTTGTCGAACCCAGGAGTGGTACCTTTGGCACTTTTAAGAGCAGCTTCTAGTTCGTTAGCGTTTATATCTCTTTCAAGTTGTAGAGCTAAACGATCTGGGCTATCGGTGGCAGTCATATACGGAATATTTTCTGACCAATGCACGAATTGGGGAGAAAAATTAGCTGTTTCTGATGCTTTAGAAATGTGTTAAGCGAATTCTGTCGAAATGTCACACGCACTGGTGAAGACTTAGTCGTTGACAGTTATAGCTCGGAGGGATTTTGGTGTATATATTCCTGTTAAAGTTTTAACACCCTTCCAGATGTTTTCAACTGACGAGTTCGGATTAAGCTTTTTTGTAAACTCCTCGAAGCTCTTCCCTTTTGCTAGTTTTTTCGCTTTATTAAATATAGCATTGCATTTTTTGTAGGCAATTAGATCGGAGGATAACAGCGACTTACGATATTTTTTCCAAGCACATACTTTTTCATTACGGAGATTATTAAGTTCTGGAGTCCACCAGGGTACTTTTCTTGCGGGGGGTCGGATGGAAGTATGTGGAATAGAAATATTAGCAGCATTTCGTATGGTCTTTTGGATCCTAGCTGCCTCTTTGTTGGTGTTGTGTTTTTCGAAATCTGGTAGAATACTTGAAAGCAAAGTATCCTGTTACTTTACCCAGTCGGCCTTGGGGGTGTTATAATTGAAAGTTTTATAGTAACTGGTGGTATTTGGGGTAGACAATGAGATAGAGCATATTATAGGGAAGTGGTCGCTATTGTGTAAATCGTCGAGAGTAAACTACGAGGAAAGTGGAAGTACCATCCCACAAAGCTTTAAGACAGCTGTCGTAGTACCAATAGCCAAGCCAAAAACAAGACCCTTCTATCATTGAAAATTACAGGTCAATCTCTCTTATACCATATGCATAAGCAAATTTATGGAGAAAATCCTCTCAAAAAGATTAATGTGGTATTTAAAAAAGCAAAACCTATTATCCCCATTCCAAGTCGGATTCCGATCCGGTACAAGCACTTTAGATGCCCAAATCTTCTTGGACCACCACATCTCAAAAAATCTTTCAACAAGAATTTACACCTCCATACTCTCAATCGACTTTAAAAAGGCTTTTGATAAAATTGGCTGCCATGTTGTATTGAAAAAGCTGCAAGAATGGAAACTAGGCCCAAAAATATTCAACTATGTTAAATATTTCCTAAGCAACAGGAAATTTCGATGCTAAATAAACGGCATTTTGTCGCCTACATTTCCATTACAAAATGGCATACCACAAGGGTCCCCCCTGTCGGTAACCCTATTCCTTATAGCATTTGAAGATCTAAGCAAACTGATGATCTTTATTTAATATGCAATAAGAAAATCACATCAGACATCTTAAATAGTTTTAACGGCGCTCTAAATTCCATTGAAAGTTGGTCGCAACATTCGGGTGCTCGCACCTCGCTTGAGAAATGTGAGCATTTGCATGATTGTAAGAAACTTAATTGCAATAAATTAGATATTAAATACAACAACTTTACAATTTCAAACGTGGATTCCACAAATATACTAGGCGTTATATTTGATAATAAGCATAGTTTTAAGTACCACTGTATTAGTCTAAGAAATGCATTAACTACCAGGCTTAACGTAATAAGCTGTGTTCATACTAACGCTCTGCTAAGCATCACTAAACTCATTATTCAAAGCAAAATAGACTACGGACTACAGATATACGGCAATTGTAGCAAGACCTCTCTTAATAAAATCAAAACGCCGTTGAATGCCGCAGTAAGACGAAGCCTATGAGCCTTCAAAACTACTTCTATAAAAAATCTACTTCCTGAAGGAGGTTTTCATTCAATCGAAGATCGGCTGCAACACCTACGAAGTCGCATTATCTATAAATTATATTGCAACAGCAATCATATTCTACACCACGATATTCAACTCCTGAAACCAAAACCGAAAACAAATCGGCTTTGTACGAACTTAATGAGCTATTCAGACACTTGAATTTGGATGTTTCCCCGATGAAATTCGCCTCAACTAAATTTCCACCATGGACGACTCACAAAAATACCTTTATTTATGTACTTTTACTTTTACGGAAAGAGGCAACCAATAACTCCGAATACCAAAACTCATTCCACAACATAGCGAACCCTTTAAAGGGATCCGGATGGACGTTTGTTTTTACAGACGGCTCCAAACAAAACGAAGCAGTTTCATTTGCAGTGACTGACAACAACGGAGGTACTTTATCTTGTGACCATCTTCCTTATTTTGCCAGCGTATTTGACGCCGAACTGCAGGGACTCTTATTCGGCTTACTGATTGCCAAAAACTCCAACAAAAAATTCGTTATATGTACTGATAGCTTATCCGTATTCAATGCTGTGAAAACCATACACGATGACGAAGACCCTATATATCATATACAACAAATGCTTATAAGTCTTTCACCGAATATAAAGCTGATGTAGGTTCCCGGCCAAGCTGGTATCACCGGCAACGAGTATGCCGACAAAGCAGCGAAACATGCATTAAAATCATGCTTTCACCTTCACATGCCATTCGGGTCGAAATCTATTAAAAACATATATTCCATTGCATTGAAATCTCGTTTTATTTAAAACTGGTCTAAGTATCAACACAAATATAAGGAAGTAAATCCTAATGGGCATGGGATAATTCTGCCCTCAAATACATCAACATGGATGAACAAATGTTTTGTACGCCTTCGGCTGGGACATTCTCTTATAACCCACGAGCATCTTTTAAAAGCCACAAGCCAACCCTCATGTATGTTCTGCAACGATTCCGAGCTAACCATCAACCATATCTTGCTTCACTGTTCTGCTCTGCTCTCCATTCGCGCTCAATGCTTTGAGGACAAAAGCCCAATCAACTTACAATTCCAACCCTTCAGAAAACAATGTAAAAACTATCTTCAACTTCCTAAAAAACGCTAACATTGCCCATCTAATTTAAAATAATATTTTAATTTCATATACTGACTAAGTAGTATGGAGCCGGAAGTATTTTCTTAATTTTATATAATATTCCCTTATGCCAGACTCGATCAAAAGCTTGCTGTATGTCTAGGAAAACTGCTGTGCAGTACTTTTTACTTTCCAGAGCCTCTGTAATATGATTGATAATTTGGTGACATTGCTCTACTGTTCCACGACCTCTTCGAAACCCGAACTGGTGGTTCCGGTATTATATTGTTCTTCTCCAGTACTGGCAACATTCTTCTAAGAAGTATTCTTTCAAATACTTTAGAGAATGTTACCAGCAAACTTATCGGTCGGTATGATGACGAGATGTTTTCAGGTTTATTGGGCTTCTGTATCATAATAACTTCTGCGCATTTCCACTGCGTTGGGTAATGGTCTAGTCTTAGCATTGCGTTGTATATATGCGTTAATAGTTGAATAGACTTTTGGGGCAGGGTTTTTAAAGTTTTTCCATCTATTTTGTCATATCCTGGTGATTTTTTGCTATTAGTGTTTTTAATCTCTAGTTCTACATCTATTGTGCTAATATGGCAAGATTGGAAGACTCATTTGGCATGGAGCATCTAAGAAGCTTGAAATTTCTTCATCGATTCTATCACCATCAGGATTAGGTTGGAACACTGTATAGAGGTGTTGCGCAAATGCCTCCACTTTATCTTCATTAGTCCGGCACCAAACTCCATTGTTGTCTTTAATAGCAACATTTATTTTAGTAGGTCGCTTTAGATATCGCGTAGCTCTCCAAAGGGTGTATTCAAAATCATGTGTAAAGGGATCAAGATTTTTTAGGAACTCAGCAGTTGATTCGTTTCTTAATTCAGCAAGTCGTTTCTTTAGCTCGTTTCTAGCCTTGTTTAGCACTGTTTTGTCCTCAGGACTTCCATACTACTTATTACTAAAATCGTATTTAACCAACCGGAAATTTTATGTTGTAAATCAAGGCGTAACATCTAACATATACTCCATAAATGCTGGTGTGCCGCAGGGCAGCGTGCTGGGCCCGGTATTGTATACAATATTCACTGCTGATTTGCCCGTGATGGCAGATGTAAACATTGCCACGTATGCTGACGATACAGCTATAATTGCAACATCTCTGACACCAGGAGACGCGTCACTGAGTATACAGAAAGAGCTTAATGAAATAGAGAAATGGTTGCACAAATGGAAAATTAGAGTTAACCCCCAAAAATCTACGCATGTAACTTTCACTCTTAGAAGAGAAGACTGTCCTCCTGTTAATCTTTGTGGGACTCAAATACCACAAAATACGACAGTGAAATATCTTGGTGTACACCTCTATAGGATGTTGACCTGGAGACCGCATATAAATGCCAAAGTGAAGCAACTGAATCAAAAAACAAAAAAAATGTATTGGCTTTTTAGAAAAAAATCACAACTAAGCCTAGAAAATAAAGTAAGAATCTATAAAGCTATCCTTAAACCGGTTTGGACTTATGCATTACAACTCTTGGGAACAGCAAGTCACTCCAATGTGGAAATAGTTCAACGCTATCAGTCAAAAACATTAAGACTCATAACAGGTTCTCCTTGGTTTGTTAAAAATGAGGAAATACATAAAGACCTCAATATACCTTATGTTAAAGAAGAGATAATAAAATATAGCAAAAAGTATGTTATTTGACTCGACAAGCATTGTAATACTTTAGTCATAAATCTCCTAGATATTAGCCAAAGTACACGAAGACTGAAACGAGTCCATATATTAGATTTACCAGATAAATAGTATAAATGATCCTAACATAAAATAGCATACACATATAATGGTTAGTCTCAGTGGAGACTAAACCATTCCTGTTAAGTACCTAGGTTAAGATTACAAAATTATACCATTTGCTTATTGTCGTAAAGATAGATTGCAAATAAAAGTATACAAAAACAAAAAAAAAAAAATATACTGACTAAGCCGATAGCCCTGGTAGCTAGTGTTAAAATATTAATTTGTAATTTTAATTATAATTAATAAAAATAATAATAATAATAATTAAATTGGTGTAAAAAGCTTTAAGAAGGCATTTTTCCGCTATATGTAGCTGTGCACGAAGAGTGCACTGAAATGTTAGTATATTGGTGTCAAGTGAAAGAGCTCTAAGGAAGTTTATTTTTGAAAATATTTTTGAAGTGGATTGCCATATTTTTGAAAAATTAAAAGCAATTTATAGATAATATTAATAAACTGAAACAATAAACTGCCGTCTGCGTAAAAAGTAAATAATAAATAAATTAATAAAATACATTAACTATTGCAATATTGGAGTGAAACGAAAAATGTTTTTAGAAAAGCAAAGATTCGAAAATATTTTAAAGAGTATTGCCAGCTGCTTCAAAAACTGATTGTAAAGAAATTATAACTTATATGCAAAACTCGAAGATGGTACTATGGCTCAATGTTACATTGATTTATGTGAATTCAAAAGTACAAAACAAATGCAAACTCTTAGTTGCATTTCAATTTCTTCAAATATTGCAAATTCTATTTCTTGCGACTAATTTATTTGAAAAATAACAAAACAAATATCACTGTGATGTATGCATTTGACGAATGAACTCTAAATTTCATATCGCCTATACGGTGCAGCCATAGCCGAGTGGGTAGGGTGTGCGCGCTTCATTCAGTGGGTACCAGGTTCGAATCCAGCTCGGAGCGGTCGCCCCTCGGCAGGCAATGGCAAACCTTCGAGTGTATTTCTGCCATGAAATAAAACTTCTCACAAAAAACATTCGCCGTTCGGAGTCGGCGTAAAACTGTAGGTCCCTCAATTTGTGTTACAACATCAAGACGCACACCACAAATTGTAGGAGAAGTTCGGCCAAAATCGCTTAAGCGTTTATAGCGCCAATTAGTAAGTAAATATACGGCGCAGAAAAAATATTATCATTTTGTTGAATAAATAAAGTGTTACTAGTTCATATTTTCCACCTATAGCTCTACACAAGCTTTCTCTTGTATGTAACATCTTGAACTTAGTAATTTTAATCAGGCACCTTGGTGGAATTAATCTCGAAGTTTTATCAGATGAAACTCAAATGGATGTAACGAAACTAACACCATAATTTACAAGGCATTATTTACAACTCTTAACCCTGCTGTTAGGTTAAGACCATTTGGTCCAATTTTTTTTTTGTTTTCTTTGTAACTTTGGAACGGTGATATATACTGTCTAAATTTTTCAGCTCAGGTGGTCTTTTTATAAAACAATATTATGTGCGAAAATTTAATTCTCTGACTTAAAACTGGACTAAGATAAATTGAAAATTACGAATCTTAGGTTAAGGGACCATTTGGTCCATAGTATATTTTCTTTGATTTTTTTTACATTCATTTTCCAAAAATAAGTATTTATTAGTTTGTTCGATATTTTTTGGCACTACATGATGAGCAAAAAAATGTTTTTCGGTTGGTTTTGCAAATAAACGCACTGCACATGGAGCATTTTACATCAGACTTAGACTTGCAGCAACTACAAATTCCTCGCTTTCGAGCTCCTGAACTAGAAGCATTTTTAGAGCCAGAGTTGAGTAAATAATAAAATAATAATATTTAGCAAGTATTGAACCAAACTAAATATAAAGACTAAGATTAAATTGTTATTTTGTATGAAAACTGCAGTATGGACCAAATGGTTCTCTAACCTAAGATTCGTAAGTTTTTTTTAACCTAACAGCAGGGTTAAAATGGTAACACTCTACTTTCTATTAAATTCTAAACGCAAATGCGAGAGAAGTAATACGAAATTTAAATATGTATGTAGATAATAAAATTCCTAAGCAACCAAATACTCGGTTAATATATTCACAACAAAGTTGCCTTAACTGCGATTGCAAGAGTTGGCCGTTGTGGCAAATTTCTATACCACGCAATAAACTCTAGCAGCTAAAGCCGAAAACTTTTTGGTAAACTACATTAGTGATACAAAAAGGCGGAAAGGTTGGTCCGTGCTGGCGGTGGCGGTTGGCCGTTAGCAGACATGATGCTGAGGCTGATGGCAGAAACTTAATTACGAAATAAATTAGTTTTCGGCTAAAGTGTACGTGAATCCATTTGAGAGCGGAAGGGCCGCACAATCATCAAGCACCAACAATCAAGCAAAGCAATGAAATGAGCAGTATGTTGCAAATATGCGAGTTGCCTGCAAAATGTCCAATGCGACAACAGTTAAATGCCAAAGAACACTGCGTCCTAGTCAACAAATGCGGCAAATGCGACAATTTTGAGTGAGAAAGTTATTATTTTTTAATGTTCTTTTTTCGTACATACATTTTTTTTTTTTTTTTTAAATAATGTAGAAAATATGTCAGCTTTATGCTAATATGGCGCCCCCGCACACGAAATGTTCATAACAACAAAGTATGTACACAAAAAAGCGGCAAATTCAGAATTTGAAATTAAAAATGGAAACAGATAGCGAAATGCTTAAAGGAATACAAGATTTCACAAACACAAGTAGATAAAAAAATGTTGCATGTTCAGAAATTTTAAGAGTGGCAACTGTACTGAAAGCAGTATGCTAAATGACTTCGAATCAAATTCGAGTCCAACTCATCCTAGGCAACGTTTTGTTTCCAACGGCTACCTTCTTTGACCTGCCAGTGAATTCGCTATCGGACGAAAAGAACAGCTGGCACAACACAGATACGAGTCATTGGTAAACCGTTAGAATGACTTCACACAAAAACTTTAATTAGTTTTTATTATTTTTCTATTTCACGAAAAAAATTATATAATTGAACTCATTTTTACATGTAGTAAAAAAAGGTTTTTAGGAGAATACGGATAAATATTATTATTCACAAGTCCATATGTATTTATATAAAATATAAACTAAAATGTATGATTTAATTTACGTGACTTATTGAACTCATCTCTTGATATAGTTCAAGACACTTTAACCTCATTAAATGTGAATATTAATAAAGGGTCTTGCAATAGGGACGCTACAAAAGTAGATCGATAGTGACAGCAACCGACGCCATATTTTTCCCCGCTCTTTTCACATTTCTCTTCAGTAAGGTTTGCCATTTCATCATGGAAAGATATACAATCCAACAACGAGTCGAAATTATTAAAATTTATTACCGAAATTCGGAGTTAATGGCCTCAACTTTAAGAGCGCTACGTCCAATTTATGGTCGTCGTCATTTCTGGCTGAATGGCTTCGTCAATTAGCAAAATATGCGTTAAGTATGCGAGTCAATATTGCATCCCGAAATTACGGTTTGGTGCGGTTTATGGGCCGGCGGCGTCATTGGGCCGTACTTCTTCCGTGATGATCAAGAGCGGCACGTTACTGTGAATGGGAATCGCTACCGCTCAATGGTAACCGAATATTTTTGGCCCGAATTGGATGATATGGAATTGGACAATACGTGGTTCCAACAGGACGGCACCACAAGCCACACAACGAATGTCACAATCGATTTATTGAAAACCAAGTTTGGTGAACGTGTTATCTCACGAAATGGCCCAGTCAATTGGCCGCCTCGGTCGTGCGATTTGACGCCGTTAGACTATTTCCTGTGGGGCTACGTCAAGTCTATGATCTATGCCAACAAGCCAGCGACGATTGATGAACTTCGTACGAATATCAAACGTGAAATTGCAGCAGTTATGGTTGAAAACCATCGAAAATTGGGTTCAGCGTCTGAACTTCTGCAAGCGTGCCCGTGATGCCCATGCAATAAAAATTGAGTTCCATACATAATGGCATCGAATGTACTTTCACAGGAATAAAGAGTTTAATTCATATCCCAAACCGTTTCTGTTTTATACTAACCTGTTCATTTTACAGTTGAAGTGTATTGCAAATATGCCGAAAAAGGTTGAACTTCGGCAATGGGATACAGTGAATATGCGAAAGGCCATAGCTGAAGTGAAAAGAGGAGAAATGGGAATACTATTGGCCTCTAAAACAAGTTCCACACACCACACTTCAGCGAATGGCTAGAAGCGAGGAGCCGGCAGAGGAGCTGCTTTCCAGAAAATTAGGCAGAAAACCTGTGTTCAGCGCAGAAATTGAAAGCGAGCTTGTCAAATATTCTTTGGAGATGGAATCTCGCTTTTGGGGACTAAGTAGATTGGACTTGCGATCCCTTGCATTTCAAGTGGCACTTAAAAACAATATTCCTAACAAGTTCAATGTGTTAGCAAAATATGCAGGCAGAGACTGGTTGAATGGGTTTTGCAAACGCCATAGTAAAACTTTAAGCTAACGTACACCAACTGGCACTTCTTTTGACATGGCAAAATCATTCATATGTCAAAACGCTGCTGCCTTTTTTAGTTTACTTGAAAATGAGTATACAAAATATAATTTTTCAGCAAACCATATTTTTTTTTCTTCAATTTAATTTTATTTGATTTGTTGTTTATGATAGATACGTAATAAAGCATCGAAAATATTTAATGGTCAATTTTTTCAAAACATCCATTTCACCCTTATTGATCATGTATTGGGCGGGTATATGATATGGTATAGTATACCATATTAGACTGACCATGTATACCATATTACCCGCGCGTTTTTCCTGATGCCAGTTTCTGACTTCTTTCAGATTTCTCAGCACACATTCCCTACCATATAATATAATGCATTTTCCGTCAAGGGCTATACATGTGAATATTAAAATACTAGATGCAATTCAGTTTTGAAGGTTTCTCACGTATCCTTTTATAGTTATAATCAAAATACAAATTGGTATACCATATTGCCCACCCTTACTCTACTAGAACAAAGGTTTTCTATAATTTTTGATGTTACTCACTCCGACTAATATTTGAACCCGGGACACACCGAATGAAACACGTACCTATGCCATACCGTTTGCTTAAAATTTTTGCTCAGCTATCAGTATTGAGGGCGCTTTTGATATCTAACATTACAACTGTTAAATATTTCATCGCTGGCCCCCCAGCCGTCGCCTTACATTTATATATTTTCGTGCTACCGAAAGCCATACGGGTTAGCCGAAATGTCACCTTTGTCATGGACTCTAAGTGGTTTGATAATAGTAGGCTTAATTACATATGTATGTATAGGTGTGTATTTATAAAAGTGGCTAAATATATTTTGAAATTTTAAGACGCAGCTTTCACGACGAACAACGTCTTCCCGCTGTTGACACACTTCTTCTCAACGCGCCTATGCAAGATGAGCTCCCCACGACATAGCGGAAGGAGAAGATGTCAACCAAACACGCCTTCAACAGGGCACGAGAAACGTGCTGATTTGTAAATCTATTTGCATTGGTGGGTGCTACAGACAGACAGATAGGCATTTTAGCGATTCAGCGGACACATGTTGTTTGCTCGTCTATGCGATGTACACTCGGTTGGTTGGCTTGTTTGTTGGGCAAAGTCTGCGAATTGGTTTGATGAGTTTGTGGCAGCGTGACAATGTTGGCTTTCATGCTGTGTGGATGATTCACTGGTTATGGGGAGGGGTTGGTGCCACTTAACGCCACAGCCGTTAAGATGAATATAAGTATGTATATACATATATAAGCCAAGCATAATTGGAAGCTGTAGCGAAGTCAATATAATGGTAGCGGGCTGTTAATTATAAAGAACATCAGCGACACCAAAAAGTCATTGACTCGTTGAGTTATGGTAATAGCGTTTCCGTTTGGCACACCAACAGAGGCGGGCAAATGAAAAAAAAAACCCAATTGATGCTACGAGAACTATGAATATATATATAAATAAATATATATAGACATCCAACAATATATATACTTATGTTTGTATGTACATGCATATTACTATTAATATAAAGTATGACAATGGTAAGAAGAAAGCAAAGGCGAATGCTTGAAGCGACAGTGAGTTAGCAGGACAGCACTCAAACTGTAGAGCATTTCCCCTTCTTCAGCACAAGTTAGGCCCCCCGCTGACAGCATTGTAGATGGGTACAATATGTAGATAGGTAATCAAATAATTTTGTATATCAGGGGAGCGCACAGAAAAATTTTTTTTACGCTAACTTAGTAAAAAAAAAAGGTAAATTAGTACCAAGAATGTACACCATTTATAAGATTTTTGGGTCGGGTTTTAACCTCAAGCCTCAAACTTAACCCCCTCCTGCCTCTCTTTTGCATGCGCCAATAATGTCTATCATATTATATAATTGACTCTGGTTTTACGTAGCACCACACTCTTATACACAAGCGCATGCACATACATGTGTAAGTCCTTACACAAGTCGCCCTATATCTCTCTATAATTTTGTCCATTTGTTTGTGACGTGCTTTTGTGCAAACTACTACGATTTGGCACTCACTCAAGTGCTTGTGGCATGTTACCCATCAAAACGTATGTGAGATGCATATATACATACGCGCATATAAATGTATGTACATTAGAGTGTCGTATAATACAATACAAATTTTATTGTGCGAAATTTAATAAAATTCACATTTATTTTATTTTTAAACTAAATAATACATGTAATAATATTAATCATAAATCTAGCATCGTTAGAGCGATAGGTATTGCGACTTCACATAGAATGTTTTGGGGCATCTATCTCATCAACCTCCTTACATAGTTTTCATTCTGTTTCTATATAGGAAGTCCTGTGCTGTTTATGTGCGAATGCAATCCAATCTGATAGGTGAGGTCAGCCTGCTCACTTGGTTTACATCGCCTCTACAAAAGGGGAAGCTGAAAGCCTTTACCAGCCAAAGCTCATCCATCGCCACCTTGTACCATCCTCTTGGGTGTTGACCACCCGAGACCACAAAAGGGTTGAGGTTCCAAGAATCTGGTGTGTTGTCCTTTCCTTTTCAGCTCATTTAGGTCCCTTGCGCAAATTATCACGAGCTAAAATTGGAGCTTTCCATAGTAATTGTGATGTTTCCGGCAAATACCCTATGTTCCCAGAAAAAAGTCGCCCGTTTATTCCACCAATTTGAATATTTCACTTTGCTAAACAGATTTTTAAAAGGCTTCAACAAGTATTCTTTCCGCTTCGCCCTGCTACCAACAACTGAACATCAGGAATGTAGGTAAATGCAACAACGATTTCCTGCATTCCATCTACCGTTGATATTTACAATAAATTCGCTGAAAGATCCACGAAAAATAAATCAGTGATAGCAGTGTGATTAACTGTTCTGTCTACCAGGTGAGCTGCACTTGGCATACCCTCAGACAGTCACCACCAAACCCACCTGAGCCGCTCAGTTCTCTAATTTGGCCTGCTCTTATCCAGAGCTCTTGGAGTAGGCCAATAGCGAACTTCTGCTCGCTTGCTAAAATGCAGGCTGCAGCAGATTCCGCTTTCGCATGGTGGTCGTCGAAGAACTCGGCGGATTGAACTCTTTCTTGTCCCACCAGATCTACCACTCCCTCGCAACCCTTACAGGTCCTAATCACCTGCTCAGACATGCCCGGCCGTATGCTGTTCGGCGATCTATTATTATGCGCTTCGCCTAACACAGTGGTGGTGACCTACCGCGGCTTTACTGGTAGGCTCACTTAACCAACTCAAAGCTTCAACAGCTTCTTTCGCAACCAAAAACTAGTACAAAAAACACTTTTGAAACGAGCTGCTACTCATTGATCAAATATTTGTAAACTAGTGCAATAAACCCAGATCGGAGTCAGCCTTTGCATCCGCCTTCTTAGCCTCTACCCGACTCGTAGTAGCCTCTGCCTCCTTTGAAATTTGACGCCGTTAGACTATTTCCTGTGGGGCTACGTCAAGTCTATGGTCTAAGCCAACAAGCCAGCGACGATTGATGAACTTCGTACGAATATCGAACGTGAAATTGCAGCAGTATCGGCCGATTTATGCTTGAAAACCGTCGAAAATTCGGTTCATCGTCTGGACTTCTGCAAGCGTGCCCGTGGTGCCCATGCAATAGAAATCGAGTTCCATACATAATGGCATCGAATTTACTTTCACAGGAATAAAGAATTTAATTCATATCCCAAACCAATTTTGTTTTATTTAAAAAAACTTTTGTAGCGTTCCTATTGCAAGACCCGATAATAGCTGCCTTCAAAATTAATTTAAAATCTTTCATATTAAAGGTAAAAAAATTAAGTGGCATCTTTTACATGATGCAAAAAGGATAATTGGCAACATAAAAATTTCGTTTAAACTAGCTATGTACTCTTCTTGCAGTTGATACCAAGATATTCATATTTTATGTGAACTTTTACCTGCTTACTATAATTTAAAACGTTTTGGAAAAAGTCTTTCTAGGCTGGTAAAAAGCTAAATCAATGATTTATTGAGATCTACGATTGTATACATAAGTAAAATTACAAAACGAGCGCACTCCTGAAATCTGATACTGATAACTTTAGCTGACACGACTTGCAGTCGTCTTAATTGCATAAAATGTGATTTAAATAACTTTAACTATAAAGCGAATAAAATGAGAGCATATGCTTTAAAACGACAACGTTGGTTTGTTTGTCCACTCTAATGTGTATACCTAGATACATAGAGATACATATTGAGTGTGTTGGGTATATGGAGCGCAGTCCAACCAAAGACAAGCCAAATAATCGAGCTGGCAAATAGGCAGAAAAACCAATAAACGTAGATAAAAGCAGTCCGACATATCGAGAACAATCTCTGTATGTACATACCGATCTACATTGAGGTAATGGGAGACCAACTGTTTGTTATACGTACGAACAGATAGTGACAGAATATTGCTGCAATGGGACGCCACAGCTAGTAAAACAACAATAATAACTACAACCAAGACCACCTAATGATAAAATGAACAACAATAATAAACCTGCTTACAGAGTGTTGCTTTTGTCATTGCTGGCTACGAGACTAAACCTCAACAAAACAGCAGCAGCATCAACATAATCTACCAAACCGCACAGGATAGGAAAAGTAAGTTCCTATACACACATACATACATATGTACATATGTAAGTATGTACCATCATCAACAGCAGTTACAACAGCGAAAATGACAACCATCTGATTATGAATGGATAGTTGGATTGGATATTACCGAAATTAGTGAATACACACATGCGTTATGGTTGCATACCTAAATATGTACATATGTACACATTTACATAGCTTAGCTTTTGTGGTCATTTGTGAATCTGTCAAAGGCATATATCTTACCGAATTAGTGGCAATATAGCGCGCATATGGTGTTGACAGTGCAGCAAGTGGTCAAATGGTGAAATGACGCGGCTGATGTGCGTACCGGTGTAGGGACGAACTCGCATTGAAAGTTCTGCCAAATTCCGTGTTTATAGCAGCTTTAGTGTGGAAGTTATAAAGCGAGACATTATAACTGAACAATCAATTAAAAGCTACATTTGTTCACAATTAATGTTACTTTTTGGGTTTAATTTTCCGGTAACGATTAAGCGGGCGCAAATTGTTTAGATCTGGCAACGCAAAGTCAATTGTGCACACTTTGGTTAAAGCCCGGAATAACGATACTGTATTTATTGCTCATCATTAATTTATGAGGTAAAATTAGGTATTTTATGATAAATCAAGAATGAAATCAGGAACAAATAGTTTCGGTTCTAAATTGTATCGATAATAATCGAAAAGTTACGAAAATAATTACTCTAAGTTGTGGTGTGTCCGGTATTTTAGCCATACTTGCGAACGCCAAGAAAATGCTTGCAAATTATATACGTTTATTGTGAAAATCATGGTTCATTTTACTCATCGCTACATCCGTTCAGTGACGGGGCTAATTTTAAGCTCAATGAGCTTGTCAATAAGCAAAATTACCGCGAAGAGAATTCACGAGAGATTCACGAAGCAGCATTACCAGGACGGCAGGTTTGAGGTCCTAACCTCTAGAGAGGTTTTAAAGTCACAGTCTCTTACGTAACATAAATAAAGTTATCGGTTGGTGTTCTCAAACCCCGTACATACTGTAAGGCTTTTGAAAAGCCAAATATAGACCTTCATTACTTAAACCTGCAACAGCTTTGTAATGAGAAACTCTATCTCTACATCCGCCGAAACAGGCAGCATTTTGGCAAATAGAATTTTTGAACTGTCTACGACTACAATGAACTCAGTGAACTCGTATAATAAAGGAATATTTCTGAATAAACTAATAACTGAAAGCTTCAATTGCAAAAGCCAACTTCAAATTAAAATTTGTACTATAATAAACGGACTTTATAAATATACGGCATCGCGGCCTAGAAATTGGAAGTTCCACCAGTTTGTGTACATAACAAGAGTATTGGACGAATTTTTCTGTTACATCAACAATTCTTGAATTTACTATATTTTTATTCACATCCTTAGAGCAATGGGTTTCATTGAAGAACTTATTCCATTTGCTAAAATAAGAACAAATCCTAAATTATTGGCCTATGGATGTTTGGTACAACAACAAATGGTAGGAGGGCTGCCAAGCATCGACCCAAAATATATAACGCCATATTAGGTTCATTGGTTTGTTCAATAAAATCGCCTCCAGCGGCGATAACAGCATCAATCCTCTCCTGGAAACTCTTGCATTCCCGGTTCAAATGTTGCTCCGCGAAATTCGTCTTTATTCTGTTAATATTGCTCCGAAAGGTAATATTGCTCCACAACATCGAATACGAAGTAATTGAAGGCATTTAGATTTCAACTGCTGGGTGGCCATATTTTTGGAGTATGTGGCCGTGCAAATTCTCGGAGATACATTATTTCATCGTCACGGTCATGTTAAGTATTTTATGAACAAAAACAAAACAAAAATAACAATTGCGGCCTCCATACCCGAGTGTGTATCGAGTGAATCCGAAACAACCTCATTAAACTCTACCAAATTTCTTACACTTTTCAACTCAGTAGACACAAGTTCGAAAATCATGGAAGTCAGAGAAAACCCACTTACTCCCCTATAATAACAGTAATTTACAAACGTGAAAAATAAACGATATTTTAAAAGCTAATTTCTCACATTTTATATACAGGCTTACATTCAAGGAAAAAATTCTTAGTTTGTACATTTTTTCGGAGATGGGCTTGGCAGCGCTTAATTTAAAGGAAGCAGGTCTATTTCTGAAACCACTTTGTCAAACTCTACCAAATTGGCTACATACTTGCATTTCCACTTAGTAAGTACAAATTTTAAAATTTAATATTATTTGAGGTCCTCCCATATAACTAAATGTACAAAACATAAAAAAAAAAAAAAATTTTAATTAAGCTATTATATTGAAGTGAAGACTGTGAATTGCGCAGCCTGAAGTTATTTTATTGAAATATATATTTATTTTCAATGTGAACACACTGAACGTTTAAGTAATTTTAAGTTATTTAGTTAAGTGATAATTATAAGATCCGAATGTGCATATACATATGTGGCCATAAGTTATTTTGCCGAATTCAATATTTTTCTGAAACACTTAAACTAAAATCATAGTTTTTCAAACTAGATTTTACACTTATATTTATATTTTTCGCTTGAGTCGTCTTAACCTACTATTCCATATGACCACAGAAATAATGTAGCAACTTAGTTCGAATTTGATTAGGAACTACATGAAATTTGGTTGACATTTCATACGCTTGCATTTCTACTCATTGGTATTTTATAAAAAAAATAGATAGATAAGTGCGTAAGTTTTGGAAAACGGACATGGAAACTTAACGTTTGGTCGCCCTTGATAGACCCTACCGATTCGGCGACCATTTTTCGAAACTTTAATTTTCATAAATTAATCATATTTCCGTCCGCTGTTGTTCTTTTAATAACAGCAAAGGTTATGAGTCTAAGGTTAAAAAAAATCATACTGATTTATTTGTGTTTTTATTTAAATAAATAAAAGTAATTTAAGATTTTAAAAGGATGCACTCAATGCACTTAATTTCTTTATTTTAGAGTTAGAGTAGTCTTTTACTTTATAATAGGAAAAATTTCCTCAGTATGAGAACTTTTCCCTTAATTCAGATTCTCCCTGCAAATATGGTGTCATAAATTTCAGGAAGAAAATTTGCTTATATCAGTAATATTTTCTTTAAATAATTTTGAATTTTGCCAGTGTTTTTAAACCAAAACAGTAACGCGCCATTATTTGACACTCAAATAGAAAAAAAAAACAAAATTTATATTGAAATTTCTTAACATAAAATATATGTAAGGAGGTATTATCTTCATTAAGCCATATGCGTTTTTATTAAAATATATGTATGTATGTGCATACCATTTTAAAATAATAAAAATTAAATATAAAATCTTCAAAAATATAAATCAAATAGAAATTCAAGCGTTTCATTCCTTTTTGGGAATTTTCATTCTCACAAGACGAGTGAAACAAAACTATCAATTTCCTCCACAGTAATAAAAAAAATCCTCCTGGCAAGTTAGTTTTTCCAAAAGACCAAAAAATAGTTCTGCTCATTTTTTTAGGTAACCATGTCCTTGGAGGCATTTCAAGGAAATTTTTCCTTAGCATAAGTTATTTTTCCTAGCGCCAAGGAATGTTTTTATATTAACTGATTTGAATGCATACAACAAGTGTTGTAGATAAAAATATTCGCCAGGTATTCAAAATTTGTATTTGCTCAGACTAAAACTCTTATTTTATTTTTTTTTTTAATTAAAACTTTATTACTATCCTACAATGATTAAAGGAACGACATATTTTTCTTGGTTCTATGCATTTTTTTTACAATCTTAAGTGCTTTATTTAAAGTATTATCATTTTTCTTTGCCAAGAATACATTTTAACATTTCTATTGTTTTCGAGAACTCACAATAGAAATGTGTTGTATGGCAAAATGAGGCTTGAAACTTTAATAACACTTATTATTTGCAATACACAATAAAATAAAGACGAGCAAAAATATAATAAAACATAAACAATGGCAACAGCCTTTATTTCATATATCAAGTTTCTATTACAGATGTGGCTACTCACCTGCAGCCAGCCACTCACATTCTACTCGTAAGTAAAAATATGATGAAATCAAGCGTAGGAGTATGCTTGAATGTGTAAGCAAATAAACATTTGTATACTTGTGCTGAAAACCTACAATTACGTTTCATAGTCGCGTCCAGTGTTGCTGCGAAATTGAAAAAACATGTAAGGCCCAAATATTCAAAACGGGAATAAATATATCATTTTATTTAATATTAAGTGGCTTTCAAAGAAGCAATTGCAAAATATTTCAGTCTAAAACTGATGACTTTCAAAATGCTGGAAAGTAATTAATGAAATGGCGAAAATGACGGAAAGGAAGGCCTTTGTGTTCACTTAAGTCCAAAAAAAATTATAAAAAAATTGCAATAAAGTGTGAAATATATTCACCGGGTTACTTTTTATTCTGCCGTATTGGCCTGCAATTTTGTAAAAAGTTTTGCGGGTGTATTACAGATATCCCAAAATACATTTGTCTCAATGCAAGTAACATTGAAAAAAATTTATTCTCTTCAAGTAAATAAAAATTACTAGCATTCTTTAATTATTTAAATAAAAAAAAACAACAAAGCACGAAAAACCAATCACACTTAAAATTAGTTTCAAAACTGTTATATGAATAATTCAATATGATTCTTATACAAATAGTTTTGACAATCAGGATCGTCAAAATTCTAGGCAAATAGATATAGTTTTAGGCAAAAAATATTCATTTTATAAATGTCCGATAGCTGTTCAGTAGAATAATTTTCTCCGTTGCCAATAAGAGTTGTTTTTCAACGCATATTTTTATCGTTCCCAATGAAATTAACTTCTTATGTAGCGTAGTTATTGACAAATGTTTGTTTTGAAGTTGTCTGTTAAAAGTGATTTCATTTTTACCCTTATCTGTTTCTTTATTTTCATTGTATCTTTACCTTTTTTATCTTTATCTTCGCCTCCACTTACGTTTTTCTCAGCTGAGATAATGAAAATTATACCTGTTGGACAGTTACCAACTTAAAAAATAACCGGTAGACAATAACTGTTGTCAACCAATGTAAAACATAAACATTAGAAAAGAACTCTTATTGGCTGCGGCAAAAATATTTATCTTGGAAACAGTAACCAGATAATGTAAAAAAAAATTGTTAGGATCCAGGCGAATTCATACAAAGTGATAGCATCCCATGAGCTGAATGCTTGTTCTTCTTTCCAAACCCGCTGGGTTGTGTTGTTTACACTAACAAAATACATGAGCAAACTGGGCGAATTCGGTTTTTGACATTTCACACGCAAAGCTACACAAACAAAATACACAGCGGATTCGCCTTATTTACCTTGCTATCACCTTTGGTTAGGATAATATTCTTTTCGGCGACGTACAAAATATTTATCGATTATTAACTGTTATATAGCAACGGTTTTCCGATAAAACTTATAACTGTTATGTTCCTGCTATCAACAGTTGGGTGAATAAAAAGACCATCTTAACGTATAATTCATGAAAATCCAACTCAAATTAAAATCTAACTCGTATTCCGAGCCTTATACTTTTTATTGTTTTTTTTTTATATTTTGCTACGCACAAATTAAATATGTTCCAAAAGGGAAGTGAAAGTTAAATTTGTCGCTATTATCATAATATTAAAATAGTAAAAACCACTTTTTAGACCGGCAAACATGCATTATTCAATCACTATTTATTAGGGCAAATGAGTACAATAATATATTAAAATCTTTTATAGTACAACAAATTTCAGGGTCACAATATCAAGGCATAACACATCTTAAAATAAGGTAATAAGCAGTACATATGTAAAGGGTGGTTAAATTTTAAGGGCCGATGTTGATTTTGAATAACACACAAATTATTTTGGAAATTATTATAATTTCTTTTTATTATGATAAAATGGTGTGGTTCAATTACGTGTGGAACAAAATATCGGCCAAATGTCCGCCGCGACCTCGGCGGCACACCTCCATTCGATGGTCCAAATTTTCGATGACGCTGAGGCATAATTGAGGTTCTATGCCGTTAATGTGACGAATTATCTCATCCTTTAACTCTTGAATTGTCGCTGGCTTATCGACGTACACATTTTCTTTCAAATAACCCTAAAGAAAGTAGTCCAACGGTGTCGAATCACATTATTTTGGTGGCCAATTGGCATCGCCACCACCTGAGATAACACGACCACTGAATTTGTCGCGCAAAAGAGCCATTGTTTCGCTGTGTGACAAGTGGCACCATCCTGTTGAAACCACATATCGTTCACATCCATATTTTCCAATTCGGGCCATAAAAAGTTCGTTATCATCTCACGATAGCGAACACCATTCACAGTAACTGCCTGACCGGCCTCATTTTGGAAAAAATACGGCCCGATGATGCCGCCCGCCCATAAACCGCACCAAACAGTCACTCTTTGTGGGTGCTCTGGTTTTTCGGCAATCACTCTTGGATTATCATTCGCCCAAATGCGGCAATTCTGCTTATTGACGAATCCACTGAGGTGGAAATGGGCCTCATCACTGAAGATAATATGCACGATATGCATTTTGATTTGAACGCCCATTTTCATAATAAGCCTGAATAACTTTCACACGTTGCTCGATTGCGTACCTTTCACTGTTCAAATTGGGTTAGTCCGAAATTGAGAAATGTCAAATGAAATGCAGAAAAAAATTTGACGTTTAGGTGTGGTTCACATTCAACATCGGCCCTTAAAATTTAACCACCCTTTACTTAAATAAGCAATAATACTTATAAATTAAACGACAGGTTTGAAATAGTTACCTTAGCAATATCAAGTTAACAATTTTATAACAAAGAAATTAGTTACAAAAATATGAATAAATTAGGACTATAATGGAAGATGGTATAACTATTAAAGGCTGAGTACTGAGATGTAGATTGTCTAAAGTCGTTTTTGTTTATCTGCTTTCTAATATTGGCAGGGATAGAGTTTCAAATGCGGATAACTGAGGAACTATAAAGTCTAATATGCGGGCAAATTTGGTTAAACACAACTTATCAAAGAAATAGTTAGGAGATTTCTAAGTGATAACCTTATATAAAAATATTTAATTGTTGGCCTTATCTCTTATCTTACCTCTGAGATCCCACAGCTTAAAAGTCGGTGCTTCGATGGCGAAATACGTTCAAATCTTGATAAGCCGTATACATAACGCCTCACATTATTAAACAATGTGCCAATCATACGCGCAGAGCTACTATCCAGCTTACTATATATCAGATCAGAAAACATTATCTATCGATGTAAAGCAAGACGACGTCTTGTTTGCAAGGGGGTATATGTAGAATCCAGATTGCCATAGATTCCTCAGTGTGGCATATAGTACCTTGCTTACTACTTTGTTGACATGATCAGTACAAGTGAGACTAGAGGTTATAACAAAACCTAAATTAGTTATTTTGCAAACTATTGTTATAGGTTCATTGTCAATATAAAGCGGAGGTTAGAAATTGAAGTCTTTGGTTTTTTGTTATACATATATTGGTAACACAGAAGATTTAATACAATTTAAATAAAAACCATTGTCACTCGCCCATATTCTCTACAGAATTTCTAAATTTGTATCACTTTTGATCTATGCATATAGTACATATTGTATATCTTGGGTCTAGTAAAAAGAAATTCATTATTTTTCCAATAGATGGATTTAGTAAACTGTATTTCGCATTGTATAAGTACGATCTGGTTATATGTCAATAGAAAGATAAAGTCTCGTACTAAAAAATTGCTTTGTCATTGCTTGAGTCAGTATTTTTCGAGTGGATCAGTTTTGTTTGAGCACTCCTCAAAGATGGACACCAGCATAGAGAAAATACGCCATATTTTACAGTTTTCTTTATTAAAGCCGAAAACACAAGACAGGCGGCTGAAAATGTGAATAGTGCTTACGGTTCCGCGCAATTTGACTTCGTCGATTCCGTTCCGGTAATTTTGTTATCAAAGATGCACCACAAATTATGGAAATCGTCAAGTCCGCCCATCATGTAAGCACAATTTCGATTGCTCAGGAGCTATACATTCCACAAAAATCCGTTTGAAACTATTTCAATAAGGTTGGATGCCGGCTTTGGTCAGTAGGAGAGAAATTGTGTTCTCTCAGAGCGACGCCAGGCCGCACACAACGATAGTGACTCGCCAGATGCTTCGGGAGTTTGATTGGGAGTTTCTTATGCATTCACCCTTACAGTCCGGACCTGGCACCAATTAATTACTACCTGTTCCTATCTATGGCGAATGATTTTGCCTGAATGAAATTTGCCTTATGAGAATATTGTAAAAATCGACTGTTTTTTGCTAATAGCGACGAGGATTTCTATGAGAGTGGCATTATAAAATTACCATCAAAATGGCAACAACTTATAGAATAAAACGCTTCACATCCGGATCATTCTAACTCTGCTAAATAAAACCTTTAGTTTAATGCAAAAATAATGGACTTCTTTTTACTAGATCTAATAGTTAGATCGAAAATGGCAACACTGCCTGCGCCCATGAAATATTTTATAAACATCTACACGCCGCATATTCATATGTACATATGTAGTACACACATTCATGAAAACAAAGATTTGCTGCCAACAATTTTCGCATTGCGCCAGTTCTATTCTATTTTCATTTGGCACAATTTGTTTGAATTAGATGTAGTTGTTGTAGCTATTTAGAACATTGTTTTTGTTATTTCTGCTACAAGCACTACGTTTGAGGTGTTTTATGCCAATGTTAGTGTCGGTTTTTGTTATACAAATGTGTATATCAATCCAGACGTACACATGCAGATGTATATGTAAGTAGATATGTGCATTTATGAATACGCATACATATACATACATACATATATGGTATGTGTGCACATCTGCATATTCATGCACGCGTGTTATAACTAGATGTATGTAGGTAACTATGTACATACATACATATGTATGTATTTGTATGAACAATGGTGTGTGCCTTTGAGTCCTTTCGTGTTTGCGTTGGCATGGCATAGATTTTGTGAATTTTTGAGAAACTTTAAAGTTGATTAGCTCCGTTAGAGAAGCGTTTTATTGCCCTCTGAAGATTTATACTTATGCTTATATAGATGTGTATGTGTACATATGTATGTACATACATATGGACACATAACCTTTTCAGGCAGCAAAACAATCTTGTTTGCCCAATAACCTATTGACCTTAATCTGTGCGTTTTTGTGGCAATTTGTTAAAGTAACACATGCGCACAGCTAAAGTTCATACTATTTGTATTTATATATCATTTTGCATATATACATACATATATGGTTAAGTGTTTGTTCAAATTAGGATTGGCTTGTTACTCGAATTTCCGTAGTGCATTCATCCCATTACATCTATTAAAAACTGGTAGTGTCCATTGAAATTACGCCAATTTGAAATATAATAAAATGTAATTGCAATACTATACCATAATACTATTTCCTCTCTCTCATTTGTCTTTGATAGCACTAGCTTTTTACTTAAATTGATCAAATAAATTATTTTGTACACTAGCGCTCTTCGAGAAGAAGAAATAGTATTTTAACTTTGATCCAAGTTTGCATCAGTAGTGCGACTCACTAACTTATTTTAACGGTATTCGTATGGTTAACTCATCGTAACGAAAATTTTAACGATATTTCTATTCAGCAGCCATTTTTTTAACGATTTTCGCTATCGCCGGATCAGTTGTTGTCGTTTGCTAGTCGATTATCGAAAACTAAACGACAACAAATTTGACGTTTTTAACTCAATCGAGAAAAGAAAAGCTCGTGATTTCAACATAAATAAAAACAAATTTAAAATTCGGTGATTTGTTTTCTTGAAATTAAAAAACGAACATTAAATAATGTCGTTTGAATATTTGGCATATGATTTACAACGAGGTTGACGAAGAAGTCAGAGCTCTAACTGTGAATCGACGTTTACTCCGCGATGTGGGCAATCCCTTTCATTTGAACGCAACTGAACTTCAGAATCTCCAGACTTTACTCAAGACCTAATTTCCCCACTTTACAGGTTTCCTATGGCCCAAGTGGAGCGTCAAGCTGCAAAAAAAAATGTTTGCTTTAGCGTCGACACCTTTTGTGGTAGGCGCTATTGAGTCCATCGATTGTACCCATTTATCAAGAAACATGAAAGAGGCTTATGCCACCCACCATAGCTGCCATTCAATTAATGTGCAAATGGTAAAAGAAACCTTTATCAAAAATTCAAGTATAAAAATAGAAATATAATTTATTTTTAATACATATAAAATACAACACGATTCATAATGGAGCGAATTTCGAAAACGAAAACCATGGCATGGCATTTGGCATTTAGTTTGACCAAGATGTCACACTTTAGTACTTTGAATAAATACAATGAGACAGCTGATAAGTATCGTTAAGAATAAGTTAGTAAATAGCACAAACGTTACTGCAAACGGCAAATATTGTCGAAAAAATTGCGATTGTTGGATCGTTTAAAGTTAGTGAATCGCACAAAGGGACGAGTGTCCATATGTTACTCTGTTTGTATGCAAACTAATGCCTCATATTGAAAAATATCTGGCTAAAATTGTACCTTTATAATATGGTATTGATTTGCCGGAACTACCAAGATCAAATCGCAAACAGTTGCATTTCAACTGATTGTTCACATATTTCTAAAGTAGCTGGAAGCCCATTTTACTTATATCAGAAGGTGTAGAACAAAAATTATTGAAATCGAGTCACAATAACTTCCGATATTTTGTTTTGTTTGAAAATTTGTTTATTTAGACAGATAAAACTTGAACTTGTAAGCTACATATTTGCATATCAATCGCAAAAGGTCTGCTATGAAAATCATCAATATCGGTGTTCTATAAGATAAAGACCCCATCCAACTGGTTGTTCAGATATAGCGTTTCACTTTAAAATGATTCATTGTTTTTATTTTTAAACTTCCAATTTTCCGGTGAAAAGTTGATGTATGTGTATGTATATAAGTTAAACTCGAAGGTTTTTATAACTATCTTGACGCCAGCGCCACCTATTAGAATTTTGTTTAGCCCAATGCACAATAGAAGCCATTCCAATCCTAGAATATGAACTTCAGCTCCACGTGCTCAGTGGTTTTCGAGTCCATAAACTACATAACAACTTGTCGAGGGCACCAAGTTTCGTCATCGGACAAACAACCATGGATTATTCGATTTTTCTTCCTTTTCTGAATATTTAAGTGAACAAAGTCATAATCATAGGCTGAGCACGAGAGCACTCGATTATAGAAATATCTGTTTATTTTTTTTTCAAAGCTGTATCATATCCTCCTCAAAATCTTAGCTTTCATTGAATTGCAACAAATTTATTTCATATTTTATTCATATAGAGAAACAGAAACTCTTCTTAACACAATTTTTATATTTGAATATCCCAGATCTAGAATGTTTTTCAAGCCCTGCTATAATATTGTATTCCAATTGCATCTTCAAATAATTTAAATTTAAAGATGTGGGTTTCTTGGTAAAATGTAAACAAACAGATAAAATTATGTCTTTCAAAGAATGCTTTTAAGAGCATGTGAGAAACAATTTCACATATCTTCTGTTTGATTATTTTGATTCCATTTGAATTTTTTTAGAAATGTGGTGTAGTTTCTAAAGGGTTTTTCAATAGGGACGCTACAAAAGTAGACCTATAGTGACAGCAAATGACGCCATATTTTTCCCGCTCTTTTGACATTTCTCTTCAGTAAGGTTTGCAATTTCATCATGGAAAGATATACGATCCAACAACGAGTCGAATTTATTAAAATTTACTACCGAAATTCGGACTCAATGGCCTCAACTTTAAGAGCGCTACGTCCAATTTATGGTCGTCGTCATTTCTGGCTGAATGGCTTCGTCAATAAGCAAAATATGCGTTATGGGACAGGCAGCAATCCACACGCACTCCATGAGTCAACATTGAATCCCGAACAAATTATGGTTTGGTGCGGTTTATGGGCCGGCGGCGTCATTGGGCCGTACTTCTTCCGTGATGATCAAGAGCGGCACGTTACTGTGAATGGGAATCGCTACCGCTCAATGGTAACCGAATATTTTTGGCCCGAATTGGATGATATGGACTTGGACAATATGTGGTTCCAACAGGACGGCGCCACAAGCCACACAACGAATGTCACAACCGATTCATTGAAAACCAAGTTTGGTGAACGTGTTATCTCACGAAATGGCCCAGTCAATTGGCCGTCTCGGTCGTGCAATTTGACGCCGTTAGACTATTTCCTGTGGGGCTACGTCAAGTCTATGGTCTATGCCAACAAGCCAACGACGATTAATGAACTTTGTACGAATAACGAACGTGAAATTGCAGCAGTCGAAAATTCGGTTCAGCGTCTGGACTTCTGCAAGCGTGCCCGTGGTGCCCATGCAATAGAAATCGAGTTTCATACATAATGGCATCGAACTTTCACAGGAATAAAGAATTTAATTCATATCCCAAACCAATTTTGTTTTATTTAAAAAAACTTTTGTGCGTTCCCATTGCAAGACCCGATATTAAACGTGCTGATAATTATACCAAACTGGCAGTTTCGCTTTTTATTGATACCTACCGTTAAGAACGAATCTAAGTGAGATAACATAGCGTCAAAATTCGCCACAACTGAGATTAACTGCTTTAAAATTATGTATTTTTTGAGCACGCATTTTTTGTATATGAAAATTTTCTTTCTTTCGTTAGCAAGAAAATATTACCAAAAATTAAGGGGATTGTGCTTTATGATACTAAAATTGAATAACAAAATTTTTTTTCCAAATTTCTGATTAGGATATTTTTAATTTTAATGAAATTTTGTGGAATTTCACCAAAGTTTACACAAAGTTAAAAGTTTGGCTTTATATAGTTTTTATTGCAAAATGGAAATTGACTAAAAGTTAATAAGAAATAAAGTGAAATTTATAAGCAGGTACTTGTAGTATGTACATATTTATGATAAGAACTTTTTATAAATATATCAGCCGCAGGTTCTCCTTCTCTTTTCAAAAGTAAAAATATATATCTTTCAGCACAAAGTCTAGCTTGTAGTTTAAACACAATTATTTTTCTTTACCAGTCTAATACACAAAGGTCATTTTCAAATGCAAAAATGCATATGTATATTCATGGACACTTTAAAAAGGCGCCTTAGAAGAGAGTGTGCTTTTGAAATTTATCAATGTGATAGCCTTTTTGTCACTCTCCACATGACATGCTTGGCACTTTGAGTACACACTTACCTATGTATGTATATTTCTATGTATGTATATATGTGTGTGTGCACGTATTTCTACACAAATATTATTACACGAAAAGCTTTTAATCTACTTCTTCTAGACTTATGTATACACTATTACTATCATCCTTTTGAACTTCTAATACTTTCACACAAGCTCTCTACATGAATTTAGCAGTAATGTGATACTGCGTACATTTCTCATTATGAGCGACCTTCGCCTAGCCTGTAAAAGGATTTTCACGAAGCTCTACTACACGTCGTTTGTGCATTGATGCGATTAATGTTTATTAAAAGGCGCCAATAATAAAAGAAACTTCGTTACATAGCACTCAGTTGTAAGCCTAGTTAAAAATAGTATACATATGTATGGAATGCTTTTATTAAATACTTGTCATTATGATCATGAATTTTAATCTATCACGCCTGTTTTCTAAACACAGCATTTAATTAAAATTGCTTTTTATACGTTATTACCAACAAAAAGTATATTATTGTACCTACTCTTTAATTGGTCATATGAATGTTTACTTCTATGATAAGAATTAAAATACACTTTTTTTCAAAATCTCGTTTGAAACTAAACCAAATATTTAAAACTAAACACTACAACGTAAATTACGCACTTTCGTCCAAATGACTTCGCGCAAACCAAGTGCATCCACACTTGCCATTCCTACTTTGTATTGACGGCTCTGTAGCCACAGCGTTCCTTAGTTCCTTGATCAACGCAAAAAAATGTGGGAGATGCTGTACAATGTGAGAACTTTCGATAGGGATAGCTGTCACTTGACAGCTGGTAAATGACATTTCGTTTTGACATTTCTGTTCAGTAAGCATTGGCAAATTATCGCCGCAACAACGTTTACAAATTGTGGAAATTTACTTTCTGTTCGCCGAACTTGTAGATCATTTATCATCATACTTCATTTTCTATGTGTCTTATTTCAATTTAAAGTTCTATCAGTCCAAAAAAAAACACCCTTTATATGTAAATTTTATTGGGATTATATCCTTTTCTTAAATTTAGGGGCATGAAAGAAAGCTTCTAGAGGCAGTAAAAATCAAGGAACAGTTGTGTGAAATGGTAATATTTCAAAGTGCGTGAGACGCCGATCGAATGAGCTGAATTCGATGAAAATAGACGAATCGTAGTTTAAGTTTAGTTACTGATAATTTTTCTCTTCTTCTATTTTGTATTTACAATAGGCATCCAAGCGCCAAGGCAAGTAAATATACAAATAAGCCGAAAGCTAAAATGCAATTAAGACTAGGGGATAAATGCAATCCTACCTGACAAATAATAAAAAAAACTCGAATTTTATATTCTCTCTTATTTCGAAATTGCGCCACTGTTTGAACTTCTGATTTTGTCAGTTTTAGCTCTTTTTTTATTAGATGATCCGTAACTCCGGGCAGTTCGGAGGTTTTGCATCACATTTACACAATTTTCTGAGTAAAACTCCATAGATTTTTTTTAATAGTGGCAAGCAACTTAATCAGGCCAGATGAGTGTACAATTTTCTCTCTCTTGTTTTACATAGCAAAACCTTTTTCGTCACCTTTGTTTTGTACCACTGCACTGAATAAATACTTAAATTTATTTATTTTTTTAATTCTGTATACTTTGGAAGACAAGTTCCTGCTACGTTATTCGGACTTCTTTTAAACACTATTTTTACTCTCTCCTCAATTTCTTTACTAAGTGTTCCACATTTTTCTCCGATCCATGCTACCTGTCAATTGTTTTAGTTTTGAAGGGAGAAGCTGTGGGTTTTCTAAATATTTGTCCACAACTGCCGTGTTTGTCTTTGCTTCTGGATGAGCATAAAGATCAGCTGCAACACCAAGGGAATATTCGCAACTAAAACTACTGGCTTTTACTCAGCAATAATAACAGGTCCAACATGAGCCACTACAAGATCAATTTCAATAACAACACGTACAGCCGCAATTTCAGTATTAGCAATTATATTGGCCCCTTATTTGCTATTTGCTATTTTCTAATCAAAATTTTGTCAAACAAAAGCAAATAAACATCAGTTATTTTTGACCTCATAAAATTAAATTCAACCAAATGTGATTTTATTTTTTAAACCGGAATTAAAAGCCTTTCATGTCAGTTATTTTTTCTGCTTTGCGTTGGACTTGGACCTTTATTTTTCTGTCCTAATATTTTTACATGGCTATATAAATTTGGTTATCGTTAAAAATGGCTAGTAGTTTCATGGCACATCTTGCGGTAATGCCCAATGCTGTGGAAAATTTGAGTTTCAATAATTTTGAAGCAAAATTAAGTATTTTTGATTTGTCTTTCTTATTATACAAACCGTTAAAAAAATATATTATCTTCAAATTGTCTGCCGATAAATCGCTGAAATGCTTAAATAAATCCAAGTTGAATGCTGAAAACGCTGTGACAGGTACACAATGTATTATTTTTGTTAAAGAAAATAAGTTTAAATTATTTACTCTCCTAATACAGCATAACATTTTTTTGGGAAGGATTATCAATTTAAAAAAATGTATCTCATTTATGTTCATCACTGCTATCTTCAGCCAATCCATTTGTGAACTGGAAGTGAACTTTGAGAAGCACTCTCCTCAAACACAGGGAGAGAGAAAAGAATACTTGGAAAATTTACTTCATGCTGTTCTGAATTTTTCTTTTATAAATGTTGTTCTTTGTTGGTGCTTTGGTTGTAGTCTACATACATACTACAGCATTTCTACTATTAATTTACTACGAAATGAGATATTGGATTTTTTATTATTTTCTACGCAGGTGATTTTCTCAATTCATTGATTATTTAGACCTTGAAAATGCTCGATTCGACTATAAAAATCGATAATCGGTAGTTCTTTATAAATAACTATTCAAAAACCATTTTCTTTTAAGTTTAGTTTTATTTGTTTATTTAGCACGAAACGCAGAACTCTACACTTAGAACTATTAATTCTAATAATAATTTCCGGGTGTACTGTAAGCCCTATTCCTACCAACAGAGATACCACAATACATACTATATATCAACATATTTATTTAAGCTCACATAGGACCCCATCATAATGCGCAATAATTCCGTTTCATTGTTCTCCCGCCAGTCGACAGAATGAAAATTTACTGATTTTCATAATATGAAAATAATGTTTCGTAATTAAAAGCAGGAAGCTTGTGGGCATATTTTACCTGCATGTGTACAAGTTTTAAACGCACATATATTTATATTTAAGTGTGTGCAAGTGTTGGACGTAATTTTGCAAATATTATACATACTGATAATTACATAGAATTACAATATATAACACGGAGCAGTAACCGCTGAGCTGAATATATTCATGTATTTTAGTTACAAACTTGTTTATTGTAAAAAGGTACTAACAACATTTTTATTTTTTTTTTTTTTTAGCATTTTTCTAGTTTTAAAGCATCTCCATATACATACATACATAAACGAGAATGAGTTGCATCTTGAAGTAAATATTGTAAGACCACTTACATATGTGTAGAATTTATGATTTCAACATGTGCATGTGTACTCACATAAATGGCATTGTAAAGCGGTTTTACAACGTTTATTCACATGTTGATGGATTAAGATTATAAACCACATAATTTTGGTCAAGAAAATTGTTCACTAATTGTTTAACGAATTTCTTTGCAGATAACTTCAGACTTAGTTGATCCCGAAAGTAACCAAAATCACATTTGGGAGCTGAGAGCTGAGAAGCTAAGAAAATAAATTTTGTTGCGATAAATCTGATAATTTAGTGAAAATTCGAATGAAAAAACTACCAATATGTCTTATACGAGATGCCCATATTTTTTAGAAAACCTTATGCGATAAAATATAGAAAATAATTTGCCGCGCGATTTTTACCGCTGTCTGACTGTGAGGTGTCGCAAAACTGAAAATACAATGTTTTAAATTACTGATGATTTGAGTTTTTACTAGTTTTTTCCTAATTGAATTCGTCACACTATATTGATTTATAGCACGGGGGACTGAATACAAAATGTGACGTCATCAGTGGCACCGCTGCTTTTGTTTTGCCGATTTTGACAATTCTCAACTACAAGCAGAGTCATTATCTTCTGTATTTTACAGATTTATTTATTAAGTTTCGCAAAGTTTAAGCACGTTTCTTACTGAAAAAGTGGAAGTAATTTATTCTTCTTTCTCTCGTATTCTAGTTTACTAATGATGAGATCTCTCACTTCTCCACAAGAAGGCGCACACCCCTATGCTGAAATCCGTCGTAACTACGAATTTGCTACGAATCGTAACATCGGTATGCTCAAATCCGAATTGCGGAATCGTAATTTCGAAATTCGTAAGCCATTTTCGAAATTCGTAATGTTGGTATGCCTGAATCCGACGTAGCTGTCATTTGATTGCATTTTTCGGAGATTTTGTACGAATAGCAACTGGTGTCGGAACTTAGCAAATTCAAAACAATAATAATAATAAAATAAATAGTGTACACGGAAAACAACGAACAAATATGTAAGTTAAATTGTGCATAGAAAAAAGTGGTGTATTAATAAATATTTTGCAAAATATTCATGACATGAAGAGGGAGTCTCTTCGCGAGAAGAAACGGCACAATAATGAAATGGAGGCCATGAAAAGAAAGGAGCTTGCGTTGCAGGAGAGGCTACTGCTATTGCAAGAAAAAAACCTTCAGCAGTGAGGCCAGTGCGAATATATTTATTAAAGTACTGAATTCAACTGTTTATTTAGTTTTAAGAAATTGATTTATGATACATTGTTTTTTTTTAATAAATTTGCATCGTCTCGTAATAATCTCCTCTGCGTATTCATGCAACTGTTGCTTATAGCATATTCTTCCTCCTGGGGCAAAAGTGCAGCGGCTACAGAATCCATTTTATTTTAATTTAATTAAAAAACTTGCTTACAAATAACTAATAATCGCTGGTCTCAAAATTCACTCTTCAATTTGTTTATTTCACTTTATTTTAAGAACTTCGAATTTAATAATTTTAGTTGGCAACGCGGCCGTGAGCTACGAACGGATTTCAGCATACCATTTTCGAATTGTTCGGAACGGAGCTACGAAAATTCGGATTTCAGCATAGGGGTGGCAATCTTTTATTTTATCATTCTTCGATTTGTAATAGTATAAATAATACGCGTGGTTGCTACCCTAACTTGTGCTTAGATATATTAGATGCTAAATTGGCAATTGAAAACAGTTCAGCTCGTAATCGTTACCAAAATTTACCATACAAAAATTGGAATAAATTTGAGTTAGGTGCTCTATGCAACTCTACGTCTGTTCAATGTGAAAACGTAAACGTGAATTTTGTTCAACTCATATAACATTCAAATGTGTTCTTAATAATTTCAAATGCAAATCGTGTACCCAATTTAGTAGAGTTTGAAGAAGTAGTTTCTGAGATATAACTATTTGCTTTAAGGTGGGTCATACCACGGACATTTTACAAATTTTTTTTTATCCCGCGTCTTTCCCTCCGCAACCATGTGTTAGAATAAATTAGCTTTTATAGTTACTGGGCAGTGTCGGCCCATTTCCAAAATCATAAAATCATAGATCATAAAATATTGATCAATTCTGATCGAAGAAATTAAAAAATACCAAACTTGATCGAAAAAATAAAAATAGCAAAATAACGATCAAATGTGGTCGAAAAAATTAATAACACAAAATAACGATTTTAGAACAAACAATCTTCTTAAGGGGTTACGCCACCTTGGAAGCCCGAAATCGATGACCAAATAAAATTTTTTTTGCGAAGCAAGTATACACCGTCAGGGAAATCTTTTGACAACGTTTTAATAGTATGCATACATTGAAGTTGCTTTGAAAATTTTTTCAGGACTTTACATCGATGATTATAGTTGAGATGGTTTTGCGAATATTGCCTCTCTCGCAGGGCGAGTATACTTCGTACACCGTGTAGCTGCCAAAATCTCTATCCGACTGCAACAATCAAGTTTTCGTCTTCATTAAAAATGTACTGACTATGATTTATCGTAGGGATTTGCTATTATATGGACTTGCTACGAAATTACAATTAATTATTATACATTAATTATTATATTATTAATTATTATAAAAAAAAAAACAGAAAATTATGTATTGCAAAAGTCCTACGATGGATCCAAGAGGATGGCATTGTGAGTATTTGCATATAAAAATGTTTGGAATCTGTTGAAATTTGGTCTAGAATAACGCGTTTAAAGTTTCTATACATGATTTCGGTCACACAACTTTAACCATCAAAATTATGTATGATTTTATATTCTCCGTAATCTCGGGACTATCAGAAAGCATTTTAGTTAATAAAGAAAATCGATTTTTAAAAAATTCCAAGGTGGCGTAACCCCTTAATAAACATGCCACATTTACATAGCATGCGACGTAAAGGCTAAGTCAATATATTCGAATTTTGTTTTGAACGAATTCTTCCCAATGATTTTTTCTTCGAATAAATCAAAAAACCTAAATATTTTCTATAGCTGATTTAAAGAGCTTACATTTTGACCACTTTTTGTAAATATTTTACATGATCCATGCAAGCTTTTCGAAAAAGTCAACCCAGTTTTCAGATTATGAAACCGATTTATGATGTGGTAGCGCTTATTTCCAATACCATTCATTTTCAAGCTACCAACAAGGCGAATACATAACAAAAATGTACACTAACAAATTCTACGCAAAATTACAGGGTGAATTACAGCTAACATATAGTTTTGACAGCAAGCGAATTGACCCAACTGCTTTCTCAACACCACCAAGGCTACTTCATATCAGGTGATGGCATCCCATGAGGTTGTATTGTGTATACAAACAAAACACATGAGCAATACTAGGCAAATTCAGATTTCACTCGCCAAATTACAGAAACAAAATACACAACGGATTCGCCTTGATTATTTCATTGATCATCTTCTATGGATCCTCCTTTAGCACCACTTTATACGAATTCTCCTTGTCTCAAATATAAAAATTGCGAAAAGCAAAACAACTATGGCTGATTAAATTGACATCAGGTGTAAAAAAAAATTATTTAAATTAATTTGTAGCTTAAAAACGTTATTTTCGAAAACCGTCTATCTATCAGTTCGCGCATAATTTTTACATCACATAAAATGCTTCTCAAAAATGTTTTATAAGCTCCATAGGTAGTGTTAAAAAATCGTGTTTGAATATTTGAATTGAGAACAAAGAGTTTAATTGTGAACAAACGCCTCTGGTAAAATTTGGGTATTGGCGATGAATGTTTTGGTTAATAACAATATAATAATTGCCGCTTACACCATAGCTTGTGTTTGACCGAACTTCCACTACAATTTGTAATGTGCTATTTTGTACAGTATTTCATGGTATATACCCCGGTCAGACTTTAAACCTGACACTTACCAAATGAAGGGGCACTCGCTACATACTCGACTAAAATAATCGCTTCCACTTGCAAAACGCACAGACCTACATAGAAAGAAAATGCCTTTGAAGCAATTTATACAAGCGGTAAATTATCTATTGTGTTCGGGTGTTTAGATATGGTATTTTGTTTCAGCATACATTTTCTGATAAAGAAAACTTTGGGTCAGATTTTGTCGTACTATGGTTAGCAATAATTCAAGAATTTTTGAAAAGTACTGTTATTGAAGAAAGGGTTTTATTCTAAGTAATAAGTAAGATCAGATATGCATTAAACTTAATTTTGAAATTTTCTCGCTTAAATTCGACAAATCAACATGAACCTTCAAACGTTAAAGATTATTGTCATTACGCATGTTAAACTGTACCTTCGTCTGTGTTTGCAAAAGACCCCGATCATGATGTAAATCAAGCGTGCATGCTTCAATAGGATTTACAATCAGAAAAAAATTGCAAATTATTTTGAGCATCTTAACTGATTTGAATAAATAACAAAAACAGCTCAACCGAACAAAGTAAGAAAAAGCTTAAAAAATACTTAAAACCTTCAAACCTTTTTTTTGTTACCTGGGATGTTTTTTTAGATCTCTTAATATGCATAGATTAATGGCAAAAGATTTAAAATGAAAATGAAGCAGCTTTAGAGTTATAACTATTTTCTCTGAAGTGGGCAAAACCACGCTCATTTTCAAAACAAAAACATCCCTTGTTCTCCAATCCTGAGAAAGTTACATTTTCTATGTTCTAAAATATCACATTCTTTCGATTTTCACAAAACGCCCTTATGTGGGCGTGGTTATTATCCGATTTCGCCCATTTGCCACACCAAAGTACTTTGGGTTAAGGCCAATGTGTGTAACACGTTTCGTTGAGATATCTCAATATTTATTTGGGTTATCCGATGCAAGGACGGGCATGGCCTCATCTAATTCGTCCGAATGTGTTATATCAGTTTTGTAAAACTATTATTGGTTATGAAGTTATTATGGTTTACTTTTTAGTGTAGTATTTTAAACAAATATTGCGCATCTCATAATTGCAAGTACAAGCTAGCATAAAAATTAAACAGAATTGCCTATAACTCCAAACTATCATACTCGACATAAGCTATATACCTTTGCATATGAACCCAGATTTGTACTAGATCTATTGCTATCTTGGACACTATTGTGCTCGGCTATACCAAATAGGCTTAAAATATATCCGGGCAGTTATACGATTTACTTATACAAATTATTTTCGCTAAGCCTCAATGGATTGATCAAACTATTGTGCAGTAGTGCCCACATGATTTAGTTGAAGTAAACAAATAAAGGAATTTAAAAAGTTCAGATATTTACCAACCTATTATTTAAATTTTGTCTGTTAAATATTTTTATATTAACAACTTTATCTGTTTCTAAACAAGCAAACTTTTGTCAAAGATTTTTTAATAAACTAACTTCAAAAAATTTCGATTTTTGGCCTTAATTTTTTATGAATCGTCTGTATAATTTATAGAGCTTGTGACCAGGTTTGTATTAGGGAATAACATGAGAAAACAACAATTTTTCAAAGTGGGAGAAGTGATAGCTGCTATTTCGAAATTCACCACATCACAAAATTTCAGTATCAGTATTATTTATTTTTCCTCACATTTTTTTAATGAGCTAGAACAATCTTTAAAACATTTAGCTCATTAAATTGTTTACACCGCTATATATTTAGTGCAATATGTGAATATTATGTATTTATTTACATGTAAATATATGTATGTGATATTGTGCAAGTTTTTGGAAATCTGCACACTATATAAGGACACATTCAACCACTATGTACTTGTTTGCAGGCCCTCTGACTTTACACTGTGCGCTAATTACACAAGTACTCATAAAATGTATATGTATTTAAATGGACGTATGTGCATTAGAGTAGACCTGATGTTGTGTGCAAAATTGAAATGTTTCAACTTATTTTGAAAATCACCCTTAGTCGAAATTACACTATTTTTTAAATTTATTTTTATTCTTAATCTTTATGTCAGAAAATTGTTACATTATATGTTATTTAAAATGTACATGAAACTTCCTTGCTAATAATTTGTCTCCTTGTTTTAAATTCGCACTAGGCAATTTTAGGCCACGTGTTCCGGCGCCAGCTAGAGATGCCAAGTGAAGCCAACTCTTTCTCCATCTAGTTTTTCCAACGTAGAGCAGGCCTTCTGATTCCTCTGAACCTTTCCTTTCATACTTACAACATCATCTAGCCTGCTAAAGTCTGTATATGCCTCCACATACATAGCTAATACAACACTTCGTTAAATCCTCCCAGTATTTGCCATCTCCCCAAGGTCCATCTCAACCGAAGCTGATAGCGGTCATGCTTCTAAGTCACCAATAACTAAGGCTTAATATGGGACTTATAGAGTATGGTTTTGGTTCGTCTACAGTGAGTTTTACTACGCAATTTCACAATTCTAGCGGACCTGGGGCTAATCGTCAACGTCATCTTACATAGACGTGATAATTTGCAGCGATACCAAATTCCAGCATTACTCCACAATGTAGGTCCTCTCCGCGCTGTCAAAATCGGATATTATGAGGATGGCGTGTGTCGCTTTTTTCTCTCGCATCTTTTCCAAGATTTAGCGTATCATGAATATCGGATCAGTCACAGATTAGTCAAATCTATGGCCACACTGATATGATCCAATCATTTCGTTGACAATTATCTTCAGTATTTCGTACAAAATGCTCTATAGAACGATATATTAAATTCTAAGAAGGCTGATCCCGCGTTAGATGGCAAATATAGCAATATCACCTATCTTGTGGATTGGGCAGAGCAAACTTAAATTGGCGGGCACGAATTCGCCCGCATGGCCGGGCAAATGAGTTGGTGCATCAGCTGTTCGCCATCATTTTGGAATAGCTCAGCTGGTAGCCCGTTAATGTCCGTGGCTATGTTGTTCCTTAGCCGCGTTATTGCTATTAGAACTTTGTCGGGATCGGGGGGCGGGATGTTAATACTGTCATTAGCGATTTAAGGTTCGAGATTTTCATCTTCTCCGCTTTTGCTGTCACCATTTATCGAAGTCTAGTAAAATTCGCTAGACACTTTAAGTGGAATTTGGATATCAGCCACCAGGTCTTAGTTTTACAGGAATCCGCTAAGGTCTTAAAACGTTCCGTAAGCCAACGCACCGTCTGCTAAAAATTTCTGACGCTTTCTTTGTCTTCCCACTCATCTATTTCATTATTATATTTTGTGGAGGACTCCCACCTTTTTTAAAATTCAAATACTTATATTTTGAGGAGTATTGTCACTTGTTTTACAATTCGAATCTAATTTGATGCACAAGCTACACGAAATATTAAAATATGGGTGTCAAATGGTTTATTTCGCTCAGGAGAAGGCTATATTATCAAGATGGTTGCTACTTGTTTGAAAAGTCCAATTTTATAATTTTATTAAATGATACACAAGGTATGTAGTGCTGGATGTACGGCGGCAGACTGACGGACTAGCTGGGGCCGAACAGAGTACTCACCTTAAACTGGCCGATGTCTGAACGAAAAACGATGAAAGACTGGCTTAGACTGTTTCAAATAAAATACGAATGAACACTTCATTTTCATTTTGACAAACGTATAAAACCTAAAGTTGGTGTTCGTATTGATTGTTGGGGCAAGCCAGGTGAGATTTTCTACATGTATATGAAAAAGGAAAATATAATATAGGTGTCAGACGGTTATTTTCGATAGGAGAAAGTGTAAAGGTATATTTTAAGTAAAGTTGCCAAAATCGCGGATAAAGTGCATGTCTTTATTTTTAGAGAATTGCCACCTGTTTGAAAAATCAAATTTAATAAAATATAACAAGTTGTATCTGAGAAAACCCGAAATGCGTTACATAAACAAAGGGTAATTAATAAATAAATACAGGTAGAACAACGTCTGTAACGGTGGAGTCGAGATATTTCTATAAACCATATTTACAGTTAAGCTTCGATCCAATTCAAAATACGCATTCACCACATACGTAAATATAAATATAATTTTTTTTTAATTCGCACTGAAGCCGAGACATCTCGAAAACCCGTGTTTTTAGCCGATCGGATTCAAATTCAAAACATGTTATTTGAAAATTGCAGAGATAGTTGCCGCTTTAGTCACTTTATAATATATGCGCATAAATATGTAAAATCATAATCGTATCCTCTTAATTTCAAGGGTGTGGCGAAGTGCGTCGAGTCAGCTTATTTTTTATCAAAAGGCTCATAATAAAAGTGTAAAAGTTAAGTTCATAAAATTTGAAATTTCGGAACCTTTACTTCAATTTTGTCACTTTACGATACAACTTGAAACCACTTGGAGTTAGGATTCGAAAATAATATCGTATTTATTCCTCTACCCATCCTTATGTACATACATATGTATGTATATTTGGATAGGTATTTGATCGCCAAAATTAATATCGAATTTCATAAATGTTGCGTATACGCCAAAGCCTACATAACACGGTATATAAATACATACATACTTATAATGCGTATGCTATCGATTCTACGCAAACAAAAACAAGCACTACAATTCCACTGTGATTACACGAATTTCACAATTTTCATTTTGTTATGCTCGCTACATCCTCTGGGTGCAAACAAAACAATGTTGCTGCAAACAAACCAATTGCATTGAGACACGCTCTAACACTCGATTGCTAGTTAAGTACAAGATTTTAACATGCTTCGGCGCTCCCTTGTGTTTATTCGGTGAATAGGGCACAGTGCTGCAATAATGACAAGGAATGTTACTTTGAATTAGCTAAACGTGGTAATTAATGAAGCACTGAAGAACTGGAACAGATTTACAACGCTTTGGACTTAGAAAAGGAGGTAAATACCTGAGAAATACTCAAACCAATTGAAATACGCTACCATCGAGTAGGAAATGATTTAACAGCAGCAGGTTTATTTCTACAATATAATAATCATATTGTTAAAACATGATGTCATAATGGCCTTCACGTTTAGGGAAAAGACAAGTTGTTGTTTAAATGGCCTTGAGCTCAAAAATAATTAATGTGAATATAAACAAAATCAGGCCAAAAAAATGTAAATATTCAACATTTAATTTAATTTTCTTTTTAAACAGGTGACAACCCTCTCCAAGAAAATTTTCAAAATTAAGCTTTCTCAAACCCCAAACGACTGGGATCCTTCTTTTAATATTTGATTTAGTTATATAGAATATTTCAAGCAGAGGTGGCCGCAATCAAGGAGGCAGCCGATTGGCTACTTACCAACGTGATGCCCTCTAGACGGGCTAACATTTATTCGGATAGTCAGGCCGCTATTAAGGCCTTAGGATCGCTAATGGTAAGATCAAAACTGGTCAGGGAGTGTCTGGCTTCCTCCGCAGCCGCCTCAGAGCATCTCGACGTTAGACTAATTTGGGTACTGGGCCATAGCGACATTGCAGGGAACTGCATGGCTGATGAGCTCGCTCGGCAGGGTACCCTGGAAGTCATTCTCCTTGCAGGGAGGGGGTGGGGGCTTCTTTGACTGCCTACGGGCTTCTTCTGGACAGATGGGCTCTCTGTCGTCTCAGTGAGTGCTGGGAAATTGCCACGACATGCAGAATTGCAAGGATCCTCTGGCCGAGAGTGGATCGTGGGCGCTCAAAGGAGCTGAGGTTGCTTACTAAGCGGCAACTCTCGACCCTCGTAAGTCTTTTGACGGGATATTGTCCGTTGGGTATTCATGCAGTTAGGCTGAAGATAGTCTCTGACCCTTTCTGCCGCAGCTGTATGGAGGAGGATGAGGTGGATTCATCTTTTCATTTTCTGTTCAGCTGCCCTGCCATTGCGAGACTGAGGTTCAAGTACTTAGGCTCGTACTTCTTTAGGACTCCAGAGGAGCTTTCTGGGGTGGAGATTGGTAATTTGCTTGACTTCATTCGGGGCACGCAACGTTTCTCAGGTTAATATATCCTAACTTTCCGATTCACGTTACCGTTCATAGAACAGGCGGTATCACAATAGACTCCTACTATGTCTAAGTGAGTTCCCTTTGCGGGAACTACCATAGTAACCTAACCTAACTTTATACAATTAAAATAAACTTTTTGAACAGGTGGCAACCCTCACCAATTTTTTTTTCAACTAAGCTTTTTTAAAACTTTTGTTTTACGCTCATATTGTGGAAATTCAATTTAATTTATTAATTTAATTTAATTTGCCTTTTAAAAGGTGACAACTCATTTCACAACAATTTGGAAAGTAAGTTTTATTAACCCCCTTTCGTTTGGTACCTATGTATATTGCCATATTTGATTTCAATCGTTATTTTAATTGGATTGGGTCATTCAAATAGGTGGCAACTCTCTTTAGAAATGTGCTTTTAGTGTAACACAGCTCGATACACAGTTTTATGCATTTTGAATTGTAAAATTTTAAATCGACAGTCTGAACTTATTACTTAGCATCTTTGTAAATGAAAATAAATTATGCAACAATATTAATTTGTAAGATGAAGGCCAATTAAATAGAAAATATTATCGGAAAAGCGACAACAACAGCCAGAGCGGGAGAAATCATAGCTCCAATTAATCTTTTCCATATATGTAACTGGCCTTGAGCTCAAAAATTAATATTGTTAATTAAAATAAATTAGTATTATTTAAAGTAGTTGGATAACGAAAATTCCTGTAATTTAATGGCATAAAGTTTTTTTTATCTCACTTTGTAGCTATGTCTACTTATTTTTGTTTTTGCAAACGTGCGTTTTATTTATGTTTATTATCTTAACGAAATTGCAGTAGAGTTCATTATGTACCTATTTACATTCCTTTTGCATACATACATATATATGTATGTATGTAGTATACCTGCATTAATGCTTGCTGCTACATACCTTACGTAAATATTTACAAATTAATACATATCTATATATATATATATATATATATCCGCATGATATGAGTAAAACATACCCGTTTCTTTCATATATTTGTATGTGGTGAAATATTGCACAAAATAATCCGGGTGCGAATTTTCAATGCACGAATCAATAATGACCTACATGCGTAAATTCCTTACCGACTCTCTGTTGGTCCTCCTCGCTCTCTTTCTCAATTTTTATAGCCCCATGACAAAAATGGGAATTCGAATCGATGTGATTTACAGGACAAAAAATATAAAACAATACCAAACAAAAAAAGTCTGGCATTGCAAAGCATAAGCACCACCAAAAACCACAACAACAATAGCATTCAAAAATGCAGCACCAGCGGCTAAAATTTCTACAAATATATATATAAGAGTACGAGTAAATGTCCGGCAGTGAAAGGCCACTTTACTCCAGAAAAACTGTAGTCAACGAATTGGTATTTACTTGCGGTAGTCATAACAATTGGTTGCTGGGCGAATTAAAGTTGTTCTGCAATAATGTTTTGATAAAAAAAAATTTTAAATATTTAAATTGCTAAAAATTAAATTATGACAAAAAACCAAAAAAAAAAAATATTTGCAATAAGTTGAAGAATTAGATATGCGCGGTTTCTACGTCTGAGGATGTGAAATGTCATAGAAAAAAATTTTCACAAGGAAGGGGCTTACATTCAGCGTTGCCACTCTTGGCAGGAAACAACCTAATTGGGCAGTTTGATAATTATTAGTAGATTGCTGGGTAATGCTGTATATTTGCAGATTTCGACAAATTAAGAACGCAATGGCACAGAGCTAAAAAAGTTCACCTATAATTAAAAAGATTGCCATCTAAAAAGACTTGGTGGTCAAGGAGAGCGAGTGAAGAAAATTTTCGCTAGAAAAGCTTCTTACTTATTTTCATGAATTTCTTTTCACATTCATTGAAAATTTTGTTCCAAATATGCAACTGTAAGATGAAATCTTCTTGTTACTATTTTAAAAATCATTTAAAGTAAATTAATAAGGAGATCCTCTCATTTTCACTACAATCTTATTGAAGTAAATTGTATTCTTTGTGGATAACCAACTTTATATTGTTTTTAATTAATATTATGAGTATTGTTCTTTAAATTTTTGTATTTCAAAAATGATTTGCTTTTCTAATGTTCCTAAAGTTTTCAATGAATAAAGTTATAAATTTTCTTTTTTTAAATAAATATCCTTACTTGATAGAGACGTTCTCTTTTTCTCGCCTTGTTTTTCTAATGCATTTATATTGCAGTTGCCAGTTGTGCAATAAAAAATTATTCCCAAACCTATTCGAAAACAAACGCTTTAGAAATGTAAGAACAATAAAAAAAAAGAATTGTAAGTATGTACGAATATTACTCAACCAAATTATAAACAATTATGCAAAACCAGTTATAATAATGTGGTATTACTTAAAATTATAATATTTATAAGTAAAACTTGTATAATTAAATAAAAAAAAGTGTGATTTTTATTTTCGGGAAATAATCTACTTAAAAAATTTTAGATGGCAATAATTTCAAATTGATGAGATCAGCGACTCATTAAACTTAAAAGGAGAGCTTAATAAAATCCAAGATTCCAAGAATTATATTGAGAAGGCTTTCATATTAGTTTTACAGCTGTTTACTAGATTTTATTAAAAAAGTTTTGATCTAAATTCTATGGTAGATCTTCTAAATTAAATATATTGAGAGATTTTCATTTTGTTTTTTTAGGCTATCTACTAGATTTTATTGAAAAAGTTTTCACCTTCTTAATTATATTGAAAAGTTTTCAACTGATTATCTTAAGAAGAAGAAGATTCTAATTAGAAAAAGTCATAGGGGAGTCCGCTAAATTTTGTCGAGATTTATAAGGCATTTTAGTTGGTAGTTTTGGTCTGAGTGTATTGAACTGATACAAAAGACAGGCGGAAAGGAGTGATGTTAAAGTAAATTTTTTTAATAATAAAATAAATAACTTTTATCTCAAATTTACAAACTGAAAACTTTGCCCGCTTATTGAAATTTAACAAAAAACTGCTTCACATCAGTGCTTAGATGAGAATTATTTTTTAAGCAGAGTTATGTATATACCAACGTTTTGCGTGACTTCATTCGGGGTACGCAACGTTTCTCAGGTTAATCTTTCCTGACTTTTCCGAAGCACGTTACCGTTCATAAAACAGGTGTTATCACAATGGACTCCTACTATGTCTAAGTGAGTTCCCATTGCAAGAACTACCACACCTACATACCAACGTTCACTATTGACATGGTCTGTTAATTGTTATGCAGGAGAAATATTTTTTCCCGTTGCCAAAAACAGTTATTATTATTTTTTACGTTGCCCGATATTTGTTATATAGGAGAAATTTATTTCCGTTTTCAACAAAAGTTATTTCCAAGCTGTTATTTTGTACGCTGTTGTCTTCGAAAAATGAAAGACCGTGATGAAAACAATGAGAGAAGTGTGAGTTTATTAGTGAAAATTAGTGAATGTGCTACAAAACTGACTCCCGTAAACGCTTAGTTAGGATATAACTCTAATAGGCGAATTAAAAAATTTGTATCGTCTATTAACTGTTACGAAGCAACGCTTTTGCGATAAAACTGATAACTAGGCAACGACCGAACATCGATTTTTAGGGCTCAATCAAACCGAACCGAACGTCGCACAATTTAGATCGAAACCGAACCGACAATTTTCCCAGTCCAAAATATAAAATAATCAATGATTTTTTTTTAATTTATGGCTTTTTTTTTAGTGTTATTAAAAAACGTGCACTAGTTTAAACGACATCTATTTTAGTTTATCAAATAAATCTAATATTTTTTTAAATAAAAGAATGAAATGCTTACTACATTTTTATTGGCATTTCCACTTTGCATTCGATTCCGCCTGTCGGTATAAAGCTGAGCTTAAGCACTGAACTGAATTGTTCATTACAACATTTCCAATTATAAATGAGAAAGCGTCAAATTAAAATGTGAAAACGTAAATTGAAAATAAGAATATTCTTTTGTAATTCAGAAAGCGACAATTGATCGCGAAAAAGTCACATGAAAATTAAAATACCCAACGGCTAATGAAAAAGCGGCAAATTAAAATGTGAGAATGTCAAATAAAAATGTGAAATAATCATTAGAAAATTATATATATGGGGTAAAGTTCAAATGTATTTTTATGAAGGGTCAGTCACATTACAAACCGAAATGTAAAAAAGTAACGACATCAGTATTTAAAAAAGCAATACCGGTTAAAGGCAAATTTTTCGTCGCGAATGTTTTTTGTGAAAATATAACACACCGATATAAATAAGAAAGCGCGCAATCATGACGTTCAACAAATTTCGTCCGACGACCATTTGCGGCGATAAGTTTATTCTATTGTTGTCGCAGGCGACCGCTGCAAAATACAATCCGTTGTGGCCATATGTTTAATATACTCAGGGTTTTTAATCAAAATTAAAAAATGCTATATTATTTTTTGAAAGTTATAAATTTTTTTTTCTTGTAAAATTGTAAATGAGCAGAAACTATTATCAGCAAATTTCCTTGTCGCCGTAGTTAAGTTTTACTGCGCAAAATTTTTGGGCGAACGTTGCTGACATTGTCGCCCTGTTCGGCGCAAATTCGGTGTTTGCTCGTATTGTGTTTCAAGCATTACAGGAGGAGAATGCGCAAGATAATTTCAAGAGAAATCATCGTTTATATGGATGCAATCACCCATCAGTATATGCCGGTGGGCCACATAAAAAATTTTAGTGTAATTATTATTTGAAAAATATGTAATAAACAAGAGTTTGTCAGTCCCATTTGACGCATCCACACACAACGGAGGGGCAGATAACATAAGCAGATGTTCATTGAGAAAGGTTTCCACTCTGTTATGTAATGAATAATTTTTTTTTTTTTTTTTTGAACATTTGTACAATAATTAATTATTTTACAAATACTTATATTGCAGCACTAGCGACAGGGACCTTCGGCCCATTACCATTACTACAAATCATAACGATATCATGGGAATACCAAAGACTACTTTGCCTTTTTTCAAAAAGGATCATATTAGAAGTAAAACTTAATACGAGCTATCACTCGGGTTGATACGAGTTCAAATGACGGCCGGGTTACGTGGCATTAAAAAACGTATAGAAAAAGACTGTTTTAGCTATTTTCTAATAGCAGTCCACCCTCGACAGGCAATCATTATCCGCTGAATGTATTGCTATAAGCGCCAAAATATTATTGGGTCTATTTTATTGTACCCGAGTTGCAAAAGAACGTTCCAGCTCGATTTCTTTTAGTTGCAAAAGCAACCCTGTTAGCATCTCTCATAAACAAGAGATTTAGATTTCACAATTGTGTAATAAAAATGAATTAGATCTTAAACTGAAATTTCCCATGTATTTTCTTTCGGCTCATTCACAATAGCGCAGTTTTTTTCACTTTCCAACACCACATCACAGGTCGGATATCATTTTACCGAGTTGGCTCAACTCACATATTCTTCCGAGTTAGTGTTGTTTCATTTTGTTTTTACCTACCTAGTGTTCTTTTGCAACTCGTTTACAAAGAAACGGGCCTATTACAATTATTTCTTTACATGAACTTTATTTTGACGGATCTTTATAGAAGCAAATAGTTTAGAAAATGCGCCTTCTTAAACCCCTTTCGGCTCTTAACCTTTTAATACATTTGGTTTTAAGGTTTTTATAAGGATAGTAACCCTCCCCAAAATTGTTTTCAAATAAATGTTTCGTGGACTCTTTTTCCTTACTGTCCACGCATTTGCCATATTCTCCATCCATCATGGCGTTATGATTTAACGTAACCATTTCCGAAATCTCATAAGAAGTTTCGCCTTCGGAAGAGTCGAACCGAGGTATTCTGATAATTCCTACCAGAACTTTGGGTAATCAGTTATTGCGATGCAGATAGAGTTCCCAGTGAAATCATGATTTTATTTTGCTTGCTTTCGTATTAGTCCTTCGAATGGTGTGATGCTGATACGTAGCTAAAAACTACAGCCGCTTGCGCCGTAAAATAGAAGTAAGCTAGTTTGGAATTAGTACGTTTCCCTACTGGGTACATACTTACATACACATGTATGCATACGTATGAAATGCCCACAAACAAGAAGCGAAAAAATCCAAAACTTGTACGAATCATACTCGAACTATTCAAAAATCTGCACAAAAAAAGTCTCAAAAAGTATAAAAGGAAAAATTTTTGCATTCTCAACATTCACGTTGCATTTTATGGAATGTTCGCTCTTTTATCACGCAACGTTACGAATTCACAGGACATAGCAACTAAGTACGTCGTAGTACATTGAAATCGCTGCTGAGTGAAAGCGTGTGTGTACCAAATGTAAATCTTGAAGGCATGGAACGCTAACTTCAAAGCAACGTGTCAAAAACGAACTTTTTTCCACGGCGGTAGTATGCGAGTTACATAGGTGAAAAAGGCCTTAAAATTGTAAACAATGTGAAACATACAGACTCGTACATACTAAATGCTTAAATATGTAAAAATATGCAAATACCAGCTTTACTAGAAATTCAACAAAAAAGGTGACTAATTTTTGGGAAGTGAAGAAAATCGAATGCAATGATGAATAAAAACTATGAACGGTTAATTAAATTTTAACACTTCCTTGCCTTCCCAGTTGGTGTGTAACATGCTATTAAAACTGCCTTGCTTCGTCATGCAGAGCTTTCAAATTCAGAAGTCATGTACCATATTTGTTATAGTTGAGAGTTTTGACTTTGCTTTTAAACTGGGTGTATCATTAGAAGCCATAAGCTACTTTGAACTCAGACCCAACACTAATGACCAAAATATGCCTACTAGAGCATCCATGAAATGTATGGAATTTGCAACAGCATTCATTTTGTCACCACCCGCACTTTATTTCAATGATCAGTGAGTAAAATTTGTTAAAAAAAGATGGGCAGCTGAAGAAGTAAAAGACCTTTTGATTTGGACTTAAAGTCCAAAAATTTACAAAGAAGTTAAACATCAAGCAATATATCTTAAATTAATGATTTAATAAACACGCTTATATAAAAGGAATCTATGAATATATTTCATTCATAGAAACTTTTGTCATACTAAACAAACTAGTGTAAATTTTTCGGATTTTAAGTGGTTGAATGAGAAATTTTTCAAAACTGAATTGTTCAAACGGCTATTAATAATTATTCAAACAAAATGTGTTTGTAGAAAAAAACTATACTAATTAGCCTATTAGTCAATGCGAAGCTGATATAATTCACTATTAATGGATTATTTGTTTTTGTCATTAAAAAAAATAAATTTTGATAAATTTTATTTTGATCACTTAATATCCCAAGCATTGCCACTTATCTTTCAAAATATTGTTGTATAAGAGAGAGATATTCTCAGGTTTTTTTACATTAAAGTTTTTATGTTATTATTTATCGTTAAACCATTCATTTCAGATATATTGACCTTTAAAGTAAATTGCCACCTGTTTAAACCCAAATTAAATGAAACCAATAAGTTAAATGATTTTTTTTTGTATAAGGTTGCCACCTGTGTTAAAACTGAAACTTTGCATATTAGTAGTTTCTGCTCCGGGAAGGGGTTAGGCACGGCTTTGTTTAGTTGGGAGGGCGATGCTAACTGTTTGAAAAGTCAAATTTAGTAAAAATAAACGCGAGTTACATGAAATATTAAAATATGTATGTCAAAGGGTTCGTTCCGGCAGATCATAGCTAACTGTTATAAATAATATGGGTGTCAAACCGTTCGTTTCGAATTTAAACAAACTATACAGAAGTATATGAAATATTAAAATATGCGTTTCCAACGGTTAGCGAGGGTTGCCACGTATTTGGAAAATTAAACTAAATTTAATTCTACACAAGTTAAACGTGAGAGAAACTGAAATGCGTTTTCTGAATACATATGCATAGGTCAATTAGTAAATAAATATAAACTGCATAACGTCTGTGGCGGTGGAATCGCATATTTTGAAAAACCGTATTTACAATTAAATTTGATTCAAATATGTAAATATTAATTTAGTAACTATGAAAACCGTATTTATGGTCCAATTTTATTTAAATTCTGATCATGAACAAAATTAAATAAATCTGAAAGTTGAAGCAATGGGTGGCGCTGTAGTCGTGATATTTCTATAGGCCGTATTTACTGCCCAATTTTAAATTCAAAAGACGTATTAGCTACAAAAATATAAGTATTTTATTTTAAAATTCAATCGGTAAGTGGCGCCAGAGCCGAAATGTATAATATGTGCATAAACATATAAAATCATTATCTCTTTATCTTAATTTGATCTCTATATAGGAAACTTTTTTATAATAAATAATAAAAATTATAATAATAATAAATTTTGGATATATTCGTTTGGTATTCGGTTCGCGGTAATAAAACACAATTTCATTTTAACAAATTAATTACATCTTTTAAACAGAAAGCCAAATCGATCTGCGGTGGTTACGCTTTCGTCGAATTGTCAACTCACAAGGGTTGTATTTCGTATTAGTATAACTTAGTAGTTTCATATCGTTCGGGTAGCCTTATCGTGGTCCAGTCCGAATCCCATTACTATCTAACAGCTCTTGAGTGGGCGGTGCACGCCAATTTCTTATAAGTCAAATTTGTTATTACTGAAAAATCGCATTTTTTGATTTTCAATACCAACCTACCTTGTGTACAGGGCAATGTATGAATCAAGTTTATCTGAAGTCTCTCACGATATAATCGAAGTACTGCGATCTAGAGGACAGACAGGCATAGCTAATCGATTTGTCTTTTCGTTTTGAAGCTTTTTCTTTAGGTTGTTACAAACAGTCCTTATGTGAAAAAGGTTATAATATACTGGGTACTAGTGGGCTAGGGTTTAATTAATGTTGTATAAAAAATGTTAATACGTTCTTACTTTAATCATGAATGCTGACCTTCCTGAATAAATCGAGTAATATGTTGAATAACAAAAGCTATTCGAAACCATAACCGACCTTGGTATCGCTGTATTAAGGCGCTACATTGGTATTCTAGAGATATTGATTGATCAATTGAATACTCGGCAGTATTTCTCCTTAAATGATAATCAAGATTTCAAATCTTAAGGTAAATTTCGGACAACAGCAACCCTCTACAAAAACACAAAATATTTTCATTGTATTTAGTTGGCCCAATTTATGTTTGAAGAGCACGCAGTCATCTCTGCAAATAGTAATCGTCATTTTTCATAATCATCAGACACATTAATATGCACTCTTGCAACCCCACAAATATAAAATGCGCATCAAATTCGACGCAATGGAAATCGGCATTTGCAACCGAACAATCACCTTCATTACCTTGAGTTTGGCAAAATCTTCATGAATGGAAAAAGCACCATAAAAGTTTTCCTTTCTTCCCTTGTTTACTGCAAAAGCAACCAAAATTGCGTATTTTCATTGATAATCGACGGACTGGCAAACCAAAAGGATATTCAACCTTTTACTACCCTCACTTCATCCGTTTTGTGGCAAAACGCATGCACACACACAGGAGCACTCGTATAAAGACACGAGAGAGTGTACTGTTCGCTAAAATATAAATTCAACACTCCGTCGACCCATAGAAATTACATATGACATGTCTGAATTTTCGCTACTATGCCTATTACTACACTAGTCTACCATTCATCATTGCCTTACCGCTCTACTCGCTCACAAATTGTTGCGCTCCAAATGCACAAATGTTGCAGTACATGCAAATTGCAATGGTTGCAGCAAACAACAGTGACTATGGCGTTAACATTAACGGCGACAATAACGGTTGATGCAACGATGGCGGCAGTGGTATTTGCAAATCAATTGCGCATACGCCCCGTCATACGCTAAGCTGTGAGTGGGTCAGCAGCTAGCCATAGTGTAGAGCAACATGTACAGCTTTCCAATATGGCCGCACTCTTGCCGATATATACATACATATATATGTATGTGAATGCGTACACATACACAATTCTGCAAAATACAGAATGACCAGCCTACAACAGCCTATCGGTGTTTGTTGTTGTTGCAGTCGGAACGATGTTATTGTTGTTGCCACTTTCCTGCCTGTTTGCGCATTTATTACGCCGGTTACCGACACAACGGAAACGGTTGTTGTTGCTGCAACTACTTCAATGTTTGTTGTTGCTTTTATTTCTTACGCTTCGACCGCTGTTATTACAGTTGCTTGCTCAGATATGGAAGTGAAAATGCTCGACATTCAGGCAGCTAGCCAGCCATAGAGTGAGTCTGACGGTCGGGCAGCCAGTTGGACAGCAGCGTAAGCCTGGTTTCCGGGCCCATTTGTACGAATATATGACAATGTGTGCGTGCGTGTGTGATTAAGCCAGTCGGCTGGTCGGCTGGTCGGCTGGTCGGCTGGTCGGCTGGTCGACTGTTAACTGCTGTCCTGCAATTTGCAATATTGTTATGTACTTGTACAAAGGCACACACACAGCCATACATATGTACGTGAATTTGAGTAGTGATTAACATACATACCTACAACTGTGCTCAAAATAATAGCAATGGAAATAACTGCCTTATTATTTTGCTTGGAAAAATCAATCGGCTTCGAGTACTGGCCTGAGCAAGTACTCGCTCGGCAGGTAATGGCAACCTCCGAGTGCATTTCTGCCATGACACCACAAACTGTAGGAGAACTTCAGCCAAAAATCTAGACATATGATCTAAGTACCAAAATTATTATATACTATATTGTTATTCTCCGTAATTTTAAGTACAAATTTACTTAGTTAGGATAGGTAAGGTTGGAGTGGTTGCCGCCTTAGGAGGTCCGGTATAAGTACGGCGCCGTTAAAATACAGCTGGGCACGGCGAAGGGGAGAGGAGGAATAGAAAACATAGGGAGGCATGCAAGCGATGTACGAGTGAAGAATCGTTGGTATGGTAATCTCCACAAAGCAAGCCGTGTAAGAGGAATTCCTAAACAGATTCCTATGCGAAGCCTCCCTCTTAGTTCGTGGTGACATGGAAGTCTATGACAGAGACAACCATACCACCACTTAAGCCTCATCCCCACGGCAAGGAGACCAACTACGATGAGGATTTATTTAATTACTTTCATATCAAATCCCTCTCGTTAACGTTACCTTTCAGATAATTTAGCATGAGTTCTAAGAGCTTTTTTTAATATTAATCGTAAAAGCAGAATGTTTATTCAATTATTAAGTTCCATTAACGGAAGTTTAAGTGAGGGTCAAACGACAGTTAGACGAAATTATAAATAAAACATACATATCTGGAACTTGTTTACAGACTGCGACAGTAAAACGTCACGCTCACTCCTAATCTCAAAGCATATATTCCAATTAGAGAGTAGATAGCTCGTTCAGGGGGCTACCCTGTAATGAGATTCGCGAAGTAGTGCGATTCGAAAATCCAATGCGATGCGAAACACATTTGGCACTCTGTAATACATTCGCATTCCCATGAATGATGCCTATTTTGTTTTTTTTTTCATTTTTTTCTTTCTTAAGTTGGTATTACTGACATAAGGCATGATTTTAAAGATAAGCAAAGGATTAAGGGAAGAATAATCCGAGATAACTTTAATGTACTGATATAATGAGGTTGAGTTGAAATATTAGTGTTAATAAATTTCTCCACGTCTAAATTTATATTTTGTGTCTACAGCTTTGTGCAAAATTTTCGGGGCGAATTAAAAGTCCCTCGCAGCGTGCCTGACATATCGAAACTTTCGACAAACTTAAATTATTTTGCCCAGGGTGGATACCAGCATTCAATTCAACAAGATCAGCTGAATTTAGTTCGCATATGAATTGTTTCTACAGGTTTGTGGAAGTGCCCTTAGCGTCCGCCATTTTGAGAAGCCCCCTTGATAATTCCGGATGACTTTACATAAAATCCACCAAAAATTTCAAACTTTTATCGGTTAGTTTGCTTAGCCGGTTTATTCTCCTTTGAATTTTTATAAAATAAATATGTTTGATGGAATTAAAATTCATATTTTTCGTATTAAACTTACACAAGCAAAAACTTCTTGCGTGCGTCGCAGCTATTTGACAGCTATATTCGAATAACAGAGTAACCCAAATGCGAAAAGATAAAATGAAATGCGCAAATCCAAAATGCGTATACGAATGCCACATTACAGGGTACCCTTTTTACGAATGCGAACAATTTTTCATTCGTATCACATTACAGAGTAGCCCCCAGGGATAAATCGGTATATCGGTTTAACAGTAGGGGACGTTTTCCCGACGTTCGTTTAGTGATTGTATGGTGATCTGTTCCTAGCGCGATTGTTAAAAGTGGGCATTGATATACCTACTCCGGAAGGATATGAGCAGTCGTAAGATTCCTTTCCAATACGACTCCAATACGAGACTTGCGATTATCGTGTATATATCGGCAGCCAGGTGCTCATGTAAGTTGTATTCTATAGTGCTGTTCCATCTCGCTTAGAGTTCTATTACATTCCCTGACATACTTTGTATTGCATACGTATATGTTGACTATCAGCGAAGATAAATGCCTGTATTTTCTCTTTGGGTATTTTGAATAGGCGCCGGGTACCGGCCTAGCGTTTGGTGAATTAACTGCTGCCGGGTCAACTTTGTGAGCGTTGGTGTCTTCCCATATACAGCAATTTTACTTGTTAACATTCATCCAAAAAGACTAGAAGTTTAAAGGGGACTAATTTCGAAAATATTTTGGAGCGGGTTGCCATCTTTTGAAAAATCAGTTTATATTATAATAGGTTAATTGAAATATTTTAAAATACGGATCTCAAGCGATAGAGGCGCAAGAAAGTTTTCATTTGAAACCATTTTGGAGAGGATTTGCCATCTGCGTCACCTTTGGTATACAGTACACTGCAACATGGGTTATAGTCACTTTACCTACCGACTTACACACTACATTATTCAGTTTAAAAAATATGAAATGATTTACATTCATTAACTTTAAAACGGTGCACATTCCATTCAGCCGACTCGAACCAGCGGGCTCTACGCCATGTTCGTCTTGCTCGTAAAAACTGATTATTGGCGTTCTCTTCGTTGCCACTCCCACAATTCGAAGTTGAATGTCACTCTCAGACTCAGCCTGAGTTTTACTTTCGCCCGAAATATTTTCACTTTTCTCTCATTATAATTTTCGCGCGGAAATTTTTCGGTTTCGAAAATACTTTCGGGCAAAAAATGTAGCCATTTTCGTTCGATTTTTCACTTAAATTCGAGAAGCGAACAAACGAATTCAAAATGTAAGTATTTATTGTATTATTTATAACCTTGCTATAAAAAAAACATGGAATTTACTTTTTTGGAATTTAGAGAAAGTGTCAGAGTTTTGGAAGCACCGGATGTTCGAGCTAAATTGCGAAGGACCAACTTCAAAGTTTTTACCAATACCACTTCTATAGCTACCCTCCGCAAAAAAAAACGAAAAGAAGCGCTGAGTTTATCGATTAGCGGAATACCAAATTTCTATCTTGAATTTGGTAATGCATCCGTTAGAACGTTCAATAAATATGTCAATGCGTCTTTGTTGTGTCTGTAATACTCGTATCGCACAAACGTACAACTAATCAACTACCTAAATGTCCCCTTTTATTAAATTGGATTTAAACACCTAGCACCTAAATGTTTAAATTATTGTTTTTGGCGTTTCTCAATTTAAGCTTTGCAAACAAAAAACAGAGTTGCAATTTCGATTTTCGAATTTCACTAGCTTTTTCGAAGTGGAATTTATTTCGGGCGGAACTCATGATAAGCGTATTCACTTCGGGCGGATAAAAAAATTACGGGCGAATTTTTTTCGGGCGGAACTCAGAATAAGGCTGTATATTTTTTCTCAGTGGCATCCAACTTTCGCACTGGTATGGCAACCTCAATGAATACTAGTTCAAAAACTAGTTTGACATTTCGCTGGAATATTAGTCAAAATTGCGGCCGAAGTGCCGAGTGTGTAGCGTGTGCGCGATTCATTCGGTGGGTCCCTGGTTCAAATTCTGGGCGGGGCGAGTAACATCAAAAACAGAAAAAGTTTTTTTTAATAGCGGTCGCCCCTCGGCAGGCAATGGCAATCCTCCGAATATATTTCTGCCATGAAAAAACTTCTCACAAAAATCATTTGCCGTTCGTAGTCGGCGGAAAACAGTAGGTCTCTCAATTCGTGTAACAACATCAGGACACACACTACAAATTGTAGGAGAAGTTCGGCTAAAATCGCTTAAACTGTTATAGCGCCAATTAAATATAAAAAAAATGCTAAAAATGAATTAACAAGCTGATGGTTTAAACTAACAACTTTATTCTGATTTGCATTGACATTGATATAGTGTTTGATCGTTTTCCACTTTAGCACTGCTAGTTCTTGGACCACAGCTGTACATATACGATATGCATTTGTATATAGGAAACATATGTATGTATGTTTATTATGTTAATAAATATGTATCTATGATGTGCAGCACTATAACTACAACTCCCTTGGGCCTCGTTCACAACATCGTGTCATAATAACAACAATATTAAGAGTAATAACAACAACAGTGCTGTCATGTAGTTTCAATTGGTGCATCCTCAGCTGCGGCGGCAGCCACTACTGCTGCAAAAAATTCAAGTGTGTATTGTACATATTTTTATTTATTTGCAATGTACACGAACGACCGGCCAACACTTACGCACTTCGTTTCGTTTAATTTCTTTTTCAACTTATTTGGCCGCCCCTTCAACCTCTCCTACTGCACCATTTACCCCTTTGGTCTATCGCTGAATACGCTGGATTTCGGCCATGTTATTTCATGCTCTAGCTGGAACCGTCAGTGCAGCAGTTGTTGCTTTTTGCCACCAGTAACCCACCGCCTGCCGCGTGCTATCCATCGTCCGCCGCTCGCCTTCCGCCTAGTCAGGTCCGTTGCTCTATTTATTGTTGCTTTTCCTGTAGGTGTTTTGCTGTTATGTCACTTTTACGGACTTTTTCCCATTTTAAATTGCTTGACAATTTTTATTTTGGGCGTTGGCTGTCGGCTTGTCGGTTTCTGTCCGATATTTGTACGTGCATGTATCTGCATATATTTTCTCTATTTTGCATTCGACTATGCAGATGTGAACGTGAACGAAAATATAGTATTTGCACATACAATTTTTGTGCATTTGTGAGTGTTATTGAATTGACCTGGTTGTCGACTGGTCTTGAATTAAGCCATTGAAATCCGTATTAAGTTGATTTGCATTCTAGTCAATTGCTTTATTTGTATGACGCAAACTAAAGAGGCTTTGCACAAATGATCACTATCACAAATAAATCTAAACTGCATTTGAAGTCGAATGTAAATGTAAAAAAACAAACAGACACAAAACGGATGAACATGTTCCCATATACTATAGAGTTAGTTATTTATTTAATTGAGGCTGCTAAGCAATTTACAAAGGTTTTATATTTTAACGCCAAGCAACAGAGTTACTGCAATCAATATTTTGGCAGAATGTACATACGTTGAATGGTAGACTACTGTGGTACTTGGATTCTATCCACAACCATATTCTTTTAAAGAAAGGCATGGCGGCAAGGATGGTTCGGTGTGTAGAAGTACAAGCAAGTGGAGAAAAGTCTCTGATTGGCATAGCCCTGGGAGTGGTCAGAACGATTTTTCTGCATGCGGTATAAGCAGCTCACAACTACCGGAGGATATCACATAACACATGAGTGTCCTCTTGGTAGCTCCAGAATATCCTGACCTAAAGTCTACCAGGATATGCAGCGTCTATTCACCAGTAGGTCCACCTTCGAGCAGCCATCAGACTTGAAGCAAGCCACTGGCTATATAAATGTGTCCTTAAAACAAACCAAATACAGTATCTGGTTGTGCGGTGGGTTTGGGACTCATCAAGTAAAAATCGGATGAGATTCCCCTTTTTTAATGACGACTACAGCCAACGTATTAAGGACTCTTATTTGAGGGCATGTACCTGGAATGTCCGAACCATTAATTGGGAAGGTGCCTAACCAGAGTAAAGGCTGACATCACAACCATCCAGGAAATGAAATGGACTGGGCAAGATAAGAAAGGACCTTGCGACGGCTACTACAGCTGCAATGCAACGGAGCGCAAGTTCGGTCTTGGTTTGTGGTGGGGGAGAGACTTCGTCTCGCCACGATTCTCGCGCGATTCTTCAACCTTTCGCTGATTTGTGCCAATTCCCCGACTGAAGAAATGGACGATGTCCAAAAGATTACTTTTTCGAGCGCATAGAACGTACTTACGAGCGCTGCGCCCGTAATCACGATATCAAAATCATGCTTGGCGACTATAATGTCAGTGTGGGTAAAGAAGAGTTATAAAAACCGTGCTTGGCGACTTCAACTTCAAGGTAGGTAAAGAAAGGATATTTGGTCTCACTGCAAATTCAGTATTCACGATGAAACAGACTGAGACTGCTCAGCTTGGTGGCAAAGAGCTGGTAAAATGCTTGCACCAGCTTATTTGCCGAATAATATTAGCCCATTGGAATTTAAGTGTGCTCTGGTCAATTTACAAGAAGGGTGATTCTGCAATATGCATGTAAGCCGAATTTATTGACTGTGGGACCATGATCCCTACCCACCCTGACATTAAAATCGCTTATCAAGATTTTTCTCCGTAAATATTAAAATGTTAAACAATATCACCTTAATGCCGATTACGGCGAAACGTTCGTCCACTGGGGTGAACATAGAACATAAGAATAAGAATGTCTTCCCCACAAATCCGATCTCGAATTTGCACTTCTTTGCATCGCAGCTGCATTAAACGTCGCAATAGGGTCCGGACATAGCATAATTCTTATATCGTTTTCCATGGTCGTCGTCAGGAGACGGTGTCTTATCCGAGGTTCAACGAGCCTCTTTTCATATTTTCATTTTTTACGTGCCGCGCTTCACCAGATTCGGGGGAGTTTTTATTTTCGAACACATTTATATAGCGAGTCGCTCGCTTCAACACAGCAACCTCTTTTTTCATCTCTACAGCAGAATGGAAGGATTTCCGTAAAGATAATACTACCCGACAAGAAATCTGACCTATGGCATCTGATTAGTTAGAGTATAAAATATAGCTAAATTAATAAACATTCCTTTGCTCTTCGAAATTTAAGCATTATAAATAGGTCAGCATTTAAGATCCTGTAAAATTTACTGGAAGCAATTAACGATTAGTAGAAAAGGCAATCTTGTATTCTGTAATTCTCTAAATTTTATATATCCTATTTAAAGTTCCATTACGACATTTTATTCCTTAAATAGTCAGTTTCGATCTGGGTCGATTATTTATGGTACACAAAAATAAAAATTCTTCTACCCTAAAAAAACAAACCAAATTAAACTATGCGATGCCAACGAAGCTTTATCATTTCAAATTAAAATCAACTCCAAGAGGATAATTTTTTTTCAAACGACACGAAGCGGTCGGCAAATGGCAAAATTACTAAAAGGAGAGCTAAAAATACACCGTCGAATTAAATGAACCTTCGCAAAAAAAAAACACATGGCGACAGAGCGTAATTGAATTAGAGCAAATCGCTGAGATTATTGCTATAAAATTTATGGAAATTACGGAGCGTAAGAACCGAATGCGAAGAGTGGTGAAAGAGGAACTGCGTTACAACGTTAAGCTGTTTATCAGGTTTAATCTTTAAAACAACTCTGGAGGGCAACTACACCGGCAGAGGTTTAAATATGTATTCTTGTATTTAAGTATGCACATAAAATATTTGCACACAGTGAAGCCGTACAAAAAATTACCCATGTACGTGCCAGTCGTGTTTGCTGCTTTTTCACTGCTAGACATAAACTTGACAAAACAAAATGCACAAAACTCAGCTACAGAACATATTTGTATACAGCCCATTTGTGTGTTTGTGTTGCCCTGGAGCTATTCAAAGGCGCACACCGACAAGTCAAAAACTAAGCAAAAAAAAATGTTTTCACTTAAGAAAGATGAAAGGCACATGCAACTCAACCGCTGTGTGCAAAAGCGTAGGCGTTATATGCAAAGTTGAAGCCCCCGAGATGTGTTGCAGTCACAGACGCAGTTTAGCGCTAAAAATGTCGCGAATACCAGACCGAAGAAGCTGACTTCTTAACTACGCTAGTCGTGAATAAACTTTTCTACAGGAAGCTACTATTTCTGTAGGAATCCAAGGAGGAAACAAGCATTTAGATTATGAGCAGCACCATGGAATTTTCTCAACAAAATTGAAGCAGTGTAAGATGCAGCTATGCGCAAGTTAAGAGATATTCATGCTCGAAGCCAAGTTGTTTTATACAAGTAACTTGGCAACTTATGGAAAATGAATGTAAGAAAAATAGTAGAAAATGATTATCATTTAAATTTGTTTGAATTACCGTTAAGCTGCGATGGTACCGCAAAACTAAATGGCGCTAAAAATCCCGTACCAACTAGAATGTGTGCTGTGGTTGCTTTAGATTTTGCAACAATCAGATAATCGCTGGGTACGGTGTCGCAAAAGTACAAAAATCTTACAGCAAATAATGTGTCGAATTTCTGTAGAGTAGCCAGCAAATATTATATAAAAATCTAATAGCGCCAAAACCAGAATGTAGAATATTTTTGGGATCATCAGCAGGAGGCAAAATGATTTCGATTCTATGTATATAAAAATACCGAACCTATCCAGCACATATACACATATATCGAAAACTCTACTAAACCTGGTCGTATTTTCTGGTAAATTTTCCAATGACTAAATTTAATTTTAAATTATTATGTGAATTTTATATCTGAGAAAGACGCTTAGGTTGTACTAATAATATAGTAAAATTTCACAAGAAAGATATTTTAAAATATTTTAATTCATTAATACCCTCATAAAATATTCCATCTCGCCCGTTATTTAAAAAAAAAATTGTAAGGAGTAAAAATTTTCCAGCTAATTGTCCAAGGGAAAATTTCATTAGTAAATAAGAATATAAGTAGGAGTAAAACCGAGCTTGGAATACCCGGTTCATACTTTGATTTTCAATAAACAGTACTTGTTTTATGTAATAAGTCCAGTTAATGTAAAACACTTCATATTGAAAATTTAAGTGATTTTTTTATTTAAATAATAAAGTAGTATGTTTTAAAAATAACATGCACATTTTTTTAAATTTTAATTTTTATTCATTTCACTCTCTCTAATGAAATTATTCCTACCAAATTTGAGCGAATTTATTACTTGATTTAATAAAATAACAAATATTTTGATTTAATTATAACATGAGCGCAGGTTTTCTCCCGAATTCTATATAATTGAAATAAACAAATGTAGAATCGTATGAAAATTAGTAAGCTCTTCCTCTTTCGCTTCTATAAGGCCTTACTTTAACAAGGGCATATCATTGGCTGGCAAGCGACTTTCCATTCCCCGTATTGCGTTAGAAAATCGTAAGGCAAATTAGACATTCTAAAGTAGTACCTGCTAGAATACTTTCAAACCAAAAAATCTGTAATCGCTTTTTTATGGGATATTCGTTCTGATCTTTTCTTCGACATGTGAATGCAACGAACTTATAAAAACTTGAATGTTTACTTGTCTGCTTCCCCATTTACAAAATGACCACTTTGCCGAAGAACACAGCTCAGATTATCGCTGCGCTATCGAAGAAATCGCAGTGATCGTCTACAATTACGAACGCATTTCGAGTAACAACCCAGCAAACATTTTTGGGCGGCTCAGAATTATGAGTCCGAAATGAGTATAAAATATGACGGAAATATGAGGCTCAGAGTTATGAGTCATCATCTCTTGCAATTATGTATTGTATTTTGGAAATGCCGTTACTTGTGTTTCCACGAATTCCCCGACCAACGAACACGTGCGTTCATCGTTGAACAAAAATTCAATTGAAGTGCAACGGTTGAAGTGTAAAGAATACTTTTTATTATCAAAAAGATTTACCAGTTTTATTTTTCAAAAAATCAGTGTGGTTAGTGAATAAAAATATATCTAAATATAAAGGACATTAAAAGGTTTTTGTCTACTTAATGTCACGAAGAAGAGACCATAAAGAGGCAAAAGCGGTGATTAAATCATTAAAAAGAAAGAATGTAGTCGAAAAATGTTTTGCTGTGGCAGATTAAGCAAGGTCAAGTCAATTTTGTGTCTTTTTCAGGAAAATGAAATCTATGTAATTGGAATGCCAGACCCTGGAAAACTTGTGAGATATATTTGGAAGCGCTTGGTCACCGACGAGCTGGCCTGCGAAATATCATGGATAGATGTTGAAGGCAAAATTTCCCTTCAAAATATGGCCATAACAAGTGCTTTTAAGGGTCATACTTTTGAAATGCCGTTTGGTGCTCTTAATTAACTTTTTATTATTGTTATTGAAGCGTTTTCTCGAAAATTTGGCAATGAGGTGGAATTTAAGAAAATTACAATAAAGTGGTTTCAAACTGCGCGAGACCGAGTTATATATAGAAATAAGAAAACCCAAAGACAGGAATCTAATTAGTTTTTTAAGTATTTAAAAAAAAAAAGGAAAATTTGTAAATAATTTTTGTTTTTTTTTACCAAAAATGGAATAAAAACTGAATTTTACTTTCTTTATTTAGTATTACATTATTTCTGTTTTTTTACTATAAAGGAAACAGATATATTATAAGAACTCTTATTTTCTCTAAAATATGAGTCATATATGACTCCTAAAAGAGGCTGATATGGTATATGAATTCGGACTCATATATGACGACCATCGCAAGAAGGGAAACACACTCATATTGGACTCCTATAAGAACTCATAATGAGCCCTCACACTCCGAATTATGAGGCTAATCGGATTCATATCGGACTCCAAATGTTTACTGGGAATTGGACATTAAAGAGCCTTGCCAATAATTTCTTAGCTGTAAATGGAAGAGGTTAGGCATCATCCTTTCTAAGTACGATCTTTTAGCGTATGATGTTTATATTGTTTCCATCGGACTCAACAACCGTAGAGTTTGCTCTGTTTTTTCCGAATTGACTAAAGAACCGAAGCGAATGAATAGAAAAATTATTCATTTGATCTGTATATCTGTACTTAACTGCTACTTTGAAGTATGAACGCTCATAATGTGGAAAGAAATGGTCCATGTGTGAAGGCGAATATCGCAGACGATGGAACGTCTAGCATATGGATCGGTCAGTGTACTCGGCCTAAATTTCCAAGGTACAGTCTGTGCCTTATGCTACTAAATAGTGGTTAACGTCAAGTAGGACAAATAACGCCGGTGGAATAGGCCTGACGTAAGTAAATAATTTTTCAGCATATTGGTAAAACGGTATTTCACTTAAAAATGATGTTTCATAGTAGCATAAATTTGTAATCTAATAACAAGAGCATTTACGACTTACCGATCCATGGTAGGAAAATCTTGCTCTAAACAAAACCAATGGATAGGTAGCCATTATAGCGCTCAGCACGCTGCAGAGACTGGCCTGCCTTAGCATAACAGGGGCCATGTGAACCTGTCCGTTAGCATCCATAAAAGTTCTGTTGAATTAAACTCTCTTCACATTCACATCCAGGCTCAAGTGAAGAGTGCTATCTGTAGGAGGAGGGTTAATTTACGTGCTTGCTGCACAGTACCATGATAGGGCACAGCCGATAGAGACGATAGCAACGAGGAGTGTAGCTTTATAAAAATGTTTAAAACCGATATCAGTAATAACAAGTAAAGTGAATATAAACTCGGGTGAATCCGAACATTAAACACCGAGTACTTGTTTTTATTTCAAATAAACAGGACTGGTTGTACGCAATAAAACCATAGATGTCCATCGTGTTTACTGTATATTCGTGTGACTTTCGATTTGAAAAAGTGATTTGATGTTTTGATGTTATGATATATGTACATATTTCCTTTAGAACAAGGTATACCAGATTTTGGAAAAGTGAGCAGTGCCACGCCTCATGCAAGAAAAAAAGAGCAAATTCGTTTTATTCTTAAATTCGTTTTCCTTCCCGTCTAGGCCACCACCCTTTCGGTATTGCTTTCTCAATTGCAACCAATAAAGTAAATGTTTTTCAATCGGCCGAACTATTATATATTAAAATACCGGTTGAGTATATACAAAAATTTGTAGTTATTGGTGAAAATCTACACCGTGTATTAAGTTTGATAGAATTTGGTCGGGCTCTCACAGAGATACACTGCATTTGTCTTTATGAAGATAGCCCCTCGCCCCAATTTTTGGCACCCACGCATTTTGTTCGCCAACCCAATATTGTATATTCAATTTGAGCAAATTACCTTTTACAGTTATTCAAATATCCCGTTTCTTGCATTTGGAAGTTATAAGATGTAGGCGTGGTTATTTCGAAAAATCTTCGAAAGTATGTTTTATGACTTGAAAGTTGGTAGAGTATCTTTTCGGATATATCTCAATAGTGGCCGGTGCCACGCCTATTTGCAAACATTTTTAAGTTCATATACCACGTTTGCCTACTCCATCCTGCATTAGAGGCGGCCTTTGTCTTCCTTCACATTTTTACAATTGTTGACCTTTTCCTTACCGACTTTAAATGCAAAGTGTATAACATAGTGTGGCATAGTTTCGGGAAAACCTATTTGCTCTAAAGCGGGCAGTGCCACGCCCATTATCAAAATTTATGGATTCTGTAAAATGTGTTCTTTGGTTTTGCGATCTACTGCTATTTTAAGAAACGGGGTTGCGGACAGACTCGCGAAAAATGTACCATCAACTCTTTTTGAGGGCCCAGAGCGCCTTCGACTTTTACCAAAGAAGAACAGGAAACTATTCTGAGACTACAAAAACACTGACTGCAGACGGAAAAAACATTTTCATCTAATTTCCCGAAATTTACATGAGCACAGTACTAAAAATTATCTCGGATGCTGGATTAAACGAAGTTATATAATCCATGAAAGCAGGTCATAATAGATACCAAGGACGCAGTGCTGATTCCCCAGCAATAATAATAATATTTAGTAGAATACATTACCACATACATCTAATTTATTTCTAAGCCGCATTAGGCTCTTATTTATTGTCCTTATTTGACATTTTATTTTATCAATTTTTGAATAGCAGCAAAACAGTGTGCGCTTTCTTCTATTGCTTATGCTAACGAATTTCGCTCGAGCAATTTCACGCATTAAATTAACCTTACATCTCGCGGAAATTTCTTATCCAAACAAGACTGTTTGTTTATAGTACACCCGAACACATAGATTGACATATTTTGAACAACAATTTCTTTCCAGACAGTTGTTATTGCTACAATTTTGCTAAATTTGTTTGCAGCATCGCGTTGTTGATTTTATCACGATTTGTTGCTGCGATACAAATTCATTTTCTTGCACCTACATTGCCTGCCATAGCGAACGTTTGAGATTTTATTTGTTTTTATTCTCGTACTCATCCATACACACACAGTTACATACATAACATAGATAGAGGTTTATGGCTTCCGAGTTTGTATCCTTGGGGTAAATATTTGCCGACTGTCGTCTGTCTACACCCCAAGAAAATCGCATAGTCATGTACACATACACACACACACATGTAAACTCAACGAGTCCCTTTTTATGCATCCTGTCGGAAATATAAGTAATTGCTTTAAAAGCAATTTAAAAATTAGTTTTTTACCAATTACAAATGATTAAAATGGTTTCTTTTTTCTTGTACGCAACTAACTATATTAACACGGCGATGTCCTAGGAGCAAGTTAATTATCTGACATTTGATTTTAACAATTTTTAAATATATTTGACAGAAAGATTATCAAAATTAGTATTTTACGACGGCCGTAATAGCTCTAAGTGTAGCTTGTGGTTCAAATCGTGATCGGGCCAAGTAACATCAAAAAATTTAAGAAAAGTTTTTTCTAGTAGCGGCCGTCCTCGACAAGCAATGGCCGACCTCCGAGTGGCATAAGAAACCATCTCACAAAATAGTTTGCCCTTCGAAGTCGGAATAAAATTGTAGGTAGGAGAAGTTCGGCCAAGCATCAAGTTATGATGTAAGTGCCAAATTAAAATGATTTTATTTCCAACTATTTGAAATCCCGTTTTTTTTAATTGTTTTAAAGCTAGTCTCATTGTCAACTGCGTTCACACATGTCCGTTTCCAATTATTTAAAAATATCTAAATAGATAGGTAAACCTTATAGTAACTTTAAAATTTGTATTTTCTCATTCAAGCAAAAATTAATGTCGATTTCTTGTTCAATTGCATCGCTTTAGAGGCAGAATATTTAAAAAAAAAATGCAAGTATAGACAAGGTTAGGGTATACCTTTTGGTCTCAGAAACTCATTTTTCACATTTTTTGTATGGTTAGAGTTTTGTATGGTTTTTAACTGGCTTAACTGGCAAGTGCGACCATTGCGTACCTTCTTCGAAAGACAATCAATGCGCTTTTCGCGGCATAAACTTTGTAGGGTTTGGTTAAAAATATGATGAGTTATAGCTGGTCGAATTTAAACTTTTTTTAATTTTGGTTTTAAAGTTTTTTCCCCAATACAACTATATTGTTTAGCTAATAGTGGCGACGGCTTGATAGCGGTTCGGTTGCAGATAGGGATACTGAGAAAGCAAACGATTTGCACTCGGAGCTTGAATACTGGCCTACCACCTCCATGTACCATGGTTCAAACCTTGGTAGGGTCTAGAGAGAATGAAGTATAATGAAGAGATGTGTTGATCTCCGAAATACCAGCTACATATCACTTCTATCACTTTGAAATATTGTTGCTTTCCCATAATATTCGCTTTTTCCCTATTTGCAAAAAACTATCTGCCATAATTTAGTTTTATGTTAAAAAAAAACAAATAATTAAAATGAAAATCTTAAAAGAATGGCGAAAATGCCAACATAATTAATTTAACATGCATTTGTTTCAAAACAGTCGACTTTCCACTTTTTAAATTGTCTGTTTATTTCCGACAGGGCGTATATATGTACATGCATGTGTCCGTATGTAAGTAGTGGTGAATGTGTTTACCTAAGAAGGGGTGACTGGTTGGTTAATTTGATTGCGGGAAAATATTTTAATTAACATTTTATTAAATCAGTGTGGAACTTAAATCGAGAAGATGCGAGAATGTTTCCAGAAGAATTGTAGGCAATTATTTCGCCTTGATTGCTGTGCTATGCACGCAATTCAATTTAAGCTTTGATTTGCGTGTGATTATTTTGTGGCAGATATGTATGTAATAGCAGGCCATTTTTTTTAGTAAATTACTATTTTACTTACATATGTATGTAGTATGTATGCAAAACCTTTTATAATTTTGTGTCTGAATGTGTTACTAAATATACATAAATATATACATTTTTGATGTTAACGTTTCAAATAGACTAAATTATTGTAGGTGTTAATAATGTGGTGTTCCAAAACGGCTTGCCTGTTTAGAACTTCTTACAAAAATCAAAATGTTAACTGCTGAGTTCGCTAGATAAAGAAAATCATAATTATAATTATTTGATTCTTAAAAGCTATCATAGTTCAACAATTAAACATGGAAGCATTTACTCTTTCTCCGAACGACAGTTTGGCATGACAGGCATACGAGGAGCAATAAAGAAGTAATGATAAGCAGGTATTTGTAACAAGCACGTGCTCTGATGTATCGTATAAAATTTCATACAAATAGGCATGAGAGACATTTAGCGAGTCTGCTCCTAAGTATATGTATATTCTACAGTTGCATAGTGGTGCAAGTACATAAGTAGTATAGGTTAGGCAGAACTCCGACTGAAGATGAACACCACTTGGTGCGTCTATTCACGTCCACCGAAAATCAGTTAATATAAGACTCTTCATTTTCAAAATAAAAACGTTCACTTACATTGTTATGTAAACAAAAATAAAAAGAAATTAATATGATTTTAACGCTTTTGAATTTTGGGTGGTTTGGGTTATATATCTACTTTCTTTAAAGTAGGATATGCCACGCCCATTTTTCAACATTTTTGTAAACCACGTATTCTTTCCACCAACTCGACACTAAATATCAAATTTGAGAAAATTACCTTACCAATTTACTGAAATATCGTTTTTTTTATACCCGAGCGCACTGGTGCTGGTAAAGATAATTTGCTGAAATTTGGCACCATTTGAAAATGGTTGTAGGCTCGCCAATTTTAGTGATAAAAGCTACTATATCTCCGAAACTCACCAAATTAGTCTTTAATTTTAAGTCAGAAAGCAGTATTCGGAAAATTGTAGAAATTAGACGAACACCACACAACGCCTATTTAAGAGAATTTGCTGAAATTTAAGTTGCAGGATGAGGTTGCACTAACAAATACAAAGAATCAAACAGATTTGGAAATGGCTATATTTCTTAAAGTATCTGAACAAACTACCAATTTTGGTATACACATAGATTTAAACTTATGTATGTAATTTCAAAATTGCTAAAAATCAGACCATAATGTAGAACATTGGGTTGGAAAATATTGGGCAAAAGTGTGGCATTTTCAACCTTAGAGCAAATTGATATATCTCCGAGCTTCATTGTCAAATTCTACCATCTATCGAAAATTACATAAATCAGACGAAACCCACTTCCACGTGTTATATACCGATAAGTTACAAAAAATCAGAATATTCGATATTTTAATAAATCATAGCAAATTCGTTCACATTTGTTACAAATAACTAAATTAGAGCGAGAAATAACTATGCTTAAACTAATTTATTTTTGTGTTTATTTAAAACAATGAAATTCGTTTAAGTTTTCAAAATAATGTTATACTAGCATACCCCTCCCACTTTTCTTTCACTTAGACTTCTTTTCCTTTTTTATTTTTTTTTATCCGATTTCGATCATTTCCAAAACTGACCTACACACACTGGGTCAAGGGCAATACGTCCACGCGTCACTGCGATATCAGAACTAGTCTTCAAATGGTCACGAAATAGTCTGAACCAATTGGTATGAAATGACTTTTGTAATATCAGTCTCAAATAAACGTATTCTGAAGGCTTAAACAATTTTGTCTCACCAATATTTATTATGGAAAGACTTGTATATTATAAGTCTCAAAATTACCTATGACAAAAAAAATGTTTCTCAATCATAATTAATACCACCCATAACTATTATAATTTCAGCCCCAAAATAATAGTTATCGATGACTTGAAAAATGGTTATCATGCCGTAATAATTATTAAAAATCTTTGATAATTGTTAAAAAAAAATTTGGTGGACTTTTTTTAAAATGCAATCATAAAATAACTGTTATTAATATTATAATAATTATAATTATTTACTATTTGTCGAACCTTTTTTGAAGAATATTTTTAAAACCCCAAAAGTGATCTAAAACCATTTTTCTAACTTTAATAGTTTACGAGATATTTGAAAGATATACATGAGATATCAGGGAATTTTGAAATTTGCTCAACTTTCGGGAAAAATTAGTTTCTCTCCTATCAATATCAAAAATCGAAAGGTCGATTTGATATGGATTGACCAACATTCATACATCATACATAAAAGCCAAGCTGCTTGCTACTCACCATATATCACTCTAACTGCTAATTTCATTGCCTTGATAGATTTAATAAATTTGTATTGCGCTATATACTACGTGGATTAAAAATGGTTGGGTCTCGGTCTCCGACAGGATTTTACACTTAAGCTTCAGTTATGCTTACATTGCACTGCCGGGCATGAGGAGAGAGCTGTAATAAATTTGTTCAATGGGTTTTGCGTGGATCTGATTACCGAACGCAGCGCCTAGCACAGAAGTCTACTGCAGTTTGATTTCATTGTGTTCTATTTTCTCACAAACATTTTTTTTTTTTTAATTCGGGTTTGAAATTTTAAAACCTTTATAAAGTTTTTAGAATTTTTCTCTACATTTTAACAAAGTTTGAAACTTTTAATCGGTCTTTGCGTAGAATGAACCACATTTATATTAAAAGAAAAAAATTATTAAAATGAAATAAAGAATAATTAAAAAAACCTTGCTTTCGAGTTTGAAAATTTAAAATCTTTTATAAAGTTTGTAGAATTTTTCCCCAGGTTTTAGCAAAACCAAGGATTTTTTTTTTAAATTCGAGTTTGAAAATTTAAAATCTTTTATAAAGTTTGTGTTTCTACCGTTAGTGGTGAAAAGGATTTAGTCGCTTTAAGTGAACTTCACATTATTTTCTTTTAACTAATCATGAATATCATCGAATGTACATTTTTGTAAATTTTTTTTAATTAACCTGCTATTCCTTATAAAACCCATTTTCGGGAAAAATTTTTGTGGATAACTAATTTACACTATGTTGTTAAACAAATAAAAGTGACCCTAATATTCTAACTTTATAAACAAATTGTTCATGTGATCTTATTTCAATTATATTTGGTGGTGCGTTTTTATTGACCGGAAGTGTAGATACAGGGTGTTGAATGCTTTTCATGAATTTGTCCGTGACACACCATGACTTTTTCTCAATGTTTCCTAATACTGTTTAACAAATGGCAATTCTAAAAACTGATCTGGGTTTTGCATAAAATTAAGCACTATCATCATATTTATATAAATATGTATTTACTTGTATATCTTAATGTTTGCTGAAGTTTTGCAGTAATAGCGGCAAAATAACCTCGAAAACGCTTCTTTGCAAAAATAAATGAAGCTCATTTTTATATTCAGCGGCCCAACATTAGTCCACCAAGCTTTTTTTTTTTGACGAACTACTATGCAATTATCAAAAATTTGTGAACTTCCGTTATCGAACCGAAATTAAAGCGATTCGAAACTGATTCTGAATTGGTCCGATCTCACTAGCAATTGATATCAGCACTTTCTAAACCGACACGAATTACAGAGCAGGCCTGGTTATATTGGTAATAAATGAAACCATAAATAAATGTTATATATTTGAAAGCAACTTTTTCATTTATAAACTTGGATTGAATTCTATTCTACGCAAAAGCATGTTTTTACACCTATGTAGCTACCTTCCAAATTAATCTTTAGCGTACTTCTTGGTACAAAAGTGTGAAAATTATACACTTACGGCCCCAATGAAATCAAATGTTTTGCAAGAATTTCCGACGAAAAAAGCATTCTAAAAAATGCTTATTCTAAATTCTCACAGAGTTTCATTGTATCTCCTTTTCGACTTAAACCATAAACACTGAGGTAAATAATTTAACAACCTTTCGAAATTTTACCACATTGCTGTAATTTTTTAATCATGAAAGCAATTCGCCCCAAAATATGTATTAAGCTATATTAGTACCAATGCTGTTCTTGTCTTGTATCTTAGGTAGCGTCTATAGTTATTTTTAATGTTAATTAAGTTACTCTGAAGCTCGTTGATTTGTATGTAAAGCTGTGTGCATTGAAACTAAATAGGCGCTCATGCATATAAACAAATCTTCGCATATACTAAGTAAACATGTCATCGCTAATTAAGATGGACATTTCAGTGAACTGGAGCCTTTGAAATAGTAATACGCATTAATTAGGTAAGCTAAATAAGTGCATGCATATGTTTGTATGTATGTATGTACTTATGTTACAGCTTGTTCACCAGAGCAATTATTTTAATGAAATAACTGAGAATATTTGACAGTTTTGGTTACTACTTGCTTGATTTTGAGGTTATTAGCTAATTTTAGAGAACTAATGTTAACGTAAGTCATTAGACTTAAGTCAAAGACAGCTCCCAAATTAGTCCCAAAAAATATTTTTTACTTATCTTACTTGGCCACGGAATATAACTATGTACATATGTATAAGTACAGAATGACTTCGTCAATTAGCAAAATATGCGTTATTGGACAGGCAGCAATCCACACGTACTCCATGAGTCAACATTGCATCCCGAAAAAATTACGGTTTGGTGCGGCTTATGGGCCGGCGGCGTCATTGGGCCGTACTTCTTCCGTGATGATCAAGACCGGCACTTTACTGTGAATGGGAATCGCTAGCGCTCAATGATAACCGAATATTTTTGGCCCGAATTGGATGATATGGACTTGGATAATATGTGGTTCCAACAGGAAGGCGTTCCATACATAATGGCATCGAATGTACTATCACAAGAATAAAGCAACTAATTCATATCCCAAACCGTTTTTGTTTCCATATCAGATTTGCAGTCGATGTTTCAAATTTCGATGAGATAAATTTCGACGAGATAAATATTTATCATTATCATTATCATTATCATTATCATTATCATTATCATTATCATTATCATTATCATTATCATTATCATTACAATTATCATTATCATTATCATTATCATTATTATTATCATTACCATTATCATTATCATTATCATTATCATTATCATTATCATTATCATTATCATTATCATTATCATTATCATTATCATTATCATTATCATTAGTATTATCATTATCATTATCATTATCATTATCATTATCATTATCATTATCATTATCATTATCATTATCATTATCATTATCATTATCATTATCATTATCATTATCAATATCATTATCATTATCATTATCATTATCATTATCGTTATCATTATCATTATCATTTAATCAAATACAGTTATCCAAAATGCTTCTCAAATAAAGAAGTTATACCCGAACTTACATCCTTACATATGTACAAGTGTATACAAAAATATACGGAAAATATACACACGGCTAGAAAGTAACAAAAAAAAACTTTTCATTCGTTTTTGAAACGATAGAAAATGTAAGACTTTTTTAACAATCCTTTAATGTAACACTACCATTACTCAAAAATAAAATCTATGAAAATTCTGTAAACTATTCACATTAATATTTCTTATCGGGCGGAAGTTTAATAATCTGCAAAACAATAGAGCACATTCGCATCGACCAGCAATGTCTAGGCTAACGAACTGCATATTCGAATGTCATAATTTACACTTCATAAATCATATTATGAGTTGTTATCACAAGCATGAAATGTGAGTTCGAGCTACACAGCACCATGGAATTGGCTTAAGATATGTGTATTATGGTGTTAGCTGAAGCACAACCGCAAAGACAAACATAAACTTTCACCGGATATTGAATGGCCAACGCACGTTTACATAGAGTTCAATATTGATTTGTTTTTTCTTTTGAAATTTGATATCAGAACTACTTCCACATATTTTTCTTTGGCTATTTTTCTTCCTAAACCTTAGCACTTATTCATATACTATTTCAATTCATTTCAAATGCAATGCAAGAAATGATGCCATCACACTTCCATAGCAAGATGCAATGTCAGTTTCGGAGAAGCAGATGCGTTTCGTTGCAGCAGTAGAAAATGAAACAGCATTCCATGGGAAAAAATGCGAGAATAAATCTTCAAGTTGTATGGCTAGCAAAACCAATTCTTCCGTGAAAATATGTAGTTAAACTTTTGCAAATAGAAAAAAAAACTAAATAAAATAAATTGTTACACAAAAATAAAAAGACAAACTTAAAAAACACAAACAGCAAAATAACTGCGAAAGAAATGCGAAGCGCGTAGGGATGGAATTACAATGGATTTGCTAAGAATTCTGCTTGAGAAACGTCTAGCATCTGTCAGTTGAATAAGAATGAAGTCAAACATTGATATAAGCGCAACGTGTCTACTCCTCTTTCAAGAGTTCTATACTGGAACTTTTATATGTACATTTTATGTAACTACCTGGAAACATATATAGTACATATGTATATTACTTACAGTGTGAATAAGTACATTAGGGAGTTCCCCACTCTTATTATTCAAAGATGGCGGCGGACATTTTTTTGGTAAAACAACTCAACTGCACTTATGATTTTCATGAAATTTTAACAACAGCAGTTCTCTATTTGCCAGTGTATCAAAAAACTATACCCAGGTGTCAGTGATCTGTAAACCTCTAACATTTTGGTTCTAACTGTACGGTGGAAAGAATAGAAGAAAGCTAATAAGTTTATTTTTAAATAAAATAATTAAAATATTATTCCATAAAAAAGAAAGAAGTTGGCCCTTATTATTTAAAACAAAGTAAAAAAAATGTATGCAATTGAGATTCATAAAGCCAAATATATGTATCTACATATATATTACTGTTTTTCTTGCAAATAGGAAAAACTTACAAATGTGGCTTCACTTTTATCATGAGCAATAGGAGTGTAAGGAATTGGCTTGACTAATAAAATAAAAAATTATATTTTGGCGAAAGTCCGAGATTTACAAGTTTGGATTGTTTTCCAAAGTTTTTGCAGTTGCGAGCGAATTCCTAATTATTTCAGAGTGTGCAATATTAAGTTTTGTTACCCACCAATTCCTACTGCATTCCCATCAGCGATTATGTCATAATCAATCAAGTATTTAAGCACCAAACGCTATCCATACTAAAATCTTCTGATCTGTCACTTTAATCGCCTATTTATTTGAAATCCATATTGACACTTAACTTAACTAAAACACCTATAACTGTACATTCTGATCTCTAACTCGGCACTGAATAAATTCTAAACCCGCTAAATGTGATCACAGGTAAAGTACGCGCTAAAAACAATGGAACATTACCATTTTAACTGTAAATGTTCACAACAAATGTTGGCCATTATAGTACTGCGTTTCCCAACTTTGTTTTGACCAGGGAGCACTTTGTTCTCATTATACTAGCAGGGACTAAATACATGGGGGAGAAAACTAAACTGTACCAACTTAAAAATAAATTTTACGCGGAACGTTTCATTAAAATAAGTTATTAAAAACGTCCAATGTAACGTTAATAAGCAGTTATAAAATTGGATAGTAAAAACACTGCGTAACAATTAAAATTAATTGAATGTCGCATAGCTCATATTGCTTATAATTTTAACAATTCTAAATCGATCTTCAATGTTTATATGTTGTAGTAAAGAAGGTTTATATGATATATGATTAATTGTAGTGAAGCCCTCTCTTGACGAACCAAACCCACGCTCTATAAGTCCCTCGTCATGCCCGTGCTATTGTATGGCGCAAAATGCCCGATAGATGATATGGCCCTTGCAGTTTTGGAGAGAAATATTCTCCGAAAGATTTTTGGACCCTTCCATTATGGCGGCGGCGAATATCCCAGACATTAGAACGATGAGCTGTATAGGCGGTTATAGAATAAATTAAGAAGAAGATATAATTTACCATATAATTATGAAAACTGGGTTAACAGGATGCCTGACTGCGAACCCATCCAAGACAGCCATTTGAATGAAATATACTAACTTATGAGAATGTTTGCTCTTTTGAATAAGATTATAATTGATATACAGAAAAAATGTATTTTCGTTAGTTTTGTACGGTTTTTAATAGAAACCGCTATATGGGTTGTTATATTATGTATGTATATTATGGATGTCATAGAAATTCCTAGAGATTTATTTATCATTTTAATCCTTATTTTTATATAACCAATTATTATCCCTAGCGTAGCTACTACTTTATTCTAAAATCTGTTTACAGGTTTTAAAAAAAAATTCGGCAGAAATCATTCGACCGGTTACTTTTTACATATTTTGTTTTGCAATGAATAAAAATATATCAAATTTTTTTTAAATGCCTATTTAATTTATGATATGAAAACGATTTGGCCTAATACAGAAATAATTTGTGGGTAAATAAATTTACTATTTTGGTACTGAATAAAAAATATATAATTTTTTCAGTACATATATTTTATTTTATTTTTCAAAGCGCTGGTATAATTAAATGTTCTATTACTGACGTTTTGCTTAAATGCGATTATTCTTACATAACAATGTCATCATAATATCAATAAATGAGTGTTGCGAAAATAGTTTAACTCCAACGCAACCTAACTTATCATCGCAAAACTACTCCTTAGGTAAGTAAGATACATTTCAAATATAAACCAATTCGGACCACAGTACGAATTTTACAATTATCTCGACTCCAGCGCCAGCTATCGATAATAACTTTTCGCAGAGATTATTTCGAATGTAAGCATATAAATATTGTTTTTTTCAAGTTATCTCGACTCTAACGACACACGGCGGATCAAAACTTTTCCAGGTAGTGTCGCAAGCACTGTAACCAGATTAGCCCTTTCGAGACAAGACTTAGCCTAAATTTTGTTCCCTAGTCTTGAAATGTTTCGCTTTATTATTATTAATATTTTTATAACTAAGTAAAATATGAACTTTCTCAAAATTAATTCAATCATTCAAATGATTTTAATTCCAGCTCCGAATTTTTCGTGCAATTTCACGAAATATTGTAACTCAAAATTCAATGAAGATTGTTTTAATATCGAAATACCAAAAGGAATTCCTAAAAACTATGCATCAAAGCATTTTAATCGAGCTGAGTACCCAATATTATCAATGCCTACCGGATAACATAAATTCTCTACAATAGATTAAATTTTTTTGGAAAATTTTTTTGGAAAATTTTTTTTTTTGCAAATTCATTGTAAGCTGCAAAGTTAGATATAATTTTCCCCTCTGAAAGAGAATTTCACGGTGTGAAAGTAGAAATACAGCCCAGTGGGGATTTTAAACAAATAAAATAACATAAAAATAAGTATATAAACTTATTATAAAGTTGAATATGTTGGCAGTTTTTATGGGTGAAACCTGGAACACCGACATACGTACTTATTAAATTTTCTAACTTGGAATATCGCTCATTGCAAAAATATCTAAAGTTTGTGGTAATTATCTAAAACTGGTTGTATATGAAATAAATTGTATAAAAAAAAATTACACTTTTTAATTATTAATACGACCTTAAATTTATGTGCATTGGATTTTCAGGTATTCGCGCAGTTCGTCTACTACTTTTTCAATTTAAGCCAAACCCTGATGAAAACACTCACCCAATTCGTCAATAAATTTCCCATGATTCTCTGGAAAAAAGTCTAAATGAGAATACAAAAAGTGGAATTACCACTCAGTAATTGTGAGGACTGTTAATGCCGTGCTACTTAAGTAATGGTACAGATCTAAAAAACAGTTTGAAGCTGTTATTTTTTGTTTAAGTAAATATTTATTTACAAATCGACGTAAATAAACAGAAACACAAAATTGAAATTGTAAAAAATTACAGGCTTTTATTTAGCTTATTATAGTATCCAATCACACTGATCATAAAAACCAACCAAATTGACCTGCAATCGGATAAGTGCAACTTTAAGCTCTAACTTAAAAAAAACTCCTAAGTCGAATAAGTTATTTTTTCAAAAGTTCACTTGCATGTGCAAACATTTATTTTTATAAAGCCACAAGATACACAAAGCTTTCGTAGGGCATGTGAAGTGTTAAGGAGAAATACGAGTATCACACACTTTTCGTATCATAGAGATATTGAAGCGTCTTGCCCTTTGCAACCATTCCATGTCGACCACTTCACGCGCCAAATTTACAACACAAAAAACACGTACACATGCAGGACATCACTGCAGTGGAGGCTTCAGTCAATATGTCGACATTAGTAACACTTTCATTAAAGAAGTAGAAATTGGTCATGAATGCAGTGTGTGGTTTATCTGGAGTACCGTGGAGTGAACACGACTAATACAACATAAAGGCAGCGTTGATCTTTTGATATTTTTCCTGGAACCTTATCATTTATTTTTCAAATTGGTAACGTTATCTACGTAAATTTTGTTTTGGAGATGTATCACCATGTCTAAGATTTTAACAAGTGTTGGTCAGAAGTCAACGTAATAAAAAATGATCTGGAAGAAATCGAATAATAGGAAATTTCAGAATTTCTTTTACATATCTAGCAGTTCCCTCTTCGTTCGACGCTGCCTAAAGTAAATTCTCGGACTATAAAAAACCAAACCACATAGTTCTTCTTATTCTGCTCTCCTTTTAACTTCTGACTAGTGCAACATAAACATTCACTATTGCTTATAAATATCATTCACTAAAAGTAACTCAATATTTCTCGACATAAGCTCCTACTTTATTTAAAATTTGTTTTGTCAGACACACAATAGTTGTTGATTTGAAACGTTTACCAGAATTTACCAGCAAAAATTGATTAGATTAAAGCTGGAAGCAAAAATAGAGGCAGGGACTGAAACTGAAACTGAGACTGAGAAAGGACTGGTACAAAGATTTGGACAGCAACTGAGACAGATACAGAGACAGAGACGAGAGGGAGAAATAGAGACTGAGACTGAAACTGTGACTATTAACGAGACTGAGCCAGAGAACGACACAGAGGTTGCGACTGAGGCAGGTACTTAGGCAGAGACAGAGACACGAACAGAGACAGAGAAAGGGACTGAGACTCAGCCTGAGCAGGGGCAGAGAAAGAGACAGAGTCAGAAATAGAGGCAGAGATTGAAACTGAGGCAACAACTGATATTAGGCTTCAGACAGCAACAGAGATTGAAACTGAAACTGAGAATGTGAATGAGACTGGGAATGAGACTGGTTCTGAGACTGCGACTAAGACTGAGATGAGAATGTAACTGATACAGAGACAGAGATAGAGACTGAGAACTATCATTGGTCACGTCTGATGCAGGTATTGCAATTAAATTACTTAACAAAAGTCGCCGGACGTATATATAATATATATGTACGTTTACATCAAAATTTTCAGCTCGTCCATGCATCGAAGAACTCGTGTAAATATTAAGATAGCTTAAAAACACTTGGCATTGGCCATGACCAAAAATGGCCGAAATAATAGTGTTTCGTTGAAATCAAAATAGTGCGTAATTTCAATAAGTGTGAAGGATAAGTTTCTGAAATTGTATGCGCATGATTGGGAGAGAGAAAGGTATACGTGGGTATCCCTAGAGCACGGATGGATTTTATAAGTAAGCTAATAAATTTAAAAAAGAAAATATGTACATACATATCTCTTAAGTAATATAGTGCGATGAGGTATATTAGCTCTAGAGGGGCATAGGGATTGTTTAGTTATAAAGTGCGAATATATCAAATCACTCGGATCCTAAAATCATTCGCTGTGGTAGCTACAGGCGTATGTAGAAGAACGACAACCAGATAAAAAAGAACTTTGATCTATTTGATGTTTGTAATGGGTACACGGAGAAATCACTTACGTTGTTACAGAGGCAATAAAGTAGATGAAGAAAAGAGTTATGTATGTACGCCTGATATTACTTAATTTTCAATAACTTTTAAAACCTACTAACTATAACCTATCGACATACCACTATGCAACGTATCGTCCAGTTTCAACTGCAATGTGCCCCTTACAGTCATCGTTCAAAGTTCACAAAGTTTGAAACTCATTACGGGAATTTGATTTCTTTGCTTGGCTGCAAGTTTTAACCAAGCAGCGACTAGCTAACCATCCAGCCAGCCAGCCAGCCAACCACTCGCGCGACCAAGCAATCATTGCTTAAAACACCAACCTACTCTACTATCATCATTCAACCACCCACACACAAGCCCATTTAAGTTGTGGGTCGCATTTTGTTGCACATTCTCACTTAGAAATGCTAGTATTATTGTTGCCGGCAGAAACAGAAGGCTGACAACGAAAACAGCAGAAGCTCTAGTAGCAAGGGCCACATGCCAAGAGTCAAAGTGCTCCTCAACATTACTCGTACTTGAAATTCATGGCAGCAATTCTCGCAAATATTCCATGATTTCACCTTTTTCTGCACGCCTGCTTGTGTGTACGACCAATCCTTGAGCTTCTGCTTTGGTGTTGTAGGACGAGCAACTATGCTTGTCAATAGTTTGGTGTTGATTTGCAAAATAAAATTTGCTTATATATACTTGAGTATGTGCATACATATGTATATCTGCAATAGTTACATAGTCATTGGCTTTAATGATTTCGTGCAAGCCGAGATAATAGCCCTATTATGCGTCTAACGCATTCCGATAGTCTCTGTAACTAATTAAGATTTTGCCGTTGATATGGAAATTTCACAGTCATATTCTTTAGATTCGATGAAGATGGATAGAATATACTTACATTAATGTGTATATATTAACACACAAGAATATATGGGTGTTAAAGAAATAAGTAAGGAAACTTTATGATGAAACGATTCTTACTGACAAATTAAGTTCATACCAATTTTCGTAATCTAATTATATTTGAATGGTGTGTAAGATGTTGGTAAATTCTGGATTTTTGGGCGTACAAAAAGATAAAGTAAGCAAATGTAATTATGATTTGCAAATACTTATAAAAATTACGTAAGTTACGTTTGGTTGCTGTGTACGGTCATTCTTCTTTTTTCGTAATACAATGGCAGGCAAAAATTTCGTCAGAGAAGAGAATCAATTACTGATATACCGCATCCAGACTGCCAGAAACTAGAGTAGTAACAGTTATGACTGGACATTCGACAGCAATGCTTAGAATTCTACTAGGAACAATTGGGCATAAGGTATTGTGAATAATTACAAGTGAAAAATTTTACCCCATAGACGTCAAAATTCGACACAGCTGAGATCGCCTGATGTAGCAACCCTCCCCATTCTTGTGTCATTCACAGAGCGAATTTTTATGCCTGACAATTAACCATGACCATTTGTGACATTTAATATCTTTAATTTAGAAGACTTCACCCTTGTATTCATTCACAATGGAATAAAAAAAAGTTGATGTACAAATTTTTATCGCTTTGAGAAGGTCAACAGAAAAAAGTATTTGGTTAAATTGTTAACGCCGATGAAACCATGATTATTTTTCATGATCCGCTGTCAAAAAATGAAAAATTGATGGAGTGGCGTCGTCGCAGCTCAGCTCGACCAAGGAAATACAAGGTGAGGCATCATCGCAGGCACTCAACAATTATATTTCGAAAATCCCAACGCAACAGTTACGGGCGATTACTATGCGTCCTTGCTGTATTAATTGCGAAATACTATTAGAGAAACACGTCGAAACGGGCCGAGGAGTATTGCTGCTTTATGGCGGCCCCCGGTCCATACATCGCGGATTTAGCTCTAAGCGCCTATTACTTATTCTATAAATTTTTAATCCAACTTACTACAACATACTACTTAAATATTAATGCTGATTTGGAAGTGATTGAGCAGCTCTCAAAACCAAATCAATTCCAAATATTTGCAGCTTTACTTCCCGGTCTTGAGTTCGAATTTCGCCCGGGTTACGTAAAATTATATAACAAATAAATTGTAGGAAAAGTTAGGATAAAAACATCGATCTATATGATGTAAGCGCTAAATTATTATTATTATTAAAATATATCATATAACTGTGATTTTTTATATACTAATAACAATATGGCCTAGTTCAATAGCCACAAAATTCAAAGTACACGATTTTTAAGTCATAAATAAAAACGAACCGTTAAAAAGCAATTCATATTTTTCATGTTTATCTAAGAGTTTTAATTTCTTGTTGCTTGGCAGTACTCAAATCTAAATATGCACACCGGATATTTTGAAATGTATTTTTATGCAAAAAGAAGGCGTCGCCTTTATTTTTATCTCCAATTCTCGAAATATAGTAGATGCGTAGATTCGGAGCTTTTCCACAAAATGTACAAAAATACCTAAATAAACCTACGAAATTTAAATAAGGCTTAGGCTTAAGCTTATTTATAACTTTAGTTTGGTGAAATTTTGTACTAAGCTTATTTTCGATTTCACACAACAATTAGCAGTTCTATAAATCGTAGCCAATATTAGGTGTGTTATAATTTTAGATCACAATATCGGTTTGAAAAGTTTTGTCTTCGACTACACGGAATGAAAAGTAATTAGTAAGTTAACTTCAAATATATATGTTGCTTGTCAGCAAACCATCAGCTGTTCATAGTTTTGGGAAGATTTAAAACTTTTTATTGCTCTAACCTGTATTTAATTATTTTAATAAATGTGTATCAGAAAGCTTCTATTTAAAAAATACGTCATAATAGCACAGCGAATACGATCGAAATGAAACTGATGTCGCTTCAGTGAATGCGCAGTTTTAATCGAAAAGTTCCATTTTGGCTGGCATCACAAATAAAATTCAAACTTAAACTTGTATGTTCAAGGCATTTATTATATTCGTTCGAGCCGTAGTAAATGTTTGAATAACATTGTGTCAAATGATGTTAAATTAATGCGTTTTGTGGAAATATTTTATTTAAATAACAATTTTAGTAGAGAATCCGCGACCATTGAGATCAGATGGTTCTATTTGTAAAGAAACTTCATTAATTAAATCGAAGCAAAACCAAGTAAACTAAGATGGTTTATAATTAGAAATTCGAGAAACCGCCGCTAGGTATACATATATTGCAGAAATATTTATGACCAACGGGTACAAATATAACGTGACAATGAAAAATTGTTTACCATATACAGATACGTCGAAATAAATAGAACTAAGTCATTAGCTAGTTCAGTGGAAATTTATTCTTGTCTCTTTTTCAGTTTCTAATATATTAATAGGGTAACGGAAGCCTGGTCTTAATATGTTGGTTTAGTGTTTTAAAAAACTGTGGTGCGATATTTTAATTTTGTAACTTTTCAAAGTTTCCAATTGACTAATACTCGCTTAGTAAAAAGAAAAGCAAACTTATAATAAATAATAATATCAAGTAAGAAATAGTCTAAGTTTGAATGCAACCGAACTTTAAATACCCAGGGCACGTTTTTATTTAAAGTATATAATAATTAAACTCAACCGATCTTTATGAAATTTTTACAGTAGGAGCATTTGGTCTTCGGGCAAAACAAGGATATATACAACTTTGGAAATGTTGTCTGCGCAACGCCCCCATGGAGGGTACATTATGAATTCGTCCTATGTTCGCAATTATTCGGTGCAGATGAATGATATTTAGGTATATACAGGTAAACCTCCTATAACGCGGTTTCGCTACAACGCGGTTCACAAAATGCGGACATTTTCTTACAACGCTACTCTTAACTACAACGCGATTTTTACGAACATTTTTTCAAATATTTACTATTTTAATTTGAAAAAAGGTTTTCGTGGCCAAATAAAATTCTTTGCATTTTGTCCATACTTTGATACCTATCTTTTTAATAGCATTGCCACCCTACACTTGAACATGTGTTTACAAAGTGACAAACAAATACATACGTAATTGTGGGGGTTTTCACGCGGTTCTAACATCACACAACGATTTATGCTACTTTCATTTGATGTAATAATTTTTTTGTTAGTTTGTTGTCGGCATTGCAAATAAAATCATCAATCTAAAGCGTGTAAAAAATTGCGAAAAAATATTCAGTCTAATTCCAGTCAAATTATAAAAAATTTGTGAAACAGTTGTTGTTTTTTTCGTAAAAGAGTTTTGATAAAACTATTTTAAGGTGAATAAGTATTTTTCTTTTAAACCTTATTTATATGTACATATGTAACTTTATTTAAATGCAAATAAATTTTTAAATTTAGCCACAAAAATGCCGAATGAAACAAAACGCCGTTAAAACGAAAATTTGTATCCACTGAATTAAAAATACAAATTTTGGATCGACTTCAAAATCAAGAGAGGATAAGTGATATTGCCAGACATTTTAACTTAAATGAGTCAACAATAAGAACTATCAAACAAAACGAAGAAAAAATTAGAAGTTCGGTAGCATCTGGATCCGCCGTAGTCGCGAAAGTAACTGCTCGTCCTAGAGCAGCTAGTGGAGAAAATGGAGCAATCGCTTATGGTGTGGATAGAAGACATGACAAAAAAACGAATGCCCTTAGATGGGAATGTAATTAAGCATAAAGCACTAAAAATATTTAATTATTTAAAGGAAACAATCGTCAATCGATGAAGACAATCATCACAATTTGTAGCTAGTAATGCATGGTTTGGAAAATTCAAAAAAAGACATGCACTTCACAATTTAAAAATACAGGGAGAAAGTGCAGCCGCAGACGCAGATGCAGCAAAAAAATATCCAGCAGAGTTCGAAAAAATTATTAAAGAAAATGGTTATTTACCTGAACAAGTGTTGATGAGACAGGCTTGTGGTGAAAAAAAATGCCTTCAAGAACTTTTATTTCGAAAAACGAAAATAGAGCTCCTGGCTTTAAAGTTTCGAAAGATCGAATAACATTATTGCTGTGCAGTAATGCGTCTGGTGGTTTTATGACCAAGCCAATGTTTATTAACCGATCATTAAATCCAAGATGTATGAAACAATGCAACAAAAACAACCTTCCAGTTTATTTAATGATTGGATTTATCATTGCTTTGTTCCTGACGCAGAAAATTATCTAAAAAAAATAACTTAGCATTTAAAGTTTTACTACTTTTAGATAATGCGCCATCCCATTCGACTGATTTAAGTCATTCTAATGTTCAAGTCGAACTTTTACCGCCCAACACCACATCGCTATTACAGCCTTTAGAACATAGTGAGATTGGCGCATGCAGTAGAAGGTGATGGATTTGATGAAATAACAATGGCTGATATTCAAGAATTAATTGCGGACGACGAAATAAACGAAGCAGATTTAGTGGCAATGACTAATGAAGAATCAGTTGGAGATAGCTCTGACGATCTTTCCGATGTTGAAAATAAAAACTTTTCACTAAAAATATGGAGAAAGTTTTAAATATGGCAAAGCAGTTGGAAGAATACATTTTGGAGATCGACCCTTTAAGTGACAGAGCAGAAATATTTAAACGAAATCTTCAAAACAATTTAGCTCCCTATCAAGAAATTTATAAAGATTTGCGAAATAAGAGCAAACAAACTTCAATGCACGATTTTTTTCAAACCAATAATCGTCGAAATAATGCCCGAATCTGATAGTGGATCAAGCTCAGATTTTGAAGTAGTATGTACGAACAAAACGTTCGAAACAAATCATACTAAGTGATGAGGAGGAGTAGAAAGTTATCGTTCTATTTTGGCTTTAATTTATTAAATCTTTCAACTTGAATATTTTACGTAGAATTGAAATTTTATTTTATTTTATTTTGTTTTGTTTTTGTTTAAATAAATGGAGTGTTGTTAAATTACATAATATGTATGTTCTTCTGAGTCAACAAATAAATGCACAAAATTATATTAAGCACATATTTTTACTATACAAATTCCAATATTTTATTGAAAATTTTTTTACTTTGGAACCAAACTCTGATTTTTGTATGGAGTTAGAGTCTCCTGCAACGCGATTTTCTACAACGCGGAGTTTTTCAGGAACCTATTCACCGCGTTGTAGGAGGTTTACCGGTACATACATACGTCTTATAGATTAAACTATGTAAAATTTTAGAAAAATTAAGGCCCTAAACAATAAATAAGCCTAATTTCTCATAACTCCGCCACTATTTGATTCAGATGTACAATATTTGGTGTAAAAGTTCTACATATGAGGTTATATATTATTTGTTTGGGAAAAAGGCGAAACCGCACTCCCGTTTAAGACGAAAATACTATTCATCATACCTTCCCAGCTATTTGACTTAGATATACATATGATAATCTCTAAGATGTTGATTTTTTCATTATTTATCTTCATATTTTTTATACTAAATACTTCAAATGCAATATGTACACCAAATTTTGTGGAGTTTGGTGGCATAGTTTATGAGATATACCAATTTGATCGATTTGATTTGGGAGGCCCAAGCCTATTGCCAAAATACATTTTTCATTTCGTGTATTTGCTTGTACAAACTCATTCTAAATATAAAATTTCTCCAAATTCTCTTTACTAGTTCTTGAGTATCGCATTATTTTGATTTTTTAAAAATACCGTTATATGCTATGTGGGCGTAGTTTTGGTCCAATTTTTACAACTTTTGGAATTTTTCTTATTGACTTCAAATGTTTGATAGAGTTTGGTACCATGGTTTCGGAGATATACTTATTTGCACTAAAGTGGGCTGTGCCACACCCATTACCAAATTTTTTTTGATTCGGTGTATTTGCTATTTTCGTATTTTAGAGATTATCGTATATCTTATAAAGTGGGTGGGCCTTGCCCATTTTCGAAAACAAAATATACACGCGTATTCCTTTTCCCAACCCAATCTTATCTATTGAATTTGAGTAAAATACTTTCACTGGTTACCGGGATATTGCATTGTTTCGATTTTCACAAACCCCCGTTATGTGGGTGTGGTTATTATCCGATTTCGCCCACTTGGAAAACCAACCTACCTTGGGTCCACGGTCGTTGATATATCTCAATTTTTACTGGAGTTATCCTATGCACGGACGGACGAAGAGACGTACGGACAGACAGACAGACATGGCTTAATCGATTTCGCTATTAATTCTAATAATTTCGGTATATCTCGGTGCATTATGTTATTACTAACAACCGTTAGATGAACAAAGTTATAATACCCAAATACGCTTGGGTATAAAAGTTGTCCTTCATTTTGTGATGAGAGTCTTAATGTTGAACCCCGACTTCGAATGACAGATGATTTTTGTGAGAACTCTTTTCATGGGTAATATAAATTAGTATGTTTACCATTGCCTACTGTGAGGCGGCCGCTATTAGAAAATAGCATTTATGTAACTATTCTGATCTTCCATACCCCGGCCAAGTTTTGGAACCGTGGGAGCCTGGGTGAAAGCAAGTACACGCTATACGATAGGTTAAGGTGGCCTATCATAAATACCAGTTCACAAACTATGTGCATTTTTATTACAACTAGTGGTTTTCTATACTATATTTAATTCTTCTGTACCAGAATTACAGCCTTTTTTTGGCGAAGATTTGTCTATAGCACTATTTTTTTTTTTTTTCATCAATAGATATATACAAGCCATAACATGTTTCAAAATCGTTCAGCACAAAGATACTTGCGTATTTCTTAGACGCAATACCATTATTTGTATTTCAATTTGTAAAAAATATCTTGTGTTAAAATGTGATTTTTTCAGTATCAAAATAGTTAATTCTAAATATTAGTAGCAATATAAAATTTCGTATAGTCATATTTAAAAAAAATAAAGGTCTTTGTTTTGTTTTAATAAAACATTGGTTTTTTTTAGTTTAAAAATATCAATTGTATACACGTTTTTATAGATCTCAAACTTATGTTGAGCAGGCCACATAGGTTTCTGGTGCTTGATGAATTTTCTTTTTTGAGGATATATAATTATTATATATATTTTTATAGTACAAAAACTCCACACATTTGTTTATAGCCTATCACGAAAATTTTCTGCAGAATTGACCAACCACGAGGTTCACTCAAAAATCTGCATACACCCAAAGTGAAATATCAATAAAAGTGTAATATTATCAAAAAATTTGCTACATCAAGAGTGTAATTTGAGTGAAAATAATAAACAAAATATATTGTGAATATGTACAATCATTAAAGTTCAACGCATACACCTACAGTGGAATACAATAAATGAAGCAACTAATAAATACACTGGGGCTGGATTTGTATCACTGACGCGGCAAAATGTTGCAATTTAGAAAAAATGGCGAATGCCAGATAACAAATATAAAAATTAATGAAAAAGAAGCAAATACAAAGCACAGCGGCATAACGCATTGTTTTATTCTCCGAAGCGCTTATCGCCCATGGACATTTATCGCAGATGGAAATTAATTTTATGAAAAGTGTAAAGGGAAGAGACAGAGATATGGGAAACAATAGGCAAATAAACGGGCCCGAGTGGAAACAAAGGTCAGTGAATAATAAATTAAGGAAAGTGCTGCAGGAGATGCAAACGAATGTACATATGTAAGGGTGAACAAATGGATATGCGCATGTATATATATATATATATATATATATTAAATATACATATATGAGGTGTACATTGTGCATATGAAATAAATTAACTTCTACTAGGATTATTTCTGAAAATAAAGCGCGTTCTTAATTGTCGTCTCCATCAGCAACTCACTGCTATAAAGTCATAGCAATACACAAATCTTAATTTCAAGCTATTAGCGTAGACACTTCATTGCCTCCAAAAGCTAGCACCGTACCGAATTCTTTCAAAACAAGAGCGCTTAGATTCCTTTATATGGCGTGTAGTATAAGTCCTGATTCAATTGAAGTGACTCTCGTGACGTATTTTACCTGCTATACTTATCGCTAATATTATTTGTACAATCATAGCCTCATAGACTATAGTTTTGATTGAAAATAAAAGTTTTGTACTCAGTGTTGTACCCAGATCGTGCTAAGGTAGGGATATCATTAAGTTCACATATCTAAAACTATATAATTCATTCTTAAGTCTGGACTGGAGATATCTGTAACCCGTATTTTTCATTTATATCTCATTCGAATTTCCATAGCAATATCGGGAGAGGTAGATCGGAATACATATAGATTACTTGATCTGATACGAGTATATATGGCGTTCCATCTATCCTTGAACATTTGAGTTTAAACTCATATTAAAAATTTTGTTTTATTATCCGCTGCCTTGGATAACGAATATTTATCTCAAAATCGTAGAAAAAAACGCTGGGAATTATAGGGAAATTAATGTACTTTTTAATGACTTCACTCACTTAGTTCTGCCTTTTCTAAGCTGGATAAAGAACCGAAGTGAAGGTGGTAAAACGAAGTACCTCCTGTCATCAAGTAAACAAACAGCGCATGCGCGTCTTGACTCCTACAGTACTCTTGACAATTACGGTTTTCAAAAGTGGAGGTCATTACTTATGTTGGAACCAGCGCATCAATACCAATAAGAATGTCAAGCGCGGAGCCCAACGGAGAATCTTTCTTGCCAAAAAGGCAGTAGGCAATTACTTACCGAGTAAAGCCATCTTATGACGCAACAAAGTAGTCATAAAATTCTTGTAAATATTTGACCTATTATTATTGCTTTTTTCTGGGAAGGCTGGAAATGCAGATACGAATTCTTTGAGTTTCTGCAATAAGCTCCTTTTTCTCATACATCAAAGTCCTATCTTTTAAATATTTTGTATTTGCGGCACAAAGGCCGATTACGACCTTACTACTCTCTGATCCTTTCAATGCAAAGAAAAACAAGCTCAGAATATGTATAACTTTGTTAACCAAAAAAAAATCTAGTATTTGAAATTTTAATTAAATTCTTACCTATTTACCTCATTTATAGTGGTATATAAGAAAAACTTATTGATATGGGAACAAGAAATCTAAATCGTGAGCTAACTTATCACAAATCTATTATTTAGTTTGTTTTAATCTTCTTTCAACCCAGTTTTGGCAATGTGCCATCTTCAGTGTCATTTTTCGTTCTCTTATGGATTGTGTAGATTCTAAAGACATTGACATCAATATGACATCCATAGATTCTTATGATATACCTACTTTTTTGAATTTTAAGAACTTTAAACTTACTCCTTATTATCCTGGAATGAAATGGGCTAAAAGTACAGCATATCCGAAAACTTCTAAAAATTTAAATTAAAGATTTAAGGTTAATTTTTACAAGTTTGTTAAATTTTCGTACAATTTTAAAAGTTTAAAAATTTGTTTTTATAGTTTATGTTATTAAACGAACTATCTCTGTACAAACAAGTAATGAAAAATAAGTTGAACATGAAAAATCTCAAAATATAACAAATGATAACTCTATGTATACCATTTTCTCTGTGAGTCATTGTTTTTACTATATCTCAATTCTAGTGACTTGCAGTAAACCAATTTTTGTTAAGGTATTTTTGATATTTGTAGCATGCATTTGTAATTTAAATCGATACGAACCATACAAACAATTTGCCTACCAATCTGTGGATATCTTATCAAAACCTGCACTATTATTATTAAACAGCAAAGGTATGGCAAACAAAGAAATATGTATATGTAAAGATGTATAGGATCAAATTTTAAACACAGTCCATTGTTTCTTAAAAGAGAAAGTTGTTGTTGCCAAACATTGAAGTTAAATTACACTGCGTAACAAAAATTTAAAAAAGACCTGCCGTCATGATTTTGTTAATAGTTTTTATTAACATTAGTAGCAGGCTTACGAACTGTGTTTTTACTTTTTTTGGATTGGCTCTAGTTCTTGAGATGAACGAAACTTAAGAAATTAATGAAAAAAAATTATATGACCCAGTTCCAGTTGTATTAATTTAATTATTCCTCAATAATTTTTTTTTATATAAATTATTAAAACAAGTAGTTCGTTGGTTTAACTATTTTATTTCCCTTGCAAGAGAGCAAGGGCGGCCGGTTAAGTCGGGTGAGTTAATACAACTAAACATTAATGCGACGACTTCGCCTAAATACCTGAAAACTCTAACAGTCCCTGCCAGGCGCTGCACATTATCGACCGCGTGGCTTGTAAATGCAATTCGAAAATTTACCGCTTGTACAAGTGCAATGCTTCCGCTGCTGCCAAAATGAACATTGGCTTAGAAAGGACTGGCCGGTGAAAGAAAATATGGAGTTAGGAACAGCAAATGTGGTTCATGACCAACTGATAAGCCGAGAAAAAATCATTCTTCCACCACTGCACATCAAGCTTGGGCTAATGAAACAGTTCATCAAAGCCCATGATAAGACAGGTGACTGTTTCGAATATGTGTGCAAAAATTTCCAGTCCTTGGTATGGAAAAATTAAAAGTAGGAGTCTTCCATGATCATCAAATTCGTACCCTTCTAAAATACACTGAATTCTTAAACCATTTGTCACAAATTGAATCTGAAGCCTGGCTAAGTTTTGTTAATGTAGTCAAACATTTTTTGGGAAATCATAAATCACCATACTATACAAAACTAGTCGCTGATATGCTTCTCAATTTTCGCAAACTAGGAGCTAAAATGAGCATTAAATTACATTATTTACATAGTCATTTGGACAAATTCCCGGACAACCTAGGCGATTACAGTGAGGAACAAGGTGAACGGTTCCACCAGGGCATAAAAATAATAGAAGAAAGATACCAAGGTCGATGGGATGACCACATGATGGCAGACTACTGCTGGAACTAAATACGGGATTGTCCTGAGCAACGACATCATAGGAGGTCCTACAGAAAAAGTTTTTTGTAATTTTTTTTAAATTAATTAATAAAAAGAATATATTTTTTTATTTTTGTAGTATTTTTATACAGGCGCGCAATAAAAATATAATTTAAATCCATATTGGTATTTTTAATTAGGGTTTTTCGTAAAATATTTAAAAGTCTTTTTCTGAAAAACTAGAGCCAATTCCACAAAACTGATATTATTTTCTCAATCAGCGCCCCCAAATTACACTGAATCGAATTAAAAATCTCCGACCGCAAAATTTTGTTCCGCAGTGTTATTATTTTAACGAGTACGAGATAATTTCCTTTTGTATTTAGAATGTTACAATTTTCATCAGAGTTTTCTTATATCCACAGATATTAGTTATTTTTGAACCAAGCGTCTTACTAATAAATATCACTTGATTAATAAACTACTCCATCATCATCTAAAATTATTTCGCACTAATCCGATATGTAACCAACATTTCATATCGTTGTTTTTAGTATAATGGCACATCTTACAAAAACTTTTTCTTAAAAAAAATTAATATAAAACTTCCCCATACAAAAATACTCTAATATATATGTATATTTTAGTATAAACTGCACGTTTGCCATTTCGCATTTTTAAAAGTCAATAATTCATAAGGACAAAGAATTTTTATTCTTTACGACTCTTTTCTTGGCATATAATAAAATTGGAGACGTTAGTTATCTCTGTACACTTAAGATGATTTTGTTTTTCAAATATACACGTTTACTTATCCCCGGATGGCCGTGGCGTATAAGTAATTTTTAGTTAAGCCTTTGTTTTAAAATAAATAAGTTTTGTGAATAATATATTCTTAACAATTCGGTAAATTTCACCCATAAAGCTTCCTGAACACCATATTTTCCCGACTACCATAATTAACAACTCAAACAAAATTTACGTTTTTTCAATAAATACAAATAACGGTAATTTCATCCAATTTTAATGCCACGATTTGTAGCCGTCAAATTAAAAGAGCCAGCTAATAATAAAAATGAAGATATCTTTCCAATCAGACTTACAAATTTGACAATGGAAGTCACTTAAAAATTAATTGATACGAGTAAATATATGAATGTCATTTTATGTAGATGGCTATTTTGCTCAATACAAAATTATATTTTCGTACTTTTAAACTTCCATATTTTCTGAATAGATCCGCCTTTGTCATACTAAGTGATTGTAAAAATATTTATGTATTATTAAAACCAATAAAATATTTTGATATTACTCAGCACATCAACGAGGAATTCCAAAAACTTACATTTACAAGCTATATTTTAATTTAAATGAAACAATATAAAGATAAACGATTGACTCATTCATTAAATGCCAGTTTCCAATATAAACCTTTTCTTGATGTTTCCTTTTTAATAGTTTAAGAATTGATACAAAAAATAAGAATGATTGGCACAGAAAGTTGAATTTGTATTTGATGAGTGGAACTTGATTTTTCATCTTGAACTCATATTTAGCGTTTCTCAAGAAAAGTATCCCAAGCATTTCCTGCATGTTATGCGATTGGAGTAACTCTCATTATTTTATATCTTAAGATCTGGACAGCTCTGTCGTCATACATTTCCTCGCTCATGTATAGTATCCGCAAATAACTCCATGTAGCTCTATTTATTTGGGCCCTTATAGCTCTTTATTATTACTAAGTAATTCCATGACAGAAGATATTTATCTTGTACATAGCGAATGAATCCCTTTAAATTTTTTTTAAGTTTCCTTCTATAGCGCTGCAACTACTGCCTTGTGAATTCCTTCACACTGGAGTCTGACGCTTTAAAATCAGCACCGTAATTCACTAATTATAAACTTTATATATTAACAATTGTGTTGGAACTTTGCGCTATGCTGATGTGCAGTGGATATCTAATCCTTTCTTGTTCTACAATATTACAAAGTGAAAGGAGAGATAAAATGGATGTTAAGCTTATCAAGCTTTTTTTATTTTCTTTAAAAAAAATAACCCATCCCGTAACTAGCGCCGCACCTACAGTTGTCATGATGATTACTCATCGTACTAGCCTTTTTTGCATTCACTAAGTGGGTTTTAAATTTCTCTGCTATCTTCCACACCTTAACTGGTGGCATATTGCTGCAATTAAATAAATATCACTAACTCAATGCAATCACATGGATACTATACATACTTATATAAATCAGGCCGGGTCGTTCTTTAAGTAAAAACAAAGTTAGTCAGAATAGAATCCCAACAACATCCACACCCACTCCTAGGTCGAAATCTGACTTTGAGAGAACTTTAGTCTCATTTAAATCTAAGAAAAATTTACAAAAATCAACAGGAAATTTTAGCCATTTCAGTCTTGTAAATTATTTTTTTCTAATTAAATAACCCAATAACATGCATGGCCAGAACTTTTCCAAAACTCTGAATAAATGGTTTTGAATTTTGATAAACATTTTTTAATTTTGTACTAAGTTTGATGTACTTTTGTACTTTTGTACTAACTAAAGTTTTATAAAAAATCATCGTGAAGAGCATTTGTTTACACTGGGTTCTATCACTGGTCAAGTTTAGAAAAATATATGATGAGTAGATTGGGTGATAACCGAAATAAGTAGTTGGTATAATTTCACCGACTGCTATTATTGTAGTACTGTAGAAAGATGCAATTAGGCCAGTTAGGCCCATTGTGATACCAATTGAGTGCGTCTTGTGTCAATTTCACCTTTAATTCCATCAATCATTTATGTTTCTTAATAAGACCTGATGAAGCGACTTTTTCGAATAAAAAAGTTGTTTCTCTAGATATGCTGGACTCATCACCCAAAGCGGTTGAGTTTGTGACCAATGTCTCTAAATGTAATTTTATGCCATCCAGTCTAAGCACTCTCCCGATGGGAAAAAATAAAGCTAATTGTGAAATCCTTAGATTTCAGCATTGCCAAAATAACAGGTTTATGTCAACTTTACAAGGGCACACTCAAACCTTTCAAGAAGGCCGTAAAGAGGGCGCAACGCAATGCTTGGCAAAATGTCTGTATTAATGTTAAAGAAAACTCTGCAAAAAGTTATTTCAAAATGCGAGTCCTATCCAGAAGCCTCTAGAAGACTGGGCATAATCGTGTACCCAAATAAAAGAGATAATTTGGGCACCCTGGGGCTCCGATGACATTCACAAAACTTCGCTGGATCTAAGGCCTACTCTTCCCTAGGCATCGTAAATTATGATAGAGAGAAGGTTATAATGTCTTTCCAATGTATGTATTCCAGGAATCTTTAAGGCTAAACTACCAGCAGCGCCGGGCATACCGTGCCCATTGTCTCCGACTTTAAAGCCTGCCTAATCAGAAGAGAGGTATCTCTACTAATCAAGGCCATAAGTCTTACTTCAGTTTTTTTAACTCTAATGAGGCTCATAGAAGTATGACCGCATTCAAACTTGCATTAATGCAAAGCATCTGTCTCTCTTATTTCTTTACTATAATGGATGTTGATGTCTAATATGCACCATCTCGGAACGTTGTTTGTATTTTTGTCCAACATGGTGCACATCCGGCATTTTTATCTACTGTAGTAAAGGATTAAAAGAGGCTGAAGCTTTGCATTAATACATTTTTAAATGCGTTCTATATATTCGACTGAATTTTACAAATGACAATCTCTGTCTGTATCAGTACGAATATTCTTATGGCAAACCTGTGGAAATGCGCTTCATGAAATCGTTACAACAATCGAAAAACGATTGGTTATCAATAAATATGCACTAGCAGTTTTCTTCGATATCAATTTTCACCCTGAATCGGCTGCTAAGTTCTTCCTTAGGGCACGGGTGTAGGAGTGTAGGAGTGGGGCTTTTTCTCGCAACGAAAATGGAACTGGGGAGTAGACCATAGTTAAGCATGTGACCACAGGCATCCACCGAGAGCCAAAAATTGAAACATCTAGGAGGCAATTACCGCCCTATACCTTTTTAAGACGACTGTAGGCAAAATATGTGCAATAAAGCCACAAATGCTTACAAGCTGGGGGAGAGTGAACAGCGGGACTCACTTCAGTGAACTCGAACTAGATCTCAACTTTCGCTTACCGGATTAATGTCGAGCTTTCTAGGCAGTGTTAAATGCCATAATGGAGGCGGTCCCACGGCTAACGGTTGTATGACAGAGACATCCCCGGCAACTGCATTGCTGACGCTCTGGCATTGAAAGAAACATGAGTGTCGGTGGTAAATTCTTTCCTGAACTGCCTAACCGAAGAGGTAAATACCAGGTGGCCCATAAAGTTCACCTGTCAGACAACCAGAGAAGTTTAGCTAAGGGTTTCGTAAAGCGATACAAAGTTCTCATTCACCTTGACTGCGTCTCTCTCCGACTAGGCACTGCATACATGGGAAGAGGTGTCGAAATACCCAACCAATGATTTTTGTCGCAGCTGTATGAAATGGAGTGTTTTGGACACTATTTCTGTCGCTATCTCACTCTGGCTGGGACCCGAAACCAATTATTTAAGAAGTACTTTTTGGATTGTTAAGCCGTGTATGTATTTGTGAATTAGCTCGATGGTGATTGCTCCAACCTTACCTAGGACTAATATTTAGTTTTAATAATTATATTTTTAATATCGTCGAACATTTTTAAGTTTCTCAGTTAAAAGAAAACGGACTATCTCACCTCTTTCACATTAACAAATCATATTGACTACTCGGTATTTCTCATTCAACAAAATAACAAAACTTCTCTCCTAGGTCAAGTTATTAAGCAGCATAAGACCACAGCGGTTAAAACGTCAATATATTACTTAGCAGGGTGCATTTCTTCTACAAATACTAGCGCAATTATAATAGCATATTACACACCCACTATTCAGTCGAACCCCTTTCATTTCTCCTCTGCAATTATTTGCCATTTTCCCTACGCTAAGCAAAGGTTTACTACACCGCCTACTTTACACAAGTTTTTATTGTTTACCCTCCTTTTGAGTTTGTCTTTCCACAAATGCTCGGCCCCGAGGGACGGAATAGAACAGAAGCCATGGTGGGTACTTAATGGGTGCCTATTTATGATATAACTCTCACTGCATGCTAAATGCACGTACTTTCGACTGTACATCAATATACTATGTGTATGTATGTATTCGCAGGTAGAATATGCAATCACTCTAGATTGTATGTGTAAACGCGTGTATATCTTTGCATTTGGATGTAAATATTTGTTTCGTATACAAATTAAATTTTTCATCGTACGCTCGGGTAAATCGCGTAGATTAATTTATCATCTCACGTTACGTAAGTGTAATGAACTTTGTAGAGTGCGGCTATGTAAATTGTGTAAATATATGGAAGTATCTATGTATCTGTGCACTCAACTCTTTTTGCATTTGCATAGTGTCGTACTGCATATTCACGCACATCTGTATGTACATATGTATGTATGTAATGACTTTCGTTGAAGTTTATCCATATGTGTGCAATATTTACGCCTACATGCAGTATACAGATACATATGTATGTAATTGTGATCTATATAGTATGCATTTACTTCCAAACCCAGTGATGAAAACCTGGCAGGCCACTTACATACATGAGTTACTTCTATAACACGAACCCAAACTACCGCTAATAACAATGGGCCCATTTTATTGTACCCGACTCGCAAAAGAACGCTCCAGCTTGGATAAAATTTTCTTCAGTTTGAAAAGCAACCCTGTTCGCATCTTTCTTGAAAGATGCGATTTGTTTAGTACTATTTAAGAACGGACAATAGTTGTGCAAACAAATTTCAGGTTGATGTACTTATATTGTTAAAAGTACTACGCAAATTAAAACGTATTAGGTCTTAAATCTAAATTTCCCTTGTGATTTCTTAGGGCTAATTCACAATAGCGCAGTTTTTTCATTTCCCAACACTACAATTAAGGTCGAATATCAGTTTACCGAGTTGGCTCAACTCGCATATTTTTCCCAGTTTGTGTTGTTGCTTTACATGCATTTTGTTAGCCTGCAAGGGTACTTTTGCAACTAGGTTTCAAAGAAACGGATCCAATATATAAATACGAACCAGTAGACGCTAACAGTACAAAACGAAAAATGGCACTGAAAATGGCACTGAAAATGGCACAACGCCGAAACCAGGGTTTCTCCAAACCGAAGTCGGAACATCTATTTTAATTGCCCATTAAATCATAAAGATTGTAATTCGGATTAAAGTCAATGAGTCTAAGAGCATACGTGTAACATTTGCACTAAAAACAGACGATTTTCCTCCGGTTTTAATCAACGACAGAATATCTAACACATTTTGAGGGAATTTTTCGCAATAAACACAAACGGGCATACCGAAAGAAAAGATAAAAAAAATGTTTCCCATTCTTTAACGAATTTGACCAGAAATATACGGAAAGTAACACTCATAACACTGGAAAAGCCACATATGTATATAAAATAAGCTTAGAAAACAAAGTAATAGTTTTTAAAATGGTGATACAATCATCTTGACTAGATGGGATAAAACTTGGGGGGTTCTGCGTCTAAATCTAACTTAGATAGAATTCAAAAGCTGCAGTCTAAACCTTGAGGGTAAAATACCAGGGTGGGTAAGTGAAAAACTCCTAATTAAAAGCGACCGTATGATTATGATTGATGTGAGCATTCCATTCTTTTCATCCTTACCTTTATCATCAACATTCTTATCTGTTAACGTTTATCAGATAAAAGAAAAAATAAACCTTTGGAAAATTGCTTTTATTAGTAATGGAAAAAGTATTTCCCCTGCATACAAGTTAACAGGCAACGTAAAAAGTAAACTTTGGGATATAACTTTTGTCTGCAAAAACAAAAATATTTAAAAATATTTATTTCTCACCTAATAACCATTTGGAATGCAACTTTCAACTCTTATGTTTTTTGAAATTATGTAAAAAAGAAAAAATGTTTAAAATAACTTTTGGGCTTGATCCAACTTTACACAAAAAGAAAAAAAAATCGCATCAAACAAATACTGCTACACATTTGCTTGAGATGCAATACCTAAATACGTTGTAACGGTTATTGACAATATTTTCTCTGTACTAGAACATTAATTTCTTATTTGCGCTAAAATTTGGATAAACTTCAATTATGAATAAACGATCACAAAGGGTTTTTCAACAGGAACGCCACAAAAGTAGACCGATAGTGACAGCAAACGACGCCATATTTTTCCCCGCTCTTTTGACAGTTCTCTTCAGTAAGGTCTGGACTTCTGCAAGCGTACCCGTGGTGCCCATGTAAAAGAAATCGAGTTCCATACATAATGGCATCGAATGTACTTTCACAGGAATAAAGAATTTAATTAATATCCCAAACCGTTTTTGTTTTATTTAAAAAAACTTTTGAAGCGTTCCTATTGCAAGACCCGATATACTACTACCCGATATATACTGACATACAAAGTCTCAGTCCCTTTTATTCTAACTGAAGTTATACAGTACTTGAAATCGTATCTTAATACCGATAGTTAAATAGTTAAATGCAGTTAAAATCGGTCCAGAACGTTTTAGAAATAGATTCATAGTCTAACGACTTTAAACAATTTTGTGGAAAAAGACGAACTTAGTGCAATGAGCAAAAATGCACTATAGAATTTCGTGACACTGAATGAGAAATGAGTAGAAGATTATATTTAAATCTATCATAGTTGAACAAATCGCAAGACAATCCAATTTCTCTGCTGCCAAGTAAAACTTTATGGCAATAATTTCCATATTCAGTCAAAAAAAAGGAAGTTTTTTATATGTCGATTTATTGATATCCTACTGGGGCGAATAACCATTTGAGATTACCCAAAACACAATCAATCATACAGTGGCTTTTCCGAAGCGTCGAACCCTTTAAGAAATTTTAGCTACCAGTTTGAGTAAACTAGCAGGGTGCAGAAACTCAATATTCAACTCTTCCAAAAAATACAGCTGAAGAGACGCACAAAGCGATCTGTTATTCCGAATAAGCTAAGTACTCTGATTTCAGATGGAGTTTTGACTGCGCGAAGGACTCAAAAATAGAGTAATTTCGATTTGTAGCACTATTACATATTCTTGTTAAAAATAAAAAGAATGTGCAATGAAACTGCTGATCGGGCACCAACAAACGTCGCAAAGATACCTTCAGCTGTAAAAAATTCATTTACTAAACAAGACGTAATAATATCAAGTTAATAAACAGGGAATTGAAACTTTTTTTTGAGAAATGGAAAACAAATCACAACTACGCGAGCATAAACTCTTGCAGAACAATACCAGCTCTCGCATCAGATACTGCTCTTCAAGAACTCAAGTCAAATAATTGTTTTCGCTTTGGTCACACAACAATACTGCAAGCTTCACTGCCCTATGATTGCCCACAATGTTACGAAAAATCGACAATAGAGCAAATTTTAGAAACTCGCCTAAACTCCATAGATATTAAGAAATTCTTTCTTCCCAAGCACAAATCCCACCCAGTTATTTAGGGAGACTACAGTAAAAAATATAGCAGCGATACACAATTATTTCACATCCAACGACTAGTTAATGTCTACGTAACTTTAAAGTATCAACAGTTCTAGTAGCAACTTAACTGAATAAGATTTGGGTATCATCTTAAGGATTTGGCAAATCCTTCTAAGTGTGTCCATTAAAAGAAAAATTCATTTTATTCATCAAAATCATATCATCATAAATGTCGATTTCACCTACTTAATTAAAGTAGACAGACCAATCAAAATCAAACGAAGATCGATCAATATACAGATTTCGTTATTACCGTAACATAACTGGAACAATTTTTAATATTTTCACGAAAAATATTTAGAATGCTCTTTCGAATTTTAATTTTAAACAAATTGAGTGATACTTAACATAATTTATGCACAATATTTATTTACTTCTTTTATTAGTCAAAAACACAATAGTTTATACTGACTGTTGAATGATAGCACAAATTGCTCAAATTAATACAATATTAATTAAAAACTAATAATATAACAATGTTAGATACATTTACAAATGCTTTAAAGACTGAAAAGAAGCATTCAACAAATGAGACAATTGGCTTTTAAAAATTGAAAAATCAAACGAACTGGAATTCGGGATCTCATTAAACTCTCGAAGCGCGCGACCAATAGATGCATTGCTCCCGAAATTGGTTTTAAATTTCCTAAGGCAAAAGGGGTAAGAGGTTCGTAAAAGCCTTGCAGGAACAAGAAAATTAATGTTTTGCAACAGAGATCAATGTCTCTTTGAATTAAATTAAACACAAAAGTCTGCGATATTATCGACCTTCGACGTTCAAGGGACTTTAAGTTGATTAAAAGCAGGCGGGAGTCATAAGACAGAATGGAGCTAGAGAAATTTGGGATAGATAAGCTGCTTGGAGCCATTTTTGAATTTTTGAACTGAAAATCATACCCGGAAACTTCTCTAAATTTTGTTGATCTTTTCTGTATAATTTTCTGACAACTGTTTCCCTGTATTGAGAAAACGTTTAGCTTGGAACATGCTACGATCTCAGCTATATTTTTAAACCATGAGTTCATTTTACACAATATCCGTGCTGGTTATCACTCAAAAATTTTGATCCTTCATTTTTAAGAATATTCTCGTTTATACTTAATCAAAATCCATTTAAATCAAGGTTTTGAAATTTATACAAAATTCAACAAATCATCATTAAAATATCTAGGCTTTTAATAAGAATGTTTAGAATATTCTTATGATCAAAGTGGAACAGCAAATTCAATTTGAGAGCAAAGTTAAGGTGGTTCAAAAACCGCGTTAGTTCTTCATTATTTTTTTGCTATCGGCCTTACGCAGTTCTCTTCATCTACATAATTTTTTTTAATTATGCCTATCATGAAGATGAAATGGTATTATAACTTTGGTCTAATATTTATGCGAATAAGACGGAGAGGATATAGGCATATAAAAAAAGTAGAACAAAAAGATTAGGACAATTAAATGAGTCGCATATCTGTTCATTTGTCCATCTGGGTGGTTTGACGCAAGCGACGCAACAACATTTTAGAGATATCTCAATAAATTTGGTATTTATATTCATAATGAATGAATTACTTGTCGTATTGGACCACAATAGTTTATAGCTTGGATGGTGCACAATGAAAATCATCAAAATTAAGTCACTGTAATTAAAGTATATATAGATTTCATACAACTTATTATTTAGATATGAGATTTAGTTGCAATGTTCCTTAATTTAAACAGCTCAAAATGTGAAATATCGTAGTGCTTTATTTATCAATCATACAAAGTGCCCTAAGGAAATAATCAATGTTGGTTATCTATAAACATAGGTCCCATATCAGTGATTGTTAACATATAGGGTTTTGCTTTAATTTTATTTATTTAGTTTTTTTCTTATTTTGCATGGGAAAAATTTTAAAATTTCAAAACTGAATTCTGTTATGGTAAAAATTTAGTAATAAATTGTAGCTATTGTTTTATATTCTTGAAAGGAGTGATGCCGCAGAGATCATGTTTTTTTCGTGCAAAGTTTATATCACGCTATTTATAATATGCTATTTATTCTTTGTCTAAAATTTTTTTCAGTAAGTTATAGTTCATCACAAATTTTAACTACTGGGTGAACCATTTCAGTAGTGCTAGATGATTTTATTATTACACCTTTATTTACATCCATGCATGTGTATATATATATATATATATTTATAATAAATTTAAGGATATCTTCATATACGCATCGGTATGTATACTTTTATTGCATAACATTGTGTTTAAGTGGATTTATAGAGTTGATTACCGTTCTCTAGTGCGTAATTGAATGCTTTTGAAGTTAAATTATGGCATGAGCTACTTGATGAAATTTATCAAATAAAACAAAGGACAAAGCAACATAATTTTGTTGTCAATGTAATGTTCAATGTATGTGAAAGCTTATACAATTTAAATTTAAATACACTACAAATAAAATAAGTAATATTTTGATTTGCTCTTCCTTGAGAGATTTTATCTTGATTTTTCCTCAGCTGACTCTGAAAGTCCTTTGAGTGAATTAATCAATGTTCGACAAACTACATATGTATATATAAAGAATACCAAAATGTATTATCTGAAGTAAGCCGAAATAACATCTCTATACCATTCCTTTCACCTTGATTAAAATTTCGTGAATTATTAGTGTACGACTTAAAAAAATCTACAAAATAAAAAACATTTTTGATCAATTAGTCTTCGTGCCTAGAAAGTCTTTTGCAAGCTGAAAATATTCTAATTATAACAACAAAATTGTATAACCAGTTTCTGCCATTAAACGGCAAACATATTTCATAAGAGCTATTTAATGAGAAATATTTGTCCTGTTGCTAATAAGAATTATTTGCCAACGTGTATTTTTTACGTTGCCTGATAAGCTGTTATACAGAAGAAATATTTTTTCTATTGGCAATAAGAGTTACTTTCAAATTTTGTTCGCTTTTTCTGATAAAAGTTACTTCATCTTAACCTCATCTGTGTCTTTACCATTTATTTTATTTTCGTTTTTATCACTTCACTTTAATTATCATGATCTATATGTTCTTTTCCATTCAACCTAAAAATAAACGTAGGAAAATAACTATTATCCGTAACGGAAAAAAAAAATTTGAGGCAACGTAAAAAATAAACCATAAGTCTCATCGGTGAAATAAAATATACATATTTCATCATCTAATACTCATCAAATACTCGTAACTGTTATGGAGCAAATAAATAATTTAAAACCTTTAGGCAATACACAGCTGATATTACTTATTGTATTTGCTATAGTTTCAAACCAGTTGTATTCGCACTGTTGTCGTATCAAATGCAAAGTTTGAGTAACACTAATACAACTCTACTACCCATATTTATTGAGTGTGAAAATATAACATAGCACTTAGATAGCCCCAACTTCACAAAGTTTTTATTTTCATACGAGTCTATGTTACAACATACAACATAGGACGAATTTGTGAATCAACAATTTTTTTTTTGTTTTTTTATGCCTGAAATTGTTTAGGTTTAAAATATTAAAAAACACTGAAAATATACTCATTTGTGCAAGATCATTGCCATATTATTACAAGTTCCACTTATACATCGCTATGAATATTTAACATTCGATTTAAGCAACAAACAAAAACTAAATAAAGGAAATATTTGATCGATATATCTGATCTCAACGGTTTCTGGGAACATGAAGTTAATACTCGTAATACTAAATGTAATACGGGTGTTGTGTTTCATAGCTATAGAACATTTATTTAAAAACAGACAGAAAAAACTTGCGAATTGGCCAATAGTTTGTCTTCATAAGTTCTAAAATTGTATGACATTTAGTTTTTTAATACAATTTCTCAAGACCATATTTTTAGTCCAATTTCCTAGCGGCCAACATTGACAGTCACGTGTGCTTCTTCTTCAGTTTAACAAAAGTATGAACCAATCATGCCTTTGGAATGTAAATACAACTTAATTAAATCAGCTTTGTAAAATATCGAATTTTTTCGTTTTTGCAAATTACCATTACCATCCATAATTTTTGAACAAGACTGAAATGCAAGGCGTGATGAAGTAGTTTCGGAGATATACATACATATATGTCTTAAATGAGCTTTGGCACGCCCATTAACCCAACAAAAAAGTTACCCCCGTATTGTTTTCAAATTCCAACCCAATCTTGCAAATTATTTTTTATAAATAGCTACTGAAATATCGTATCATATTTAATTTAAAAAAAACCGATTTTGGGGGTGATTATTATCCGATTTCGGCCCACCGTCAGGCAGGATCGATTTCGCTTTTCATTTTGAAAATGTTGGTTTATTTATTTATATTTATATATATATATATATATATATATATACATATACAGTGTTGGAAAAAATAATAGGGACATTCCCATATTTCTTTATACTATTCCATAATTTTTTATAATTCTGTGCTATTTTGTTGGAAGCCACTGTTAACTCCAGTTACTGAACGGTACTTTACTTCATACGCACTTAAAGCATAGTAGGCAGCAGAACTTTGAATAGCAAATTTGAGCAAAAAGAACGTGAATCAACGATTGCAGTTCGCGCAGAGGCACATGTTTCGGGAAAACTGGAAAAATGTCCTTTGGTCGGACGAGACCAAAGTAAATTTATTCGGATCCGATGGTAGAATGTTCGTTCGACGCCCACCGAACGCTGAATTTAACCCTTTATGTACCCGAAAGACCATTAAACATGGCAGAGGTTTTATAATGGTATGCGGCTGCTTTTCGGCGAGCGGAGTAGGACCAGTCTTTTGGATACGGGAGAAGATGTGTGCTCCACACTACCTAAATATACTCAATAGTGTAATGTTGCCCTATGCAGAGGATTACATGCCACTTAGATGGGAGTTTATGCACGACAACGACCCAAAACATGCATCCAGAATTGTTAAATCTTGGCTTGAAAGGAATCAAGTTGCTCTTTTGGACTGGCCCTCACAGTCTCTGGACCTGAACCCCATAGAACATCTATGGGGAGTGCTAAAAAAGTCGATCGGTGGACAAAAATGGAAGAATAAGCAAGAGCTGTGGAAAAAAATACAGGAAGCTTGGTACTCAATACCGGTCAAAACTTGTGCTCAATTGGTCAACTCCATGCAGCGAAGATGTCAGGAAGTCCTGAAAAACAAAGGAGCTTCAACTAAATATTAACTAGGACCAACGAAAGATGTCATATTTTAATTGAATTATTATTATTATTTTCTTAAAGTTCGTCTCTATTATTTTTTCCAGGCTGAATTACAAAATGTATTAATTTCCATTTTTAAAATCAAAGTTACCAAATAAAAGCCACCCAATAATTATTGGATTTCCTTATTTTTTCATTACCTTTTGCAAAATATATATTATTTCGCCTAAAGTTAACGTAAAAATAAAAACTTGATAACCATTGCTGTGTCCCTATTTTTTCCAACACTCTATGTATCTATATCTATTTCGGTTACTTCATGCTTTATGCTTTATGCTGTTACATACAAGGGGGAGTTATATAAGCCAGGACGATAGAGCGGTCGGGTAAAAAAATAAAGGGAAAAAGTATTTATCTTGCGTAACTGTTATCGAGCTACATAAAAAAATACAAATTTTTCTCATCTAATAAATAGTACATTATGAAACAACTCTTTCCTTCAGTTCTAGAACTCGGGGATCATTTCGGTCATTGAAATTAAGGTATCAAATATATTAAAGCTACCCAAAAATGCATATACCCTTTTGGCGATACATATGTAGTTAATTTTCATCAAATTCAAATTAAAAACAGCCTTGAACTAAGAGATCAGTAGTCTGCTATCGATATACCAGTGGTCAAGTAAAAAGAAATCCATTGCAGTAAATTGATGGTTGTATTGAGCATAGTTGGAAGAATCCGATTTAGAACATATGTGCAGTGTTTTATTAGATAACTTGCTGCAATTTTTAAGGTAATTTCAAAATGTCACTCTTATGGAAGCTCTCCTTCCGATTGGGGAAAAAAATTCGGGCAGTCGATTTTCACACTTCTTTCTTCTTCAAAATCATTAGCCATAGACCGGAACAGATAGTAATCACTTGGTGTCAAGACCGGACCGGAGCGTCACTATCGATGTGGCGTTGTCCTGATGAAACACAATTACCCAAACCTGGTCACGTCTGGGTGATTGCTTCTTTCATACGGTCCAATTGTTGACAGTACAGGTCCGCCTTAAGAATTTGGCATTATGGGAGTAGCTCATAGTGATGATGCTCTGTGAATTTTACCAATCACATAGCAAAACCTTCCATACCGTCAATCGTTGACCTACTTTAAATCACCAATAACCATCCGCTTAGAAAAGGATCGATTTTGTTGCGATTCAGCAGTAATTTCTTTAATTTGTTTATTCATAGTTTTTAGCTCTTTTTTATCAATATTTGAAGATTCGTATAAATTCAGGACCGTATGAAAGTAATAAAGATATGAATTTTCTCACACTTGCGAATCATTCTCTACATGTTGGTTTTTCAAATTAACCATTTCGCTTAACTTTGAGATAGACATAGAGGCGCTCCTAAAGCTTGCCCTACGAGCTGTATGTCGATCAACGTAAAAGCAAATGGTTTTACCGACACTGCAAGCACGATTTTGCGCATTTTCCAAAACACGGAAGAAATGTTCTGCTCCATAGGCCTTGCCATTGCCTTTTTGGTAATTTACATAATTCGATATGCTTATGGATGTACTCTAACAAGGGTAATTAAAATGCTAATAAACTTCACCTAGCAGTTAAAGATTATGTGTATTCAGAATTTTCATAATACATGGAGGAATTTATTATTCAACTAGATATACATACATACACACATACACCTAGTGCATACCTAAGTACATATACCCACCTAATTAACTAACTACACTACAATTCACAAAACAACACCACCACACCTACAAATCGAACAGAGGCAGGTTTTTCGCATACATAGAAAAAGTTGTGCTTATAGTGGAAAGAAAAGGAATAAACTGGCTTAATGTCCTCGGAAATTAGGGCTCAAAGGATTAATGTGTTAAATCTTTGTGTCATAATTTTACTGGTAAAAAGTAGATTAAAATTTTCTACTTGTTAAGTTAAAGTGAGAGGTAGATGAAGTGATGAAGGAGCTAAGTTTTCTTGGTGCTGCTTGATAGGCTTGCTGTGCCACAGTTAATCAACGTGCTATCACCTCTTAATGGTTGTGTATACATTGCAAACCCCTGTAGGGGAACATGCCATATAATACTAAATTATCTTACCCTGTTGGCAACTAGTTCATTGACGATAGGTTGTTGTTCTAGCCGGCCGCCCTAGACGAGTGTGTAGTGTATGCTTGCTTCATTTAACCCTGCATTACTAACCTCAAATCATGTCGCATGGTTACTAACCATGGGTCTTTTCGACCTCCATTTGTATTATCTATTAAAATCGTTTAAACTTATAAATTGCTAAAACGTATACGTCTTTTAGTATATTGTAGTATTTTATTGTTAAATTTATAAAAGGATGTGTTAAAAAATTAATTTATATATTTAAATTGAAATTAAGTTTGTATTCATTACAACATAGCTAAAAAAGAGAAAAAAAAAAGTTATCCAGCCAGATTCCGCATAAAATGATAAGTTTTAAAGATATTGACTTCAAATAAAGTGCATTTGAAACCTGAAATATAAAAGTAAAATGTTAAAAAGAAAAATTGGAATGACTAATTTATTTTACTTAATTTATTACACTAATTTAATTTATTACACTATTGCTAACTATGGGTCTAATCGATCCAGGCTATTTTTTAAAACAATTTTTTATGCATAATATTTTACATGTTTCTTATTCTTATTGTTTATAAACGTTTAAATATGTACAAATTTAGATTACACATATATCTTGCGTTAAAAAATATTCTTTATTTTTTGTTAATTTAAAAAGTTTGCGTGTCTGGGTCGATTCGACCCTAAGGTTAGTAATGGAGGGTTAAAGTCCTCGGGTTCAAATCTCGTATATGCGTATCATATATTTTTTTTAGAGATTTGCTTTTTTCTATAGCTGTCGCCCCTCGACGGACAATGGCAAACCCCCGAGTGTATTTCTGTCATGAACAAGTTTTTTTTTTTAAATCATCTGCCTTTCGAAATTGGAGTAAAACTGTAGGTCCCTCAAATTGTTGGAGAAATTTTTGTTATCTTATATGTATATAAAAATATCGTGTCTCGGTGTTTGTTCTCGGTTCCACCGATATTTGAGAAATTGTGTATGTATATTTTTTTTGGGTATGAGAATAGGTCCTAAAGCATATTTTATGCTTGGGAGTGGGTTGCCATCTGGTTGAAAAGTCCAATTTAATTAAAATATACACAAGTTCTATGAAATAAGTAAATACAGTGCCAAACTGTCTGAAGAGAATGTGCAGAGGGTTGCCACCTGTTTGAAAAGTTATAGGTATATGGGTGTCAAGTGGTTCGTCTCGAAAAAAAGGTGCCTAGCTAACTTTTTTGAGGGTTGGTACCTGTTTGAAAAGGCGAATTTAATAAAAATTATGCGAAACTTATATGAAATAGTAAAAAGCTAGTTTCAAAAGATTTGTTTTGCTAGGACAATGCTTGATATATTTTGGAGATTGTTGCCACTTTGCAAAAGACAAATTTAATTTAATTACACAGATACATAAGAAGGGGCAACACGTTACATTTGCTTTTCTCGTTGATCATTGATCGTTTTATGCCCAAGCGCACTACTGCTCAGGGCATTATTACTTTGTTCACCTAAAAATCGATAAAGCCAAGGGATAAAACTAAAGTGCAAATAGGCGTGGCACCATCCGAAACTACAGTATCGTTCCATGCTTAAAGTATAAATGCCTTTCCATTCCAAAACATCCGCTCATCCGGACAAAATATTTTTTTTTATATTGAAATAAATAAAAGTCGTTTAAATATAACAAATTAGGAATATTATACATACATACTAATTGGTTGTATCTCATAAATAAAAATCGTTTAAGTTTCCAAAATGCATGGTATTTTTTAGCTGGATTTGTACAATGCAATAGTGGTATTTATCGAAAGTGTTAAACGTATAAAACCTCATAAATAAGCCGGTTTCCCATACCGAATTCTATAGTCATCAATACAACAATCAAATTTTTTATACTTATATGTTTATGTGTTTATACGATTATGAGTTTAGATAAATTCCCCTAATAAGTACTGTTAATTTGAAATAAAAGATACACCGATTATTAAAAGTTCGGTTCCCCTTTTACCCTATTTTCATGTTTAGAAATGTTTTGTAGGTTTCATCCGAAGTTAAACTGTTATTTACTTGTTTAAATACTTTTGTAGTCAATCGACCAGGCACAGTCAAGAGTTCCTGAAGATGACTTCTAATTGAGGTCGCAATATCGACGAATAAAAACGAAAATAACTAAACGGTTGTTTTATTCAATCCGGCCCTGACTTCAAAAACCAAACCACAGTATCTATCTGGAGGCCAGAAATATCATATACTTAGATGAGAAACGTAGTATTCTTAAACTGAATATTTTTACGCCAAAAATACGGCACCAATATATTAAAGCTTAAAAATTTTTTACATTCATGAAAGATATGAAGCCTTCATCCATACCAAAGACAGGGCTAACTTCACTCTTTGTTAACAAAGAATTTTGTGAATAAAGTATTTTAGGGATTTTGAATTATTCTGCTCTGTTAATCGCATTATGGGGATCTGTGAAAACTTTGAGGTCCCCTACGAGTATACATAATATACATATTTATGCACATATGAATGTACATTTGTTCACATATCACTCTTGAGACACATTTAATGCTCGTTTATTTGATTGTTCTCACACAATGAGTTTCCCTTACACACACACACACACACACACACTCAGCAGCCTTCCGTAGTCATCAATACAACAATTATTGCTAGACTACATAAAATATGTGGCATGAGTAAACTGTCTGACAACTGAGCCGTCGATGCAGCAAAGCTAAAAGCTAAAACCGAAAGCAGAAATTTTACAAAAAATAATTGCAATGTTTTACTTTGAAAAGTGAAAAAAACACACACGCACATACAAACATACATACATACATAGGTATGTAGCGCAATACGAATAATATGATTTCGAAATACGATAATGAATTTTTCATAGAGCAATTTTCAACAAGGAGACTTTTCAACTTCAAAAAGTTGGGATTGCAAGCGCAACAAAGTAAAACAAAAGGCATATGAAAACGTTGCAGTGAAATGGTACAAAATACTCGTACAAAGCATTGGATGGAATGACTGAAAGGAAGAGAGAAGCGAAGGAATGGAAACATGTGTATTTTTTTTTTTTTTTAGCAATGTACACATGTCCTTATTTGTCGGCGTAGGTTATTCCTTGCAATTCAATACCTCAACGCTTTGTCACCATTATTTACATAATCATTCATTCATTTGTACGTATTTTTCCTGTATTTCAACATTTGTTTTACAAAAACAGCAATAACACAAAAGTTGAACTCCTTCTAAGCCCCTGCAGGCGTCATTTGTAAATGAAACATTCTTCTCGACTTGCTTTTCGTTTTTTTTTTATTATTTTTTCTTGTTTTACTCTAATCCTCGGCCATGCTTTTTTGCCGCCACCTCAGTTTCGCCTTTACGATTTGCTTTTTGTTCGAAAGTTGTTAATGTGCTTTGGTTTTATTGCTTCAGGGTCTTCTAAGAATGTTAATGTCGCGCATTGTGCAAACATATTTCCAATGCATGTTGTAAGGCCAACCAAAAGGAGTGTCGGTAGTCTGGCACTCACACATACGTAAATATGAACATACATAGATACCTGTTTGCTTACACAGAACTACTACCCGTACGCACATTTTTGTAAAATGGTTGAAAACAATCCACATTTTGAGGAGTGTTAGCGCAAAAAATGCGCGCTGGAGCGACACTCAACGGGTTGTTGCGAATGTTTTGCGTAAAAGTGTTAAGTAACCAGAATTGTTGCATATGTTGCCGGGGGCGAGTAGTAACTTTCCAAAAAAAACAACACAAAAAAAAACACACAGGTGGCGGAAAAATAATTATCCAACAATGGATGGGAAAAACCGCTAACGTAAAGGTTTAAATATTAAAAGCAAGTTTTAATGTGAGCAGCTCTAATTGATACATTTCGTTGTTGCCAAATCATTTATTCTATTTCATTTCTTAATATACTTAGTCCTACCATAAGTTCTGTTAAAAGTTCAGGACGTTGTACAAATGAAAATATAATACATCTTTTAATAAAGTTAATTTTATTTAATACGTAATACAAATGTATATACCTTTTGCTTTCACACAAGCCTTCAAATGATTCGGCCATTGATCAATAGCAAGCAGCACGCACAGTTTCTATTGGTATTGACGACGCTGCTTGAACCAAAGATTTTTTGCAACTCTCCTCTCTCTCTCTCTGTGGGGTATTAGGCAAGCCATGTTCTCCAACTCTGACTACAAACTGTAGTACAATGGATTCAAATCTGGACTTCCAGATGCCTAATCATCTGCAGCTATGAAACCAGGAATATTGCTATTAAGCCACAGCTGGGTGGTTTTTGCCTTGTTTGCTGGAACAGAATATTGCTGGAATCTCCAATGCTCTCCATCGTGGAGAATATTTCTTAACTTCTTTACCATGCCTTCTAAAACATCCTACTGGTACACTTATGTCTCAGTTTTAAGCCCATTTTCCCAGAACTGAAGTGGTGTAACGCCTTTAGAGAAGACTCCCCACCAAACCATTACAGCAGCTGGACGATGACCACGTTGAGCCCTTGGAATAACATTTTTTGCACCTTGAAAAGATTTTTCGTAGATTTTTATTAAAACCTCCTTCAACAGTGAGCATTTTCTCATCTATAAAAAAGATATTTTCATGACCGTTGACCGCATGCCACTGAAGTAGCCGCTCGCATCTGTTAAGTCTAGTTTGCTAAGTGGAAATCATCTCGAATAAGTCATGGCATTGATCTGGTCTATATGTATATCGATTTCCCTTGACATAATTTTCTGTTTTCTAAGGTTTTTTATGCGAATGCGTTCGCGAGCAGTTTTTATGGCTGTATTGGTTCGAACCCACGCGAGGACGACCACTTCTCGTTCTGTCATCTACTGTAGATGTTTGGGAAAAACGATCAATAGTGCGGTAATATTATGTTTTTTGAGAAGCTCATAAATTTCCATTGCACTTATGTATGTAAAACAATCACCACCATACGATTTTCTTTAGCTCCCCACTCCATTGTTAATAAACGAAAGCAAACACTGAACTGATTATTACATATCAGTGGACACTGAATACAAATTATAACAAAACATAACGGCACTTTTTTCTGCGAAATTGTCCTCGCTATATGCATTGTAAACTTTCTAATATAATTTATGGCAAGACTATGTACTGGCGTAATCCCATGCTATTTAATCCGCCTGAATTTTTTAGTATTAATCTTGTAATATAAATTTATCGAGTATTTATTATAGAAATGCAATCGAGATTCAGGAAAAATCATAGGGCAACTGTCACTGCCATATTATACATAAATATTAGATGGCATTCGAATGCCGCTTGATAAAGACCACATTACTCGGTTTTGCTCGATTTTTTTAAGGCCTTCGTTTCTGTTAGTCATGCTCTTTTATGTAGCAAGCTGCAATGTTACTTTGAATTTGCGCTCAGCATGCTTGGTCTTATCAAAAGCTATATATCAGGCAGATTTCAACGAGTGCAAATTGGTGCTGACGTTTCAAAATGAAAGCGGTGACTGCTGGTGTACCCCAACGTTCTATTTTTGGCCCGTTGATTTTCAGTTTATTTTTAAATGATGTTTTCCACATTTGCCGAACTTCAAATTTGCCTGCTTATGCAGATGACATCCAGTTTAACTTATCTGGACCGGTTAATCAAATCGACCGTATTTGTGCTAATGTTAATGTGACGCTATTCACAATCTCCAGACGGGCGAGTGACAATTCTCTTTAATAAATTATACTAAATCTTGTGTGTTACCAAAAACCAAAGACTTCAATCAGCTACTTATCCCCGTTATAGTGTATTCTAATCTGATATATACATAGTAAGCTGGATAGTAGCGTATGATTGGGACATTGTTTAATAATGTGAGGCGTTATGTGTACGGCTTATTAAGGTTTGAACGTATTTCGCCAACGAAGCACCGACTTTTAAGCTGTGGGATCTCAGAGTATCACAAGGCCAGCAAATGTATATTTTTATATAAACTGATCACTTGGAAATCTCCTAACTATCTCTATGATAAGTTGTATTTTACTAAATCTGGTCTCAGCAAGGCTGAATGAATGAAAATCCAAGATCCACGAAAAAACCTGCACTAACGGATTGACATGGTAGCCTAGGTTTCAGCATAGAATTCATACATCAGACCACGTGGCTATCTGCAGCTCGAAAAATGCGAAACCAAATCGATCATAGTGCTATAGACGGAAGACACGTTGTATTAGATGTACATTCGTAAACTCCGACGATTCAACGAACTGATCGCATCAAATCACATCGACTCGGATAGTTTTCTTGTCGCGGCCAAGATGCGGATACGTTTTGGTACAGCAATCCTGTCGAAAATTAAACTAATTTTAACGTAATTTAAAAATTTATTTCTTTTAATGACACCTAATTGTCAACGAATAGATTTATTTAATATGGCGATGTCAGAGACAGAGGGCAATTGCCCTATCTTGCATTTATTTTCAATTACCTTATTTGTAATTCAAATTCAACAACTTAAAACTGAATTCATTTCAAATTAGCACGGCAAATTAGGATATAAAATCGGAGCTGTCTCGCATTGCAGTTATATTAAATTATATAATGAAGCTGATTTTTTTTTCAATCTAACTTCACCACTCAACTGACTTCAGCAATCATCTCTCACACCGGCTCACTAAGAGCACTTCCTAGCAAACCGGAATTCGCGAGTATTGTGAATATATGTATTTCTTTCTCACTACTAACCGTCGCTGAATAAATCATTGGCGACTCCCGAAGCTTGAGATGCTAGCGGACAGAAAAACCGCTCGAAAATTTTGCGAAAAGGTGCGAAGACTAAGGTTTTAAGACCGGGGTAAATTCTTGTAAGTATAAGAATGGCGTTTCTAGTGACTGATGCCCTAAGCATCTAAAATTTTGGAAGCAATGTTTCTCCATTTTGCTAAATGGCGTCAGAGAAAGTGTCTTCGGAGAACATGTTTATTCTGGAACCCAAATCGCTGATGCGGAATTGGCTGACGTGTGTCGATAAAATTGACATTATTGCCCTCAAAAATCGACCCGATAGTTCTGTTTTTTTCAAACTGGATAAAAGAGCGAAGTGAATGCACCTGAACGTGAACGAGGCTAAATAAACAGTCACCGCATTTGCGTCCTGGGCCTCGCATCACTGTTGACAGTTACAGTTTGGAAAAATAGAGGTCGTTGTCTAACTAGATAGGTACCTGCTCCCTTGCCAACAAGTGCTACTTTGGACTGAATAGGGAAATCAGCAACAGAAAAGCCCTCTACCAACAAACTAAAGTATAATATCTAAGGCTCCCATACTGTCCGTGTTATTATGTGGATCAGAAGCACCCGATATAATATACATACATATGTGTCTCTTGAACCAAAATAATTTCGTGCTGAAAATGGCAAAATCAGATAACAACCGTATCCAAGAACTTCAGTGCCTATAATAGGCAATTTGCTCAAACTTGATGTATAGAATTAGGTTAAGGAAAGAACACGTGAGTACATGGCACCGCCTCAAGCCCTACCAAATTTGGTATATACCTTGCATTGCAACTCAGTAAACACAATTTTGAAAACTATATAAATCAAACAACTATAGAATGTAATAAATAATATTACAGTAGAAGTCCATTAGTCCGGAATCCAACAGTCTGGAATGCCCGAAAGTCCGGCATCGCTCCGATTTAGGTTTTCTTCAAAAGTGTGTCTTTAAACCAAATAAAAACGATCGAGAGCTATTCGGAAGTTTTCGAGGCAGTTCGGGATCATCCGGAAGCGCTCGATATTGTTCGGAAACATTTAGCGGCGGGCTAAACTCAGCTGTCACAACAAATTTAGGTGCCGTGCAGTTCCGTTAATCAATCACGAAGCGTCTTCGCCATTTTTTGTACGTTGTTGTTCTGTGTCCTTTCACATCGCAGTAAAAGTAACTTTTGTAACTAAAAGCTGAAACTTTGAAAGCCCACCCGGCAGTAGATGAGTTAGTTTCTAGAAATATTGTTGCTACTCTACTCCCACCTAACGAAACATCTTTGATTCAACCCATGGACCAAGGGGTTATTCAAAATTTTAAATGCTTTTATAGAAGGTCTTTTATTCAAGGCCTGTTAAATGCCAACTGTGACGTGACTGATTTTTAAAAAAAGTTTACAGTAAAAGATGCCGTCTATGCTATTGCACTGTCTTGGAACCAGGTAAAAAATACAAAACTCTACAAATGCTGGAAACCCTGCATCTGACCTAACTACACAGACTAATGAGAAAGAAGGCCATCAACACGCTCTGACTAAAATTTTGGATGTCGTTAGAAGTGCTGGCAAACCCTTGAAACCCCTGCCTAAAGATGAGGTAGAGGAGTGGCATTATCAGCATTTTAGTAAACCCTCAGCCTACTCAAAATCTTGAAGAAAGTGACTCAGATGCCGAAACGGAAGAAAAGGAAAAAATCAGCTGGGCAGAAGCTGCAGAATCACTAAATAAGTTTATCTCTTTTGCTGAGGCTAGTACTAGGCTACAGTGCTTCAGAAATTATTGATTTCCATATCAGTAGAAATAGATTTTATACTAAACGCCAAAAGTCAAGAAAACAAAAAGGCATTCGTGACTTTTTTAAATCTAAGTGAAATATGTTTTACAGTACGTGTACATACATTGTATGAAATGTAAAATAAACTTTGTTGTATGTATTTGCATACTGTATTTGTAGTTTAATTATTAACCTAATTATTTTTATAATTACCGCCTGATAGAAGGGAATTTTCGGTAGCCGGCACCGAGCCGATCCCGAATGCGCCGGATTATCGGATTTCTACTGTATATATATTTTCCCAAGTTGATAATTTGTTTATCCAACTAAGCGTTGGAAGCGCGCTCCAGCCCGCGCGCTTTGCCTGCCAGTTGTGAGCCCGAGCACGTGCAATTTGCCTAACTTTTTCGTTGTTCGAAGGTACAGCATTTTTTTTAAACGAAATTAATGCTGAATAAATAGCGCATACTACGCTTTTGAATTTTTTCTCCAGCCCTATGAGAAGTTGGTGAAAAACCAAATTATTTTTTATAAACAAATTTCAACATAAACAAATTATCGAAATATGACAATTAAAATATTTTATTATGTAGTTCATGGACTTTCTGAACTGTTGTAAAAAAATCATTAAATTCCCATCATTTGTTGCTTAGATATTACAACAAGAAAAAAAACCCTGCATAAAAATTTGTTTATAAATAACTTAACGAAAAATAAAATTTGACTAAAAGCTTTTGGGATAATATTACATACGATGTAAACTTTCAAAATCAGCCAATGACATTTGAAAAATGTAAAAGTCGATTTTGGGTGGCCCACTTGGGAAAACTTGAGTCATAATATAATTTTCATATACAAAATGATCTCGTTCCGCTTCTCACTTAACAAATAGTCTGTGAAAAGTTAAAATGTGATGTTGACGTCTGATCCGCATTCAAAATTTACAAAAGTGTTGCAGAAGAAATAAAACAATTTATTACACATTTCTGTTCAAATATTATAAAATTCAAAAGCAAAACATTGATTAACTTTCTTGCACAAATATACTCCCCAGAACTTACTCAATTATAGTATTCATCAGAAAAGACAGTATGTATTAAGTGCAAGACTCGCAAAAAATAAAAATAAACGTGATTAAATATAAATATGTGCATACGAACAATGCACAAATTAGGAGGGTTAAAATTGCCTATACGTATTATATATTAAGTAATACGAACATACAAATGCACGCAAAACAAAAAATTTGTATATGAAAGTAAAGAATTTGCGGGAAGAAATCTCAAAACGTGCAAAACACAACAGCAAATCAGAATAGAGGTAAACATATCTCCAAATTGGCATTGCCACCCGCAGACCTGTCGCACTTTTGGTAAACAAAATGCTGCAATTCTTGAGTCCTTAAAGAATAAAACACACCAGCTTTTTGAGGACCATGCTCTCGCTCGAATGCGAGTTTCATGACCTTTTGACATTGTTTATTTGCTTTCTGTTAGCTTTTTACAAATATCAGCCCTGGGCGGCACTCTGGCGCTCACTTATCCATACATACATACATACATATTTACCTATTTACCATGTGTGTGTGTGTGCGGGAATTCACTTGCACGTGTGCATGCATGCGTTGCAAATGAGTAGAGTAGTGTGAGTGGTGTTTCTTCAGTATGTTGCCGTTGTCGTTGTCGTGCACTTGAGCATGGGAGCAGCGCTTGCATAGCTTGCGGGCTTTTAGCAAGGGCAATGAAGTGTAAAAAAGGCACACATATGCATAAATATGAAAAATGTGAGAGCATGTTTACATACATAAATACGCATAAATTTGTATGTCTCCAACAATACTTTTAATGTTAATGACAATGCAAAATATGTTTATGCTACAAAAGTGTGTATGTATGTGTGTGTATGTCGCAGGTTGTTCAGTTTAGAGTAGAATCTTCACCTGCTATTGCTTCGCTGATCATTGTAAGGCAGAGCGCTTAGTGGAGTGTCGAGCAAAACGACAAGCAAAGCGTCTAGCATAGCGTAGAAAAAGCATCGATTCGCACAGCGCGTAGTCGAGCAACGAACAAAGAGTCAAAGATTTATTTTTGATTCAACATTTTATGTTTGTTGTCTGATTTTAATATGGCATTTGCCCGTTTTTTAGATGAAAACGGCACTACTTAATTCAGCAGTTTTAATTTTTTTTTAATAATTTTTACATCAAACGCTAAAATCCAAAACAAAAGAACGAAACAGATACATATGTACACAGAATTCTAAGCACGAGAACAAAAGTAATGGAGCATCGAGCATAGCGGCGAAAAAGGAAATATTTTGAAATCGACGTTATGCTGTTTTGCGCTATCGACGCTATGCTCTTCACTATGCGCAGTCGCATTCATAAATTCATGTTTGTTATCGACGCTAGGCTCGCCGCTTCACTATGCGTACTGCCTACGTCAGCTACACTAGCGCTGAAAACAAACCAACTTCGAATATTCTTTTAGCCAGTCTCGCGAATAAGGTTGCATGCTGAATGCAGGAATTTCGAAAACTAACTTTTAAGTATTGAAATTGTAACCACTGATAGGAGAGTCATCACAAACGTATTTCTACTCAGCGGGTATTTATTTTGGCTTGTTTTTTTAGACAGTTAAAAATCTCGCTACGGCGGTAAATGTCTTTTTTTTACACCTGCAGTTTTTATATCTGTGTGAGTTGGAGCGTTATCGTCATGCAAAAATTATTGAAACAGCTTATTTCTGCAGGTTTCTGGACAAAATATTTTCGGAGGAATAGAGAGCCGCAAGTTTTGTCTCTGGAGAAAAACATTTTCCTAATATTTTGGACACTGACTCCTGATGGTGGACTTGATGGACAGAATGTTCACCCTAGGGTCCCCATATTGTCGGTTTTTGCATTTTCCTGAACGGGCTCTCCACTATGAGCAAAAAAACAAAATAACAGATTTCTTAGCAAAGGCAACAACCACACTACCATGTTAAAATAGCAAGTGAACTGCAACAACAGTCCGGTCAAGTTTAGAAATAAATTTGACAAGGAGATGTAGTTATCTCCGAAATATCTATAATTTCTATCCTTCTGACTGTTGTTGTCTTTTTTTGGAAATACTTTCCTTATATTGGCATTGAGCTCAAAAACTAATATTGTTGATTTATTTGAAAAAAAAAAAAAATTAATTAGGCAATCGTTTTTTGGAAGCAGTACATAAAAGAGAGGGTCACCCCTATAATGTAATGAAATTAAATTGTTATAAAAACCCTTTGTGTACCTTTGTAAAGGCATTTATCAAGACATATTTTAGAATAGAATTGCCACCCATAAAAAATTTTAAGGACTCTAATACTGAGAAAAGGATTTAAACCCAATTCGGGCAGTATATGCCGTAGACCTGTGGCACAGATCTAGGCTGAATTTTAATAAGTTAGGTGGCGCATGAGTCGAGATAATCAAAAAATCCGTATCTACTTATCAATCCAATTTTGATGAAATTACTTAGTGACGTATCAAATAGCTCCTAAATAAATCTGGGGTTTTTAGTATATAGAGAGTTTTTATTTCAAATAAAATAAAGAAAAATTGGCGTGTGAGCACAATTTTGGCCTTACGAATGCGTCTTATGAAGATCAACCTATCTTGATAAGACTCGGTGTTGCACCATCGTCTTAGTACTTCTTTACCACTTAGACCAAGGATATTAAAATGGAAGGTCAGAAAGTCGCCAATTATGTGCCTGTAACCTCAAATGCATCACTTTTGCTTATTTATTTTCTCATTAAGCCAGAAATCGTTCTCATCGGTAAGAATGTGGCTCCACACAATTCGGACAGAACTCCAATTTAGGAAATTTACAAAATATAGTAAAGTGTAACAAAATAAATTTGAGTTTTCTAGAAAAATTTAAACATAAAGTAACGTTAGGGAATTCACTTATATTAAGCGCTAGAACTGTACCCCTTGCACTGCAGAAAAACTCAACAATAAATGCACGAATCACACAAAGTTTTTTTTTTTTGTGGCAATCACTGTTGTATAAGTTGGCACAATCGCATTTCAAGGAATGCTTTAATAAAGTATCCAACCAAAGCCACTTCTTGATGATTTTCTCAGCACACATTGGATGATTTTTAAATACATAGGCCACACAACTTCACGCTCTTAGCTGTATAAATACAGAATTGAAACGCGATACGAATTAAAAACTTTACCTAGTCAAATATATCCCTTTAACACTACATCATTAGGTTTTTAAAATTCGATGGTCCCAAATAGTTTTTTTGCCACCAAAGTACCACTGTGCAATGCATCGGTCAGCACATCGGGTATTTCCAAGGCTGTCATGGAATACACTGAGCTCGGTCATCTTCTATATAGTTCAGACTTGCACCCAATCGACTATTATTCACTCTCTAAATTTAAATGCGACTTGCGTGGAAAAAATTGAACACTGATGATGAAGTTGTTTTGTGACATTTTGCCTGCATAATTTATTTTTTAAAACAGGTTATACGCTATATATGTATGTATTATCTTACTTGGTGTGACATGAGTCGAGCTATTATGAAAATCCGTATATATGGACTGATTTGACTCAACTTCGGCACATATGTTAGCTGCGTAAACATAATAGATCCGCTAGTTGACGCATATTCAGAAAATCTGTATCAAAGATCAAATTTTGACGAAATGAGACATTTTTACAAAAAAGAGAATCACTTCTATATGGCGCTAGGATCGAGGGATTCAGAAAATCTGTATCTTTAGAGTTGACTTCATGTTAATTGTGTCATTGGTTTTGAACTCATCAAAGCTGGATTTTCAGCATTAAAAATCGACTGCAAGTGCTATATATGGAAAGTAGTAAGCTACGCGGGGGGAGTTGCGGGTATCAACTAGTACTCCTTAATTTTATATAAAACTGAATATATGGAGAATGTTTTGTAACGATTTGGCTCTCAAAACACTAAACCGATTTTAATAATTATTTCTTTAAAATGAAACGTTTGCGATAAACAATAGAGTGGCTTACCTTCAAATTATAAAATTCTATATATTTTTTTAATATTTTTTCAAAGAAAGTATCTCAGATCATAAAACAGTATAAGCTTTACAGTTTGCATATATTTTTTTAAAAAATTTGTTTGAGGGAATCATAATAATGGAATTTTCAATACGGCCATGGGAAGATATTTTTTTTTTTTGCCTTTCATTTCTTTGCAAATAACTTCATTCAAGTCCCAATTTTTTTCACGAATCTCGGTATTATGATTACACTGGGCAAATTTTTAAGTATTTAAAAAAAAATATTTTTGAAGGAGTTTTCAAGTCGATCCAGCTCATGTAAATCCTAATATTTTTCAAAATATTTTCGCGGAAGTTTTAACACATAATAAATTTTATAATTCCGGTGGAATTGCTACCTTTGTTTTGGCGATGCACCCTAATGTACATACATTTTTTTAAGTTGAACCCAAGTAAATTTAATAAATTGTTTCTGAAGAAACTCTAATAAATTCGAAATGGAAAACTAACAGTAACAACATAAAATCCGACTTTAGTTAGTAAAATACTAAAAAGATAAAGTCGAATTTATTTTTAGTCTTGTCATAGTCAGTTTAGTACATGGTACTAACTAATGACAACATTGCCAATCAGTAAATTTGCAGAAATGGCAATGCTGCAAATATAGAGATGACATTTTGGAGGGAAAAATGTCGAAAATGAACTAATGGATATATTTTATCGAAGGATATTTTTTTAACTTGATAATTTCACAATAAAATGGTAATTTTATTGCTATTAATTGTTAAAATAAGTTTGAAAAGAGTTTGTATGCTTTTATATAAAGATAAAAGCCAGAATTTATGTGGAATATTGTACTTCTTATGCGATATTACTGTTTATCGATTAAAAAAAACCATCTCCAAGTGGCATACTATATCAGCTGGTATTTGTTTATTATTTGCAAATGAAAATGATATGAAGTACAAAAAAGAGAAGATGTTTATTGAAGTTCGAAATAAATATACATATGCATATACTTATATATGAATAATTTTTGTTTTCTACTTAAGATTAGTGAGGTAGTAGTCAGAAATATTTATTAATAAATGCAGTTCTGTATGCTCTCCCTGAATTTGAAGTCGTTTCAAGAATGTCGCTGCTTTGTGCAATTGATACGCCGTTAGTAGTGCTATCCACACCCAAAACTATGAAAATATATTTGAGTATAATTAATTGTTTAGTTAAAATGTAGGACTCACATGAAAAGTTTCTTTCTTTGGCGATGTTATGAAGTACAGCAACAGCGACAACTACATTTTTTGCAGTATCTAGGTCAACCCTCAACCTCTCGAAAACTGAACGAAACTTAGATTTTATCTGTCCATTCAGGCATTCTATTTTGGAACGAGTTGCAATGTGGCTTCTATTATATCTTCAAAGAAACATTCAGAAATTAAATATTTCAGGAATAATTTTGAAAACTACTACCTTTCTTCTTTGGTTGTGGACGGATTTCTAACTGGTGTCAATAGTATAAATGAGTTAGGGTAGCCTGCATCTCCCACTAGTACACCATTGTGTTCTGATTTACTTTCCAACAAACGAGTTTTAAGCTGACAGTTGTCCCAAATTCAAGCATCATGTCTGGAGCCGCGTGACCTTGCAACAATATCAAGGATCTTGCAATCTGCATCACATACGATCTGTGAAATACATATATATACGCTATTGTCGCATTCACTTATATATTATGGCGTATTTTTGGTTATTTACCTGAAGATTTAAGGAATAGTATCCTTTCCTATTCAGAAAGTGACCTGCCATAGTTGGGCCCACATTCTTTGAAGGACATTTAATTCGCACATGGGTGCAGTCGATTGTTCCGATCACGGTCGGAAACCGAGCTAATCGGTAAAATTTGTTCTTTACTACGTTCAGCTCATTTCTGCTTGGGAATCGAACAAAGTGTGGCAGTAACATTGCAATTCCTTTGGATATTTCTTTTACTATCCTTCCTACAGAATTCTGGGATAAACCGTGCAGATCAGCTATAATACAAGAATATGCATCGAATATCATTTAGAAAATTAAATTACACTTTATTAACATACCAACATCACTTTGATGGACATTTCTTCCTAGGAATCTAAGAGTACATAAGACTTGTGTGCTTACTGGTACCGGAAGACCTCTATTATTTCTCGGATTTACCATATTTAAAGCTCGAATAATGAACTCCACCGTGGCTTTGTCGAACCGATACCGAGAATAGAAATCACTGTCTTCTAATTCAAAAGGGTTGATTCTGTTTTATACATTTTTGGCCGTCTAATCAAAGTAGCATCACTAATGTACGCATCATTCATCATCAATCCCGTTCAATATTATCAAAACGGCTCATTTTTTTCCTTTAATTTAAGTTTCACCAAAAAAAACACAACTTTTAGCACCGAAGATGCAGATTTATAATTATTTTGACAGTTTAGTAGGTTTAGTAACAGCTTTTCGGCACTCTAACTATAAATTCGACTTTAACCGAAAAAGCCGGATTTAACTCGACTATGACTAAGATAAAGTATACTTTAAGCTAAAGTATGCTTTAACGTATTTAGATCCGACTTTTATTTGACTATGACTACGGGCCATTAAATCGAAATATTTAAATTTCAGCACAAAATATTATTCTCACTTTTTTCTAATTGAAAATCAAAATTTGAATTGCGACGAGTTGTGTTTTACTGGGCGAACGTTGCTGACGTTCTCGCTCTACTGAGCGAAAATTCACGGTTCGTCGGTATTGTGTTCCAGGTATTACTTGCCACACATTCATGTCCATAGCAGTTACCACACGAACCAACACCGGCCAAAATAAAGTGCAAAGAAGATTTACATTAATATTTGAAGGCGTTGTACAAAACCACGGGCATAAGTTTTGGACAGCAGTGATTGTTATTTTTGCAATTTCCTTACGAATTCTTTTGGAAATTTATTGTCAGTGGCTTCTATTGGGGCGCTACTCCTTTTTGCTGTAACATTTTCTGTTTGTTTGTTTGTTTGTGCGCTTCTATTCAATTGCGTTTGGCAGCTGCTCTGATTGCTTGCAAACACGCTCACAAAGACCGCTGATACATAAATAATTTATTCGCCTACATACATACATACACATGTACGTACATATTTACCTTATGTGTGTCCTCTCGAACGTTTTTGTATTTATGTTGTGCAACATATCGCCCACCCAACACATACATACTCGTATTTGTTTACATGTGTACGTATGCACTTGGTGCAAAGTTTCCGATTGCAGCATCTTTTGTTATGCAAATAATCGCTGCATGTTATGTGTCGCGTGACATTTACCTCTTTTTTTGCTGCCATTCATTTTTGCTTAGTTGCAGATTTCTTCGCAACACGCTTTGTTAGATGCGCTGTGGTGTGCGCCGCATTTTTTTATTTACTTTCCTAGTACGCATAGCAGAAATGTAAATGTTTAGTCATACATACTTAGGTGCATATTGATGTATACGGATATACATATGTAATTATGTCATACATTACTCGTATAATGTCGTGCCTTGAATTCTTGCATTTTGCTTAATATTTTACGTGCGGAGCTTTTCTGAAATTTGATCAACAGGATTGTCAGAGACGGTACTCGGAGCCGTTTGTGAACTTGCATTTGAAGGCCTAAATGCATCTGCTCTTTTTGTTTTCGTATTCGTGGATTAAACTATTTAAAGTTTTACTTTTCAATTAAACTCTGTACATCTAGAAATGTCAAATATCAAACAATTACTGGTCCCATGACCTGGGGGTAGTTTTTGTCAACATTGAAACAGGTAAGCTTAAATCTGTTTGTTGGCGAATGACTTAACAGATTCCCTGTCCCCATCCAACAACACAATTTTGATGGTATACATATGTCTCACATATTTCCCTGTATCTAAAGTCAGCATAGATTTTGCTCATATATGTATGATATATGGACTGGTAGGGCAACGGACAAAACTTTTCCCATGTATCGTGCATTGAACAGGGAACCCCGTTAAGTCTCTCGATCAGTACGATCGCTTCTATCGAGGAATATTGTGAACACTAAGTTGCAGTCCAACATTTTCAGTGACTTAATAATAATAATAATGTGTTTAGAATATGCTTAAAAAATATGTCTTATAATTGTAGGACTTTATTCATAAAAAATTAAGTGGAAATTAAAAAGCCTTTTCATGTAAATATTTGCTTTATAAAGAAATTAAAGTTTTTTATTTTTTATAAATTAGGGTATAATTAAAAGAAATTTAAATCAGAATTTTTAATAGTTATTAGGGTGCGAAATTTTACACACATAAATAAATAAAGCACCTTTAATTTTTCCATAATTATGTGCCACTTTCAAATTACTGAAAATATTTACACTAATGTTAATATTTTTTGTTGGCGGTAATGAATTGAATTACGAAATGGCTTGGAAGTATGAACTATCTTATATAAAAAAAAACATCTCGTGTCACCGTGTTTGTGGTCGAACTCCTCCGAAAAGGTTCGACAGATTTTCATGAAATTTTGTATATATATTTAGTTACATTTAATTAAAATATGCATCAGTTAAATGAAATATTGAGGTATGAGTGTCAAACCATTCGTTTCGCTAAGCGAAATTGTATACCTATATTTTGAGGATGGTTGCCACCTTTTGGATTAGTCTAATTTAATTAAACTATACACCAGTTATATAAAATATTAAACTATTGGCGTCATACGGTTCATCTCGGCAAGGAGAAAATTCATTCCTATATGTTTGAGAGGGTTGCCATCTTTTTAAATAGTGGGATTTAATTAAATTATACACAAGTTCAAAAAAATATGTTCGATTCGCTTAGGAGAAGGATTGCCACCTGTTTGTGTAATCGAATTAGATTATATTATATAGAAGTCATATGAAATAGTTAAATACATATGTGTGTCAAACCATTTGTTTCGCTAGAAGATATTTTAAAGGTATAATTTTGAAGAAGGTCGTCACCTTTTTCGGAAGTCAAATTTAATTTGATATACATAAAGGATATAAAATATTAAAATGTGAGTTTCAAACAAACCGAAAAGCGTTTTCTGTTTACATATTTAAAGGGCAATTAATAAATAAATAGAGGCAGAACAACGTCTACTGGGGTTTTTTAGTATTTTTATAAAAAAAAATTTTTTACTAGTATAAAAAGATTAGTATAATTCAGATTGTCAATTACTTTACATAAACAATTAGGCAATTTTAAATCGGCATAATTTTCGTTCACTCTAAATATTTTAAGCTTTTATTTTAGTGCTAACCCACACTCTTGTCCGTTTTTTCATAATACCAGTCCTCCTAATTTTAAAACGTGTTTATATTACATCGTTTCTCGATAAGCTACATTTTCAGTATAGTAATACCTCATATTTGTCATATTGTCCATGCAGTGCTATTTAAAAAAAAAGTAGAGAAAGTGTTGTATTTCTACTTTCTAAAAGGATGTAAAATTTAGCACATATTTTTTGCCTGATTGACAGCATAAGACATTCCCTATAAACTTATGGGGAATGTTGCTGAAGTGGCAGTCCTTGGCCGGATACAAATCCGGGTCGTTCCGGTACCACAGAACCGACTGTCGTGGGAGCATGTTCATAGCTGATTTAGTGTAGGAGTTATAACGCATATTGTCGGCATCTTGTCGGTTCCGAAGAATGATATTGGGAATTAGATGTCACTATTCAATCCCCAGTTCTGGTTCTGAAAATCAAACTAATTTTATTTTAACCCTAGAATCGTAAGACAGTTATAGGCTAGTTTTAATAAAATGTATCTGTGTTGTTTTTATTGAGTGCTTCTTAAACTAAATTATTGAAAACTTTATGGGGCATTCTCCATTCATTGCGTGCATATTTTAATTTGATGCCGCCACACAGGGGAAGCATATAGAGCAATAAGTAGTTGTCATCTGTTTTTAGGTGCATTCTTTTTTTTTACAGGATATAACAAATAAAAGGTAATAAGATTCCCCATAAACTTTGTGCATATTTTTCTTTCTGATAGATTTAATATTCATTCTACATTTTAATTATTTTCTATAAAAAAAGGGTAACGTTATTTAAAAGTGGTCAAATTAAAACAAGTTACGAATTTTAAATCAATTTTTTCATTATTTCATCAATAGTTGTACCAACTTAACTTAGGCGCTGCTCGGCAACCCCTGGCTAGCGATAGTCTCCATAATGTAACCTAAACTAATGTTTCTAGCCCTCAAAATAGCCAAGCTTCTTTACATTTCGGTTTACCAAAAGCGATTAGCTGTGAAGCTAAACGCGCAACTCGATACAAACAAAGAAGTTACGAGACTGGTGCTCGAATTACTGAACCATAGAATTCGATGGTACATATGTGGAATTACTAGTCGAACGGAAAATAATATCATTAATGGGATCTCTTACTCGTGGGCACTGTATGTAAGATTTTCAGCTAAGGATGACTTTTGGAGGACTTCGATGGCTAAAATGACGATTTCAAAAATCGTTGAAAGAGAAAGTTAACATCAGTAATTTACTTATAGCCTTATTAATAAAAAAAAACACAAAATCGGTTTAAAGATCTTTATAAAGTACTAGAATTTTCATAGAAATTTTGGTTTTATAAAGCAGTTAGTCTTTTCTGTTTTATACAGGCAATTTATCTTTCACTTTCATTTACACTTTTTTCTTACATGTGTACGTTAGGAGAACTAAAAATTTTTGATTTTCATAATTTATTGAATGATAAAGATTATACAACTGCAGATTCTTTTTGGAAAATTTTGCGCGATTTATGCGCTGATTTCTCCTTGTCTTTCGCAACGCTTTCAAAATTAGTTTCAGGACTTATGTGTCTACCTCACTCGTCTGCACACGAAATTTTCCTGAATTTGTAAGTTTTTTGAATCGTTTAAGTAGTGCCACTCTGGATGAAATTTTATTTTCACAAGATATCCATCTTCTCTCCCAACCAGCATGCATACTACAAAGAGAAATCAGCTGAGACTGCACTCCATGATGTCGTTTCAACGATTGAAAAAGGACTGGCCTTCAAGGAGTACGCACTGGGAGTTTTCCTCGATATAAAGAGAGCCTTTAACAATGTTCACCCGGACTCGGTGGTCAGGTCCCTCCTTGGAGTGGAGATGCAGCAGGGGATAGTGGACTTTGTTGTGCTCCTTCTCAAAAAGTGAACTATTCTTGCCGAGCTAGGGGATGGACCCATTACTAAACATGTGACCAGAAGCACCCCCAAGGGGCCTTCTCTTTTCTCTACTATGGAATCTAACCGTTGATACCTTTCTTTGGAACCTAAAGGGCACTGGTTACCAAATCGTGGCGTACGCCGATGACACAGCAATCGTAACAACCGGTAAACATCTGCAGGTTCTGAATGAGCTACTACAATATGCCCTCAGCCAAGTAAACATCTGGTCGGCAGAAAGTAAGCTTAGCGTTAACCCCACAATGACTGAGATGGTACTCTTCACGAGGAGATATAAAATTCCTTCTTTGAAACCACCCTCATTAAACAGAGTTGAACTCACTCTCTTAACCGAGATGAAGTACCTTAGAGCTGTTCCAGCCAGGAAGCTCGAATGGAAGCAGAGTATCGAAGACCGCTCCAGGAAAGGCATCACCTCCTTGTATGCTTACAGGGTATCTATAGGAAAAAAATGAAGAATAAAACCACGCTTAGTACACTGGATGTACACGGCAGTGATAAGATCTTGTCAAATGGGAAGATGGAGGGAGTACGCACGGAACCGCTACTTTTCCTACCTACTGAATCTCTGAAAGTAATTTTAAATCTTCCACCGGTGGATCTATATGATTATTTTATGGCCGGCTATAGTGCCGCCAGGCTTAACGCGATCCAGCCGTGAAAGGAACTAATGTACTGGCATGCGTAGGACCTGGAATCTCTCCCGAAGATAAATTACACTACTCCTCTACTCTGCATAAGGATCCCAGGTTTTTTTTTTAAACTATAATAAAAAAATTGTTGTGAAAATTGTTTGATTTTTTTCAATTTTTAATTGTCTGAAATATTTATTTATTTGCTGTGAGCTTACGAGCTAAACTTGTATAAATAGTTATTAAAAGTTAAGTAAACTTGTCAAAGTGACGCGTTTCTATTCTTTTACCACAACTATGTGTTAAAATGTATATAACAAAATATTGATTTAAAGTATTTTTAAGGTTTAAAAACTGAATTTAATGAACTTTGAATTTTTGACCAAATTCAAGTCAATTAAAAAATTAAAATAAAATTACTCTCTTAATGAATTTTCAAAATATTTTTATTTCTTTTGATTTGTTTTAATTGAATGGTAATCACGCCTTCTCACGATTGAAAGAAATTATATTTACACAATAAAAATGATTTCATACTGCATTGGCAGGACTATTTCGGTATTTAAATGACGATTTTTGAAATTTCTTTGGACGATTTGAGACTTTTTTTCAGGCAACAGTGCTCGTAGCTACTCTGGCTCACGAACTTCTTAAACAAATAGAAGAGATATGAATAAACACACAGGTTAAGTAAAGCTGCAATCTCTTGAAATTAAACAAAAAAAATTCTTCATCAAGCGTAAAGTCACATTACTAGAGCAAAAGAGTTAATATTTATATCTGCGAATATTACTACAACTAGTAAATATACTGTATTTGATTCTGCTATGCAAAAAATACAGACATTATATGGCCTAGTTATGTGAAGGTTGCAAGTTTTGCGATATTACTTTTTTTAAGTTTATTAAGATATGTATGTACATAAATAAATCATAAGATATTTAAAACTCATCCAACACAAGGATACTTGTGTATTGAGACTTAACTTTCTATTACTTTCACCTCAGCAAATATTTCAAAATGTTGTCACAACTGTCCATTTCTGCAAACTCATTAAATTCAAAATCTATAAATAAATCGACAACGACACTTATGTACATATGTACTATGTTCTTAAATACTCTTACATACGTGTGTGTTATGTGTGTTAGGTATAAACATGTTAACTTGAATTTTAACAATCATCTTTGTTGTTTACTAATTTTGCTAAAAAAAATAATTTTTGATTTGACTGTAATTCGTTGCTCTCACGATAGTGACTCCCAACAATTGAGAACTCATTTTAAATAGCATCAGAGCTTATGAACTTTCAATGATTTTATTAAGTAGAAAAAACGATACAATATGCATGATATATCAAATTGTACAGAATATGGTATAAACCTTAATTCTACATCATTATAATTATATTTTATATATATCACAGATTTTGGTTTTTAGATAAATATTTCTTCGAAGGAAAAAACTACTATTAAAAACCTACGCTTTGAATCTTACAAGTAAGTGTTAATATGTACGCATTTAAGTACCAGTATCAGTTGCATACTAAAAAAGTTCAGATATTAACATGTTGTCTGAAAAACTACAACGAATTTTAAATTTTTCAGTAAATTTTCAGTATATTTGACGTGGTTACAGATCCGCTTAATCTGATGAGTAGCGCTATGGAATTGCCTAAATCCAAACTGTTCGTTAGGTATCATATTATTTGTAGTTAAGAAAAATTATATTTTGTTTTTTCATAAATCTTGCTTAAACTACTTAGCAGACTAATTGGCTTAAATGGCTTACTTCTCTTTTCAATTGAACCAGCTGACATTCCTATACTCAAAGATCTTTTTGCGGATTTCCACCCAGTAGCGAGTAACTGCTTCGCGATCAGAGAGCAGTCTGTAACGACTCCATTGCCTGCGGTAATGGTTTCTTATTTTTATTAAATCTAAAATGAATTGAGGCAGTTTAAGAAAGTTGGTTTTTGAAGTTCTAAGAGGGACAGAGTTTCGAACCGCGGTCGTTATTTTCTCAGTAGAAAAGTCTATGTTTTTATCAATATCAGAACTTAATTTTCGAAAGATTTTAATATTTTTTCATAATTTTAAATTACACTTTTGCGAAAATTAAAATGGAGTTATCAGTTTTATATATATCTCTACCACCACAAACATATATTTAAAACATTTGAGTGTACATAGGACGTATGTACATCCTTAAAATGTTAAAGCCGATACTTGAGGTTGCGTTATAAAAGCGCTTTGTCAAAGTGCAAGTGCATAGGAGTATGAATGTACATAAGTATATAAATACATATTCATGTATCTGAAGTAGTCGAGTGCTTCAGATCGTCCTTTGTGCGTATATGCGGTGCTTATAGACATAACTTCATATGTACTTGACTGTATGCGTGTACAACATAAATATATTGTGTGTACTTATTTGCGTTCCTGCAGCAAAGGACTTGTTGTTTTTTTTTTGTTCATTATGAAACATACATGAAATGTGTATTTACACGTGTTGATTTAGGCTTAAATAAAAGTAATTTATAAACATACTAGCTTTTACCCGCGGCTTCGATTTGCACAGCATTCGTTTGAGCTAAATGCATTCGTATGTAACAGAAACGGAAATAAATAATTTCACCAAAGATAATAACTTTAAACGTTTTTTTTTCTAATTTCTCCCTACCCAAAAGCAATCTATCCTTAATCCATAATTGCCGATTAAGGTTGATTGCTGGAAATTTTTTGTCATTGGCAAAGGCGCAATGAGCTATTGTTCTTGTTGTTGTAGCGGCTAGTCACGCCCTATGAAGAACGGGTTCACCCATGGTCGTTGCCGTCAAACTCATCTAGGGCGAGGCCCAGGAAATGTGCTGTTTCGACGGGGTCGGACCTAAGGGAGAGGGAGGTTAGATGAGTTGATTAGAGAGGGCATGTGAATAGGTGTTTGGTATCGTGTGGAGAATCGCCACATGCCAGACATGTGCTGGGTATGTCAAGGTTAATTCTGGATAGGTAGGAGTTAAGTCTACTACAATACCCAGATCCTAACAGGGCCAGAGTAGCGCGGCCCTCGCGAGGTAACAGGAACTCTTCATCTACAATTCGTGGTGGTTGGGCTCCTATTACAACATTTACAAAACGAGAGTCGAGCCAGCGACTGTCTCTTTGTGAATGTTGCTTAGGACCCGCCGGTACGCCTCCGGATCCAGCGGTTGTGTTACATGTGGTTGGATCTTGTCCTTCAGTTCAAGGAGATGCCTTCTGATGTGCCTGGGAGGTTGCTCATCTGCAAACAGATGCCTATTTGGGTGCTTCAAACGATGGCAGCCAGCAAGAACTGCTTGCTGAGCATGAGGTCTGCTCCGTAACGCCTCTTGATGGAGATGTTCCTCAGGTGACACCAGCAGGCATCCCATCACCCTGCGGAGTGCGGCGTTCAGGCAGGTCTGTAGTTTCATCCACTGTGTCCTACTGGTTCCCGGCGACCACACTGGTGTAGCGTATTTTTTTACCGGCTGCCGAATCGTCTTATATCTTGCCAACAACGTTTTTTTGTCTTTACCCCAAGTGCTGCCGGCGAGCGACTTGAGGACAGGCGGTAAAGAGGGTCGCCGAAGACTTTGTAGGGGGCAACGCCCGGTTTCTGCCTGTGAAGAGACGGGCAAGGTCGGAGAGATATCTGTTCACTTTCGAACACAGGTCATCAATTACATTGCCGGTGGCCATTATCGAGCAATCATCGGCATATGGGACTATGGTGACTTCTTCTGGCGGTCGAGGAAGCTTGGAGATGTAGTGATTAAACAAGAGTGGGGAGAGGACGCCACCCTGCGGTAGCCCTTGTTTAATTCTCCTTAGTTTCGATGTTGAGCCTCTACGTAATATCGATGGGTTGACGATCACACAGGTAGGCGCAATCTGCTATTCGGGATTAGTTAAACCCTATTTATTGTCAGAAATGCACAACGTAGTCAAAGGTTCTACCACTTTGAAAGTTGTTTTCTCATATTATTCCCTAATTAAAACTGGTCTCACAGGATTTTGAAGTTTACCATAGCTGAAATGTACTCGGAAGTTTACCATTTTCCGGGCGAGATGTGGCCGCTATTAGAAAAAGCTTTTCTATAATTTTTGATTTCACTTGAACCCGGGACACACCGAATGAAGGGCGCACACATTTCACACTTGGCTACTGGGTCCCCATTACTTCTGCCTTTTCTAAGCTGGATCAAGAAGCGAAGCGACTATTGACAATTACAATTTTGAAAAAGTAAAGGAATGTGTTTGCCTTGGAACAGCATCATCTTTAGACGAATCAAAATAACTCTCTATAAGTCTCTCATCATCTCATTGCTCAGCGAAATATCACTCAGCGTCTGATGGTGGCATCGATAACCGAAGGTAACTGTGGTGGAACTGTGGGCCATGGAATAAGGTTCGGAGCTCTCAGATGTGCATGTACAATGGTGCGACCGGACGTCCAGATCAACACAAGTTCCGTTATTTTTACCAACATAATTCAATTGCATTACCCAACTAGTTGAGAAGTAGTTAGAAGGTTCGCCAATGCCTTGAGTGCAGGCTGGCTGCGATCTGCATTCGAAAAAATACTATCCATGGATGTTGCTGCTATGCGGTAACTGTTCAGCTATAATCATCACAACTTAACATAAACTTGTTTCCTAAATCAAGGCAGTTATCACATGAAATTTAATATTAAAATTTAACAAGAAATCCTTGGGAGAAATGTGAATATTTAATTTTAAAATATGGTACCCTAAAAGACATTTTTGTAGTGCCTGGAAAAGTTTGAAGTAATAATTGTTCACTTAATGCAAAAGCTTTCTGACACTAATGACTATGAAAATGTTGCTCTTTATAAAACCAAAATATATGGTATGTTATAACAACAATGAACTCAACACTTACGCAAAACAGCTTACAAGCTTCCAACAACACAAATGCATGGTATTGTAGGACTTAAGGAGAAACTTGCAACATTCAACACCAAACCATTTGCCATTGTGAATGCAACAAGTCAAGGCAAAACATTGTTGCACGCCACGAAAACTATGTTCGCACGCCAACTTGGCATTGTTGCAGGCGCAACTCGCACTGTGCCAAATGATAAATGTCCAAAAGTGCGATATGCCAGTGCACCAAATGGTATTCGTAGAGCTTTTTATTCATCGTTTACTTTTTATTTGTGGCCTGTCAAGTTTGGTGGGCGCTAGAGGCAGTGCCGCATTGCTCCAAAACTGAAACCACATACCCCCATAATACCCGCACTAGTACAGAAATTTTTAAATGTTGGCACATTCTCACTATTGCGGCTTCCCACCGACGCTAAGTAACACTTTATTGTGCCAGCGTAATAAATACCAAAGCGATTTCTCGAATGGAATGCGGCATTTAAAATATGCGCGTTGGATCCCCAATGTGACATCAACTAAAATTTTGCTTGCCAAGTTGTAGGCACAGCTTGAAAAGCATTAAAAGGGAAGGTCTTTAATTACAATTTAATTGGGTTTTGATTTCAAATTCAAATTCAAATTTGACTTTCTTTGGATGCATAGATTTATTTTACTCGAAAAGTATATACTTTTTTGCAGTATACAAATTGCACACACATTTCACAGATTTCATCAAAATGAGGAGTGCTACATTTTATAGCAAGCGACTTTATCAAAGTTCAGTAAAACATTAGTTTTATAAATTAGTTGAATTTAAATTTTTATACAGTTGGCAACCCTCCGAAAATATTTCATAAATGAAGCTTCCTTAAAGCTTTTTTCATTTGACCTTTCCATTTAAATTGAATCAACATGTTTTCGTGTAAACGCTTTCATCTCACGCCCATGCAGCTACATTACCGTAAGCTTGGGAATTGAATTAACTTCATATTAATTAATTTTCTCTCGCCTATTTACTTTGAATCCCAAACTTACTTTTTTAAGGCTCTGCAGAGGTTCTCTCAAAATAAAGCTTTTTAACACTCCTTTTGGGTTTTGGGTTTTAATCCATATTCCAATATTTGATTTAACTTATTATAATTTGAATTAATTTTTTTAATAGGTAGCAATCATTTCCACAAATATATTATAAATAAAGCTTACTTGAAACTTTTATTTTGACACTGATATTGAAAAAATTAATTGACTTTGGTAATTTAACTTAATTTAAACAGGTGTCAGTTTCTGCCAAAGCATTTTGGAAATGAAGATTTCGTTTGATACCTATATTGAGACATTTCACTGGTTGTTGTAATTGAATGTAACCTTCTAAACAGGTGGGAAAAAATTGCTTCTACAGTAACGTTCTTTCATATAGCAATATGTAATTTACCATATTTATTTAATTGACTATAAATTGTTTAACAGGTGGCAACTCTCTTTAAAATATAATCGTTAGAAGAACAAATATATTTACACACTCACTGATACACAAACTTTCACATTAATAATATGGGTAGATTTTAAACTCATTGGTTTCAAAAACATCGTCAAAATCTAAAACCTGAACAGTTTACGAGTTGGAGTTTCATCATCAGATTCGAATACATTTTGCATTTAAACCACTCGATTTTCTTTAAGTACTAATTTCGATATCATAGAAATATCGCCATATTTTTCATGGTCTCCGGTTTTAAATAGAACAATAACCAACAGCTGCCGTTTCACTGTGGCGCTTTTAATTTTTTTCGTTACAAAAATCATAATCTTTGAACTAATGAAGATATTGTAAGGGTTTAAATTGCATCAGAAAATAAAGTGAATGTAGCTTAAACCTAACTTTAATCCGATTACGAAAATACTAGTGTTGACACCTGTTTTTGGGCAATGTAATTAGTGCAGCCACAGCTCACGTTTTTGGATTATTCGGCATGATTTGACAACGGCAACTAACTAAAAATATGTTTCTGGGTGCTTGATAAAAATAGGCTTTTATTTTAAATCACTACAAAATAGTTTGCAAAAAGTCATCTCGTTTTAGCAATTGAAATTTTTTTCTGCAGGGTATTATTACTATTGAGTGTGTGTAAGTGAGTGTGTGATTATGTTATTACCCTTTCAGGACCAAGCGGCTAGATGGAATTATACAAAATTTGGCACACAAATAGTCTATACCCTTCGTAAACACATAGATTATACTTTATGGAGAGTTGCCACCTGTTGAAAAAATTATAATCAGTAAAATATTCAACTTAAATAACGACTAGATAGACCAAAAAAAGATTTGGCACATAATTTTGAACACATAATCGATTTTTAAATGGAGTTGTCACCTGCTTAAAAAGTCATATTCAATTAAAGCAATGAATAAAATGGGTATCAAATGAAAGAGCCTTAATAAAGTTAAACTTCCCAAATGTTTTGAAAGAAAGTTGCTACCTGTTTAAATGCAAATTAAGTTAAATTACAAAAAAGGAAGACTTTTTACAGTATGAGAGCCAAACTGAAACTTTTAAGGAAACTTAATTTCAAAAATAATTTTGGTGGGGTTGCCTTCTGTTTAAGATAAAATCAGATATTGAAACATGGATCTCAAACCGGAATTGAGTATTTTCCTTCGATCGTACCAATTTTTATTTATGATTAAATTTTTTTCTTTGGTTTCTTCATAAAATAACAGGCTAAAGATCGTGTATCTGGTTCTTAAGCTATAGGTGCTCTCAATTCACCACTTCTCTGTTCATCATATTTAGGCTTTACTCACGTTCAAAAAAATTTCTTTGTTAAAGCAACAACAACGATAGCTAGCTAGATTCGGCGAGCCCGAGTATGGTGACATCTCTCATTAAACTGGCCGAAGTTAGTTAAATTCAATGCTGGAAATAGAGAAACGAATACGGCTATTATTAAAATTCCATTAGTCGGAAGTTATTGACGTTTTGCAATATACAAACTATGTATATGTTTCACAGATTTCGTCAAACTATGCAATTAAGACTGTCATATTTTATGACAGCATCATCTACCTGATTGTATTTTTTTTTTTTTTATTTACTGGCGACTTCATTGTAGTAAAATACCAATCGTTCTTGACAAAATATTAAATTTTTTTATTTTTGAAAGACACATAAGAACATGTTGTTAGCTGGAAACCTTCGGTGTCACGGGTATTGGTTCATACCGAGATGTTCAGAATGAGACGTCGTGTAAATATTCAGACATATCAACGAAATTCGATACCAAGTCCCAAGGTTAAGTTAAACAGGCAAAATCGGATATTAACCACACCCCAAATATTTCAGTAGATATATAAGATAAGTTGCTCAAGTTTGATATAAAATATTTGGTGGGAAGAAAAATACGTTTTGGAAAATGGTCGTGGTACATTAAACGCATTTTGGTTTTAATATTTCAAGTTCGGTTTCACCCTTATACTTACATATAATTATCTTTATTTGTTTTTATTCCAAAATTGGCAAAAACATGTGAAATGAGCGAAACAGTAAAAGATACATCATTATATAATACCGTTACATATTGACATTTCTCGACTTGCGTATTTTCATTTGATCGTACAAATTTGTATCTATGCATCGAATTTTTTTTCGGTTTCTTCATAAATGAACAGGTTTTAATACCAAAGATTTTGTATCTGGTTGCATTCGATTTGCCACTTCTCTGCTCGCGATGTTTGAGCTCTGCTCGGGTTCAAGGCAATTTTTTGTGTATCAAAGCAACAAAAACGATAGCTAGCTAGATTCAAATTTTGCAGATATTAGACAAGTAGCAAGCTGCGCACAAACGCAACGATTAGCACATTAAACGAATTAGCAAAGAGACCTCAACAGAGCTCGCTTTATTATGCCTGCTCGGAATCAAGTCAGAAGTTGTTAATCATATAAACATAAGTGCTCTGATTTCTTTCAAACTTATGGTTTAAAAATTTAGATTTCCTGCTTAATTCCGAATCAGATCTCCCCCATTACTCCATATGGCAGAGATATGGCACCTTGTTTGCCTACATTTTCTGACCATTTTTCTTTTTTTATATCCACAATAATTTTTGTTGTTCAAAATGCATGACTTCAATTAATTTATATCGTTCAATTGATTTTGATTTCGAAAATTTTAATCTTGACTTATTTTCTATTTTTTTAATAAATTTTGTTTCGTAAGCTATATGAATGTGAATAAACAGTTTAAGAAGAATCGGCGTGCAACATATGTATGTATGTATGTATATAACCTTAAGCAAGCAAAAAATTCTACAAATATTTGCATATAAAATACGCTTTTAGCTCATGAAATTTCATTGCAAAGCAGAGTGTGCAGAAAAAATGAGAGGAAATATGACTTTTATTCAAGCACACAGATTTTACATACACTTACACATGCAATTGTTTTTCGCAGGACTTAGTAGTAGCAGCAGGAAAATTTTGCTCACATAAGAAACACAAATGATTACGAAAACTAAAACCAAACTGAAAAAGCAATGCAAATATGTACGTGCACACTATGTACGAGTACTAGCGTATGTTGAGCAAGTTAGCTCGTACACTTTCTGGTCTTCTAGCCACAAGCAGCCAGCGGCATTTGGCAGACAAAGTTTTCTCAGCACATTTAAGAAACAATAATAATAATAGTGATGATGATTATGATGATGATGATAATGATGATGATGCCATAGGTATTGTCAGGTGTAATGGTGTGATAACCTTCAAGCTATGCGTCTGCTATCTGCACACAAACACATCTACGCATTTTTAGTTTTTCGCTATATACAAATCTCTATAAGATAACAACAGATAATATAATTTACAAACTCTACATCTCAATAAAAATAAAAAATAAATGAGAAAATCAACCATCGACTACACAGCTTTGGAGCCGCCAACATCTGCTCCTCTATTTACTTATATAATTTTTTTTGTTTTGTTCTCCAAGTCCCACCGACAGCTGCTTTAACTTCAACTGACGTTGTTTACATCCGGTTGTTGTCTGCCAATCGTCTTACGCACGCTACTAATACTACTATCGAGCTAAAGATGTATTTTTGTGTGTGCATTGTGTATTGCTGTTATTTTTGTTCACTTTCTTGCTTGTTTAGCCACCTCAAATAAAATTGATGGTTTCCGTGCTGCTACAACCTCTAATAGGAAGCTTACTATATTGCATTATACTCCCACTGAAGGTGTAATTCAGAAGGAACAAATCGACACTTCACAAAAGTTACATGGCTGTGTGCTGTTGTCTTACAAATGCAATAAGGACGTGTTAATTCAATTCGCGTCAGCGACAAAAACTAAATTGAAAGGAAAGTCTTCTTAAGTGGCAGACGAAAATATATATGTACATATGTATGTATGAACATACCTATTTCAAACCACAGCACCAAACTATTTTTGCTACAAACTCTTTCGAATCCATTTTCTCACTTTAAAGAGCAATATAAGGGTGTTGGTTTCTACGCTTCTTTCTTAAACCGGTTTGCCGATTATTATAAGGGTAATTTTAAATAGCGGTGACTGATGTCCAAAGCGCACTTAGATTGTGGAGGGAACACTTCTCCACTCTGCTAAATGGTGACAGCGAAAGCGTCGCCGGAGAAGATGAAGATCCCGAACCCCAAATCGCTGATGACGGCATTAACATCCCGTCACCCGACCTCGATGAAGTTCGAATAGCAATTATGCGGCTACGGAACAACAAAGCCGCTGGAGCTGATGGGTTACCAGCTGAGCTATTCAAGTATGGTGGCGAGGAGCTGGTAAGGTGCATGCACCAGCTTATTTGCAGAATATGGTCGGACGAATGCATGCCCGCCGATTGGAATTTAAGTGTACTCTGCCCAATCCACAAGAAGGGTGATCCTGCAATATGCGCCAACTACCGCGGGATCAGCCTTCTTAACATTTCGTATAAGGTTCTATCGAGTGTATTGTGTGAAAGACTAAAGCCAACCGTCAACGAACTGATTGGACCTTATCAGTGTGGCTTTAGACCTGGTAAATCTACCATCGACCAGATATTCACGATACGCCAAATATTGGAAAAGACCCGTGAGAAGAGGATCGACACACACCATCTATTTGTCGACTTTAAATCAGCTTTCGACAGCACGAGAAGAAGTTGCCTATATGCCGCGATGTCTGACTTTGGTATCCCTGCAAAACTAATACGGCTATGTAAAATGACACTGAGCAACACCACCAGCTCAGTCAGAGTTGGGAAGGACCTCTCCGAGCCGTTTGATACCAAACGAGGTTTCAGACAGGGTGACTTCCTATCGTGTGACTTCTTTAACATTATGCTAGAAAAGATAATTCGAGCTGCAGAATTAAACCGGTCAGGTACCATCTTTTATAAGAGTGTGCAACTGCTGGCGTATGCCGATGACATCGATATCATTAACCTCAACAACCGCGCCGTTAGTTCTGCCTTTTCAAAGCTGGACAAGGAAGCGAAGCGAATGGGTCTGGAGGTGAACGAGGACAAAACGAAGTACCTCCTGTCATCAAATAAACAGTCAGCGCATTCGCGCCTTGGCTCCCGCATCACTGTTGACAGTTACAATTTTGACAAAGTAGAGGACTTTGTTTATCTTGGAACCAGCATCAACACCAACAATAATGTCAGCCTTGAAATCCAACGAAGAATCTCTCTTGCCAACAAGTGCTACTTTGGGCTGAGTAGGCAAATGAACAGTAAAGCCCTCTCTCGACGAACGAAAACCACGCTCTATAAGTCCCTCATCATGCCCGTGCTAATGTATGGCGCAGAAGCATGGACCCTATCAACATCGGATGAGATGGCGCTTGGAGTGTTCGAGAGAAAGATTCTCCGAAAGATTTTTGGTCCTTTCCGTCTTTGCGATGGCGAATACCGCAGACGATGGAACGATGAGTTGTATGAGCTGTACCGCGACATAGACATAGTTCAGCGAATTAAGATTCAGCGGCTACGCTGGCTAGGTCATGTGGTACGTATGGAAGAAAATGCTCCAGCCCTGAAAGTATTCGACGCGGTGCCCGCTGGTGGTAGCAGAGGAAGAGGAATTCCTCCTCTACGTTGGAAAGACCAGGTGGAGAAGGACTTGACTACACTTGGGATATCTAACTGGCGCCAGGCAGCAAAGCAGAGGAGCGGCTAGCGTGCAATATTGAAATCGGCCAAAATCGCCTAGGCGGTTATAGCGCCAATTAAGAAGAAGAAGAAGAAGTTTAAATAGCGACTTCCTACATACTTGATTAAGCTAAACAAAAAGGAAAAGTGCATGTAAGATATTTATTTTTGGTTAGAAATATAGGGTGGTCCATATATGTATATTTTTTTTTTTAACCAGAAGAGGAATAGTTACATATTTCCAAATTAAATTTTTGTGTAGCTCATATAAAGGGTTTATTGAAAACAACATTTTTCCGAAATTGGGCTCCCCCGCGCATGCTGTGCAATAAGCTCATGAGACTGGTATGCTAGTGGTCAACACTCACGGTCCCCGCCGTCGTACGGTACTCGCTAATTAGAAGGTGGTAGCCGTAGCCGACAGGATTCGACTCAGTCCTGGAACATCGACTCGTCATCGATCTCCATAATTCAACATTTCACACACGAATTTTTTACACTACGAAGTGTGCAAGATATCTTCAATCGATTTTTTGAAAAATCCAGAAAAAATAAAAGAATTATAAACAATTGAAGAGATGGTTTCTGTCGCTCTTCTTCGCCCGGGTATTTTCCAATGATCCTGCGGCAATTGGCGCATATTGCAGGAACACCCTTCTTGTGGATTGGGCAGAACGCATTTAAATTCCCATCGCTGGACATTCATTCGTCTGGCCACTTTCTGTAAATAAGCTGGTGCCTGTACCATACCAGCTCTTCCCCACTACTCAGCGCTGGCGGCTTTGTTGTTCCCTAGCCGCGTTATTGCTATTCGAACTTGAGATCTGGTGACGGCATGTTAATGCCGTCATTAATGATTTAGTTTTCGAGATCTTAAGTTTCTCCGGCGATGCTTTCGTCCCCAGGTCGCCATTTTTGCTTCCGCTCTTTTCCTGTCGGCTAGCATCTCAAGCTCTTTGCACTCCCTATTTCGGCCTCTCTTTGCTTTCTTCGAATAATACGCCTCTCTTACTTTTTCAACTCTCGGTAGCGCTTCCAAACAGCTCGCGTTGCGCCCGATTGTGTTCCCGATGCTCGCGAGCTCCAGGTTGCTGGGGAGTACTCTTAGTGAGCAGTTGAGGGAGTCGAGTGGAGAAGTTTGTTGCTGCCTGTTGCGATTGCAGCTTTCCGAGTTTTCTGTGAGTATCTAGACGCACGTTTTTCGATGTATAGAGGCGTATGCGCATCTTAGCTGCGACAAAATAGTGATCTGAATCGATGTTCGGCCTTCGGAGTGTACGTTCGTCTAATATACTAGAAGCATGCTTTCCATCTATCGTAATATGGTCGTTATAGTTTCGCGGTTTTTTCGATCTAAAGACAGTCACGTGGCTTGGAGGATCTTCCTGAGCTGAAACCTGGTGCTACAGGCTACCATTCGAGCACAGGCAACCTATCGTGTGACTTCTTTAACATTTGAAATATTAGTAGGACTGCTTTAAAATATTCTTTTAAAACTTTATTGTGCAACTGTGCCTTATATGGTGGTAATGCATTTTAAATTAGTTTACCGTTGCTTCATTTCATTAACCTAATACATTTTATTTTCCTCGCTCGCTTTGTTTCGTGACGTCGCGCTGTGAAGAATGCAAATCCGCATAAATAACCATATCCTGTAGGAAATATCAATGCAACCCTTTCAGTTAGCACCTTTTTAGATGGAATATCTTAGGGATTGAAAGCGGAGATAACCAACGAAATGTGATTGTATTATCCTATAGTTAAATTTATATTATATGTATATGACAAACTTAAGTTTGCCACTTATGTGAATTAATTTATTTTTAATAACTTTCCGTATTAGCATAGTTCATTCTGTAACTTAAAATGTATAATAGAACAAGTTTCAGTATGTTTACAAAATTCAAACAGTTTCAACAAATTTGAATAAAATGTCATCAAATTTTAAACCTTTTAAATCAGAATTGTTACAAAATTTTCGGGAATGCAGTTTTGTACCTCATTTTGTTTCAATATAATAAATTTCAAATTTGAAGTGACTAAAACTTCGCATTGACTCTTATAGTTTTTTTTTTATGGCAGTCTTGTGAAATTTCTTATAAATTGTGTTTGTGATAATAGAATGGCATAAACATTATAAATTTTCGTGTTTCCAAATTTGACCACAATTTACCCCCACAACTCCTGATGGCCTGCGCATTTATTTAAATCTCTGTATTTCGAAAGTTTTTAGGCATTTTTATTTATGTACATAGTTTGAGTGCGACTCCCTATCGTGTGACTTCTTTAACATTATGCTAGAAAAGATAATTCGAGCTGCAGAATTAAACCGGTCAGGTACCATCTTTTATAAGAGTGTGCAACTGCTGGCGTATGCCGATGACATAGATATCATTATCCTCAACAACCGCGCCGTTAGTTCTGCCTTTTCAAAGCTGGACAAGGAAGCGAAGCGAATGGGTCTGGAGGTGAACGAGGACAAAACGAAGTACCTCCTGTCATCAAATAAACAGTCAGCGCATTCGCGCCTTGGCTCCCGCATCACTGTTGACAGTTACAATTTTGACAAAGTAGAGGACTTTGTTTATCTTGGAACCAGCATCAACACCAACAATAATGTCAGCCTTGAAATCCAACGAAGAATCTCTCTTGCCAACAAGTGCTACTTTGGGCTGAGTAGGCAAATGAACAGTAAAGCCCTCTCTCGACGAACGAAAACCACGCTCTATAAGTCCCTCATCATGCCCGTGCTAATGTATGGCGCAGAAGCATGGACCCTATCAACATCGGATGAGATGGCGCTTGGAGTGTTCGAGAGAAAGATTCTCCGAAAGATTTTTGGTCCTTTCCGTCTTTGCGATGGCGAATACCGCAGACGATGGAACGATGAGTTGTATGAGCTGTACCGCGACATAGACATAGTTCAGCGAATTAAGATTCAGCGGCTACGCTGGCTAGGTCATGTGGTACGTATGGAAGAAAATGCTCCAGCCCTGAAAGTATTCGACGCGGTGCCCGCTGGTGGTAGCAGAGGAAGAGGAATTCCTCCTCTACGTTGGAAAGACCAGGTGGAGAAGGACTTGACTACACTTGGGATATCTAACTGGCGCCAGGCAGCAAAGCAGAGGAGCGGCTAGCGTGCAATATTGAAATCGGCCAAAATCGCCTAGGCGGTTATAGCGCCAATTAAGAAGAAGAAGAAGAAGTTTAAATAGCGACTTCCTACATACTTGATTAAGCTAAACAAAAAGGAAAAGTGCATGTAAGATATTTATTTTTGGTTAGAAATATAGGGTGGTCCATATATGTATATTTTTTTTTTAACCAGAAGAGGAATAGTTACATATTTCCAAATTAAATTTTTGTGTAGCTCATATAAAGGGTTTATTGAAAACAACATTTTTCCGAAATTGGGCTCCCCCGCGCATGCTGTGCAATAAGCTCATGAGACTGGTATGCTAGTGGTCAACACTCACGGTCCCCGCCGTCGTACGGTACTCGCTAATTAGAAGGTGGTAGCCGTAGCCGACAGGATTCGACTCAGTCCTGGAACATCGACTCGTCATCGATCTCCATAATTCAACATTTCACACACGAATTTTTTACACTACGAAGTGTGCAAGATATCTTCAATCGATTTTTTGAAAAATCCAGAAAAAATAAAAGAATTATAAACAATTGAAGAGATGGTTTCTGTCGCTCTTCTTCGCCCGGGTATTTTCCAATGATCCTGCGGCAATTGGCGCATATTGCAGGAACACCCTTCTTGTGGATTGGGCAGAACGCATTTAAATTCCAATCGCTGGACATTCATTCGTCTGGCCACTTTCTGTAAATAAGCTGGTGCCTGTACCATACCAGCTCTTCCCCACTACTCAGCGCTGGCGGCTTTGTTGTTCCCTAGCCGCGTTATTGCTATTCGAACTTGAGATCTGGTGACGGCATGTTAATGCCGTCATTAATGATTTAGTTTTCGAGATCTTAAGTTTCTCCGGCGATGCTTTCGTCCCCAGGTCGCCATTTTTGCTTCCGCTCTTTTCCTGTCGGCTAGCATCTCAAGCTCTTTGCACTCCCTATTTCGGCCTCTCTTTGCTTTCTTCGAATAATACGCCTCTCTTACTTTTTCAACTCTCGGTAGCGCTTCCAAACAGCTCGCGTTGCGCCCGATTGTGTTCCCAATGCTCGCGAGCTCCAGGTTGCTGGGGAGTACTCTTAGTGAGCAGTTGAGGGAGTCGAGTGGAGAAGTTTGTTGCTGCCTGTTGCGATTGCAGCTTTCCGAGTTTTCTGTGAGTATCTAGACGCACGTTTTTCGATGTATAGAGGCGTATGCGCATCTTAGCTGCGACAAAATAGTGATCTGAATCGATGTTCGGCCTTCGGAGTGTACGTTCGTCTAATATACTAGAAGCATGCTTTCCATCTATCGTAATATGGTCGTTATAGTTTCGCGGTTTTTTCGATCTAAAGACAGTCACGTGGCTTGGAGGATCTTCCTGAGCTGAAACCTGGTGCTACAGGCTACCATTCGAGCACAGGCAAACTCGATCAGTCTCAGTCCGTTGGCGGAGATTTCGTGGTGTAGCCTGAATTTTCCGAAAGTGTGAACAAAGATCCATTCCTTGCCTACCCTCGTATTAAAGTCGTCGAGCACGATTTTGATGACGGTGGCAGCGCATGTAATTGCGTTCTAGACGCTCGTATAAGAAATCTTTGATCAAATCGTCCTTCACTTCTGTCGGGGCGTTGGCACAAATCAGCGAGATGTTAAAGAATCTTGCTTTGATAAGAATCGTGGGTAAGCGCTCATCCACCGGAGCGAACGGCAATACTTGGCGACGAAGTCTCTCTCCCACAACAAATCCAATACTGAACTTGCGCTCCTTTACATGGCAGCTGTAGTAGACGTTGTACGATCCACTAGCTTTTTTTAACTTGCCCGTCTATTATATTTCCTAGATGGTGTTGATGAAAGCCTTTACACTCGCGAGGACATCAACCTCATCATCAAACAAGGGTACGTGGTACGTGGCGGGTACCAAGCCCAGCGCACAACCAGATACTAGGGTATTTCTTGCTTGTACCGCATGCTGAAGATTCGTTCTGGTCACTCCCAGGTGAATGGATTTTCCCCACTTGCGTAGACTGCTACGCATGGGGCCATCCTCCCACTTCCATAAAAAATTAAGTTTGGCATGAATTTGGTCATAGATTTCACATAGTATACATATAAAATTTGATTTTATGGCAAACAAAAAAGAAGAGAGAAAAATTTCATTTGTATCCAAAAAAAAAAGAGATATTTAAGAAAAAATCTTTGTTTTTTTGTGCCGACGAATGTGGCACAGAAAAGGAAATGAATGAATGCCAGTGGCACCCAACTGACCGCATCAGCCAAGATCTGTGCTCTGCACTTCGAATCAAGTGATATCAAATGTTCTAATCTTAAAAGAACCCATCTCAATACAAAATCTGTGTCATTGCATTGCATCAAGACTAATAATCTTGTATGTATGTATATATATATTTATGTTTTTCTTCTTGAAATAACTTGCCATCAACGTAAAGTTGTTTTATCGGTTAGGCAGCTGTTTTTTGTTCTGCACCTTTGTGACCAAGAGCTTTTACTGTTGAACTGGGGAAAGTTTCTTTTGTTATTTAAATAACGTTTTATCTATTAAATACATTGGTTTTGAACAATCGCTTAATGAGTTTATGTACTGAACGCGATTAATACTGATATGTTAATTGTTGCTGTTGTTGTTTTGTTTTGTAATTTATAAATAGGTTATAATCTAATATATTTTAATGAGAAATTTTAACAAATTAAATAAATAAGTTAGATCATATAACGCTATATGACAGAACAGATTTGCCATATACTCAAACTGTACATACATACATACATATTCCGTTATATGGGTTACCATAGAAGCCATTTTTAAAGGGAGATACCACTTGCGAGGGGAGATACCAAGCGAAAAAGGTTTAATATAACCTACTTTCTAAAACATTTTGCAAAAATGTGTTTACCTGTTTAAATATAAAATAAACAAAATTGATAAATTAAACGGAATTTTACATTATGAGAGTCAAATTAAAAGTTTTGAGCGTGCTTGACTTCATAAATATTTTTTAAGAGGGTTGCACCTTGTTTAAAAAATTATTTTACATTATAATATGTAAGTTAAATCAAATATTGAAATATTGACCTCAAACAAAGGAGGTGAAATGCCGACCGTGGGTTGGATAACTTGAGTACATATTGAGTTATCTCAACGAAGCTTAGTACACATATTGCCCTGTAACCATGGTAACTTTTTTTTGGAAAATGGGCGTATCCCGCCCACCTTTCAAAAACAACTTATATCTCCGAAACTATTTGACCAAACTCTACTAAACTTGGTACACATACATACTGCAGTTTAAGTCGGTAGGCAAATAGTAAAAATTGTACGAATCGGATCAAAATTACGACCACCCTTCATGTAATGGTAATTTTCAAAAATCAAAAAAAAAACGTTTTATTTAAGTAGCTATTGAAGAGACTTTGCTTAAATTTAATATGTAGAATGAAATTGCACAAGCAAATACACGGAATAAAACAAAAGAAGGTAGTAGGCGTGCTATCAGCCATTTTCGAACAACCATGTATACCTCAAAAACTATATAACGGCAAAAACTCCGTTATTTACTAGCTATAAAAGGTAATTTGGTCATATTTTATAGACAAAATTGGGTTTGAGAATGAAGTACATGGAATCATAAATAGCCATGGTATCGCCACACTTAGAACAAATTCGTATATCTTCGAAACTCCTATGGGAAATTCTACCAAATTACGTATTCACTTTGCATTTTTAGTCAGAAAGCAAGATTTCGAAAATGATAGAAATCAGACCAAACCTATATATAATATCAAATATCTGCGTCAAATATCTGGAAAGATATAGGAGTAGTAGTTTCGTCTTAAATGGGGGCATGAACCCGCCTTTTCCCACCAAACAAATAATATATAGCCTTATATAAAAGATCTATTTATATACAAAATATTGTACATCTGCATCAAATAGTTGTGGAGTTACAAGGAATTTGACTTTTTTCACTGTATACGGCGTGGCACAGCCTATTTTTCCAAAATAATACACAATTTGGTCTATAACTTAATTCGTGCGGTTTGCTAAGAGATGGAGTAACTTGTATGTATTCCATCGCTCCAATATATCCGAACATACGTTGGAAAGCTACTATCATTGTACGTACGTCTTTTCAGTTTATGTCATTCATTTGAAACAACAATAATTTTTTTTACTCAAATATGTTCTGCTTTATTACTTTAATATGAAGAAAACTGCTGCCGAAAGTCATCGTATTTTGGTGGAAGTTTATGGTGAACATGCTCTAGCTGAGCGAACGTGCCAAAAGTGGTTTACACGATTTAAAAGTGGTGATTTTGGCTTGGAAGACGATGAACGTCCTGGGCTGCCAAAAAAGTTTGAAGATGAAGAACTGGAAGCATTACTCTATGAAGACTATTGCCAAATGCAGGAAGAGCTCGCAGAATCTTTGGGGGTCACTCAAACAGCCATTTCAAAATGTTTAAAAGCAGCTGGATATATTCAAATGCAAGGAAATTGGGTTCCACATGAACTTAGCCAAATCACCGGCTAAGCCGAATATCCATGGCGCGAAGGTAATGTGCTCTGTATTTGGTGGGAGCAGAAGGGTGTGCTGTATTATGAGCTGCTAAAACCGGGTGAAACCATCAATGGAGAACACAATTAATCCGTTTGAAGAGAGCAGTAGCCGAAAATCGCCTGGAATATGCGACCAGACACGAGACAATAATTTTCCACCATGACAACGCTCGGCCCCACGTTGCTATTCCGGTTAAGAGCTATTTGAAAAACAGTGGATGGGAAGTTTTACCCCACTCGCCTTATAGCCCAGACCTAGCCCCTTCCAACTACCATTTGTTCACATCAGTGCTGGATATCAAAAATTGGCTTGATTCATTCTTGGCTGCCAAGCCGGCGCAGTTCTTTTGGGATGGGATCCACAAATTCCCAGAAAGATGGAAAAAAGCCATAGCTTCAGATGGGAAATATGTACTTTGAATAATACTATTGTACATGTTTTTCCTAAATAAACGTTCAAATTTTGGAAACCCCCCGCACGAAGTTATAGACCAATATATACCTAAATATCATTCGTCTGCACCGAATAGTTGCGAATATTAGACGCATTCAAATTTTCCCTTCCATGGGAGCGTGGCACCGCCCACTTTTCCAAATTTATATATAACTTACGTTCGGCCCGCAGACAACATGCACCTACTGTAAAAATTTCATAAAGATCGGGTGAGTAGTTTGGATGTCTATAAAGCACTCACATTACTTTTTATATATAAGATTAACTTGAAAATAAAAGTCTGCTCCAGGTAGTTAAGGTTCAGTTGAATCTGAAATTAGACTTTTAACTCCCGATCGCAGTGGTGACATTTGTAATTAGAAAGTCATAATTTTTGGGGATTTTAATCTATGCCTAAATCCTACAGATAATGGAATAGAAAATTTTCTTAAGGGAAGCAGTTTTAGATCGGTCAGGTTAGGTCTAGAATCTTCTACTGCATCTGCAGGGGCTCAAATTGGATGGGTGTTTTCAAATTTGGATGGTAATATGGTTAACGGAATTAATAATGAAACGGTACACTGTTACCATGATAGTGTTTATATTTCTGTTCTTGACTAAATTCCTCAATTTTAATTTTAAGAATAGCATTAGTTTATTTTATATATACAGGGTGGCGCAAAAGTCGTCTGCTAGTGGTGGCAAATGTCAGTACATTTATGAAATGTTTAAAGCAAAAATAAAAGGAATTGGTTTTGAAGTAACCATGGAAAGCGTTTGTTATCGCATTGTGGTGATATTCCCTGGCCTACAAGGATTCCAGATTTGACTTTTTAAATAAGTCAGAGTAAACAAAATTGAAGTCCAAAGAACATGGTCTGACAACTTTTGCGCCACCTTGTACTTATAATGTAGAAGCGTATAATAGTATTTATATTTTACAAGTATACATTGAAAGCATACCAATTTATTTTAGTTTTTATTTAAATAAAAAGAGTCATTCAGTTTTTCAAAATAAAGATTTTTAGATTCACTGATGTTATTGCATACATCAAGTAAGGTTTATTTGAAATAAAAACTAACGGTGGATTTTTAAAAGGTCGATTGCTCCCAAACTTAGACACTTCCTTACCTGTTGATAATAATAATGTTCATATTATTGTTTTCGGAGTTAAAATTTCTTTGTGATCAATGAAGGTAAAAAAATTGTACTCACTGGATCAATCGCAATCAAACCGATGCTAAGCTATCCTGCGGTAAATAATTATGTTGCTCCATAGTTCTATTTCTAAATTGTGGCCTATAAATTTCGATTTCGGTATTTAAATTTAAATTTTAAGAGTCAAACACAGTAGAAGAAATAATATTCATGAAAAAAATACGCCAACAAACAGCTAAAGCAAGTAAGAACAAGAAAAAATTCTAGATAGAGTGTGGTATTGTGTAAAATATCAAAAACAACAGCCGAAAGACGCAAAAAGCAAAATGAATGTAAAATATTTTCACAACAAAAAATTTGAAAAAGTAAATCATCTCTAAAAAGTTTTGCATATTCATACATATGTCGCTAATGGCGAGGAAGGACAACGAAAAGCATAAAACAACAAGATAAGCAGTGCTTGTGCAAAAACTCAACGGTAACTTGCTACATGGCAACAGCAACACCAGCAGCCACCAGATGTTTGTCAACAATGGCAATGGAAGTCACATTCATATGAAAACTAGTTAGTCGTTTTCGCCAGCCTTATTTAGAGACAAGACAAAAAGAGACTTACAGGAAGAATCGCAATAAAAGGTGGTGCGTAGCTTTAATGTACAAACAACGACTGTAAAATTTTGTAATTCATTCATACATACATATGTATGTATGTAGTAAGAATGTTAGAAATAAATGCTAGTGATTGTTAGTGTAGTAGAGTAGTACGTTACCTAAACTAACGTGATCTGACTAGCAACAACAGTAATATTTGTGAACAATAATGTAAGCGAAGCAAAGAACATTATTCAAATTCTGTGGAGAGCAACAAAGAGTTGCCAGCAGAATTTGAAAATGAGTACTAGCAAAGTTGGTTCTAAAATTCATATAGTTTTGCTGTATCCCTGTAATTTTATTAATAGAAAATACGCGCAATTTTTAAGGAGCTCAATTTTCACCCTTTACTGTTAAACCTGCCAACTGAGTCCATCGTAGCAAATCTAAGAATAGGAATGTCCGCTACGAATATGAAAAAATGTCTATCGCTGAGTCCGAGTTAACTCAAAAATAATCCTGTCAAACTTAAATGCCACCTTTTGATGATCAAATGATCGAAATCAGTTGGCAAAGAGTAAACAGAGAAATTGTTGGTAAATCGAATGCCGGAATTTCTCATTTTAAATACTTTGCAGTTAGGTTACGTTGATTTGGTGGAAAAAAAGACTCGTAGCTTACCTGTACTTCACAAGTTTTCGCTCGATCTTCGCCTTTTAATCTAATCATAAATATTGCAAGTTTTAATTGGATTACAATTAAGTCAAATAACCAATCTTGAAGTGCGCTTTACCATTTTCTGTGCTAAAAGTTTTGAAATGGTGACTCTAAAGTACTAAATTTTTTGTCGAGCGAACGAGACCATGTGCTACCTTCTTTATGCTCTCCCGATCGAGGGAAACTTCTGAAGAACTGGAGTTAGTTCAGCAGACCGGTGCCCGGAAACAGCAACACTATCGACTGTTTTGCCATGAAACGTGAAAGCGAAAGACCAAGGAAAATTTACGCTTGCCTCCGAAAATAAAAAGTACCTGTAGCACAGTCAACAGCTGTCATCGAAATAATTTCAAAATTAAAATTTACTTTTTTAAAAGTCACATGCGAAATTATCCTAATTATTCAAAAAAACAATTCAATAGATTCGAAAAAGTTGTAATATTGATTGGCGTTCGGATAGACCCCCTTAAAAACAGCATACCTTTTAAACTTTGCTTTGAATGCAAATACCCTGGGGGCCAGAGTAAACATTTTTCCATATCTATATTACGATTCAAGATTCAAAATTGCCCCAAAAACTAACAATTGTATACATACATAGATATGTATGTATTTATAAAAATGTGCTTAGTCCATTTGTATTTGTTGCAGACAATTTTTTATACAACCAAAAGATTTAACATTACAAACTAACTCAAAGATGCCACTTTACTAATTCCGAATTTTCATTCGGAGCCTCTCGGACTAAACGATGTCAATGAATTGAACGATTTCATTGGCATCTTCCATGTGGATGCCACACAGACTGGTCGCCTGATGGTAACTCATTCCTCCTTAGTTTGTTGGCAAAAATACCGTCAAAAGTTTAGCTCAAAGGCAGATAGATGAGGGCCGGGTGCACCTACATATATATGGGCCGGTACTAAACTTTCTATAGCTATAAAATTTCTAGAAAATTGTTACCAAATATGTGATTCTTCGACAACTTGCAAATCAAATAAAATTCCTTTCACTTCTAATAACATTTTAAAGGAAAGAAGAACACACTTATCTGAAAAGCTTCAAAAAATAATTTTTTAATTAAAAATTTAAACAAGTTAAGGTAAAAAAGAAACTATCACACATTTGTGAATTTTACAAGAAGTGTTCAGTATTACAAATCCGAATAGATTTATATATAGCTGCGATTACAGACATTTAATCTATTTTGAAATTCCAATAAGTGTTATTCAGATTGATATCGAGACCCATGGGATCCGCGATAGAAATTTGAAAAACGTAGGGATGGACGAGATTGGAACTGGATATTTAGTCCCGCGTCCATCTCTAACCTGAAACCTTCTGTGATCCCAGCAGGTCTACATCCAAGAGGATGATACACGATTGGGTACTCGCAGTACATTTAATACTGGGCACCGATGGGGGGTCATAGGTTGGCAAAGCTCTTCGGCTTTCAACTCGAAAAAATCTAAATATATTTATTTTATTTATCTTATTTCAGCCAGACTTCTAATTGATAATAATAATTAATAATTAAACAGCGCATTAAATTGATAATAATAATTAATAATTTGAGAGGCCAACAGTTTTGCGTAGACTCCGGACGGCAGAAGATATTTGTGAGAAATTGTTTGAAAACTGAAATACACTCGTAGGTTTACCATGGCCTAGAGGAAAAGAACTATAGATAGTTGAGCCAGCGTGTGTGACAACGCGGAAGATCTAACCTAAAACGACATGACTAGATCTGATTGTTTTATACACCTGGATCGCGCACTCCTTAGGTATTAGGTATGTTCGATACAAGCACTAGGGCAGAAGAAAGTGTTCGATGAATTTTTTTGTTTTTTGAGTCTTCCCTAGTTTCATAGCTGGTTTAAGTGAGTGTAGCACAGAAAACCTCCGCTATTTCCGTTGAATTGGGTAAATATAAATGAAAAAATACGCAAAGAAATTGAATTTAAAAAATTTGGAACTTTCTGCATTGAAGGGAAGATTTTATTCAATTTATTATTCTGCACTAAACTGCTTCGAGCGCTATGAGATGTTTTTCTGCCCAGCACTGCTCTCCACTTTTAGCGCACTCATCGAACGGACCTATTATCAGTGTCCACTACTTAACGGAATACATACCAGTACGATGGAACTACAGTTACATGTGTTCTGTCGCATTATTTTAGGCACACTCCTACGTTTGCGAGAACAAGACTATGTTTCTTTTTCTAAAATTTTGGTACCCTGTTGACATATTGACATGAAGAGTGAAAAAGTGTCTGGACAGTGGGTTCCTTCCTTCTTAGCAAGGATTTAAGCAGCCAAATTAACCTTACCTAATTTATCCTATAAGAAATAATAGAATTAAAACTACCATTCATTATGAGCGCTAAGAAGCCGGGGCCGTAGCCGGTGTGTAGCGTGTGCGTGCTTCCTTCGGTGGGTTCCGAGTTCAAATCCTTGCCGGGACAAGTAACATCAAAAATTATAGAAAAGTTTTTTTCTACTAGCGTTCGTCACTCAGTGGGCAATGGCAAACATCCGAGTGAATTTCTGCCATGAAAAACGACTTCTCGCAAAAAAAAAACACATACACCGTTCGGAGTCGGCGTAAAGCTGTAGGCCCCTCAATTTGTCTTACAGCATCAAGGGGCACACAACAAATTTTAAGAGAAGTTCGGTCGAAAAGAGCTAAATTATTATTATGATAAATTAAAAGTGAATTATATGTGATTCCGCTATATGATATGTAGGGTGTTGCAATAGGAACGCTACAAAAGTAGACCGATAGTGACAGCAAACGACGCCATATTTTTTCCTGCTCTTTTGACACTTCTCTTCAGTAAGGTTTGCCATTTCATCGTGGAAAGATATACGATCCAACAACGAGTCGAAAGCATTAAAATTTACTACCGAAATTCGGAGTCAATGGCCTCAACTTTAAGAGCGCTACGTCCAATTTATGGTTGTCGTCATTTCTGCCTGAATGGCTTCGTCAATAAGCAAAATATGCGAATGTCACAATCGATTTATTGAAAACCAAGTTTGGTGAACCTGTTATCTCACGAAATGGTCCAGTCAGTTAGCCGCTTCGGTCGTGCGATTTGACGCCGTTAGACTATTTCCTGTGGGGCTACGTCAAGTCTATGGTCTATGCCAACAAGCCAGCGACGACTGATGAACTTCGTACGAATATCGAACGTGAAATTGCAGCATTATCGGCCGATTTATGCTTGAAAACCGTCGTAAATTGGGTTCAGCGTCTGGACTTCTGCAAGCGTGCCCGTGTTGCCCATGCAAAAGAAATCGAGTTCCATACATAATGGCATCGAATGTACTTTCACAGGAATAAAGAATTTAATTCATATTCCAAGCCGTTTTTGTTTTATTAAAAAAAAAATTTGTAGCGTTCCTATTGAAAATCCTGTACAAAGTGTATAGTTAAACCTTTACAAAACAAACGAATGTGTACCCATTTTGACTTATATAAATATCTATAAAGTGCATTCAGAGGTTTGACTTCTCTGTTCAGCTTTCGAAGCACATTTTCCAATGTGTCTGAAGGACCATCCTAATACACCCATATTTAAGTGCTTAAATTTTTTGCCTGTTAATAAAATTTATTGCTTCACGCCCATGAGTGTATACATACATACATACACACATATGAAGGTACTTTATGGTTTTTTTCCTAATATTTTTTTTGATCACACATATTATTTTGTCTGTCTGGTCACTTCTTGCCTTTTGAATTTAAAACTAGAGAAAAGCTTTGATTGTCATACTGTCCAAGTAAGTTTCAGCTATTATACATACTCATACTCATATTTACTTACAAGCAGATCCATTGCCTGCAGACTGGCTGGTGAAGCCACTTGTTATGGCTGGCATTCAGGACTTTGCATTTTTTTTGCATTTTTTTTCTCTGAATAATAAATGCAAATTTTTTTTTTTGCTTGAGCATACTTGGAATTCACTTATATTTTTATGGCCAAGCACACTAGTACCCAAAGTATTACAAACTTTATTCAAATAACGGTTGTTTGCAACAACCTAAAGCAAACGATTTAGATACCGACATTTGTATACCAACATGTTCAGAATGAAAAGAGAAATTGAGAAATTGAAAATGAATTGAGAAATTGTCCATCTGTAATATATACCCGATAATAATAACAATAATAATTTAGCGCTTACATCGATCTGAATCTCTACTAAAATTTTTAATGTGTGTCTTGATATTGTACCACAAATTGAAATCCCGACTCCTCCGAATGGCATACGATTTTTGCGAGAAGCTTTTTCACGCCCGAAATGCACTCAGAGGTCTGCTGAGGATATATGATGATAATAGGAGAGAAAATTAATGATATTGAAGTATCATAAAATACGATCGTAGAATAGCTATTAAATTTTAATATTTCCTAAAACTCTACAAAATAAATCACATATTTTAATTTATTTTTATTATACACAAATACAAATATGTACGTTCGTATTTATTCCGGTTGCTTGAATACTGGTGATCCGCTGTGAATACAGCAAATGTGCAAACAAAATTTAAAATTACAATAACGGAAATGTACGCATGTAAATATTTGCATGCATTTTTAATTATATTGCATAATATAAATATTAATCCATAGTACCAGAAACACATCCGGCCTGACAGCATTCGTTGTTGTGTTACTCCCAGTATATTTGACACACTTATCCACTGAGACATGCAAATAATTATGTAATGTACAGTGGCGAGGAAGCCCAGTCTTTTGAAATATTAGCACGGTTGTTCATGGCAATTTTTTTTTGTTAATTTTATATACAAATATAGTACAGATTATAAAAAAAACTTAAAATTAATGTTTCAAAGTTAATAAAATATATCAAACATTCATAAAAATTTTAAACATTTTTAGAAGATCTTTTGGAAAATTTTTTAAGTATGCTGTTTTAAAGCTTTTTTTTTTAATTTTAGTACTAAAAGGTTCTAAGGCTAGAATTGAAAAAAATTACAAATTTTGATGAACATTTTTTGAGTTTTTAAACATTTTATATAACCTTTGCAATATTTCTTTACATGGTTTTTGATGTAGTATGAACTATATTTTTATATAAAGTTAACTACAAAAATTTCCGCAAAAAACTTTGCTAATATGGTAATCGGTTTTGCTCGCCAGTGTGTATATATGTAGTTTTTAAGTACACACCTTATGATAAGTTGGACTTACTATCGGGTCTTGCAATAGGAACGCTACAAAAGTTTTTTTTAAATAAAACAAAAACGATTTCTTTTGCATGGGCACCACGGGCACGCTTGCAGAAGTCCAGACGCTGAACCCAATTTTCGACGGTTTTCAAGCATAAATCGGCCGATACTGCTGCAATTTCACGTTCGATATTCGTACGAAGTTCATCAAACGTCGCTGGCTTGTTGGCATAAACCATAGACTTGACGTAGCCCCACAGGAAATAGTCTAACGGGTCAAATCGCACGACCGAGGCGGCCAATTGACTGGGCCATTTCGTGAGATAACACGTTCACCAAACTTGGTTTTCAATGAATCGATTGTGACATTCGCTGTGTGGCTTGTGACGCCGTCCTGTAGGAACCACATATTGTCCAAGTCCATATCATCCAATTCGGGCTAAAAATATTCGGTTATCATTGAGCGGTAGCGATTCCCATTCACAGTAACCTGCCGATCTTGATCATCACGAAAGAACTACGGTCCAATGACGCCGCCGGCCCATAAACCGCACCAAACCATAATTTTTTCGGGATGCAATGTTGACTCGTGGAGTGAGTACGTGTGGATTGCTGCCTGTCCATTAACGCATATTTTGCTTATTGACGAAGCCATTCAGCCAGAAATGACGACGACCACAAATTGGACGTAGCGCTCTTAAAGTTCAGGCCATTGACTCCGAATTTCGGTAGTAAATTTTAATAATTTCGACTCGTTGTTGGATCGTATATCTTTCCATGATGAAATGGCAAACCTTACTGAAGAGAAGTGGCAAAAGAGCGGGGAAAATAATGGCGTCGTTTGTTGTCACTATCGGTCTACTTTTGTAGCGTCCCTATTGCAGGACCCTTTACATTCGGGATGGCACTAGTTAAAGTCTGGTACGATGAAAATCAAAAACGGCAACAATTTAAGATAAACTTCGTGTTTCAAATATTCTCGTGCAGAATGCAGTCCTTAATGGAATGTTCAACACTTAATGTTACTCAGATTTGGAAGAAAAATATGTATAATAATTTATTGTGACAAAGTGACACAGCAGTCCGTCAAACATCAAATGTAAAATTATTTCTGACACTGCTTGTTTTAAAGGCTGACTGATATGAATTTTTCAATCGTTTGATTTTCTTAAAATTTGTATAATCGAATTTCCTTGGCCGTCCTCCAGAAAGTATTTTATTCAATTGTTTTTAAAAATTCATAGGCCAAAGTGCGAATCGTAACTATACGACAGCGTCTTATTGACTTGTTATTTATTTCCTATTAATCTTTTATTTATGTTATGTTTAATTTTGTCTGCAATAAAATTCATGTAAATCCAAGCTTCAAACTCTGTACCAGATACTAGAAATCATTGGGAAGAATTCGTTCAAAACAAAACTTTGAAAATGATTACTTAAATAGCGAGCCACTTGTAGCATTACAGATCCCCGTTTGTAACCCCACCTGCTTAAAAACAGGCGGCGCTGATCTCAGTAGGACATTTGATTAAATTCATTCTGTATTCTATGCCCCATAAGAGTGCAAAAGGCATAAGCCGTTGTAACCCGCTCCAGAAATAAGAAACCATTATTCTGAAGACTTTTTTGCGGAATAAAAAAAATTCGCTATAAAAGGAATGGACAGTCGATCACTCCACTTTTAACATCAAAGAAAAAACAGAGTTAAGGAACACTCCCTCTAATTTGCAAAGACTTTAAATGTACTAGGGCGCACATACATCGTACTCGTACGAAGGTATCGGATCAGCAAAATTAAGCGATCTGAGAACGAAATCGTGAAATGAATAAACACATATGTCCAATATGACTAATAAATCATATAATCTAAATAAATCAAACTGAGGAGTTTAGAATCAAAAATTACACTCAGATTCGAAACTGGGAGCTGTCATTTTCTAATACTTAGATGAGGGTGATTTTTATCACACCATGCCGCGTTGTTACTTAAATCTGATTGGAGCTTACGTGAATCAGACAGATGTAAATGGTTTTAAAAAACCTTTAAATTGTCTGCATGTGAGACGAAAATTATAGGCAAAATACAGACTTTATTAAAAACAAGTAAAGAAGAGTCTGAGTATGTAATGTAGTTTTAAAACCTGGCAAAGATTTTGCATTTTTGCATTCGTTAGTTGACATAAAACCAAGTGTTATAATACTTTTCATTTGGCTAACTTAAACGACTTTTATATATTAAATTTTTTATATAAAAAATATATGTAAATTTGATACCATGGCCTATTACAAAATTTAACATGGGTTTTCTCGCGAATTCTATACTTTTCGAAGTTGTGCTTACTGAGTTCCAATAGGAAGGGTTTACCGCATTTTATCATGTTTGATGGAACAGTTTGGCGGTCTACATATTTGTTCTAATTTGGATGGGGAAATGCATATATCTAAAAAATTTTTAACCCACTTCTTTCTATCTCCAATCTACAACTATGTGCACAATTCGCTAAATTACTTTTATAGTTGACGAAATATCATTATTTTTTTTAGTTTGCCGTTATATGAGAGGTGTGCGGGATTTTTGTCCGATTTACATATGTATCTAATTTTCGAAATTATGCTTAGGCCCACTTGCGCGAAATCTAGAGCTAAATTTTTAAATAAACAGATATTAACTCAGAGTTAAATTTGTAATTTCATAACTCAGACAGTAAACATTTGCTTAAAATTTTATGAGTTTATTGAAATTTGAAATCATAATAATATAAGGAGGTTTTAGTACAACAATAATATTATTGGTATAATTGGTATCTAATCTCGTGACAGCGATCGCTTTGCTTTGCCAAAGCTCTGTTAAAGAAGTTGGAGCTAACGTATTCGATGGCATCCTCATTATTGTCAAAAAAAGTGAGTCGGTTCCAATTTTTTAGTTTAAAATTAATTTGCCAAATTTATTTTTTCTTTAGTTATGTATCACAGAATGTCACAAACTTAAAAATGTAGCCCTGATTAACTGATAGGTTAAATATTTATATATTTAACTCAGGGTTGATGCTATATATTCTGATGTGCAAGCAAATTTATCAATTTAGCCGGTAACTTCTGAGTTAAATAGATAACCTACTTTCTCGAAAATGGGCCTTATAGATGTGATATCTAAATTTCGTACAGTTTGACATAATAGTTTCAAAAATATACCTATTTGATATAAAATGGGTCGTGCCAAGCCCAGACAGTACATATATTTCATTTTATTTCGGGCTCATGTGCAATGATCGGGTGTGGGGTGAAGGGCTTCTTCCCAAGTTTAGCCTGCAACTACGAAACGCAGTATCTAACTTTGCTAGAGTCTTACACAAGTATGAAAGATACTTTCGATTTAAACAACGGAAATCAAGTTACAAGGAGCCGGCGTTCAACAGAGTAGCATGTTGGACCTTTTACTGTATTTGTTATATATGTAGATCGGATTTACCAAATCCAACAAACAAACAACCGATGACGCTTGCATTTTAGCAGCTGGGGCAAGCGGAAATGAGTTCGCAATAAGGCTCTTAGTGGATACAAATAAAATATTTGCTTGCACAAACAATTAAAATCGACCCATCAATAGTTCCTTACGCCAATAAGGTAGAGTACCTCCGAAGTTAAGGTGGGGAAAACACACAAATTTCAAAGCAGCTGAGCAAAATTTACGGCAACAAAAACTGAACGGGTTAGTTGGAAGAAATTACACACTATCAATAGAAAATAAACTGCCTATTATTTAGTTATATCAAATATTAAAATCTTTATGGTGCAAATGCTTAACTCTAAATATATAGAACGAATTCAGAATAAGTAAATTTGCGAAAATAATTGTGTGATGGCCAAGAAATGTTGTATAAGGGGCGTTTCATTGATACCCCCATATAAAAGAAATTTTAAAAAGTAATAAAAACCAGGTGTATCATTAAAAAAGATGACAAGGAATAAAGGGCTCAGAATACTACACTGAGAGACTCCACATGAAGCAACAATTGAATGGGAAGAAACAAATACGACTTTATCCAGTTTAAAAAAAAATTTGTTTAAGCCCAAAGTTGTGCAATTTAAATTGTCTGTAGCCACGTAACTGTAATTGTATACAAATGGTTATTTTTCCAGCTGTCGAGCAAAAAACTCCATTGTTTAACTGACAAACTCGAAAAGATCGTAACCCTAATATTACCTTCCCTTTTAGCATTCAATGATGAGCAGTTTTAAATAATTTAGCTCATGCCTGTAATTTCCATTACATTTTCGGTATTTCACAAATTGAAATGCATGGATAATTACGTATACGCCCCACCGCTGCGTCAAGCATTTAGCATTTAAGATAAAATCTGCAACACAAAACACAAAATAATAGTGCCCCACACACACACACACACACACAAAAACAGCCATATATGCATACATATTAAATAGTAGTTATGCAAGGGAAAAAATGTGTAAACGTGCGAAAGAAAAGTGCGTGTACGCGTCAGAGCCAACGCCCAAAGACAACAATAAAATTGCATCAAAACAACAATGAAGAACAACTGCATTCAACGCGCAAATGATATATGAATGTGTTTACACATACAAACATAGATGCATAGATATATATATATATATATATATGTATATTTATCGCGAGTACATGTGTTAGTATTTGCCACTCGGTGTGCGATATCAGCGAGCGAAAATGAAAATGAATGCAAGCGCGTAAAACATGAAGCGCTGGTCAGTCAGATACATAAATACATACACACATCTATTTATGTATATATGTATGTACATACTGTTGCCTATGTGCTGTGCTCTTCGATATACGTAGCTACATACATACACCATGTATACCAGTGTATGTCTGTATATGTAGAGCTATGAAAGTGCATACAAGTATTTACCTTAATGTATGTAATATTCTCCCATACAGTCATACATACGACTACATACATATGTATACCCGCGTATAATGACGTAAATTCGCATTTATAATAACCAACATTCACAGTTACGCAACAACAATTTGCATTTCGATATCAAAAGCGGTCAAACGGAAGACCCCTGCCGTACGCAGGGTATGTCGAGGGGTAAGAGTATTGCGGTGTAGTATAAACCAACAATAATAATAACAACAGCCACATATATGTATATACATATATATGTACAATAGCTAGGCTGATGTTGATACCCATACAAGCATACACCCACGCAATAACAACAAGCGCCCACGCTTACCGAAGTGTCGTTTACAGCATACGATAATTACGTCTGGTAACTTCTCCGCGCTCCGCAACCACCACAACACAAACACACACACATAAAACTGCACACATGTATGTACATACATACAAAGGTATGTATATCCATATTTTAGTCATGATGCGTTAACCGCCACCACACACGGCGTATGAGTAATATGCAATTCGGTTGCACATTGGCTGTGACATTTTGTGGGCAACTCACGGTATTCAAGTGCCTTCGATTTTGAATGTGTGTCAAAAACGACGCTCTCCAACACTAAAAACATAATACAAATTTTAATTTTTTTATATCTATGATTTCGAAATCGAAGCGCACACACGTATGTAGTTATTTTTGCACGTAGTTACACTGTGTACGAAATGTTAGCATACTTCTGACATCTTCCACGTAAAGAATATTGAACTAAGCGAAAATATTTTGCGGAAGTGTCTTCCGAAGTTTTGAGATTCCATTTAACACTGAAGGTTACGATCTCCATTGAACTGTCGCCTTGACAAATTTGTCCCTTTTTACATATGTATTTGCGACGTTTATTAGAACAATACATGGAATTTATGATTGAAGCTATTTGCCAGTTAAATTTATTTATTCACTTAAGTTAAATTTAAATAACTAGATAAATAAAAATGCAACATTTCATGAATTAAAAGTGAGGTATTTTATTTATTTATTTGCTTATTTATTTGAGTCAAAAAAAAAAAACATATTCCTTACCCGCGATTAGCAAATGTGTTTAAGACTATTCAAAATAATTATACAATAAACTACACACTGCCCACCTGGAAAAGATGGGTCAAGATCTAACGTAAGATACAGAGAGAGTCCGCATTAGAAAAGCATTTTTTGCTTAATTAGCACTAGAAACTGCAGGGCAGAATAGTCAATTGACGATGTCCAAATATTTGCAACGAAAGTACTGGCGAGAAAAGCACTGCGATTGTTTTGGTTTTTAGATTCAAAAGCAGACAAGGAGATTCGTAAGTAGGCAATGGATTCCTTAAAATTTTACGAGCGCAGAGCCAATTTAAGCCTCCAGATGAAGGAGGCTTTCTTTAATGGAAATATCGACAACTCGATAAGCTTTTCACATCCGTTAAAGAGTATCTATGATTTGTGTAGATGAAATTAAGACTCTTGCCGACCTTTTTTCTTATCAATTTCATTCCATTCATTCGCTGATGGATAAAAAGCTAATATCGCGTGCGAATTTTGGACAATATAATTGATATTTGGAGAGAAACTCAGTTTTATGTCGAACTAAAGTCCTAAGTTCTTAACTTCGATTTTCTTAATTTCTCCTACAATTTTTTTTGTTAATGTTTCCTCGAAGATGGAAATCGGTCCCGTCACTCATTGTGGCAAAAGCCATTTTCTGAATCGCTTGTGTATCCGATCTCTTCCAGTCAAGGAGCCAAACGTTAAAACGCAGTGGGGTTTGTACAGCCAGGAAAATGGACGAAATTCACGCTGGCGCAAACCCACAGAAAAAGTAGCCACAATTGTTCCGTGCAAGTAAGGAAACGGGATTATTCTAATAATGTTTGCATGACAATATCATAAATGAAATCGAATATCAGTCACTTCCACACTAGTGTAATTTATTTGGGGCACCTTGTACTCTGTGGATTTACTCTCTCTCTCTCTCTCTGAACCACATTTGCATAATTCAAAGAGGAAGGGACAAGGTATATGATAATGATTTTCTATGGATCGGATATTGTCAGTTTGGCTTATTCGGCTCATCTTTGTATTATACTGGGTTTCGACTTTTCATATACTCGTATGTTTAACCCGACCGTCGTTGCAATTGTAACATTTCAACATTAGTTAGATAATTATTGAATATACATATATGTGAATGTTACATTTCCAATCGCAAACAAATTTAAATTAATTGTGATAAGGTCTACAGGATAAATATATATGTACATAGAGTTACGGTTTGCCAATCCATGCAATGCAAGCCGCATAAAGCTCTCGAACTTTATTTCTTAGCTTCATTGATTTTAAGGTTGTGGGTCTGCAAAGTACACTCAATTCAGTTCTCGTTTGTTTTGTACCAAATGTGAATGGAAACGTAGAATATAAATTGTTTTCTCAATTTTAATTAATCCGAAAAGGGTTTGAAATCGTGTCTTTTGTAGTACAACAATATAAAATACAATAGTTAACACTTAAAATAAACAAATAAATATGTACATATGGAGATTAAGTTACAAATTATATTACAAACAATACTGGTATATAAATAATGATTTTAAAAAGTGGAACTTGGAAGCAATGAAGCATAGGTAAGACTAGATATACATATGTACATGTATGCAGATAGGTATAAATGGAGAGCATATCTTGGGGCTGTACATAAGAAATTATTAAGAACTAACGAAAATGTGAGTATAATGCAGTCTTAATTTGATTTGTTTTAGAAAAGTGACTGAATATGTTATATGAGAGTGATATTAGATATGGAAAATAAATCGTTTCAGCACAAAATTTTTAGTTATTTAATATAAATACTTCGTATATATTTTCCGGGATATTAATTATGCATTACACATTCGAATTATCTTTCACATACTAAGACAATCAACCGACATGGCTTTCCCACCTAAATGCTGACCGCAAATATGCTTACAATGGAACGTGAATCCAAGGTACTTATCGTATCGAAAATTTTGGCTAACATTCCCTGGAACAACGAGGGTTTATAGTGACTAGTTGTCAAGAGGGACTACAATGAACAGCCAGTAAATATAACAATAACTTACTGGGTCAATGCATTGTTTGAATTCATAGCTCGTTGAAAACAAAATTGATTACGGGCTCTGTTTAAATGCTCTTATATTCATACATACATATGTACATACATACATATATACTAGACAAGAAAATAAGGCAGTCAAAATGCTATTCAAAACAGTATGAAAAAATTTAATTTCCCGTATATTCTGTGGTTTTTTCCGGCCTTCAAGATAAATTAAGATTTTCTAAATCATTATAAGCAGCAAAATGTCTTCTCTAGAAAGAGAATACGACTTTTTCATCAAGTAAACAGACACAAAGTAACGGGCAAATATATATTTCAACCTATCAAAAATAGGTCTTTTTGGACCAAGCCCAGAGTTTGAGGGTAAATTCAAAATTTTTAGTATACAGATTTGTTTACTTGATTACTTAAACAACTTCAGGTATGTCTTGCGGAAAATATATTTAACGAGTCACACAGTATAATCTTTTAAAAAGTTTTTTGCGTTGCTTTAAATATATCAAAACTCAAATGATATACGTATGTAAGTAATACTCAAGTTGTGTGAAACTTTGAGTTGTTCTCTGTTCCAACAAAAAGAAAAACAAATTAATGTTTACTTCTAAAAACAATGCTATTGCTAATTATAATTAAGATGAAATATAGTTTTCCTGACAAAATATACCAAAGGTATATTTAAGGTGTTTTTTTTTGTAAAGGTGGCTTAAAAGATTGTTCAGCAAACCCAAGCAAAAAAATTTGGCAAGCCCACTTGCAAAGCAGAGATTCATAATAATTTGACCGTGAGTTTTAAAAAGGTCATCCTAATTTTTTATAAGAATTATACAGGTCTTTTGATCATAATTATGAGTCAGACAGTTTTTTTAAATTATCGATAATTATTATTTTGCAATTTATATTTTAAATGGCTTTTCATTAAAATTTTTGGGTGAGCACAATTTTTTAAATCAACAATAACTATTATTTTGAGACTTATATTAAAAATATCGTCCATAATAATTATGAGCAAGATAAATTTTTGTACGTCTTTTAAAGACTTTCATTTTGCGTGAGCATAATAATTATGAATAATGCTACTTTTTTTTAAGTCTGCAAAGACGGTCCAAATTCGGGACCCAAAATTGTACCGAACTACTCCAGATCACTCCCGAACTAATGCCGAAACTATTTCAAAGTAGTCTCAAATCAGTCCCAGACTAATCCCAAAATGATTCTAAACAGTCTCGTCCTTCAAGACTTAAAAATTTTAGCTTTCTCATAATTATTATGAGCAGGCTTTTATAATATAAGTCTCAAAATAAAAGTTTTTGAAAACTAAAAAGATTTATCTCGTTGATAATTAATATGAGAAAACTTGTATATTGTAAATTCAATAACAAAAGTCTTTGGAGACTTAAAAATATGTATCTCGCTGACAATTATTATGAAAAGACTTTTATAATGTAAGTCATTGAATAATGGTTACTGATAACTCGAAAAATGTGTACGTTACTATAATAATTATTGATTAACTTTTACTTTTTTGTCTTATAATAGTTACGTCTATTATTTTTGCAGCTGAAAGTAGCTTCTTAGCCTAACATATCCTCAACTCTTGCTACTGTTTGTATTTTTAGCTTGATTTTGTTTGAAAGAAAAAAACGTTTTGATGTCTATTTCCCTCTGATAAAGGAAAATGCGGTTAAATCTCTCCACATGTGTTTTCTTAACTGCCTCGATTTAGCAAATTAATCGGGAATTGTTAGTTAAGCTTAATTCTAAACATTGTTATATATTTAATTGCCCCATTCGTATGAAATTATGGAAATGTACACAACTTTTAAAAGGCTGAAAAAAAATTAAAAAATAGCTTCTATGGTAAAATTTCTCGATAATTAAAAAATGGCAGTTTAGAAAATACCAGTTTTTAATTTCTTTAATGCCTTTATAACTGGGATATCCATGAACGATATTTACTGTTGGTATAGTTATTATAGTCAGGGTCATTTTTATTGATACTCAAAAAAAATTCTACTTTACAAACATAAATTATAACAAAATATCTGGCTAAAGTAATTTCATAGTACTAACTTTTCAATGCTCCCCTCAGAAAAAAGACTCCATGGCGCTAGGAAAAAATTACTTATTTTAAGGAAAAATTTCCTGAAAATAGCTCCAAACACAAAGTTACCTTAAAATGAGTAAAGGATTTCACCCAGCTTGAGGAAGACACATTTCCTTAATTTGCAGTAATATTTTCTGAATTTTTTTTATTAATGTTGAGGAAGCTAACAGTTTTGTTTTACTTAGCTTGAGTAAATGAAAATTTCCTCAGCTGGCAGCTATTAAAGGAAATTATTACTAATATTAAATAAATTTATTTCCTCACATAACATTTTTTTTCAGCATGAACCTGAGTTAAGGAAAAAGTTCTCTTATTGAGGTAATTTTTCCAATTATTAAATAAAAAAAACAGTAAAGTAAGGGAATTGATATCTTTTTTAAGAAAATACTCTTTTCTGAGTCTGATCAACATATCTTAGAAAAGGTTTCCTTTAAAAATTAATTCAAATTATGCCTGTTAGGAACGTTTGATATTTCACGGTTATTTAAAAAGTGTAATATTATACTTTAACCTGAAGAATCACCTCCTAGCTTGCTATAACTAAACGCATGTTTACATTCGATTTTCTTTATTAATATTCGATGTCAAAAAATGTTGGTCTTTATTATCGATTCCAGTAATTGATCAACTATATCAGTAGTGTGATTCACTAACTTTAAACGATCCAACAATCTCAATTTTTGCCGATAATATTTGTCGTTTGCACTAACGATTGTGCGATTCACTAACTTATTCTAAACGACACTTAACAGCTGTCTCGTTGTATTTATTCAAAGTACTAAAGAGTGGCATCTTGATCAAACTAAATGCCAAAATTGGTGAAACACGGGAATGGAAAAAAAATCAATGAATGCGTGCTGCCGAATATAAATTTGAGCGAGTTTTTATTATATTTCATTAAAGTGAAACAGGATACCAGTTACAAATATTTATAATTGTTTTTATATATTGCAATGTTCCATTGTAGCGGAATTTCGGCCTCTCCTCTCAGTGATTTGATAAAAGAGTCATCAACTCGACTCTAAGGAATCACTTGCATAAATGCTTTGGATTTCGTTTTCAAAATTCGGTCCATTATAAATCGTGCTGCAGAGTACTTAGCTTTTATTTTTATTATTTTTGCTTTTAATTAGGATCATTTATCTATATATTAAAAATAAATAATGTTTATATTTTTATACTTAAACTCTTGATAAAAGTTTTCTTTTACCATTTGCACATTAATTGATATTGATATGGCATAAGTCTTCTCATTATTTTACCCGATATGTGATACGGCTTGCGGATGACTGGCTCATGGATATTCAACCAGTTGCGAAAAATCTCAGAGCCGCTAGAACCTAGCAATATAAAAGTAAAATTTAAAATTGCATACAGGCTTAGAAATTACACAAACTACCTGTTTCCAAGTCGATATTGGTGTTATTCTTGCTAAGCCTCTGAAATTCTGTTGCATGCAAATGAAAGGAATTGTCCACATCTCGGAGTAAACGTCAATCCATTGTTGGAGCGCATACTTCTTCATCACCTCGTAATAAATCATATGCCAACTATTCAAACGACATTATGTAATGTTCCTTTTTTAATTTCAAGAAAACAAACCACTGAATTTTAAGATTATCTTTTTTTAAATTGAAATCTGTTGAAATTTTCATTTTCTCGATTGAGTTAATATCATAAAATTTGTTGTCGTTTAGTTTTCGATAATCGACTAGCTAACGACAACAGCTGATTCGGCGATAGCGAAAATCGTTAAAAAATGGCTACTGAATAGCAACATCGCTAAAATTTTCATTAAGATGATTTAACCTTGTGAATATCGTTAGAATAAGTTAGTAAACTGCACTACAAGAGTGACAAAAATCACAGAGATTAGGTTAGGTTAAGTTAGATTAGAGCGGCTGCATCCGTGCAAGACCACGGAGGCTACCAAGGTCCGTTGCGATAATGGCAGTGAATAATTTAACAATATATCATTCGCTATAATTAATATAATAATTATTTAGAACTAATGACGTTTTCTTCTTTCTTAAAAAAAATGTTTGCCTTCTTAGATTGTAACATTAACATTAGGTTATCTACCGTCCCGCAAAATGGCCAACTTTGCAGAAAATGTAGCAATTTTGCTTTTTCACAGGCCAATTTTGCGAGAAAAGAAAACGCTACAAATAACTGTCAAATGGGTAAATAATTTTTTCACATACTGTATATTCGCATATATACATTTTAATGTATTTATGTCCATGTGTGGATTTTGGTCGACATTTTGGAAAACAGGACGTTGAGGTCAGCTGCATAGCACGCTCATACGATGTGATGTTATGCGCGTCACTGCCAGATATAATTTGGGCGTAGGAAATATATATGTATGTGCACACATGCATACATATTTACGTGCATGTATTTGTACGGAGCATAGTCGGTCGTTCGGTCGGTCGGTCGGTCAAGCGATTTCAGCCACTTTAATATGTCAACGTCGTCTGTTAAGCTGGACTGCATTGTGTTGCAAGGAGTTGTGCCACACATAACACAACAGCTGGTTCACATCCACACGCATATTGTACATGCACACTTGTATATATGTATGTACTTATATATAGTGCATATATGTGCTTGCAGTTGTTGTTGGTTTAAGAGTGCATGTTTAAACATATTTCTAACTATGTAGCTTTTGTGAGAATTTATGGATTTAATTTATCAATTATTAAATTGCAGCTGGCAGCTGATGTCAGTTGGGTGAATATGAGAACATCAAATACTTGCACACATACATACATATATATTATCATGTGTGAATATGTGCATATATGTACATACTTGTGTACTTTTTATATAAATTTTTCTTTCCTCCCTGAATCAGTTTGTACATATATATGTACAATAATGTATATATAACTCGTAAATCCATAAAATATACATATGTACATATATTTACATTTATTTTTACATGCATACATACATATATATGTGCAGTTGTTAATGTGCTTACATAATTGCTGAAAGCTTTGTCTGGGCATGTCATTCAGAAATTGGGCCAACAATTGGGCTTTTTATGAATATTAACCAAATGTTATTTATCTGCTTTGTAAAGCCTGATAAATTTATTTATCAGTTAAATCTGCTTTCTTATAATCAATTGGTAATCAATTTTGATGATCGCTTAAATTATATAAATAAAAATGAAATGACGTGCGTCACTTAAAAATGTTTGAATCAATTTGCCATTTCAGACATAGAAATTTTCGTATAATTTAGTTATACATAGTTCGATTGTGGTGCTTCATAGGAAGTCAGCATATTTCAATTCCCCCCAAAACTATTCAAAGCTTTACAAAAACTTAGAAGACTCCTGATTTTAACACATCTAAGGTCCACCAAGTTATCGAAGTGTTGCCTGCGTTGAGTTGAGAATCACCGCCTGGGTAGAACGGCGCATTGGCACAAAAGTGTTGCATCGTTTCCTACTCTACCTTGTCCTGACAACTACCACATGAGTCATACAATCGTACTTTTCCAAGGGATTTTTTACCAGACTTTACCGCTCATAATAGAATTTCCAAAATGTTTTAACCTACGTATTCCTTCTCTATATGTATTAACTTTTATAATTACTGAAATATCGAATTTTTTTGATTTTTGTAAATAACCGTTATATGAGAGGTGGGCGTGACTATTTTTCAATTTCAATACTTATCAAAATTATGCCTAAATATTAAATTCAAGCTTGGTAGAGTTTTGTGATGTAGTTTTGGAGGCATACTTATTCGGTCTAAGGTGGGCGGTGTTACGTCCATTTTCCCAAAAATGCACTGACGGACGAAAGAACGAAAAACGCGATTTTAATGAAAATTTCTTCCAAACAAAAAAATTTTTGGCTAACTGTCATTCTGCCAAAATGTAGACCAAATCGTGTACTTTCGGAGATAAAAAATAAAAACTAGAAGTAAAAAACTACGCTTATAAAAATTTTAACTATGAAAAAAATTAATTTGTACTCTTTATATTTTTGAGAAAAATTTGTTGACAATAAATAGCAATAAATATGTTTATCATAGTTTTGATTAAAACCAACATATTTGAGATTCATAAAACAAACAAAAAACATGGCCTTCGCGGACTGATGGAAATAAGCCCGAAGGGTAGCTGCGGAGCGCGTTTTAATAGAGCCCTTGCTAAAACTCTCCTAAACGTATATTCGATTAGTAACTCTTTCTCCTGCGAGAAGCATCTGACCATATCGAAAATAAAATATCGACGGTACATAGGCATATTCCTGCAAACGATGAGAAAAAAAGTCAATTCATACCACACGTACGCATACATAAAAAAAAATTTGAGTTTAACGTTAGCTGTGAAACACAACGGACAAGAAATAAAAGAATTCTGTGAATTCATTTTCATAAATGCAAAAATGTGAAGAAGAGAAGTAGTCATTTGATACCCGATGCCAATACAAAACTAACCGTCAAATTGACCAATAGTTTGAGCTAATTTTCCGCTGATATAACCAATAGTTATAGGTCAGGCTGCTTACAGGGTTGTTGGTTGATAGTCGAATAGCAATTATTCGATTAATTGTACACTTTTGACTAACTGGTCGAAAAATCTAAAACGACTAATTGTTTGTGGGCGGTTAGTCGAAAAGCCGAAAGGAAACGGTTAGCCGATTAGTTGAAGTCGACAATTTTTTTAAAATAACATTTGATAATCGATTAACCAATTCGTCGTTTAGTGGATTAATAAGAGCTCAAGTGTTTACCTATGAAGAGTGAATTGGGGAAAGAAAAAAAGTATAGCGAGAAGGGAGTACTGGGAACTCTAAGCAAAATACCTTGCCACCAAAAATACCGAATTACTGCCATTAGGTGTGATCCAGCCATAAGTCTGTACGTTAAGCACTCAACGGCCATAATTGCTTAGCAGTTATTGAAGGCACCTTCGATGTCTGGGAACGCAGGAAGGGTGTGTTCTTTTTAATGTAGGCACCTCTCAATTTTTGGGTACCAAGGAAGGGAGAGCCGTTTCAGATAAGATAGCTGAGATTGCTGTGACTCACTGATAACATTGAGTGACGGTAAATTTTACGCACACAAAAATCAATAATAATAATAATAAAATAATTGTTTGCTTAGACCATACAGCTTGATGTGTGACTGAACTTCTTCTATAATTTGAGGTGTGTGTCTTAATGTTGTAACACAAATTGTGAGACCTAGACTTTTACGCCGACCCCTAACTGCAAATGAACTCTTGGCTATGGCGGCGGCGAAAATGACATCAGGTTTTTGTTAAAAGGGCTTTGAAATTTCAAAGATATGATTAATTGAAAGTAATCTTTAATAAATTCAGTATAGTCTGGAAAAACCATACGGGTATGAATCTTTTTGGATCACAAGGACGAATACATAGGTACATATTTTTATGTATTTTTAAAACGTTTTCCTTGAATATCCTTAAACATTTCGAATATATATTTTTGAAAGAAAGTATATGTTGAGAGCTAATACGCACATTACCATATACTTAAATTTCGTACTTCGAATCTTATAAGTTATGACACAACAAACTCGAATACTTCTCGCTATGAGATATGGATAATTTCAAAATACAAAATAAAGATACTGAAATCGTGTTTATGGAATCAGGGGCGGACTGGGCCACCGGACAACCGGGAAAATGCCAGGTAGGCCCCCCCTCCCCCTTTTTTGCCAGCAAAAATTTTTCCAAACACAAGAAAAAAACTCCGTAAAGGCCCTGCAGTACTAGTTAACTGCAAATATACTCTCGGATAGTTGTTTCCAAATTTTTATATAAGGCCTCACCCTTTAACATGATAACTGAAAATAAAACTCTGACCAACACCTTATATTTTAACCCGAGAGATTCTAGATATGACTACAGGTTTTACATATATATTGAGTTATTGAACAGGAAGCAATTGGGGCCTAAGAATAGAGGCCCCCGAAAAACTCTGAGATAACTCAAACTGAATATTCCGTCAAAATGTATATTTTCTAGTATTTTTGAGTTTCGAACCTCTGAGGTCCTAAGATGTTTGGGCCCCACTCTTGTGGAAATTTTTTCGAATTTTGATATCATGCGCTCAAGTCGCTTGCGAAAGATCATTTTCGAAGCTCAAATACATAAATAATCGTTTGAGGAATACCATGACACAAGACCACCTTGAAACTGCTATGCTCATGTCTGTGGAGTTCCCTGTTTTGAAAGAAATTCGTAACAACGATTTAATTGATTCACTGGCAAATAAGAGTAATTGTTGCAAAACCTTTTGCTAACTTGAGTAAGTCGAAAGTTGTTTTCATTGTACATTTAGTTAATCAGTGTCATCGTAACTAAACAAAACTTTTGTAACTATAAACTAATAAAAAATATACCCTAAAAATGATTATTCAATAAACTTTCCTAACATTTACAATTGATAAAATTTGGGGGCCCTTTTTCAAAAGCCCGGGGGCCCTTTGACGCCCAGTCCGCCTCTGTATGGAATCATGTGTGCTTCCTACAGAAACTACATAACTCCATGATTTATGGTTTAACTAATTTAATTGTGTTGCACAATTGTGTAATCATATCAGCCACACACTTTAAAATGTACTACTGCTGGTAACAAGGTTCTTAAAACATAGTACTACAAAGAAGTTGCATGGCGTTTAGTTTCCTGTGGCAAGAACTCTCGTCCGATTCACAACACACAGAAAGCAATTGAATCTAATTAGATTCTTATATCAATCAGCAAAAGTCAAATTAGTTCGTGTCTGGTGAATTGGACGAGATTTGCGGTCTGTTCTTTGACAGTACCTACGAGCAGGCTGTGAAACCAATTGAAAAAAAAAGGTTGGCAAGGCTTAAGCAATGAATACAGTGGTCGTCATATATTTAGCACCAAAATGCATTACACTACTGTTTGCCATTTATGTTTGCTAATTTATCTTTATTACTTCTTTATTACTTTTGGGACGGTAATAATTTATACTGGAATGGCGACATATAAATTAGCAAACGTTAAAAAAAAATACAATATTCAATACACAGCATGTAAAACACCAAATATGTTAGGGAAAATCTTACAGGCCAACGCGAATACAGAGAATAAATAGTCAAGACGTATACAAAACTGACTTGCAAATCCCAATACAGCTGTATTACTTACTTACTTAATTGGCGCTATAACCGCTAAAGCGATTTTGGCTGAACTTTTACTACAATTTGTGGTGTGCGTCTTAATGTTGTAACACAAATTGAGGGATCTACAATTTTACGCCGACTCCGAGCGGCGAATGTTTTTTGTGAGAAGTTTTTTCATGACAGAAATACACTCGAAGGTTTGCCATTGAATGCCGAGGGGTGATCGATATTAGAAAACAAATGTTCTATAATTTTTATTGTTACTAGTCCTTCCCAGGATTTGAACCCGAGACCTACCGAATGAAGTGGCTACACGCTACACACCCGCCTACGGCAGCGCTATATAGAACATAAAATATGAACAAGGTTTCGCGAACACATACAAAACTTGACCAAAAAGATAAAGAAACCCACTGCAATACCGGAATCTGACAATGCAGACCGTATTCTGCTTGTGCAACAGAAAACAAGCCGCATGAATGCACTTGATATAACCAAAATTACTGACTCCTACTGCCTAAAAACGCCACATGCACGCCCGCGAAATAACCCAAATTTACTTAGTGCCTACATAATGTAGTTCTGTAGTGAAGCTGCTATAACACAAACCCTAGCAACCTGCTAAAATCATCATAGAAATACGAAGCAGTAAGTGTTTACTGAACAGAACGAAAAATGATACTGAAGATAGCACAAGACCGAAACCGGTTTGTTCCAAACCAAACTTCACAAGGAATGACGGATAGTCATTCCAATACACATTCATTTTCTTCTTCCTAGAGCAGTCCCACGTAGAGCACGTAGCCTCGCGAGACTACAAGTAAAGGGTGCTTTTTTTAGACTGATAGAACTTTCAATAAGGATAGGTGTCAGTTGACAGCCAGTAAATGACATTTTTGTTCAGTAAGCATTGATAAATCATCATGGAAAGAATGACGTCACAACAACGATTACAAATTGTGGAAATTTACTTTAAAAATCAGTGTTCTCTTGGCCAAACTTATGCACTTCGTGAATTTTATGGTCCACATAAGCAGAGCAACTTATTCGTCGAACTGTTGATAAATTTCGAACAACATTTACTCTACTCGATGAAAAAACCAACAATAAGACAAAGAACTGTACGTACAAAAGAAAATATTGGTGCTGTAAGTGATAGTGCTGGGGAAGATCCGAATTTGTATATTCGCCGCCGTGCTCAATAAGTTGGACTTTGTCCATTGGTTCAAAATTCCGATTCACCAAAGCTAGTCGTGGCGGACAAATGCCAGAAATCGTTTTTAAATATTAAATGTCATGAAATTCTTCTATCTAGTCTTACATAATAATTTTGCATTTTGCGAAAATCAAAAATTTCGGATATATCAGTAAATTTGCTATGCAAGAGTATATTGGAGAAAGTAATACGTGTGATACAACTTTTTGGAGTATGTGTGGGCGCCCATTAGAGAAAATAGGTTTTAACCTGAAACTAATTTATCAAACTCGCAATATAGCAAATACGCTCCAATTCGATACGAAAAATTTAATTAGTGAGATAAACGCGTAAAAATCAATTTTTGTGTGAACATGTGCGTGTCACGTAAAATTTGACTAATTTTTTTTGTTTTTTATTCACATAAATTAACGTCGTTTAAGTTTCAAAATGAGGAATATTTTCTGAACTGGTTTCATTGCTTACAACAAATACAATTTATTTGAAATAAAACCATACGCCGGGTAACCATACCCAATACCATAGCTCGGCTTTACTTGTTTCAAAATTTTTTCTCTCTGGATAGATTTATGTTTTTAGGAATGCTATTCTTGGAAATCTTGTCCCATAATAAAATTTTAATACGCAATTACCTAGTATCTTGTTATTTTTATCTATTAGCTATATACAAATGTATCCAATTGCATTCGTTTGTAGTTAGAGTATTCAAAAAATTACTAGGTTAGAATAAACCAAAATTACTGCCTTATTATGAAGACATGTAGACGGTGTACATATGCACAAATTTAAGTATAAATTGATTGTTTTAATTTAGGAACCTTAAATTAGTATTAGATAATATTTGTATTTTGATTGCATAGCACGATTTCGATTTGCCAAAAACTAAGGAATTGTTTACGTTCTAGTAATTGATAATTGATTGTTCGAAACAAAACATTTTTGTGGAGGGGCAATTGTGGGAACAGCGAAGTTCAGTCAAACATTTTTTAAATGTTCTCGAGGCATTTCAAGTAATGAATACAATGCTTTTTAGAAATGTTTTTAAGATTTTGCGTGTATTGACATTTTTGCCCGTTTAAGTCACCATACCTGAATGAAGTTTTTCATAATTGAAAATGATTAAAACCTGCACGCGAAATATGAATACTAGCAGTTCAAAAAAGGGCCAACAGTCTAGAATCTATGAACATTATCAAAAATAGAAGTTTGTCAGTTGACGAGGTTCTAGAGGCATTTTTCAATTTTCAGTTCAGTGTCATTTCGAAATTCTCTTTAAGCTATCAAGATACTTAATAAATAAAAAGTAAATTTAAATTAATCACAGCTCATATATTCAAGTACTAGTTTTTACAATATTGACAATATTTGCATGTAAATTTTTTTCGTTAATTTCTAATAAAAAGTATTAAAATTTTAAACTTTATAAATATCTCACAAAAAATTAACAAACTTGGAAAAAACAGCGTTGTTTTTTGATTTTTGTTAATAAATCCCATATTATTGATATATCACTCCGCAATTTTGAAAGAAAGGGGGCCAATATAGAGCGTATCTCGGCAATGATAAGAAAAATATTGTTTCATATTTCAATATTTCCAAAGTTTCCTCAGAGAAAATAACATGCTCTCGGTGGCCAGTGGGCTAAACTCATCAAATATTTACTCCAATAAGACTATTTTTTTTTCATTTGGGGTACGAATCGGCAATCTGGGCGCTATAGTGCCCGCCGTTAATGGGAACGTTCTCACCATTCTCATTTTTAAGAAAGTAAGGAGCGCCGATTTCACTGGCTCATAAAGTGCACCCTACAGCGAGTTTTTGGAGAAGCAGCCATGCCACTTAAATCCTTCGTAGATGCACTTCCCTCCAAATTTAGAAATTTTTCTAATTAAATGCCCAGTGAACTAAAAAAAATGCGAACTGTGAAATCTACGTACCGTACCGTGCCGAACTAAACCATAATTTTCGAAATAAATCAATCTATTCATAATAATGACATTAATCTAAAATAACACCTTTCATATGCTTTACGAAAACAAAATTGTTTCACATCGAAAAATAAAATTGTGATTAGTTGTTTGCCAGGCTTTCGTTTTTATTTAATTGGCGCTGTAACCACTTAAACGATTTTGGCCGAACTTCTCCTACCAGGCTACTTTGTGACTAATGCCGGTATTTAGTAAGCAGTCTCTATTCACTAATTGAGACTTTTCAGTGATGAGATTGGTTTTGAGAATATTCGTTATTCAGTAAGTCGTCTCAAGTCTCTAGTCTCAAAATAAAGTCACTAGTTTATCAGCTGGTCCTGAGCAGGTCAGAAACCAAAGAAATTGAGGAAAGTATTGAACAAACGCGAAAATGTAGTAGCACTCACTCGATCGTTCGCTATATTTTGCTTAAATGTGTAAAAATAACACTTAATTTTCAATATGCATAAAAAAATTATGTGTTTTCATTTACTTATAAGATACATGAGGCATAAAAGTTATTATTAGAACTTAAAAAATTTGGCATTTTAGTTCATAAGTAAAAAAAGTTTAAATTTTTTCTACATAGATAGTTTCTATTGGTGTAGAATTTTTTTAGGCAAACATTTAGCGGAATAATAAGCAAATAGTATATACATACATATGTATATGTAAGTAAAATTTGTTGTCTACAACTTGTTGGACACGTCGTATAAGTAATATTTTTCACATTAAAATTTCTCAACATATTCCGAACAAAAGCGAACACTTATATTCCTTTACAAAAGGCAGATGGCTATTTATGAGCATACGAGTGTGTTGGCATGTAAACATACGACCAAACATTTACTATACATATGTACCTACATACATATCTGCAATTGTACGAGTGAGCAAAATTGCTCCATAGCTCTAAGTGGCACTATGAGCTGTACGTTTTCAGCTTTCGTATTGTGACGGAGAACAGCAATGACTAGCTGCTGCTATGCCATGCCACGGTTGCACCAACTGTCGCATTTGCTGCTATTGCAGTCTGTTGGCGGCTTGTATAATCGCTTTTAAATTAGTTAGTTACAAGTGTACACAATGGCGCACGCATATCCACATACTACATATGTATACAATATGCATACTAGTACTCATATGGAAGAGTACACGTATACAAATATAAATGTGCATGTATGTAGGTTTATATACATGATGTGTGTGATACATACGAATACATAGATACTTTCGAACAATGCCACGTGTGCGCAAATGCTTGTAATTCGTCGACCAAATGCAGAAGTGGCAGCTATAGGTAGGGAAGAGAAAGCGCGGCGATGGCAGTAAACGCGCGACAGTTAAAATGCTTTTTAGCGCATTTATCACACGCACTTAGCCAGCGCCACGGCACGTCACACATGCGCATACAATGTGTATTTTATAAATGTGTAAGTGTGTGCTCACTGCAGTACAGCAGTTTGAATAGATTTGCTTGTGTGTGTATTTGTAATTGCGCATACTTATGTACATATTAGTGATAGTAACTTTTTGTTCAATTTCTACGATTACGGTATATTCGGGAGCTCGTTGTTAGAATCCCGTTTGGTGTTCCCGGGATTAGAGCGAGAATTTAGAAATTCAATACTTTGTAACAACCTAACTAGAAAAAATTTGCATCAATAGTTGTCAAAAATCTTTCCTACTCAGAGCTAGAAAGTTCACCTATAATTAATGAGATCGACGTCTAAAAAAGCTTAATGGCCGAAGAGGGTACAAAATCGAAGAAATTTTCAGTAGAAAATCTTCTTATGTTGGTTTGAACTTCTTCTCTAATTTATTGAAAGGGAAAACGGCTGAAAAGAAATAGATAACTTCTGGTTTATTAGTGTTTATGGAATTTTGCTCCAGAAGTTTGCAATGAATAGCGTTCCAAAAATTTCAAAAATAAAATATGATTTCAGAAATAAAATATGATTTATGACAAAATGTTTTCAAAAATAACTTTATCTGTCTAAACTTGTATTAATGTTCAAAAAATGACGCGTGCCATACTACATTTGGCAACACTAGTTATTATAAATACTTATTTTAATTGTTCTTATATTTTATAAACAAATTGTAAAACCTTTCATAAAAATACATAAGTACTTAAAATTATCATAATTATCTATAATCTTCATTTTCATGACATTTAATATTATGGTCTTGCGGCTTCAGTTCTTGAACCAGTTGGATCTTGTATGGGTGTAGGCCAAGATCTTTGCGCAAAATGTTCTATGTTGTTGAGCACGGCGGTGAATATACAAATTCGGATCTTCTCCAACACTATCACCTACAGCACCAATATTTTCTTCTGTACGTACAGTTCTTTGTCTTGTTGTTTGTTTTTCATCGAGTAGAGTAAATGTTGTTCGAAATTTATCAACAGTTTGACGAATAAGCTGATCTGATGCTCGATTATGGGGACCTTAAAATTCACGAAGTGCGAACAGAACACTTGTTTTTAAAAAGTAAATTTCCACAATTTGTAAACGTTGCTGTGGCGTCATTTTTTCCACGATGATTTGTCAATGCTTACTGAACAGAAATGTCAAAACGAAATGTCATTTACCAACTGTCAAGTGGCACCTATTTCTATCTAAAGTTCGATCAGTCTATAAAAAAAAGACCCGTTACTTAAAAAAATGTAAGTGGCAATGATTTAAATTGATAAGATTTGCGTCTTATGAAAATTAAGACGGGATTCCAATGAAACCCAATATTCCCTTTTTAATTTTATCGTAATAAGATGGGTTTCTTATTGGAAAAAATTCATAGAGAAATCCGCTAAATTTTGGTCTGATTTATGGGGCATTTAGGTAGTTTTTTCGCTCTGTGTACCATAAAATAAATAACAAATAAATGGGGCTAAAATACAATCGACAATAGTTAAATTTTACCCATTTAACAATACAATACAATATCTGTTAAATTATTTTATAAACAATTTTTGCTAATCGATTAACCGTTTAACGCTAGAGGCAAACATCAAAATTAACAATTGTATTTTTTCTTTAAAATAAGTTCCCATATTTTTTAATCAAGCACAATTTATGCGAAATGAGCGGATAGTAATAGAGTTTTGAATATATTCATTTATGTCGAAATAAATATCAGGCAAGCCTATTTAACTTTTTCAACAGGGCCATGCATATGCAGATATTGCCTTTAATATAAAAGGCAAAATATTTGTCTTTATTAACAAAATTGAAAAGCACTGTTCCAAACAGTTTTAATTTTGATAATTTTCCCAAAATGTCTCATGTTAAATCATATTTATTTCAATTAATCCTTGCTCAAACCTAAAATATCCAAAATTGTAAATTTTTTGAAAACCTAGAAAGCTTCGACAAAAGTCCATTCATTTACATAAAACTTTCTAGCTCCGTATTAGCTACGTTTATTCAAGAAAAAAAAAATTAAAATGAAATTTCAAAACTCAACGGTAATTTGGAACTACTTCGGGCTTATGCCATATTATACTACATACAATTAAATGGGCTGCGAAACATATCAGAGATATTTCTGAAAAAATCTGATCAAAGCATTGGAAATCATCAAGAAAATAAATGGAAATTTTCCTAGTATTTTTACAAAATGAATTTACAAAATTTTATTTTTTGGATGCCGAGTGTGACTCAGTAATAAAATATAATAATTAACCAGTTTCTTTGTAACCTAGTTGCAAAAGAGCACTAGGTAGGATAGCAAAATTCATGTAAAGCAACACATCAGACCTTAGATGTTGTGTCAGAAAGTGAAAAAACTGCGCTCTTGTGAATTAGCCCTAAGAAAATACCTGGGAAGTTTAAATTTAAGACCCAATTTGTTTTTGTATGCATAGTTTTTGTAAATGTATAACTACATAAACCTAAAAATTGCCGGCACAACTATTTTCCATTTTTTAATAGCACTAAACAAATGGCAACATTCGTGAAAGAGGCTAACAGGGTTGCTTTTGCCACTAAAGGCAATTTTATCCGAGTTGGAGCGTTCTTTTGAAACTCGGGTGCAAAGAAATGGGCCTAATATAATTTGTGGTAGTTGATTGCAAAACGCAATCTACTTTCAGTAACATAATTAACAAAAAATTAATAAAATATAATTCATCAACAAAGCAAAAATATTTAGGCGTATTATTCACCGAGAAAAAATTACAGAAACAATACTTGGTATGATATAATATTGACAGTTAGATAATGGGAATTTATGTACATTTATCTCACAAAAGAAAAAGAAATTTTATATCCCGAATATCACATGATTGTTAGCAAGAAATCCCGGCATTTTCGGTATTTAAAAAATGGGACCCCGCGCGCTACCATCCCTAGTACTGCATATGGATTGTTATTTTCACAAAGGAACTCATGCGACTGCAGCTGCTGCAGTCGAAAGCAAGAAAAACTATCGCTATTTGTGGCACAAGCGGCAATAGCAACAACATTTATCATTCGACAGATACCAGCCCCACCACTGCCCACCCGACGACAAATGTTGCAAATACACAATTAACACGCAGCCATGCCTCAAAGTGCATTTTAGTGCTCATTTTAGCCATCGGTAAATACAACCATTTGCACCAACCACTCCCGTTTACTGCAGCAGTGCATCATTGTTCGCTTCGTGGAATGGCAAAGTACTTACTTGCAAATACACAAAGTACTGATTTTGAGACAAATTATAGTAGCTTATTTTATGTTGTACTTATTCAACTTAGCTTCCCCTGAAGTGAACGTATTTCGAAATATATGCTCGTGTGTATGTATGTGTGTGGCATGTATGTATGTATATATGGCTTGAATTATAACTTTTGCACTGCAAAGTTACTTTTGTATGCAATGAGACATGGAAATTATTTTAGATATGCAAGTGTACTTCACTAATTTTATTATCAAATTTTAAGTTTTTATTGCAAGGAATTTCGAATCTTGTAGCATTGAAAATCTATCGATAGAATGAAGTTGCTAATTATATTGTCGTTTATATGTTATAAGCTGAAAGCCAAATAACTACTTCATTTTTTCATACTGATAACATAATGTGAAAAAAACCTGGGCACGAGTAGCATTTCTAAGTTTAAAGATATTCCTGGGTTTTGTTGGAAAGAAGGTGAACTTTTATTAAATCGTAGACAATTTATAACTATTTTACCCCGGTCAGAATAATACCACATACGCGCGAAGCTATAGCTTAAATAGTATTACAAGTAAACCGAATTTTAAATATCCAACGCATGTTTTTGTTTCAGCTCCTGCAATAAATCCAATAATATACGCTTCATTTTGAAAACTTAAACGACTTTTATTAACTGAAATATTAGCTATGATTACCCAGCGTGCGCTACTAGACTTTTGTAGAAATGAAATTGTATTCATTTATGAGATAAATTGTTTTTTTTTTTTTCATTTTATATTTTGATATAATATATTACAAGAAGTTTCATCGAATTTATGTTTGCATGGATTGGATTACATGAGGAGGTATTGTACTTAAACTTTCAAAAGAATTTAGCTCAAAGCAACTTGACGAATAGTTGAAAAGTTGTGGTCCAAATTAGTTTCAACGCTTGTTTCGCCCACAACAAAAAGTCCAGTTATTTCATCTAACTTCTAAAATTGTTATGGCAATCGAAGTTTTCAACAAAAAAGCAATACGTCGATTTCTCATCAAATGCCCTCTATAAACTTAATAATAAGAAGCAGAAATTTCGTTCTAAAGAAGAGTTTTTAACCTTAAGATTATTTCGGCTATAAGTAAATTGCGCGACCATTTCGGTACTACTACAACTACTACTACTAGTTCCGTTAAGTACTACTACTAGTTCCACTTAGTATAATTTCTACTACTACTACTTCTACAGCTAATTACTACTACTGCTACTATCGGGTCTTAAAATAGGAACACTACAAAAGTTTTTTTAAATAAAACAAAAACGGTTTGGGATATGAATTAAATTCTTTATTCCTGTGAAAGTACATTCGATGCCATTATGTATGGAACTCGATTTCTTTTGCATGGGCACCACGGGCACGCTGGCAGAAGTCCAGACACTGAACCCAATTTTCGATGGTTTTCAAGCATAAATCGGCCGATACTGCTGCAATTTCACGTTCGATATTCGTACGAAGTTCATCAATCGTCACTGGCTTATTGGCATAGACCATAGACTTGACGTAGCCCGACAGGAAATAGTCTAACGGCGTCAAATATTGTAAAATTTTATTTAGCTAATGAATTTTACTTAATTTACGTTTAAATAAGTGGCAACATTCTTTCAAAATATTTGATATGTAATTTAGCGCCACGTATTGAACTGTAATTGAATTGAGCTGAAAAACGAAATCTACACCTACAGCGCCATCTTTTGAAAATTTATTCTCAAACCATCAACCATGAAGCGCGCACAAGCTACACACTCAGCTACGGCGACCGCCATGATTTGGGAAAAACTACTAGCGAAACTCTTTGAAGACATATTAATATTGTAGTCAAATAGTAATTTCAAAGATTGCCAATTATCTCAAAAAGCTGAATTCTCTCTCTAAATTGCTTCCAAACGAATGTATATAAAATAAGCTTTTCTCATGTCTCCCACGGGAATTACAGCTCTCAACTTCAGAAATTTTGCACTCCCCAACCGTGCCCCAACCATGCAATCCGAAACCAAATGAAAATCATTTATATCAAAATAAATTTAAGGAACCTAAACGTATTGTTCTATATACTTTGATAACTAAACTTTTTAAAAAGCTTAGATTTCATGATGGTGTATTTAGAGTTACTTTTTTCAGTAGGAAATGAATTGCTGCACAAAATTGAAGCCCGTAATCGCGACCAAATTTGGTTCCAACAAGACAGAGGTTCTTGCCTCATATCGAGTGAGACAATCGGACCTCTGAACTGACCGCCTAGACCCTAGACATTACTCACATCACTTGTCAAATAGTTACCATATTGGAACTTCGGAATAAACCATATTGGCCGAGGTTACTGCCAGCATTTAAAAGAAAAATGTATTTAAAGAATGGTTATTTTGCATGATTATAAAGATTATCTAACAAAACTTAATTGATTTTTGTTCTTATTTTAGTTCAATTTGAAAAACGGTCTCTATTTACTATATACACACTTTCAGTTACACTGTTAAAACAGGATTTGCAATCAGTATTTAAATATAGGGTCTTGCAATAGGGACGCACAAAAGTATACCGATAGTGACAGCAAACGACGCCATATTTTTCCCGCTTTTTTGACATTTCTCTTCAGTCAGGTTTGCCATTTCATCATGGAAAGATATACGATCCAACAACGAGTCGAAATTATTAACATTTACTACCGAAATTCGGAGTCAATGGCCTCAACTTTAAGAGCGCTACGTCCAATTTATGGTCGTCGTCATTTCTGGCTGAATGGCTTCGTCAATAAGCAAAATATGCGAATGTCACAATCTCACGAAATTACCCAGTCAATTGGCCGCCTCGGTCGTGTGATTTGACGCCGTTAGATTATTTCTTGTGGGGCTAAGTACGTCAAGTCTATGATCTATGCCATGCGACGATTGATGACCTTCGTACGAATATCGAACGTGAAATTGCAGCAGTATCGGCCGATTTATGCTTGAAAACCGTCGAAAATTGGGTTCAGCGTCTGGACTTCTGCAAGCGTGCCCGTGGTGCCCATGCAAAAGAAATCGAGTTCCATACATAATGGCATCGAATTTACTTTCACAGGAATAAAGAATTTAATTCATATCCCAAACCGTTTTTGTTTTATTAAAAAAAAAAACATTTGTAGCGTTCCTATTGAAAACGTCTTTATAACCAGTCCCTCCACTATTTCTATCCAGTCATAAGCAGTGGTTTTGGATTTCTAAAAATATTCCAGTTTTTGTGTTCTACTTTTTTTATAAAAGTCTGCCTCCGACCATACACAATGATATGTAGATAGCGATGATGGGTCCGCTGCCCTGGATGAGCTAATGATGATTAGTTACAAAGATGATGCTGAGACTACCGGCGTTCTTCTTAGTACAAAGATACTTTGCCGCTGCTCTACTACCGTACGTGATCAAGCTGCAAATCACTCAATAACCACGCCCACACCACTTCAATCGGCGCTCAGCACTCGACTGCCTCGAACACAATGCTTCAGTTTCACTACAAGAATTTATATATACGTACAGTGAAGTTTACTAACTGTAGAGTAAATATGTTTGTTTATGTGACGTATGCCTGACAGACTGATTGACTCAACTTAAGACAAAGCTACATATGAACATACATACTTACATACATATGTATGTATAAGCAAAATACATTGAAGTGCTGAGGCCTCTGCTCTTCAACCATTTCCTTGGAGTAGACGCGCAACATTGCCTCGTGTTGCATGCAACTTGAATACGAAATGATTTCTGACATCTAAATTCATCGCAGTCATAGCCTGTTGAAGTTGTGTGCTGCCGCACTTTCACGCTTTGCAGCATATAACATTGAAGTAGATTTCAGAGTGATTTACTAACTGCTTTGCGTGCAGGCAGCCAGTCAGTCAGCCAGGCAACCAGTTAGCCAATCGCGGTGTGTTGGAAACAAAGGAATGCCTGCAGGTAATGCTGTACGAAAGGAAAACAAAAACAATAACATTCCCTAAGCATGCCTGAGGATAAAGTCACGATAATGGCATTTCATTCTCTGCCACGCTTCTGCTGGGTAGGAATGTTGATGTTTTAGCGGAAATGAAAATATTTTGAATGGACGCACGAACACTTCCGCTTGATTAGCTGATTGACAATATATTTAGCACTTGGATATTTTTTGCGTATATATGTATGTATATATACATATTTACAGTTATATTTACATAAGTACGTCAATTCATATTTTTCATCCACAGTTCGTATATTTCCCTCGTCAGAGATAATCTAAATAGCTATCCAGCACACTGACACCCGCCGGACATGCGGCATATAGTTGTAAGCAATCTGCACCAGCAACACCGACCTCCCGCGCAACACGATAGCTTTCATCCAAATCTTCCATACCTGGCCTATTATGTACATTAAAAATGTACTCATTAGTAAATTATTTATATGCATAAAATAAGAAAACATTAATAAAAACTGACGTCAACACCACATCCAACATCTCCGAAAGCACACCCATATGTTGGTCCACTTGTGCATTTTGGCATATCAAACGCAACAAACACTGCCGCCCGTTTGCACCACGCCGATTCATTAGTCTTTCTAACATTGTATATACAAACAAACGTGAATCATCTGTCTCATGATTATAATCGAATCCAGGTGGATGGTCGTGTACACGTCTAGTTTTGCGCGCGAAAGTGTCCTCCCATTTGTCCCAAGGGTATAGTGGAGCACTGGGAATTGCATAATGACCGCCCTGTAAACTGTATGCGCAGACAAGGGAACGCCAAGTGATCGGGTCGGTTAAATCGACCGGACTCGATATACCGATGGAAAGCTGTAATAACAGAACAGAATTTTAAGATTTAGTAAGTACATAGTTTACCAATGTGCATTATTCGAGGTCACCGAACACTAATACAATTTTAAATTGAAAAGGAGATAATTAAATGCGATATTTAGTATTTATGAAAGGTATTTTATTAATAAAGCAATAATTATAACGATGGGAAATGATACTGTCGCCAAAGTGAACTTAATACAATTTTGAAAACATTGTAAGTACGAAAAGCCCTAAATAATTCTTTAGACAACCTGTGCGCCTATAAAGAATGCAACTTTAAGTATAATAAAGGGTATTTCAATAGGGACGCTACAAAATTAGAAAGATAGTGACAGCAAACGACGCCATATTTTTGCCCGCTCTTTTGACATTTCTCTTCAGTAAGGTTTGCCATTTCATCATAGAAAGATATACGATCCAACAACGGATCGGAGTCAATGGCTTCAACTTTAAGAGCGCTACGTCCAATTTATGGTCGTCGTCATTTCTGGCTGAATGGCTTCGTCAATAAGCAAAATATGCGTTAATGGGCAGGCAGCAATCCACCCGGCGGCGTCTTTGGGCCGTACTTATTCCGTGATGATGAAGACCGGCACGTTACTGTGAATTGGAATCGCTACCGCTCAATGATAACCGAATATTTTTAGCCCGAATTGGATGATATGGACTTGGACAATATGTGGTTCCTACAGGACGGCGCCACAAGCCACACAGCGGATGTCACAATCAATTTATTGAAAACCAAATTTGGTGAATGTGCTATCTCACGAAATGGCCCAGTCAATTGGCCGCCTCGGTCGTGCGGTTTGGCGCCGTTAGACTATTTCCTGTGGGGCTACGTCAAGTCTATGGTCTAAGCCAACAAGCCAGCGACGACTGATGAACTTCGTACGAATATCGAACGTGAAATTGCAGCAGTATCGGCCGATTTATGCTTGAAAACCGTCGAAAATTGGGTTCAGCGTTTGGACTTCTGCAAGCGTGCCCGTGGTGCCCATGCAAAAGAAATCGAGTTCCTTACATAATGGCATCGAAAGTACTTTCACAGGAATAAAGAATTTAAGTAACCCGTTTTTGTTTTATTTAGAAAAACTTTTGTGGCGTTCCTATTGCAAGACCCGATATATGGCTTAAAGAAGGGAGCAAGGTGTTGTCATGTTTTCGCCATTGAAAAAGATCTCGTTCAAATGATGAACGCTTCTAATATAACATAATATGTATATATTCAACTTCATCTGATGATGATGATATAATTTTTAAAATAGAAATATATGAACTAGTTTTACGTATGAATAAACTACCTCGGTAACTTAAAATCAAAATATTTTTGAAGCTTATATAGCGAATAGAAATATGCGAAACCCGTATAAAATTTGCTTCATTTTTTGGTTTATATGTTTAGGTTTTAATAAATTTTGATTTATATATTTAGGTAAGGTTTGGTTAGGTGGTAGTCTCCAGCGGAACTCACTTAGGCTCATTAGGCCTTTGTGGTACCGCATTTGGGCTTGTAAGTTACCCATGTTCACCTAAAACTACTTTGTATTCCTAAGGAACCTCAACAGGTGTCTAATTTCGATTGACTTGAGTTCGTCAACCTCATTAAGAAAATAACTATCCAAACCTTCAGCACCCACCTTAAATTAGTTATTTATTTAAGTAAAGCAAAATATCGTTCAATTATCTTCAGTTAAGTATCACTATCTTAAGTAACACTCCTATTTGTACGACAATAATATAATGCGCTTTATATTTTTCCAAAAGCTACATTCTTAAGTCCAGCGCGTATTGCACGCTCCTAATAACCATAAAATGTGGCTTGCCAAATAAATCATTTCAATTTTCATCCCTTCATTACAACTTTGACATTTTTCTACAATTTGTGATGTGCGTCTTGATGTTGTCCCACAAATTGAAAGGCGGATAATTTAACATATAGCAAAAAATTTCAAAGCTATAATTTTATTGATCTGACAGAAAGTATTATTTATTTGTTTACCTTTCATGAAGTTAAAATGATATTATAACTTTGGTCTAATGCTTGTAAGTACAGGAAGAAAAAGAGATAGACCCATGCCCAAGTATACCAAAGTGATGAGGACCACAAGCTGATTCGATTTAGCTATGTCCGTTTTTTTGATATGTTACATGTTATATGTTATAGATATGTTACAGAAACTTGGTAGTAGGCAGATATATTTCTATAATATATAATTCATTTCTCGAAACCATATATATGTAGCTGCGATACAACTGACTGTTCAGATATGAGATTTTCTATGATAACTCCTCACCAATACAGCTAAGAACAAGAAATTTGAGTTGTTTGCGTTAGGAAAGGTTTTGGTTGAAGACTTTAACATTTCTAGCATTCCTTGGAATGCAATTGAGCCAATTTGGAATACATGCATTACAAAAGAATTTTTTTACTTTCAAACAACAAACTATTGTTGCTTTTTTATTGAGGAGTTTTTCTATAGACAGTATAAGGGCGATAGCATATGAAATCTCTTACAATGACCATGACGGTACATTTTTACATTATATGTAATTTTATTTTATTGAATTGTATTTTGCAATAGAAATAGAATTTTAAAATTTTATATTTTTACGCTGACAATATAGTAATTTTGAATTTTTTTTTTTTTTTATATTCATGAAAGATATGAAGGCTTCGTTAGGGCCGTAGACGGCACTCTTTATGTGTTTTAACTTGTTTAGTTTTTCATCAGCTTCTGAAGTGTTGTAAGAAATTGTATTAGCAAAATCAATCTCAATGTTGTAATAAATAGAAATGTTAACTTGCTTGTAGTACTTATAATTTTAGTATGATATCCATAATTAATACTTTTCACTACAATTAATCTGTTCACCTTAATTTGTCCACTGCCGTTGAATATCAAGCTCCTTTTCTTGCGCAAATTCATAAAATCAGTTAAATTTGTTTCCGCATTCATAATATGAATATTTGCATATATACCATACACATGAAATAATATAAATGCAAATATTAATCGAATTAACTCCATTCTATACACAAACAAAATCAACAAATTTAATTAAAGAAGAAAGTAAGAAGTAAACCAGAACTATATCTACACCGATCAAACTTCTACTATTAACTGCGGCAACAAATAGAAATAATTCGTCAAGTTGTCATCCTAACCATTTATAATATTAGTTCAAGAATATAATTTAGCCATTTCAGCCAAATGGTATGATGACCAATAGAAACCTAATCACGATATAACTGTCAAAAAAGCTACTTCTAATTGCACAAATATTGACTTAATATATAAGCACCTAAGAAAGATACATTGCACTGCCAGGTTGTTGGGATAATTCAATAGAATGTTGCTCTAGTTACTGATCTCTTTACAGACACAAATATGTAGTATATATGTACATACATATGTACAAAGTTGAACACATAACCGAAATAGTAAGAGAAATGTTTATTGCATTTCGTTACCTGTGTTAATGATTAACATTTCGTGATGAAGAGTGGCGTTGCGAGTACGCAAATATTACGACTAGGCCTAATATATATTCAAATAATATTCCTTTAAATATTTTGTAAAGGAGAAAACGTAAACTTTTAACCAAAGTTAGATAGATAACAAATCAATTAAGAGACCAGTTTTATTGAAAGTCAAGTTTTCTCTAGTGGGCCACCCAAAACCGGCTTTTACATTTTTCAAATGTCATTGGCTAAATTTGAATTTTCAGATAGTATTTAATATTATCACAAAAGCGTTTGGTAAAATTTTCATTTTTCGTTAAGTTATTTATAAACAAATTTCTATGCAGGGTTTTTTTTCTTTTTGTAATATCTAAGCAACAAATTATGGGAATTTAATGATTTTTGTACCACAGTTGAGAAAGTCTATGAACTGCATAATAAAATATTTTAACTGTCATATTTTGATAATTTGTTTATGAGAAAATTTGTTTAGAAAAAACAACTTGGTTTTTCACCAACTTCTCATAGGGCTGGAGAAAAAATTCCAAAAGCGTAGTATGCGCTATTTATTCAGCATTAATTAAAAAAGAGAACAGGAAAAAATTGGCAGGTGTGTCAACTGTCCAGTTTTCTTTCACTTGCTGAAAACACGCTGTTGCACATATTGGACTTTTTAAGGCGGTGGTACCAAAACGGAGTTTCGCAGCACAGTAATAAATAAATAAATGAAATTCTTATTGTAATCGATAAATAATCTAGCATATTTGATTTACAAAAAGTGAGTTTTAAACAGCGTGGTCCCTTGTGTAGAGAAATATATTAAAAAAAAACAAAAAGCGTCTAACATGGAACCCTTTTTACAGGCCAATATGCTTTAGTGTACCATATTACCTGCCATTAATTAAATAGTTTAAAATTTTATGTCGGTTAAATTGAGTCTTACACTCAATTGGCAATTACACTGGAAAAAGTGATTGAAGGTAATGGAATGTGGAGAATTTACGAAAGGATATTGCAGCTGTAAAAACGAGGAAATGGCGATTCTACAGGCCTCAAAAGTATTTCAAATTTCACACACCACACTGCTGCGCAACGCTAGATCCAAAAACCGGCAGCGGAACTGCTTTCAGCAAAACTGGGTAGGAAATCTGCTTTCAGGCAAGAAATCTAGAGCGAGCTCGTAATGCATTCTTTGAAGATGAGTCTTGGTTTTTGGTCTGTATTAAATGCTGGGAAGATAATACAGAGGTACAAACTCGGGCTTCCAGTTTGCAATGCGAAGTGATCTGGTATTACGACATATGCGTCCCACAGAAAGCTTCCATATTTCTTTGCTAATCCTGCATATTAAGCTTATAGTTGAGTAAAACCACGTCAAGTGATCCCCGAAAATTTCACTAAATTTTGGATTCCACAAACAATTATTTTATTATGAAGTGAATGTTATGCTTACATCGTCCCATTAATATTTTGCAAAAATTCGAATTATTGTTAAAGTTATTAACAATCAAAGTTTTGTGCACGATCAAATTAAAAAATTAATATCTCATAAACTAAAATAGATAATGCGATGAAACTTTCAGCGCTTATTGAAAAGTGTTTGCACTATTTTTCTCATTGAAAATAAATATTAAATTGTTATAAATAATTGATTTTGCAATAATTTATTTTAAGTAATTGCAATTTTCAATGCTTTCTTCACGCTGTAAAAAAATGAAACTTATGCGGAATTGTGATCAATTACTTTATTGCTTATTAAATAGGCTTTATGTAATGTAAATACATGCATTATTTTTTTAAATAAAGTTTAGTTTTGTTTAACCTTATATAGTTTAATGGTATAGTATATATTGGTATATATTAGTTAACGTTTTAAACGTGCATGCCAATTTCAGTATATCACTACCCTTATTTTCAGTCTTGTCTTTGTTTGATTGTCAATTTGAAAATTACACAAATCAATAGTATCCTGGAATGGACTGGAATTGAGGTTGCCCGAAATCCGAAATCGGGTTTCCAAACACTTAGGCAAAGTTGCCTATTACACTTAAGGCCTGAGAAGAAGGCAAGAAATAAGAGATAGAGAAAAAGATGAAAATGTATCCTCGACAAATCTTCCAGAATCTTTGATGTATCTTAGAAGCTTGTTGAGTGGTAGATAAGGAATTCTTTCCATTATCAATATATCTGATCCAAATATGTTTCATCTCAGCCTATCAAAAGCAGAATGCATTGTGTGTTGTAATCAACCCAACCAAAGCTCCTAACTCCCACATTCTCTGTCTAAGAAGGAATTTCGAATTATCCTACCCGATATTTTCAGGAGGCACTTGGTTGTTTTGAAGGCATGGTTCACCCGCGTCTTATTCATGACATCCGAGGTTTGATTCGTCCTGTAATTGGCCGCGGTCCAATAGAGTCTTACAAAGACCCGCAATTAGCGAATTCGTCAGCCAGTTTGTTGCCTTAAACACCGCAATATTCCCATACCGACATGAGTTCAAGCTCATTCCATTTTCCAACAGAGCTCAGCCTGAACTTACATAGTCTCTTAGACAATCTTTGAAGAGTTGTGAGTAGTCACCAAGGCCGTTAGTGCAGCTTTACTGAGACTGCAGACTCTGATTGGGTATTCATGCCAACTTTCGCCAATTATCCAATCCGACACGCTACGCCTAAGTATAGCAAATATCTTCGATTAGAAAACAGTTGTCATTGTTCTTAAGGCAGAAAACCATTTCAAATCGCCATACATGTGTCAACCAGCTCCAGCTCCATTTCTGTCATGGAGCCGTCAGTTTAAAAAGTTTTCAACGAGCTTCCCAAGAGAGTAGATAGATGTAAATGCATCTTAGAAAGTGCATAGAACAATGTGAAACCAATATAGCTATGCTATATTTGCTCTCGTTACGTTTATTAGACAACAGTTTCGTAATTGCATTGACCCATTTGTCAGTAGCAACTTTGCATTAACATGTTTTTCAAATTTACACCATTTCAATTTAAAATTTCATTTCAAACAAAAAAAACTGAGAATATTGGAAGAATGTCGGAGACTTGCTGCCTACGTAGGACTACCCTTGTTGGTCAGTCAGCTTAACTTCAAAAATCAAGAATTTAGGATGTAATATTAACAGGCCGCCTTAGCCGAGAATGTAGCGTGTGCGCGCTTCATTCGGTGTGTTCTCCGAGTTTATTTGAAAAAATGTAAAATCACGTAAAATTTTTAAGCCCCAAAATGGTTGTATGCCAATGTTAGACTTTTTTCGTACTAATCTATAGTTATATAATTAATTAATTTGTTGAAAAATATTTAAAAAAAAAACTTAAAAGGCTGTAATTTTTGAGATGCCATGAATGTGTTTGTTTCTTTCATTTGTATCTTTTTGTTGTTTAAAAATTCTGGTTTATTCAAAGCGGAAGGTAAAATCTGTTAATAACTAAATTAATATTACAGCTGTCCTACCAGTGCCAATTTTGAATATTTTTTTTTAAATCTTTATGTCTAAGCATGTATTTTACTAGGTAAAAAAATTTGGCTTGAAGATTAAGTGGTTTGGCTAAAATTCAAATAGAGAGGTTTCCCAGTGTCTCAAAGATCACATACATTCAAATAGTAGTTGCAATGAATATTATACAATAGCTATATATCTATGATAAAAAAAAATATTTTATCAGATTCCGAAGACATATTTATAATTCACAGTTGGCCAAAGCCTCTAGTAAAATTTCTTCCCAGTTACAATGGACTGCCCCATATGCAAATGAATATAGATCGTGCAATTAATGCATTGCTATGCTTTCAACATTAAATTGTTAGTTCATGTTAGCCTAATAATAAATCAGAAACGTATTGTGCCAAAATATAACAGAACTGATAATTTACTTCATTAAATAAAATTGAGCCATTGTGGTTTTTGATAAATTCTTGCTGCCATCGGCATACCACGCTAATAATATAAAAGTTAATAGCTTATCATTCTACGCTGTAATATCTCTCAGGATTTTTAAACTATTAAACGTAGTAAATAAAATAGAAAGCGTCTTTACCCTAAAGTGAAGACTTCAATAATAAAAAATCGATGCAGAGTGTTCCGGTTTCATATAAGTAGTGGCAAAAAATAGGCAACGTTGTCATAAAGAATTGAAATTTAGCACAGCGTACAGAGTTTAGGTCATAATTGCGCACATCACATACCCACCACCGTAGGCGGACTCACGCCCCAGTTTAAGGCGAAGCTAAAGATACTGTAAACCCAAAAGTACTGTCAGAAAATATATTGTCAACATCTGAAAGTAAAAATTTGTCTTTATTTGCGCAGCAAAGCAATCCTCAAACGCTGGTATAATATCATTTTGAAACCTTACGTTTACTGATTTTAATAAAAGCAAATGAGTCATCCATTTTTCAAAATTTTGATTTTTTTCCTATTTCTCTCTTTAATTTGCTTGTAAATTACCATTATTTGAGTAAATGACGTAGTTTTCGTTTGACTTCTATTATTTTCGAAATTGCTTTTACTGGAAATGCAAAGTGTATACGTAATTTAATACAATTTGGTGAGGGATATACCTATTTATTTGCTCTAAGCTGGGCGATAACATGCCCATTTCCAACATCTATGATTCCCTGTACTTCATTCTCAAATTCTGTCATGTCTTTCAAATTCGAGCAAATTACCTTGTGTATTTAATAAATATCGAAGTTTTTTTGATTTTTGTATTTGGCCGTTATGTGAGAAGTGAGCTCTAAAGAGGTTGGTGCCACGCCTCTTTCCACATTTCTTTCATTTCTTGTACAGGGTGGGCCAAAAGAAACCAAGGGGTGTAAGAGTTTAATAACTTTTTCGTTTATTATTATTTTTTTTTTTTTTTTTTCAGATTATATAATATACAAAAGTTAAATTTTTTTACACTAAGTATGAAAAATGATGTCTCTTAAATCACCACCGTTTTCAGCTTCGCACTGATGGGCTCTTTTTAGAGCATTTTCCATAACATCTTTCAAAACTTGTGGCTGTAGCGTTCAAGGATTGTCTCTGGCTTGTTCACATACACTCGCTCCTTCAAATAACCCCAAAGAAAATAGTCGGGTGCTGTCAAATCTGGCGATCGCGCTGGCCAAATAATTTCCGAATTTCTGGAAATTATTCGCCATGCAAAAATTTGATTTAAAAGTGCCATTGTGTCTCGGGCAGTATGGGCAGTGGCTCCGTCCTGCTGACACCACATACCAGGTCTGTTTTCAAGAGCAGGACCGATACCGCTCTCCATTTACGGTTACAGCACTTCCATCTTCATTCTCGAAGAAGTAAGGCCCAATGGCATTTTCAGATGTGATCCCACACCATACTGTACACCTGATGGGGTGCAATTGGCGTTGATGAATGGCTCTTGGATTTTGAGAACCCCAGAACCTACAGTTCTGCTTATTAACAAAGCCATTCAAATGAGAATGAGCTTCATCACTCATAATCAAATTTTTAATAAAGATAATTTCATTTCTGGCCAACTCTTGACATTTAACTGCAAAATTTAGACATTGCCGATGATCTGCAGGTTTTAATAAAATAAATAAAATTAAAAAAAAATAATAAACGAAAAAGTTATTAAACTCTTACACCCCTTGGTTTCTTTTGGCCCACCCTGTATTTACTTATGAAACCCCATTCTGCATATTAAATTTGAGCAAATTGCCTTAAATATCGGGGTTTCTTTGATTCTTGTAAATTACCGTTATATGAAAGGTGAGCGTGATTTTTGTGTAAATTTTTAAATTTTCGAAACTTTGCTTTACCGACTGAAAATTCAATGTGTATACCAAATTTTTTAGGATTTGTTAACATCGTTTCGCAGATCTATGTACCTATTTGCTCTAAAATGGGCGGTGTCACGCCCATGTCTTCCCTCCTTTAGCCCAATCCTGTATATCAAATTAAAGAAAATTATCTTTAATTGCTAATCAAATATAACATTTTTTATTTTCACACACACCGTGGGTGTTTAGACGAAATCGGCGTCTAATTGCAATACAAAGTTACCTTAGACCCAGGCAATATTTATTCAAGTTATGCCATGCACAGACAGACGGACAGACAGATAGTTATAATCAATTTCGGTATTAATTCTAAGGATTTTGGTATATATGTATATATATATATATATATGTATATACTCATTTGCTTTATGCTGTTACAAACATCCGTTAGGCATCAGTGCGTGTAATGCAAATCTTTGGTACAGGAATTAGAACAGTTTCAGAACAAATAACGTTTGAAGTAATGTTTCCTGGAAAAATGGTGCATCAACATTCTGCCATCTAAAAGCTTAAACTTTGTTTTTATTTAATCAAATAAGCATTTTTGTTTACTACAAATAATCCAAATACTGATCCAAAAAATTAGAAGCAACTCGGCAGTCAGCGTACAAACCTATGCAATCAGCGCCCGACTTTCCAGCTTGAAACGCTTCCATATAGACAACATCGATGTCTTCTTTTCCCGGACTTTGAAAAAGAATATTAAACATGTCATTATTTAAAAACTCTGTTACTTTACACTTTACCTTAAAACGATATCTACTATTTCCGAAAATATGCCCACATGTTCGTCCACCTGTGCGTTTTTGCATATGGAACGCAACAAACATTTATGCCCATTGCCATGCTGTCGTTCCATTAGTATTTCCAAAGCTGTATAGGCAAATTTTCGTGAATCATCTGCCTCATAGTTAGTCGCAGCCTTCATGTTTTTTAGGGCACGCGCAAATGTGTCCTCCCATTTGTCCCACGGATAGACAGGTGCGGATGGTAATGGGTAGTGACCTCCCTGAATGTTATTAATAGAGACTATAGAACGCCAATCGATTGGGTCATCTAGATTTATCGTAGCTATTGCACCGGCATCTATCTAAAATGCAAAAAAAACATTTTTATCAGACAAAAACATATTACGTATTAGGAACGACATAAGAAAGATTCAAAAGTAAGTATATACATACATAAATATCTATATTAGCGAAAAGTATTAATAATATTATTGCCAACTATCTATCACAGGCGGCTTCAAAATACTCAATTTTTTTTATTCAACAATCTACTATTCAAAAATATACAAAATTATAAGTTAAAATATCAATCCACTCTAAAGTTAAGCAACTAATTACGCGTCACGCATACAAATGTCCCTGGGCATACAAATTGCGGCTTGGATGTCTGCCAATGGGTTTGAGCTGATATATTCATTATATTTCGCGGAAGTTATTTGAAAATTTTGAAAAACATTCTCAAAGAAATCATGTATGTATGTTTGTGGTTTTTACTCAGCTACAATGAACTGTTCATTTGAAATATGTCCATTTAGTGACTAGAGAAACTTTTCTATTCGGTTTATCAGAATAAATTCGCCTAATACATCGTGCGCTTAAAACCATTATGCGAGGTTTACACTAGTAGGAAACTATCAAATTGGGTAGATTGAAAACCGTTTGGTTGGTATATGTAGCCAGATTAAGTATCATGTTGTTTTTCCAAGAACTAATACAGGGCAGGCAAAGAACGACTTTAAATTATGATTGTTTGTATGTTTCAGCTCATCAACACTTAAAAAATAGTGCTTCGGTTCAAAGGTTCTTATATTTTTACTGCAGTACCATTCAATTAAATGTTGAAGATTATTTATTCATTGAATAAGAACTAAAAATAAAGGGTGCCTACGCATACTCAAAATGAAGGTGATGCTTTAAGTGTGTTGTAGCTTTTTGATATAATTTTTATTGGATTACTTGTCAGTGGCAACGCTGCTCACCATTGTAGTAGCCTACAATTTAGGCACCCGGTCCAAACTTTAGATCGAGGGAAACAAACTTCGTTTTTATTTTATTTCTTAAGTCCTTAAAAATATAAGACAATAAAAACAAAAAAATTAAGAAAATTAAGAAAATTATTATTTTGTGGAATAGATAATAGATAATAGATAATAGATAATAGATAATAGATAATAGATAATAGATAATAGATAATAGATAATAGATAATAGATAATAGATGATAGATAATAGATAATAGATAATAGATAATAGATAATAGATAATAGATAATAGATAATAGATAATAGATAATAGATAATAGATAATAGATAATAGATAATAGATAATAGATAATAGATAATAGATAATAGATAATAGATAATAGATAATAGATAATAGATAATAGATAATAGATAATAGATAATAGATAATAGATAATAGATAATAGATAATAGATAATAGATAATAGATAATAGATAATAGATAATAGATAATAGATAATAGATAATAGATAATAGATAATAGATAATAGATAATAGATAATAGATAATAGATAATAGATAATGGATAATAGATAATAGAAAATAAGAGCAATAAAAGGGAAAATACAAAATGTAAAAAAAAATATTTCAAAAATATGCCAAATGTTGCCATTAATATGATATGAGTCGACTGCGAATTCGAATTCAGCTAATTCAAATTTCAATAAAAATTGCTTCCCAACACGCTTTTTTGGTGTTTTTTAATTTGACACATATGAAATACAGGAGAAAGTGTTTGATATTTATTTTATTTCATTTAAATGTGCTGTAATGTGTTATTTCCTACATGCAATTGGTATAGTTGTTCATTTGGTTTCACATTTGGCGTTTTTATATAAAATATAGCTATTGGGTTCAATGTTAAAAGTTTTTCAATTTTATACAGGTACATATTCCTGGGTGTGAAGAACAAGAATGTCGAAGAAAAATAGTCCAAATCGATCATTTTTCGCAAGGCTACGGGCATTTAAAAAAGGAACCTATTTTATTTAACGATAAACGGCTGAGGAAAGAAAATTTTAAAACCAGGGAGGATTTCTTGGTTGGTACTATAGCATGAAAAATTATGAACGGTTATCCAATGCCAAATGGTTGGTGTCCGATTTGGCGCAGAATGTCCTATATGTACTTTCTACTTTTTTTTATTTTTATAAATACAGATTACGTTATAACTCCTGCATTTAGACAGTTAAGCCCGAGAAATATTACCTGAGACGTATGCCTCCCAAGAAAATAATCGATATGGGTGTTCTATAAGGTATAAGGTCCTTTATTAGTGACCTCATATCGAAGCTATCAGAGAGCACCAGCGTGGAGCAAAAATATTTGGAAGGAATTTAAACAAATCAAAAAAATCACTTTTATTACATATTTAATATGGAATTTTTATCGAAATGCCAATTTCACTGTTATGATATAATATTTTTGTTATCATTTCACTAGCTATTGTTGCTATATATTTCCTTCCATTACCTTAACTAGTCCATTGCCAGTGAAAATCAGGCTACGCTTCTGCCGTTGTAATTTCATAAACTCTGTCAGATTTGCACCAAATTGTATAGGATTTAATTTGGCATAAGACAGTTGAAGTAAAACCAAGCCAACGAAATAAGTAACAAAATGCATTATATTTGAACCAAAAAATTTAATGAATTAATGACTTTTTCCGATCAAACTGAAATAAGAACTACATTTGCCACCGAACTGCGACGAATTGAGTTGCAATACCCACCAACAAACAGCGAAACGAAAGCTAAAAAAGTAATTATGACTAACTGAACAGCAGCCATACTTTTTTTTTCTTTCGAAATAATGAGAATACATGTAGACGTTGCGTATAAGTCAAGTGTATTAAAAATGTGTCTAGATAAATATTTTCGGATAATATTAGTCGGATTGGACAAATTGTCAACGAGATACATATGTATCTGTTAAGTAATGGACTTATCAAACACACTTATGTTTATGTGTATGTCTATATGTTGATATAATTATGACGGAAAATTATTATACAAATAGAAGAACGTTTTTTTTCCACGTCTTCATTTCGAAAACTTTGCTTTACTTCTTAGCGATATTGATGCCGTTACTTTACTGACGAACTTTGCCTTACATATCAATTTACGTATAAACTTAGCACAGTGTAGCGTTGTCATCTTATCTGCAGCACACCTACTATGTGCTTTTTACTGAAATTTGGTTTCAAAAAGATGTCAATTAGTTGATCAGTTGGTTTAAGTGGATTGTCACCCTGGAGACAAACAATTAGCAAATTAGTCCTTTTTAAATCCACAAAATTCGGGCAACCTAAGGCCATCCGGCGGCTTTAATGAATTTTAGTATGTTAGATATACAGAGAGAGGCGGCGGTAGTCTGAAATATTCTGCAGGAATGGTTTGCCGAGTCTTTTTAGCCTCATTTTAGCGAGAGCTGGGCACTCACACAGTAGGTGTTCTATCCAGTAACTAGCCAGTAACGAAATTTCAGAGCTTAAGCAAAATTTGCTCTCAGTAAGAGAAGCATGCAAGAAAGTACGAAAACGCAAACCCAGCAAGAAGTTCCAAGTTTTTTTTTTTTACAGCTGAATTTTGTTTGCTGCGTAGTTCAAACAATGCAGCCTTAAACTAAAGAAATAGCTCCACAATTCTTAATTTTCGTTTGAAAACAGACATATTCTGGGGCTCTTACCACAAATTTCATAAACTTGTTGAACGTTTTTCATCTTGTTTAATGAAAATAAGTGGTTAGCATTTTTAGCAATTGTTTTCTATTTGTGATCGACTGAATACTTTCAATCAATATTGTGACTTATTACAATTATACGAAAATTTGGATATTGTTGAAAAAAGTGAAAAATGGATACCAAAAAGTTCAACTGTATAGTCATGTTGTGACATATCAGAGCTGTCGAAATGGCACTGTTTTAATTTGAAATTTTCAATAAAAATATTTTCTTATTTTACCCCATCTCGTCGCACTGTACATCGCTGCGTATCTTGATGAGTTTCGATTAATCAGAGATGCTGTTAATTTTTAATGTAAATTCCATGGTCAATGTATATAGGTAAAACTGGAATAGGAAAGCGAAGATAAGAGTATCGAACGAACACGAAAAAGTTTTGTGCTGAGCCATCTATTACTTGGTTACACATAGATTGACATTCGGAATAGCTGTGAGCAAACATGACCTTTGACAGGCGAACTACACAAATGCATACAAATTTATTTATTTATCAACAATGCTGACAGTCAAAGGCCCTAGGACGAACAATTGACAAACTGGCAATAGATGCAAATGTAATGGCCACTCACTCAGGCAACACTGTGTATATATTTACATACATATGTACATATACTTATATATTGTATTTGTTTGTCATAGCCTAGGCCTGAAAATGAAAATCGCATAAATAAGTAAAGGGTACAGGCGAGGCAGTATTTAGTGCTGCCAAATGAATTGTCCTAAATACACAAAAGATTTCATTAAAGGTTGGTTGGCAAAATAAAAGAGTTAAGCAACTGAAGTCAGATGGCAAAAATTAGGAAAAGTAATGAGTGTATTGCTGGTGAGTTGCTCGTTAAAGAGTGCGATTAAGTTTAAACCAAACAAAATTTTACAATATAACAAAATAGTTTCCATCCGAAAGATACTAAATATAAATAAATATGTATGTACCCGTGTTTGCTGTTTTTGTTGTATGCATTTAATTTAAGCCTCGTCCAACTATGGCTAATTTTTAGTCTGAGGGCAAATCGATAATTACAAAGGGAGTATCAAGTTTCTTCTACTATTAGACACAGATGTATATATGTATGTATGTTCAGTTTTTTGAATATAAATTTTCACTTGTACAACGGAGATATAACTTTACGACTTTTCGCTAATCTTGAAGGTTAACAGAGACATACATATGTATCTATGTAAGTAAAATTTTATACTCTATATCAGAGTGGTGGCGTGATTTCGTGCCTCCCCTATTATGTCCTTTCTTTGAGACTTTTATACCCGAGCGGACTAGTAAGCCGGGTATTAAACTTTTCTCACCTAACGGTTGTTTGTAACCGCATAAAGCAACCGAGATAGATATAGACATATTTATAAGTATATAGGCAAATATGCTCAGAAAGGAAAGATATATCGATAAAATCTCGAGTAAATAGTGATTTATCGCCAACAAACTTGGTACACACATTGCCCTCGGTCCAAGGAAGGTTGGTATTGAAAACGGAAGAATCGGACAATAACTACGCCCTCAAAACGAAAATCAAAGGAATGCGATATCTCAGTAAATGTTTAAAATAATTTACTCACATTAAATGTGCAGGATACGATACGAGAAGGGAACATGTGGGTATAATTTTTTATTGTAAAAATTAGGAAATATGTATACCTCCGAAACTGTTTTACATTTTGAGCCCGCTTCTCCAATAACGGAAATATATATCTAAGAAAATGCGTACCCAAACTCTACCAAATTAGGTACAGGTAGGTGAAATTCAATTCAATAAGCAAAATCGTTCAAATAGGTCAAAATCCACGTCTACCTCTCATATAATGGTAATTTGCATAAATAAAACAGCGATATATTAGTAATTGCTGTAATTTAATAAGATGGAGTTGATGAGAGATAGACATGAGTTAAAAAAATTAACAAAAATAGGCATTGCTCCAAAAGAACTAATTTAACATTCTCAAGCACTTTTTGGAAATAAGCGCGGCGCCACCTACTTTAGAGCAAACTCTATCAAATTTGGCACACACATTGCATATCCACTCAATAAGCAAAATTGTTAAATTAAAAAGAAAAGTCGTATAAAAACCACCATCTCATATAATGGTAATTCCCCAATATTTCAGTATCTTATCTAGATTAGGTTTAAAAAGGGAATACCTGTGTTACAAATTTGGAAAATAGGTTCGTTTGCATTTGAACTTAGAATCTTCTCTGCTTTTTATTTTTATTTTAAATAAACTTGGCGAATATTTACGCACGATTTAAATAATACCATGGGCATTACTAGTCTTTTGCAATTGTGCAAACACAAAAATAAATAAAATTCTAAATATATTATTGGGGTTTGCTATACTTCGCTAAGCTTAAAAAGGTTTCTAACTTTTGTTTTTCGCTAATATGCAATGCGGTTAAAAATAAATTATCTTATCTGAATTAGTTAATTATTGCAAAATGCCAATTTATTTAAGAAATTTTTAAGGTAAAATTTATTAGAATTTGTGTGAATTGTTTTCTCTTCCAGGCAGTTTCCACGGCGTTTGATATCGCATTTTGATGATATGCCCAGACCGAACAACACAGCTAGACTTAACCGTCTCAATCGTCTTTCTGTTGGTTTTCTTTTGAAATCATGGGTTTATGTGAATAATTCACAGACTCTACGAGTAGGAGGTCTTGAGGAAAACCACTACCTTGAAAATGTCATAAAAATGCTTTTTTTAACAACTGTTTTTCCGAAAGTGTTTAAAGTTGATTTATATTGAAACGAATTTTTGCCATCCCTTGTCAAGTTTGGTTTGGAGACAAACCGGTTTTTGGTGTTTTGTGACATTGAAGATGCCCATTTTTGTCTCCAAGCCCAACTTCATGGGATGCATCACTCCCCATACAAAAAAAATTGCTACCATTTTTCCATCGGAATTATATAATCTATTATATTTTAGGCAGAGTCCGCAAATAACTGTTATGGATGCATATGACAACATGATCGTCTTTTAGAGATCTATTCATTCATATTTTTTTTTTAAATATTTTATATTTTGCATCAAATTTCAGAATTATTTCATAAGTTATATGTTTGCTCAGCAAATAACGCTTACTTATTGAATTTTTGTTTTTCTCATAATAACACTTATGAAATAAGTTTTATTTTTTGCTTAATAAATAAAAGTTACGTGGTGAGTTTTACTTTTCTTAATGTACATTAATATTTCCTTTTATGTATTTAAAGCATTTATCATATTTTAAAGTATTTTCTTTACGTTGCTCCAGTTTCTAGGTTTTAAACTAAAAGTTCCAAAACATACGTTATTTGTGAATGGAGTTTCCAGCGAAATCGCCAATAAAATCTATGCTTAGAAATATAAATAGATTTTTGTATGTGCTTATGTTTGAAATAGAAGTTGTACTACTATTGCCACACTGAATTATTGCTAATGACATTTGCTTAAGTATGTAAATATGTACACACATACATATTACAAATATAATACAAATAGTACATTGTAACAAAGTCAGGTAAACATAGGAATATGTGAATGCATTTAAAAGCAGAAGATATCCACTTTCCTTCTGAAAATCCATTCAGCCATATCAACTAAAGGGTAATCTAATATCTCGAGTTAAATCAGCATTAGTCAAATGCGTTCTATTTACCCTTTGTGGGGGAATTATGTACCAACTTCAACTCTTTTCCTGCTAGACAGCTACTGGTTAAGAAATTACCGCATAGTGCTACCATATGTTTCGGTTAAAGTTACTATTATTTTTTTAGAACAATGTGGAAATTTGAACATATTGTATTCTATGTTGTTCTTCGCCTATTGCGGCATAAAAGCAAGAGTATTGATAACGGTATAGAATTTGTTAGATCTAAGAGTAAAATTTAATAAATAACTGTTTGCTTAATTACCCAAATTTGTATGCTTCTAATTATTTATACATAGATATTGGTAGTTATATCCGGAGCTTTCTTTCGAAGGATAACTTATGGTCAACTTTTACAAAAAACTTTTCCATACACATTAACCACCAAAATTCGCTTTTATAACACATTTTCGTACCAGTTCTGTGTATGTACGAAATTGGTGTGTTTAACATTTTCAGTGTTGAATTTTCAATTTTCGTGTATCCAGTAACTTGCAGTATAATTTTTGATATACCAGTTTTATGAGTATTTTTACACTGTTCAACATAAATCCCAAGAAAGGTAAATCTATTGGAAAATTACAGGATTAAAATGTTGCACAAAAATGTTTCCCGTCGAATTTTACATAGAACTGCTAAACGCATTACATATATATCTAAAATGTAAGGATCACAAGGCCAACTAAAAAATTGTGCTTTCTAGATGCCAAAGCCATAAAGAAAACACTTGGTTTAATCGAAAAATTCAGATCTCAATACAGTTTGCGAAATATAAACACAGCATGTTGTAATCCGTTCGTAACTGTACACCAACCGTTGCCAACCAAAATATGGAAATTCGAAGTTCTGAATTAGGTGTTTTGTCAGATATAAATAAAAAAAAAATATTATTTCAAATGAAGAATGATATTTAAATCATGTTTATTGGAAATTTTTAGGGATTTTTTTAATAATTCAAGTATAATGAATTCTGCAGCTGTTACACATTGTTAAATGAGAAAAAATATGATTCATTCAAAAATTGCATGCATATGAAGAGGAGAGTGTTAAATAATGTTTCTTAACCATTTAGATTCATTAATCAAATGTAAGTTATTTGATTAATTTCAGTTATAATTAATGTTTAATGATTTAAATATTTAAATATTTCTATTAATTTTCGCCTCCTCAACGACGAAGTTTTAAGTGTTATGGTTAAGAGCTTGGGCTAAGTGAAAAAATATTGTAAATATGACTTAATAAAACGTTTTTTTTCATGACCAATTTAAGTTGCATATTTTTTAATTATTATTTCGTTTATACACATTACTTTATTATTATTTTTTGTATAACTCGTTCAGCTTCAACACCAATTGCTCTTCATACAAAATGTCCGTCAATTGACAGCTACGTGGGATATGAGCATACCGATTTACGTTTCGTAGCGCAATCGAACATGCGAAGGATTCTAGCATAGGGGCGATTTCCTTAAATGTAGATAATGCATTTATGATTAGCAACTCTGACCATAAATAGAAATCTTCCAAATGTATCGATCACCGTGACACTTAGCGGATAATTTTTTTTCTTATTTTACATTCTCAATGGGGTCTGTGCTTCCAGCTCGTCGGAAAGTTAGTTTTAAATCAGTTGCGAAATTTGACCCGAACAGAGAAGAACGGCAGCAAGCTGAGGAAAATAATTGAATAATAATAATATAAAATGCATTTTTCAAATGTGGTACTATTTTGTACGGAAGTAAATGTATTTACGGTGTTTTTATGTTAACATAGCTCTTCCCAAAAATATGAATATTTACGTAAATAAATTTTGCATTCGAAAAATATGGAGCTAATTTGTAAATTCCGAAAATGCATTCACTGTTTTGAAACTATGATTATAGAAAATGTGTTTAGTGAGAGATAACTAAATTATTACGTACATGAGCGGTCAGAGCAGTTTATGAGATTTTAAGATGAATCAAAACCCAAACAAATTCTCAGATTCCTTACCAAAAGTTATACTAAACGAAAAAAAGAAGTATATCTTCAGAATTCAGAATGTATCACAACTTAATCTATATAGATAAAAATGGCAACACCGGTCGTGATCTATGGAATCACAGCTATAATTCATATTGCTGTTGTTTCTCCGATATTTTTAAAATCAAAATAAAAAAATATCAATCCAATTCCCAAGGCGAATTTATATAAGGTGAGGGCAAGGCGAATTCATAACACACACACACACATTTTTCAATTCAAGAAGAATGGAATGGAATGGATTTTCAGGATGTCATGTGTAAAGGAAAATTACAAATATAAGTGAAGACGAAGACTTCAGCTCCTTTAATAACATCACCTTATATGAATTCGCTTTGGAAACTCCCGGGGAATTTTTTCCCTTGCCCCATTGCTTTAACAGAATAGGGATGTGTAGTTTTCTGGTAATTTTATTAATAAATTTTGGTTAAAAGTAAATTTAGAATGTGGCAACACTGTTGCTAATGTTAGACTTGGAGGGGCTTTCAGTTCTACAACTCCTGTTTTCATGATCATACATACACATATGTATGTACATATGCATGTGGATTATACACAGAAAAAAGCACATAAAATCAAAATGTAGACGGCATATGAATAGTCTACTTTTTGACTTATTTATTTAAGCATTTATTTGTAATTTTATATATCTATGTACCTAGGTAAATACATACAAAAGTATTTGCTTTATCCATCGTCACTTGGTAGGGCTTCATGATATTCTTTATTTTTCATTACATACTACTTCGTTCTTCACAGTTTACTGCTAGTATGTAGATGTTTATTTGTTTTGGCGATTTTACTTAAACGACTAGGCGAACTTTGCATAAGCAATTGCGTAAATGTTAAATGCTCAAACGTCAGCACTTAACTCTTTTACTACATTTGCTTGCAAAGTTTAAAGCTTCAAATTGTTTAAGGCTTTGGGTTAAATACATATATTCTAATATGAAATATTTGCATATTTGCTCGTGCGCATGAACTTATGCACTCACATACGCTACTAGGCATGGTGCACATTAGAGTGATACGATACGAAAGTGACATCGTTCTGCTGAGAACTTGGGAATCGACTGGAAGCGATGAAAACAGTGCACTTTTGAACGACGGCGACACGGCACTAATCTGGGGAAAGAAATCATTGTTTTTCGTATGACATAGATTTATTTATTAAATCTCTTGAAGTCTCAAAACTTTCGATGAGCTCAAATCGTTGATCGAGCAAGTGTGAATATCAGAAGCCATACAGGAGCAATTCTTTACGACTTTATGTATGGCGAGAAGAATAGAAGTAGTTAGTAAAGTTAAAAAAAAAAAACTTTGAATCATTATCATTAGGCTTGGCATCCAATTAAATACTAATGAACTGTTATTTAGCTATATTTTTTGCAAAGTGCAATACCTCGTATATCATGCAAGCCAAATTTTATTGAAGGAAGAAACCTCCGATTTTTAGCAAAACTGTTGGATACTTTTTTTACTGAACTAAGAATTTATTAGATTTATGTTTATGTTCTCAAATATATAAACAATAGTTCAACAAAAAAGTCGTACAAGCTGCATAAAACAGATTTTTAAAATATAGTCTATTTATGCTCATATTTGATTTATATCTCTATTGACAGTACAAAGATATCTAGATTGGTTTATTTATTTGTTATTAACTTAAAATGTTAAATTAGTTTTAAAAGTTATTCAAACAAGTTTTACGTATTTATATTCATCATAAGGTAAATTATCGTAAAAGCTTTGGCAATCAGGTATTAAAATTTATTCATTCAAAGTTCTTTAAATGAGTAAAATTCTCAAATAGAAACCGATATCGTAAAAATAGTAAATGTTTAATACTCATATTTATCTTAAAATTTGAATTCTTATTTCAGACATACTCCCTCTGCTGCTAGAACTTATTGAGTAGGCGACAAGAAAAGTATTTATAATTGTAAACCCAGTATGTTATAGAAAAAGGCTCGCGTTTATACTTTTCTAAAACTCAATTGGGTGATTCACAAGGTGTCATAATGTGTCACAAATCATAAAGTCAAAAAAAAATTAGATCTCAAAAGCTTTTTTTTTGAATTTCATTGAAACAAATAATTTAAAGCAAGCAATTTTGTACTTTTTAAATTTTACGACTTTGTGACTTATGACACATTATAACATCTTGTGAATCACCCAAATATTTTTTTGTTGCCATACATCTCATTTCGATTTATCGAAATACCAAATGTGTTTAGTTAATTTATATAATTCCTCTTGATGAATAATTTACTACACGGAGAAATGCCCATTCCAGGAGGATGTGGTGGGTGGACTGACATCATATTTCTTCTATTGCGGTCAGGGAGGCATTAAGAAGGCATACATTTTGGGTACTTATTTTATTACTAGCCTAATAAATAAGTTGAGCATTTTAGCGATATATTAGATCTAATAAAAAGAAGTCCATTATTTTTGCATTTATTCGACAACGTCTTGCTATTTTGTAGGTAATTCCATAATGCCACTCTCATAGAAACCCTCATCCCCATTGGCAAAAAAAAAAAAACTGGGGCAGCTTCTCTTCATACGAATTTTATTCCCCATAGACAGGAACAGGTGGCACTTGGTGCCAGGTCCGGACAATAAGGTGGATGCATAAAAACCTCCCAACCAGGCTCGCGGAGCTTTAGGCGAGTCACTATCGATGTGTGTGGCCTGACATTGGCATAAAGGAACACAACTCTTCTCCTATTGACCAAAGCTGGCTGGCATTCAGCCTTATTTGAATGACTCCAAGCAATTTTTTTACCAGTGTTGTTTTTCTACAATTATTCTATTATAATGAAATACGTAAAACTTTAGAATAGATTATGATCTTTTTTAAATTTCAACCGAAGACCGCCAACGAAAAATGGTGTACATCAAAACTACGTTTTTCCTCGACTTGTAAGGCTTCTCTGGTAGCACATAAAATTCCTAGAAGGGAGAGTAAAATAGCATTTGAAATCTTTTTATGTTCTCTTTACCTAAATAGTAATTATCCAACGCCCCCTTTTCCTCGATCCACCCAAAAAAATTACTTCAAAATTCTAAACATAGATATATGTACATAAATATGTATGTGTACTTTTTTTTCGTCGTAGTTTGAAAAGTTGTGTAGGATAAAAAACACGCGTGCACCTACATATGTATGCATGCATGTAAGTGCGCGAGCCAGGAGTAAATTTTTTTTTGCCGATGGCATAGAGTAATACATTTTATGAATGTATGTAAGTAAATAAAAATCTTCGTTTCTGCTCATTCAGTACTAGTTCAGGATCGCACAAGTCCCAAAACCAGTTCCAAACTACTCTCGAAGGAATAACACACCAGTCCTGAACTAGTTACAAATCAATACCGACGTAATTTGAAATTAGTCCCAATAATAATAGAAAACAAGATTGCGCCTACCACACTGAGAGCAACTAATAGTGGCCTAAAAAGAAGAGGCAGGTAAACAATAGAACGATTGAAAGTTTTATTAGCATTGTTGCTATTACATAAAATGTTTTAAAATGTCAGCGAATGGGTGCATGCTGTAAATTGTAATCTATCATTCTGACACTAGTCCCATATTATTACAAAACCAATCCCAAACTTCTTTCCAACTGGTCCTGAAGTTGTTTAAACCAGTCCCGAACTAGCTCCAAAGCTGACCTGAATTAGCCGTCAAAGTCATAATACCAACTAGTACCGGAATGGTCCTGAACTAGACCCGAAGTGGTGCCGAACTAGTTGAGTTGAACTGATCCTGAAATAGTCTTGAAATGGTCGTAAACTAGTGCCGAAATGGTTCCAACCCATGATTCAATTATTGAAGGTTTGATCAGTAAACAGTTTTCTCGCTCCCTCGTGACAAAATCGTCTACCTTAGCAAGGCAACCTCAAATTTACGTGCAATTTGGAGTAAAATCAACATTCGTAGATCAAATGTTTCTACATATGTTAAAAGATTCAAATTGCATCTAAGAAGCTCTCCATGAGACGCTTTGCTTGGGTAACATGAAAACAGCTTTTGGTAAAAGAGTGTCAAAAATTGTATGTAACTAGTGAGCAAACGTTTAATAATTGAATCATGGTTCCAACCGTCGTATGTACATAAAAAACATTGCGCCTAGTCCATGCACGTTTGCAAAGTACTTCATAAAAGCCATAGAGTACTCCAAAACTAACCAAAATGTTTAAAATAAATGTGGTCCATTTAAAATTGCGTTATCCTAGGGCAAGGTCATAGACTCCAGCTCTGCATTACATAATTATTTACTTAAAACCAAGGCATATTCAACACTGCACTCACTCTCTTTACTTATGTAAGTACACAGTTTAGATAAAAACTAAGTGTAAAATAAACACAAGTTTATCACAGTCAATTTTTACTGCTATAAACTCATTTTTATTACTTTTTTAAAATATTCCCTTAACAGTAAGATGGGTTTTTGGCATGAGTTGGTCCACTACTGCATTACATAGAAGCATAATTGTAGTCAATAGAATGGACCACTTGGTTCAACGATTTTCGCAGGGTTATGGACAGCGATATTTGTGTTTATTTTATCTCACGCAAGCTTTGTGACGCGACGTAAAAAATCGCCCTCATACCGCTGAAGAAGTTTCTCGGCAAAAAACTAATAATTTCCCTTTCGACCGGAATCAAAATTATAATAAGATCCGTAGGGCCAACTTCCGATAACCATTTTAAACACCGTTTAAGTTAATTATGGTTCTTGTTTAAGCGCGGTATAGTTTTCGTATAATTCGTCAATTAGTTGACGCCACCGTGCTGATTTCTTGAGGTTGGCTACTTTTGCAATATGCTCTTTCTTCATATACTTAAATCCAATAAACAACAAGCGACAGCCAATCAACAACAGGTTTGATTCTAGGTTTTAAAAAAACGTAAATTAATTTCACGATAGTACTACAATTTTAAGACTTTGGTAGGGGTTTTGGGCGTACGTACACCCCGAAGACCAAACATCGTCTCGGATCATTATCTTATCGCCGCCACGATGCGCATACGCCGCGGTGGAGCAAAAAACGTGCGTCTAAATACTCGGAGAAAATTCGACGTCGAAAAGCTGCAGTTGCAACAGAGGGCTACAACTTCACGACTCTCACACCTGTTCACTAAGAGCACTTCTCAGCAAACCGAAATTCGCGAGCATTAGGGCACTTTTCTCGTTCTCTACGTCGCGCCTCCGCAAAAAAGAAAGACACTGCAACTAGAAACTATTAAATGTTGTCTCTGTTTGTTTTTAGTCGTTTTGCACACCATGGCGGGCACAAATTGTAAAAAAAAATTTCAAAATGTTTAGAATGAAAAGCGAAATCGATCAAATCATGTATCTCCTTCCGTCCGTGCATCGGATAAGTCGAATAAATATCAATATTGCATACATATCTACATACTATATCACCGTACCCGCATTGCTCTCGACGCCAAGATATCTTGGCATTGAAAATGGGCGAAATCGGATAATAACTACGTCTACAAGGGCGCGATATTCCAGTAACCCGAATATACAATTTGATTAAATTTGATATACATACATACATATGTACATAATTGCGCTATAGAAAGTAATACGGGCGCATGCGTAAAAAATACGAAAATCGCTGGGAATAAGGTTATGTGAAACACTTGTAGCAATCAAAATTTTTATAGATAAAGTACATTATTTAATAATAACACTACTCGACAAATTTCGATCAACTTTAGTCTCCAAGAATAAAATAGTCCTTTCCTAAAGTGAAATTTTCTCCTGATTCCGAATATGACTTCCATTTTCTTGTGGCAGATCTAGTTTCCGAGATATCGGCGAAAATATGAAAATTCCCATTTTTGCAGAACACTACTTCATATAGGTACGGCAAAAATTTGCATTTTTCATTTTTTCGTTTTTAACTGTTGAATTATGCATTATACTAATTCCCATAAAAATTTCTTGCCTTCTTCGCCCTCAAGTATCTTCAGTAGTTTGGCCACTATGCCAAAAAACGTTCAAAAAATGTTGAAAAAAAAAACGAAATTTTTTACACAATTTCAGATTTAACCACTTTAAAATCGGAAAAATTCTATTGACGAAAAAAAGTTAGCCCTCCTATGTTGTAGGTAATTTAACTACGAAAATTTTAAGCATACCAGCACAACAATCGGACGTGCCATTGAAACTATAGCCCCGTTAACTTGCAAGCGTCTATCCTACAATTTTAGTATTACTCTGATAAAATTGGCGAGACATTTCATTTGGTCACTCTACCTTAGGGTCTAATAAATTTAAAAAGACATCAAGTATTTAATTGTCACTACTGTTTGTTGTAAATTTTGTTTTGCAAATTGTAGTGCAAATTTATACATACTATATCGGTAGATGTGTTTACGAAATGGCTTGTTGCAAAAGAGATTTTAAATGTAAAAATAATCCGGATGATTTTTGCTTTATTTGCGGACATTATATTTTCGGAAACTCAGCTCGGAAAATAACTAATTCTGTCAGAGATGCATACTTTCATTATTTCGGTTTCCGTGTAAAAAATCTCGATAAATCTTGGACACCTAATTTTATTTGCGCCTCCTGTAGATTAACTTTAATGAGATGGGTATCGGGTAAAGGTCATAACATGAAGTTTGGTGTTCCAATGATGTGGACTGAACCCTTTAACCACGACCAGTGCTATTTTTGCGTGATAGACCTTAAAGGTAAAACGAGAAAAAAGAGGAAATTAATAAGTTATCCAAATGTGGCATCAGCTAAAAAACCAAAACTACATGACCATACCTTACCCATACCTAGACCGCCTATAAGTTTTGAAGCCTCAAGCGAAAGTGACTCCGAAGCAGTACAGTTTAAAATAAATAGTATATGAAATACATCCTAGGTTGTAGCTATAGTTCTCGGACTTCAAGGAGGTTTCACTAAATATTGCTGTTTTCTCTGTCTTTGGGACAGCCGTGCTAGAGAAACCCATTATATTCAGGAAAACTGGCCACCAAGAGCTGAGTACGAACCAGGTGCCTTGAATATCGCAAACCCGCCTTTAGTAAATCCCGAACGAGTTATTTTGCCAGCACTTCACATCAAATTAGGATTAATGAAAAATTTTGTAAAGGCTTTAAATAAGGACGCGCCATCCTTCCAGTACCTAACGAAATTTTTCCCTAAAATAACTCAAGCCAAATTAAAAGAAGGTATATTTGTTGGTCCGCAAATTAGAAAGTTGCTGAAAGACGAAAATTTTGCGAATCATTTATCATCAGTAGAAGCAGCGGCTTGGGACAGCTTTAAGCAAGTCGTTAGTGGGTTTCTTGGCAACAACAAAGATCCCAACTATAGAGAGATGGTCAAAGCCTTGTTGAAAAACTACAGTGCTATGAAATGCAACATGTCCCTCAAAATGCATTTTTTGCATTCACATTTGGATAATTTTCCCGCAAACCTAGGTGCTGAAAGTGATGAACTGGGTGAAAGGTTTCACCAAGACCTCATGATTTTTGAAAAGCGTTACCAAGGTTTTTGGAATGAAGAAATGATGGGAGATTATTGCTGGACAATAATACGGGAGACAAACCCAGAAAATTATAAACGGGTAGTTAGAAGTACCCACGTCCCTCACTATTGACCACCACGGTAAAATCGCTCAATTTGACTTTTTTAGATGTAGATATGTATGTATTTAATGTTGTTGTCGTTGTTGTTTTTTACTGAATTGCTGATTTATACTCATATTACTCAATTGAATACAGTTTAACGTGCAAACATATGTCTATAATGAAACGTTATAAAAAAATAAAAACCTAGTTTGAATAAAAATTTTCTCTATAAAAAAATTGTAGGATAGACGCTTGCAAGTTAACGGGGCTATAGTTTCAATGGCACGTCCGATTGTTGTGCTGGTATGCTTAAAATTTTCGTAGTTAAATTACCTACAACATCGGAGGGCTAACTTTTTTTCGTCAATAGAATTTTTCCGATTTTAAAGTGGTTAAATCTGAAATTGTGTAAAAAATTTCGTTTTTTTTTTAACATTTTTTGAACGTTTTTTGGCATAGTGGCCAAACTACTGAAGATACTTGAGGGAGGTGAAGGCAAGACATTTTTATGGGAATTAGTATAATGCATAATTCAACAGTTTAAAACGAAAAAATGAAAAATACAAATTTTTGCCGTACCTATATGAAGTAGTGTTCTGCAAAAATGGGAATTTTCATATTTTCGCCGATATCTCGGAAACTAGATCTGCCACAAGAAAATGAAAGTCATATTCGGAATCAGGAGAAAATTTCACTTTAGGAAAGGCCTATTTTATTCTTGGAGATTTTTTTTGTCGAGTAGTGTAATCATTGTTGCGGCCGCTGTAACCGAGTGTGTACCGTGTGCGCGCTTTATTCGGTGGGTCCCGGGTTCGAATCCTGGCCGGGGCAAGTAACATCAATAACAATATAGAAAAGTTGTTTCTAATAGCGGTCGCCCCTCGTCAGGCAATGGCAAACCTCCGAGTGTATTTCTGATATGAAAAAAACTTCTCACAAAAAACATTCGCCGTTCGGAGTCGGCGTAAAACGGTAGGCCCCTCAATTTGTGTTACAACATCAAGACGCACACCACAAATTGTGGGAGAGTTCGGCCAAATGTTTTCACTGAGATAATACTTTTTTCGGAGTTAGTCTTTTTAACAGCTGTTACTTGATTTATACTAAGTTTGGATTGCCATTTCATAATCAACAGACTTACTCTGGGACAAAGTTTGCAAATCATGCATATTTATTAGCAAAATAAAATCGAGACGGCCATCATATTACAGTCAATGTGAAACGCTATAGAGCCATGATTAATAACTTGTTCGTGCCTGAATTGGAGGATGTTGATGTAGACGACCTTTGGTTCCAAAAAAAAACGGCGCTACATGCCATACAGTGAGCGCATTACCTCGCGTCGTGTGCCTGTGGCGTGGCCTATAAGATCGTGCGATTTAACACCGCTGGACTATTTTTTTGTGGCTTGTCTACGCAGATAAGCCCGAGACGCTTGACGCCTTGGAAGAGAATATTCCGTGGGTTATTGCTGACATACGGACCTAATTACAGCAAACATTTTTCGAAAATTTGGCGTCTCGGCTGGAATTTATTCGACCAAGCCGCGGCGATTACTTACCCGAAATCATTTTCAAAACATAATGGCAACCCCTTATCTTTATAATACAGCTAAATTCTTGGTCATAACATAAAATTATATGCGTTGTTTTTCTTCTTGAAAACCACATGTCTAAAAAAACACCCTTTATATCAGTAAGAGGCCCAGAATCAATATGTTTGCAAGGATATTCCTGCATCTTCAGCTGGAGTGGCTGCAATTGGCCTTTTGAGACGTAAATAATAGACTGTAGAGACATTTCTTTATTTTAAGTTTGCAGTTTTTGAACACCACGTCAACTAAAAATCAGCTGTAAGAAAAACTAGCAACTAGCTTTTTGATGGTTTTCGTAATTTCTTGTACAGTTCTCTCACCGCTTCGGATATTCTCAGGGCTGATGAATTTGCTGTGTATAAATATGTATAAATCTCATGAACAAAATCCAAAAGAGGGATAAGGCAAATAAATATGTGAATTTATTACATTTTTATTTTCAAGTAAACGTACGCCATATATTAAATTCTCTTTGGGTTATACCATAAAGCAATGACAATAAGGTGATGTCAGTAGCGACGTGTTTGTGGTAATTTTGACAAGATTATCATGCTTATTTCAGGGTGTTGCCAACTCAGCTTCTTTTCCTATTATTCGACCTAAAAAGCTACACTCTCCAATGGTTTGTATTTTGTTTTTTAGTAAGATGCGTTAAAGTTTACAAACTTTTTTTTAATATATCGCTCAAATACACATTATTTAGTAGACTGCTGCTAAAATTAAGTACGAAAAAGATTAATAAGTGTACATGTAACGGGTTTTGCAATAGGGACGCTACAAAAGTAGACCGATAGTGACAGCAAACGACGCCATATTTTTTCCCGCTCTTTTGACATTTCTCTTCAGTAAGGTTTGCCATTTCATCAGGGAAAGATATACGATCCAACAACGAGTCGAAATTATTAAAATTTACTACCGAAATTCGGAGTCAATAGCCTCAACTTTAAAAGCGCTACGTCCAATTTATGGTCGTCGTCATTTCTGGCTGAATGGCTTCGTCAATAAGCAAAATATGCGTTATGGGACAGGCAGCAATCCACACATACTCTATGAGCCAACATTGCATCCCGAAAAAATTACGGGTTGGTGCGGTTTATGGGCCGGCGCCGTCATTGGGCCGTACTTCTTCCGTGATGATCAAGACCGACACGTTACTGTGAATGGGTATCGCTACAGCTCAATGATAACCGAATATTTTTGGCCCGAATTGGATGATATGGACTTGGACAATATGTGGTTCCAATAGGACGGCGCCACAAGCCATACAGCGAATGTCACAATAGATTTATTGAAAACCAAGTTTGGTGAACGTGTTATCTCACGAAATTGCTCAGTCAATTGGCCGCCTCGGTCGGGCGATTTGACGCCGTTAGACTATTTCCTGTGAGGCTACGTCAAGTCTTTGGTCTATGCCAACAAACCAGCGACGATTGATGAACTTTGTTCGAAATTGCAGCAGTATCGGCCGATTTATGCTTGAAAACCGTCGAAAATTGCAAAAGAAATCGAGTTCCATACATAATGACATCGAATGTACTTTCACAGGATTAAAGAATTTAATTCATATCCCAAACCGTTTTTGTTTTATTTAAAAAAAAACTTTTGTAGCTTTCCTATTGAAAACCCCTGTTTAAGAAAGTGCAAACATGTCTTTACACTTTTGAACATCATTTCGGTAAGTATTCGAAAATTTCAGTGTTGTAGGTTGAAAGTAACAGATGGCGCTAAGGCGTGAAGTATTCTCTACAAAAAATGTCTGACCATGTCAAAAATAAGTTCTCGATTTTACATACACACAATCCCCCAAACCATGAGAAAAGCTAATTCTTATTGTTCTTCTGCACGTACATATTCATCAAAGAAAATTTGAATCTAATGTTAGCTCTAAAGCACTACTGACAAAGAGTGGGTGTATTGCAGGAAAATAAAGAGTTGTGTGAATTCGTTTCCATAAATGCAAAAAACCGAAGAAGAGAAGTAGTTATTTGGTACCCGATATCGATACAAAACCAACCCCCAAACTGACTAATTGAACAGTTTGAGTTAATTTTCCGGCTAATATAACCACTAGTTATCGGTTGGACTTATTACAGGGAAATGTATGTAAAATCGATAACTTATTTTCGATAAGGTCACACATTTTTTGTAGAGAATACTTCACGCCTTAGCGCCATCTGTTACTTTAAGCCTACAACACCGAAGTTTTCAAATACTTATCGAAGTGATGGTCCACAAATGTAAAGTCATGTTTGCACTTTGTTTGCGGCTAATAACTATTTTGCAGATTTTTATATTAAACCTCTGCCTATAAATCCATATATTTACACCTTACAACAATTAAAACACGGTTTTCACGGAAATATTGAAAGGAACTCATTTTTCTCTCTCCCGTACCTTTGTTTACTGAAAGCGAAATATGTCACTTCGCTGGACGATAATTTTCAATCGAGATACAAGGGTTATTCGTCTCACCGTATAACGACCATCAAAATCGTATATACATATAAAAGTTTGTATGAAAAACCGGTTTGTTTTTGATGTTTTTACGTTTATCAGCAGTTTCTCACTTTTGATGAACACCGCTAGAGACCTCTTAGTTCAGAAGATTTCTTTTGGATTCGTATCGTTCGTGTATCTTTTCGTCCATGGCAGAAAAACCGGCCGTAAGTTATTCTCGTGTCCACCTCATAGGTGGCGCGCATGCATAGTGGCATTGTCTTTCATTTCCTCATTTTCATCTACTATATATCGATAAACGCCGGAGCAGCTAAGGGCAGCACTGCTTGGTTCTTTCTACTTCGCCAAATTTTTCTGACGCCATTGTGTTGAAAGTTTTTAGCTCGTGGAAAAAAGTGAGAAAATAATTAAAAAGTGCAATCAGTTGCAGTAAAATTGTGTGCGAAGTAAAAGAGTCGTGAAGTTGATTAAATTTTACCAAAAATAAAACTATAGTGTAAGTATTATGCAAGATATACTATAAAGTTTTGTTAGCGCCTCGTGCCATTGATTTTTCGCTTTAGGAAGCCGGTTCAAAGTATTCAGTAGGGGTTAACGGGTGCAGCTTATCTATCTATGAAACTGTACTTATATACATATGTACATATGTACATAAATTAGAATTGTGTATACATAAATTTTCGTGCTGAAATTAAAAATTCGATTTTAGTTTTTTTTAAGATGCGAGGCGGACGTGGTGGATACGTTTCACGAGGCTCCTCTAGCCGTGGCGGTAACAATTATCGTAATAATAATTATGGACGCATGCAAAATTCGGGCGGCAGATCTGGTGGTCGCGATGGCTACAATAATAGCTACAATAGCAGTGGTGGTAACTCTCGGTATAACAATTATTCTGGTGCGAGTGGCAGTGGGGGTCATTATGACCGTTCCAGGGATCGTTTCAATAATAGCTCTGCTGGTGGAAGTCGTCATGATTCAGGTCATAAGAGGAATTATCGTGTAAGTGTTCGGCATATACATAGTATACCTATGTATGTATGTACAGGATGTTCATATTTTTTGGTAGTTTTTTTTTTATTAAAAATATAGTTCGTATTAAAACAAAACACATTTTGAACTTTAACCGTGGCGTGCAGTTTTATAGTTCATTAAATTTCCGTTTTATAAGCCCAAAGTATCAAAAGGCCATTTTCTTTCATATACAAATATTTCAAGCATGATTTATACGGAAGAAATGTGCACTACGTCTGGTTTATTTTTTTTTTTAAACGTTAATTCTTATAAACTCCAAACTTACTATTTGTATTGGAAAAAATCGTTGTAAGATATCCACTGTACATACATATTATTAAAGTATTAAAAAAAAAGTTCACATAAAATCGGAATAAAGTGGACCATTTTGAGTGTTCTATTTATATGCCATTTTTACATATACTAATAAAAATCACAATTTGTAGGATACTTCCCGCGATCGAAACGACGATAGGAAGCGCTCCCGGCAAGATGTAAGTAAAAAGTTAATCAATTCAGGAGTTGTATAAAATAAAATGCTTTAAAACAGGGAGTTAAAAATATTCCCTAGTAGTAGTTTAATTATTTCTATTAACAATCATTTTTTATGTATATTTACGCACGAATAGAAAAGTATTTAGAAAGGTCGAATTTTGAATGGCGTGAAACCAAAAAGTAAAAGCCATTTGCAACAATCGATTGAGAAAATTTTATAACTTTGCCACCAAAGCGAACAGAGTACAAATACAGAGAGAAACTCTGCAAGTGCTGTGTGGCAGAGTTGACACGACCAATCATACCGAGTCCAACTGATAAGGCTCTTGGTCGTACATATTGATTTTAGAGCAGACGACGCCAATTTTTACGTCGAATCTATGAATTTTATTGAGTTCGAGAAATACGCCGGCAGTTGAAATACGATCATATCGAGAGTTAAATAATAAAAGTATAATATAAATTTATTTTGACCTATGAACAACTGTAGAGGTAAACAAATGCCTCCTCCGATGCCTTTTGCTGTCCAAAAGCATTCATATATGTATGTTACAAAATTAATAGAACCAAAATACATTCTGAAGGTGATAGCGACGATTTCCATAACGATTATGTGTATATTATTATCTCGATGAGCTTTTTAGGAGATATGCCAATGCCGCATTGATACCTCCTCTTTTTACCCAATTCCTAAACAATATATAAAATTTACAGAATTCATGTTCAAACTACACAAAAATCTAAATATGTACTAAATTGACTGAATCTAAGTACTCAAAAAACTCGTGTATAGTTAATTCTCTAAGAATACATAAAACAAAAACAATCCTCATCATCGTCAACAGGACTATCGACGCACCTCATCAACCGGACGTGGTAATCGGACGCCACCGCCCCCTCCACCACCAATGGTCTCATCAGCATCTACATCGAACTATCGTAGCACTGGTGGTGCCAATACATCGAGCAATTCGTATCGCGGTACGAATTCACGCAACGATCGTGATGACTCCAATGTAAACACCAGCCGTCATCGTTCTCCATTGGGTATACAAAAGCGTCCCATACGCTCCGGTTACATTTCCAGAGCTCGTGGTAATATCTCGTCATATCGAGGTGGCATTCGCAGTACTATGCTAAGGGGCGGTGCGCGCATCATACGCAACAACCGGAATGAATCAAACGATTTGCGCATTATGCGCCGAAAGCTGTTGTATGCACAACAAAAAGATCGTGCGCGTGTATTAAAAATACAGCGCCTAACAAGGTAATTAGAGTACAAAACAAACAAACAAACAAAAAAAAAACGACAAAACTGCATAGTAATCGCATTTGAGTTGACTTAAGTTAATTGAGTTAAGTTGTATGAAAATGTCTTAAGGCTGAGTAAGAGGACTTCAAATAATTTATTGAACCAACTGTGGAAATCTAAGAAACACAAAAAATATGAAGACGAAATAAGCAGAATAATGTGCCGACCGTATGTGTTGTGGGTTTGGTTGTCAGCTTATTTCCCATTCAGAATTTATACTTTTCAAACAAACACATCAAATAATTTGATATGCATGCATACCTACGTTTTCAACGCATAAAGGAATTCCTCATATTGCCACACACGTGGTTGTTTTAGTTCAGAGAAGAAAAAATTAATTTGAAATATTCGTTATTACTGGCTGGGGTTTCTTTGTGTATTTCTAACCTAAAAAGATGAAATCATTATACTTTTACTCATTTTTATGAATATCCAAAGCGGCAATGATGTGCAATAGCTTAAAAATCGATAAATCGAGTGAAGTCGTTTGTGTTCGATGCATTCATACAACCTATGCAATGGCCAAATTCCATAATAGCAGCAGATTGACTTTTTCCACTCGAAGCATTTTTAATGAAAAAATACAAAAAAAAATTAAAAATAAAACAAACTCTTAGCATCAGCAAGTGCAAATTAATTTTGTTCATCAATTAATATACCCATTTTGCGTTTGCGCTATACACAAAAACTAGCTCGTTACGTCGTCGTAGGATAGTTCGTGATTCGAAGAGTCCACGCAATTCTCGCTCCAAGAAGGACGATTCATCCGATGAGGAAGAGGAGGAGGAGGAGGATGAGGATGAGGATAATGACAAAGACAATGACACCGATAAGGATGATAGCAAGAGTGATTCCGAAACTAAAAAGAAATCAAAACACAACAGCAGTAAGCGGGCCAAGTCTTCAGAAAAGGGTGAGGATGCTGATAAAGCTGGCGATGATGATGGTGATGACGATGATGAAGATAATGAGGGTGACGATATCAAAGAGGAATCAAAGTCGGCAAAGAAGAGTAAAAAGGGTGAGGATTCATCAGCGGAAACTGATGATCATAAGGATGATGATGATGATGAAGAAGAAGGTGGCGACGGTGAAGGTGAAGTTGAAGGTACAACAGGTGAAGCGAGTGCTGATAAGAAGGATGATGGTGAAAAGGAAGTAAAGAAAGAAGGTAAGAAAAAAGAAAAGAAGGATGGTGAAGATCGCAAAAAGGAAAAGTCCAAGAAGAGTTCATCGTCTTCAAAGAAGGAAAAGGATACGTCTAAAGAAAGCAAAGACAAACGCAAGAAAGACGACCATAGCGATGATGAATCTGAAAAGAAAGATAAGAAGTCGCATAGTTCGCGTCGTGATGATTACAAGTCTCGCAACTCTGGTGGATCGCGCGTCAATTTGAAGTGCATTCACTGTCACATGAACTGTTTCGCATACCCGGTAAGTTGGACACTTTATTTTCGTAATAACGTAGCAAGTGGTTTTTATTCGCTGCTTCTCGATTTCCACCGACAACTTAATTTCAATTATTACATTTACGATATTAACATTTCAAAGTTAGCTTTCTTTTATAGACGAAAACTTTTTTATTTTTATACAAGTTTGCCACACTATAAAAAATGTAGGTTGTGTAAGGTTTCGAAAATCCAATAAACAAATAATTTTTTTTTTTTGTATTTTCAACAACCCCTTAACGAAAAAGTTTAAACGGGAAGCAACCACAAATTGAGTAGAGATCCGACAACAAGTGCCTAAATTATTGGCGTCTTAGCTCCTACACCACCATGTGCGTGCTAAACGAGTGATCGAGATCCGTTTTTTTTTTTTTTTTTTTTTTTTTTTACTACTGTTAAAAGGCCGTGACGAATAAAAACCACCTACTATGTATGTATACTTATTAAATTAGTTAGAACCTAGTTTCCATTCTTTAAGTTTCTGTGAAGAGAAGTAGAATGTACGTTTTATTAGCGCATTCAATCAAGTGAAATAGGATACGGAGGATGAAATGTTTACCAGTTTTTGGATATTCTTCTTCTGTTTGTTCTATATTCGTTATAAATCCATATTTCAAACTTTGCAGAGTAGGCAGAAGAATTCAAAAAAAAAAGAAAATTAATTACAACAAACTTTATTCAGAATTTTTCGAAAAATTCTAAGTTCACAAATTATTGTCCTATTAAATAATAGTATATAAAATGGCAAGTTTAAATTAAATTATTTTCTTGCAGTATATCGCATTTTCCTTCATACAAAAACCAGTCAAATAAGAATTCCCAAAACTGGTAAAAAAAAAAAATTCTTCCCCCAATTTTCCACATGACCGTAAATTTTTTATAATGTATCGAACCAAGTTAGCGTTCGCTGTACCGTCTTTAATTTGGCTTTAGTAATGTCAAATAATTTAATGACTGGCTTTTCATTTCCTGTGTTTTTTTGAGAAATGGATTTTTTGGAAGTTCGAAATATTACTGAAGTTATAGCTATCTGCCCATTTTTTGAACAATTAAGCTCGCTTTTTTTTCTAATATTTTTGTGCATTCTATTAAAAATCATTTAAAAAAAAAGATCAGTTATTATAATTTTTATTTTTGTAATTGTTTGGATTGTAATTATACGAAAGTTCCACAACGTAGCGGAAAACGCACAGAAGTTTCGCTGTGGCACCAATGTGCTAACTCTTAACTCATAAGCACGGCAAACGTTTTCCATACAAAATTCATTGCTAGTGAAGACTAAATTTTGAAAAACTTTCGTATCATTACATAACGCCAAATGCGAGAAAATAAATAAAATTTAAACAATTTCGCAAAAAGTTACTACTTTAAAAACTTATCGCGAATTTCGAAAAAAATCGTCAAACTTTAATTTTTTTTTGTTGTGAATCATAAAAAATCAATTCCACAAAAAAAAATCCCGACCTGCGAAAAATGTTGGTCCACTTTACACATTTTGACTCGCATCTTTGTCTAAGCATTGTATTCAGCCAAACAATTTTTAAAATACCCTAATGTCCACTTTAGAATGGAATCATCTGAACAAAATGAAACTTTTAAATTGATTAAGTATAAATTAAAAAAAAAAAGATCTACATGTACATGCATATGTATATAATATATCATCAAAATAATTACCAAATCCTTTGTAGGACTACCAACAACATTTGTACTCCCGAGTTCATAAGAATGCAATTCGTCAAATTTCGCTTCGACAAAAGGCACACTTGTTACGTCTGCGTGCTCGCCAACGTGCTGCCCAACGTGAAATCGAAGAAAACTCTAAGGAAGAATACGAATCCAAATTTTGTCATCTCTGTCGTTTACATTATCGCCAACCTAAAGCTAAGCATCAATTGTCCGAGCACCACAAGACTATGAAAAAGTTCTTAATGCCATATTGCTCCACTTGTCATTTGGCATTCAAGAGTCCAATGCTCTACGAAACACATCGTTGTACATTGGAGCACTTAAAGGTAAGTCTAATTTGAATGCTCGTACTGTAGTTTATAGCCATATATTTTTTGTGCAAACTAACTAGCGTATTATTAGCTTTACAATCGGAAATAATTAATAAGAGTAAATTTGATGAACCAGGAAACCCCTTAAAATTTTGCTTTTATTTTTAGTGTACAATCAAGGTAGGATATGGAAAATATTGAGACATGTTGCTAAAATTGATAAGTAGGAATTTTTGGGCGAATTCACATGAAAAAAAATTAAATCAGCTGTTCTTCGGACACCACCTTCTACAAGGTGGCGCAAAAGTAAACTTCCGATGTTTTTTGGCTGTAATTTAAAAAAAGAATGAAAAACTTTGATTCTTGTGGATTATTTTTATTTAGCATTTTAATTTTTTTTACATCAAGTCGAGAATATGATGTCATGTAAATGGAACTGAAATGGAAAGAACTCGTTGATCATTGCTCTGTAGCGCTCACCATTCACAGGCCCGCCACGTCTTCGAAGAAAAAAGGTCCGATGACTCCTCCAGCGAAAACAGCACACCATACAGTGACTTTGAGCGGGTGTAATGGCTCTTCGTGGGTTACACGCGGATTTTCAGTGCCCCAGAAGCGTAAATTTTGCTTATTTACGTACCCGCTAAGATGGAAATGGGCCTCATCACTCATGATTATTTTTGATGAAAAATCATCTTCCTCTTGGTGGTGATTAAGGATGGCTTGAGCGTATGTTAGACGCGATTGGCGGTCAGCAGCTAACAGCTGATGCGCCGTCTGGACTTTGTACGGAAACATCTTCAAATCTTGTACCAAAATTCGCTGTAAAGACCGTCGACTGATACCCATTTGCGTGGCACGTCGTCTGGTCGATGTCGACGGCGCTTCCATGACATCCTCGGCTACAGCAGCAATATTTTCTGCAGAACGGCTACTCCGGGGTCTGCCACGCCTGGCAGCATCTCGTGTTGTGCCAGTCTCTTCGAGGCGAGCGGCTAAACGTCGCAGTGTTTCACCAGTAGGCGTTGGACGGACAGGAAATCTGCGACGAAATTCACGTTGTGCCAAAGTCACCGACCGATTATTGGTCAAATAAATAGTCAGCAATATTCCGCGTTCTGGAGCAGTGTAGCGTAACATTGTTTATTAACGTGTATTTCGCATGTGTTTACTACACAAATGTCAAAGCAGAACTGACATTAGGGGCCAATCGCAAAATTTATAGCATTTTCTGATAGGAGGATTACTTTAGCGCCACCTTCTATAAATTCGCGTTGGTTGTACTTTTAACACCACCAATAAGAGAGAAAAATTACACAAACAAAATGCACAACGGATTCGCCTTGGTTATCTTGCCATCACCTTCTATGAATCGAACTTGTAACACGACCTTATATGAATTCGCCTTGTTTCAAACTCTAAAAATGCAGGCAAATTTTAAAAATTTTCGTCAACATTTCAAACTTTATTCAGAGTTTTTAGAAAAATTGAGGAATATATTAGTTATCAAAATAAAATTTTATTAAGATATCATTTTCGGTCTTACTCTTAGAAATTTGTGTGACTTGATTGAGCAGGAGGGCAGTTTTATTACCTGAATATTAAACCGAAAGTAATATAATAATTACGAACAACACAAAATATACATACTTACAGAATTGTTTACAACATTCCTGTTTGGATTTTTAACATTTTTTTTTAGATATATACAATATATTAATATTTTTCGGAATTATAGAAAAAACAACAATGGTAGAAGTTATAACTATTTCGGAGATCCCCACATCTCCTCAGTAGTACAAATAGAATTTGTTATAATTAACAACAACCACACATTCATGTAATAGCGAGCGGCAGACTTGAAATTGTGTTTGCAATAATAGGAAGAAGAAAAATCGTCTATAATAGTATACACAGCTTACTTCCTTGGCTCATCTCGTTTAGGCTTTGCCTTTGCCAAAAAGTCTGATGAGAGGATGTGGTTATTTCCGAAATAGCTATAACTTCTACCTTTGTTGTTTTTTCTAAAATTCCTCCCATTAAAAACTGGCCTTGATCTCATAAAAATTATTGTTTGATTGTTTTGATATATTATATAAATTGCCTTTAATTTTTGTAATTTTTTTGTACTGGCGGTCTTGCATATCTTCTGCAATATAAAGTAGATACGTTAAATGAAAAAAAATGTTTGCAAAATCAAATACTTCAAGAAAATTTTGAAAAATTAAAGGGAATTGCACGCTTTTATGCTAAAGTCAAACGAACCACAAAACAGCATACCAAATGTTTTCTAAAAAATTCTGCTTCAAAAGTTTATTTGTTAAGTTTTATACAGTTTGAACATTCAATTTGTATGATTTTTGCTAAGCATTAGAAACATTGTAAATATTACAAGTATACAATTTGTACTAATAGTGGTCGATCATCAGCAGGCACTAAGAAATTGGAGTGCACTTTTGCATTTAAATAAGCGTCAAATTCATTGATAAGAAAATAAACAAAATTGATCGTATTGTATAAATTCCTTTTATTGATTTTTTTTTATCTTGTCAAAACCACTCAAATATCTGTTACAGGGTAAAATTATGCCCGCCAAATAAAAATAGCATGTTGTGAAATTTTTTTGATTTGTTTAAAAAAAAAATATATAAAAAATTCACGGGCAAATAGTTTGTCTAGCTAGTTTTGATCGTCATAAAAGCTAAGCATACTGATCACTTTCAAGTTTGAAAATAATTTACCAATTTTATAAATATATGCAAATAGAAGGTTGCCGTCCCGCTCCTGTGGTTCTATTTGCTTTTAATCTTCCTTCCAGGGGAAAGGAACAGAAAATTTATCCATTAAATTTTTTTTCTTTGCAATGTTATTCGAATACTAGAACTTCCTTTCAATAATAACTATACAAGTTTAATAATTACTTTTTATTCAATCACCATTTTAGCGAAAGGCACGCAAGCGTGATTCAGATAGCGATAATAGTGATGAGGATACCCGCGAGATAGATCTAAACAAATTCCTAACCGTCGATTCGGTAGGCGAAATTGACGAAATAGACGATATAGATGTGGACGCTTTGTTGAATGAAGGCGATGCCGGTACGGATGGTGAAGACAACAACAAAGAACGTCAACCAGTCGGTGCTGCATCCATAAAGAAGGTAGATGCATACTTCTGTGAACTCTGCAATCATTATTCAGTTGCCAGTGACTCTGTGGAAGCGTACGCCAAGAAACATTGTCTACTACGTTCACATCTTAAAGCATATTTGCGTCATAAGGAAGAAGAAGAGAAAGCAGCTAAAAAGGCTAAAGCCAAGGAAGAAAAAGAGAACGCAAAGGCTGCTAAAGAAGCCGCCAAAAAAGAGAAAAAAGACGGCGAAGAAGAAGAGGATAAGGATGCTGCCGAGGAAAATGGGCACGAGAGTGGTGGCGAAGAGGGCGAGGAAGTTGCTGAGGATAAACTTTGGGAGGATGTTGATAAAGATTTGGGTGATTTATTGCGTGAAGTTGGGCCAGAGGATCGCGATGATGAAGAAGAAGACGAATCGGTGCTTAATATTGATATCGAAAGGTGAGCATAACTTATATTGAAATGAATTTCATTAACTATTGATATAATCGCAGTGAAAAACCAAAAGCCAAGGAAGTAAATGGCAAGAAAGAAGAAGCCGCTGCTGCACCAGCACCAGCACCAACACCAGCACCGGCACCGGCACCGGCACCGGCATCAACACCAGCAGCAAAATCGACACCGACACCAACAAAACCAGCTGCAGCTGAGGTTAAAGAAGTTAAAGAAGCAAAGGCAGAAACTAAAGCCCAGCCAACACCAAACAAACCGAAACCGCAACGCAAAATTTCGTCGAGCACCAAAACATCTACAACAACAAGTGAAGCTAAGGAAAAAGCTGTAACAGCTAAATAAGTTATGAATATTAATTTAACAATTTACATTTATAGTAAAACAGAATTAACTTAACTATTGGAACATTACAAACTCATGTAGATTAAACACATAATTGTTATGAACTAGCGGAACAAATTAGTTCATACATACTTACATACATATATAAATGTTTTAGCAGTTACTAACGTATAGTGACAATGTATCATCTTATACGCATGATGGAGAGTAATAAAGATGTGGAAAAATAAATACATAAATAAATGTATAAATTGCGTGTAAAGTTATCATTTCATCTGAGAGTTTGTTCAACACATCATAGTCTAGGAAAAATTATAAACGAATTCATCGTAGTTCGAGCGTAGCATATACTTCGAATGTATTCGTTCGTTTGTATTTGGACTTGCGTTGCCATTTTCATACAATATCTGAGCTATAATGGATTCGGCAATAGGGCAAAATATAAGAGATTTCACTTGTTTCAAATAACTCCGCTAAACGCTGTAGTGTTTTTTGCTTCAAGGCCTGAAATCGACCGGGTTTTCTTTGGAAATAAATTTCGAAGGATCTACTGAATGGATTAAAAAAAAATTTATTAAAAAGGTACTTGTTTTGACTACAAAATTCTTGTATTGAATAGCAAAAAAAGAAGAAGAAGAAATATTGACCTTGAAACGTCATTAACGAGCCATTCGACCATATTCCAAGCTTGTGCAGATATTTTCAAAGTCTGCAGAGACCAGTTACTGCTTAAAGTGGTTACTATTGTAACCTACCAGTAGATACTTCGACTGCCGCCAGTATCTTTCCAATCAAGTACGGGTGAATTTTTTATAAGTTGCTGTTGATTTCTAATATTTTTTTGCGTCTCACATTTTCTGCCATGTAAACGATATATGCGCGTTAAATGAAAAAGTGGTTAAGTTTCTAATTAAAATTTTTTTTCAAAAATCTACTGGAATTGTTAGCCACTTCCAGCTTTCACATTGTTATGCTGAATTTGACTGAGCTATAAAACCGTTTGCCAAAAAGTTTGAAGTTTGAATTTTTATAAATTTTTTGCAGAGTGCAAAATTTTGATCTATATGCTTTTTATTATATTACCGAAAAATAGAGTTGTTGGTGTATGGTTTATGGGGAATATAAAATTTTGGGGAATGCTGCTGAAGTGACAGTCCTTGGCCGGATATATGAAAATGCGGGTCGTTCCGGTATCGTAGAACCGACTGTCGTGGGAACGTGGGAAGTGTCTTGTGTTTTACACTCAAATAAACAGTACATGCATGTTATAAATCCACTTCATATAATACTCTTCGTTTTGAAAATTTAAACAACTCTTAATATTCTTGCTTTTAGTGTGTTATTTCTTTTTTACTCATTTAATTCTCCGTACCAACGGGGTTTAATAAAACATCAAATATTTAGATGCTATAAGAGGTGGTTCTTACATAAATAACAAATTTTATGATTTTTGTAGGAACAAGTAAAGAATAGGGTCCACTGAGCTAGAAAAAGATAGAAAGTGGGCGTGGTCCGCCTTCTACTGATTCTTATGGTGTACAAGTTTTTTTGCGCACATGAATGCAGGGGTAAAGGGGGTATTTTCACTATTTTTAATAGTTTACATTTCAAAAACTATTAAACCGATTGCTATGGCTGTATATATTTAGCAAAATCAATAAAAAATTGAAATAATCTCAATTTTTTCATAAAAGGTATATTTCTTTCGGTTGCACCCGAACTTAAACACGTTGTTCCTTGTTCACAATATCGGTACATATGTATGTATGCATATGTCCTAGATACCGATTGAAATTTGGCCGTTTTAGAAATTACATTTTCCAAAATTATTTGTTCGCTCACTGCACTCAGCATTAGTTCTGCACGTTAAGCCGGAAAAACAATATGGTTGCATAGACGAAATATTTTATGAAGATAGAGAAATAATATTTTGAGAAGTAAATAGCTTTTTCCTCTTTCAATGTATACATATAACAGGTCATTTATTTAGTGATACTCCTTTTAAAAGGTCACCGTAGCCGAGTGCGTAGCGTGTGCGCGCTTCATTCGATGAGTCCCGGTACCAAATCCTGGCCGGGGCAAGTAACATAAAAAAATATAGAAAATTTTTTTGTAATGGCGGTCGCCCCTCGGTAGGCAATGGCAAACCTGTGCCGCGTACTAGAAAATTTCTTCACATATTTGAACTTGATCCACTTTTTTCAAAATCGAAGTAGCTATGTTTTTGTATAGAAATAAATTCAATTGCAAAAAATGTCTGGTAATGAAAAGCTTGAGACTAAGCCCAGGTAGTGTTATTAAAACGGTCCAATTCTACTTCCGTTTTATTTGTTTATTTCATTCCCCCACAACATTCTGAAGCCGAAAATAAATGACATCCCAAGTCATATTGTTGTATTCATTCCTCTGTTACCTTTTATCATCGCGTCCTTAAATTGAGAAATGCACTTGTACATATGTGTTTTGCTACCACCTTGTTTGAACTTACCTTGCTTAAGCCTTTGGATTGCTTTCAAAATCCAGCAATTACGGAGCAATGACTTGTTCATCCATTTGGAGTACAAGAATGCGTCTTCGGCGCTGAGAGCAGCTGAAATTGACGTACATAAGTAGGTAAGGAAGGAGAGCGCGTAGGTAGAGAAGCTGAGAGCAAAGATAAAATTCTAAAGGAGAATACGCAGAAACCACAGAGCGATTGAAAGTTTTGTTAGTATTTTTTGTATAAAAAAGATGTCAGCATAAAAGAGAAATAATTTTGGGTGGATACTGTGAAACCGTAAAGGTGAGGATTGGTGGTCCGCGGAAGGCGCAATCTTGTATTCTATCATTGTAAGGATTGAATATCTTAATTGGTGGCGATCGTAATAAAATAAAAAAAATATGTAGATGTACAGTGCACTTGTGAAAACAAGAACCAATGAAAACCAGCTCGTTCGAATTTTGTATTTTTATATATTTTTTTATAAGTTTGTATTCTTAAATAGTACATTAAAAATATGAATGCAATTTTACCTTAGAGAATAAGAAAATTAATTAAAAGCGATGCAAACGTTAAAAAACAGTCGCGACTATGACGCATTCAAAATAAAAGTACTGTAACTACTTATAGTAAAACGAGTCGTCATTAAATAAAAAATACTCATCTACATAGCTGTAGTTAGACTCTAATACTGCGTCTGCTGTGCGATGTTAAAAAATAGTTTCTTATATATTTTTTAAAAAATGTTCGAGTTTTAGAGTAATCAATATAGAAGGAAAAATGTTAAAGTTTTCGAAAGTTCAAGTTATCGTGTGATCGATTTTCGCGAGTGCGTTGTATTTTGAAATTACCCTAAAAGTATTTTTGAAATTTTTTAAAGAATATGTACATACATTGTAGGAAGCCTCTCTCCATAAAATAGTTATTCATACAAATATGTATATACAAATTTGTTCAATGTAATCATAATAATGAAGTGCTGTTTTTGATCTTTGTTGGAAGATTGGTTTAAAAAAAAATCTTGAATAACTCAGCCAATTTTGACCGGAAAGGTATCCTTTCACCCTGCAAACAAACACATGCATGTCCCAATTTATTTACGATTTCAGTTTTCTCAGAACCAATTATATATGTTTGTATATTATGACTCTCGGGATTACCGTAGCTTTGTATAAGTAAAATAATTTTGAGAGTCGGTTTTGTAGTTCCACAGATTACCCTGAACAAATGTTCCAGTATTTATTTTGTTCTGTGTATGTATGTATGTTACTGATCCCGATTTTCGGGATTCTATTATGTACCCCCAAGATTTCGGGACTGTCCCAATATTAAAAATGAATGCTAAAAAATGTTACACGTAGAACAATGTAAACATTAAGAGATAAATATTATTTTTATGCTGTTGCCTAACAAACTGTAACCATAAGGACGCGAGTATTTTAATATTTGACATACTACGAGGGTTGCCTTTTATACTTTGCGCCTAATAATGAAAACACAGTCAAATATTAAAGAAAATAGTTTTATTGTTTATTCAAAATATTCTCCATCCAAGTCAATACACTTCTGCATTCGCTTGAACCAAGCACTTTTGCCACTCACAATGGGATACCTCTAAAACGAGCTGTTTGAAGGCTTCTACAGCTCCTTCAGGCGTTGAAAAACGTTGACCTCGCTTCTTTTTTTTTTGATGTTCGGGTGCCAAATCAGTGCTGTAAGGCGGATGACCCATCAATTCGACGTTTTGAGTCCTCAAAAACTCTCTTGTGTGAATCGATACGTGAGAGCTCGCATTGTCTTGGTGAAGAATGATTTGATCATCGGCGGTTGGTTTTCCTTAATTCTCCAAAAACTTTTGGCAAACAAATGGTTGTATACCACTCAGAATTGACCGTTTTAAGTTTATCTAGTGGAACAGTTGCGACATGGCCAGACTTTCCGATAAAACAGGCGACCATTTGCTTTGAGGTGCTTCTTGCGCGAACAACTTTTGTTGGATTAGGCTCGTCTTGGAACACCCATACAGTCGATTGCTGCATTGTTTCCAGCTCATATGTATAGATCCAAAATTCGTCACCTGTTACGATGTCATAGACGTGCTTTGATTCACCGCGGCTAAATTTGTTCAACATTTCTTTACACCAATCGACACGAGTCCTTTTTTGGGCAATTGTCAAATTATGCGGTATCTAACGTAAAAATCACAAAATAACGATTGTGCAATGATTTAAAACCAAAAATCTTCTATGTAAATAAAAATAAGAACAGATAAGGATTAGATCAATATATTGGAATATTTTTTTAACGATTATTTTTCGTCTCTGCTTCAAAGTGTTCCAAGCTTGAAACTCCATTTTCCTTTTCTTTTTTGATATGATCTTTTTAAAGTAGTACAAACATTTTATGGGCCTTCCATTAAATTAGCATAATGACATTCGAAAGGCGAGGAGATTTAGGAAAAGCTAATATGACGATGATTTATTGATACATATGAACATACATACATACATAAACTGGTGAATATATAAGGCTCGCTTAAAATATACAAATCGCCATTGTAAATCGTTTAACCACGGGGATTTCCAATACACTTTCAAAATATATGTACATACGTACATAAAGTTGAAAGTATGTAAATATAACAATCACTGACAGCAGTTAACTATGCAAATTCGAAAAAGTACCCGTTACCAGATATCTTCTTGCTGACTGCGATCCATTAAATTTGATTAATAAAAATTCGTTTTGAACAACTTCATTTAGCTAATATACAGGCCTCCAACTGTTTGGCGCGCTAACTCGCTAGACAGAGGAAGTTATTAGCTTGTTACCATCTTGGCAATTGCCATTTGCAATTTTTCTGGACATTAATGCACACCAAAACAAATGTAATATGATTTGCGAAAGCGGCAGCAAGCCGACAATAAAAAAAAAACAAAAACAATGAGTTCACATTAGTTTTAACCTGTTGCTTGCTCACTTGCTGTTGTATTATATGTACATACATAATTTTGACTTAACACCAAATAAATGTAATGGTGAAAAAGGGCACGGCTGTTATGGTCTAGTGATCTTTGGTGACGGGTAATCGCTGTGAACTGGCGCTCTAGTCACTGTTTTTTTTTTCTCCTTTATTTTATTTTAATTTTCTTATTAAATCGTCACTTTACTTTCACATAAATCTTTTCATTGCGAACTCTTCTGTGAATTTGATTTCCTGCTGCAGTGGGTGGTGGTGGGTGGCTAGCGGTTGGTTGTGTGACGATTTTCCATGGGAATTCGGTTAACGTATGCCTTTATCTGTGCATGCATAAACTCATTTGTATGTACAAGCAAGTATCTAAATATTTACATATATGATAGTATATTTCTTCCGTCATCATTTCCGTTGCTGTTTGTTGTTTGCTGTGCGAATGCGAGTAGCAGTTTAGAAACAATGCGAGGTTTTTCTTATGTATTTCTACTACCATATTTACTTTTTATTTTCGTAATTGAACGTTTTATTAGCGTCAAACAAATTTTCAATTTCACTTTCACTGTTGATGTAAGGCCTCACGAAGATGGCGCCACATGATGTATGTATGTATGTTCATATATAAATAGAGGCGTGAGGAGCATGAAAAATATGAAATTTATGTGGAAAGGAAATTCCATCGCGGTTTGATTGCATAATTATGATGCATTTTTTATTGGCGCGTTCAATGGCATTCACTTCTGTATATTTTATAGCATTGTGATTGCGTATGTGTGTACATATATACTGTATACTGTTTATTAATTTTTTGCTTAAACGCATGTTTAGGAAATTCTCTGCTTATCAGCATTTTGCTTGTTGCTAAAACTGCGCTATGAAAACATACCAAATCCTTTTAAAATTTATTTTTTCCAATGGGCCCTGCCTCACGATCAATATATATCGATATTTGTTGACCGCGTAGCATTGATGGATCGTGATACAGATCCATCAATATTTATCATATGGAGTTGGAGCGAATACACAGACTGCCAACGTAGATTCAAACAAGCAGCCAGAGCTGCAAAACTTTCCTCATGGGAAGCTTCTGTCAATCGATAGAAAGTAACTCTGAGGCAAGCCTTTAGCTAGTTAAGGAAGATGGTAACTGGACGAGAGGCAGCCGGGAACCCCTGGCACTTCTCATGCAACATCACTTACTAGGGTGTCTGGATTCTAGACGGTGGAGACACACCTGAAGAGGGAGGTTTTCTTTTTAAAGTCATCTCTGAGGCGAATATAAAAACAGCGATTCGAAGCTTCTCACCATACAAATAACCAGGGATCGGCGGTATCATACCTGCGGATCTACAACAGAACTTGGAAATGGTCATACCAAGACTGAAAACTACATATATAGGGCGACAGTACGCCTTAACTATATACTACGAAAATGGGCCCAGGTTAAAGTAGTATTTATTCCGAAGGCGGGTAAACATCAATAAGTCTCTCGTCCTTCCTTTTGAAAACATTGGAGGGCATCTTGGATTCTTAAATAGTAAGTATCTGAGTCTGTTCCTAGATAGGAAGCTAACTTGGGGGCCAACATTAACGAAAGGGTCCGCAAAGACACGACGGCTATCTATTCATGCAGCAGGTCTATAGGCAAGAACTCGCGCTTAGAACCCAAGATTGTTGCATGTTTCTATACTTCGGTAGCGAAACCAATCCTTTTTTATGATACGGTAGTCTAGTGGGACGCTCTCGCCAAGAAAATAATTATTAAGAAAGTAGAGAGAGTTCAGCGGTTAGCCTCTCTTTAGATTACCGGTGCTATGAAGACCTATATGCTAAGAACATTGTATGCAACACAGCCATTAGACTAAATTCAAATAGGAAATGGGCATATCATTATATCGGTCATAGTATAATAATGGCCGAACTCACGTAACTGGCTATGTCGACCGACGAGGCGCTCCCGACCGACTCGACCGAAACCAAATTCATTATCAAACTGCCCGAAAAGGAAGAGTGGAGATTGGATGCGGTTAGCAAAAGTGGAAGCATCGGATGGGACTGCCGCCTAACCTAACATCAATTAGACAACATTATTTTTAGAAAGAGCATATAAATTAAAATAAACGGACTTAATTTATTCCCAGGCACCAATTACATTACGTTCCAATTCAAAACCCGAACCATAGAGAAGGAAGTTTAATTCGTTTTGAGGATATAAGCAGTAATTTTTCTTTCTCCTTCGTTTGTGCGCCAAAGTCTTATGATGAGCCCATAAATCAAAATAATTATCACCAAGAGATGACCTTTCACTTCCACTCCCAATGCTGCCAGACCAATTTCAGCCATTTCGGGTCATAAGTATCTCATTACTGTGGAGAATGCTAGAGGATCTTCGTAGTGAATTTTTTAAAACTTGGTTCTAAATAAGTTTATGCTGCGAGCATAAATAACTGCTCCATTTTTCCAAAGCAACTTTCGAACTGGTTCAAAATGTCGGCGTTTAGTTTTTCGGCCGCCGTAGCCGAGTGTGTAGCGTGTGCGCGCTTTATTCATCCCCCGGGTTGAAATCTTGGCCAAGGCAACTAACACCAACAAAATTATATAAAAACTCCTCGACAGGGAAATGTCCTAGTGTACTTCTGCCATGAAAAAACTTCTCACAAAAATTATTTGCCGTTCGGAGTTGGAGTAAAGCTGTGTGAATTTTAACCCCATTTTGTTTTTGTTTTGCTTGTAAATTTATGGGAATGATTTGTTCCCGTGAAGTTGGCGATAGGGCCAAATAATTTTTATAGCCATACTTGAAATTGTGTTTGCAAAATAGGAAGAACAACAGTGTGAACGGCTTACATAGTACAAGTGGTTAAGGAGTACGAGTACGAGTTAGCCGTGAAAGCCGTGGGCTCGATCCTCGGAAGAAGTTTGATGAGGATAAATAGCTATAACTTTTACCATTGTTGTTTTTTCAGTAATTTCCGAATAAATAAATAAATGTTTTTACTAAAATGTCAGTTATTCTTGGTACTTTAAGATAGAATGATATAATGATTGATTTCCATTATTTGAAATTTTTTATTTAACAATAAACAAAAAGTGAAAATTTTTTTTTAACTTTTATTTTCTCAAAAAGTGTATTTTGGTAAATATAATTCGTTTTTGTGGTACATGCTAAAATGTAATCAGTAATTTTCACTTAAAAAATTGAAATGATGAATAATAATCAAAGTGCTGAATAATTGCAAGCTTCCTAAAATCAAATTTTATGTGTAGATCGCTTTATGTACTGATAGAAAAAAGAAAATTACGTGTCTCATTATTTGGACCAACAAACAATGTATTTGAGTTTGGTCGAAATTAAAAATCATGCTTGTACCTGACCGGTTGTCTGGAAATGGAAAGCATCTTATATGAAATGATTAAAATATTATCGCACGCCAAAATTGAATAGATAACACTGCGGAATAAAATTATGCGGTCGGAGATTTTTAAGTCGATTTAGGGTAATTTGGGCGCTGATTGCGAAAATAATATCAGTTTTGTTGAATCGGCTCTAGTTTTTCAGATAAAGACTTAAATATTTCACGAAAAAACCTAATTAAAAATACCAATATGGATTTAAATTATATTTTTATTGCGCGCCTATATAAAAATAATACAAAAATAAAAAAATATATTCTTTTCATTAATTAGTTTTAAAAAAAACTTTTTCTGTAGGATCCCATGATGTCGTTGCTCAGGACAATCCCGTATTAAGTTCCAGCAGTAGTCTGCCATTATGTGGTCGTCCCATCGACCTTGGAATCTTTCTTCCATTATTTTTATGTCCTGGTGGAACCGTTCACCTTGTTCCTCACTGTAATCTCCTAGGTTGTCCGGGAATTTGTCCAACTGACTATGTAAATAATGTAGTTTAATGCTCATTTTAGTTCCTAGTTTGCGAAAATTGAGAAGCATATCAGCAACTAGTTTTGTATAGTCTGGTGATTTATGATTTCCCAAAAAATGGTTGACTATATTAACAAAACTTAGCCAGGCTTCAGATTTAATTTGTGACATATGGTTTAAGAATTCAGTGTCTTTTAGAAGGGTACGAATTTGAGGACCATCCAAAAACTCCTGCTTTTAATTTTTCCATACTAAGGACTGGAAATTTTTTGCACACATATTCGAAACAGTCACCTGTCTTATCAAGGGCTTTGATGAACTGTTTCATTAGCCCAAGATGGATGTGAAGTGGTGGAAGAATAATTTTTTTTCGGCTTATCAGTTGGTCATGAACCACATTTGCTGTTCCTACCTCCATATTTTCTCTCACCGGCCAGTCCTTTCTAATCCAATTTTCATTTCTTGCACGACTGTCCCTTAACATTTGTTGGCCCAATAAAAAATTCACCATCTTCAAGTCCACGCATACTGACCACTTATGTTGTGCATACAAAATCTTTGCTGAAACAATTTTTACATTTTCGTATTCTTCTTTTAGTTTGGTACTATTACCGATTGGAACCGAAGCAAGTTTATTTCCATTGTGTAGCAACACACATTTCAGACTTCTTTTAGAGCTATCTATAAAAAGCCTACAATGTTCGGAATTATATTCGGAACTGGGTCATATAATTTTTTTTCATTAATTTCTTAAGTTTCGTTTATCTCAGAATCCAAACAAAGTAAAAGCACAGCTCGTAAGCCTGCTACTTATGTTAATAAAAACTATTAACAAAATCATGACCGCAGGTTTTTTTTTTAATTTTTGTTACGCAGTGTAATTGAATTGAATAGATTTCGGGATTTTCATAATTTGATAACTGTGCCGTGCCGTTAAGTTCAGTCAATTATTAATCCGTTAGTTCCAAAGTCACACGCACATCTCTAACTACCATAAAACCTGGGAATTATTAAGTACTTATATTCAGATATGTACACACATATTTATACTATTTGCGGTCTGACATATCGAACCTTTGAATAAGTGGCTATGATCATTCAATACACACTGTGCATACACTCATTCAAACAAAAGTTTATATATGTATGTGTATTTCTCTGGGCATTTGAAAAAAACTATTTTTTTGATTTTAACAAGTTTTACTTTGTTTGCAGAAATTTTGATTTTTCTAAGGCAAGTTTACTATTTTATTTCAATTAGTATAAAGATGACTTTCCAAATGACAACTAGTGTATAATAAGTTCTTGAAACAGTTCATAAGATCCAAACAATTTGGTGTTTAATAGATAAAAGTTCTATGTCGAGATAAGTGGTTTTGTCAAATGTGCACAGATATATTTGTATTATGTATGTATGTACATATTTATATATTTACATTTACACGCATAATTTTCAAATAAAGCATTCAAGATTTATAGTTGCATTGTTCTACAATCGCAATCGATGTGGATGCTCTAGTCGCAACTGTTATTCAATGTTGCTAATCCGGTTTGTTTGGCTCATCTATTTTTGCGTTTTTTTCTATGAGCGACTTTTTGTCGATTTGCTCTTTGATATTTTAAGAAATTTGCCGATGCACAACTGCTGTCTTTGATGCATTTTAAAGCGACTCGTTTTTTCGTTTTTTGTTTTTTTTTTTGTTTGTCATGCGGTGTGATTATGACAATCAATTTTAATAGTGACCAATTAAATTTTTATGTATACTTTGAGGAAATATATAAAAATATGTCTACGCAGGTTTTTTTTACGTTTGGACGTGTATGCCTTTTCTGTTTACTAAGCACATAATTTGCCCACGCGTTTGCTAAATGAGTTGCATATTTCGAAAAAAAAAATTTTTTGTTGTTATTTTTACATAAATTATTTTGTTTGCTGTTTTGTTGTGTAGAAAATTCATGACCATATCAATTAAGCTGATCTCATTAGAAAAAAAAGTGTCCTAATTTTTATTAATTTTAGATGTATTGATTTTTTTAATATGAAACGCAGATTTTGATTTAATTTATTGTTACCTGTGCAACAGAATTTTTGGGGCAAAATTTTTCGAGCCTATGAATTTACGAAAGTACTGGACTCATATAGTAAAATTTCCAAATCTTTTTCCATACTCAGGTCACACTTTCTTCTCGGCCATATTAAGTTTGAAATTTTGTGTCGAGCGCATTAAGTGGGGAAATCCGATTAAAGCCGAACTCTAATAACAGCACTATTAACATGCAATGCCAATCCTAACGAAGGAGAGCATAAATACATATTGCATATTTCCAGCAGACATATTTGTTTTTATTTTTTGTGGACTTCTACGTTCTTTACATAAGGAATTTGTCGGAGAAAGCGCCTAGTGAAATTTTTCGGTGAAGAATTATCTGTATCATATTAAATAATATTTTTTTTTTGAAAATATTTTTTCTACGCATTTCTCAAATTTGCCGCGACCTACATCCACAAAATAAAAATCAAAGCGATATATGTATGTATTAACAAATTCGACAATTACTACATGTTTTAGTAAAGCGCTGCAAGACAGTCCGTATGAAAATTTCAAAATTTGCCTGTTTCCCCTATAAAATAGAAAAATTGGAAATTACGAACAGTTGAGGATGAAAATTGGAAAACGCAACTGTGATATACGGTAGCAAGATATTAATTGAATTCTTGAATTCACTTAAGTTCATGGTGCCAACAAAACAACTGTGTTTGGTAGCCCCATTACGGAATTACTTAAAAATGTTTAAACAAAGGGAAAATTGTCGGCGTTTTTAAGTCCTTTTTTGAATATTATTTTAAATATATATTAAACAAACTCTTTTATTAAAACAACGTTCAAATAATAAACATCCTTAATTATGTTATATTTTTTTTTTTTTTTATTATACAGAAAGGAGGTGATGAATCACCAACTTACATTAAAAAGAAAAGGAGCACTAGTGACACAAACCTTCGGCTCTTATGTTATATTATTGCCCTTCTTTGTTAAGGACTCTTAACAAAGTGTTATCTTAAAAATGTGATACTTTTTAATTAGTTCTTTTAATATTTATATTTCAAGTAATATGAATGATCCTGTGCACATATGTACGTTGCACCACTATTAAATAAAAAAAAATTTTGGATACTCAAACATGTTTTACAGTTATTTGAACCTATCCATTCATATTTTTAAAGTTTATAAAAATGTTCTAAAATCCTGGCATTCAATAATAAAATATCTCGGATATTTATATGTATATTATGAACATAGTCAAGCGACTATTTTTCACAAAATAATTCAAAATAACGAAATTGAGCACATTTCAAATGCCGAAGTTAACACTTTGATAACATCAATTTCTCGACCTCACGACTGCGAACTTTCCTTATCTGCAAATGTCGTCTTAAATCCAGCTTCTTAAACATTTTAAAAATAACAGCGGCATAGCAAACATCAGATTTGTTATGACAGCACACACAAAGTGAATATTTTTGGTGTAAAAAGAAAAAAAAAATTTTTTTTTTTAAATGAGCGATTGTCATTACATTGAAGAGCTGAACAATTATGTTTTTTTTTTTTGTTTTTTATTAAATAAAATTAGATTTATTGAAGCTTTGACAAATTTCGATTTTCATACTTTACTGCCAGCACTACATCTGCAATGTCGCCGAAATAATAGAAATAGTTTTAAATTCACGACGTCGTCTAAATAATTGCGTCAATAAGAACGTGAGTCTTTACAATCTTAAACAAATAACAGGATTTTTTTTACATTTTTCTGGCATACAGTTTTATAATACATACAAATTTACACATAATATATAAAGTACAATCAAGTAGTTAAAAATGTTTGTAGATTTTTGATAGTTTTGTGGGCACTTTTATTCCTCAAGCATAATGGAAGAAAATGCGCAAGATAATTGAGAAAAAATTAAATGGACTAAAAAAAAAATGCTACATATTTCGACACAAATAGTTTTTAAGTATTATTTTTATTTTTTTTGTTATTACGAATTTGTACAATAATTAGAATATACTACGATATACGGCGATTGAGATTACAATCTAAAATCATTAATTTTCCAAATTACCATTTTACAAGATCGTGCATAAAATATCTCTAAATGGAGTTCATCTGGAATATTTTTATACATGGCACCAAACTAACTCTATTAATTACAGAGTACAATAGATGTTTTTTTTTGCAACAAAGTAACCATGGTATTTTTCTGAAAGGATAATGTTTCCTGAAGAAACCTCTGGTCCAATACGTCTGAGTTTTTTTTAATTTTCACATAAAGACTAATGGGGATTAAAATTTGTATTTTTTTCAGTTTAATGTCTACGGAAATTTTGTTGTTTATAAAAAGCTAAATATTTCATATCTACACTGCAACCCGCTACCATTTCTCATTGTAAGCTTGTTATAAATATTTTACTTAATGTGGAAATTATACTGAAATGATGAAAGAAATGTTGGAAGAAGGAATGGTAGCGGATCAAAGTGTAGTTATGAAATGATTATTTTTTAATAAAAAACAAAATTGATTAGGCATTAAAACTCTAATACTTCAAGTTTTTGTAATTGGGGCACAAATCCCCTTTACCCATTAAGTTCGAATAAAATAGCTCAGAGTTTCATTAGAGAAAATGATATGTACGATGTCCTCTTTCAGAAAAATACCATGGTTGTTCTGTTCCAAATTAGCCGCTGTACAGCGTTATGGAAAATTTGTATTATTATTGTTTATACTTTCCTTTATTGGTTTTCAGAGTTATTTTATGATTAACAAATGGAAAAGTATATTTTTGTGTTTCAAGTTCCCAAAAATTATGCACTTTTTTAAGAGGTCGTGCACAAAGCCTGCTTATTTCTTTCTGGGCACATACCCAGGGCCAGTCACTCTCTTTATTTGTATATTTAATTTTTTTTAATTCTCTAAAGAGTGTTATTATTTTTATAACCCTTTACCATGGCTAATCTGTGCATTTCAATTACTGAGTTCATCGCGCTGCTTACCTTTCTTATGTCTTTAAAATTTCTATACAAGCATCAAATTAATGAACATACAAAATGAGTATTTGTGTATAATATATGCATATATGTATGCATGTAAATGAGCAAGTATACCTCATAAATGCAATTTAAACTTACGTAGCATGTATTTAACAATTTACTGAAATTCTCATAAATAACTTTACTAAGTAGGCTTTAGATTTTTCGTTTCACACAATTTTCATGAAAAAAATTTATGTATGTATGTACGTAGTTACACGTCGACTTAAGCTTTAATATTTGGCATATAAAATTTTATATGATAAATTTTCTGAATGCAATGTTTCTACGTTGGGAAAAATCACATTATATCAAATCACATCTTAGCTTAATGGGTATATATATATATAAGTATCTGCAAGTATTTTGTGTGCCTGCACTTCAAGGTTTTTCACTGTAGAGAAAATTTTTAATCGAGTTCTTAAGTTCTCAACACCTTCAGTGCAGTCATTGTGTTAATTTTTTGCTGTAGGCCAAACCCAAAGTTTTTATTCTAATGTGAACCTAATTGGAATATTTACAAAATCTCTGTTATATTTACTTACATATATGCTTGCATTCCCAGTTATATGCATATATATATGTATATTGTTTGTAGGCATGCACGTATATACTAGATACTTATATACATATGTATAATATTAATCTAGATTACTTTTCACACTTATCATAATTTTTCTGAGAAAAAATTTGCATTTGCTTTTATTATTATTTAGCGTGTGAAAATAAGTATTCAGTATAATTATTATCTGTCTTCACTTATTTTCCGGTCCTCCAAGTTTGATGCCTTCCTACAATGCGGGAAATACAATAAATTAGTTTTGCTTATGAAAAATTATTTACCTCTAGCAATTCATAACACTGGATTGCAAACTGCAAAAATGTGTGTGCCCTCAGACTATTCTGAATAGTTCCACCGTTTTTAAAGACAAATCGGTTAAATAAATTATTATTGGCCCCTTTCTTTGTAACCTAGTTGCAAAAGAACACTAGGTAGGATAACAAAATGCATGTAAAGCAACAACACTAACTCGCAAAAATATCCGAGTTGAGTCAGCTCGGTTAAATGATATCCGACCTGAGATGTAGTGTTGGGAAGTAAAAAATTGCGCTATTGTGAATTAGAGCTAAGAAAATGAATGGGAAATTTAAATTTAAGACGTAATTCGTTTTTATTTGCGTAGTTTTTGTAAATAAATAGCTACATAAACCTAAAAATTGCCGGCACAACTATTTTCGTTTTTTTAAATAGCACTAAACAAATCGCAACATTCTAGAAAGAGGCTAACAGGGTTGCTTTTGCAACTAAAGGAAATTGTATCCGAGTTGGAGCGCTCTTTTGTAACTCGGGTGCAAAGAAACGGGCCTTTTATTCTTAAGTTTCCAAAACAACCAAATGTAAAGTATATCATTTTTATAGGTTCTTTAATTTCCAAAGTATTCCAGCTGGTTCGGAAAAATTAAAATATCATTTCCGAATGTTTTAAAGATGTTTATCTATGTATTTGATTCGTTCCGCTAGATGGAGCTGGAGTCGAAGTATTCCTCAAAATCTTATTTATGATCTAATTTTATTCGAAAATACATGTATTAATTATGAATATAAATGAAATTTTCAAATTAATATGGAAAATGTGCGGTTAATTAATATATTTTTTCCAAATGTGATTGTATCCTAGCTAAGAATAAAAACGTTTAAATGTTAGGCGAAAACAAAATTTTTTCTAGAATGCTTTGCTCAGACGTTACATTATACATAGATAAAGCCTCCATTATATCTAAGTCGACAGATATATAGATATGGTGCTCGTAGAAACGTTGCCAAATAGGAAAAGGGAAAGTATGACATAAAAACGGATAAATTGTAGCCTGGTCACCTAAATAGACGATCTACTTGCCTTCCATACAACACTGCCCAGTGTCAAGCTTAACGATGAGTTTCACTGGTTTTCGGTAATCATTTGGCCGGAGAGCCCCTTAATCTTAAAATAGAGATATATCGGCGCAGGTTGAGATTCTTAGACGCCCAACTGCCCATCCGACAATTTGGCTGCAGATTAACTACTTCCTCTAGACCGTCAGCAAGATCTCCAGATGTTCTACTGTAGGATGTTTTTAAGTAATTCATTTATGTATATTGGAACGATTTTTTATCATCTCTTGTCACTAATTTATGTAGCACCCTGCTTAATAGTAAAGCATACCTACCGATTAGACGTATGAAAACCTGGGATTTTTGCAAAGTTCAAGGTGGTTATAGGAGGAATTGAGAGTTACATACTCCCCATGCGGCATTACAATGGGCCTTTTACCAAAGTGTGGCTGTGAAGACAACTCCGATAACTGGTAACCTGCATACATGTGTCGTGCAAAACAAGTAGGGAAAGTTCACGTGTCTGCAGTGACTGCCCGCCCCAGTCAGCAGTCAAGTCATTGAACTTACATACTTCCAAACTAGTTTGGGAATGCAAGAATCTATGTGGTTTATTTTGAGTGCCCGGTCACACTGAAGTAAATGACAATGAGACATCTGACCATTTAGCTAGAGAGGGATCTGACCAGGTATTCCTTGGCCCGTTACAGCTCTCCACCGTTATATACTGGATGAATAGTTTGCTCAGCAATGACTGGGAGATGCCAAAGCTCTAGCTCTCATTAAGCCATTAGGAAGATAGGACTGCAGACAAATTGTGGGACTAATGACTGGTCGCTTTTTGTTCAAAATTTTATTAAGGAATAGTGCCGTTTTAAAGCAGATTAGAAAGGAACATTTTGCTGGCCCCCAAAAATACTTTCAAAATAAAATCCTTTATTTATGAAGTAGTCAGACTATGACCCTTAAAAACTGTTCATATCCTTAACATTACTTAAGCTAAGACGATGAAGTTTTGTATCCCTTCTTTATATACATACTATAGATTGTATACACAATTTTACTCGTTTGTATGTAATAATATGGAAAAAACACTTAAGAGGTTAGGAAATTTAAAAATTGGTTCTCACAGAAAAAAGCAGAAATATATTCAAAATTGTCTGGATCTCGATTATAAATTTCGAAAAGTCGAAAATGTCATCGAAAAAAAATGTTAAAGCAACAAATCGATGTGTTAAAAAGTATGTGTGAAAAGGATCAATTTTAAAGGCCTAAAATAATGAAGTGGGGAGATAATGGCTAGTGATAGCACGACTTATAGAGAAAGCGGTTATAATCGGTTATTATCATTCCGTTAACAATTAAAATACATTATCTTTCGATTAATGGAAAGAGCAACCGAATAATTTTCAAAATACTCGAAAACAAATCAGCAAAATGAGACCACTTTACTGTCGCATCAGCGAATTTCGGAATCAAAAAATTACCGCTCTAACCACCCGACTCGATTCATAAAAGAGAGCTTACATTTTACATGCATCCTTTAGTTGCCTGTTGTAAACGTCCTCTCAACTAAGATTATGGGACGTCGTTTTTCCAAAACGGATGCTATCGCTATCGGAAAAAACACCAAATATTCGTATCTGTAGACTTTACCTAAGTTTACATTATTGTTATCGTTCCAAATATATATATATATATAAATGTATACATACTTTTAAAATTGCAGCTTAAATTTGTTTAAATAGGGCAATGAATCCATTGCATGCGTTTCTTCGATTTGAAAAGGAAAAACTAAAATAGTTTTTCATAACTCATTAATCGTTTTAATCGTTTTAACTTCAATCAAAACGACCGGTTCATCGATTAATTCCTTACAATTAATTGCAATAAAAGTCGAATGCGTGCAATTAATCATTAACTGATTAATCGGTTATTTAGTTTTTCTGCTATCACAAAGTATTACTGAAAGAAATTACAAAATTTACACTCAAATGCTGCACAAATTTAGACACACAATAAATAAAGTAAAATTTGTATTATAAATTTTTAGACTCCTACTCTAAGGTTTCTGAAACTTTCCTCTGACAAAAAAAACTTGCGAAACAAATTTCATTAACGGAGGAACATTTTGCTGAAATCGAAAATAAAATCTTAATTTTTTTAACTTTACTCCTAAAACTACCACGTTCATTTCTATGAATTTATCGCCTTAAACAGAAATTTTCACGAACAAAAATTTTTTACTATATTGATATTCTAGCGGGACTCGCAATAAAATTTCAATTTTTGAAAAAAACACGTTTTTTTACACCTTGCTACCTAAATATATTATTGTTTTTTTTTTGCCTATTTCGTGAATTTGTTTTGACTATGCTGTAGGTTTTCTTATAACAACTGTTGTTTTCTTGATCTCTCATCCCTGAAGTTCTCTGTCTGACATTATTAAATGCCGACTAGGTATGTATGTTTTGAAACAAAAAACAATTTTAATTTTTTGTTTTTGTAAACAAATTTTCAATTGCAAATAACGATAATTAAATAATTTACTGTAGAATTAATGTTTGGAAATCGCTGGTTTCGCAATTTTTTATATTTAAAAATGGTTGCTTTAAAAAATAATAAATTTACTCACAAATCATAATAAAATATGTACAAATATATTACTATTTAAATATGATCATGATTATGATTAAGATTCATTCGTCAATATTCACGCTTTAGCTATTATCTTATGATTTTGCCGTGCTTTGTCGACACCACTTCCTCATTGCACTTTCAGCTCATGTCGGTGGCGCCAAGACATGTAATTTTTACTTCATAAGTTAGTGTTGATTTTGTTTGGTCTCTTATTTTTTCTAGCTTGATGTGGTTTTAATTATACTAATTTATCCTACTTCTTCCTCCCTATCTACCACAATTTCTCTTGGTCAGTTAGTGAGCCTGTGCTGTTGCTGTCAATTTCCGTTCATTTGGCTATTAATTTGGCATATTGAGATTTACGGCACGCGCCGTAGGTTACCATAGGTCGCGGCTAATGCTATAATTTTCGGTGGGCAGGCTGTCAGTGAAATGCCAATTAAGTATTTTACAAACTAAAAAAAAAATGCCACTTGGATGTACTACATAAATGGCTTAACTAAATAGTTAAGTTAAAATCGCCATTGTTCGTCGAACATTAACACAATAGTTAATCGCATGCAGATCAGAAATAATTAGAGTTAAAGTATTCGTGTGGGAAAAAAATTTAAGTAGGTTATAAGGTTCAATGATGAAAAAAGGTGCAATTGTACTTTTCCGGTACTAATTTAAATGAGAGGCATTTTCAATATAGCCGGCCAAATTTATATGAATTTCAATGCAATATTCAGTTTTCGGATGGTAGTTGAGATTGCTCCTTAAGAGTTTCAGTCATTTTTTGTTGAAATACTTTAAAAAAAAAACATTAGTCGTACATTTAAAAAATCTTAGAAATAAATTACGATAGGGTTGGCCAGTTTCATGCAAAATTATAATAATAATAATTACACCGTATAGCTTGATATTTCCCCGAACTCCGAACGGCAAATGATTTTTGTGAGAAGTTTTTTCATGACAGAAATAAACTCGAAGGTTTGCCATTGCCTGCCGGGGGCCGACGTCTATTAGAGAAAAACTTTTCTATAATTTTGAATGGTACTTGCCCCTTCATGGGGCACGGCCATTCCATAAAAGTTGCTTTAAAAATAATCGAATCCAACTTTTAAGTCAAAGTCTAGAATTTTTTACAATATGGTCACCTGTCTGATTGTATAAGTACGAGTATTATTATTATTGTTGGTGATTGAGCACTGCGACCTTAAGATCTATTGTGCTACTTTAGTGGGCAATAGAATCTCCTTTAATCCATCATCCGAGATAAAATATAGTATTAAGCCCAAATTTACATACTCTCATCCGCTATTAGATATTCACTCAGGTTCATTTTGCGCTTCAGTTCCTTTCCTTCTCAGCATAATCTGCAGCATTAATCCCAGTGAATTTCTAGTTGAGTCAGGTGATAGTTCAGCTTGCAGTGTCCTGAAAGAACTCCCGTAATAATTATTAGGTTTTTATTTAATAAGCCCATTTATACTCTAAAGTATTTTATGTTATAGAGACCTAGCGGTGATCTATGCCTGGTAGATTTACTTTTTGGGTTTCTTCCTCTTTTTGACCAAAGTGGGCTCTAGTTATATAAAGGGAAATGATGCTCCGTTTTGACCGCAACCTGGAATACAGAGAACCAAAACTCGATTGGTATTCGAACAGAATGGAGAGTGGTATGCTAATTTAATTAAAAAAGTAAATGAATTCCAAGGTAGTATTACAGTTTTAAGATTTTCGATGTGTTCTTTCCTAAAGAAACTACCGTGTTTTCGAAATTAGAATGTGAGTGGACTTTGTGCAATGAATTTTAAAGTCAAAAGATGGAAGTCTTATTTGATTAGAATTTTTTGATGTAATTTGCAGCTAGATGTAATATCTAACTAGTTCCGAGCGAAAAATATTATTTACATAGTTAGTCTCAAGTACCATCATATTTTGAACCAGCAACAAATTCATTTTTTTTATTTTATAGATTTTTAAGGCAACCTCATCAATAGAGGAAAAATCGAATGTTCACTCATGCATTTTTTGATCGATTAACAGATCGAATAGGAACTAAGAAATCTACAGATAATTCGCATTGAATGGGTACGTTTAATTGATTTTCGATTTAATCCATTTAAAAACGGTATCTATAATTATTATCCCTAGCTATATTTTTAATAAAATGACTGTAAACAAAATCATTTTCACAAAACTTTCCCCGTTATGCACCAAATCTAATTAATTGAAAGTCGTAATTAACTTGCAAACGCAATAATCAGTTCAAGTTGTCACCAATTTATGCAACAGTGGGTGGAGTGTCAAATTACGTAGCAAATTTTACTACAATTTTGTAGGTTTCTTTTATTTCACTCTATGCCATTTCACTTTTCTGTTTACGTTTTGCATGATGAGGCTCCTATTGGAAGGTGACCGATTATCGCATCGCTGCTTACAAACAGCTCTAAACTTCTCCACTTGGATGCAAGTTAAACCCACCTTGTTATTGTTACCATATTGTACCAGCGTGTCATATTACAAACATATTTGTCATCTGAGTATGGTCGGCAAAAACAAACAAAATTCCTCTGGTTTTTTTTCTTTTATTTCTGCATTTCTTAGATACTGCCGCTATTATTACGATAGCATATTGTTTTGCAGTAATGTTTATGTCATTAAGTTATGACTGCTCTCCAAATACATATCGGATCTTCTGCATATAAATCAGTTTAAACTCTGAATTCAAGTGTATAACAGTTTTGTCATTTTGGTGTTTTTACTTTTTTAGGTGTTTATTTTTCAACAATTATTTTTATAAGCTCAAGGCCATTTAAAAAAAAAATTTGGAAAAACAACAATGGTAGAAGTTATAGCTATTTCGGAGATCACCACTTCTCCTCATCAGACTTCTGACATGGATCGATCTCACCTCCTCTGGCTTATACTCATTAAGGCAAAACCTAAACGAGATGAGCCAAGTAAGTTGTGCATACTGTTGTTGCTTTTTCATCTTCCTATTTATTTGCAAACACAATTTCAATATAATTGTAAAAATTATTGTTGAAACAAATAAATAGGCCGAAAAATTTGATTAATTTATGTCTTTATTTTTCTATTTATGTGGTTCCGAAAATTTGGATTGTCCTGGTTTCTGTTTGGTTTTTTTAACTCCCTTTAAAATATAAAGTGTCTTCTTAGCTCCAGTTATTTGCAGTTATGTTTGGCAATTAATTCATAATGCAAGAAATGTCATCTTGCAGGTGTCGACAAAATTTTTTTTGCGTTAGGTGATATTGCAATTCATGCTTTCGATACTTTTTTGTTATTCTATTTCGATTAATAGACAAAAATTTCATTTATAATCTAATTGCGTTCTGACATACATATGTATATTAGTAATTTATTTTGTTAAAGCGAAAATAATTTTTCGATTGAGAGGAATTCAAATTACTGAAAATCAGAATTATAAATTGAATAAACCTGAACAGAAAGTTATATCTCCTTAATGTATCAAGCATGATGTGATGTTTTTATTGGAAGCTTATATAACGTAAGCTATTAAGTGCTCTCTTCATAATGAAATAAAACTGGGATCAATATTTTTTGCGAAAAAATGGTTTCAAATGGTCTATTCAAATGTTTGAGATTGTACATAGATTTCAACACAGCACACTAATTTTAGATTTTTCGCTCATAGTATAGCGTTACTTCTGCTATTAATGAATTAGAAACGCATATCCCTTATTATATTTTAAAAATTGCTTTATACACTTAAATTTATAAAATTTATTGTTGTTATCGAACTTTCAAAAAATTTATGTTAATAAACACTAAGCTTTGTACAAAAATTAGCCCTTTATTTTAGCTACTATACTAAAATGATGGAGTAAAAGATTGCGCCGAGTGGCATATCTCAAATAAAAGTAAACAAAGAATGGGAGAAACGAGTTTAATTTTGCTCAAGTCTAAAAACATGAAAATATATTAAATAAATAAATCTATGAAAAACTAATTCAGCGTATCTTTATCGCTCAGTTGTAAAAAACGTTTGTTTACTTTTTCTTGAGAACAGTCAAAATCGCCAAAACCAGTTCACCATACTAGTATTTGGAAAATAACTTGAATATTTTCGTAGCGTTGATAGTTGGTAAAATAAACAGATATATACAAATATGTACGTGTAAAAGTGATTCTGCGAACACTCAAATCGGTGCTCTTCGCCAGAAGGGAACTGAAGTACTACTGTATAGATATTTCCTTAAATACATACGTTTTGGGTTTCTGAATTTTTTAGTACAAATATATGACAGAAATAAGAGATCAAATAGTTCAAAAGTTTAAGTCCAATATGAGATATTAAATCAGCGTTTAAAACTAAACATTCCTAGTTATATGAGATTTTTACGAAGTTGCCACTTTTGCACATTTGCAAAAAATAGAGACGCAGAGTGCTACTGGGGTTAAAATAAATAAATTAGCACTGGCAGGACGACGTCCGGTTGGGTTTTGTAGTAGTCGATCAGGCGAAACTAGTACAGTGAATTTTTTTAGAAGTTTTTTTATACATTTTTTTTAATAACTAAAAATATGCGTCATATTCAAAGATAAATTTTGTTCATGCGTTATATGAAAGAAAATGTGCGACACCATCGTCTAGCAAAAAAAAATTACGGTAACTTTTAGCTCATGCACTTTGTATTATATTTTAAAATGTAATTGGCTGCTAATTGGCATATTTCAAAAGTTTCTAGAAATTCTTATTGAAATTTTGAAAATTCGCAGATTTTTTTTTAATTTATTGAATTTTCGTGAATTTTGTGTAAAGTTTGAAACTTTTAGTTATGTTTGTATGTATATGCTTGGCCGCAGTAGCCGAGTGTGTAGCGTGTGCGCGCTTCAATCGGTGGGTCCCGGGTTCAAATCTTGGCCGGGGCAAGTAACATAAAAAATTATAGAAACTTTTTTCTAATAGCGGTCGCACCTCGGCAGAAAATGGCAAACCTTCGAGTGTATTTCTGTCATGAAGAAAGCTTCTTACAAAAATCATTTGCCGTTCGGAGTCGGTGTAAAATTGTAGGTACCTTTAATTTGTTTTACAACATCAAGGCGCATACCACAAATTGTAGAAGAAGTTCGGCCAATTATTACTATTAGTGACAATTTGAAATTAAATTTAAACTTAAATGAAATTCCGGGATGAATATACAGAATGGGACAAGTATTGTTTTTTTTTTTAAATCCCACTGAAAGATGCGCGCCCACGCTACATGCATGGCTACGACGGCAACTAAATTGTTTCTTTCATATATTATATTTAACATAATCACATATGTTCATTTATCCCAGATTTCTTCCCCACCGCTCAGTTGGTAAGTTTTTACTTTTCGTATATGAAACAAACCAGATCATATATGCGGTTTTACATTGTCATCTAGATCTGATCTGTTCCGATAATTTCAAACCTCTAACTTCTCGGTAAATTAACATACTATTTTGCACCGGTAACAAAAGGCTCTGGCAACTTTCACCCCCTCTTTTGGTATTCTAAGCACACTCATTGCTGGTGAATTTCCTTACCATCGTATTGAGTGGTAACAACGTAGTAATAGTGACAAAATATATGTATGTTTATTTCTTGGAGTTAGGAACGCTTGTTTCACACATATTTAGCATCGGCGTGGAAGAAAAAAATATGAAATGTTTTAATAATACAAGTTCAAGTTTATTTACAGTTGATTTTGCGTGAATTGTTAGTAAAAGTTGCAACAGTGCAATTTTACTCGACCAACTGTTGACATCGTTACTATTTGCGGCAGAATTGCGGTTACTAGAAGTGGTTACATCTTTCGGTAATAAAATTTACCGGTAATAAGATGTTCGGTAACATGCAGAATAGACCCATAAAATAAAGATGTCTGGATTGACATCTATCAAAAAAAAAAAAAAACAATGGGAATGAAATGGGAATGAAATGGGGCTAAAGAAATATTTACCACTTTTGGAGAAAACAGATTTCATTTTATGAAGGTTTTCATTAATTTTAAAGAAAGCTTTACTCAATCGGGAGACACCGCAGAAACTGACATCAAGGTCTTGGGAGACTTTGTTAACAGGAAGCAGTAGTAGGAAACCAGCCGATGTAGCCACAATGAAATCGGGGTATATAAATAATAGCAACCTTTGCTATTTCGAATAAATAAATTATGCACCGAAAATAGTTGATTTTTGCAATTGTTTTTAACTTTAAACATACATATGACATTAGCAGATCAAAAATCATATTTTATATAAACTGGATATCAGATTTATCTGCGTGCATACTTCTATACTCACTTTTGTGTTATTTAATACATGCACTTCAATTAACACCTGATGCTACTTATAATCTTCAATATGATTTTTACATATGCTGATAACCGTGAAGTCCGCATTTCTTTCCCATATATGTATGTATATATTTATGGTGCCATCAAGTTGCATTCACTTTACTGATTCACTATCTGTATAACCATCTCGCCAATCTGATGGTTTCAGAGTAAAGCAAATTGTGATATGCATCTCGAATTTAATCCATCAACAGAAGCAATATCATCTGCATATGAATGAATATGGATACATACATAGGTATGTATGAATCTTTTAATTAATGCCAGAGTACGAAATCAAAATCATTGAAAGTTGTTTATATTAGTCCAATCTTCCAGTTAAACCTTTCGATTGGTTGACCCACATTCATAAAGTTTTCACATATTACATTCATAAAAGATTTTATTTTGTGGATATTTTTGTACAGGTGAGATTTCAATTTCAATTTAAGGTCATCTATATATTAAATATATACTGAAAATTTTTAAAATAATCAAGTAATAGTTTTTTCGACTCATCATAATGGGTTATATTTTTTTGGTATCTTTCTTGATGTCATCTGTCAATGTATGGCAATAAACATAGTACATGTGTATTGAGCAAGTTTTGGTACTTCAATTAATTTTAAATCATAGTGCAGTTTAACCTGGAAAAATAAATAACGAATTTATGGGCATATATAAAAGTATTGATTATATTCTGTATACAAAAAATTTTGAGAATAAACAATAATCGACTATTTCAATTCATCTCGTAATTTGTTTTGCTTGGGAAAGCAATGCCTCTATTGAAAAATTACACTAGGCCACATGAGCGTAAAATTAAGTCATGCATTTATATATCACTTATTAAATCTCATCATCAGATAAATTTGAGTATACATATATTAAGTATTCATCATTAGAACGAGATCTTTTTTAATTGCGAAATCTTGGCAAACACTTTCTTATCTTCTTCAAGCCTTAGATATGGCTTAAATTTACATTTAACATTTCAAAACCAACTATCAGGCCTGTTCTGCATTTCCATGACCCGGTTTTGAAATTGATGCAGTTCCGTCCCGTTTTGGTGGTAGTGTTCTTAATTCCGAATGATTTCGATTAGATTTAGAATCATTTTCCGGAGTCTATAATCAGTTTGAACAGCTATTGTAAATTTTTTATATTTCTTGAAAAATTTAACAACTCTGTTTGGGTGTGCTGAGACAGAAAGGCGCGTTAAAAACAACAAAAATCATTAGCTAAGATTACACGTGGGCATATTACGAAAGGTGGAGTCGAATCAAGTTTACCCTATAATGAAATTTATACTATAAAACCTTCTTAATTTCCTTGATTTTTACAAATAGAATCAGTTGGTCTCAATGGTACTATCGTAGGGGTTTTCACCAGTTGCAGATTCTGTACAAATCTGAAATTCAAATTAAATATTTCCGCAAAACGCATTAATTCAACAGCACCATTTATATAATGTTTTCCAAAGATTTACTGAGGCTCTTACAAATATTCAAGTGCGAATAAATCCCATGAACATCAAAATCTAAGTAAAAAGTAAGTAAGTAAGTAAGTAAGTTAAATTTATTAGTATTTCCATAATACTTTACATTACATTTAAATCTTAATTGTATTACAAAGTTAAAAATTAAATTTTCTTATTTTGTACAATACTGTTTGGATAGTGTTTCCGCTCATTAGATGTTTTTAATTTATTCTGTACAATTTATTTTAAATCTTTTCATATTGTGATCATTTTTTATACATTGTGGCAAGCTGTTAAATATTTGAAATCCCTTATAGAAAAGCGAGTTCTGTGCTGCTCTGGTACTTTGGAATTTTATTCTAAAATCGTTTAGATTTCTGAGTTCATACTTTTGAACATCCTTTACATATTCAACTTTATCTGTTAGATATGACGGGGCATCATTGTTCCTGATTTTAAATACCATCAATAACGTATTGAGTTGAAGCCTTTCGGAAATATTTAGTCACTTCAACATCTCATGCATAAATTTAATCGGGTTGTAGATACTACATTTAAATATGCATCTCATTACTTTGTTCTGCAGTTTTTGTAGTCAATTCATTTGCCTTTGATTGCAACATGTATATAGGACGGTGGAACTGTATTCAAAATGTGGTTTTAGTATAACATTATAAATATTTATTGCAGTCATTGTATCGATTTTACTACGTATTCTTTTGAAGAAACCAATATTTTTTTCAAATTTTGTTACATATGTATTGAATATGTTCATCAAATTTCATATTTTTGTCTATTATAATACCTAAATATTTTATTTTGTCCACCTTCTCAATAACAATGTTATTTATTTTTAATTCTTCGTTTTCTCTTCATTTAGCTTTAGTTTATTACCCTTAAGCCATAGAGTTAAATGCTGAATGTCATACATTAACTTTCTTTCACATTCAGTTTCAGTTTTTCCTTCTGCATATATCAGATACTCTGATTATACATTACAATCTTACAGTATTTTAATGCACTTTCGATATCATTTATATAAATAATAAAGAGCAAAGCACCTAGGATTGATCCTTGTGGTACCCCTATCTCTACATTTTGAAAGCCTGATATGCATCCATTCACTTTGGTTATTTGAGTCCTTTCAGAAAGATAGGAATTAAACCACTTCAGTTCAATATTGTTTACTCCATACCTTTTTAGTTTGATTTCCAATATTTCTCTATCTATTGTCTCGAAAGCTCTTTTAAAGTCCCTTTTAAAATCCAGGAACAGGGCCATAATTTTTGTTTCCTTACCAACGCTTTTCCATTCATTTATTAAATAGTTTACTGCCGTCTCACATGAGTGCTTTTTTCTAAAATCCGATTGAAATTTCGAAAACAGTTTGTTTTTTTCCATATATTCCTCCAGTTGGTCCTTGACAACTTTTTCGAGCAACTTTTCTAAGGTTTTCAGTGTATTTATTGGTCTGAATCCCTCACATTTTTTCGTTTTTTTTTTAGTTCGAAACTATTTTTGATGAGCTTTTCTATGAATACTGCGCAAGCGCCGAATCGGAATCAAAAACAAGTCTGTTTCATTTCTTTCAGTTTTCCTGTGTTTATCTAAGTATTTTTTAAATAGAAATTTTCTGATACAGATTTATCAAACTAATGGAATACAGACGAGAGGGGAAAAGACTTATAATTCTCGTTTAAACATAAGAGGGCTAAATTTATCCATTACTTTTCATTCCGACTAGTCAACGGCCAAAGCTTTCAAATCGAAAATAATTTTGTGGGAATCGAAATAAAGAACACCAATCCAATGCGACTTCTGCATTACTGAGGGGTAAGATTAAAAAAACTAAAAACAAAACTACAAAGAAAAGAATTTTCGTCAAGCCTGCTTTTATATTTACGTACCTCTTAAACAAAAATCTACCGTAGATTGTAGATTTTTCCTAATGTAAGTATAATATTTCCGTTGCGTTTCGGTGACATATATGTATTTCATTAATATCGAAATAATTTTATAATTTTTCATGTGTTAAGTAATCAAAAATATTTCGTTTTATAGCAGAAAATTGGAAGGTCTCAATCAATACTTAGGAGCGTAAATTTAAGACTTTCCGATGAATTGAAGTATCTAGATGTAACTATCTAGGAAAAATTGATATCAAGGAAAAATTACTTGGAAACTCTTGGCGAATAGAGTAGTTAAATAAAGCATTGAAAGATTTCGGAAGGTACCGGGTAACCTTTAGCAAGACTTGGGGTCTAAGACCAGGTTTTGTACTTGTGTATACACATCCATAATTAGACCAATCATCGCGTTTCCTGCTGTAGATCGGTGGCCTAGAACCATTGCTAAAATCCGCGGTTTCTACATTAAACAAACTGCAGAGACGCGTGTGTATAATGATTACGGGCGCCATGGGCATGATATCAGGAGCGACTCTGCACGCTTTGTTGAACTTGCTACACTTGGATTTAACGATCCAATAGGAGGCAATGTAAACTTTGTGTCGACTACCTTATTTTACGACGATGAAAACTCCGGACACAGAAAGCTTTTTGAAAGATTTTTTTGTTATTGGCCCTATATTAACAAACTGATAACGAGAGTCTCTTTTGGTACAAAGTATACAAAAGAACAATGGAGAGATCCATGTACGCTCTTGGCAGACTCGGTGAAAACTTTTTTACACTTTCGTTTCCAAATTTTGCTCTCTTTCTGCTCTCAGAAGTAAAGTGGCAAACCTTCCGTTGAATTTCCGTTATGAAAGTTCCTTATAAGAATCATCTTCAAATCGAAGTCGGCGTAAAACTTTGTTCTAAAAAATGCTGGTTACATTTTCGAATTTTCAAATGGTTAAACGGTCAAATTAATCATTTATGAATAAGTTTAAATCCTTCTCTGAAGTATGTAGGTTATATAAAAATAAGTCTTGGTACTAGGAAAACTTCCACGTACAAGTTGCCTGTATATTTCTCTTAGTACTTTTATTAAAACTAAAGTTTCAGTCTGTGCAACATTTTGTACAATTATTTACCTTTAACAATCGATATTTGCTTCAAAAAAAGGGCACCAGATATGCGCAAACCATTAAACAGTCAACAAGCAATCACACTATATCATTTTAATTAAAGATTTAACAATTTCGTTTATTATGCGAAATAATACTTGAAAGTTAGGTTTCATGTCTAGCAAAATCTATTATTCATTTTATTATAGTCATGTCATGGTGCTCTTGACGTCTCCACTAATTCCAATAAAATGGTTATACACTAAACTTATTACGCTTATTAGGCAAAGAAATACATTAGCGACTTGAATAAATTGTTCACGAAACTGTTTATTGTTTTTACAATTTGTTATTTAGATGAATAGATGAACAAAAGCGGTTAGATGATAAATGATTTAAAAGCGCCTCAATAACAATGAATGAGAATTAAGGAGTTGCTATTTATTGTTTTGTACGTTGATCAAAATTATATGCATACATATGGCGAATGCAGGCGAACTGCACACACTTAAATTCAAGGCTTAAATCGCATTTGAAATAATTTCATTTCGGAATAAATGTGGATTAACAATGAGAGATGTTCGTGGAATAAAAATGTATTATATTTTTGTGTTACTCTTTTGATCTTTTGATGGTTTTTGCTCGAACTTTTTTAAGCAATGCAACTCATCTATTTGCGTGCCTTTACGTATAATTTTTAATATGTCTCTTTCTACAGGCGTTTTTATCGATCATTGGAAGATTGCATCTATCACCCCGATTTTTAAATCAGGCAGCAGAAATGATGTGGCAAACTATAGACCTATCTCTAAGTTAAGTGTTTGCTCTAAACTCTTCGAGAAAGTGGTTAAAGAGAAGCTTTCTTTTGCCATTAAATCAATTATTGAACCTCACCAACATGGGTTTGTCCGCGGGCGGTCCACCGTAACCAACCTAGCGGTTTTTTCAGAATTTTGTGTTTCAGCGTTTAAGTGTGGGTTTCAAGTAGATACTATTTATACTGATTTTTCTAAAGCTTTCGACAAAGTTTCGCATACCATTTTACTCCAAAAGCTAAAAAACTTGGGGTTTCACTCAATTTTTTTATCTTGGGTAAAATCATATCTTACTAATAGATCGTTGTTTGTCGAAATTGAGACATGCAAATCGTATTCGTTTGTAGCTACTTCTGGTGTTCCACAAGGTAGTATCCTTGGTCCTATCTTGTTTATACTTTTTATTAATGATATTGGATCTTGCTTTAAATATTCAAGGTTTTTACTTTATGCCGATGATTTGAAACTTTTCCGTAAAATAACACGCCCGTCTGACGTATATCTCTTGCAATATGATCTGGACAATCTTGTTTCTTGGGGTCTTAGAAATAAGCTTTCTTTGAATATCGATAAATGTTTTTACATGACTATCTCTAAGTCAGCAAATACCTTAATTTCATCCTATAGTATATTAAATCATCAGCTCACTGCAGTGAAAGATTTCGTCGATCTGGGGGTACTGTTTGACAGTTGCTTTACTTTTGTAAATCATATATGTTACATTCTGCCAAAGGCATACAGTAATTTAGCCTTTTTACGCCGATATGCGAAGGACTTTAAAGATCCCTATACAAGGAGTTTTCTATTTAATTCGCTTGTTCGCTCAAAATTGGAATATGCTTCCATAATATGGAGCCCAATTTATAACTGTCATGCTAATAGAATTGAAAGAGTGCAAAAAAAATTCACTCGGTTTGCACTTCAACCATTAAACTTTGCGGACCCCTTCCCAACGTACTATAGTGCTCGTTGTATGCTTATACATTTGAAATCTCTAGAAAGTAGAAGAATTATTCAATCATTAATGTTTGTATACGATGTGATTTGTGGTTTCATTAACTGTCCTGAACTCCTTGAGCAGATAGGCTTTAACGTACCCAACAAAGTATTGCGTTCTCAATATCCATTTTATCTCAATGTTGTCAGAGCTAATTATTTTACCATAGCTCCAACCTATAGGGGACTTTCAGAATTCAATAAAATATCGAAAAAACTGTTTACTGACTTTTCATTGCCAAGGTCGGTATTTAAATTCGGAATCGAATCATTGTATCCTTAGAATATATGTATATATTTTTTAAGTGTCGTAATAATTTACTTATAAGTATTACTTTGTGAGTCTAGTCTGTAAGGTTATTAAAATCATAGACTAATAAATTGAATTGAATTGAATTGAATTCAAGATGTGTGGGTACATGGTTATAAAGTGAAATTAATAGTTAACTTACCAATTTTTCAGTCACGGTTCAAATTTTACTTGAACTTAATTTTTCAAAAAATTCGAATTCTATACATTTTTCTTTCTATTTTGAAGGAACATTAATTTATTAACCAATTTTTAGTACTAAAAATAAATATTTGTCAGCAGTATGAAGTTCAAAATATTCAGAATTGCTACGCAGAAATTAGCAAAAAGCAAATTTATATAAGGTGGTGTTGAGAAAGCAGCTGAGTGAATTCGCTTGCTGGATTAAATGTCAAAACTATGTATGTATGTGTTTGTTGTAACTCTCACCGATTCTCAGTGTCGTTGTGCACGTGGTATGAAATCGCCATGACTTATTCATTCCAACATTTTATTAACTTAAATCAAGAAACAGTGTTATACGAACTCTAACTTGTACAACTCCTTTGCAAAAGTGGGCAGGATCAGATGATACTTGTACTGCGCGATATTTTGTCGAACTCCAATTTGTGATATATGTCTAGAACAGTGGCGCTCAGCGTTGACAAAGCTTCCAATACTAACGCAACATTTTTAGCTGAGTAGTTTGTGTACGGCGAGAACTGGCTTGCGCACACGACATGTATTTTAGATCCGAGTACTGTGTGAGGCTTATGCGACACTGCTGGTATAGCAGCTCTTGATTTCATACTCTTATGGTATTTCCATTTTAGAGGCATCTAATCTTTCATCGTCTGCAGTATTCGCCGTCGCAAAGTCCCAAAAATGCAAAAAGCTTTCGGAGTCTCTTTCTATCAAACACTCCAAGGCCTATCTCATGAGCATGATGAAAACTTGTAACGTGTTCTTTTGTCGAGGTCGATTTTTCAAAATTTTAACTATCAACAGTGACGTGGAAGACAAGACCCATTACTGTGTATTTGATGCCAGCAGGTACTTCATTTTGCCCTCGTTCATTCGCTTCGCTTCTGTATTTAGTTTGGACAAGGCAAAACTAAAGACGCGGTTATTAAAGACTGTTTTATCGATACATCCTCCAGCAGTTGCACCCTATTATAAAATATAGTAGGTACCTGTCCGGTTTAGTTCTGCAGCTCCAATTATCCAACATAATGTTAAAGAAGCCACAGGATAGAGAGTCACCCTGTCTGAAGCCTCGTTTGGTATCTAGCGGTTTGGAAAGGCCCTTCCAAATTCTGATGGAGCTATTGATATTGCTCAACATCAGTTTACATAGCCGTATTAGTTTTGCAGAGAAACCAATTTCAGACATCGCGGCATTTAGGAAACTTCTTTTCGTGCTGTCGAAACTGATATAAAGTCGACAAGAGATGGTGAGAGTCGATCCTTTTCTCATAGGTCTTTAACAAGATTTTACGTACTATAATAATCGGACGATGGTAGATTTATCAGGTCTAAAGATAAGTTCTAACAAGTTCGTTGACAGTTCAGCACCTCCGACCATATTCCTCAAATAAGCTGGTGCATGTACTTTATCAGGTCTTAGTCAGCATGCTTTAAAGCTCAACATCAATACCAGTTGAGCCGTAGCCGCAGTATTTAGCTTCTCTTTTTTTGTAAATAATACGACTCCATTCTTTTCTCACCCACTAGTAGTGCTCCTATACAGCTCGCGTTGCGCACGATCGAAGCGTGGCTCTGCAGGTAGCATCTTTACTTTCCGTATCATCATCCTACCCATCCATCTTTCGTGGTCACTCAAGTCCATGAATTCTTCATCGTATTGAGAGAAAAATTCCGGTTTGCTGGGAAGTGCTCTCAGTAAGTAGGTGTAAGGTTCAAGTTGCGAAGTTAGTAATTGTAACAAAATTACTCCGAGGATTTCGGGATATTGTTGAAGTAATCCCGGATCCCATAATTCGTCGTGGGATTCAGCCAGAATTGGCATTTGTTAAAAAAGTTATAGTCAATTAAACAAAAAAGTTAAATCACATATTGCTATATAACGACAAGATAGATCTGGATAAGATTTGCCACATGCATAATCCGTTATATAGGTTATCATAAATTTTGATAGAGAGTTGGCATCTGAATAAAAGGTTAAATTCAATTAAAGTAATGAGCGAAATCAAATATTGCAATATGGATATCAAATGAATGATTCTTAATAAAGATTCACTTCCCAAACGTTTTGAAAGAGAGTTGCCACCTGTTTAAATGCAAATTAAGTGAACTTAAAAATATACATGACAAACTTAATTTCAAAAAACTTTTGGAGAGAGTTGCCACCTGTTTAAAAAATTAACCAAAATTAGAAAGTATCAGCTAATGGGATTCAAAGGAGGCAGGCTTAAAACAAACTTAATTATGAAAATAAATTTAGAAATTGAAGGAGTATTGCCACGTGTTTAAAAACACTGATTTAATGTTATTTGTGAGGTTACCGAAATATTACAGTTTTACTACACCACCATTAGTATTGCCATCTTTCAAAGACCGTTGATTCAAATAGACTGGTAAGGGAATTCGACTATTATGATGTCAAACGAAAAAGATTTGAGGAAGCCCTTTTCGAGAAATGTAAAGGGTTGGCACCTGCTAACAGAATTTAAATTCAACTAAATTCAAATTAAGCGTTACAATACTGTTTTGAGCTGGCAGAGGCTTAGGAAAACTTAGTCTCGAAAAAAATAGTGATTATCATTTTTTGATAATCTCACTGAGTAGAATAAAAACTATAAATTGATTTCTGTGGTACTCAATTTCAAAAGTTACTTAACGTAAATAGAAAAAATCCGTTATCAACTATGTCCATTGTGGGAACCGGCTGGTAGAGATCGTGGAGTGAACTTGAAGGAATAATACACTAATGGACACACTCCATCCATTTTGGATATAAAGTAAATAAGACAAAGATGAAATAGAATGCAACATGCTAAGTAATGTTATTCGCATTCTGCCATTCATCCGTACAATTAATTTGTGGCCCATTTTGGCTTAGTGCTTTATTCAAAATTGAATACGGATGATGTACTTCAGTATTTTTACCACCTTATAATTTTCTTGCTACTGTCATATGGTTATTTGAGAGAGACTTTGTACATGTACTATTTATTTGTTTACAAGTAAATCAATTTTGTACCATATAAACAAAGTAAAAACTCTGCTATATATTCGATAATCTCTTTCAACATTGTCTGTCTGCTACTCCAGTCATGCAGCTGTGTTATGTTCATTTAAGTATTATACATATATTTATGTAAGTGTGTATATGAACATCCAAGTCTAACCCGTTAACAATTTACTGTTCGTGTTGTTGATGATGATGAAATAAAAATAAAAACAACAACAACAACAAAAAACAAAACAATGAAAATTACAACATTGAGTAATAGTGTCTTTTATACTTTTGGTTATATTTAATTCGGTAGGAAGTATGAAAGTGTTTTTTTTTGCTAATGCAATGTTACAACATTTGTTTATATTGTTATATTATTGTTTATTTATTACTTATATTACAACATAATTATACTAGCTTTAAAACCTTAAAACCTGTAGAATTCTATTTGAGCTATGCTCTAATAGGCATACCAATTTCCCTTCTTTCATTTTGTTAGTACAAATTTGTACCGAAATATATTTTTAACCTTATGCAAGCAAGCCAATTATAGCCATATTCGTACTAAAATACCTTGGTAGCCGTTATCACATTAACCATATTTTAGAAAATAGGTAGTCTATTGCTGTTATCTACATATGTATGTACATATGTGGAATCAGAGAAATGCTCCCCACAACTGCTCAATAGGCAGATACTTTTCAAGTAATAATTTGAGGGCGGCAAAACGTTCTTCGTTTTTTATTAATGTACAAAAATAGTATTTAACCAATTTGTATCGTACCTACTGTATTTTTTTAACAAAAGATCAGCTTTCCAAACTTTACAACTATTTTACAAATGAAATCGCAGCAAAGTTCAGTAATAGCCCCGAATGATTAGGCCTTAAACATATAAAGAGGTCTTAAATATAAGAGTAACTCATCGTATTTCATAGAAATTATTTTTCTTAAAGATAAATAATATAAAATGAAAACGAAAAATAGAAAATAAAAAGATTTTTTTTTTAATTAGGTTAAGTGTGAATGGTATTGAAACGAAATGAAATTTTATTAAAACAAATTTGAAAAAAGAATACAGCAGCATATACTTTTCGATACGAGTATCTTTTCAATACCTTTATTGAGAAGTATCGATATCAAAATTACTTGTTATCCAACGAAAAGCATCGAGTATGTACCTACTTGTTTTTACTCGTATCGATTCATCCCTTTTTATCAATATATCGATAAAACTTCTATACTTCTATTCATACAATAAAATTGACTATGTGCATGGAACATATGAGGGGGCTCAATGGTCTAGCTATGCCACTGTCAATGCCATTTCTCTATTTCTAGCATCCGAGCCAACGTTTTCGAAAATTATAACCGATTTAAATCCTCTTCATCCCACATTAAACAATATTATCAGGAACTACACATTTCTACAAAACCTTTATATAATTTATAAAATATTATATAAATGTGTAAATTTGGTAACTTTTTAATGTATCTTATTTTGACGACCTTTGATGATTATAATTGATGAACAAATTGTTTTACTCTCCAGATAGATAGATTAATTTTAATTACAATTAATTTAATTAAATAAAAATGTTTGTTAAAAATGGAAACTGATCGACTTTCTTAATTAATTATGTTTCATTAAATTTGCCATTTTTTCTAGGCTATAGGAGAGAAAGTAAAATATGCGTGAATGTTCTGTATTTCACTTCCGATAAATATTAGCCCAAGTTTGAATAATGTTGACTTCGACGACATGCAATGTTTATGGCTTGTTTGAATAAACCAATGATTTTACATAATATCTGAGAAAATATTGTAAGTTCGTTAAATCGGGCAATCTGCTTAAATGCTCCACGATAAAACGTGCAAGATCTGAAGCGTATTCTCTCCCATTTTTCTTTTACTACAAATTTAAATTACATAGGTTAGTATAAAGATCTTACTTCACCTAATAAAACTTTGTTGAATTATTCAAGAAATATTGTCAGACCTGGATTTAATGACAAATCAATTAGCTCGGAAAAAGGTTAACAAGTAACTAAAGAAGATTCATGTATACGAGTTAACTCTTACTTCAAGAAACCTTTCAAAAAAAATTAAAAATATATAAATATATTTCTATTGACTCAGTGTCGCCAGAATCAACAAAAACTTACAATCCTTTATGGTTTGGGAATTTGCCTTTGGTGATGCTAATGCCAAAAGTGTTGCTTGTCTTTCTATTCTTAGCCCTCCCGCTTGGAATATACTACTTGTAGTTAAGTTAAATAACCGGAAGGAGATAAAGTCTGCAACTTCTCTAAGTTTGATTTCAGAATTTGGCACAATTTCGCGAATGCTGAGCTTTCTCTGTTGATTCAGAATTATATTAAGCGCAACACAATTCGCTTTAGTTTAATCCCCATTGAATATCCATTTGCCGTATACTACATATGTATACTATTCTTCACACGCTTCTCACCCTTTGTCTTCCAGCTTAAGTTGGCATCAAAAATGACGCCCAGTTACCTCGGCTGGGAACATAATTGGAGAGTCGTTCCGTTGGATGAATGAATTTTAAATTGTGTTATTTTTTTCGTGGTGAACAGTGAGTGATACCGCTTTTCTAGCCTCATTTATGTTATCTCAACAGAAACCCCTACACTAAAGTGTGGTAAACCTATATTTTCTAAATAGTTAGCTACGATAATTGGTTACATTACCCATTGCAACTTATCCGACCGAAAATGACAACGTCTGCATGTATGTATACATACCTAAAGTGTTGTAATCGTTTTTTCTTTGTTATTGATTTCGAAATTTTTGGATTCTAATTCTTTGTCACTTGTTTTTGGCCTGGTTAAGAGCACAATACATATCACATACATAAATATAAATTGCATGTGGTGCACATGATGCATGACCACAATGACTAATAAATAATTGAATACCAAAAATAAGACCAATGGGAAATTATAGATAAAACAAAAACAAGGCCAAATAAAATGCAGTATATCAAATATTTGAGATATATACATAAGTATATGACTTGCATGCTTACTTATCTATGTTTGTATGGCATAGTAGCTTAAGTCGAGATTACAAATTGGGCAGATAAGACAGCAACTTTTGTCTAAATTTTTGCTACTTCCTACTCATCCGATATTTATGCAATTTTAATAAATGGTTCATGTGGTATCCAGGCCCAAGACACGATATACAAATTTGGGCAAGTGGGCGGTACCACGACCCCATGGCAGAGAAAATTTGAATTCGTCTTGTATCCTCAACTATTCGGTCTAGATGAATAATATGACAGAGCACGAAACGCACATTGGCAAGCGGTCACAGCGGATCTAACCAACGCCAGGATATTAGAATAGTACAAGCCTGCTCTGCATTTCGATTGAGTTTGAAAAGTAAAACGAAGCTATAACGGTAACGTAAATCGGAATCAAATTACCAATTTCCGTCCCAGAAAGCTCGTCTGGGGTGCTAAAGAAGTAGGGGCCTAGGTACTTGAACCTCAGCCGCGCAAAGGCAGAGCAGCTGAGCAGAAAATGAATAGATGATTCCACCTCGCCATCCTCCATATAGCTGCGGCAGAATGTGTCAGAGACTATATTCATCCTAACCACATGAATACCCATCGGACGATGGCCAGTCAGAACTCCTACGTGGATCGAGAGTTGTGCCGCTTTGTTAGCGGCCTTCGAGCGACTAGGGTCTACTTGCAGCCAGAGGGTCTTTGCGATTCTGCATGTCATAGTAGTTTCCCAGCGTCCGCTGAGTCGGCAGAGAGCCCCCACGCGCTCCCTGAATGGAGTGATAACTTCCAGGGTACTTTGCCGAGCTAGCTCTTCAGCTATCCAGTTTCCTGCAATGCCGCTATGGCCCGGTCCCCAAATTAGTCCAATGTCAAGGTATTCCGAGGCGGCTGAGAGAGAAGCCAGGTATTCCCCGATAAGTTTTGACCTCACCATTAACGATCCTAAGGCCTTGATTGCGGCCAGCTCCGCCTTAAACTCACCACAGCAGTCCGTGAAAAAGTTAACCAGCCTCCCACCCCACACGCCACCCTCCTCCCATTCCTCCCTTAGCGGGATGTTAGTGGAGAAGGAACCACCACGGGCTAGAACAAATAGTAAAAGAAGAAGCTGAAAGGGGGATGATGGAAAACGGATGTAGTTTTCGGAATCAGGACATCTTTTTACATAATTATTAAATCAAAGGAAAGGAAAGAAAACATATCTCTCTAATCAACTATTAAAAATAATCACCTTAAACAAATCTAAATTGATCATATTGAAAAATATCGACTTAAAAATTATGAGACGTATTCATAAACAAAATTAAGTTAGAGCTACATAATTAACGTTGAGGCGTATCATAGTCAAAATTAAGATAACCTATTGAAAATTATGCCAAAAAGCTGCGACTAACTTTAAGCACAAACTTAATTTTGACTATATATACCCTCCTATGCCATAGAGCTGATGCCAACTATAAAACCGATTAGGACTATGCGCCAATAATTTTTTGCCAATTTGTCTTCCACAAAGTAATCGATTTTAGAAGGATTACGATTTTTTTCAACTAGAGCAATTCATTTTTAGTCGACAATTTTTAATAAACAAATATTTATTATTAAATTTGAAATACTGTGCATCAGTATGACAAGTAGGTGGTAATGATTTTGAGTATTTAAGTGTAATTGTTTGTTTTTTACAATGTAAGGTTGGTTAATCATGTAAATATGTACATATGTATATGTATGTATATCCTTTAATTTCCCACGTATGATCACCTTGTTATTTAATGTATATATGTATGTTCTTTTTTGTTGACATATGAAGATTCGCCCCTAAAGATGCTAGGGTAGTTAACGAAGTGTTGGGCCAGGCAAAAGAAAATATTTGTGTGCGTCCACGTGAAAAGGGCTCACTTCGGCGGTATTGGAGTTATGCATATAGGCGCCTTCCTGGTGATTTCCGAACATTTTGAGACAAATTAGGCCATCCTAACTGAAGAATTGAGGGAAATATAGAACTTTGAAGGTGAATATCCGAAAAATGACTAATTGAGAAAAATTATTTTGAAGTTGAAAGTTCGATTTTTTTCATTTCTACTCGGACGTTAAATGGGTGTTCATTTGAATCGAACAGGTACATAGTCAGCATGAGAAAAAATACTATTAGATCATTTTTCAATCATTATTATAGGTGAAACAACTAATTAACATCAATTAACACATGCACTGCAAGTGTTGGCGATTCTGTTGGATGTTATACTCATGATGTTAAAATGCATCAGAGAGCAGATCCAATTACGTGGGTGGCCAAATGCTTCACATTTCTGCAATGCGACAAAGTGGGCCCTTTCTCTTTTTTTTTAAGAAATAAAATTAATTACTTCTATTATACCTAGGAAGCTAAATTTTTTTTAAATTCGACGCGTAAATGTATATAGTTTCATAATAAACCATAATAAAAATTTACGAAATTCGATCCATGTATCGAAAAATCTATATATCTCGGAAATTAGATGCGACAAAGTGGGCCCTTTTCACGTGGACGCACACATTTACTCTTACTTGAATTCGATCGAGTTAGTCTAATAACAAAAAAAAAAACATGGTAGATTTTATTTTTTTAAATTCTGCCAACTTCATTAATTACACTTCATTTTATCTCAGGAATTGAAACTAATTTTTTTAAATAAAATTTTAGGATGTAATACAAGGGCTCAAAGTAAAAATTTTTTAGCGTTTTGCTACAAATAAATATACAAGAACACTTTTAACTTAGTGCTGGTAGCGTAAAATATTATCATAAGAGTTATTACACATCATTTCATTTCGTCAGGTATTCATTTTATGATCTAAGAAGATATATCTTGCATGCATGCATATGCATACATATATGTACATATGTATAGTAGATATGTATATGCAGTAAAGTACCTAGAAGAGTGATTTCAAATGCAATTAAAATTTTTCGCGATCGATGCATTTGTTAAGAAAAGTGAAGCATCAATCATATCGTATATTTGTGTAGATATATATACGAGTATACTCAGAGCATAATAATTTAACGCCAACACTTGCTTAATATCTTTAATATCTATGTAATTTGCATGTGTGCAGCAATTAAAAATTAATATTTATGATGTATTAGCAAATGATAAAAAGAACTAAATTTTAAATTGCATTTTACTAATTGTTAAAAACAAAAAACTAAAAATAGAAGATATACATAGCATTAGCTTTGGTTTGTGCAGAATCGCTGCCAAATTGGGGCAATCAAATTGATATTGGCTATATTGACATAAAAAATACAGTTAATGGAAACGCATGCAGATGGACACATTCTTACTTCTAACTTACCAACCTATGTACATACATACGAGAATGTGCATATTTTTTGTCGCATAAAAGTGAATATGAGATTGCTATGAAACTTTTAATTTTAATAGTGGATTTACTACATTTGTCCATGTGTAGATATGTAGCTTTAGACCACATGGGACCGAAAAAGTCGTTGAGCAAAGCAGTCTGCGCACGAAGCCAACCGCCAGAAGTGACAAGTTAGCTTCAGAAACTCGACGACCTGTCCATTCAAATGTTAAGGTTGCATACTGCGCAGCCAAAAACTGATCGCAATAGTATGTACCTGCGCTCCATGTTCGATAAATATTTTATTTTTCTTTACAGGAGCGGTACTAAGTATGTTTGGGCGGCCCATTTGCTGAAGGCAATGTCAATGTAATGAAACAGGCTTTTTAAGCGCTTTGAAACAAAAAACTGGGTGCGTGGAATCCCTACGCGCGGAAAGACTGAAACTTCACGCACTGTATAATTTTATTTTATTTTTTCAAACAATTACTTAATTTGATTTTTTATATCTGCTGTTACATATAACAATATTTACAGTCGAATTATAATAACTAAAGTAACTAAACTAAGATATGAAATTGCATATATTGGTTGATCTTCATTTCTACCAAATACGCATTGGCAATGTAAATTTATCTTTGAAAAATTGTTACCTTCCATAATAGCAATGAGAATTTAACATTGAAGTCCACTCCAAAAACTTGTGGAAAAAGCGACAATATGTAGGCAAATCGGTAGAAGTTATATTTAGTTGTTATTTCGGATATAATGACATTTTCTCATCAGACTTCTTTCTAGACTTTGCCAGGTATTGATCCTTGATTTATTTATTTATTTATTTCCATAACACTCTAGAAAATATTACATTAGTCACAGACTAAGAATCTAAAAACATTTTCGAACCTAACTTAATAATTCATTTATAACTAAATTGAAGTTTTATTTGGTATAAGAAAAATTAATAACAGAAGAATTTGAGAGCAGTATAAAATCTTTTATTGCTCTATAAATAGGAGCATTAGTAGCATAATTAGTGATTACTACTTCCTTAGATTCCTCTGTTCTAACAAGAATTTTGAATCAATAGCAAATCGTATATATCCAAAACGAAGTAGGGATAATGGAATGAGATTTGAAAACACTTCTTTATATTTAAATTTAAACTATTTGACGACAGCAAGCAAAAACGTTGTTAATATCTGATTGCAAATTAAAATAATTAGAGTGACTTGTGACTGTACTGAAGATTTGCAAGTCATCAGCGTACAAAAGAAATTGAGAATGTTTAAAACAATTAGATATATCATTGGTCAAAATTACAAAAAACAGAGGACCCAAAATGCTTCCCTCGCGCACTCTAGAGAACGCGATGAATGGGTGAGAAAACGTATTGTCTTCTATCACCGTACAAAGACGATTAGTGGGGTACGTTTTATCCAAGATAAAAAAATTGGAATGGAATATTATACTGCATACATAGTTTGGAAATTAAGAACGAATAACTGACTTTATCAAACGCCTTCGTAAAATTAGTATGCACAGTATCAACTTGAGACCTTAATATTCGGTCTAGCGGATAGCGAATTAACATTTTTAAACAGCTGGCAACCCTCGTCAAAAAGAATTTTTGCGATGGAATATTTTTGGACGTCTGTCGTTTGACATCCATCCCGTAATACATATTCCGTTTACCTTATTAAGTTGACTTAATTTATTTTTTTAAACAGGTACAAACCTCTTTGACCTCATGTGGCAATATTTGATATAACTTATTATTTTACTCTCTTATATGTTTAAAAAGGTTGTAAGCTATTTATTTGTCAAATTTTATCCAAATGCGTCAATCCGCTTCGATGTGAAAGGGAATAGACCGTTTAACGCCATAGTCTTCAAAGTACCATAAGAAGTAGACCACCAAAGGACGTCGTTTCCTGTGACAAGAACTCTCGTCCGATTTCACCGCACCAGAAACCATTTTCTGTTTGAAATTAAGTAATTTCATTATTTTATTTAAATTTTAAGTTATACACCGCAAAATACAGTCTTGCAAGAAAGTTCTTAATGAAGTAAATAAATTATTAAAAACATCTTGCTGGTTCAGAAAGGTCTCGTTCAAAAAAATTTGCCCGGTTTTCGTTTCAAACACTCCAAAATACAGCGTCCACATAGTCCTTAGGTTGTTGAGCTTATATAACCTAACTACCTTTTACCCACTCTAAAACGGCCCTGTTTCTTCGTATAACAAAACTTTAATAGAGTGATTCATTTAGAGACAAGTTTTTTTAGAAATGAAAACCAAACACCAAAAATTCAATTTAATAGGGAAATCTTTGCTATCAAAGTCACCATTATTTTCATTAACTTTATATATATTATTTGTTTCGTTAGTCGTGGCTGCGGCTAACATAGTTCATTCTTCGTTTTATTTTCTTGCATTTCCAGTGGCATTCCACTTTCTCAATCATATCTCGCTTATCCACGTAAATATTGGAGTTTACGATGACGCAAAGAAAAACGTATGTACGAGTTTGTAGGTGTGATATCACAGATCACTGGTCCGAAGCGCGTTATTAACTTTTCGCCGAATTCTCCGCACTATAAATCCATATTTTCAGCGCGTCTTGTTGGAACAAAATGTCGTCGTTATTACGGACTAAAACTTTGGTTTAAACAGTGGACTTTCTTCCTAAAACAACTGAATAATTCGGCAGACCTGGTAATCATCGTCTCGCGAAAATCGCTACTGAAAATAGTACCTCTAAATCATAAATGGGCAGCCTACTTGTACGCACGCCGGTGGTCATTAGCGTAGACATTAGTTAATCTCTCTCATTTGCAGCGTTTCTATTGAATTGTATGCAATACTGTTTTTCACAATATAAAACATTTAATATTTTTCATGACATAAATAAGGGAAACTAAAATAAAAAAATATTTTAAATTCAAACTCTTTTGTGTCATACCATATTCGGCGATCATTTTCAATTATTTTTAGAGCGAATGCTAAAAATGTCTTAATTTATTTTGCAACTATCTATACCCTACGCTTTAATTTTTTGGTTGTTTTTGTCAAAATCGTGTTTGGTGTTATCCTTCAACCCACATAAATGGCATTAACGGATTCACCAAGAATGGTAGAAAACCAGATTACGGCAACGCCGGCAGCGTACACGTCATAGATGTTCATGCCACAGGAATAGCGAAAAGAAAAGGAAGGTGATAACTGCACTCGGGCTTTTATTTTCGCTGTAACTGCTACAATACAAAGCTCGGCACTTCACATTTATTGTTATGCGTTTAACTTAATGTAAAAATCTCTCAAAACTCAGCAAAATCACTTTTTAAGAGATTTTAATGACGTCAATCCTTCAAACGAGGCAAGTACGAAGTAACGGAGGTGCTTTTATGATCACCTTCTTTTCTCTGCGCCATGAGATTTGCCAACTCCGCCGTTACTCGCGAACAATGTTAGCCCATCCATGCTCTAAATGAATCACCCGATCCTTATAAACGCAAAATTCTATCCATATTGAGTAATTTTAGTGAAGGAAGCACAAACTTTATTGCCGTTGCAGATGATGTTGAGCCGGTTGACACTTTATAGTCATAGGACAGACATATGCGAATACGCAAGCGTAGCAAAAGTTGTTTGATGCTTCGTCCCTGAATAATTGCAACAATTCGAGAGCAAAAACCGTACTGAAATCAAATAAGAATGTCTACAGCGGTAAAGACATAAATTTTAAATAACAACTATGAAACCAATGGCTGCAGTTGGCCATTTTACGGTGAATATTAAGCTAATGCATTTGATATGACACTCTAAAGAAAAGAAGAAGAAAAACTGTAAAAACAAAATTCATTAGAAATAAAACGTTTGCCAAACACCAAGAGCAACAAAGTATTTTTAAAATACTACTCGTAAATGGATATCGGTAGCGTTCGATGATATGCTGCATCTAATGGCGTTTAACCATGCGGCCAGGTCATGCTACATTTATCGATGTACATATGTACATATGTATGTGCATAGTTGAGTGTAACGGTGCTAAAGATGTCATTGCAATTGTAACTAATAATAGTTACTGCAAGATGTTGCTTGCTTGTTAATGTAGATTTTTTTTTTTTTTTTTTGTTATAAGCGATTGCTCTGGTGATTATTGGCCAAGTTGTTGAATGTTTGGCTACTATTCATTCATTATTGCTATTGTTTTGTTGCTTGTGTTGGCTTTTGCCTTTTTCTACTTGTTACCAACAATGCTAATAATATTCATTGCAGACACGATAGATACATGTGTCTGTATGTATGTATGTACCCGTATTTTGGTATGCAACAATTTCCCAACCGACAGGAAAATGACAATGAGAAAAACCAGCGGTGCTACTTCTCGACCAACAACTGTTGCTGCTGCTCTTATATTGCGCGCAATTTTGGTGGCTACGCTAATGGCATGTCTGCAATGATCGCTTGTTGTCCAATAGTGCTGCTGCTGGCGCTTCTATTGTAAAAAAAAATGCATACCAAAACTAATACATAACAATTGGCGAAGCAACAAAAGCCACGGAATAATGTTGTTGCAGTATGGGCAATATTTCAGGAGATTTTTTTTATTTATTATTTTTTTGCTGTTTACATTTACGATGCTGCCGTTGATATGCATCTTTGTAATGCAAAGAAAGTGTGACGATTTGAAAGAGCATAATAACAATAGTGATGCTGGCGCAAAAAAATATGTGTATGTTTGTATGTACATTAGGGTGCGTAACACTCCATAGCAAAAACAAAAACCAAGGGAGTTATGAAATGTATTATATTTTAAGCCATAAACCAAAATATTGTGGAAAAATATGTGAGGTTTATGTGAGCTTAGCGATTTGAAAAATTTACCGCCAAAAATAATGTCTTTTTTATATAAAAACAGCTTTTTTTTTTTTAATATTTAAAGGTCTGCATAAAAATAATTCAACAATTTTTCAGCAGAATCATATTAATGAGATAAAAAAAATAGGGGCTTGAAAGGCTGTATTTGCAGAGAAATAAAAAGGATGATGATCAAGATGAATCCATAGAAGGTGATAGCAAGATAAATAAGGCGAATCCGCTGTGTATTTTGTTTGTGTAATTTTACGTGTGAAATGTCAAAATCTGAATTCGCTCAATATTGCTTATGTATTTTATTAGGGTAACTTTGCGAGTGAAATGTTAAAAACAGTATTCGCCCAGTTTGCTCGAGTATTTTGTTTATGTAAACAAAACAACCCAGCGAATTTGGAAAAAAGAACAAGCATTCAGCTCATGGGATGCTATCATCTTGTATGAATTCGCCTTGGATGAAGATATTTTTTCAGTTTAACATTTGGATTCACCTAAAATTTCAATTATTTTTTCCACTTCACAAACATTTGAATTTTGGTGAAAATTTTTGAAGTCAATCAAAAAAAAAAATAAACATCTTCCCTACATGATTCAATAATATGTAAAAGGGTTGATAATTAAGCAGGTTTACAGGGAAATAAAAAGGAAGGAAAATTTTAATATATTTTTTTATTTCACAACCTTTTGAATTTGGCTTTAAAGTTAATCAAATAAAAATATTTTTCTTTCATGACTCAATAATAAAAGGTTTGATAATTAAGCAGGTTCCTTGCTCCCTCTTGACACATTTGATTCCTTTAGCAAGGTATTTTGTCGCCTATTGTGTTGGCAAATCTTTAAATTTACATGCAAATTTGGGGAAAATTTTCTACATGCAAGGCGAATTCATATCAGGTGGTTTTATACGTATAAAAACAATAATTTACACTAACAAATTATACGCACAATGACAGTATGATTTACAACAAGCACATCATTTTGACTTAACATTCAGCAAGCGAATTCAATGAGCTGCTTGATCCACTTCAACTTATATTAATTCGCCTTGCCTACATGAATTTTGTTTTTACTTTTGCGTATGACCTTTCAAAAGCCGTAAAAGTAAAAACAAATTGTTTGTAAATTTTGACAACTGTTACGCAAAAGCAAAAACAAAATACATGGAAATTTTGTAGCTGTACTTATAACAACACCTTATATGAATTCGCCTTGCAAATAAATGCAAATAAATATTGTGTTAAACTTGACAAATCATTTGACAGAAATCTCAAAACAGTAGTAGCAGTAGTAAAATTTTTTATTAAAACTTAACTAGGCTATCGTAGGCATTTAAATAAAATTAAAATCGTCAAATTGTAAAAAATTCTTTTGCAACCGGCTGTAAATCGATTCAGTTTTGGCGGAGATATTCGAGCTCTCCTTACACCAATCTTCCTAAAACGGTCAAAAACATCATCGAAAGCCGAATTATTATACATGTAAGTGATATATGTATATATATATTTTTGGACCTTTTAAGTTCAAAAAAACTCCATTAAATTTTTTCCGAAATAATTTGGTTGAGGCTTTAAAATATAATAAGTTTTATAATCTTGATAAGGAAAATAATGCCGAAATTTGTATGGGTTGTGATGCATCCTAATGTACGTATATTTTTTACTCAAAATAAATAATGGAATGCAAGTAATTCAAGATGACAGCGACGACAACGGCAGCGTAAATATATTACGCAAATACATAAAGTATATATAGTATATATATACATATATAGATAAACATATGCACAAACAACTTGCATATATTTTGCTACTGTTATTCGCATTATTACGTTTTTGTGATTATAATTTTGTTATTATATGGATATTCAATTGCTGAAGCTGCAGCAACGTAACAATGTTCGCAGGTGATTTACACCTGTAAAGCAGCTCATCAATTTCAATCGTCTACCGCGTTGACACCAACTACATCGGTACTCGATCACCCACTTGTCCACTTACGAGCAGTGTTGCCGCGCGAAAAAAGTATCAAAGTATCTTTCCAGAGAAAATACTAATCAAATAATCTATTGAAGCCATTCATTTTCCCACCATTTGCGAATAAAGACTTTTCGTATTTAACTGTTATATATTGAATTACATATATATTACAATAACTTATATGAATATTTTTTTATTAGCTTCAAAAATACCAACAATTAGAAAGTATTTTCCTTTTCTTACCAAATCCTGTACATCAAATTTATAAAATACCGTTATATCAGAGATGGGCTTGGTTTTTGCCTGAATTCTAAAAATTTTTGGTACGCCAAAAAAAGGTTTTACTCATGTGTTTCTTTACTCAATTGAATCTTGTATATCAAATTTGAGCAAATTATCTTTTATAGTTACTGAAATATCGCATTTTTTGAGTTTTCGCAAAATACCGTTTTGTGGGCGTGGTTTGGAAACACATTACCTGCCTAGGGGGACCGCTGTTAGAAAAAATATTATCTATATGTAGGACATGTTCGGAAATTTTAATTAATTGATATCGTACGATTTGCCATTTTATATAAATAGTTTTAACACCATACTTTAAGCATTTTAGTTTTAGTTTTAGTAAATCTTGTAAAACGGTTTTCTTAATCGAGTTAATTTTTTCAAATTTCGGAAAATGGCCATACAATTTTTTACGTTACTTATCTCGGTTGAAATTTCAACTTCACACACAATTGATCTAAACAGCTACGTCTTATGAATGTGTCCAACGTCAAGCCAGAACGGGAGCAGAAAATATTATTTTGATGTGCTTCGGTATTTTGTAAGTGGTATGTCACAACTTTCTAAATAAAGTTATTTATTTGGGGCCAATTTAGTCCAGTTAGTGCATCCCCTATCGTAATGGCATGTTATATCAGTTAGTTTATAACTATATGTATTGCAGAAAATGCTTTGTAGCTTGAAATCAATAGTAGCTGTAACAGAAGTAAAACTTACCGGATACGAAATTTCTTTGAGGAAATGGAATTAAGCTTAGTCCAGCCTGTCTAAATTGAAAGCAAAACTGTTTTATCAAAAACGCCAGTTTTACGCCAACTACTACTCTCAATATAATTCGATTGGACACAATTGAGACCCACATTAAAAGATGTCAAATTAATGAAAAGAATACTGAAAAACTTATTCCAGAATTCTTAGTTACGGCCAAAATTTAAATTTTGTATACTTAACATAACAAATTTGTATAAAAATAATATTCTTTTTTGGTATTTAAGCTACATACATGTGAGCAAAATTTTACCCTATCAAAACTTATGCTCATTTAACGGAAAATTTGTATCACAGCGGCAATACTGTTTACGACTACGCTCTGAGATTTTTTCAAATATATAAGTATATAGTTAATATATTTATCTACTCGTTTTTAAATACATACATGCAATTATGTAGTCGCTTCTCATCGCCTGATTCATATACCTCAATGCTTGAGTAGCAGCGAAGCCAAATAAAAATAACTTGCTTGTTATTTGCTTTCTAGTATTAATTTGGCCATATATAATTAAATCAAGGAAATGTCATATTAAAAAAGAAAGGATGTGAAAGTCTTCACTTGCATTTATTCCCTGAATATTTCTCATTAAGTTGAAGAATGAAAAACTAGAATTGAAATCCTTTGAGTGATAACACAAAGTTTGGCATACTACCTAGCATAGATGGGCGTTATCAGAAAACTGAATAATTGAATGACGGAAAAATAAGATAAAAATACATTTTCGAACAAATAAATTTTCATTCATCATTCAAATAATCTTTAATAACAAATAAACGTTTATTCATTTTTATATTAAAATTTGAATGGGATAAATAGTAATAATATATTTTATTTATATTTTCTGCTTCATCCGTGATATTTAATCGCAGCGACCGAATTTCAATTTAGCTCTTAAGGTCAAGTACTCTGAGTAATATTTATTTATATGACAAGCAAATTGTTAAAAATTTTCAGTTTTAGTTTGCCTATATCCACATATATTTATAGCGATTGCTGGTGTTTACTTTTAATAGAATAAAAATAAATTCATTTCTGCTATCACTGTTGGAGCGATGTCATAATTCATAAAATACTAGGGCCCTCCGGTCAATGTGGTGTTAAACAAGCAGCTGATTGGATTCGCTTGGTGAGCTTAAAATAATGTATTTTTTTAAATACTTTCAGTCATAGTGCGTATAATTTTTTAGCGTGCATTTTTGTTATTGTACTCTCAACACCACCTGGTTTGAATTCGCCTTGTCTCCTGTCCTGGTAAATTCGGCTCTGATTGGCAACCTTATAAACGTGATAGCAAAGACATGATGCAAAAATGAAAAGTGATGTACGTAGAGAGCTTTTCGCTCGTATTCTGTCATGTTGGCTGCTTTAGAAAATGTGTGAATTTTTCTGTAATTTTGGTGGAAATATTGTTAAATTGCTATACATATTTTAAGAATTATGCAGAGTTGTTATGATTTATGAGTTTAAAACCTTTTATCTTACTTTTAATTTTGACTTCATAGGTGCCGCATTTGATTCATTTTAGGAAATTTTTATGATGCATATATATTAGGAGTTACCTTTTACATTTTACATATTTTTTTAATGAAAAGGACCTAAGCACATTTAAACACACTTACGATATATTACATGTTTAAGGCAAATCACTTCATTTATCTCAAAGAGACTGTTCTCGGTAATATTATTCCCATCGGTAATGTAAGATAATAGTAAAACAATTTGAGACAATATGTCTTTCTCATTTATAAATTTCAATTTTTAATATGCTAAAAAAAATCATAAGGTTATTTATGTGCTGGGCCCGTTTCTTTGTAACCTAGTTGCAAAAGAACACTAGGTAGGATAACAAAATGCATGTAAAGCAACAACGCTAACTCGGAAAACTATGCGAGTTGAGTCAACCCGGTAAAATGATATCCGACCTGAGATGCAGTATTGGAAAGTGAAAAAACTGCGCTATTGTGAATGAGCCGGAAGAAAATACATGGGAAATTTCAGTTTAAGACCCAATTTATTTTTATTTGCATAGTATTTTTAAATATATAACCCCATCAACTAAAAATTTGCCCACACAGCTATTTTCCATTCTTAAATAGCACTAAACAAATCTCTTGTTTCGTGAAAGATGCGAACAGGGTTGCTTTTGCATGTAAAAGAAATTTTATCCGAGTTGGAGCATTCTTTTCCAACTAGGGTACAATAAAACGGGCCCACTATCACAATACAATTAAATTAGAATTAAGAATACATATTTGATACTTGTTTAACCACTTTTCATAAGCTGGCATAAATTTCATCCCGTTTTTCTCCTACTTCAAAACGAGCTGTCACTACGTACATCACTTTTTATTATATTATTGCATCGTGCTTAATTTGTAAATATATACAGGGTGATCCATATTATAGTTTTTTAATCACATGCTATTTTGATAGTGACAGCTTTTCCACGAAATTATAAAATCTCCGCTGAATGAAATAAATCACTTTACGCTTGAACATTGTCAAGAAATAATGCAAACTTGTTTGCACTTTTGTATACCTTTAAAAATGCATTTAATAAAAAGAAGTTTTGGCGCGAATACTATACGCAAGCTACGTTACACACTGACGAGAATGTGGCCGCCGCTACGGTCCTGGAACATCGACTCGACATTTCCCATACCAGCGTGATTTTGCCCAAATACCTCGCATTATTCGCTTGCAAGGTTGAATAGGCTAAGTAATTGAAACCATACAAACATCCGCTCGGTATCGCTGCTCTATTTGAACCTTAGAACAACCCGAAGTGGACACCGATTTTACACGAAAAATCTCGATGGCTATTTTCAAATCCGACGCATCTGGTGGTCGGAAAATTAATTTCAAAACTGAGGTCCACCTTTTTAAAAAGGAATAAATTCTTTCTATATTACATAGGAATATTTAATTGATATGAAAAAATTAAGGATATGTTTTTACAAGGCCCTAGAAGACAAGAAGACTTACCGTGCGGGCACAGCCTCGGGGCAGGTGAAAATACATTCGGAAGTTTACTATTGCCTGCCGAAGGGCGTGCGCTATTAGAAAAAAACCCTATTTATAATTTATGATGTCACGTACCCCGGCTAAGATTTGAACCAGGGACACACGCTACAACTCGGCTAAAACTGAGTCAGTTAACTGTCATTTCAATTTTAAATTATTAACTGTTGGAAACATTCTCTGCCAATTTTAAAAGACTGATGCAATACATTATGTGACACGCAATTTTTGTTAAAGTTCCATAACATGTGAGAGAAAAATGTTTGTCATACTAATGGTGTGTAACGGTCATACAAATTGAATAAAGTGGCCCACATGCAAACGAGAGATGTGGCACGCAATGTACGTGTGATAACCACTTTATATGATAATATAAGCAAACCGACCTACATATATTGTTTCTTCGAATAACGTGTTCACTGATTTTAGAAGTACATGAGACGTTGTTGTCTCCGCTATCACCTTAGAAATAATAAAATTCCAAATACAATTGGTCGTCATTTTGCCAACTAGACAAATAAATGGCTGAGCATTTTCTCTACATCTGAAATGATTTCCCGGCTGGTAGACTAGTGGCCGCCCAACTCTTCTTGTGAGATCCTAGTATCTTGACTCCTTTCCTAGCAGAAACTTAACAATAGATGATTGAAGTGAAGGTGATTGCCTTTCGATTAATGATGTTTAAAACCTGTATGTACGTCATCGGATCCAGCGGTTGTGTTATGTACATTCGGATCTATCCATGAGTTCATAAAAATTTCTTCTGACGTGTCTGGGAGGCGGCCCAGAAAACTTATATTCTGATCGAACCGGTACGTTGGTATATCTTAGAGCACATACGTTTATTTGAAAGAGAAAAAACAAATAAAGGCGATTTCTTATAGTTAAAAAAACTTGAACACAAACATGCGACTGAAAGGAAACCAGCTGATTTAACAACTTACTGAGTTATTTTGAAGTCACCACTTGTTAAGATGATAACAGATCTTATAAACTTGATAAAATTGAAAATAGGTGACTATGTCACATGCAATTTTGAGATGAAAAAGCTTTTCCCAAAAATTAGTTGTTTAGGCACTTATTATGAGTTGCATTCCAACTACGACTGTGGTCGAGAGAGTTGATCGAACGAAATTACTACGATGCAGTGACGAAAGCAAAATTCTGTTTGACAAAAAATTAGATGCGCAACAAAAATTTCGATTGGGTTGAACAGCTGATAATACCAATTTAACATTATATTCTCGATGTTCGATGTACAGCGAAGATCGAACGTCGAATGCAATTCATAATAAGGCCCTTTGTAAACAAATGAACGCAGATAAAAATCTTTTTATTTTTTATTTTTTATTTGTTGAGCATTCATATTTCGTTACATTGAATAAAAGTATGTATATGTAAAAACTCATTACTTTTGTTTCAACTCTTTCATTCGAAACCCAAAAAAATCGAAACTTTTTGGCAAAAGTACAACGCTATCCAGAGCTTGTTTCATTACATTATTTTTAACGCTCCAATATCACCCTTGGTCTTCCTTACGAACATCGAGAAAATGCTTCGAAAAACTATCACAAGCTGTACAGCTTGAAGCTGATTATCAGCCAATTATCGGAAATGTTACCGAGTGGTGATGAAGCTAATTTTTGGCCCAATGGGCATTTAAGTAACAAAATTGTCACATATGGAGTGAAGAGGCACTGCTACATTGCCAAAAACATACCGTATTGTGTGTTTTATGGGCCGGTCAAATCGTTGGTTCTTAATTCTTTAAAAGTCAGAACGAAGAGAGGCCAGGCGAATGGATCACTTTCCCAAAGTTATATTGGAAAACAAATGGCATACAATTAATTTTTAATAAAGTCAATTTTAAGCTTGAAATTATGTCGGCGTAAAACTGTAGTTCGCTCAATTGGTGGTACAAGATCAAGACTCACGCCACAAATTTTGCAAGAAGTTCGATCAGACAACGAGCTTTAAGGTGTAGACATCAAATTATTATATTATTAATATGAGTTACATGTTTACATAGATTTAACGCAATTAATGCAAACACAAACTTTCGATAGTTTCCATTTAATGCAGATAAATTATAAGAAGAAGAAAAAATCGCATTGATTTATATCATTACCCTCTTTTGTATTTAATGTACGATAAGTATACCGTCCATTCCTATATATGAACAAAATTATTTATAATACTGCCGACACCCCAATAACTAGATATATCCATATGTACATAATTTATCCTCACTTACCAACGCGGCACCATAAAAGCCATTGTAATACTTTCGACGGCTTCATTCATTACGTTAATAAGTCTTAATAATTTTCCTCCGGGCGTTCCAATTATCCATAACAATGGCATATATCCATGTATGTAGATATGTACATATGTACGTACATATACCACTCATTGTAATGAATGTTATAAAAACAAAAAAACACCATTGTACTTACTATTGCAAGCAACTCTTAATTTTATGAAGCTTAGACAACAATGTCAGCTAACATCCATAAACAGGAATTACATAGCAATTTAATTTGGTGGCAAAAGCACATAACTGGATAATCATGCCAACACATTTAGCTGCCGGATGCCACAAAAAAGGATTTAAAAGTAAGTTTTTATATTCTTCAACTTGACTTTGACTTTGGGTAATACGTAGCTATTTTTATAGGTGGAAAGTGGTCTTAAAAAAATAGGAAATTGTGTGTTCAACATAAAACTCGATTGCAGTTAACAAATTAATTAGATGTATATGTATACTCTCTTAAATTTGTAGTCATTTTGGTGTCATAAATCAAAACTTATTTAGGATAGAAATAAAATGGAATGTGAATATTGGAGTTTTCCAAATTTTCATAACATACATACATATATCTCAGTTAAAAAATATGTATGCATTTATACATATTTTGGTTTATTTTCCGACGACTTATAATAACTACCTCTGCGCTGGAAATGCCAAGAAAGAAATGTATTGAGTAATTCCATATCCAAAAGGAAACATTTAAAAAAACCATTTCCAAAAGTTATGCAAAACTCAAAATTCCACTCCTTTTACGTTTTCAAGTTTATCTTTTTGATATATTTGGAAAGCTATTATAGCTACAAAAAACAAATAACATTCGAATTTTTTTTTTAAATCTAAATAATTTCAAAAAAAGTTTTAAAAATGGATTATATAAAACGCTAACATTTTTTCGACTATCAAACACCTCTGTGTTGTATGTTCTTAAATGATCCTAAAATTTTCAAACAGGGTTTGTACAAACTTTTGAGTATACAGTTATATAGTCCATTCAATTTTAGTTAATAGAATAGAACCTGGGGGTGACCCAAAATACGTGTTTATTTTTGATGATTTTTACCGTAAGAAAAGTTTGAAATTTTTTAGATTGGTTTTTGTTCTAGAATGAACTATATTTTTTTATATAAAATTAATTCAAAATTAATATGAAACAAATAAAGTGTCGAAACTTGTCAATAAATCCCTGCGATTGTGCGGATGATTAAAACATGAAAACGTCTGGAGTAAATTGGATACTTCCTTCTGCTTTTGTTCGTGATTGCTACGTAAAGGATTAGGAAAAAAGAAAAGTCTACAAATTCTCGACAGTTGGCGCTTTAGGCACATATTTCATTTTTCAATTCAATTCAATTACAGTTCAACTCGTGGCCTCAAATCACATATTGTTAAATGACAACTGGATAAATTTGAATAATATTTGCCTCATATGTACACATATAGTTAGTGGTATAGCTTTCCATACAAGCAGTTTGAAACGGAGTTGCTAAATTTTTAAGAGCTTGATTTAAAAATATGTTTGTATAAGCTTGGCACATATTTAAAAACTGAGACTTTGCATAGTTATTAATTTCTACCACGAGAAGCTTTTAGTTATAGTTTTGTTCGTTTAGTAGAAAGCAGCCGCCTGTTTGAAAAGTTAAAAGTTAATATTAAGTTAAATTTAATCATATTATATACAAAATGAGATTTTTTATTTGGCGCTTCAGAGAGATATCTCTAAAACCCATATTAGTGGCCTGCTTTGATTAAAAATGTACAGCATGTATTAGCCAAATAAATATAACTATTATATTTTCTAAAACCCGTATTTACTGCCCAATTTCACTCCAATTCGAAACACATATTAGTTGAAGAAAAGTGACAATTTAATTTGAAAATTAAATCGATAACACTTGAGCCGGGATATAATATATGTACAGAAACAAATAAGCATAATCATATTCTATTAATTAGAAATGTGTAGCGAAGCTGGAACTGCTAGTTAGTATTCTGAAATTGAATATTTCCACACTAATTTTAATTTATTTATTTTATTTAGTCAATGAATACATAGTTTCGTACTGCCTACGTCTGAAAATACAATTTAGACTTTTAATAACTGAATTAAGGTGTTTTACAACTACCTCGAGAGTGATTGATTTAATTGATGTGATTAATTGCCATAAGGGCATGTCCGATAAGTGTATTCATAGCATAATTAAACTTTGCGGAATGTTCGTAAAGTAAATCAGAATGACTCAAATTTCTTAGAAAAATATAGAGTGGTATTCTCGGGGAAATTTCGGGGCTATTAATCACATTAGAAAAAACATTGAAGATTACAGAACAAGATAGCAATTTTCTCCTATCTACAAGATATTCCATATTTAGAAGTAAGCAACGTGACTTATGAGAAGGCATAGGTTTCATAAAGTTATGATATCTTAGTCCAAACTTGATAAAAGTATTCTGCAATAGACAAAAATGCATGCATACTATAAAAAGTTTTCCAAATAATTGAGACATATCAATTTTTTACAGGGTATGTGGATGAGAAAAAAACGGTGCTATTAGTACGAACAAATGCGAGCATGGAGTAGGGGTTTGCAACAATGAAATTAATATGGATAATAAATGTGAGTTTAAAGTCAAATTCACTCCTAGATATTTAACTTGATCTACCAATTTTAGTTTAGTACCAGAAATTCTACAAGATAAGCTTAATTTATTCAGCATTCTAGAAAAGAATCATATGAAAACGCGTATCAATATTTAAAAAACGGTGATTTCTCTCACACCATGAGTACACTCTATCTAAGCCAGTTTGAAGACACCCTGGATCCTCGCGGTTCTTTATAATCGAACAAATTTTGGAATTATCGGCATGTAGAAGAAATTTCTTATGCCATTTGTAAAGATTATAAATCAAATAGGTTCAAGCGTATTACCTCGAGGAACTCCTGTACTTGCAAGAATAGAGAGTGGTGTTATCTTATCGAGTTGCCTGGGCACCTTCTTTTTAGACTCGAGAAACATAAAGGGAAAGTCCATGAATTCTAATTTATTAATTAAGAATTTATGGGACACCATTTCACACGCCTTGGCAAAATTAATATAGAATGTATCGATTTGATACCTAGCATCAAAACTTTTAAAGCAATCGTTTGTGAAAATAGCAAGATTTATAATAGCCGAAGTACTAGATATGAGTAATTGAAAAAAAAACTTCAGTGAAACTTTATGGTTTATTTGAGAAAAAATCACAAAAAGTAGATATTCGCGTTTCCCTTGTTTCTGGAGTGGCTTAACCATTTAATATCGTCTGTCAGTGAACATCAAAGAGGCTTCCGCAACTTCGAAAAATTATAACCTATTGCAAATAATTACTACATTTAAAAATATATACGTGCGTACACTTGTGCATGTCAGTCTAAACATTACTGTTTTCGTGAAATAGCTAAAAACACTTTTCATTGTCATCCTGTTGTCTCGAAAAATTTTCTACTAATAAATGCTAATTATGGGTGGTGGCAATCTTTCGCAATCTCACACATCTACACACCTACATATACCTACATAGGCGCACATACATACATATGTATGTAAACATATAGAGCACCTAATTAAACCCTTTCAAATAATAAAAGACTTAAGCGAGCAACCTGCAAAGCAGTCATGTACCTGAATTGCATTCATAAACACACACAAAAAATTAGTAAGATATAATAAAACTACCTATTAAATGAATTGCTACATCGAGATCTAGCAAATACAAAAAGCAGCTACTTCTGCCACCACCACAACAATAACCGCAATAACAATAAAATGTGACATTTTAGTAGCACATTCGCGCAACCCGCACGCACATCACAACAAACACACCGGTCCAAATTGAGCCAACAGCAACGCATGCAATGCATAAAAATAACAAAAGCCCAAAAAAAATATGCTCGCATTCATGAGTAACAACAAAGCTAATGTAGCAATATTAAAAATCAGTTGCAATCACTAGCTGTAGACCGACCAAAACAGAGTTGTCAGCCATTGGGGACAAAGAAAAGCAACACATTTCTAATAGCAAAATAGAGACGGGAAAATCCGCCATCAGCTATGCTCTAGCGTGGCGAATATGTGAGGGCATTTTGCGCGATCACTTCCTAAATCTGCCAAAATGTGGCTGCCAAATTTGCGACCTGCAAACTTCAACAACCAACAAACCAACCCACCACCATCATCGCCATCGCCATCATCATCATCATCATCTAATCAGCATGTAGCTCAACACCATGAAGCGAAATTAATTTTAGATTTTTACTTACACTTCACTTGATTTTATTTTTATATGTATTATGTAGTTGGCTGCTAGTTTGCTAGTCGCCAACAATCATGGGCAGACAAAGTAGCGCGATATTAAGTTAAGTCAGCAGCGAACGCAGCAGCATAGGTTGGCTTCGTCAGCGCTGCAGTCAACAGATCAAATGCTGCTAGCGATTGCGCTGCCACTATTTAAACTGCAGCTGCCCAGCTCAGCGCCAAGCCTTTCCCTTTCAGTTGAAAAGAAAAACAAACAAACCAAAGCGCATAGCACAGCAAATCTGGCAAGAGCGCCACAACAAACAAATGTACTATTGTTTGTGGCATGTAGCAGCTTCATCGTCGCGACCACAATTGCTTCTCTGACGACGCTCCAAAGTTCAGCGTTGTCATTATAAAGCTGCAACTGCGCAACGACGCAACGATCGATGGTCTCAGGCGATGGTCTCTTTTGGGTGCGAATTTTTATAAATGCCAGTGTCGCAGCACAATTCAAAGATTCGTCTTTCGGTCGTGCAACACACAACTACTACTTACTTGCCTGGCAAGCGTCGCGTTCCGCTTTAAAATTGTATGCAAGTTACTCGTGCTCGTCTTTCACACGGATACGCTGTCGCCGGACTAAATACAATTTTTTATTCGTACAAATAGTGGAATTTTTAATTCTTTTTTTATTTTTTGTGTTTTGTAATTTTGTGCCTTTAGCCTCGCGGCAACGGATACTGTAATTTTCTTTACTTAACTAATAACACCGTTGTTTTTGTTATAGTAGTTGTTAGTGTGTCTAGTAAATTGCACTTTGTCAGTGCTATAAAGCACGACTCGCAATTGTGACAGCGATTTGCTAAATTTGAGAAAGAAACAAAAAAAAAAATAAATAAATAAAAAAATTTAAACAAAATAACACAAAACTTAATATAACGACAAAGCAAAGGAATTATAAAAACGAAATTAAATGTGCAAAAGTTTTGTAATACCAAGCGTAACAAAATTTTTTGCGCTCATTGCTTGTAGCACCATTGTTGTGTGAAAAAATACTGTGAAGCGGAAAAATCTGCGCGCCTGCGCTATTTGTGCCTGTGTTGCAGCGACAATGTTGAGTGATACTTAGGATGTTGTCACTTATTTGGTTGGATTGATTGAAACGTGGTTGATTAAGTGTGCTGAAGTGTCGACAAATATTGTTTGATATACTAGTCCTTTGAGCGAACGCTTGAACAACAGTTTATATAAGATTACAAAGTAAAGTGATTTCCACTGGATTAAAGCAGCCACAAAATGAGGGAGATATTATTTATTTGCTGTTTCATTATAGGTAAGTAAAGTATGTTACAAAATGGTTGAGTGGAAATATGGAAGTAAATTTTTATTTATCGCCTATTTGAGTCAAATTAGAAACTATCACAGCTCATACCCTAGGACATGGGCATTATATTCTTTGAGCTTTCTTAAGGCTTTGAAACGGTAATATATTTTACCATTGATACCTACTATTAATAAAAAAAAAATGAGCCTCTACACAATAGATCCCAATTCAAAAAGAGAAAAACGCGTTGATGTTTTTTTGAGACTTTATGCTGTTCTACATCTTTTTTTGTTTGATTTGGAGAATTGGAAACTATTCAAATGTGAACATTTGTAGTAAAGAATTAAATAGTGTGTGCTCCCTAGATTAGGTTACATTAGTCTGGCCGACAATATGTCTTACACAGACCGATTGGTCCCCAGCGATACCAGATGGAGATAAACTTTCATGTTTAGCTATAGTAGACTTCGTATCATTCAGGATGTCAACGTTTTTGCCGAATTTGTAGAGAGCTTGAGGATCCAGCTTGTTAAATTTTCAGGCTACTAAGTGTTTTAAATACATTCTTGATACCGCAGAGCATTTCTGCCCATTCACTGACAGTCCTTCTTTCTACCTCCCTGCATTTCCTGCAGCCGTCGCTAGCTGTTAATTCTTTCTGTGTTGCATGTGCTGCTAATAGGATATGTCCTGTCAGGGTACTTATAACAGTCCTGCAGTATCTTAGATTATGTCCTATCAGAATACCTATAATTATTCGGTAATCTCTTTGTGAGAGTGGTCATATCTCCCTCGTTGCACGTAATATTTGCACTTTTTCAAATGGTTAAAGTACCCCATCATGTCACTGCCCGCTTCTTTTTTGTCTCTCGCCTATCTCATTAGTTGGTCAAAAATATTTTTCACTCTATAGTTTTAAATGGCGAAGTTATTGTTTTTATTAATAAGTTTATTGATATTAAGAATGATGAGTAAAAAATCATTAATATTTGGTTTATTCATTCTTTGCTTTGACGGCAGCAGCAATTATCTGGGCCATGCTGCATACGAGTTCTGAACATTCGGCTGGACATACCTGGATCAAGGCGTTGTTGCTATTTTTTATATTATCCTACGTTCCCTTCCCTGACGTTTTAAAATAACCCACAAGTGGCCCCTGCATTTTAAATATAGATACTGCGCTGGCCAATCTAGCAAAACAATCTCATTGTGATTTGTGACAATTAGACCCATTTAATTTAATATCACCAAAGATCCGCGAAAGCGAATGAAAAAGTTCAGTTTCAAATACTTTTATGTACTTTTGACTAGCCACGCATTCTTCGCAAACCAACATTTCGCCGACCCTAAGAGCAGCTATAATGATTAACAGTAGATACTACGCAATCTAGCTTGTATTCCTCACCTGCTCACCACCTCGTATCAGTTGTTTCAAGTACTTATAGGAAAGGATAAAAATATATTTTTGAAAAGTCATAATATTTCTTCGAAACTTGACTAGAGTAAAAAGTAAAATTCAACCAATATTTTTCCGTAAAATTTTAGTGAAATCCACTGCTTCTTTGCTTCTTTTGGACTTAAGAATCTTTTAAACGAACTCTACCGAGCTTGCTTCTAGCCATTCGAGCACTAACATCTTTTGCGATTTCTCTTGGAAGGGCAGCAGTGAGAGCTAGCTTTGTGATTGAAAGTAGCCTTTGTGACTCACTGATATACTGCTTGAAGACTTTAGTGCAGTATATCGTTAATAGTGTCTAAATACTTTCCAGTTACCACTACTGCGATGTCATCCACATATGGAACTAGGTTGCGTGTCGTTCAGTCTCGGCAATCTTCTCTTTCTGTATACGCATGTAGCGCTTTGAACATCCTGTCCGGCACTAGGGCGTCTCTTATTTGTGCGCCCAAAATCTTTTCAAGCGCTTTCGAAAGAAACGAGGTTAAACTATATGGAGTTTACTCCCTAGGAAAAAGCACAGCCCTTGCTTCTCTCCGTAGGAAAAGCGCATAGTTGTGCATCCATTATGCACCCTTTGTATGCCCCTAACTTCCTCCTAATTTAATTATTCCATCGTCTGTGGCAATTGGGGGAAAAGGATAAAAAAAAACCATCTGATTGTTAACCATAGTCGCATTTTGTTTACTAATTTTATGCTTATAGTTCCCTACAAGAAGTTTGGTGCCCAAAGGTTAGAAAAATACCATAATCAGCAGTTGAGGATCAATATGATAAATTTTTAACACTGTTCTAAATTTGTTTAACTCTTAAAACTTTAACAAGTCAAGATGGTTCGTAGAAAATTGTCTTGAATTTAGACGGTGCTAAACTAATATAGAAATTGGAAAAACTACTTTGAGTACTTTTCAAAATAAAGCAGACTACTACTTCTCTGTTTAATTTGCCAGAACTGGAGCTTGTCTTGAGGAATCCTTGGCGAAAGCAATCAGCTGCTCACTAGGAGTAATCAAGAGAGTACTGCAAGTGCAGTTCTCACTAATGGTCAAAACAAGATGGAGCAGATTAACCATTAGCAAAATTACGAAAGACATCTGGCACACTTTTGACTAATCAAGAATGGTGAACCTGATTGGGGGACATTGGCCGATAGGAAAACATGTGGCCATCCCAACACTCGATTTTGGAGCTGCAATCTCGAAGATAGTGGAGAAAATAGTTATTCACTACTTCTGTGAGTGTCCAGCCCTGGCACGCACAGTTAACATACTTTAGGATTATTTTTGGCGAGCGACGTGAAGAATATCTCTAACTGCACAATGAATAACATCAGTAGATTCATCCAGAACCAGCGTATGAAAATGGCTCTTCAAGAGCTAATTGGGCCTTAGGCTCCTAGTCAACGCTACCACCAACCAACATCACTGTTTTATTTCAAATATGTTTTTATTGAGTTCTGAACGACTAGATTTTTCCAAACAGTTATCAATTGGACAAGTCACAAGGTCTCTTATTTGGTGCTATCGTTGCATTTGCTGTAGTTTTAAAGCTGCTTCATCATCAGTTCAGATGTTGGTTCACAGATCACATCCTTTTCGCTATAACTTGGATCTGGTAAATAGAGAGAAAATTCTAGGTTCAAGAGCCAAAATAAAGAATATTGCCACATTGGTATTCTTATCAATACTCCAGTTTAACAAATTTTCATAAAGGTAGTAGCAATTTGTATGAAAATAAGTAACTAAAATGTAAAAATATATTTATTTCTTCATCTAACTAAAAAAAAATATTAATAATAAATCTGATGAATATTGTCAAAGAAATGGTACCGCTTTGTTTTTTTCTTAATTTTTTCTCTTATTTATTGTTTTACCATATTGTAATATATGTTTAGTTGAGATCATATTTTAGTTTCAAAAATTCCGTTCAACTACTTTGACAGTTTTGTAACTATTGTAACTTATTTGTATACAGCTCAAAAATTGATTTTGTTCATTTTAATTATCTTATATTGTTGTTGGAAATTTAGCATTTTTAATACATTTAATTTTTTGTATAATGGTAAGAACTCAAGATAAATTATAAATGGTAAATGTCTCAATGAAATTCCAAAAACGCAAGTGTTAGAGGAAAAAAGTCAGCAGATAACAATATTTTTTAAAAATCCTATATTATTTCCCAACTTACTGGACAAACGCAAACAAAGGAACTTAATAACACGCATATAAATATATGTGCATATATAATCGAACAATGTCATTAATCACAAAGATTGAAAGCCCAACGAACACGGCATAAACAGTCGTCACTCCCATTACAGTGACTAATATTGAAATAATTTATTCTATTTAAATACATACAGATATTCATTTCTAATACAATTTTTTTAATTTTTCTTAAAATTTACTTATGAGAACCGTTATGGCACCGTTTCAATTATCAAAGCGATAAGTATGAATCAATTTGTGGTTTTCATTTAATCGTTGAATATCATTCATTTGAAAATCGTTTTCAATTAATATTCTGAAAAATAGGTTAATTTTATAAATAGTACTGTGATATAACTATTATAATAAGAAAAACAAAATAAAAATCAACAAAACCTGATGCTTCCGAAGTAATTATATGAAAATCAGAAGTTAGTGTTATTTTAAGATTTATCAAATATTAAAATAAAGAATACAATCACCAAGGACTAAAGAATGATTTGTATAATAAATATTGTAGCCCACTGTTGTAAAACTAAGCTTACAACCCATTATTAGGGGATTCTCAGAGTTTTTCAAAATATTTGCATTTTGCACTAGCTGGAACTGTAAACTATAGCATATTTTGTACCTTAAAAACTCGTGAAATCAACCTATTGGATGAGCTTTTATATTTATTAGAAGCGTCATTTAGTTTCGTTCCTCGTAACAATATCCACGTACCAAATCAAATTTATTTTGGTGTAGTGATTTTGCCAACTGGATTTTTGTTTGAAGAATTGAACGTGAGATCAAGCTTATTGCTAAGCTACGTTCTTAAGGAGATATTAGGGATGCCAGATGTAGTTATTTGGAAAGTACAGTAATTAACATCCACCGTATGTACTTACCTTGTAACTACAAATACACAAATGTACTGATTTTATAAACCTCGTACTTATTGCGCTGAATTTAATTCGATAAAAAACAGTCATTATTGTATATTTTTGGGTCTCACTAGCGATCTCAGGATGGCTTTTATATTTCATGATTGGATAACGGAAAATGTAGTTAATCTCATTATACTTGATTGAAAAAATTTAGTTATTTACTTTATTTAAGAGTAAAATTATACAATGACTAAATTTGATTGAAATTGAAATGGACTGTTCCGTATTGTTTCTCTTCTTCTTCTTAATTTGTGCTACAACCACCTAAGCTATTTTTGCCGATTCGAACAAAGTATTCCAATCATTACTTTACTTTGCTGACGCCAGTCATCTAGAGTCACCAAGTGAACCCAAGTCTTCCTCCATTTGGTCCTTCCGACGTAGAGGACTCCTTTCTCTTCCACTCCTACCGTCTGCGGGTACCACGTTGAACACTTTCCAGGCTGAAGCAAATTCTTCATTCTATATCACCGTCACGAAGACTTAAAGGTTCAAAAACCTTATTAAATATTATTTACTTTACATGTAAATTTCATTAAAAGTTATTAATTTTTACCTTGAAAATTCGTTAGTATACCTATTTTTGACGAAAAATATCTGAAATCCATAGGATATACCGAAAGTAATATCTGCAGTTAACGCTAACTAGGCGAAAAAAATTGTTACATTTGAATCAAAGAATAAAATTATTTATCACAATACCAGCTCCAGCATTTAATATTATTTTTTCTATAAAAATATGTGGACACACATATGTGCATTAGTGCTAAGTGTTTCACCAAAAAAATAGTTACAGGTTTTCCACCGGTATTATGCCATCTATTATTGATGTACATTGGAACGATTTTCCGTCACACCTTGTTCGGTTTGGAGACCGGTTTTGGCGCTATGCCATCTTCGGTGTAATTTTTCATTATGACCTTGTGGGAAAATAAGAAGAAAAGTTTATTAAATTTGAAGATATCTGTCATCATCTTTCTGAAAAATAATAAAAATATTTTTTCGTATCCTGTGGTGGTCGTAGCAGGTCAAAGTCCTGGTGTGATGTGATACTTTTCAATTGTTCACCAATTACATAAACTCTATTTATTCATTCAATTTTCAGCACGGTTTGGTTTTCAATGGATATTCTTCTGCGGTAATTTATGCAGCTTTTATCTTTTTTCAGCGGGCCTTGAAACATTCCATTATTTTTTGGATTGCACAAAATACATTCAAAATGTATCCACTTCCCACATAACATAAGTACAGAAGTCGCTGCTTTCTTTACTTTTACGCAAATTAAATTAAACTGTCCCTTGAAACAATTAAACAATTAAACAAATTACTATCATTTCCAAACCTTTTGCTTTCAGGCATTTTAAATGTCCACTCCGATGCAACAACCGATGCCAAATCAACTGCTAGCGGCGTTGAGCCAACCTCTGCAGCCACACTATCTGAGCCTACATCACTTGCATCAACACTAGCCAGTGTGCCGACGACGGACGAAAAAGCGACAAAAGATAAACGTCAAATTGGCGCTAAAGATGAAGCTGTTTACGCGAATCATCGCTCCGACACTGTCGACGCTGATGATCCGGAAAATCCGCAGGAAACAATTTATGGCCCAAAACCAACACAATTCATAATACGTCCCATTGCACCGCATGAACACCAGCAGCATGAAGATCATCAGCCGCCGCAGTTGCGCAATTATCCGGCGACAATACGACCACACAGTCAACAATTGTTGGAGCAGAGTCAAGAGGTAAGTGGGGTGATGAATTACGACAAATATGTACGATGCTACTACTTACAACTACTTTCAATTTATGTACCAAAAGCGGCAACAGCGGCACAAATGTTAATTAGATAATTTAAAGTTACCAATGCGACAGCTATGAGGGTGCTGGTGTTGTTGTTGTTTTCGTTTGTTATAAAGGTGCTGCTGTTTACGATAAAGATTTCAAACTTCTGCTGCTACAAAATGTGCTGTGAGTAAAAAAGAACAAAAAAATAAAGAAAACGGCGGACTCTACTCATAGTCGCAGTATCGAAGCTATGCAGGTTTTATTGAAGTTTATTTACGCTGATGCTTTTAATATTTTTCTACTAGTTGTGTTAATTTTTTCATTGCATTCGAAAGGGTAAAGCAACTCATCTGTTTCGTTGATAGAGATTCATTCATTGATTGCAATGTCAGTTGGTTGATCTGAGAGTGTGTATGTGTGTGCTCAACAACGGCAACAAAATGCTTTCAATGCGCAAATTTGTACTCAGGTCGCAATCGTGACTGGTTTTACTTGCACGATTCTTAAAGCTAAGCGTTTCTATAGTTAATGTCTGGCACTGCACCACCGCGGTCAAACACAATTAACATGTTGGCAAATCCGCACAACTGCCGGAGCTATTTCGTTAAGCGAAGGTTTTTCTCCAACATTGCATTTCGTATATCTATACGATTTTTCTATAAGTAAGTTATTAACTATAAAGTATAGAGTATATTTCAATAAGGAACGATGAAAATTTGCATAAGAAAGTTATTATAATATTATCAAACCATTGTATTTTATAATGTACGAATATTCGTGTTGACAGCAATTATCCGGGATTATATGCTAAACAAACAAAATTGATATATTCGTATACACCAAGCGAGGGTGGTTGGCGACGATAATATTCATGTTAGAAATTATTGACCGTAGCCGAGTGTGTAGTGTTAGCGTGCTACCACCTGGTGTGTTCCGGATTAAAATCTCAGCCGAAGTACGTAACATCAAAAAATTATAAAAACATGCTTTTCTTTCTAATAGCGCAGATTAAAGCAATTCTCTGCTTTACAAAAGCTTCGGATACAACAACATGACACTTGTCATGAATCGTAGTTTCTCTCCCAACATCGAGCTTGTAAATTTAAACGCCAAATACATAAAAATCGGGTATTTTGAAAGTACATTCCATTAATTTTACTATAACAACGTTCAAGTTTCAAGTGGCTGAAATTTACCATTGATTTGTTAAATGTTTTTTTGTCTGACGGAGTTGTCCAATTTCTTTCATATAACTCATGAAAAAACTTTATTTTTATATGGAAGAAACCTGCTGCAGAGCTACTTGACAGTTACACAATATCAATGTATGTATATGTAAATACATCTAGATATTTGTTTGTATACATATTTAAAAATTACTTTGTCTGATAACTGTAATGCAGGATACATATTTCCACGTAAATATTTCATATAAGGCACGGTTATGCAGAAAAACATTGTTTCCCGAGTTAATTTGCACCGTTTATTTTTACGTTGCCTGATAACTGTTATGCAAGAGAAATATTTTTTGGTAATAAGAGTTGTATCTCAAAGTTATTTTTTTGTTGTGTTATACACTCTGTAAGATAAGAATATTTGTGTGTGGAGATTGAAATTGAGAAGAACATTAAGATGATAAAAATAAAAGAAAAAAAGAGTAGATGTAGATAAAGATAAAGATAAAGATAAAGATAAAGATGAAGATAAAGATAAAGATAAAGATAAAGATAAAGATAGAGATAAAGATGAAGACAAAAGATAAAGATAAAGATGTCAATCGAAACCAAATAAATCAATGGTAGAGGGAAGATAGTTCCCATATATGTACATACATACATATGTACTTATACATTAACTTTTAATAATGTAAGGAAAACAGATAAACAAAACGAAACAAGAAAGAAATTATTGAATAAAAATATTGAAAATGAAAAACAATTATATGACCGTATAACAGTACTTTTCACCACATGATAAAATCGGTATGTGAGCAATATTAGAACTCAATGGTACTGAATTTGCGTTTTTTTTCACCGGCACGTCAAGATTTTTTTGGAAAGTACTTGAAGAACAGTGAGTCCACAGCCAAAGTGAATTCATACAAGATGGTGCTACTGAAACAGCTGATTTCTTTTTCCAATAACATTCTGAGCATGAAAACAAATGGCTTCCCAAAGCAGCTTTGTGGCCTCCATTCCTCTATTCTCTTTTGTTCCGATATGCTTAAATAGAAATTTTAAATTTTTCATACTGATTAATTTCACTAGCTGACAAGCATATTTTTTGAGATATGACTTAATTTTGATTACCACTATGCATAATTTATTGATTTCAAACTCCAAAAAAGAAACTGGATGTGAGCATATTCCTTTATGTTGATATTGCCATCGCAAGTAAATTTATTTCTGAAAGGTTAGTAAAAATTGGGCAGAACTGTTGATAAGCCCCTCAATAGCCCCTACACGAATAATCCGATTAGGAAATTATATTAGCTTTAAATAAAAAAAAAAGAATTTGTGAAATGGTTAATTTTGTTCTGAGAGTATTAAAATTAAATGTTTTATCTATTCGTCGAAACTCAAAAAAATCTAAATTTAGCCATATCTGTTCAACTTTTATGTATTTTGGCTTCATATTCCAGCTATCTTACCTTTCAATATACTAAAAGTTTTTTGTATTCATACCCACCCGATAATTCATGTAACTTCAAATACGAATATCAGAAGGTCAAATATCAAAACGGGCACTTTAAAGTGGCGGACATAGCTTACAAAAGGAGGACGGTACAATACCGATTTATCAGCGGAGGACGGTACAATACCGATTTATCAGCGTCAGCGTTCCCTCTATTATACTAGCCAATTCATATTGTAGCATTCACGCTTTCACACGATTAGTTGATATTTTATTACAATAAAATTTTATTAAATTTTATTAAAAAACAAATTGTTATTAAAAAGCAAATTGTAGTCAATGTTAATCATATTATGAACACAAACTTCGCTTAATTTTAACAGCAAATTGAATTGAAATATTTGTTCAGTTTTTGCTGGTAGGTAGCTGTAATAAATAGATATATGTATATATATATATATATATAAATATATTAATATTTTTAGCAAATAATCTCTAAAATTACAATTTTAGGGTTTAAAATTTTGAAAATGCAGTTACAAACGAACGCATACATTTCGCTCACCTTATGAACCTCATACTAATTATATAAAACAAACAAAATATTATGTTACCTAACAGTAAAATTAAAAAAAAATAATTAGATATAATAAAAATTAATGAGGCATGATAAAAAATCAATGAAATCGTTTTTTATAATTATTATTTTTGTTAAATTATATATATGTATATTAATTGTTAAAGTGTTTGATAATTTCTTATTCTAGTCGATTACCAACTTCTGGCTTGTGAGAACGAATTAAATTGAGCCATTTAATCTAATAAAAGCCAACTAATCGTTTTGGGCACTAGTTTTGAGTTTCAATTTACTTGAACCCACTTTAATTCGTGATTTTGAAAATGTACATAAACCAGTAAATGAAATAGGTTCTTACAAGAACAGTTGATTTTATTTTTTTTATTCATGTTATGACTTTGAATGTCAAATTGAATTTTTCGTTAACATTTTGATTGTTCTCATTAGCAAGTAATACTATAAGTTTGTTAAATAATTTGAATGGTCTCAGGCGCAAAATCAAAAGCAAAACAAATGCAGATTTTTATTTTTGTATTACTGCTACCACTTTATATGAATTCGCTTTGGATATCAACTAACAACACAACAGAGCAACTGATTTTAGTTTTGTCTTCTGTCAATGATGGGCTAAATGCCAAAATTATTGGTTTCGTTTACATCCGATTGCTTACATTCTTATTAGTATTGCGGAATTCGGGCTTCTATGTACGATTTGTAAACTGTTTCACGTAGTAATATCTTGACATTCAGTCAGCCAAATGTTGGAAAAAATAAATGTAATGCTTTTGCACTACTACTTCCACCATACATGCATATTTAAAAAAGTGCACAATATAAGCATAAAAGATCTGCTTAGAAATATTTTAAAAAAATTTTCGATGTAGTCTCATTATGCGATTTGTAAAAATAAAGTGGGATATGAAAAATACCTTTCCATTGATATATTATTAGGCTAAATCATTAAATTTTCGGCTGAGTTATTCAAGTTTTTCTTAAACCAATCTTCCAAAAAACTTTAAAAGAGCGCATCAAAAATTGCATTATCATGATTATGTTGAGGAAATTTTTAAATATTTGTTTACATTACTTTCCAGCTTATAGCTAAGTATCCAGCTCTCGTGAAAAATCACAAGAAATGTTTTTTCATTATTTCCGTTTCTTGAAAAAGTATTTTGTCCTTGGTGTAAATTATCTTAAAGAAATTAATATACGAGCCAAGGCGAATTCATATAAGGTGGCGTTAAAAGCAAAACTACAAAATTCACATGTATTTGAGTTGAATTTTTTGTTTTTCTTGAGAACTGGATACTTTGGTTATACTGTTTAGGATCTAAGGTGATTAAAAAAAAAGTTTTTTTTTTTTTTGTATTTATAAGGCCCCTTAAAAATGAAGGTAATTTAAAATCGGGCAAACTCACCTAAGAGTCCGGATACACTATCCTAATTTATGGCTCATTGTTAATGCGCAAAATATGATAAAATTTCGTGATTTCGCCTTGTAAAATCGGTCAACAAATTAAGATGAAATGAAATATTTTATCATAAATTAAGAACCAAATCAAGAGGAAATCAGTGCCAGCTCTAATAATCGAAAAATGTTTTCTTCCATAACCCAACTGAGCGATACATTTTTAAATATTTTCATTTCACTCAACTGTTTCTTTTTTAATTTTACTGCCTCAAAAAGGTTTCTTTTGGGATCGTAAATTTAAAAAAAAAATATTATCATAATAGCATTTAAATAGGTGTATTAAAAATCTGCACAATGTTTCAGATTTTTTCCTTTGACTAAAGAATTACGCAACCCTGTGGCTACAGAGCTTTTGAGATAAATTAGGAATAGCACGTGTGAACAGAATTGGTTTATGGGTAGTAATTTGGACGTTGTACTGTGAACATCATTTAAATCTTAATGTTATTCCGAAATATTTTGGTAGCTGTTTTAAAACATAACGAATTTTTTAATTCCGGTAGGAAAACAGTACAGATTTTTTTGTATGAATAGTGATTAAAAAAAGAAATTATTAAAAGCGGTTCAGTACTTTGAGAGCCACATCATCAAAAGCATTTAAATTAAAGAATAATTTTTATATCTGTAATAATGTCCCTTATCAACGAGTTTGGACGGGTTTACTAACTTTCGGTTGAAAATAAATACCATTAAATATAGTTCTCGGGTGTCCGTGCTGAAACTATTACTACGTCAGTTAAATGTTCGCTTTGCATTTACGGATAAGTACATTTCAGTTTTCGGCCGAAGAATTTGGCAATGTTGTTTTTTAGAATCAAAAAAAAAAATTTAGGAAAGTCTCGCATTTGTTTCATACTAACTTAAACGATTAGGAAGACAGCGAACTGAAAGATTTTTCAGGAGTCTTTTATGGAAATAATTTGATGAATTCCGCAGGCAGTTTTATCTTCAAGAAAAATACCAGTTTTGGAGTAGTAAAATATAAGTCCAGACTTAAACCCAATCAAGGAAGAACCTCTGGGTAATCCTTTTAGTCAGGCAATTAAAATGCGCAGAGTAAGAGGTAATTAACGAACCTTTTACCAGCGGCTTTGTCCGCACGACATTCGGTTTAATGTTATAAATTTGAATGTAACAGAAAAGGTAAGAACTTCTAATTCAATTCAATATTAAATATAAATCTATTAATAATCCAAATTAGTGAAATAAGGATATCTCGCGTATACTATGCATATACGACATCAGTGCGCATATACTTATTTTTCTGAGACATTTAATATTTTTACGCTAAAAATTCAATAAAATTCAATGTTACTTTTTTTATATTCATGTAATTTATAAAGCCCTCCAAATCCATTATTTCATTACTTGTTTTATTTCAATTTAATTTCTGGGCTTTGCTTTTATTTTTTATAGTTTTTGCTAAATACATGGGTTTTGAGCATTCGTTATGAGCTTGGTTCAGAGTTTTTTGAAAATTTGGGGATAGGAAAATAATTACCGTGTTCGATTGAGCTTTTGTTCTTTGCCAAATTCCCAATCAAAAACAGACCTCCAGCCTTTTATAATAATAAAATGTCAAGCGATTTCGCAAAAAATTTGTCGATTAATTATGGCGTTAAACAATTGATTTGCTTTTTTTATCTCCAAAATATATGCTAATGATTATTTTAGCCTTTTATTACTTCAAGAAAAATAAAAATAAATTCTCGAAATAAATCATCTAACACATTTAGTATGCAATAAAATTCAAACTACTACTAATACATTTAAATTAGATATTTTATTAATCACTTTAATTGGTAAATGTCACTTTCAATGCCACTAAAGTCAAATGGATTTAGCCATTCGTCTAGCATATTAAAAAAAAACGTATGTATTAGTATACATCCATATGTATTGGCGTAAAAGGTGGGCCATATACCAAGTGTAGTTTTACGACTGTAAGACTATGCTAATTTAGTCGCAATAAAACCAGCTAGGATATAACATTTTATGGCATATAATTAATCTTAAATTTCGCAGATTAAAATCTAGCAAACGTTAACTGAAAAAAGCATTGAACTTCGAATTGAGGTTCGCCGCGTAAGTCTTTGGTTTTGTCAACAAGCGACTTTAGAAAATGGAAGCAATTTGTTTACGGAATTATTTTTAGGAATATGGACTTTTTAGTCAAATTAAAACATACTTAGTTAGTTTTTTAGTTTTAACACATAACTTACCTTGACCGAAATAAAAAATAATAATCTTAATGTGTGTCAATTAAAATGATAACTAACTCGGGTAGCTTTTTTATATTGTAATTTATTGTTTAAATACAATATTTGCTTTAGCAGAGAAAAACTTTCCGTTGCGTATTTTCTTCGCATGCGAGCAATGGCAATTATTGTCAAAGTCAGTCACGACCATTTATGTTTTCGTCAAGTAACCACTACGAAAAATAGTTAAGTAATTATATTCAGCAAAAAAAAAACTATGTGCAACCAGTACAAATATAGTCGTAATAGCAGATACTATCTTACATCATAAATGCTACGAAAATGTAGTAATTTCTGTATTTCACTGTTAGGAAAACAACAAAAATGAATTGCAAAAACAAAAACAAAACAAACAAAAAATGCGCAATTCAGTAAAAAAAAAATGCCTCACCAAATAGGAGAAAACGTAAAGTAATATTAAGCAAAGAATTAAACGTTTAAATAAAACAATAGCTCAAAATGTGGGAATCACAGCCTAAATTCACATACATACATATGTATGTATGTATGAATGTGTGTGGCTAGTCATCCACAACCACGCCAGTTTTACACGAACCTTAATAACACAGCTATTTTTGGGTCAAATGTAATCTACAACAACAACATAAACCACAAAGTCAGTACTTAGGTTGAATAGTGCTGTGCACGCATAGGATTTCAAGCATATATGTAGTATTTGTGGATGTTGTATACATGTAGCGAATGTATGTTCATAATAATTCGAATACATGTGGGAAGCAATCTGAAAATGTAGGCAACTTAAAACGTTTGTACATACTATTTATTTATTTGTATGTACCTACATACTACATCTATCGCTATGGCGTAGCCAAGGGAGGTATGAGAGGTAGAAAGAACCACACCTTTAATCAACTACTAGAGTAAAATCTTAATTTAAATACACAGTATTTACGTTTGCAAATTTTGGTTCTATTATACAGATCCATGAAATTTGAATAATTTCATGTTGCCCAAAAAGCCAACTAAGGAAATCAGACGCAAACGTAATGTATTAAGAAACTGATATCTTATTTCATAATTTTTTTTTAAATTATTTAACTTTTTAATGGAAGAAAAAGAAAGCGTTAACCATTTTTGGGCCAGAAAACAAATTAAAAGTAATAGAAAATAAATTTTAAATGCAATATTATATATAGCGAAAATTAATATATATTGTATATGTATATGTATAGGTGAAATATTTATCCCAACAAATTTTTTTGTATGAATTTATAAAAACCAGCCAGCGCACTTTTTTAGTCCAAATCATTATCCTTCAAACTACATTAACAGCATAAACACATTCACAGTTCTTATCGGACAACTGGTATTGATTTTCATTTCAGTGGGAATTTTAAAACAAAAATCAAAAACAAAAATAAAAAATAAGCATCAGCATTTCTTGATGCCGTTGAAAAAATAAGATTTTATGCACTAGAAAATGATTTGAAATCATATCTACCAAGATTAGTTTTTACTTTAAATATTTAAAAAAATATACCCTATATTGCCCGAGGTTACTATCTCGACACCAGTTAATCATGAAAATCTATTTACTAATTTCGAAGATTAAAGACAGGCCGGCCGATAATAAACTATGCTGCGCCAGTATGGTCGCCGGGAACCAGTAGGACGCAGTGGATAAAGCTGCAGACCTGCCAGAACACCGCACTCTGCACGGTGACGGGACGTCTGCTGATGTCGCCTGAGGAAGATCTCCACCAAGCAGTACCTTGCTGGGTGTCACCGCTCGGGGCACCGAAACAGGCGTCTGCTTGCAATGGAGCTACCCCCAGACACAGCAGAAGGCATCTCTTAGAACTGAAGCTCCAGCCATATATAACGCAACCACTGGATCCGGAGGCGGGTCCTAAGCAACATCCACAGAGAGACAGTCACTACCACCATTGACTCTCGCCAGGCAAATGCTGTAATTGGAGCCCAACCACCACCTGTAGCAGATGAGGAGTCCATGCTGCCCCGCGAGTCCCGCGTCACTCTGGCACAATTGCGTTCAGGATACTATAGTAGGCTCAACTCCTACCTATCCAGAATCAACCCAGACATACCCAACACATGGTCGGCATGAGGAGATTCTCCGCACGATACCAATCACCTATTCACTTGCCCTCTCAAACCCACTCATCTAACCCCACTCTTGCTCTGGTCCAACCCTGTCGAAACTGCACGTTTCCTGGGCCTCCCCGTAGATGAGTTTGATGACAACGACCATGAGTGAATCCGCTCTTTATGGGGTGTGATAACCGCTACAAAAACAATAACAACAACAGGCAAATATTCTAAAAATAGTCCATATGTATTATACTACCTTCTCTGTATCCCCTTCAGTCTTTATTTCAAAGAAATCTCCAGTGTACAGACACTACTTCTCTAGAGTTTTATTATAGTAAAGATAGATAGATAGAAAGAAATAGTTTCGAAGAGTAGGACTTTGAGTTGAATGAAAATTTGTTTTGTTGTATTCAAAATATAAAATGGATAGATATATACATATGTATATATACCAAAATTTGCAGAACGAAAAGCAATATCGATTAAGTCGTGTATGTATATTCGTCCGGCCGTGCATCGGATAACTCGAGTATGTATAGATATATGTCAACGACCCAAAATCGGATGGTATTAGAAATTAATTATAACCACGACCAGATGACGGTATTTTATAAATATGAGTGAAATGAAATGGAAAAGAATGCGATATCTCAGTAACTATAAAATATAATATACTAAAATTTTTTACACGGTATTAGGTTACGAGCAAAATATTTGTTTTTGGGAAAATGTGCGTGGCACCACCCACTTTAGAACAAGTAATCATACCACCGAAATTATTTTACTGATCTCTACCAAATCTGATACACAAATTGCATTTCAGGTTATTAAGCAAAATTTCGAAAATTCTAAAAATCATATGTACATTTGCTTTATGTAAATCTGTTTTGATAATATAGGAAACCATATGGGTCAAGACAAGTCATGTATTGGCAGTATTTTATTTTGCAAAACTCTGCATTGAAAAACCGGAAGAGCATATGGATAAATAAAAAAAGGGCGCACTTTTTTATTTATCCATATGCTCTTCCGGTTTTTCAATACAGAGTTTTGCTAAACCAAATACTGCCAATACATAATTTTGATTTACAGAATTTAAAATTACAGTGTTCCGCAATACAGAATTTTAACAGTACAGAATTTTGAATTACAGATTTTTGAATACAGAATATTGAATACAGAATTTTAAATACAGAATTTTGAACCAAAATCATATTGTACCCAACCCATTATTAATTTACAAAAATCGAAAAATTCGATATTTCAGTCACTTTAGAAAGTAATGTTTTCAAATGTATACACAGAATTGGGTTGGAGGGGAAACGCTAGGCTTAAAAAAAATATATATCTCCGAAACTATTTTACCGAACTCTGCCAATTTTGGAACAGAAAGCGCATTTCCGAAAATTATAGATATCAGACAAAAACCATGCCCACCTCTGATATTTTGGTTTCACCCAAACTTAGACTCTTCCTTACTTGCTCTATTGTAATTTAAATTTTTTGATCGCTTTTACATAAATTGTTTTTCAAAATTGAAATAAGAAAAAATATTTAGGGGGCCTGGTCCGAACTATAGAGAGGGCGGTTAATTTCTGTGAGTCCTGAATTTTTCAAGGCATCCCTCTCAAAAATTGTTGTGTATTGCAGAAGCAGTACTTTGTGTCCTAACTTTTCACATCTCTTCGGTGTGACTGCCTCATTTGCCTGAGTCAGTAAATTGGCGTAGTACTGGCTGCATCCAGTGCCTTCTGGAACAAATAATTAATAATTTTTAAAGCCTCCGACATTTCAGAAATATAAAAACTCGTGTTCACCCGGTCAAGCCAAGTGAAAATATTTCCGCTGTAGCGAAGAATTGAAGCCTCAAGCACACACCCAACTTCGGATATTTGATGCGTTTCTTTTTTTAAGTAATATTTGAATTATATCTCTTGTGGAGAAGCCCTTTACATATATATGTACTAGGTATGTCAACCCTTTCACGGCCTTATCGCCGACGTAAGATCTCTTCAGACACACGCAAAGAAGCTAAAGTTGACTTAACAATCAATTTCGAGTCGACCAACACTTGCTTCATTTTTGATTTGAATGAATTTTGGTCATGAGTTTTCTGTTGAAATATAACAAAGTGTTACCAAACAAAAATTTAAAAAATAATAATTTTAAAATTATGCAAAATTTTAAATTTCTCCACTTCCTGGAAGCCTTAAATTGATTTTTTTTAATTTCTCGAAAAGTTCTATAGTTACAATAAAAGTTGTATCTTCATTTTAAATATGATATTTTAGACTATAAAATATAATTTAGGTATTGCATGCATACAAAATATTTTTTTAATTTGATTTTTTCTAATTTTTAAAATTTCAAACTTCTAAAATTCGGGGCAAACATCAATGAGGTTGCACGCGTACATGCGACATGGTAAATGTAAAATTTAAAGCTCGGAGAGTTTTATGCTTAGTCTGATTAACATTTATTTATTGGTCAATGTTCATTTCGTTGAAAATTTTCCAAATATTATCAAAGCTGTTAAATACTCACCAGATTACAGTATTTGGTGAATTTTAAACGCCAGGAATTGTGCTAAGCCAACCAAAATTTTTGTAGTCGCTAAAGAAATCGCTCCATCGTGAATGGGATCTAATTTCGCTAAAGGAGCTGCGACGTTTTTACCAAACGTTTAAAGCTTTGTATTGGTGCTAAGAGCGGCCTCTTTGAAGGTGGGTGGAATACAATTTAGTAATCCTACTAGTATTATTATAAGTTATTTCAATAAATTTCGTTAAATTAAAATAAACCCAGAACCATTTTTGTTGTTGTACAAAACATAAAATTGGTAAAACAAAAATGCATACCTTTAAAAAGGAAAAAACAAACAAATGTGTGACCTTGATTTCTTCGAATAACAAAAAAATATATTTCAAACATTTATTTATTTATTTTTCAATTTATTTATTAGCTCATAAATTGTAATTTCCAACAATTGGTCGATTTTACCAATGCACCTACATAAGAATCTTATTCTGTAAAAATGTAGTATTCCATAAATAGGAAGGTGAAAACTGAAATACGAGTTTGAACATCTAGTCTAGAATTTTACAGCTTCGTGTTTCACAGCTTTTGCGTGTTATCTTTTGGAGTAGACTAGTTGCCCTTACTCTGGCCTATACGTCAAAAGATTCCAGATTTTTTTTTTAATAGCGGTCGCCCCTAGGAAGAAGTATCTCTCATTCGGAGTTGTAATTTGCCTAAGTTTGCTATTTGATGTTGCATATGCTTTGTTTTACATATCTGTTCCCCCTTATATTTTTTTTTTGTTTATCAACTTCCTAGGCATTGTCATATTTTCCAATATTTTTTATCGAAAATATAGTAGACCTAAATGTATACCCCATTGAGTTTTGCAATTTTAAGCACATACAAAGGTATATTAATTTTCCTTCATATTTTTACGCCTGCGTTTGTAGGTCACTCATTATTTTAATTATGTGAATCTGGTTGAGACGTTACAATCCAAAAGAGACGTTACAAAAATAAGACAACAACATTTAGTTTTGTATTACAACAGTATCATAAAGCCATAGCATACATTAATACATTCATAGATTCACTTGTACGTACCCTGCAGGAAGTGAAGGTAGCTTAAATCTAATTTTAATCGGTTTACGGAAATACTAGTGCTGACTATTAATTGCATATTTTCTTTGGAAAAAGTTAACTGCTTTTGTATGGCGATGGCCGAAAAAAAATCAGCCCTGCTTACCTCTGCATTAGTTTACAACTAACTAATATCTAACTATTACTTGGCACAAATTAGCCTTTATTAGCTACGTTTTTACTAAAGGTAAAAGGTAAAGGAAATAGAGCTAGTTACCTATTACCACATCTACCTACTTATGTATTGCCTGTTTGAATGTAAATCAAAGATCGAAACAATGCATTTTATATAAACAAGTTAAGTGACAGTATTTATTTATTCTAATATTTCATAAAAATTAACTTTCCTTAAATTATTATAGGTATTATTATTAATCAATTAAAAATTTTCCGTAGAAATAGCACACGACTCCGACATGCTTAAATTTTTTCTTTTTGTGATTTGATGAACGAACGTCATACTTTTGACAGCTGACGTTTTTGGATTCTTCTTCATGGCTTGCCAACTAACTAAAAATGTGTGTTCTGGGTGTTTGATAAAAATGTGGTTTTATTTTAAATCTCTACAAAATATATAAAAAACCTCTACAAATTATGTAGTTAGTAAAAAGTCATCTAGTTTTTTACTGCCGGGTAATTATCTACCTGTATGTATGTACATATATGCATTACGGCATTATAACGCCCTCAACAGATTTTATATAAAGGTGCATCATTATTACCGCTTTTTTTTCAAAACTAGTTTTTTCACGATAAGTGCATGTATGTACATACGTACATATGAATGTATTTGTACACAGATGCCATAAAATTCTCACTCAAATGTGGTTGTTTATTTTTACGTTTCTATATTTTTCTGGTTTATTTTGACGTGCTGCTTGCCTCTTAATGTTTGGGAATTTATACGCTGCTCTGACTTTTAAGGTCATTTATATTCCACAACTTGTGGTTGCACTAAATATTCTTCTATTTCTATCTAATAAATGTTAGCAGCAAGAGGAGTGTTCATGTAACTATTGCAACAAATTATTTGGTATACTCTTATTTAATACGAGTAAGTACTTAGGTATGTATTTATGTACATATATCGCTAATATTTTTTCGAGAATTACTGTGCAGTTTTGGAAAATGCGAGGCTATGAAAATATATTCGATACGAATAGCCTATTACCAAAAATTGGTTTATTATAGAGAAGGACTTGTGTTGCTTTTGTGGTAAGGAGCTTTTGATGCTCGAGTTGCAATTAACATATTTAGAATCCTCCATGACCTTGCGCTTTCCACAAATTATCTCATCCATAATGATGCATACAAAGGCTTAAAAAAAAACAAAAAAACTCTTCTATATTCGGGTGAAGTCGCATGTTTTTACTTCAAATAAACAGTACTTGTTGCATACAATAAAACCAGTAGCCGTAGCCGAGTGCGTAGCGTGTGTCTGCTTCATTCGGTGTGTCGCGGGTGCGGTGGCTGGAACAAGTAAAATCAAAAATTATAGAACAGTTTTTTTCTAATAGCGATCGCACCCCAGCAGGGAATGACATGCCATGAAACGACTCTCTGAAAACAACATCAAGACGCAACCACAAATTGTGGGAGAAATTCAGCCAAACACCAAGCTATGGTGTAAGCGCCAAATTATTATTTCTATTATTATTATATGACTCTTTTCTTTTCGAAAATGAAACGACTTTAATTTATTAAAAAAGTTTTGGAAATAACTACACCTATTTGCTCTAAAGTTAGCGGTACTATGCCTGATTTGTATTCCTTTTTCCAACTTAACTAGAAGTGCATGACAAAGTTGAACCAACTATCTTTTATAGTAGAGATAAGCAAATGTAAAATATATGTCGATATATATCGTATCAATATTTTTAAACAATATCGATATTTCGATATATGGATATTTTTACTTCAATATTACATATCTACCACATTAACTTACACAACCACTGACACGAAAGAAACCATTCCTAGGCATTCTTTTTCGTTGTGTTCACAAATTACAGTTACGTTCAAAACGAATACATTTGAGTCCATAGAGATCTAAAAAAAATATCGAAATTGATACAAATTAGATACCCGAATATCGATATTCCCAGATTAAAAATGTGATAAGCATTGTTCGATTTGGAAATTTGGACTCGCGGTTCATAAAACCTTATAAGAACGCCTTATCGTTGGTTATGGAATAATACTAAATTTAAATCCTAATATTTGTAAGATTTAAAAACATAGCTAGGCTGATTTTGGAAAATGAACATCACTTTAAATATCTGCCAAAATTTCATAAAATTACTTAACTTTTCGATACATACCCATAACAAAAAATATGAAATTATTTATTACAAAGGTATAGTAAGGGTACTCATTTAAAAAAACAAAACACTTGCAAACTGGGCAAACTCTCTAACCCTCTCAAGTCAAATTTGTATAGAAAGCCTTTTGCACTAATAGGACAACTTTGTTGTGCAACTTTCAATGAGACCTTTGGTTTCCAAAATTACTTATTTAAATATAGTATTTACATTAAACTACGTAGATGGACTGAGCAAGAAACAGTTCATCCGACCAAGAGGCGGCGGATACAGTAAAGGAGAATTTTGAATTTAAATTGTTTTTTAAACCAGGACTTGCCAACACTTGATTTGACTCACACTTGGAAAAGTTGTCCGATTGCCTAAGCATGAAACTCGCGCTTTAGATGAGTACCCTTAGTATAAAAAAACTCAGACTGTCCGATTAGAAATACGAGCTGTGGTTAAATTTTTGTCAAAAGAGGAGAAAACAAAAAACTTTTAAGTGCGCCGAGAGCGATCTTTCTGCCCCTTTTTATTCGACCGTAAAAGAATTGGCGAAATAATTCCATTTGTTAGAAAAATCAATTAATGATGAACCCGCGCAATATCCAAAAGGATAGAACATTAGCTTTCAATAGAATTATTTAAAATTTAGTAGTTTACAAAAGGTTTACTTAAATTTTGAATATTCTTTTATTAGCTTCATCTGTCTGTATCTATGATACTCTTCAGTTTAACTAAACTAGAATACCTACAGATTAAATATATATCAAATGAAAGAACTTGAAGAGTGCAAAACAAACGAAAAACACCACCTAATATTCAAGACATGGACTGTTAAAATTCATATGATTTACCCCGTAATAACCAATGAATGCTCTTTTAACTAAATACTTATTTTTCGGTCTCATTGCAGATCCAACATTTCGCATATCTACAAGACATTAATCGCAATCAGCCAAAGTCATCAGCTGTCGCTTCCGAATTAACCGGCAAGCCACACTCAACGCACCAATCGAAGAAGGGCACCAAATCAGGGCGTGCAACCGCTCTGCCCTCACAGTATCGCGGCAATGCCGAAGAAGCTGAACAACGGTATGCCGTTGCCATTCAACCCCCCAATCCTACAGCCGCACAAGCGCCACACTATGGAGCGCCACCACAACAGATTGTCCCACGTTATCACATTGCGGTACAACAGCAGCAACATTTAGGCCAACAAGGCGGCGCACCACAACAACCCTATCAAATTATACCCGAAGAAGAGTTTCTAAAACTTTTGGAAGAAGAATTGCGCGCACGTGCTTATCACGAATCCCAATACCGCCAGCAACAAACTATACCAACGCCACTTCCCACAAAACCGTTACCATTGCCTCACCCTACTGAGCGAATTAGTCAAGGTTTAGGCAACTATCGTCAGCAAGCGCAGTTACAGCACCAATCGATCGCCGAAGAGCCAACGCCCGAATATGTACAGTATGTACCACGTCACCGCGGTGGCCCCAAATATCTACCACAGCCACAACAACAGCCGCAGCTTCAGCAAACTGAGCCACAAGTTGCCGAAGCGCCAGCTGAGGCGCCACCAGCACCATCACACCTACCCCCTCAGCTAGGCTACTACCAACAGCAAGTTAGCTATAAAACGTTGCCAAATCACCCGCTGGCAAAGTCATCATTGGAAAATGAAATAGAAAAGCTGTTAGCCGCAAATAAACCTTCAGTAGGGCAATTAACTGATAATTCCAACGAACCCTCTGCTGTAGTACATCAGCACCGTCAACCACCACAACAACAGTTACAGCCACATCCCATACCACGTCCGCGTCCATATGCCGTACAACAGAAAATTTATTCATCACCAAGTAGCTCTCCCACGCCCACACCGCTGGTAGATGCCAACAATCAGCCATTTATACCATCTTTATTCAGATTTAGCAATTTGCAACAACCAACACCTATTTATCCCACCCAAATTCCCCAGCATATTGTCGATTCGAAAAAATTAGGTCCAGTGATATATCCACCAACACAAGCGCCAACACCCGCACAACAGCCACTGCCCACACAGTATTTCTATCAGGAACTAACACCTACGGCAAGGCCTAAATCGCACCGCTCGAAGCAATACGGCTCCAAAGTTTCAACTTCCTCGCCAAAATTGCGTGAGAAGGAACCACCAAATTATCCAAATGTGCCCGCAGCCGCTAAATACCTTAATCCACATTTGTATTACGATTACGATCGGCAACCTAGTGGTCAGAACTCGCCTGCACAATTCCAACCTAGTCCGTTAGACCCAAACACCCCCGCCGGAGAACAACAGCCACAGCTTCAGCACCATCCTCAAGCACACGCACAGCGTTATTCGGTGCCGTCGCAACCACATCCGCCGCAACCATCACCACAAGCACATGTAACCCGACAATATATTTCGCCGTCGCCAACACCTTCGCAATCGAGTATCTACGTGGCGCAAGGCACTGGCATCGCTACACCATCGCGTAGTACTGCGGTCAAACCGAAATCTATCGAAGATGTTCGTCAATTGCATTTGCCACAACCCGGTGGCAAACCGCTCACACAAAACGAGTTCCAGGCTTTAATCGATGCTGGCTACCCAGTTACAGCTGTTCCTGTGCCAATACCCGTACCTTATGAACAATATATAAAAGAGCATCCGGAATTTCGTAATCAACCAGTGGACTATGCGCAGTTGATGCAACGTATAGCCCAACAATATGGCCCACGTAGAGGACTACAAGCCCAACACTCTGAACCGCCAGCAAATGTGGTATCCTTAATGGCCGATGCACAAACTGCGACTGGTATCGGTGGTGGGAATATAACATACTTACGTCCAGTGCCCGAACAGAAAAGACATCCACGTGATGATAAGGAAACAGCGGTTGCTGGAAAGACGGATGAAGCCAAACAATAATATGCGAATATATAAAACAATGAATGTAATAATAGCTTTTAACTGTATTTTTTCGTCGAAAAACCGAAGCATTATGTATAGTCCCCGAATAGCACTATACGAGCCAACGAAAGAGAGCAAATTTAAGATACAATGAAGAGACTAAGTGAGGCACCGAAATGCAAATATTTGGTTAAAAAAAATGTCCAACCAAAAACGAACGAATGAAATTGCATAACGTAATTCAAAAATGTATTGCATTAAGGTAACCGCTAAGGACTCGAGACGAGTAATTACGCGGAAACGAAACGATTACGGAGTAACCAGAAGATGGTTTTATTTACATAAGGGCGCATACACAGGAAGTATCCCGTTTGGGACTAGTTGTTTAGTATTATTATTTATATTATTTCCTATTATTTTTTTATTATTAATCCCGTTTTCTTTTGGATTTCCATTTTTGGCTGGTTTTATAGGTAACCAACATTTAACGAAAATTAATAAAGAAGTATTATTTTATAGATGGCGGGATGCGTCTTTTATCAGCTTTGCAAAGTCATCACAGGCCCAATTAGTGGTGTTGAGCGACACTTACGATTGGAATTCCGATCAGCATATTTACTTATTTTTATTATCAGACTCGAAATAGTTTCATACATGATAGGTTCGATTCTAGAAAACTTTATAAAAGTGGTATCACTGAATTGAATAGCCAGGAACGTTCGAATCAAATAGCACAGAATATATAATAAACCGGAATTTCACTCAAAAAGTCTTAAACAATTGTTTTTCGGCCATCGCCTTAACTTTGACCTAGGCGAATTTGTATAAGGTGTACGCACAATAGCAACCGATTTGATTAGTTTTATTCACCTACATGTATTTTGTTTCTGCTTTTGCGTATGAGCTTTCAAATGCTGTAAAAGCAAAAACAAAATACATGGGAATTTTGTAGTTGTACTTATAACACCACCTTGACTTTGACGCTTCATCCAAAACATATAGGCTCAACTTTCTTCAGATAAACATTTTTATGAACCTAAAACTAAGAACTAATAAAAAGTTTTGCCTTCGTACTTTTCGGAATAAATTTAGCAAACCTGTTTATAATCAAAATTCTCTCAGTGCGAGAGAGAGAGAGAAAATATCCCAAAAATATAAGAACGCTAAACCACCAAACTGACTAGCTATTTTTCTCACTGGAAAGTTCTTACAAGTAAAATTTAGCCAAGCAAACCTATAGGCAAAAGTGTTGCTCTATAACAATATTTTAATAGCACATGACAGTAATTCCCTAAATAACTGATCCATTTGATAACGCGAATTTAAGAGAACTGTCAATCTTTTTTATACTGTAACAATTGGGGTGTTCGCGCGATATATAACTTTAACAAGCTTGTACCAACTTGTACTAAATCTCATGCGTTTACGACTAAAACTTGTAAAACTTGATAGGAGAGAGTACAGTTTTAAAATTTCATTTGATAGGAAACAAAACTATTAAATATTTCAAATTATAAATCTGCAAAAGCCTAAATTTATTAAAGAAGAAACTGAGAACAAAAAAATGTATAAGTAAAATCATCCAAAACATAGATTAAAATGCCACTATGTGCGCAAAATAAGCATATTTTGTTTTTTGCAGAGAGTAAGATAGATTATACTCCGAATTGTGTTGCTTGGTAATTCTTACTGGTTTTTCCTAATAGTTCAGTTTGCGTATTGATAATTATCACAAACTATCAGGTTTTGGCGTTCGCGTAAAGTAGGGGAAATTGAGTGAGCAATTTGGTATTTCATTTCAGCTCCCCTGGCAATTTCTGCTAGAAAATTTCCACTCGCAGCAATTTACCTGCAAGAAAATCAGATCGCTGCGGACAGCTGATTGTAATCTAGGCAATAAGAAAATTTGTATTTGAGAAATTTCAGAGTACACTCTACACTCTCTTTGGATGTAAACAACATTATTATTTTGCTTGCTTGAGAAGCAACAGTTAGCAATTCGTTGGAGTTTTGCTGCTAAATAAATGTTACCGGAGATTCTTCGTGATTGTTCCCAATGACGCTCTTGCGATGACCCTGTCGGTTCTGGGTATCCACTCATGTGACGTCTAATATCATACCGTTTATTATATCAATCGTGTCTGGTGTGATGGCCTGAGGATGATTGGCGTCAATTATACTAGTACAACTGCATCAAAACTAAGTAAGCAATACATGACTAGTTCTAATCTTTTGAGAATAGCCCCTACGGTTTTCTCTTTAATCCCAATTATTACAAAGGGTGTCACATTTTGTATCTACAGCTAGATTAAAACAACTGCCCCAAATTCAGCACAAACTTATGCCATTAAGCGAAATATCGATCGGATTTTATCATTTCTCCGGATGAAGAAAAAACTCTTCAACTGGAAATAAAATTGTTTTTCCAATGGTTAGATTAAAATACGAGGGATTGCTACTTAAATGTTGAGATAGAAAAAAAATACTTATAATGGGAAATGGCTTATTGTTTTTCAAAATATTCTCCATCAAGGCGATTTCATACTGTACTGTGATTACTCTCATTGTGCGTACAATTTGTTAAACATGATTCTCCATAGGTAAGGCTAGGTTAGAGCGGCTGCAACCATGCAAGTCCACGGATGCGCACATAGGGTGACAAAGCCCGTTGTGATAACGCTTGCGGGGGCCATTACGTTTTCTTCTTCTTTCCTTAGAAGGTGAACTACCAAGTGCCCTTACGTAGCACAGAAGATCGGGAATGCTTGCCGAGCTCCATAAGATCAAAATACTTTTGCAAGCGCTTTAACGAATTTTCGCACTCCAATCGAATTACCACCAAAACATGTCATTTAAACGTATCAACCACTGCTCTGGGCGTCGAAAACCGTTGACCTCGTGATTTATTTTTGCTCTGCCGGCAATCATTCGATGTCAAATCAGGACTGTACGGTGGATAACCCATCAATGCGAGATTTTGAATGCTCAAAAACGATTTTGTTAGAGCCGATGTGCGACAGGTTGCATTTTTGTGGTACGTCTTCTGCGATTAGTTTCCCTTATTTTCCCGCCAACTTCTACTAAACGAATGCTGCTGTACCATTCAGAATCGACTATTCTATGTTATGTTAATAGAACGGTGGCGATAATTGAAATTATTCCGAAAAAACAGGCAATCGTTTGCTTCGAAGTCCTTCGTGCGCGAACAACTCGTCGACTGGCATGATTGATCGTATAGCCGTCTTTTTAAGTAGCGTGATTAAATTTCCTGGGCATTTCTTTGCAATAGACGCGATTGTTAAATCATGCGATATCCAGCGCGTGCAAATCTTTTTAATGGTGAAATAGTACCCAAAGATGCCTCGATCTCATGGTATATCGCATGACGATCGTGTAATATCGGTTCTCGCACAGCGTCCATAATTTCTGCCACAGCAGCTGCTCTTGGACGACCTTCACGGCATTCCATAGATAATTCATACAAGGTGAAGTTGAATGAACAGCTTAGCGATTTCGTCTCACGGCTAGAATTGTCAAATTTTATGCATTTTGGTTTTGCTTTTACGGCTTCGACAGCTGAAGCAATGAAAGCAAAAACAAAATACATGATTTTGGAGTGGGCATTCGACGGCCGCCGCAGCCGAGTGTGTAGCATGTGCGCGCTTCATTCGGTGGGTCCCGGGGTAAAATCCTGGTCGGGGCAAGTAATATCAAAAATTATATTTTATATTTTTCTAATAGCGGTCGCCCCTCGGCAGGCAATGGCAAACCACCGAGCATTCTCACAAATCCGCCTTGTGGAATTCGTTCTCTTGGGAAGTGCAACCACGATTGAATCGGCAAATCAGCAAAACACGATGTAAAGTTGGTGCTTCCTCACCAAAAGTCGAAGAGAGTTGATCGGCATATTGCTGTTGGTTCAATCCACGTCGTTAGTCGTATAATCAACACAGAAAAATCAGTAACAACACAAATATATGTAACTCGTATGACAACACCTTCTGAGATCATGTCTGATTTGGCATATGCTCATTAGTGTTGCCATAACGTCGCAAAACAAGGATTTTAGGTAACCTTTTTTTTATATAACTCCACTCTCATTCCCTCGGTCAGCAGGCGGTAATTTAGTGCATTAATTCGATTGCTAAAGCAAAGACCAAAAGAATTTAAAGCGGAAAAGGGAAGAGGGCATATTGATGCCACCCAGATATGTGGCATGCTAACCGAGAGAGCGACAGAGAAGTCAAATCAAAAAAACCAGTTAGCCTGAAATTATTTCTCAAAAAAGTTTCCAGTTCTTAGACTGTGGCCCTTATTATGAGTTGCATTCGATCTACAATTGTGGTCGAAAGAGCACATCGAACTAATTTTCATTTGGCATGATGACGCTCATTCTTTACAGAATAGCGCTATTATGAATTTCATAATTAAAATGAAGTCGACTTTCAAGTTAGTTTAAACTTAATTTAACTTTAAAGCAAACTTTGACTAGGACTTCGAGCCTGCATTTCTATCAGCTGATGTTGAAACTATATAGAAAAAATTCTTTGCAATTGTTTTTTTAATACCCACGACCTTAATCCTGCCTAAAATAAACAAAAATATCAAATTAATGAACATCAAATTAATGAACAATCACAAATTTCCTATATTTTCAGCTATTTTCCAACACTACGAAACAGTGTCGAAAATAAAATTATGTTCGACAGATAATTCGACATTCGATTTTCGATAATCAACGAAGATCGACCGTCCAATTTTGTCGAATGCAATACATATAAGTAATAAGCGACTATAAGTAGCAACACTCGTGGAAGATGATTTAGGTGGAGAACATTATCGAAAGCTTCAAATTTTTTTCACGCTACTGCATATACGCATTACGTTTCCTGAATTAGGATTTATGCTGAATTTTAATCAACTTATCAATTAAATTTTTAAATTATGCAATTCCTCCTAAACGCGCTTAGTTTTTACTTTTGGGATTTTGTTTTAAAAGAAAAAGTACATGATTATAAAAAGCTGATCGCAATTTACAGAATTTCGAAGGCATTTCTTTGGAAATATTGATATCAAATAGTAGTAAAAAAGTTAATAAAATAAAATCAGCGAGTAAGGAAATATGGATTTTTTTAAGTTTTTGAATTACTTCAGGAAATCAGGTAGTTTTTTCATTAGAAACCGAAGATAAGTAGTTGGTTAGAAATCCTTAGCCAGGCTATGTCAAGAATAGAGATCATGTGAACCAACAATTAGTAGGCGTACGATTAGCTCTATTTATTAAAGCAAAGTTTTAAAGAAATATCACTTCTCTTCAAACACCAGTGCCTCCAAAATCTTCATAAAAACCAAGTTTATTTAAAGTACGAAATATGTATTGCGCAATAGCCCACTTATTTTTTTTTTTTTTTTGTATCAAGATTTAGTTGGAACTGTATCGCACATTTATTTGTAATTAATTATATATATATATAATTTTTAATGTTAAATATATAGAGTACTCGTATATTTCGAACTAAACGAAACGCTACGAAATTCAAATAAAAACTATGCAGCAATATGAAAATGATTGATAGTAGTGAATTTATAAAATGAAAATACATCGATATATACATACCTATTGCAATGCATTTTACGAAATCGTAGTTCAAATTGTACTTAAATAATTATTAAATGTATGTTTATTGTAAAAAAAAATGCTGCTAGTAAACTTTAGATCTAATTAAACTTTTTATGTGTAATTTTAGCAAATTACTGTATATAAAAGTAAATTCTTAAAATAATTGATTTTTTTTTTATTATTTATGTGAAATTCAAGCTTGCAGGATTACTATTTGAATTGCTGCTATCTGCTGAGCTGAGAGTTTCAGGTGTAGCTTCCTTAGCCTGAATGCGTGAAATGCTCGGATCTTTTTTATCTTTCCGCTCACGTTCCTTGTCACGCTCTTTCTCTTTATTATGCTTGTGCTTATGTTTGTGCTTGTGTTTCTTCTTGTCCTTCTTCTTTCTTTTTTGCTAAAATAAGACAATAAGAGAAATATATAAAAATACATTAATGTATATAAAAATATAGCGAGCATGTGTACATATGTATATTATATAAATATATAAATTATAAAAATAATATTATACAAATTTTGGACAGCAAGCGGTTAGAACATAAAATTTCACAAAGTATCCGGATTGTATTGCACAAATTTTTGTGTGGATGTTAAACTTTTTCGAGAATAATGTTATCTAATTTCAGCAAAAAATGGCCATAATGTTCTCAAATTTAAGTCAATCTATCATTTTTATATCCCAACCACTCACGAAACAACTTTTGTCCCGAGAAATATGAAAAAGCCGCTTTCCGATAAATATCTATAAATAAATCATATCAAACGAAATAGTCTCGAGATAGAAGTTCCGTTAACAATTAAACTGTCACAAATTGGCAGCGCCAGTTCATCATGACCCGACTAACGTCAGAAAATCACGGCGCAGTTTCCGAATGTTGCCTCTGTTCAATGGTGACGCTCAAAGGACATTTCAATAAGAAAAACTGATACATTTGTAGTGAAGAGATTCACAAGGTACCATTACATCTACAAAAACTCACAACTTACATTATATAAGTAACTCGATGATTGACCGAACTTCTACAATTTATGGTGTGCGTCTTGATGTTGTACCACAAATCGATTGTGATTTTGTGAAATGGTTGAAACAGACTCGACTACGGCGGCTGCTTCGGTCTTTCTTTAAAACAGAAACCAACTAGAATATTGTCAATATTGACCATGGAGGGCGTGTTAGACCCCTGATTGAAAATTTTTACCTAAATTTGCGCACATTGATTTATGCAAACGAACCAGAAACTTAACACATTTTGGATCATTTTGGATAACCACATAGGGTAAACCAGTGCTAAATTCGGCCCCCAGCCCCCATTACTTGAAAAAGTGATCTCAAATTTTATCTCCATATACACGCCAGCCGCGACGATCATATGCCGAAAATTGTTTTTTCTAATAAAATCAATTCCCAAATCGAAATTGTGCAAACTCATTATTTTATTTCATTTTAGTATTCTGAACCTCTGAAAAACATCTTCTATTTCCAGAAATATTTTAGAAAAAATAAAATGTTGGAAATAAGTCTGCTCTCTAGGTAAAATATTGTAATACCCAGAATATTGTGGTACCCAGATCAAATGTAGGTGAAAGATATTTAAAAAAATAGATTGGCTTAAAGGCGTCGGCTAAGTAAGATATAACAATATTGGTACCAAATCAAATATAATTGACATATTTGAGAAAGAATTGTTAATTATCTAAAAACTGATAATGGGTGTATTATGACAGGTAAGTCAATTACTATTATAATGTATGCATTAAAGGCAAGGTAGGCATTTAAAAAATATATCCAGACGCAAACAACAAAGTGTGTTAAATAAAGACAGCGTTATCATTTGGCATTGGTAAATGTGTCCAATTGTTAACCCTCCAATGAAATATTAATTAGAAAAATTCCAGCTCATAAATTTCGTGAAAAGGACAATGTAATCACAAAGTATGACATTACAAACTTTTTGTGAGTTAAAACCCCAGCTAAACAACAAAATTGGTATGTTTTCCGTTACAAGTTGTGCTTTTCAAAAGATGAGACGGCTTAAAATTTTGAATACATTTACGTTTTTAGTTTTTAAAAAAACTTAATTGCGTACAAAACTATTACGAAACAAAAAAAATTAATAGTGATGACCTCTACGCCAATTTAGATTTGCATCGGGCCCCATTGTTTCATTGATCATTTATGGGTTAAGGCACATATAGTTTGATTTAATAATAAGCGACATAGAATCAAAGTTGAGTTTACTCTTTAATTTTACTATTTTGATTGTATGCGGTGATTTATATGCAGTAGGAAATAATATCGAAATGCGCTGTAAATGCATACATTACAATTACATTTAAAATTTAATACACCGTATTTATAATTAGATTTCCAAAAAAAAACACAACACTTCACGATTTCGTACTTGGCCATTAGAATAATATTTATTGAGAAGATAATTGGCTTCCAATATAGAACTACTACATACATAGACGCAATATGGGCACCCGACGAAATGTAAGGTGGAGATATTTATAAAGAAATATTTTGAAAAATTTAAACTACTTATCTAAAAAATTAAAATGGTTTAAATACGTCAGCTAAGCAAATTCCTGTACGGACAAGAAAAGCGACCTGGGGGCTGATGTACAAAGCACATTTAAATCGTGAAGGTAACATTTCTCCACTTTGGGAAATGGTGACAGCGAAAGCGTCGTCGGAGAAGATACTGATCCCGGATCAAAAATCGCTGATGAAGGCAATAACATCCCGGCACCCGACCTTGATGAAATTTGGATAATAATAACGTGGCTAAGGAACGACAAAACCGTCGATCGGAATTTAAGTGTGCTCTGCCTAATTCACAAGAAGGGTGGTCCTGAAATATGTGCCAAATACCGCGCGATAAGCCACCTTAACGTTTCATATATGTAAATTTCTACGGAGCGTATTGTGCGAAAGCCTGAAACCAATCGTCCACGAACTGATTGGACTTTATCACGATACACCAAAAATACACGTGAGAAGAGCACTGAGACACATACTCGTATCTTTTCTTTGTCGACTTTGAATCAGCTTTCGACAGCACAATGTCTGAAAAACTAAAACGGCTAAGTAAAATGACGTTGAGGTTCTCAATCAAAACTGGGAAGGACCTCTCCGACCCTTTTGAGATCAAACGAGGTTTCAGACAGGGTGACTTTAACATTATCCTAGAAAGATAATTTGAGCTGCAAAATTAAACCGATCTGGCGCATGCCGATGACTGTTGACAGCCACAATTGCGGCAAAGCAGAAGACTTTGATTATCTTGGAACCAGAATTAACACCAGCAAAAACGTCAACTTTGAAATCCAGAGCAAGAGAGATGCCAACAAGTGCTACTTTGAGGTGAGTAGACAAATAACCAGTAAAGCCATCTATCTATCTATAAGTATTTCATCATGCTTGTGGAGTGATCGAGAGAAAGGTTATCCAAAAGATTTTTGGACCCTTACGTTTTTGCGGTATCTACTGGTATCTACTGGTGGTAACAGAGGAAGAGGCCTACCTCCTCTGCGTTGGAAAGAAGGTGACGAAGGATTAACAATTTGTTAGCATAAACGTAATCAGGTCGTTTCACACACTTAAAATATTGCATTAACATTTGGTCGTCAAAAATCTAGATGCCAGACCCCACATAATTTGACAATTACTAGCAACGATGGGCAGACAAACGCTAAACCCAGACATTTAAATCTCATCGTAACAGAAGGCGAAACTTTGATACGCAGTTATATGCGCTAAAAAAATATTTCAAGGCAAATGGTAATTTATTTCTTCTCAATAACGGATCAAGTGGCTGCTATGGCATTTGAGGCACTTACTGCAATTAATTCTGAGTGGTACGCATGTATTTCTTTGCCAACAGTCTTGGTTGAATGGAGGAAACCCAATAAAATACTACTAATAAGATTTCATCAAAGCAATGCGAGACTTCACACTCTCATCAATCAAATGACTTTTTAAGCAATGGGCCATCTGCCGTAGTGTCCTCATTTGTACCTAATGACTTCTTCTTCTACCCGCCTGTTAAGAATAAACTACGCGATTTACATCTCCAGAAGAGACTGTTGATGCGTTCTTACCCCATATTTAGCATGTTCCGACTACACTGTGGAAAAAATTATTCAAAAATTGGTTTGAGCTTATGTAAAAGTGTTTAACTCATGCTGGAGAATATTTTTGAAAAAACAATAAAACCATATTGTCTTCATATGATTATCCAACGAAAATAAATCGATAAATAACTAATCGGAAAGTGTAGCCATTTTTGCGTGCTCTGGACAGTTAAAAGGGGCCTTACGTCCGAAGCCAAGTTTTCGAAAAAAACGATCTCAAAGCTAACAAGTCAATATTGATGCTTTTGCACGTTGATATGTATGGCTTAAAACTTGTTACTCGGCGGCTTTTGGGGTCACTAACAACAAAACTGGCATCAGATTTTCAAAGTCGAAATGGCGGATCCAATATGGCAACCGAAAAATATAACAAGCGAATTGATTTGTTTTAAACATGTTGTAAGTTTATCAGATTTGCCTTGCTCGGGGGTTTTTTAGGCGGTTGATTACGAATCGGACACCAATTTTTTTTTTTTAATTTAGCAGACAAAATTTAAAACTTGATCGGATGAACTTTTAGTATTATTATCTGCGTTCTTGAATAAAGATTTACTCAAGTCACATCAATTTGAACTTTAGCGTGAACACATAACTAAAAGAGCTGTTTATATTAATGTAAATAAGAATTACAAAGGGGCGTGGCACTTCCCGTGAGTAGCAACTGAGCAAGTGAGTACTGAAACAGATTCTATTAAGAAAAAATGGTTCGCGTTTTCAATTTAAGATATACACTTTATATTACTCAAACATGCGCGTTCGTGATGGAGTCTGTTTATATTATTATTATATTGTTGTTAATAAATTTATGAAAAATGCTCTCATATAAAAGTTGTTTTTTAATAGGCTTTATAAACAGTTTTATTCTTTGAACATTGTTTTTACCTTTTATTAATATCTTAAATTCAAAATGCGACTCATGTTTTCCTTAAAGGAAACTGTTAGAGTAATAACTTTTTATATTATTAGTTTTTTTCAGTGTTTGTGGCAGTTAGTTATAAATGTTATATATAAAAATCTGGTGTTTGTGGTCGAACTCCTCCAAAACGGCTCTACCGATTTTTATGAAATTTTGTATGTATATTTCGTAGGTATGAAAATAGGTAATAAAGTAAATTTTATGCTAAGGAGAGGGTTGCCACCTGTTTGAAAGGCAAATTGAAAAAAAAGTATACAAAGTTTATATGAAATATTAAAATATGGCTCTCAAGCGGTTCGTGCCGGTACAAAGGATCGTAGTCGATCGCAAAGTTGATGTAAGCTATACGCATGTTATATAAAATAATAAAATATGGGTGTTAAACCATTCGTTTCGGAAGGAGAAAGTTCAAGCTTATATTTTAGAGAGGGTTGGCACCTATTTCAATAATCGTAATTAATTAAATTGTACACAAAATAGATGAAATGTTAAATTATGGGTGTCAAGCGATTAGTCTCGGAAAGGTTTATAGCTAAATTTTATGAGGGTGTTAATAAGTTTGAAAAGTTGAATTAAATTGAATTATAGAAAAGTTGCATTGAGCGTTAAATTAGGAGGTTTATAATTATATTTTGGGGAGGGGTGCCACCATTTTAAACAGTCAAATTTAACTAAAATATACACAAGTTGCATGAAATATTAAAATATGGGTGACAAAACGTTTCTTCTCGGCGAGGACAAGGTACAGACTTATATTTTTGAGAGGAATGCCACCTATTATATGTGACAGAAACCAAAATGCGTTTTCCGGTTACATATACGACGGGCAATCAATAAAAAGATATTGGCATAGGGCTTTCTAGTGATTAAATAAAATTAATTAATAAAAAAATTTAATGAATTATATTAATTTTGAATCGATGGCAGGTTAAATTTTTCAAATCTGTTAAATCGAGCGAAAGTTATACATTTTAGACACCAAAATTGCGAAAATCTTTGTTTGTTAATATTAGCGTTAAACTTTTTTTTAATGAAAATCTTTCAGCACATCAATGTTCCGAGTGAAACTCTACCGAAATGCTGTGCTTTCGAAAAAAATATAACACAATTGTTTACAAAAACTCTACTTTCTGGTGTTAGAATCTATCTGGGACTTAACTGTCTTCACTGATGGTAATTTTAATTTTGAATGCAATAGTGAATTATTTAAAAAAAATGGGAAGCTTTAACATAATCGATTTCAGTTAAGCCTTAGGAGAATTTTTATAAGCGAATCGCATTTTTAGAAATTGTCTTCAAAGGGTATTTATTATAAGCCGTCGATATATAAAATGAAATTTAAAAATTTTGGCTTAGGATTAAAACTCCCATATTGAATGAGTAAAAATAGTAGGAATGTGATATTAGGATATGTTTTGGCTGATTTTCTCTGGTTTCTTTAATTTTTTTTTGTAACATAAGGGTTGCACTTTTAGAAACATTTGCATATTACAAATATTGAAAAATTCTTTAGTGAATTTTCATTTTGAACTGAATACTCATGAAAAGATAGTGGTACTATGTACTGATGTACGATCTATGCACGGGTCCGCGATATAACAAACTAGCTAATTGGATTTATTTTTTATGAGTATGCGTAACTGGTTTTTATCATCGTTGTGTATTTTACTGTTAGGTGGAACAAATTGAAATTAAATGCAAAAATTACATAAAAAGAGAATATCAAAATAAGTTTCAAGTTTTATTTAAAAAAAAAAAATATATAGAAAGTATTACTTATAAAATTTCCACATACCTTTGACGAGTTGTCAGTTTTGTGTCTGCTTTCGGGGTCGGTTTTATTGGCCTCAAGACTGCTGTCTGCTTTTGATAGAGTGGTCTCACCAATATCGATAATCGTGACGGAATTATCGTCCTGTTCGAAGATTTCACTCTTCAAACGTTTTGACTCAGGAGAGTTTGGAGATGTGTCAGCCACTTTCTCCGCATTTATCTTTGCATCACTTTCGTTAGATTCCGCTTTCATTACATTGTCCTCAATCATTGTTACCTCAGCGTTTGTTTCCAATTTAATAAATTCATTGCCTACTTCAAACGCCTCCGTAGCTGTGCGTTTCACTGTTGTAGTTGGAGTATGTTCTTCGACAATATCCACCACTTCGTCTTTCTCCTCTTTAATTGGCAGCGGTGTATTTGCGTCATCGCTGGAAGTGGCATTAATTGGAGTTGTGGTGGGTTTCTTATTGCCTTCCTTAAGGATTTCTTTGTACATATTGCTGACATCAGCTGACTGCAAGCATAGTGGACGTTTCGTGCCATACAAAGCATGATATAAATCCACCATATCACAACGTAATTTGGTGTCGAATGCCAATTTGTTGCTGCAGAATATAAAAAATTGGAATATTTAATATTTCAATAAATTTTGTACATTCGAATCAAATCTAAATACCCACTTCATATTTGCCCACAACCGTTCCACCAACTCTGATCGATCTAAGCGGCTACTGCGTGATTCACGCGTAAATGGTGGATTGTCGATTAGTAATTGCGCCAGCGCATGTCGTGCTGCCGGGTCGGGATCTGTTTCGAGTAGTGTAATCAAATGATCTAAATCCTCCCAACGGCCATCAACCTTAACGAAGTCCACCAAACACTCCATGGCAGCTACACGTAGATCAAGATATTGACCATAAGCAGCATAGCAACGGTAGATTTTCGGCAGCGAAGGCAAGTGACCACATTTTTGTAGTTTTCGTATCACTTTAAGACATGAAACTGATACCATATATTTGTACGATGGCAAATTCTTTTCCATATTGAGTAGACGTGTGACCTCTTCAAGAACGAGCCTTTAAATATTTTTAATAGTAGTGCAAATATCTTTTAAATTGAATTCGAGTAATATACTTAGCATCTGCAGAAAGACTATCGGATGTAATGGGCGTGCCACGCAGTGCAACGGAAACGACAGGTGTAATGGAATTGCCCAAAGCGTCAACTAACGCAGCGCGATAATAAACATCTGAGTAGTGATTACGAGTATTATCATTATATTTAAAGAGATCCAGGAGAAAACGTATAACTTCAGGCGGGCATATGCCATGGGATGTGCGTAAACCTAAACAGAGAGATAAAGAAAAATTATGACAATTATACTGACAACTGATAATTGTAACGGCAATAGATGAGGTATTGTTGATGCAAATTGTATTGATTAATTTTCGAAAATATTACTAAGTTTAACTGTTTCTTATATTCACAATTATTTTTTTAATTTAATTGAAACAACTTGAAATAGTTTTCGATTTTTTCGACCATTTTGGCATAAAACGGGATCTAGCAGTAAGAAAATCTATACGAGTATAATTGTTTTGGATGTACATAAATTTGCGTATTGAAAAAATGGGTATGTTGTGGGACAAAATCATGAAAACCTTCAGCAACCTGTATCCCGAGAATCTAGACTTAATGGAAAAATGTGGGTGCCTTTTAACCTAACCTAACTTTTCACTGCCTCTTGATTCTCATTCGCTCTAGCATGACGTATCAAACAAATTACTCTCATCATTGTTGCTGAGGGAGGCGCAATTTTGTATTCTATCGTTGTTGAACGTTAATGGTAATGGTAATAGTGCTGCCGATGAAAATTACGATTTTCCATTACCACTTGTCAAATTGAGTTTGGTGACGAACTGCTTTCGGCGTCGTGCTTAATTTTGCCACAAATATATTGTCTGCAACCCAAATTTAACAAGGGATGAATAGAAAATTTAATAAGAAAACGAATACTTCTAAATTTTTTTGTTTTTTTGTGGCTATAACTTTCCCTTTATAAGTAAACGACAACTTAAATTTGGCCTTTTAAATTCAACCTCAAGAGTTTTTTTTAGAACCGATAGGGAGCGCAGCAGCCGAAATATTAAAAAAAACATAGACCGATTTGATTCATATTAGAAATTTTAAATAATTATGTGGAAGGCAATATTTTTGCTAAAAAGTATGCACGTATCTTAGCTTTCGGGTTTATTTACATATGTAGGGGAAAGGTTGGTCCAACCAACGTGAAATATTATTGACCTAAGTACAAATATCGTAAGTTCATATACATATGTACGTATATATTTACAAATACGAGTGTGTGATTAACGATTGTTTTTAATATACATATTACTGCTATTGAAGTGAAACAAGGAGAAAGCAAAATTTAGTAGTAGTAGAGTAATTTATTTTGCATTAATATTTAAATATTTTATTGGGCAGTTAGGTTAGGTTAGGTTAGGTTATCACATCGGTAAATGGATTTGCTTCCACAGATCCCAAGGAAATTACATAATGATTGAGACTTTTTATAAAAGTTCATATTTTTCAAAGGTAACTATTAAATCCATCATTTCAAAAACTAAATCTATGGGCAAACTGAACGTTTTTTCCATAAAATTTTTTTTTTATAAAAGTTCAATCCCCGAAAATTCGAACGATCCACTTCAAAATTGTATGCAATGGGCTTAATTTTAAACTATATTTTGATATCTCAATAAGGTCCGAAGATATAGTGCTAAAGGTTTTACTTTCCGATAAAATATAAAATATAAAGAAGAGCAATATACAGTATTATCACCAAATGTCTAAAACTATAGAAAGAATTAAATATGTAAATTAAGTAAAATATTATATTATGGATATCAAGAAATTATTTCAAAAATAGTTGTCGCGTATCCAAAAATGTAATACAATTCATGAAATAGGTTTCTCTATTGCCAAAAATTAAAATAAAACAAATATTTTTAAGAGGGTTGCCAAATATCTAAAAAAAAAAAATTAAATTATCTTAGTTGAATAAAATAAAGCAGTAACGGTATCAAACCACTTGTGAAAGTTTTACTATAGAGTTATTTTGGAATATGGAGTCATAAAAAACACCATAACAACAACATCGGCATGTATTTCAAAATTTAATTTCTTAAGCACCTATGTATATAGGTGCTCTAGGTGTATTTCTGCATGACAAAAAAAAATTCGCTTGCGTTTTACCACGGTTAGGGCTCGATATGTTTACCAATTTTCTAAATAAAAAATTAATAAAAATAAATTTAAAGTGTCTAGGAATATTTTAGAGAAGGAATATTTTAAAGAAATAAATAATAAATTTACTGATTTTAAACCTGAAGTCCTTAAATTTTACACATAATCACTTTGGTACAGGCGAAAAATACTAACTTTTGTTTTTTTGTTTTAGTTTAAAGACAAACCCATTCAAATAATAATCTAATAAAAAATTATTTTTGTATACTCACCGGCCATTGCGACAGGTATAACTTTTTGCAAAAAGTACAACTGGAAATTGGCAAAATTATTCTGTTTAATTATATGCGGCGCACTAAATGAACCGAAGAATTTTCGAAAAATATTTAACATAGCCGGTGGGCCACTCCATTGTGTCACCATTTGATTGGCCACTTTAGTAAGGCAATGTGCAGCCTCACAGCGCACTTTAAAAAAGCAGCGTTCACTCTCAATCGTATCCGTTAGCGCAGAACGTGTTGCATTTGTTGGATATTTTTCCAAAGCTTTTATAGCTTCGAATTGCGCTGTCACATCACGCTCATGGCGCAATTGATATTGCCACTGGAAATCAGGTTGTTCTATATTTAAGTCTCGTATTAAAATCATTTCTGGATCTAAACGAATCCAAAGTACTGGTGAATCGCTACAAAATTGATAATACAATTTATTAGAGTACTTCCTGAGTAGAACGAAATAAGTATAAATTTTATGTACTTACTCCATTGCAGATAGATCCATATCGACTTCTTCTCCCGTACAGAGTGGAATTTTCTTCTTTTTATTACGTCGACTTTTCGAGTGGCAAGTGATATCTGCCTTCACTACAGTATTTTCTATCTGTAGCATGTGTTTGAAAGTGCCGTCTAACTCCTGTAGCTGTACCAGCAGAGGACCATTATATTTTCGCACACCGCGTTGATTTACGAAATCTTGTCGTATCTCCAATTCAATGGTGTTGCGTTTGCGATTGAATACCGACGTAAAGGAGAATTTCGCATGTCCCCCGGTGCGAACCCATTGGTCCATGAAAACGGACATATCTTTGCCCGTTACTGTGAAAATTGCTTTGATAAATATATTCGTGGAGATCAGCAAATGATGCCATAAGCCAGATCCAATTTTCGTCACTGCAGCATTAGTAGCCAGTACCAATTGTTTATTGAAGACCTGATTGAAAATAAAAAAAGGAAAATAATAATGTACAAGGGGAGAAAGCGAATCGAAATATTATTTTGTAAAAAAAAAAACGGTTGGGCTTTTAAAATGTATCTAAACAAAGAATATTTCGAAATTATATTCTTTGTAATTTTTTGAAACTTTAGGTGGTGGTCCTAAAAAAGAGGCGAAGTGGAGAAAAACGGATACTTCGGAAGAATCCAGCAAAATGGTACTCAAGCTCGTCTTATTTAATTGAAATCGGTAAACTTGTAGGAGATTGGCTAAACTTCCAAATCATGCAGCATATTTACGGTGATCGTATTCAAGACGACCAAGAAATTGTTTTTATATTTGTCTTAAAATCAAAATTTTACTTTTTTTCTACCTTAAAATTAACCAATAATTAAATTTACATCAACTTCAACCCGGCCTTGAGCTCGAAGAATAAAGTACAGCATTGGTATTTTTTTATATTGGTTTTAAATTATCAAATTCAAGCATGTTTTAAATTCAGCGACGGGCAAATACTCTCTATGGCTATTTAAGTTTGCTAAAACGAATTACGGCATGTACCGAACGGATGGCCGCCGTAAGTATAATAAAAGTTTAAAGATATATCTTGTTTAGAAAGCGAAAGAACCGTAAGTTAAAATTTGTCATGATATCAATTTTTAAACTCCCACTAAGCTGACCTGCAAATAGGGGAAGCTTATACGAATACAAATACAAAGACGAAGATGAATACTTTAACACGTACGAATATAAATGGGATATGAGTACATTTTCGCCTTGGGAAAAAATTCTCATAGTTAGCCTCCATTCGGAGCGATATACAATTTAAAGAAAGTCTCAAATATTCATAAATAAAAATACGGTAACTGCCGACAATTGTGCCGAAAAGGTGCCTATCGCAATTATGAAAACAATTCCGATAAAAATCAATCTCTTTCTTTTCATTTCTGAGTAAATTTTCGGTCCCAAAATAGGTACAAAATCCTTTCAAAAAGAGAAGAAGTTCCAGCAAGCACGAAAACGTGAAAAATCAAAATTTCCACAATATAAAATCTCAAATTGTCAACAATGTTTTTAAAATTATAACGCAATAGAAGAAAAAACAAATCGTCATTTGCACTTGTTTCCAATAACATTTAAGGAGGTTTCATACTTCCTATTTCCATCAAAACATTTCTAAATAATAAATTTTTCAAACTAAAATTTAAGCCTTCTTTTTACATGACAACACAGCTGATGGTTTGAGTTTTTAAGCCTGCCCAAATAATAGGTCGTGCGTTTGACGCTTTAAACCAGTTTTGAATTTCACTGGTTAAATGGGCAAAATCAGTTAGTAAAAAGTTAAATTTATACTACGTTCAAATTGCCATCATTTAACTAATTACATGGAGAACTGGTTCAAATTGCTTAACTTAACAGAGTGATCCATATAAAATGAACAAATTAAGTCAGCACTGAGAGCAAATATAAGTATATTAACAAGTTATTTCGATTCAGAGCGCCAAAAAGTATGCCACAGAATGCACGTAGAAAATTTCCTAATAGTTTTTCAATGTTGTTGTTGTTGCTGTTGTTGTAGCGGCTACAGCGGCTACAGCTGCCAGTGACGCCCTGTGAAGAACGGATTCACCCATAGTTGTTTTCGTCACACGCCCAGAAAACGTGCTGTTTCGACGGGGTCGGACCAGAGGGAGAGGGGGGTTAGATGAGTAGGTTTGAGAGGGCATGTGAATAGGTGGTTTATATCGTGCGGAGAATCTCCACATGCCGGCCAAAACTGTAGTTTCGGCGATCTAACCCTGTTAAGATCGGCCTACCCCACAGTTTTTTAAATCGTGTTAAATGGTTGAACTGGTTAAATTTCCAACAACAATTTGCATGGGATGTATGTATATCGATAACTTATTTTTTATTGGAAAACTATCTATAGTGTATGCATTCGATAATTTCGAAAGTGATAGCGCGAAATTCGATACTATAGAGAGCTTTCCTAAATACATACATATGTACATATATCGACCTATAAGACTTTAATTTTGTAAATAAGCAAATCTGATTACATATTTTAAGACTAATAAAGCCAAGAAAAATTTTGAAAGGATGTTACAAATTTTACCGCCTGTAAATTTACTATGTTGGCTAACAACAGTCAGAATGAAACATTGTTCATAAGTAACGTAGAAAGATAATTTGTATAATTAATAATAATAATCAAAAGAAACGGTAATTAGTTAGGTTTTACTTTGAAATCATTTCTTAATGGATGTTTCTTGATTCTTACTTTTTTTCCAAATTATTTATTCATTTTTTTATCCATACATTATCCAAAAAAAATTAATTGGCTAATTGAATTTTTTTAAATCAAAATATAACTTTTTCATATACGTTATTATACCTGTATTACTAGCGAGAACGCTAAGGATATTTATTAAAGTTTCAATTTTAAACCGTCGTTTCTTCGATGTGAAAGGTCACTAGGACTTGCTAGTAAGCTTGACTATATATTTCAAAATATAGCTGGAGCTAAATAACACCCGTGTTCATATAAATATTAAGCATATAACAATATAATTGGCAACATAACAAAAACTTAATTTTAAAACTCACTTGTATGAGCAGCTCTTGTCCGATGCGATGTTCCAACATACGTATGACCAAATGAGCTTTACGTCGCATTGCCTCTACATATTTAGGTGAAACAGTATGTAAACTTTTTATTGGAAAATAGTGCACGATTTCTGTTTGCTTGCTAGTCGAACTAGCGGGATTTGTACTGGAGACTGGTAGTGGTGCCGGTGGCTGACTACAATCTAGTATAATTCCGCCATATTGCTCTTCATAACGCACTACACGTGCCAATTCCGATTGAATCCATTCGCGATACTCATTGTTACCAAAACACTTTCTAGAGTACAATCCACATAAATATTCGGCAATTCCTTTAGCTAACCAAGTGTCAGACCAGTGATGTGATGTAATAAAACAACCAAAGAATTGCTCAGCTATAGCGCGTGACATTAAGGTGCGCGTTACATAAGTCTGATCGATAATAGCAATGGAGTGCATAAGATGCACCGAAGCTATACTCAATGTCGCATAAGCGCTGATGTCTGTATCAAGTTCATCTACAAACACTTGTTTGTAACAAGAAAACGGATAACGTGTGGATAGAGTTTCCTCGAAAAACTCAAAAGCCTCATGCAAGTAACGCACGGTATTTTTCAAAAGTGGCAAAAGTTGTGGTAGACAAAAATGTGTAACCTCATGCATATGCGGATCTACGTAGATTTCGAACGGCCCAACAGCAAGTGCTATATTTGGAGCACATACAGGTGTGGTAAGTGAATAATGAAACGTTTTGCGTCTCAAATCTGGTGTCATTACCACTTCTACTAGTTCCCCGCAAGACACGGCAGTCAAATGTTTATCCACGGTAAATTCAAGTTTCCAGGTGCATGGATCTGCAAAACTATCTACACAAGGAAACCACAAACGCGTCGAATTTTCATATGCATAAGTGAACATATGGGCACTATTGGGTTGTGTGTCATCTTCACTCGTTGGTGGTATAACAAAATGTATGCCTCCCTGTGGATCTTCCATAGAAAATTCGATACCAATACGTAAGCCCCGACCTTCCTGTATCATATGATAACCTTCTGGTGGGATTTGTATTAATAATTCTCCAGAATTTACATCGGGATCCGTTTTCTGTGCAGCAGTTAAGTGATTCTTTGAAAACACATCCATTGAGCGTCTATATTTTTAAGGAAGTATTTTAATTAACATTAGTAAATATTTAAATAAAACAATCTTACACTTTTGTATCTCCTTGGCATATATCCAGAAATGGATCGAAGTAGAAGAACTCTGCCTCACACACATCATTCAATAATATCCGATAGATGCGGCACTGCTTTGCATTCAACCGTATGAGACGTAAATTTTCTTTAGTGGGCACAATCGTTAGCTCTACAGCGCCCTGCAAAAATATTAGTTAAAAGAATTTTGCTGTGTTCTAAACATATTTGGCGTTTTAAAGGCTTGAGTGCTAGAAAATTCCCATACAGCAATGTAATAACCAAAAACCTGAAAAAAACTCACAATTATGCTTTTTCGTTCAAAACTGATGCCCGTTAAGCTGACAATTTGATGCGCCGTACGAATATGAAATGAAAATAAAAAAAAGAATATTAATTTAAAATTAAAGGTACGGTAATTGAGTCTGTCGACACTGGTGCTCCTACACGTATTAAAACCACTGCATTTTTTTTTTATTTCCACTTTCATTGGAATGATACTTATAATTTAAAGGGCCTCGCGGGTACATCTTTGGGTTCTGGCTTAGGTTCACTATCCATTTTCACAAAAAATATTCTTAAAAAGCTTAAATTAGCCGCATTTCACTGAACTGCAAACTTTTCACGCAAAATTGTTTATTTATCGTTTTTTCGTTGAACTGTCACATTGTCAGCTGTTTAAAGTAGTGGCCAATTTATAAGGACTAACTGCAATATTTGGAACTATGTACTTGAATTTCTTTTAATTTGATATAAGTGCAGACCTTATATGCATATATCTTATGAACCATTATCTATTTACCCTTTAGTCGCAAATCGTAAACATCAGTTCAATTTAGATTTTTTCGTCTTCTTACGGCAATTCTTCTTCGATACATATCATGGTGAATAAAGTGGTTTAAAAATTTTTCCGTTTCGTTGCACCACGACTGCGCGTGGTTAATTTTTTATAATCAGCGCATTATATAGTTATCTCCTTGCCGAATGTAGTATGTTCTAATTTTGAAATTTTTTTGTCATTTTTGGCGAACCTTCATATTTTCCTTATACTCATTTTGGCTGTTATTTTGTCTCGTCTAGTCGAATATGAGCATAGTTAACAACACATGATACACCGCATACAAATTTGCAAATGGCGGTCTTGGCGCGGGCCATTGATTCATGGTGTTTAACTTTTGTGTGATGGCATATTGCTCTCGCTGTTACCTATTTAACGTGCCTTGGATACGATACGATTGTACATACACGTATTCCTGTTTATTCTTCCGTACGTAGGTATAAATCAAAGAAAATTGAGTTCAATGTTAGCTACGAAGTGTAACGGACAAAGAGTGCATGTATTACAAGAAAATAAATTCTGTGAACTCATTTTCATATATGGAAACAAGCGAAGAGAAGTGGACGTTTGGGTCATTTTCCCACTCATAATTCCGATAGTCAGGCTTCTTGTTGGGTTTGTCATTTTTTCCTGGGAAGGCATGCTGTTTATTCTTGCGTTCGTTTGTATATTTATATCAACCAAAATTTTGTTTCAATGTTAGCTTTTAGGGAAAACAGACAAAGAAGTAAATATTAAAAAATTCAGTAAATTTAGTATAAGCGAATTAGAAAAGTAGTTATTTTATTCTCCACGCACATGCAAAACTAACCGCTTAACTGACCGCTAATTTGAGTCACTTATCGCCTATTTGATCTAATAGGTATCAGAGAACTTAGAAGTATACCAGAGAACCAGAGCAGAGAACTTAGAAGTATGAGAAGCTGCAAATTGAAAGTGGAAACTATTCGGCGATGGTCGTTAACAGGGCTGATACGTTTCCAAACTGGGTCTGCACCACACTGTTAAATTAGCATTTTTAAGCCACCAAAAATGTTAAATTTAATGTTAGCAGGGAAAAATATAAATTTTGATGTTAACAAATATGCAAACGAATGAAGATGAGAATAAATAGAAAAACTTAAGAAAGTAAGATTGTGCTGATATTCAGAACAAAATAACTGATTCTGAATCAAGAGTAATATTAAAAATAAAATATGAAATTAAAAAAAACTGGCAAAAATATATCTATACTTTTGCCCAACTGTGATTTGAACCTAGAAAAAAGTTGTGAAATGAATGATAAAGAAGCGCCTATACCAGCAGCGCCACATCACACACTATTTTCGGCCGTCTAAATCACTACTTAATCGTGAACTTCTTACACTACATTTTAAAGTATTTTATAAGTATTTCTAACATTAAATGTTTAATTCAACATCCTTTAATCTGAAACAATTCTTCTATTGGTTTGTCAATAATATTAACAAATTTTTAGAAAATTCTAAATATCAGCAATAATTTTTGAGCTCAAGGCAACTTTTTTGTAATTGTAAAGGATTAATACATGTACATATGTATGTACATATATAATATGAAAATTCCATATAATTCAATGTTCATATTTGTTATATTATTTATACTATTATAACTATAACTTATAAGTTTGGTTCCAATTTAATATTTGATCTATTTTCGGGGGGGGGAAGGGGGTTTGGGGGGGAAGGGTGTTTATTTAGATTTTTACTTTTTTGCAAATTCTTGCACTAGCATACATACATATGTACATACATATGTACATACATACATATGTACATACATATATACATATTTATGTATGTAAGTTGATACATACATATATACTACCAGAGAATACTACATACTTAAGTACATAACTACATTTGAATGTACAGTCACAAAACCCTAAAATATCATCAAGTATACAATCATATACATATGTACATATGCACACATCTATGTATATGTATTCATATCTATGTATGTATGTACATATGTACATATACATATCTAAATACATAAATTCATATGCATCCATGTACATATGTACATACACACATACATATGTACATATGTATCTATGTACTTATGTAAGCGCATGTGAAAAATTCAACCTTGACCTACTACGCTAAATCAAAATCAAATCACAGCACAATCACAACCGCAGCTGCATTTGTGCCTGCGCCGGCGCCAAATATTCTAAAATATCTAAAACTACATACAACAAAAAAAAATTCATTCATAAATGCGTGCGCGTATTCCTAAAAACAAATGCCGTTCATTCATAAGCGTAAGCATTTCATCTCCTCGCGCACGCAAACGTTCCCCTCAACGATCTTTTTCGCGACGAACACAAAAATGCTAAAATCTTCAATTTTACAAGCCATCGACGGTCATTGAAAATTTCAGCACCGCAATATCAGACAATAATGCAATTTGCCAACGTAGTCTGACAAATTGCTGGCATTCTAGAATGTTCTAGAACATTCTAGAACATTCTAGAACTTCTGACCAAATGCGCATCAATTCATTTGCGTACACGTGCACGCGCAATTGGCGAATCGACACAAAAATTGCCGAAAAACAGAAAAGAATATTCTTTTGCTTACCGTTCCCTTTCCCTTTCAACCCTTCTCTTATCCACAATTCTTGCATAACTCCTCTTCCGTCTCTACTTGCCCCGCTGGCAAGCAAAAAACAGATTTTTTCTCGGGTTACTACTTTTTCTTCTTTGTTTCATTTTAAGTTGGATTCGTAAATTTTTCTTTTTCTTTGCGTACACATTGCTATGATTTGCATAAATAGCCGTATAAGCGAACTCCATGAAGTGTCTGCTGTGGCTTAGCGCGTATAGTCGCCTGCCAAATTATCATATTGCATGTTTTAGCTTTTGGTCCATAGTTCGAGTCCCCGATTTCTAGTGTCAATTCTAATTTTTATGTTTTTTTTTTAATTCAATAAAAAATAAAGTATCATATAACTTATCCTTCATTTTATGGAAATCTTTTTTCATTCAAATTTCTGCTCTGATTCTATTTCATTTCAAATGAATATACAAAATCGTGTAAAAGTTTTCATATGTCGAATTTTTTGGAATAGTCTGAAATGCGATATGCAAGCACATTACATATGGGCATTTCCACCAGAAGGTCCACCGCAGACAAAATATTAAAAGTCAATAAAATTACAATGTATCAGCACATATTCATAGGGTACCAATAAGATTAAATGCACATCAAAGAATTTTTCATTTATTCCTACCCCATCGCGGGTTATTCGAATATAAAGTCACACAAGCTGTACTTTTTTCATTTGCGTATTTCTACTGCACGTTTTGTTTTGTCAAAAATTCTTAAAGAGAGGCATTTTGCTTTGACTTTCGGTTTTCATAAAATATCTATAAGGGTGTAAAGAGTAAAAAAATTGCATACGCAATATTTCCATTGCAAATAACTGTAAATTTTTGCTTTGAATTATTTCGTATTTCGATGTCCCGTGCGACATCGAAAAACAACATTTGTTACCAGTGCGCCCAAAGTACATAAGGAATTATTTGCAATTATTGACTACAAACCAAGGTTTTGATACTTTTTTGATAAAACAAAACCTTTTTGAAAACAAATAAGATTTGTGTTTGTGGTACTTATTTAAAGTTGGTCACGTGCGACACCGTATGTGTGAGTTTAAAAAATATTTTTCCAAAGTAGTAGTTTAGCTATAACCAGGTTACCATTGTTAAATGCATATTCACATAGGGAAACATGCAAATTTAAGTAATTTAAATACATTTCACATTTTTTCATATCTCATTGCGAAATATTCGGATGCAAAGAGCGCAAATGTGAAATATTGCTTATTTTGATATTTCTTTGGTATGTCTTGTCTTTATAATAGTTATTAAACAGATACATAATGCATTGACTTTTGCTAGCTCAAATCTTTCTAGCAGTAAAAAGAACGAAAAAACAAAATCATAGGTAACCACGCAATAAAAGACAACGGTAAATTTTTGATTTGCTTTTTCGTTTAGTTCGTTGTCACGTTGGACATGCAAAAAGAACATTTTTACTCAGTGCGTCGGAAAAACATGCAGTAAGCTGACAAAATAATTATTACAAATTGTGTTTATTCACGCGACTTAAAAAAAAAATAAACCGGTAAAAAAATAAAAAATTTGTGTTGTTTTAACTTGTATAAAGTTGGTCACGAGCGACATGGTAAGTGAGAAATTCAAAATTATTAATGTAAATACGCATTTAACAAATTTTTAAATGTAGATGAGCACAAACAACGTTGAAAAAAACAAAAATAAATGTAAGCGGTATAGAGAAAAGTTAAAGGAAGATGTAATTAAATGGCAAAATAATAAATTGAAAAACAGGGAAAGAATGCGAAATAATAGGCAAAAGTGGAAAGATTCGGCTAAAGGAAATAATAAAATTATTGAAGCAAAAAGACAGGATGATCGCATACGCAAGAGACAAAGTCGGGAGAACGCTGCAAAAATTAAAAAATTAAAACAAATACAAAACGAACCTTACAAATGCAAGCAAACGTTGGCGAAAGCTGTGAAAAAAGTGGAGGATGCGTTGCCAGGGGATATAGAGAAAAAAATAAAAGTTCTAAAAGTTTTATTTAAAAAATATAAGCAGCCCCCACAAACAAATTCCAACACTAATGCCAGCACTACGCTTCCAGGAAGCCTGTTTAATTCCATTCAGCAATTTTATGCGAACGATAATGTTAGTGTGCAAGCTTCAGGAAAGAAGGACACAATTTTCATTGATGGAGAATTAATCGCTAAACGCTTCATGATAATGACAGTTGGTGAAGCATATGAACTGTATAAAAAAGAGTATGCAGAGGAAGCAGTTGGCAAATCTACATTTTTTAATATGCGACCACGCTATGTGCAGTTGGTAAATAAGACTCCACATAATATGTGTGTTTGTATGTACCATGCCAATTTTGGTTATTCGATAGAAAGCTGCGCTAAAATTATACCTACATTTCCTAGAAACTTTGAAAGCTTTCTTAAATCTGTTTGCTGCAATATTAACAATGAAAATTGCATGACCGGCAAATGCAATGAGTGCTTAACAGATTTAAAAAATGAATACATTCCTCTAGCTTATTTATCAAATATGGAAGATGAAGTGAGCTGGGAGAATTGGAAGAAAGTAGATAATCGAATTCTCCTTACTAATACAATTGCAACTTTTTCGGATTTAATAGTTGATGTGGAAAAAAAATTGCCCTCTTTTAAAACTCATTTTTTTGTGAAAAGAGCTCAGCAAAAATATTTTGAGGAAACTAAAATCAACTTAGAACCTACGGAAATAGCCATTCAAATAGATTTTGCGGAAAATTATAGGCTAACACACCAAAATGAGATCCAAAGTGCTCACTTTAGCTATCGCCAAGTATCCATTTTTACTTGTGTTGCTTGGATGTCAGGAGCAACAAATTCCTTTGCTGTCATCAGTGACAAGCTAACACACAACAAACACGATTCCTTTATTTTTTTAATAAATCTATTAATTGAAATGCAGAAATCTTATGGAAGTCTGTCAAAAATATTTATTTTCTCTGATGGGAGCCGCTCTCAGTTTAAAAACAAATTTATATTATCAAGCCTTTATGATTTTATTCAACAATTAGGATGTTCCTCAGTAGAATGGAATTTTTTTGCAAGCTCACATGGAAAGGGAGCCGTCGATGGAGTCGGAGCAATCATCAAAAGGAAAGTGTGGCAGATAACGAAATCAAAAAATGTTGTCATACCTGACGCACTTTCATTTTATCAGTGTGCACAAAATAACATAAATGGAATCAAAATCTATTTTACGCCATCTGATGAGATTGAAAAGCATGCTTTGTTTTATAATTTAGACGAAAAATGGAAAGCAGTTAAAAACATACAAAGCATTTCTCATTTGCACTTTTTTTCTTGCGATGGTCAAGAAATAAAAGCAGCCAAAACTGCCTATTCTGAAAAAAAAACAGTGCTTGATATTCATAATCAAACTCATTAATGTTTATTATACTTATACTCATGAAATTTCTTTAAGTTTTTTATTATTATGTTTGAATAAATATTTTGGTTGACTTATGCATAGTTTGTTTATTTGAATTTCATTATAGAGCAGAAAAAATAACAAATATGGTGATCGAAAAAAGTGTCACGTGCGACATGTCACGTGCGACCATCTCTTTTATTAAATAAAAAAAAAAATATGAATCCTTTATGTCTACAATGCTAGCCATTTTTAAGGAACATCAAAGCACAACATTAAAAAAAAATTACATCAAAACATTGCTTCCCATTTCGCTGAAATCGGCGTTTGAATTTTTTGCCACGAAAACCACTTCTGTTTTTGGTCACGTGCGACCACCTTGGTTTTTTGCTAATATCTTGAGAACTAAAAATGATACAACAATTGACAATACCAATAATTAAAGGGCTAATTGAGAGCTATAAGGCCAGCTTTTTTTTTTTTTTTAATTTCATTTATTATTACATTTTTTTTCACTTGAAATGTGTACAACAGTCACGTTCGACACCATGGAAATGCCCATATTTTATTTATTAAATAGGATATAAAATAAAATATTAACTATCCGTACATTTTTTGTAGTTACAGCGATCCCTGAAAACAGTTGCATCACTTCACAAAAGTTCTGATCTGATTATATTTAGGCACAAATGAATATGATGCTGTAAAAACTCTAAAACTAAGTAAGAAAAAAAATTTTGCGAAATGAAATTTCAAAAATTTTACATCAGTTATTAAAAAGTAAAACGAACCAAAATTATAATAATAATATTGGTAGGCACGCTGGTAATTGTCACATCTTAACATAATAAATATATGTTCACGACATTTTCTTACTGACCTCTCTGTTAGAATGTTATGTGGAAATGTTAAATAGCTGTGGGGAAACCCAGTTTGGAAACGTTTCAGACAACATTTTTTGCAGTCCACAAATTTGCAGTTCTCTGACCAGAGAACTTAGAAGTATGAGAAGCTGCAAATTTGTGGACTGTAAAAAATGTTGTCTGAAACGTTTCCAAACTGGGTTTCCCCACAGCTATTTAACATTTCCACATAACATTCTAACAGAGAGGTCAGTAAGAAAATGTCGTGCACATATATTTATTATGTTAAGATGTGACAATTAACAGCGTGCCTACCAATATTATTATTATAATTTTGCTTTTTTTAACTGATGTTGTAAAAATTTTGAAATTTCATTTCGGAAATTTTTTCCTTACTTAGTTTTAGAGTTTTTATAGTATCATATTCATTTGAACCTAAATAGAAACAGATCAGAACTTTTGTGAAGTGATGCAACTGTTTTCAGGGATCGGAGTAGCTACAAAAAATGCACGGATAGTTAATATTTTATTTTATATCCTATTGAATAAATAAAATGTGTAATATGTTTATATTTCGCTTTTCAAACTATTCCAAAAAATTCGACATATGAAAACTTTTACACGATTTTGTATATTCATTTGAAATGAAATAGAGCCAGAGCAGAAATTTGAATGAAAAAAGATTTCCATAAAATGAAGGATAAGTTATATGATACTTTATTTTTTATTGAATTAAAAAAAAAAACATAAAAATTAGAATTGGCACTAGAAATCGGGGACTCGAACTATGGACCAAAAGCTAAAACATGCAATATGATAATGTGGCAGGCGACTATACGCGCTAAGCCACAGCAGACATTTTATGAAGTTCGCTTGTACGGCTATTTATGCAAATCATAGCAATGTGTACGCAAAGAAAAAGAAAAATTTACGAATCCAACTAAAAATGAAACAAAGAAGAAAAAGTAGTAACCCGAGAAAAAATCTGTTGTTTGCTTGCCAGCGGGGCAAGTTGAGACGGAAGAGGAGTTATGCAAGAATTGTGGATAAGAGAAGGGTTGAAAGGGAAAGGGAACGGTAAGCAAAAGAATATTCTTTTCTGTTTTTCGGCAATTTTTGTGTCGATTCGCCAATTGCGCGTGCACGTGTACGCAAATGAATTGATGCGCATTTGGTCAGAAGTTCTAGAATGTTCTAGAATGTTCTAGAACATTCTAGAATGCCAGCAATTTGTCAGACTACGTTGGCAAATTGCATTATTGTCTGATATTGCGGTGCTGAAATTTTCAATGACCGTCGATGGCTTGTAAAATTGAAGATTTTAGCATTTTTGTGTTCGTCGAGAAAAAGATTGTTGAGGGGAGCATTTGCGTGCGCAGGGAGATGAAATGCTTGCGCTTATGAATGAACGGCATTTGTTTTTAGGAATACGCGCAAGGGGTTATGAATGAATTTTTTCTTGTTGTATGTAGCTTCAGATATTTTAGAATATTTGGCGCTGGCGCAGGCACAAGTGCAGCTGCGGTTGTGATAGCGCTGTGATTTGATTTTGATTTAGCGTAGGTCAAGGTTGAATTTATGCACATGCACGTAAGTACATACATACATACATATGTGTGTATGTATGTATGTATGTATGTACATGGATGCATATGAATTTATGTATTTATGTATGTACATATGTACATAAATATGTACATAGAGATATGAATACAGATGGATGTGTACATATACATACAATATGTATATACTTATATATTTTTTATTTTATTTTTTTACTTTACATTCAAATGTAGTAGTTATGTATGTAGTATTCTCTGGAAGTATACATATGCTAGTGCAAGAATTTGCAAAAAAGTAAAAATTTAAATAAATTTTAAGTCAAAAGCGCGTGGCCTGGTTCCGAACTCGCGCAAAACGAAAGTATGAAGAATACTGCCGCGCATCCTGAAGCAACTGCACCACAGAATACAATTGACTTTCATAAACTTAATCGCTACTTGATTCAGTTTCCCGTGAATATTTTTTGCCAAGACAAATTTTTGATACAAACGAACAAATTTGTAATATATGTACATATGTATGTATAAAGATCGCATATTATTTCGCATCTACAGAAAAACGAAATTAACCCCAGAAAATAGATCAAATATGTATTAAATTGGAACCAAACTTATAAGTTATAGTTATAATAGTACAAAAAATATTATAAATATTTATATTGAATCGTATGGAATTTTCATATTATATACATACGTACATACATATGTACATACATATGTATTAATCCTTTACAATTATAAAAAAACTTGACTTGAGCTCTAAAATTATTGCTGATATTTAGAATTTTCTAAAAATTTGTTAATATTATTGGCAAACCAATAGAACAATTGTTTCAGATTGAAGGATGTTGAATTTAACATTCAATGTTAGAAATATAAAATACTTTATAATGCAGTGTAAGAAGTTTACGATGAAGTAGTGATTTAGACGCGCCAAAGTCGTGTGTGCTGTGGCGCTGCTGGTATAGGCGCGGCTTTATCATTCATTTCACAACTTTTTTCTAGGTTCAAATCACAGTTGGGCAAAAGTATACATAGATACATATATTTTTGCCAGTTTTTTTTAATTTCATATTTTATTTTTAATATTACTCTTGATTCAGAATCAGTCTTGCGCTTTAAGTTTTAAGTACAAAATATTTATTTTCTTAGCCTGCATATATGTATTCATACTACATATGTATCTATTGGCGAACATTTTTCCTGTATATGTATCTATGTACATATGTATGTGCACACCCTCATTTATAAAAATTAAATAGCTAAAAACATTAATTTGATAAATATGTACATTAAACTCTTTATTTTGTTCTGAATATCAGCACAATCTTACTTTCTAAGTTTTTCTATTTATTCTCATCTTCATTCGTCTGCATATTTGTTAACATCAAAATTTATATTTTTCCCTGCTAACATTAAATTTAACATTTTTGGTGGCTTAAAAATGCTAATTTAACAGTGTGGTGCAGACCCAGTTTGGAAACGTATCAGCCCTGTTAACGACCATCGCCGAATAGTTTCCACTTTCAATTTGCAGCTTCTCATACCAGAGAACTTAGAAGTATACTTCTAAGTTCTCTGCTCATACTTCTAAGTTCTCTGTAGGTATCGACTAAAAAATATCGGTATCGAATGACAAAAGCATCGTTATGGTATCATATAGTATCGAAATTTGTGTCCAATGGTTTCATTTCCGCCATTCGGATCTTAAATCAATGCCACAAAAAAAAACATTGGCTTTGCGAGGCATATGCAACATTGTCCGAAAAGCGAAAAACGAAAAAGGGATGCCACAATAAACGATTCAACACACGTTGCAAGGGAAAGATGGTGACGACAAAAGCACTTCCGTTACTTCGTACTTGCCTCGTTTGAAGGTTTGGCGTCACAAATGGCTCTTAAAAAATTGCTTTTTTTGAGTTTTGAGTGATCTTTACAAAAATGAAAACACAGAATATTAAATGTGAAGTGCCGAGCTTTGTCCTGTAGCAGTTGCAGCGAAAATAAAAGCCCAAGTGCAGTTATCACTTTCCTTTTCTTTTCGCTATTCCTGTGGTATGAGGTTAATAAACTGTAATGCTGAGCATTTATTTTGGTCAATCTTTAAATTTACATTGTTTTTTCGCAGAAAATTGAAATGAATTTGCCTTACATTACCTTATATGAATTCGCCTTGAACAAAATCAACTTAGTTTCCATGCCACCGGTATCGAACTTCAAGTTTTTAATAAAAATAAAAAATAAATGGACCCAAAATTCAGAAGCGTATATTTTCGTTTTGTTTTTGCTTGTTATAATTGAAGATAACTAAATTTTTTTTGGCAATAAATATTAAATTATAAGTTATTTAGCCATGGCCGATGATGATGAAAATAAACAGAAGAAGCACACAATAGAAAGCCTCTTCATACTCTATGCAAACAATAACCTCAACGCCTTAGATTTAGATAATGAGATCCATGAGAGTATACTGTTATCACAAATCGATTTTTGGTTGGATCAGGCGAAACTATTGAAAACAGTATTCACAATGACTGAGACGGGCATGGCTTACATGAAATTTAAGTAATTAATTTCAAAATATTTTTTTATTTTCGTAAAAAAAAAAATTACGGAAGTACATGTATCACGTTTGTTATGCTTTATTTAGAAAATGGCGTTTGGATTTTGAAGATTTTTTGGACTTTCTAAACATTATTTGCCAAGGTAAAGACATAAAAATTGATGATGTGAAACAAGCGATGCTGGAAGCTGGTCCGCCTGGCGGTGCCACCGAAATCGTTACAGTGAAATAAATACTTAAGTGGAATGAAATATTTATATAATTGGCTAATGCTTTTAAGTAGCAAAAAACTTACCCGTTTAGTGAACATATGCACAGATTTTGACAGCCAATCCCTAAATCACGTTGCACCTGTAATCTTAATGATCCAAATTCAATCATAATAAAGGCACGAATTGAATCACCTATAATATAAAGATCTCGTGATTTGTAGTGTAGAAAGATGATTTAAAGGCAGAGATTTAATAATGAATCTGCAAAATACTAAAAAAAAAAGTGGCTCTTGGCTCCCATTTGTAAAAAAAAGCTTTATATAGTTGCATCTGAGAATTGTCAAAGTCGGCAAAACCGAAGTAGCGGTACCTCCGAAGGTGTTATCTTCTGTACACCATGGATTAAAAATCAAATTCGTTGCGACAATTGGATTTATGGCACAATGACACGAAAATACTATGAAGGATATTTACAATGACGGTTATAGACATACACAAACGCAGAACAGCGACTCTTCCCACCCCGGGAGAAATGAATATAACCTTTTTGAGCTACTTAATAATACGGGTGCTAGAAGGAAGGATTGAAATTTCAAAAAATTTTCATCCTAGGACTGTCACTTTAGCACTGAGCTATTAAACATTGATTGATTTTTTAGGTTTTTTCAATTTATTTATTCTCTAAACTTTCAAACCTTGTTTACGTTCTTTTCAACTCATAGGATGGGCGAACTAGTTTTGGCAATCTAGAAACAAAAGCAATAAAACAAAGCTTGTTGTTTTTGATCTTTTGCTGTCACTTGCTTAATGCGGCTTGGTAGTATGGCGAATAGTATTAGCGCAAATAAAATAATAAAGTCAGCAAAGTTTTTTTTTTAATTTTTTTGCGTTATTCTTCTTGTACATTTCTATTATGTTATTGATTGATATTTTAATTGGGTTACAATCAAGAATGATAGAATACAAGATTGCGCCATCCCGCGGTGAAATGACAGATCTCGCCTTTAGTAAACAAGGATACGGGAGAGAGAAAATTGAACAACTTCCAATATTTCATTGAAAAACGTGTTCTAATTGTTCTAAAGTGTAAAAGTATGAATTTATAGGCAGACATTTAACCGTTTCGGGACGAGAACTTTTTTGACAAGCAATCTTGAAAAAGAGTGTTGATTTAGTCTCTTACAGCTATTTCAAAAAAAGTAATTTCATAATTTATTTTTAGGACGTCCTGAAAAGGAGATATCGTCCTGGATCAAAAACATCCCAAACATACCTGAATAGCAAAATTGGAATAAAAATTTCAGAGTTTTTTTGACTTCATTTCACATTATTTTTATAGTTAATTTTATACATTATAGCATTATAATAATGTTGTTTATATTTGATGCCAAGGTGTGAAACATTTTTTACAGAATGCCAAATTGCAGCCAATGCAAAGCTGATTTGTTCGACTTTCTTTGCCTTTTTTGGCACAATTTACGCAGCGTTGTCGCTTGTTAGTTCTTTTTGGCAAATGATTCCCCAGATTTTGTTTGATCTGTATTTTCACTGCGGAGAGGGGTCCTATTCGATCTTGGCGCCGGATTTTCGCACGCGTACTTCCTTCGTCAATGAGAGATTCGGATAGCTCCACTAAAAATCCCAAAAACGGATCTTTTTTTTTGCCGTGGATGATTTGCTTCCGCATGGATTATCCACGCATTGACGGCGCATGTCATCATTAGCCGGAAAAAACTTTTCGCCACCATTTAGTTGATTTTCGGTTAAGTTCATACAATGTATCCATTTTGTCTGCCAAATCTACGCCACCCATAAAGTTTCTGTACGATCCGTGCCTTCTTCCTCTTCTGAACCTGACTGGGACTATAAGAAGAACCACCATCAGCAAATGGATCATCTTCATCATCGCTGGAATTATGTAAAAAATCCTCAATTTGTGAAGCTGCCAGTCTACGTTTTCTATCCATTTTTTCCTGAGACAAATAATGTAAATGAGTACGATTGGGATGATAACGTCCCACAAATAAACAGTTTTGGGATGATTTTGTACCGCGGAACTTACCTTAGCCTCAAATAAAGAAAAAATAAGTTTTTGTCTGTTCTACACTGTCCTCTTTATAAGATTACTACTGTTTTTATAAAATTTCACTAAATTACACTTGTTTTCACAATTAAACCACTTGTTTCTTGAGCTTTTGTCAAATATGTGATCATCAACACAAATGCCGCGATTTGATGTTTCACTTTTGATATAAACGTGATAATTTACATTGACAGCTTAATTTTTTTTTTGTAGAAAAGAAAATCACTAATGATTTGGGACCTATTTCAACCAAATCGTGTGAAAATTTTCAAAGATACGATTTTTTGAAATTTTCTGGGATAAAAACATCCCCATCGTACCGAAACGGTTAATAAATAAATTCGCAAAATACTAAAAAAAAGTGTCTCTTTTTCTTAATTTGTGAAAAAAGCTTTGTCTAGTTGAAGTTGAGAATTGTCAAACCCGGCAAAACCAAAGTAGCAGTACTTCTAAAGGCGTCACCTTCAGTATTCAGTACACCGTGGGTTACAATGTATATATTCACTGAGTTAAACATTATGGGGGCATTTTTTTTTACGAAACAAGTTGAAATACTAATAATAATTTGGCGCTTCTCCAACAATTTTTGGTGTGCGTCTTGATGTTGTATCACAAATTGAGGGATCTAGAGTTTTACGCCGACTCCGAATGGGTTTGCCATTGACCACCGAAGGGCGGCCGCTATTAGAAAAAGACTTTTCTACAATTTTTGATGTTACTTGCCTCGGCCAAGGTTTGAATCCGGGACACACCGCTACACATTCGACTACGGCAAATCATGTACTTAAAAATACTAAAAAGTAATCAAATAATTATAATAATCAAATATTAAAAAAATAAAATCAAATAATTGTTAATCCGGCATATAAAACAAAAAAAAAAAAATATTTATTCAATTTTTATAAAGTAATTAATTATTAATCATTAAAAATGTGAAAATAATGGTATTTAATCTTTAATTAATAATAACTATGATTATTGGTCCTGGTACCATTCAACTGATTCTTATGTAATATAATTTCCTGAACTCGAATACCAACACCTATTTACCTATTTCATTTTCGTTCTTCTCCCAAAAAGGCAGTCATCTGAAATGTTTATAGTTACGATCATATAAAGTGTGTCAGGTATTTTGCGTTTGCATATTTGATGTCTCGTTATTATAATTTGAGTTTAACTCATTAGAGGTCTGATGATGAAATTTTTTACAATTTGTTTGATATAAACCCTTAAAGAAAAGGTTTCGCCGCAATACGCACACAATAAAAATTTGTGTTATGTATGTTTTTGCCCAAAGAACATTGCTCCCTGGCACTTTGTTTCTTTTTTATTAAAAAAATGATTGATGAATGAAATGAAGTGACTATTTTAGATAAATTTTGATCAATAAAAAAAGCAAAAATTAAAAAATAAGGTTCAAACTTGATCGAAAAAATAAGAACCGCATAATATCGATTATGCAATGATTTAAAACATAAAAAAAATTCTATTATATTCGGTCCCTGCGTTATATCATTACACTATGGTTACGATACAAATATCAGCACCTCTTAAAGCCGAATATGATCGCCGTTTGATGAATGGTGTCAATGCCAGTATACTTTAGTGAATTTTGGCGTCCATTGCTATTCAACGCATGACCGCAGAATTCGCGTTCTCACGATATTCGCGTTATTTATTGAACGGAAATCGATACAAGTCATACCGTAACGTGGTTTGGTTTATTTTGTTTGTTCTTTTGGCATCGGGACAATGTATGTATGTATGTAGGATTGATGATGACGAGACGAGTACATGACTATGAGGAGCCGACAAATGGGAAAGGGCCTTACATTTCACTCACAACGACCACACCAATTTCCTTTGGTTTTATCTTCATTTATTTACAGTATATCGTAATAATCTATATATAATTGTATAAGTTCCATAATATTTCATTTAATCATATTTGTAAATATTAAATGTTTTTTATAGAATTCAGATTTGTGGGGTTGCCTTTATTCCTTTGCTACTTTGACGAATGCTTTTGTTGCATTTTCGTTTGCGTGAAGCGCTTGAGAAATACGAGGCTTGTAATTACTATCTCTTTTATATTTCTAAATATTACCGTTGTTGAGAGACCCAAATTGTTATGCATATAGGCTAATTAACAAACATCATTTTATCGACTGTGAGACAACTTCATGCGTGTAGAGGAATTGTCAACATACAACATATTTTTTTCGTTTTACATTTGTGAGAATTTTATTCTACGATGATTTGCAACGGAAGCGGGAATTTTCGTTTTTTCTTCTATTTGTGTTTAAATGTTATATAATATATTCACTGTGTATCTAACACAGAGCTATTACTCTCCTCCTGTAGTTTTGCCAGCGGATATAAACTTTTACAAACAGAGATTAATAAACACATAATTTAAAGTAAACAAAAAGATTATGACAGTAAATAAATAAGCAAAACATGCCTAAAAACAAATTAAAAGATTATACAGCAAAATAGTGCGATTGGCCGATATTTAACCTATCAAACATGAGATATAAATTTCTAAACGTGAAACCTTTTTTTGTATAGAACTGTAAAATATTTCGGCATTAAATGCGAATGTGCGATATTTAGACGCACATTGACTTCAGATTACGTTTTTTGGATTTTTTTACAATGCCACAAAATTGCTGAACATTTGAAATTATTTTGTGTATTTTGTTTTAATTGTTACACAGAAAAGATTACACAATTTCCACGTTTATTTTATTTAATATTCTACCTTTTATGCTAACATTTATATGCCTTAGCACTTATTTGCTGTTTGTAGATATTAGATTTACATTTTTTGCTTTTTTAATTTAGTAGTTTATTGCAGTTACACATGCGCGATTTCCGTTTATAATAATTCCTATGTAACTTTGTTCGAATGCATATTTATTTTATGTAGTAAATAATGCATTTTACGGGTGTATCCTTTTGAGAATTTTACTTTAGTTTAAATTTTCTTTGTATGAAGTGTGTAAGTAGGTTTTTTTTTTGCTCGCTTATACCAGCCTTATTTGTTTTGCTCTTACTTCCCTCTGGCTTTGTTTATATGAATAAATGTACGTGTGTGTTGATTCGTTTTGTTAATATCAAAAGGAATGATACAAAAACTTTGAAATATGTCCTTACATCGGACCGTCTATGGCGCTCACTTTTAGGCGGAAATAATAAACTGAGCGTGCAATTAAAAAGGCTGCAATAAGAAATAGTCCCATGTATGCAATAATAATACCACCGTGATTCTGGAAGAAACGAAATTAAATATGTATTTATTATTAAAAAATTATTTAAGTACGTGTGAGTGTAACTGAAAAGTGGACATTATTTTCAATGTTAGCTCTAGTTGTCTGTTAAATCTAGTTTTTGTTTTAAAAGACAACAAAGTAAACAAAAAATTTTAACTATCAATTTGCCTTTACAAAATGTATAAAGGTTTTGCAAAAAAAAATGGAAACACTTTAAGAACACTGTACGTTTTTCATTGGCGCTCACTGCATATGTGCATCTTGTATTTCAGCCTTAGGTACCGTTTTAAGTCTATACCATAATTACATTGGCCAACAGAATTTTAAGAACTTCGTCTAGCCAAACGAATAAGAGTCGATTCTAATAAATTTTACTGAATAAAACTTTCTGAATAGTTAAATAATAAAACGCAAACATAACACTTTTAGACCAATGAGCAAAAAGAAAAACCAAAAAAAGTAACTATAGAACATATTTGACATACATAATATATATATATATGTAGTACAAGTGAAACCAATCAAACAAATAACTCATTAACACTTTTATTAGCTGTCAAAAAAAAATATTGAAAAATTTTGGTTGTTTTTGTAACAAGATAAAACAGTTCTAATTAAATTGCTTTCAAATAAATCCCCGTTCTTTTGTAACCGTGTGAGAAAGATCGCTGTAACGACGTTAAAAATTGCTTTAAGTTAAGAAAACCTGTTTTCATTAGGTGTTAGATAATTTCACGTCGATTTTAACATCGATAATTGCCAAGAATGATAGAATACAATACGTACCGGAATGACCCAGGTTTAACTCGGCCATGGGCTGCTGTTCTGTTTAGATCAGCCTATCACATATAATACAAAATTGCGCCTTCCGCGGACCGCTAATTCCCTCTTTATCAATCAATTTGACAATATCCAATTATTCGCCGACGAAGTAGAAGTATTTTTCTTGTACCCTGAAATTTGTTTACAACAACAAAACTAGTAACTAGTCCAAACGTTCTATCATCTGTTCGCTTATTTCTTCTTCTTTTGAATTTCGTATTTGCTCTCTCATTCTCTCACTTTTATTGCTTCACTTGCAGTTGCTCTCAGCTCGGAACGTGCAATCTTGTGTTCTATCATTCTTTGGTAACAGCTTGCTGTTAAAAGCTGAAATTTTTCATTTGGTAAAACTTACGAAAGCAAACCCAATAAAACCACACCAAATAATCTTTAATTTGTTTATTAAAAAATAAAATAAATAATAATGGATTTATTAATTAATAAGTCGCAACTTTCTAACCTAACAATGCTATCTACTTACTATCACACAAGAAAACGGGCCAGACAAATTTTGGCATTATCCCTTGTGTCAAAAAAGTGGTTCCAAAGAATTTTCGTCATTTGATGTAGCCACTTTTTTTTCAAATAAAAATAAAGTGGGCAAATATTCCTCTTGCAAGAAAAAACTTTAGAAAACCTGCGTTCACAAAAAGCTACAAAGCTGCAATAGAAAGCGTTGCCAATTTCTTAAAAGCTCCGAACCGATTACGAAAATTTGGCTTAGAAATTTTTTTTTTTTGGGAATTTCTGATATATTTTTTATATGAAGACAGTCCTTGAGTTTGCGTGCCTTGCCTTAAACTATACCTTTAAAGTGTTTCCCGCAGCCTACTTACAATATTGCGAGATCCGAGTTTGTGTTATTGTTTTACATATCCTTCGGTGTACTATCAAGTTTTTTTTTTTGTAACTTAAAAAATAGTTCTACAAAATTTTTAATAGGTTTGAGGTTAATGAATTTTTTCTCAGTTTAGCTTTTTGGTCATTTATTTAAACTTCATTTCCTTTATACAGTCGGGCCTCGATTATCCGTGATGGTCGGGACCAGAAGCATTACATATAATCGATTTTCACGTTTAATCGAATAATAATTTGGATTAAAGTTTTTTTTAATATTTTTATTATTTAACAAGTGAACATTGGTGTACATACATATTTACATTAAAAAAAATTAATGCAAGAAGTTTATGTACATTTTTAAATGAAATAAGTATGTATACATTAAATTTTCTACTGAAAACATGAGGCAAAAAAAGGACATTGTCTTTTTACCACTTGTAACGATGCCATACTAAATACATATACATATTTAGATCTAACCACAGGCACTTCTCAAATTTCAAAATTAAACTAAACACTTGTATGCAAACAAGGGAATTCCCCGTTTTCATGTATATTATATTCAGCTACAGTGGCGTGCTTGTTTGCTTGTTTGCATGTGTGGTGCTTTTCAATCCAACTAACACAATTTTCGTGGTTTTGCGCTCTCTGCTTGATTTATTTACTCTCTCTTTTTCATTTACGTATACAGACTTGTGAGAGCGTTTGCTTCCTAGCTGCTCCTGTAGTTAATAAAAAAAAAATTCTAAAAAAAAAATTCTGCCATCACAGATAATAGAGGTAATCACGGTTAATCGAAGCAAACAATTTGAAAACATTGCAAACAAAAAACAATAGACTGATCTTTGGCCATCACGGTTAATCGGGATTACCGGTTAACCGGATCACGGATAATCGAGGCCCGACTGTATTCAATTCAAAAGATATTCAGTCTAGTTAATCCTTTTTTTTACCTCTGAAAACGCAAGTTTTACGCTTTAAAAAAAAATTAACTTTAGAAATAATCCCAGCTAAAATGTTGGAATTTAACTAGGAATCCCCGTATATTGAATATAATTAAAATAAAAAGACCTTACCTGCGCATACTTGTATGTACCAACGGTAACCCCAATACCCACAATTAGAAACACCAGTCCAAGTACAGCAAACAAAATACCACGTCCGCAGGCGAAACGTGACCCAACCGATGATACTTTCCTGCAGTGGGGGCAACGCGCAAGAGCATTGTGAAATGTGTTAAACTGGAATTATAATTTAATATATTAAATCAGGATTTTATTAAAACATAATATTTGTAACAGATTTGTTTAATTTGACATACCAAAAACGTATCTGAACAGTGACCGCAAGTCACACGGCACATGCCCGGCATTGCCGGTACTGGTGGCGTAACCGGACTGGGTGCTAAATTAATGATACGCTTGCAATTGGGCCGAGGACAAGCAATACGCTGCGATGAACTCTTGCAAATCAACAAACAATTACATGGGCAACGTACGTACTTCTTGCCTGGAGGAGCGTTGCGAATTGGCTAAAAACGAAAATTCATTGCGTCAAATGTCAATCACAATAGTTAAGAAATTCAATATGGTTTGAGTTCCCTTTAATCCTTACCGTTGCCTCATTGCAATGACTGCATTTTACTACGTGTTGATCGCGTTTTGTTGTGATATCGATCATGTTTTGGCACACACGACATGTAACCATTGGTGTACCAATACCAATGTTTGTCTGATACGGTGGTGGCACTTCATCGGGACCCACAAACGGTACATTTGCCTGCGACACACCGCCTAAAAAAGATTCGAAAATTTTAGTTGCGTATAGTGAAACATACAAAATTTCGAGTCATATCACTTGAACCTTTCCTGTAGAATAAATACATGGCAGATGAGTCGCATGGAATGGCATGTGAAAACTGAACAGTAAAATACTTATGTAGTATGAAACCGCAAATGCAAATGCACATCTAAGATGTGTGTCTGTATGTGTGTGCCAGTGGCTGTCTGTCGGTATATTTGGCTTGATATGAATGAATTTGCTTCATTGAAAGCTTAGTAGATTACTTTCGTAAAAGAGATAGAGATCTATGTATGTCAATGCTGTCTAGCGCTTTGAAATATCCCGTCTTCAAAGCAGCGATTTTCCTTTAAATTGCGTATATAAATGCATACGAATCATTTAGGTTAGGTGCAAAGCACTTTTGGTCACACATAAATAGGTAAAGTAATCTCAAAAGAGTGTGCGACGTTGTATAGGCGATTTACATATGTTTTACAGAATCGAACCTCTTGCGCCATTCATATCGAGTTCCCAATGGATGAAATCCAAAGTTTAAATTTTAAACCTAGCCCCTTTATCAAACAAATTGTTTTATAATGTTCATTGACATAATCGGACATAGCAGCAATATGTTATTGGGTGCTCGGGAATGCTTTTGTATTAATGTGAAATAAAAGCTAAATTGAAAGTCAGATATGCATCTTTTTTTCATACGCGCACTACGATGAAATGTATCAAGTTTCTAAAGGTGGGAACATGAAATATATGTATGCCCCATGCAAGTCAACTGAACGAGACGGATTTATGTAGGAATGTATATTAGAGATGAAAGAAAAGTTTGCAAAACAAACCCTTTTTTTGAAAGTTTATTTTGATAGGAGTTTGTGGTCATACAAATTTTTGTCCTTGGTGTGTCCAAAAATCAGCTAAGGTCAAATTTTCTTCATAACTGTTTAATTTTGTTTACTCAATTTCAGAGTGTTATTAAATAGATAATTTTAGGTACTCTAGGGTTCAAATAACTCAATTGCATTAACAATTTTAAACGTTTTATAGTAATGAATGCATTTCTTCCTTTGGAAACGTAACAGCGGGCCTAATTAATTTTTCAAACTACTAAACTTGAAAATAATAAACATCGGTCGTCGAACCACGCCCACCTTTCATCTGGTTATTTTATTTTAATTCTTTTCTTAATTTTAATTTTTTTAAAGATAAAATAATTGATAACGATTTGAAAAACCAAAAAATTAAGAATTTTTAGCATAATATAAAACCCTAACCTATTCGCAACATCAAATTTTGAATATAACCTACTTAACTCTGTGAAAATGGTAAAGTGAGATTTTTCTAATTCCACCGCCATCAGGAAAAAAGTTTGTCTATAACATGATCACAGCTTTCTTGTTTCGGTCAATGAAAAATTATAGAAATTTTTTTTCTAATACCGGCCGCCCTTTTAGCCAGAGGCAAATCTCACAGTGCATTAAATATATCCTCATAAAAATCATCGACGTTCGGAGTCGGTGTAAAATAAATAATATATGAATAGAGGAATTAGACCCAATTCTGATCACAAATATTTTAACATTTGTCTACAAATTTCGTCAACGACTTGGTTTTTGTTGTTGTAACAGCATAAAACATTCCCCATAAAATTTTGGTGAATGCTGCTGAAGTGACAGTTCTTGGCCGAATATATGTAAATCCGGGTGTCGTTCCGGTATCGTAGAACCGACTGTTGTGGTAACGTCGTCACCTATAGCGTCATCATTTATAGACCTTGGCCTACAGAATACGCTCCATAAATTTTAAATATATGTACGTATGTATGAATGTCGTGGGTAGTTAGCCAGTTAATTAATTTTGAAACTGCTATATTATAAACATATGCACAAATATGTTAGCAGATATAAAAACATTTGTTTACATCGTTGCTTCGGCAATCTGTCAATGCCTGACTCTCTAGCAGTATTCACGATAATTTCTTGGGGAAGATTTTATTTTGATATAATAAAAATAGTTATTATGTTGCGTATGTATGTGTGTATGTGCATATGCATATAAATTCATATAAATCTACATATATACAATATTTAACGCCAGCAACCGCATTGATAACATATCGCATAACAACAGCTGGTTCTCATAAAAACCACGACGAATGACTCACCCGAAGTGCAAGTGGAGTACCGATTTGCAATGCTATTTATTAAATAGGCAGTGTTGTGCAAAGCAAAAGCAACATAATGATAATTTAAATTGCGTTCAACAAGTAACTTAGCTGAAATGTTCACTCAATCTCTATTTGTAGACATCCAGTAAAAACGATAGACAACAGAATGGGTTTCAAGCATGCAAGCGGAAATTATGATCTGGATCTGATACGAAAGATTTTTATATAAAATTATATCCCTGAATGGAATACCAGAGTTGTCATGTTACAACAAATAAATATATACAATAATTCCCCATAGACTTTTGGATTACCTTATGGACAAACTAAAGTCAAAGCATTCCGTTTAACACTTAAAACATCTAGGAAGAACTGTTACCAAAACACATGTTCAAAACGATAGTCAATCATTTAAGAGCATCAATGCATCGAAAAGTGCAGGTGATAAAATATAATAGCTTCTTTGCGAAATAAACATATACAATACGAATGATTTGGTAACGCATGTCTCGCATCAATATTTGATTAAAAATAGTAAGATATAGGGGTAATTTTAACAGAATATGGGATTATCTTTTGTCAGAAGTTACCAGAATTTTGCTGGCAAGTGCTGACTGTCTCTCTGTCTTTATTTTTGGACAGTTTTACTAGATTCAGTCCGAGAAGTAGAACTATTTATTATCAATCCGTCATTCGTTTGCACATAAGTATGTACATATGTATACACTTAGAGCTTGCGAGATAAATATCGCAAAGTACGTTAGAAAGTCATATACCCATTGCAGAAACACTTTCAATAACTACGGAAAACCGTTCCAATGTGCGAGATAATTCATACTGCAAGGACACAGCAACAGGCTACTGAAATTTTTGTTTTAGAACATAACAGAAAAAAGTCATCCAAATTTGCTGATTTTGCTTTTCACAGCACTGTATGCCGTATGTATGAAGATACAAGGGATAACTTGATAAGTACTTATGTATGTACATACCTACATATATTCATAATATTAAAATCTTAGCTACTAAACAACTTTGTGCAGGTTTTGTTATATAAAGAATTGTGAATTCGCTAATCAAAATTTCAAAGAGACCATTATTACAAAGTTTGCCATTTTATATACATACGTACATATATAAATACGTGCATCCATCCATATATAACTTGATTAATACTTTTACATGTACATACATATGTACATATAAACATCCTTCTTAGTGCAATCAGTGAAGCGACAATATGTAATAATTATAAAAAAAAAAAGTTTTTGTTTAAGGTGTATGCATTTAAGTATAAATGTGCCTACCTATCTAGTTATGTGGAAAAACTAAAAACAACAATGAGAAAGAAGAAAACGGAGCATACTCCCCATAACTTCATGTAACAGTTGCGAAAGTCGTCACAAATCTGACACCGCCCACACTCCACTCTTATCACCTCAAAAACATTGTGTAGTGCACACTTTTGAGGTTTCTTTCTATGACTGTATTGTGGTCGCTTTATTTACAGTTCATTTGTGATTTGTTGATGTGTGCAGCATCTAATGCTACGCACGTTATCGTTAGTACCGGGTTTAATGAACTTAATTACATTTATGAGATATAGATTTATACTCCTATACAACCATAGTATATGTATGTATGTATATACAAATGAGTATAGAACATGTTTTTTTTTATCAAAATTACCTTCCGTTGAGTCGTCACCTGCAACCACGGCGGATCCGCCATTACCGCCACCTCTCAAGCTTGGACGTCGCTCAACTTCCTGGGAAGTTGTATACGTATTATTGGTCTCATCATTGTTAATGAGGCTCTGTTTTTCGGGATCAGCCATAATTTACAACAGCACAGTAGCAATAAGCTGTATAATAAACTATGTAAATACAATCAGGCACATATCGAAACGTATAACACAACTATTTATTTTTTATTAATTTACCGATCACTGTTTTGCACTCTCGCCTACAGGAGTTCCTTTAGCTGATACAACGCTCTTTTAATTGCCTATAGTCTGATTGATGCACTTCGACGACTGCAGTCCTTTATGCGTGCGATTTTTTATTTGAAGCTACAAAAAAATAGATGAGTTTAATGTTATCCAACTTAGAGTAATAATTGTAATAATGTTAAGCTCTTGAATTAAAGATCCTTCGTTTGTGATTAATGACATTTGATTGAAATTAATAAAAATATATATATATGTACATATGTATGTATAAATTTTTAATAGCGACAATGACAGTAGTTGGAAGTTTCTCCCTTTTCCTTCCGAAAAGTTTAAGCTCCCATTCAACTACGCCGTTCAATTCATGATAGTCTATCCCTTCTTACTCCTATTCCTATAAAATGGGCAACTATGTGCTAGCTTATACGAGCGCTTGCCTATGCCGATTTCAATTTCCCTTCACTTAATATTTATTTGCACATACATTTTCCTACCAATTGGAACTGTGACCAATGCTTTGTTTTTCTTTTTTGTCTTCGATGTTCGCTACTTCTCGCCTTCACGTATCATTTCTTTGTTTTTCAATTCCCTATTTCTTCATTCCCGTCGTAAATTGTGAAATTTGCAATCCGGCTTTCTTGAAAAACTACCAGTTCTTACCGGGTTATTTTGACAAATTTATGTTTATGAAGTATTAATTTTCACAGTTTAATTGCTATATGGTTTTTAAATACTTTATTTACCAACTTTTCTGCAATATTTTTGAGAGCTAATTGGAATCCTCCCGAACGTAGCGAAATGGCCTGCACAGTGTTGCACACGAGTGCAACGAATTTAGACAACATAATTCTTGGTTTACACCAAAGATGAATGTAATTCCGTCCTGCATGCAAGGCTGTGTTGCTCGACATACACACGATTTTCGCCCAAAACTTTTGGATTTTCGCTGAGCTTCAATCAATCGCGAAATTCCATCTTTGGCGTCATCATCATCATCAAGTAAACTTTGACATTTTGATTTGATTGGCGTAACGGATTCCTTCCGAACGTACCAAAATCACGATGAAAAGAATACAGAAGGGCACGCATATTGTGGTACAGCTGTATATATGTTGTATACATTATACTTGTTGTTGCTGGTGTAAAATTTTGGGGAATGCTGCTGAAGTGACAGTCCTTGTCCGGATATATGTAAATCTGGGTCGTTCGTATAACAACAAAAAATTAACACTAACAAATTATACGCACAATGGCAGTGATAATCCGTGAGAGTAACAACAAACACGTAGTTTTGACATTTCGTCCAGCACGCGAATTTATTCAGCTGCTTGCTCAACCCCACCTTAACAATATTCAGTCCTCCACTGTGACGTCACGGCCAAGTTACTATTTTGTATTCCACCATTCTTGTAGCGAAAAGACCTGCACCAAATATGATAGAATTCAGTATTGCGCTTTCTCGTGGCGAAGTGACAGATCACGCCATTTGTTAACAAGTATACGGGAGAAAGCTAAAAGAATAACTTCCAATATTTTAGTGAAAAGCTTGTTTTAGTTGTTCTAGAGGATTCATAGGCTCAGATTTAATAATTAAATCTGCAAAATACTAAAAAAGTGGCTAGATGACTAAATGGGGGCAATTCGTAAACCAAAAAAAGCTTTCTCTAGTTGCAATTCATTTCAACCAAAATATATAATAACATATTATAATCGAAATAGAAATGTATGGAAATAATTGCATTAATCTTTGGTGTAAACCAAGAATTATGTGGTGTAAATTCGTTGCACTTGTATGCAACACTGTGCAGGCACTCTGTGCATTGATTGCGGAAGGTGATGACTTCAGTAGTACCGTTACTATGGTTATGCGGTCTTTGACAATTCCCAATTGCAACTAGACACACTTTTTTAATTAGGGACGAATACCTACTTTTTTCGTAATTTGCAGATTTATTTATTAAATCTGTGCCTAAAAATCTTCATAATACACTTAAGCAGAGCTAAAACATACATATTTCTCACGAAAAAATTGAAAGATATGCTTTCTGTCTGTGACACTTCGCTGCAGGAAGACGCTACCTTGTTTCCTATCATTCTTGGTTCAGAATAGTACTTACTTACTTAATTGGCGCTATAATTGCTTGAGCGATTTGGCCAAACTTCTCCTGCAATTTGTGGTGTGCGTCTTGATGTTGTAACACAAATTGCAGCAATACATTCGGAGGTTCGCCTTTGCCTGCCGAGGGGCGACCGCTAATACAAAAAACTTCTTCTATTATTTTTGATGTTTCTTACCCTGGCCAGAATTTGAACCCGAGATCGACCGAATTAAGCGCACAAGTGCTTAGCACTCGTCTACGGCGGTGGTTCAAATAGTTCAGCGCAAATAATATTCCATCGAACACTTTTCTGCAGTAGTGTCATGTGCATTAAAGGCACATACCTCTTAAGTGATCGCTTGTATTGTAACAACACTGTTTAATAATTTGTATTCTTGCAACCCTGATAAATCAACTGCTACAGACTATGCTTCGTATTTCCGCTCATGCTGGCAATGCTTAACTACAGTTTTGGTATTTTGGTGCAAACATCTTTTAATGAATTTTGTCGCACTTTTATTTTGCATATATTCTGAAAATAAGCCCGCTGTATTTAAAAAAACTATTTTCAAAATGTAAGTTAATTGCGTGGTTTGCAATTTTTACACAGTTTCGAAACATTTGTGTAATTTCTATGTGGAAAAACCAGTTTTTAAAAGAGTGAACGATGATTTCATTGGGTATTTAACCTTCGTCGTTCGAAGTCTTCCGCAGTCATCGCTTTCGGTTAGTCGCCAGCGTCGACAGCGTCGTTGGCTTCGATACCAATCAGACGCAAAAAAAAGAAATACATCCACATTTATTGGAGACAAATCAAAATAAGGAAAATTCAGCAGATTTTTACACACTTGTTAACTAACTGGTTTTGCAAATTCTTCTATTTACAGAAACGCGTGTAATTATTTTCTATAGCGGAACGATAAGAGCTTTAACAATTTTTGTTAGTAAAAATTGTGTATAAACGAACGAAAGAAGTAAGAACCGCAAATTGTGAAAGTGACATTTCAGGGCAAGCAGAATCGAATTGTTGAAAGCAGCCAATAAAGCTGGAAAAATCACAATATAAAGAAGTTACGCATTTACTTCTCAGTTAAATACAGAGACTGCACGAGCCCGTTTGGTCAATTTCAGAGATAGCTATGGAGTCGTCACCGATGTTCAACAGTGTTGAGGATGAATGTCGGTATTGGAAAGAACGTGCAAAACTTTATCACAAAGAGTGAGTGAATTTTAATAGTAGTAAAAATAAGTATCTTAATGCCCTTTTTCTATTTAGATGGACAGACGTGAAGCAGGAATACGATGAATATGTGGAACAGTCACGACAGATGGAGGCAGAAATGGATGCTACACTTGATCAAAAACAGAGTATAATCAAAGATCTCAGATTGACAGTTTCTTCACTTGAGAAGGAAAATGAATCGATTAAGGTAAGGCAAACTTCATTCGATAATGGACGAATTTGTGTACTTGATGAAAATAATTTTTTGTTTTTGTTTTATTTTCTTTTTTTTTTTTTAGCTCAAATTACAATCTCATGGCATTGAATTAGCCAATATAGAAAGACAGTTGGAAAATTTAAAAAATGAGCGCGATTCACTGAAAGTGTACCTGCGACAATTGGAACAAAAAAACGATGACCTGGAGCGGGCGCATCGCATACTCAATGAAAGCATTGCCGACTTTGAAAGAATGTTGGATAAAGCTTATGAGAAAAATGCACTTCTCGAGATGGAAGTGGATGAAAAGGAGATGTTACAGGAAAAATTACAGAGACTCATGGATGAAACAAGAGGTAAATTGGACATATTATATTGGAAAAATTTCAATATACAGTTTGTCACTTACACGTGTTTTTATTAGCTTATTTTAAATTGTTTTCTTATAAAAATATAGCTCATTCTATAACAAAAACCATGTAAATAAAATGTCCAAACTTTGTGAAATTTACAAATATTCAACAAATTAAAAAAATTGGCATCATATTTTCAAACTTTTTAATCGGAATTTTAAATCTTCAAGTATACAGTTTTAAGACCAATTCAATTTTAATGTAATAAGATGAAAGTTTCAGCCTACTTAAAAATTTGCGGTGATTTTCAATAAATTTTTTTTTTTGCTGAAGGTGTTGGACATTTTCTTTCATATAACGAATGCTCAAAATTGTTATTTTTTGTTTATTTTTTCATGGAAGAAAATGCGCAGCGCCTTCAATAAAAGAAATTATAAAAAATCAACGCGAATTTTTAGTCACTTGAAACTTGCACATTATTACACTAAAATTTAATTGGCTACAAAGCTGCGTACCACCCAACATTTTCTTTTGATTCGAATTAAAAACTGAACATTTTTTGTATAAAGTACATAATAATTATAAATTTGCCCAATATATGTAGATATCTTCGCCACTGCAGCAATAAAAATTGTTCATACATATTTTGTAAATTTTAATTTTCTTTTTTCTAGACTTAAAACAAGAACTGAATGTAAAAACTCGTAATCCATTAACTGGTTCAGTTAGTAATTTAACTGAAACAACAACACTGTCAACAACTGTACCCAACGGCTCTGTAAACAACAGTGACATTACACATGACACCATCAACCCAAACAATACCAGTATCAATAATACCAGCCTCAACAATACCAGCCTTACCAATAATTTGAACAACAGTCCAACCGTTATACCGAATTATGGTGAACAACATTCGTTGAAAAGTAAGATTTTAGGGTTATTACGTTCTAGGAAATGTGGCATAAAATTTATAAAGTTCAAAACAAAATCAAAATTAAAAAAATCAAAAGTAAAAGAGTTTTGTTAATGTTTCCACACATGAAGCCACACAAGTACCACACAAACATTTACGACTTCTTTTAAACAATGTAATGACGATGTACTCTAATTAATGATTACGAGTACTGAGTTATGATATTAAGTGTTTATAAAATGAAGTGTCCAAAAATTTGACTGGTTTATAAAGTGGCGATATGTTTTCAATTCACTAGCTTTGTTTTTTAATTTTTTTTTATTCCACAAATTATATAGTCTTAAGTAACAATGTTGTAATATAAAAGCAATGGAAGACAAAGCTGATATTCTTAATACTACTATTCCATGTATGAAACTCATATTAATTAAATGTCGGAATGAGCAATATAAATTATATATATATTTTTTTTTTATATCACGGAGCTAAGTACAAAATTTAAATTAAAAAAAAAGTAGTTGTGTTGTTTGTGTGTGTCCGTAGGTGGTAAATTCTAATTTATTGTGGAAACACTATACATATATGTATGTATATGTAGTACTCTATTGTGTTTGAATATGTGCCTATAACTGAAATGTAGAAAAACCCTTTTCAGATTCAACTAATTTACTCAATGGAAACGCAATGACGCCCGGCTCTCGTACAACTGCACTAAATATTGTTGCGGATATGCTACGGAAATTGAATGTAAGTTTAAATTTTTAATTTTATAGTACTATCTTGCTAGTTTGTAGTTCGTATAATAATTAATGTATTTATATGTTTGTTAATATGTAACTGTTTTTCTGCAGGCTCCACATTGTCTAACATATGCTAAGTTATTTGTTTACTAACAGTTTGTATTGCATCTCATAATTTTCTTTTTGGAACACCATTCACTTTTCTAACAATATCCTAACGTTCACAAATGCAACCATTACTTCTTACTCACTTTATGCTTGAACAAAAAAAAAAAAAAAAAAACAAAAAAAAAACGCTATGCGGCATTATTGTCTCTGTGTGTTTTCTTCCAGTTGGATAAGACACTTTTATGTGCTCAATGTGAAAGATTTCGTTGTATCTGTGATCGTTCCATTGTTGCTGCCGATTCTACAAGCAGCAATTGTGCCAACACACCTGTGACCGATAGTGTAGGTCGCCTTAGACGGAGCTTTACGAGCACATTTGGCAGCAATAATTCCGTCGATACAAATGCTACTGTGACCTCCACCTACACCTCCACCTCCAACAACAGCTCTTACGCCGATTACGATGCCGACGTTTCCGATGTTACTTTGCGTCGCTACAATAGTCGTAGTAATACGAATCTAAATTTTGGTACAAATATTTTTAAGCGGTTTGCAGAGCGCATGAGTGGCGGAAATGGTAATTTTCCGAACTCAAATAAAACACCGCTACGCACAAGTACAAATACTATTTCGAAACCGAATGAACTAAAATAAGATTATTTTTATTTGTTTTTGCTTTTGTCGTTTTTTATTTCATTATTTTTCCGTATTCGAAATGCATTTAATAAGTTTTTGGTACAATAAATGTTTTTTATATATTTTTTGTAATATAATTAGTTGATTACATTCATTTCATTTCATATTATTATTGTACACACTGACCAGCATAAAGCAGGGCAGAGAGAGAGAGAGAGAGAGAGAGCGAATTTGCAAAATGGAGTAAGTTTGCGATTTGTTGTGGAGGTGAGGTGCAACACTAAATAGAGGGCTAGTTCTAATATTCTTTTATCATCACCCGGTCCTGTCTACCAAAATAGTCGATCAACTGGGAAATAATATATATTTTATTTCATAGTTAACAGTTACATAAATTGTATAGATAAATGTGGCTTGTGTGTTGGTTTTGATAAATGAATGGTGCCTCGTGGTTTTTAGACTAATATTGGGTCGCTGAGCACGAACATTTGTCCGAAGACGCGTTTTCGAGATATATGCAAAACCCCTGTTTTCGAAGTCCTTTTGCAGATATATTTGCAAAACACTCCTAGCAAATAAACCTAACCTTCTATGGTCATTATATTAAAGGTATATTCAGTACATTTACGCTGATATAGAAATGTAAAAAGGACATTTTTGAGCCTTTTCGAAAATGTTAAATTTTGATTCACTATTTTTAGGGGATAAACGTAACAAAAATTAATTAAACGTGTTTTGTTGAAAGAGAATTTCCTTATGAAAATTATGAAAATGTTTGCTCATTTGGTGTAATGTTACATTCTAAAAACTAATCTGAATTTATCAAAATTTTATGTCAGTTTTATTTCATTATTTCAAATTTTTTGGAGATATTTTTATACCTTTCATGAGAATGAAATGGTATATTAAGTTTGGTCCGATGTTTGTAAGTGCCAGAAGGAGAAGAGATAGACCCATCAAAAAGTATACCTAAATGATCAGGACGATGAGCTGAGTCGATTTAGCCATGTCCGTCTGTCTGTCCGTCTGTCCGTCTGTCCGTCTGTCCGTCTGTTTGAACGCAAACTAGTCCCTCAATTTTAGAGCTATTTTGATGAAATTTGGTGAGCAGGTGTCGTTGTACAAATGATTAAACATTTGTCGGAATCGGCCAGATCGGGTGACTATAACATATAATACAACCGATTATTCAGATATTGAATTTTGCGCCATAACTCCTCCATTTAAGCAGCTAAAGGCTTGAAATTTTGCAGAAATATCAGCCATTATTAGCTACGTATCAGTATTGAAAATCATGAAGATCGGAGAAATATAACATATAGCTCCCATACAACCGATTGTTCAGATATTGCATTTTGCACCATAACTCCTCCATTTAAACAGCTAAAGGCTTGAAATTTTGCAGAAATATCAGCCATTATTAGCTACGTATCAGTATTGAAAATCATGAAGATCGGAGAAATATAACATATAGCTCCCATACAACCGATTGTTCAGATATTGCATTTTGCACCATAACTCCTCCATTTAAACAGCTAAAGGCTTGAAATTTTGCACAAACATCAACCATTATTAGCTATATATTAGTATTCATCAAGATCGGAGTTCACAGTGTAAATCGGCAAGATAAATTCAGGACAAATATTTATTGCGAAAAGTAATAAGCTCAGCGCAATATCACATGAATCATAGCGTTAAACGTTTGGGAACTATTTACGGATCTGATAACTGTTTTCAAAGACCGACATATGTAGGTCTTACATATTAATACTTAATTATTTGTATTTTTTAAATGTTGAATATCAAGCGTCGATACGATATTAAAAATATTCAAAAACCATGCCCTTCTTAAAACATAGTTCTTTTTATTTACATAAGGAAAAGCATTAAATAATTTATAACAATGCCTTTACTAGAATTATTTTTATTGATTTGAAGGAAATTTTCGCTTTTAACTATAGGTAATACGAAATTGTAATACAATAACACGTTTTTTACTATTCTTCCATTCATGAAAGGTATGAAGCCTTCGGCATAGCCGAAGACAGCGCTGTTTTTACTTGTTTCCTATAAATTCTGACCAACTGCAAATAGAAAAATTTTCGAAAAAGCTTAGACGTCCGGAACTCAAAAAGAACTATTCCAATTTACACAAGCGTGTTTTAGCGAAAAGAGGCTGAATGTAATTTTAAAACGATACGCATAGAACGTTTATTTGCTATTTTGGAGTTTATTGGCAATATTTGCCTATATCTCGAAAACGCGTCTTTTTAAAAATAAATTAATCTCATTTGCGAGCCAAATTAGTCTAAAAAGTAATTTATGTAATTTTTTATTTCTGACAAGAAATAAACTGGCAATGTGCTTGTAAATAACTATTGGGTCTATAACTTAATTCGTGCGGTTTGCTAAGAGATGGCGTAACTTGTATGTATTCCATCGTTCCAATATATTCCGAACATACGTTGGAAAGCTACTGTCATTTGTCATTGTACGTCTTTTCAGTATAGTACATATGTCATTCATTTGAAGCGTAAACAACAATATTTTTTTTCACTCAAATATGTCGAACTTTGTGCCTGATAAAGTGTTTTTGCGGGAAGTTCTTCTTCATTACTTTAATATGAAGAAAACTGCTGCCGAAAGTCATCGTATTTTGGTGGAAGTTTATGGTGACATGCTCTAGCTGAGCGAACGTGCCAATAGTGGTTTGCACGATTTAAAAGTGGTGATTTTGGCTTGGAAGACGATGTACGTCCTCGGCAGCCAAAAAAGTTTGAAGATGAAGAACTGGAAGCATTACTCGATGAAGATTGTTGCCAAACGCAGCAAGAGCTCGCATAATCTTTGGGTGTCACTCAAGCAGCCATTTCAAAACATTTAAAAGCAGCTGGATATATTCAAAAGCAAGGAAATCGGGTTCCACATGAACGCAAGCCGAGAGATGTCGAAAGGCGGTTTTGCTTGTTCGAAATGCTGCTGGAACGCCACAAAAGGAAGTAATTTTTGCATCGGATTGTTACTGGTGATGAAAAATGGATCCATTACGACAACCCCAAGCGCAAAAAATCATATGTGAAATTCAGCCAACCAGCCAAATCAACGGCTAAGCCGAATATCCATGGCGCGACGGTAATGCTCTGTATTTGGTGGGATCAGAAGGGTGTGCTGTATTATGGCTGCTAAAACCGAGTGAAACCATCAATGGAGAACGCTACCGAACACAATTAATCCGTTTGAAGAGAGCAATAGCCGAAAAACGCCCGGAATATGCGACCAGACACGAGGCAATAATTTTTCACCATGACAACGCTCGGCCCCACGTCGCTATTCCGGTTAAGAACTATTTGGAAAACAGTGGATGGGAAGTTTTACCACACCCGCCTTATAGCCCAGACCTTCTGACTACCATTTGTTCCGATCGATGCAATGTAGAACGCCCTCACTGGAATACGGTTCACATCAGTGCTGGATATCAAAAATTGGCTTGATTCATTCTTGGCTGCCAAGCCGGCGCAGTTCTTTTGGGATGGGATCCACAAATTGCCAGAAATATGGGAAAAAGCCATAGCTGCAGATGGGCAATGCTTTGAATAATACTATGGTACATGTTTTTTTTTTTAAATAAACGTTCAAATTTTGGAAAACCACCGCGCGAATTAAGTTATATGTCTAATAATAAAAGATTTTATCAAAAGAATCTCTAAACAGTTTTGGCCTTCAAGAACATATTTTAGACTGTCGGGAACATAATTTTCATATTTCTGTAAGTTAGGCATACGCCACCATCTGTATGTATGTGTGTGTGCGAGAAATTTAGTGAGAAAATTGGAAGTGATTAAATACATAAATGTACAACAAACCAAAAAAAATAACTTATTGGTTTTGCGTATTCTTATTTGCAAGTTTCTTTCACTGAGAGCAAATTTTCCTTACCTTTTTTCGAAACCTGGAATAGTTTTCCACATTAGATCTCTTAATAGAGATATAATGGAAAATTATTTAAAATGTAAACGCAAAAATGAAAAAAAAACATTAAACATATATATATACATACATATGTACATATATATATATATAACGGGTGTTTTTTTTTATACGAGTGGTTTTCAATGAGGCAATACTTTTTCCGAGTTGGCCTTTTTGAAAGCTGTTATTTGATTTATACTCAGCTTGGTTTGCCATTTCATAATGAACAGACTTACTCCGAAACAACGTTTGCAAATGGTGCAAATTTATTAAAAAAATAATGGTTTGGTTCGCGCGACGCATCACGCTCTGTGTCCAATATTCGGTCGGTTCGGATGATGTTCACTTTTAGTTGAATGGGTACGTTAATAAACAAAAAAAACTATACTTTTCCTTATACACTGGCCTTGAGCTCACAAATTAATATTATCGTTTAATAAAGAACAGGCCGAAAAATCTTATACATATCAAAATTGAAGTGTTGATCATCCAGAATCCAATACATCCTCAAAAAGTCACTGTTTGCTATGCTCTGTAGGCAGATGGAATGATGACTTTTTCGTGCCTGAATTGGAGGTTGTTGGTGTCGACGACCTTTGGTTCTAACAAGATGGTGCTTCGTGCCATACAGCCAACAAAACAAAACATTTATTGAAAGAAACCTTTGGTGAGCGCATTATCTCGCGACGTGGGCGGCCTGTGCTGTGGTTTCCAAGATCGTGCGATTTAACACCACTGGACTATTTTTCTTTGGGTTATGTGAAGCCGCTTGTCTACGCAGATAAGCCCGAGGCGCTTGGCGCCTTGTCATGTCTAAAAACACACACACTTTATATGTATGTTAAGGAAAAGTTGTTGTCCCCGTAATAACGCAAAATTCATATTTTAATGGAATCTTTAATAGTCTAAAATGAAAAGATATACCTATCAAAAATAAATCAAATCATTTTTTTGAAAATGTTCGAAGCTATAATTCATCGTTTGTCCCAAGAACGTAGATTACAAAGAAGTTGCATGGTGTTTCGTTTTCTGTGGCACGAAATATGGCCTGATTTCACCACACCAGAAACCAATTGGATTAAATTAGATGCCAATATCAATTAGCAAGAGTCAAATTAGTTCTGGTATGGTGAAATAAGACAATATTTTCTGTTAGAGGAACGGTGGGAGTGATGTAACTTTTTTGTAATCTAACGGGTGTTTTTTTAGACTGATAGAACTTTCGATAGGGATAGCTGTCAATGACATTTCGTTTTGACATTTCTGTTCAGTAAGCATTGACAATCAAATTGTAGAAATTTACTTTAAAAATCAGTGTTCTGTTCGCCAAACTTACAGAGCACTTCGTGAATTTTATGGTCCACATAATCGAGCATCAGAGCAGCTTATTCGTCGAACTGTTGATAAATTTCGAACAACATTTACTCTACTCGATGAAAAACCAACAACAAGACAAAGAACTGTACATACAAAAAAAAAATATTGGTGCTGCTAGTGATAGTGTTGGAGGAGATCCGAATTTGTCTATTCGCCGCCGTGCTCAACAAGTTGGACTTTGTCCATCCACAACCTGGAAATTCAAAATTGGGCTGATCGCATCCGATTCACCAAAGCTAGTCGTGGCGGACATATGCCAGCAATCGTTTTTCAATATTAAATGCCAAAAAAATATCTTTCAAATAAAAAAAAAAAAAAATTTGGCATCATACTTCATTTTTTATGTGTTTTATTTCAATTTAAAGTTCTATCAGTCTAAAAAACCCTTCACATTCTTATCATTGTTTAGCTATGATAAGTTCATAGGCAAACATTTCAGATACTATTTTGAATGTTGTATATCATTTTAAAATACACGATACATTTTACCATAGGTTAGGATTAAGTACTTCTACACACGGCTAACCACCAGCGTATGCGCAGTTGTATTTTCATGACGTTTATACCGCAGTTAATTATATAATACGAGTACAATCGCATCAATCATGTGATATAAGCGTTTTGCGCGAGATAGCTCGTGCATTAGAAGCTGTTAATCTTTTTATTCGTTCCTTTTATGCAATGAAAGATGATTGCGAAAGAGTGAAAAATCACAATAAAGTAATTTGCATGGTTATAAAAGTTAATCCTGATTTAGATTGGCGACGTTATAACGATTTAGTTCAAACTGATGTTGCAGTAATATTCAGTACAATTGATGATGGACCACCATTTAATGGAAATACGATTCCTTTTCCGAAAGCACAAGTTGCTATTCAAAGTGTTTCTATTTTGGCTCCATCATTGGATCCACTTGCATATCCATTATTTTCAAATGGAGATACTGGGTGACATGTGAATATGAGTCATAAACATGTACGACCCAATTAAATAAAATAAAAACAGAAATGAGTTTACTCCATTTTTTGTAAGTTAAGAATTTAATAACTCTTGTATGTGGACTTGCATAATAATATGTAATAATAACAACTAGGTATCGCCCAGTGCTTTGATTTCTTTTTTATCGATATACCTATTTATTTTAGACCATTACAGATTCCATTAAAATATGAATTTTTCGTTATTACGTTATTGACAAGAACTTTTCCTTTATGGTAACAAATTGTAAAGGCGCCTCGTTCACGTACCATAAATTCTGATTGAAAATGTCTTGTATTACATATTTGCAAAGAAAATTCAATAAATCACAGTCAACACTAATAAAATTTGTCGGAATTATATTTAACTAACATTTAAAGGTTTCGTTCAAAACAACAATAATTACTGTCGACCTGGTAGCTCCTTAAATGTTGTGCCTCTCTATTTCTTTGTCTTTCAACCCTCCCCGTAAGTGTTCTTTGCCTAGGCATAGTTAATTATTTTGGTTGGAAAAATGTCCTCCACTTTGACAAAATTGTAACTACCAATAGTGACGCGGAAGTCAAGACGCGAATTCGCTGAATATTTATGTGATGACAGGAGGTACTACGTTTTGCCCTTGTTCACCTCCAGACCCATTCGCTTCGCTTCTTTTCCAGCTTGGGAAAGGCAGAACTAACGGCGCGGTTGTTAAGGCCAATGATGTCGATATCATCGGCATACGCCAATAGTTGCACACTCTTATTCAAATGGTGCCTGACGTGGTAAATTCTGCAGGTCGAATTATCTTTTTTAACTTAATGTTAAAGAAGTTGCACGAAAGAGAGTCACCCTCTCTCGTCGCTCTTCTTCTTACGGGCGCTTTTCCTGTCGGCTAGTATCGCAAGCTCTTCGCACTTATGTGTTTCGGCCTCTTTCTTCTTTCTGCGAACAATACGTCTATCTTCCTTTCTAAACTCTCGCTAGCATTCCCATACAGATTGCGTTGCGCCCGATCGCATCGTGGCGCTGTAGGCAGCGTCTTTAATTTCCGTAGCAGCGCGGCATTCCTCTTCGTACTGGTTGTTTATTCGGGGTTGCTAAAAGCCAATCACTTCCTCAGCGGCGGTACGTAGTGATAGAGAAATGTGCGGTCAAAGCAGGAAGGCTAGGTCGAATCCGTTTTTTCGTCATGTGAGCTGAAAGGCTACAGGACTTGAAGTTAGTGCAAGAACGATTAGGCCAATCTTCGTAGAATATAACCTTCGGGCGAGGATACCGAGAAACGTTCCACTTAAAAAAACATACATCAACAAAGTCGCATGTAATAGGCTACGGAAGTATCCTGTTGTGGGGTTGGAGTCTGCTAGAGTGGGGCCAATCTTTCATATCGATAGAATAATGACGAAAGAAAGTTATGTGGATATTTTAGCCAACACAATGTTACCATGGGCCGAAGGAAACATGCATTTAAAGTGTCGTTTTCAGCAGGATAACGATCCTAAACATATCATACATAACATACGAAAAATTCGTTTCACTTGGAAAAAATTGCTCTTTTGGATTGACCGTCTCAAAATCCGATTGAGAACTTATGACAAGACCTAAAAGTTGAAGTTGGAAAACATTCACCTTCAAATCCAGCCTAATTGTGCAGAACACGTGTTATAAAATACCAGTTGATAAATTTCGCAAACTTGTGGACTCTATGCCTAGAAGAATAACCGAGGTTATCAAAAATAGAGGCTATACAGTATTTAATAATGATTTAGAGCGGAATAAATAGATAATTGATTTAGTATTCTACAACCATGGTAGGAATCAAATCTGAGTATATTTACTATATATTTTATTTCAAAATGTAACGGGTTTTTCAATAGGGACAATACAAAAGTAGACCGATAGTGACAACAAACGACGCCATATTTTTTCCCGCTCTTTTGACATTTGTCTTCAGTAAGGTTTGCCATTTTATCATGGAAAGATATACGAACCAAAAATGAGTCGAAATTATTAAAATTTACTACCGAAATTCGGAGTCAATGGCCTCAACTTTAAGAGCGCTACGTCCAATTTATAGTCGTCGTAATCGTCCTGTCAGATCAACAATTGAGCGTCTATTGGAAAAATTTGAATCCACAGGCACAGTAAAAAATGTTCCCGTGCCAGTGAGACAAAGAAGTGCCCGTAGTGTCGAGAATATTGCTGCCGCTAGCGCATCAATTGAGGAAGACCCAAATCAGTCTCTCACACGTCGTTCTCAAGCGTTGGGCATCTCTGTGACGTCGTTGTGGCGAATTTTGCGAAAAGATCTTGGCCTACATCCTTACAAGATCAAATTGACGCAATAACTGAAGCCGCTTGACCACCAGAATCGTTGTATGTTCGTGAATTGGGCTGAGCAACAACTTGAAAATGATCCGAATTTTCATCGAAAAATCATCTTCAGCGATGAGACTCATTTCTGACTGAATGGCTTCGTCAATAAGCAAAATATGCTTTACTGGACAGACAGCAATCCACACGTACTCCATGAGTCAACATTGCATCCCGAGAAAAATTACGGTTTGGTGCGGTTTATGGGCCGGCGGCGTCATTGGGCCGTACTTCTTCCGTGATGATCAAGACCGGCACGTTACTGTGAATGGGAATCGCTACCGCTCAATGATAACCGAATATTTTTGACCCGAATTGGATGATACAGACTTGGACAATATGTGGTTCCAACAGGACGGCGCCACAAGCCACACACCGAATGTCACAATCGATTTATTGAAAACCAAGTTTGGTGAACGTGTTGTCTCACGAAATGGCCCAGTCAATTGGCCGCCTCAGTCGTGCGATTTGACGCCGTTAGATTATATTCTGTGGGGCTACGTCAGGTCTATGGTCTATGCCAACAAGCCAGCGACGATTGATGAACTTCGTACGAATATCGAACGTGAAATTGCAGCAGTATCGGCCGATTTATGCTTGAAAAACGTCGAAAATTGGGTTCAGCGTCTGAACTTCTGCAAGCGTGCCCGTGATGCCCATGCAAAAGAAATCGAGTTCCATACATAATGGCATCGAATGTTCACAGGAATAAAGAATTTAATTCATATCCCAAACCGTTTTTGTTTTATTTAAAAAAAACTTTCGTAGCGTTCCTATTGAAAAACCCTGTACTATCATGAACGATGGTTCCATTTTTTTTTTGGCTATGGCTGTAGATAGATATAAATTATAGAGATTAGTAATTCGACCTAAAGATCCATTGTGCCCTCTACTCCTTACAGTACCTTTTCCAACCCCAGCGCTTCTAGAAAGTCTAAGATGGTGGCTGGTGGTAGCTAGTGTACTAGTTCCTTCTAATGGCAGTACGAGCCAAGGTATCACTTTCGTAATCTAGAAATAAACAAATTGTGTATGTTTTCTAAGCAAGCCCCTTTAAAAATTACATATGTACATAAGTACGTGCTTACAGTATTTGTATTTTTCATATCAAAATCTCTTACATACAATTATTTCTTGGAATATTTTCGAAAATTACGTTTTTTGCTACTATGTTTTTTGGTAAATTAAATATTTTCTTAACTCTTTATCTATTTGCAGGCTATGGAGACAAAGCTCAAAACCTATCGGGAGCATGGCCCCATTGTGCAACCACGTCAATGACAACCACTTAGTTGCAGCTCGGCAACGTTTCTAACATCAACAACTACCACAACAACAACATCAACAATTTATACACACAGTATAACTGTACAACCACTTGTGGATAATTAAAATTGTTATACAATGGTGTTGATGAGTAAATAAACTAAAACGAGATTGATTATACATTTATGGTATTTAGCGATTAACAGTATTTACAAAAAACAGAAAACACAAAATATCCATGTTAATTTGTAAACTGGTGCGCTAACACGTGAGTTTTAAGATTTCTAAACTTAGTGAGCAAGTGTAACAACGTTTTGAAACTAGAACTGGATAAGCCTTATTACTTAACAAATGACCATTTGACCATTCAAAGCTTCCTGGAAAGGATGATATGATGCGCATATTACAACGAGGAAACAAATATACGATGAAATGGATTGAATAGTTTAACGAATCACAACAAATATGCATAACCATTTTATGGGTTTTCGAACCAACTGAAAAAACTGAAATCTCATACTAGTTAATTTATATTATAGCTCTGTTATAACTATAAATACTTAAAAATTAACAGCGAATAGTTGAAACATAACAAGAGAACTCATTAAATGCAAAATGAGTTGTATTTTCTTTTAAATATTGATTTCAATTTGTTGTTAGCTATCTATATTAGCCGTACGCTAAATTGCCTATAAAAGCATTATTGTAATCACAAAAGTATTTTGCTTATGATTTTTTTGTTCGCTTCAACATATGTGATTAATAACAGTAAATTGACGATTTTTACGTCACAGACATAAAAGAGATATACTAAAATGGAAACAACCTATTTTTCTACAAATATTTAAATACAATATGCTCTTATTTGATGTAATGTATAAATGCGTTTACGTTTACTAAACAATTAATATGCAGCAAATGAAGAAGTATAGCAAAAAAGTTAAATGTTTAGAAATTGTATTGTAAGTTATCGAAAAAATGAGCATCTAATGTTCATAGGCGACAGACAGCTAAAATAGCTGATGGTATTTCTTATATGTATTAAATTTATTATTAATTAATATATTTTCCAACATAAGCGAGTAGAATAAATCATTTTATTTTGAAAGCAAAATACAGTTACCCTATGATTAACCGAAAAATATGCAGTAAATCAACAAAACATAAGTGAAACAAATATCCATATATGTAAATACGTAAGCCTTTCGAAAATGAACTAAACTGCAATAAATACACGCATGACTGTATTTAACAGTTGATAGTTAACCAAATATTAGAAATTGCTGCACATTTATAGAAGAAGAACAAGATAATAAGCACATATACATTACCAGAGAAATGACGAGAGCAATGACATTGTTCAGAGAAAATATTTGCACACCATATGGTGCATATCGTCGCTACCATATACATCACTCACTCACTCTACTCATTTTTTTCATCGACTGGAGATGCCGTTTCTGAATCGACTAAATTGTAGATAGCTATCGATTAACTTGATTCGTTCGATTTTTAGCGATTTTTTAATTGCGTCTGCTTTCTCAAAGCTATTAAAAAAATATAGTGTCGAAATGGGATCTTTGTTATCTACGAAATTTTCGAAATACTTAAGTGAGCCCTCATAAAAACACACAGTTGAAAACCACAATAATGTAGTGATTTAGAAAGTTTTTGCTTGAAGTTTAATGTATCTTTGTGCGCTACGAAAAATAATAGAGATGTTCAAACTCGATAGTTTACCAAGGTAGCGACTATAAATGCCGTTTCTAAATCGACTATCGAAGAGCGTTGTCGAGGCTTTAACTAAAGTTTGGTTTGCGTTGATTTTACGATTCCTTCCTTGACTTAATTCATATACATACATACATACATTAATATCGAATCAAAATTCCATATTTTTAGTTTACGATCGGATAGAAAAAAAATATTTAAAAAAATTATATCTGAATAATGATCGATACAAAAATTCCTAGTGAGATGAAAATTTATTTTTTAAAACCCTATTTTATGTAAAAGTAGACATGACATTCGTATACGACAGTTTGACACAGTAGCGATTACATATGCCGTTTTTTAATTTAATAAATTGAAGATAGAGTTTTTTTTTTGTCGAATCAATTCAAATAGAGAATAGAAATTCGATTTTAGAACATAAATAAGCTCTATAAAAGAATACATATCGAAATAATGATCGAGATAGAAAAGCTTAGTTAGTTAGAAAATAATCTTTTAAGCCTTAAGTTATGTAATTTCTTTTAGCGTACTAAAATTATAATTTTTTTATGCATTTTTTAAAAACACCATTGTTTTTCCTAAAACATTCGAATCCATTTTGGGGAGATGGGTTTATTTTTAAGTTATGTTTTCTGAATCGAACTGAAAATCATCTCTGGCAGCGACGATATGTAAAAAATTCTCAACAATGCTCTTCCGCTTACAAATACCCCATAGACGAGTTGTTAGTTAATTTCTAATAATAAAAATAAAAAAAGATACCAATATTTAACAAAGTTTTGTGACACCCAACCTGGCATGTATCAAACGAGCAAGCTACTAGTGTATAGTTTAACTTTAGTTTTATTTTCAAAAAACAAAAAAAAAACCATGCGTATATTCGTTTGGTACAACAACAAAAGACAAGCACTAGTTACGCTAATTCGTTATCATACATACATACACTTTATTTATATCATTAAAATCTGGATCCGAAACACTGTTCGAGGTAAACTTAACCCAGAATTCCTAAATGACCACCGTCTTCAATAACAAGCAATGTTTTCGAACAGCAAATAATGTTTGGATTTCATTCGTTATAAAATTGCTACAAAACGCGTTCATGATCTGTAACGTCGCGATCCAACTACATTTATATATACGCTGAGCCTTCTTTAAACAACAACAATTTCAATTCACATAAATGTATAACTTAATGTGTGTCTAGTGCTGCCATTACCGCACATACCATAACCATGTATAATACATACATACATACATACATACATATACCGCCCATTTTGCCAGTTTCATTTTTTTTAAGCATCATATATTTTTGCATACGTATTTATGCGTTCATTAGTAATTTAATATCACGTATTTTAGTTTAATACATTTATTTTTTTTTTTTAGTTATTTTATACTTAATAGGATTTTTGAGGCAGCAGCTAAGAATACATACATACATTCATACATACACATATTTATCGGTATATATGTATACAAACGAATCTGAGAATCGTCTAATTTGCATGAGTACAAGTAAATTAATGGAAAAAATATTTTTGTAAGATTTACTTTGAATTCAATAAAAATTTAAGTTTTCCAACATTGTAACTTCTATAAGATATACTACCTATGTATAAAATACAATATTATGTAATACAATACGATACAATAAATAAAATCTGTGTTACCTACAGAGTTGGATTCACAAAAAAAAATGTTTTATTTTAGCAAAATTGCAAATAAGTAAAAATTTATATGCATAGATACACAAACGCAAAACCAGCAAGAAGTTGCAAATTTTTGTTACAGCTGATTTTTATTTAGCGCGAAATTCAAAACACACATACTTTAAATAAAGAAATAGCTCCACAATTCATAATTTACGCCTCACTGCGCCTAATTGCAGTCACTGCGGCTAAAGATTCGGGACTATCCTTGCAAATGCACAGATTCTGAGCGTCTTACTGATATATGCCCGCAATAAACTTCATAAACTTAGTGTACGTTTATTTATTTACACACTTTTTCTATTTTTCACTCTTTTTTAATGAATATAGCTTGCAATTTTAATAATTGTTTTCTACTTGTGATCAACTGAATAATTTCAATCAGCTGTTTATCTTACTGGCAAATTCTTGCTAGTAGAAATTTATCCACTAAAAATCCAGTAAAATTATTACTGGTTCTAGCTGGTTTTTACTGGATAGTGGATACGAAAACATCTATGGTTGCATTTCAGTCAAGAACTCAATTCGATATTTCAAATTATAAATATGGAAGGGCATATGTATATCGGGCATTGCAATAGGAACGCTACAAAAGCTTTTTTAAATAAAACAAAAACGGGTTGGGATATGAATTAAATTCTTTATTCCTGTGAAAGTACATTCGATGCCATTATGTATGGAACTCGATTTCTTTTGCATGGGCACCACGGGTACGCTTGCAGAAGTCCAGACGCTGAACCAAATTTTCGACGGTTTTCAAGCATAAATCGGCCGATACTGCTGCAATTACACGTTCGATACTCGTACGAAGTTCATCAATCGTCGCTGGCTTGTTGGCATAGACCATAGACTTTACATAGCCCCACTGGAAATAGTCTAACGGCGTCAAATAGCACGGCCGAGGCGGCCAATTGACTGGGCCATTTCGTGAGATAACACGTTCACCAAATTTGGTTTTCAATAAATCGATTGTGACATTCGCATATTTTGCTTATTGACGAAGCCATTCAGCCAGAAATGACGACGGCCATAAATTGGACGTAGCGCTCTTAAAGTTGAGGCCATTGACTCCGAATTTCGGTAGTAAATTTTAATAATTTCGACTCGTTGTTGGATTGTATATCTTTTCATGATGAAATGGCAAACCTTACTGAAGAGAAATGTCAAAAGCGCTGTTAAAAATATGGCGTCGTTTGCTGTCACTATTGGTCTACTTTTGTAGCATCCCTATTGCAAGACCCTTTACTATAAGTAATTTATTAATGTATGAAGAAGCGATTTATGAACGAACAAGCGGAAAACAAACAAAAAACCAACTACATATATGAGTAAAATGATTCAAATTCGAAAATGCAACTGTGCGGCGTTCATTGCAAATGTTTACTTATTCCTGTTCGCCAAAAACTCAGTAAGTTTCTATGTTTGAGAGAGTAAGACGCCTTAATCTCTGAATTATTTTACTGTGTCATTTTTCCTGGGTTTTCATAACGAACACTCCTTATCTGCTAAAAGCCATATACATATATATTTTAAATAATTTCACTTGCCCGTGCAAAATTTTTTACAAAACATGGACCACTTAGACTTCGATGTGCACAGTGTGATACTTTATTAACATTATTCAGCTTTCAGACGCGTCAAGTATTGCTTTCAGTCTACCGGTACGTAGGCGAAGCAGGTGAAAAGAGAGGCGAGTCTGTACCGTCCAGTCTTGACGCGTGTGAAACGAAATAGAAAAGACAAAAGGGCATGAACAAGAATTGTTTTCAAGAACTTCACGTTTCTGAAACTCGACTTTTAGGCTAAATAATCTCGTCGTATGCCCTACACAGTTCCAATGATATGAAGTGAACAGGCTATGTATCAGATTGTTACATGTGCCCAACGTCTATAAAAAGTATTAATCAAAATACTGTGAGCATACTGTGAGCCACCCAAATCTGCTCACAGACCTATACTACACAGTGATGAGGTTGGCACTTCCTGAGCCTCCTGAAAGCATGGCTAACGTGGTTGAAGAAAACGTATCCGCGGATTCCTATTCAAACGATTAGGAACCTCATTTTATAAATCAAAATACTTGATATGTGATTTTGATCTCGGTAAAGGACAGTGGCGTAACTACCACCGATTTTACCGGTCTCAGAGACCGGGGCCCCGAGCACCAGGGGGTCCCCAAAAGTGAGTTTCAAAACAAGCGGATCAAAAAAACCAAGAAATATTTCGAAGAATTGTGTGAAGACGAAAGACTATCTGATGGAGAAGCACGATTCCGTGTAAATATTTTCCTTGGATGTCACGACTTCATTTGCAATGAATTACTCAATCGGTTTGAGAGTTTGAAGAATGTGATAAAAACTTTTCGAGTACTCCAACCTAAGGAATTGACAAAAATGACGGATCAAGAACTCTACAAAGAAGCTGTGATACTTGCTGATAGTTATGCTGACGACAGTAATGACAAATTTGCTGAACAGTTAGTATCTCTTCGATCATGTCTCAAAAAACAAATTGAAAAACTTACTTCTGTCAAGCAACTTGCAGATTTGTTAATTATTGAAAACGCTGCTTTATCTACCAGTTTTCAAGAAGTTTGCACAGCTTTAATTTTGTTTTTAACCATTCCGGTCACAGTTGCTACAGCTGAGAGGTCTTTTTCAAAATTAAAAATAATCAAAACGTATCTTCGAAGTACCATGGGCCAGGAGCGTTTGAGTGATTTGAGTATTCTGTCCACTGAACGCGAAATAACTAATAGTTTGAGAAATAACTTGGATCAAATTATTCACAAGTTTGCTGACTTGAAAGTACGGCGTATCAAATTCTGAGCATATTACAACTTTGAGAACTCTGAAATTGTCCATTTTCTTCAGTGTTTTTCATTTTTTCAGTATTATTATTATATATTATTATTATTCTTATTATTATATTCAGTATCATATTTTAGTTACAACAATTGAAAAAATTTTCCTAGTACATATAGTAAGGGCCCCCTAGTGAAAATCTGACTTGAGCCCCCTAGTCTATAGTTACGCCACTGGTAAAGGACAGGCAGAACTGTGGGCTTCTCGTCTTCTTGATTGGAATTTATTGGGGAAAATACCAAAATAACCGCATACAGACATATAGTTTTAAATTTTTTATCTCAAAATATTGTTACATAATGTCAACGAATTCCCTTCTAATGAAAATATGAAGTAACAGTTTAAAGAAAAATTTAATTCGCAACAGACCCAGTTCCGAACTTCTTTATGAAAAGCAACAGACCAGTTTTCTAGGGCTTCATTCCATGAGAACCACTTATGGACCAGAAATCCATCATGACTTCGCTTATAACTGACCCCATACTAGTATCGCAAAATTATCATTTTATTCAAGACCGTAAGCCATAAGAGCAGTGAAAGCACACACCCCCCTCCGAGGTGTCATTCAATCCATATGCATACAATCCAGCTCTGCTCTCTGATTCGGCGTGAATTAACCGACTCCTTCGAAGAAATGCGGTATATGACCGCGCACAGTAATCTATACCTGCTTCCATAAGTTCCCCATTTGTAAAATGAATACTGACATTATTGAAGGCCTCTCAAAATCTATAATATAGCGAACTCTCAATCGTACGAACCACCTTGTGTAGAGCGGCCTCCGTTGATCTCCCTTTAATGTAGGTGCGTTGAGAGTGTTATAAGTTATACTCTTGTCTCTGATATACATGACTCGAAGCACCTATAGCTTCATATCATAGATTGCCTAAGATTTGCCTGAACAACCCTCATCAATCGTTGGAGGAACGAGGAGCTTTGCGCTCCATCTAGAGCCTTTTCCGCACCAATGACTACCATGTCACCCGAGCTCGGATACGCTCCTGCCTAGGAATACCATAGAAAACTCTTCTCTACATTTAAAAATCCGACAGTCCCTCAGGAACTCACTGAAGATGAATCCTGGAATAGGCTGTCCGAATTTTCAAACAGGTAGTCGACCCACCTCTCATCAGCGACTAGCGCGACCTGAATGTGATCTCCGCCCACCTCACAGTACCCACATTTTGTCGACTATTTCCCAGCTATACCGCTATTTTCGCAGCTGGTTCCATGGTAGACTCGACCTTCGATCCACAACGCTTAACGGCCTCGAGTTTCGACGGCCACGGCTGTCTTCTTCCACCTTAGGATATGCAGTTCCGGCCGCTGCATTCTTGGCAGTCTTTTCAAGGATGTACCTCGACGAGGGTCACCCAGAGAATTTGGCTTTCCTCTTAGCTTGCTTCGGATTGCTTCCCGGGGCATTGTCTTCCTCATGCTTGGGGTGTACAGTTCCGGTCGCTGCATTCTTTACAATCTTGTCCAAATGAGCATCCGCAGGTTACCTTCCTATACCCCATTCATACGTTGACACGCTAAGGTAATTTTCAAAATGCATATAACACGTAATAACCTTTTTCAGAGCTATATTTTGCATACCGTAACCCCTGGCGTTTTATTAGCCGCTAGTTTGCGGCGCAAATTTTAGTACATTGGTGGAAGATACTATTATCAGTTTCTTAAAGCGCTTAGGCTGCTCCGCGAAGAGTTACTTGGCAATGTGTCCCAAGAGTATCAGGCATGTTGGCTGCTCTGTTGGCTTTAGCTTTTTTGAGACCAATTCATTACCAAATCCCCATGGACGTTTATTACCATCATCGCATATTCATTAAACATTTTAAAAAGTTGTCTGCTCTCCTTGTAGCTCTACCGAAGTTTCATCGCATTTACTGTAACATAAAATATAAATTATTACTAACAGTTAGCTTGATGACACTATTTGAAACTTATATATATATTTTGCGGTCATTTTCTTTTTAATTTTTCATACAAGATACAAGTCTCCATGTATTTTTCCCAGATGATTTTGGTGCTAATAAAAGTATGACTTCAAATACTTCAAATACTCCAAATATAGTTGTTGTTTGTTACATTTGCCAGCTAATGGTGAAGCTTATGATACTCACGAGCTTTACGCAAAAGCTAGCTAAATTGGAGCTCCACAAACGACTATGTACTCTCGAATCGTCAATGCCTTTCCCTAATCTCTCTGTTCCACCTGCTTTGCGCATTGACTTTCGTACCTGTGTACTAAAAGCTTCAATTGTTGTTGTGAGTAGCTGGAGTAAGGCAATCAACAAACACACTTGTTGCAAATTCGAAACTATATAAGTACAGAATTGTGCATATGTATGTAGATATATGTATTTATGAATAGATATAACACTAAAAGGAGAAACGCTTTTGTAGGGGAACTTAAGGGTAATTTAAGTGTTTTGAAACAGCGATTTGTTTTCATTTCAATTCAATGTCAACTTGTTGGCATTGAATGGAGTTTTGGGATTTCGTATCTCCTTCACATATACATAGGTGTCTATTTACTTCATTTTTCTGTTGAATGTGTGAGTTAGTAAGTACAGAATAGCAATAGCAATGGCCATGGCCGGATGATGGATTGTGCGGTAGGTGAGGATTTATGTGTGTATCCCCACATATTGCTGTCATAACTCTAAATGAGTTATAAATATTCAAGGAATAAATGCGAAATTGTACATGTTTGTATCCACTGTATTTATTTATTTACTAGTTTAGCACAGCTTTGTGATTAACTGCATCGAATCTTGGCCACATGTGATTTTTTAATGTGTTGTTAATATGTGAAAAAATAGATTTTTTCTGGCATAGTATTAGTATTATTCGCCCCAGGTATATTTTCCATGTTTGCTATCATTGAAAATTTTAAATATAATAATTATGTTCAAGAATTTGTATATTTTGTTGAGTTTGGCTTTTAGCTATTATTAAAAAACTTATTTCAAGGAAAACCGGGAGTTATGTATGTCACACGTTGTAATTTTCAGTCAACAACGTTTGTAACTTTTGTTCAGAAGTGTCGATGTTTACACTTAAACGTAAGTATTACATTTTTAATCACTGATCCATTTTCATAGAGTGACTCTAAGTCACCACATGAGACTTTAAAAAATAATTTTATAAAATACCGTGGCACTAGGATGGCAAATTTAGATAACGATTCGCAAACTAAACTTGTAAATTCATCTAATGTACCCAATTTGTAATTATATTTTATACAACCAAATAATTAGCATTAATCATATTTAGTTATAACCATAAAATAATCCTGATTATTTGCTTAAGAGAAGTATTTGGAAAATCAAAAATAATCAAACAAATTTATTTGATTATTGCTAATTACACCACGGCCCGCTAGTGCTCAGGCCAGTATAACTTTGTTTATATAAAGCCTAAAGCAACCGATATATATATATATATATATATATATATATATACTAAAATGTTCGGAATGAAAAGAGAAATCGATTAAGCTATTGGTATCTTCCAGCCCGTTCGTTCGTTCATCCGTTAACTCGAGTAAACATTGAGCTATCTCAACGAAACCAAGATACATACATATATAGCGAAATCGGATAATAACCATACCACATAACGGTATTTTGCGAAAATAAAAAAAGTCTATATTTCAGTTCCCTCTTCTAAATTTGAAACTACTGCATCAAACTTTGCCAGATTTGGTAATTTCGAAAATTATAGAATGAGCAAAACCACGAACACCTCGCATATAACGGTAATTCACAAAAAGTTCAAAAAAGCATACTAATTTCTTTTTGTTTTTTATTTAAATAAAAGCAGTTTAAGTTTTCAAAATGAAGGGTATATACATACGTATTAGTTGGTTTTATTTCATGCGCTGGCTATTTACTGCTCGGTTTCCCTCAAACGTATACTCTTCTTTAATAATAATACATATATCATTTTTGAGATTTGAATGTATCCTAATGGAGATTTATGGTCTTGAAACGGTTGTATAGATTTTCAAGGCGTCAGTATCTAGAAGAAACTTCGAACTGACGAAGCAATCAGATATATCATTTATGAAAAATAACAGAATACCAACTTATGGGACTACCAAAGAGGAAATAAAGCAACATGAGGGAAATTTATCAACAACGGCTGCACAATTACGTAGGGAAAGAATCAATTTTACTCAAAACACGGAATAAAAACTAAGAGTATCTGATATGGATATTAGAATTTAGTTCCAGACTTTGTCAAAGGATTTGGAGAAATTCGTAGATACAGTATTCAATTGGGGACGATCATTAAAAGCTTGCATACAACATTCAATGGAAACCGGTAGATTTACGACCATCAAAAAGCCATGCAAGATATTAGACGCTTATCTGAAAAACAACACGCGTGCGAGCCAGAAGTAAAATGTTTTTGCTGATTCCATAATGAGATAGAGAAGCGTATGTGAAAAAATTCATACACATGTATGTATGTATGTACAATAGATAAATTTTATCTAGATCCGAAACAGTTCTGAACTAGTTATCAACTGTGTCCAAAGTCTTCCCATAAAATAAATTAGGCAATATCTAAATATGGGGTTCCGGTTTCTTTTCGTAGCCTGTTGGCACGGTTAATTAATAAAAGGTTATTAACAGCTTCTTCGCTGCCACCAGCGTTGCCTTCTTAGAAAATTTTTTGTAGAAATGTAAGTTATTTAAACAAAATAGAGGGCAACAACAACAACAGAATATTACGCGCTAAGCTTTTGACTAAAAAAAAGCATTGGAATGGAAATTCACGGAAGCGCATAGATTTTGGAAAAACTGTTGTCGTACAATGAAAACATCATACTCGATTTGGCCCCGTCGGTTGGTTCAAACGCAAACTAGTTTTTCAGTTTTTGTTTTTGTTATATTTTTGCATTTTTATAACGTAATCTATTAATGCAATTGATTGTTCTGATATGCGTTTTTACGTTATATCCTTACGCCAAAGAAGCTAAAACATGAAATGTGACGCTACTTTCACTTATAGAAAGTGTACAACTGAAAATCATTTTCCAGAAATGTGATTTTTTAAAAACTCCTTCACAGCTAAAATCGTAAAACTTTGTCAGCTATTTACTTTTCAATCATAAATTATAAAATATAATATAACCATATATTTTATTGTGTTTTATTTTATGAGGAAAAAAATACTATTCTGAAATTGAATATTTAATAAGAAATATATAGCTCCATCAAACGTTTTTTAAATAAAGTATTTGTCATTCTGCATCAAAAATCCTTAATTGGGAAAAGTGGAGTTAGCACCTTTTCAGCTTTGGGTAGCGATATATTAATTAGATTTTCTAAACAATACTATTTGTGCACAAATCTAGTTTTCTTATTTGAAAAGTATTGGAACACGGCAACCACAGAAAAGTGGTATAAATCAAGAGGTTGGAAAAAGCAACAATAGTTTTCCCGGATTAACTTGGTACAAGCGTAGAATCAAGTCCTGGAAAGTCTAGAAAGAAATCTGATGAGGAGACGGGGTGATCTCCAAAATATCAGCTGTAATTTCTACCTCATTACCTGTTGTCGCTTTTTATATATGTTTATGTGATTTCGAACTATGCTCACTATATTACGAAAGCGGTACCGAAACAAAATTAACAAATGATATAAGTCCATTAAGTAACTGGAAAAGAATATGCATATAAAAAACAACTACTTTACCGCTAATAGAATATATGATAATGAGGAAGGCAATTTTGCACACATTATTATTCGACTGAGGTGTGTAAAATCGTTTTCTGTATTTTTCATCATCTACTACACCTAAATGTTTTAGTTACACATGTGTGTTTGCGGTATGTACACAAATGAGCTTATTTAAAGTTTTAAAAGATATCAACATTTTTTTGGTCACAACTGAAAAACTTAAGTTAGTAAACCGAGAAAGTTCATCAAAGTTCATTGTGCGCTTGTGTTTTTAACTCTTGAACTCATTGTGGATATGCCCAACTTTTTCGTGCTTACCATAGAGTGGCAAGCATTTAATTTTAGCCTACAGTTTGGTAAAGGATTTTGGAAGTATTTAGTTGCCATTTAGGTTGGAAAAGTTTTTATATATTTGTCTGCATTAAGTGCACGCTAAATTTTATGTGTTCCGGGTTGCAATCCTGGCCGGGGCAAGTAACATCATAAATTCTAGAAACATTTTTTCTAATAGTGGTCACACATCAATAGGTAATGGTAAACCTAAGAGTGTATTTTTGCTATGGAAAAACTTCTCAAAAAAATAATCTGATCAGCAACTTCTAGATCCACACCACATGTTGTAGGAGAAGTGCGGAATATGCTTCTTACGGTATACGCATTAAAGAGCCCAGAACGCTTTCCACATTCCCCCGGAGAGCGGTAAAATTACCGCATTCGAAGAACAGTTTTACAGTACGCGCAGAGTGGTGAGTCCACCACACCCATCCTGTACAGATATTCCCGAATATATCTCTGTGAGGAATTGGGTCAGTCAACCTCTCCATGTGATCGCTTCAACCATAGCTCGAGATTGGATATTAGTCTGTCTCTCCATCGACCCATCGTGCGCGAGTCCAGTTCTGCTGCCATTTTCGAATCATTCACTCGCGTGCTCGCGCCGCTGCTGTTGTCCGGTCTGCCTCTGCACTGGAAGCATATATTTCCTTTCGCTCGAAAGCAAGAAGATCAATTGGCACGACCCCAGAAATCACTAGAACTGCGTCTTCGGACACTGTACGGTATTCTAATGCGACACGCAGCTCCCCTCTGCGCTGAATCGATGATATTTGGACTCGGTATTTCGTTCTTTACGCAATGCATGATCTGGTTTAATTTCAGCTGCGCCAACTGAGTACTGCGATCCGTTATTAAGGCGGCGACATCATCTGCTAAAGCGACGAGGAAAGCGTTCTCTGGCATTTCCCCGCGAAACAGGCTGTCGTACAGATCCCTGGGCCGCTCCTTTGATTACGGGTATCTTTCTCTGGCCCTTGTTTGTCTAGTACAATAGCCAACGAGCTCAGCAATAGGCGCAAAACATATTCAAAAGGTACTTTAGCACCTTGAATAACCGTTTTAGGGAGTCGAGTATAGCGTTCCATCATGCCGAGTAAAAGACATTTTTGACATCAAGTGTTACTAACAGGACTATGGGCCGTGTCTGATGGCAGGCTGTTTTGGTTCTCTGTACGTCCTCGATCACCTGGCTTATTGCGCCGAAGGTAGAGTATCCCTTTCTGAAGCCATGTTGCTGAGGTGAAAGCTCTCTAGCGATATCAATGGCCGATGTTAAACGAGATTTAAGCATGCTCTCCATTTTGTTAATATGTAACATGGTGTCGAAAAAATAAATTAGATTTAAATATAAGTAAATGTTTGCATCTAACCCTCTCTAAGTTTCGCTCACAAATCCATATAATAAGTGTCTCCCGGATAACACCGATCGGCGAAATTTTTGATCTTGGTGTGGTAAATTTCTTAAATAGTTATCATTTATTGCTAGCGTTCATTTCAAAAAAATTATATATGTACTTTAATTCAAGCCGGAATATGCTGTATAAATGCAAACTTTCATTCAGAAGATACTTTACGTTTAGCTCTCCGATCGCTTAATTTTGTATATCCAATACCTTTGTGCAAGTTGTTTATTATTAATCCTAAAATTATTATATAATAGAAGCATTGTTCTGTGCCTCTCTCATTACAAAATGTGACATTTACTCTCCATTCCTTTCCGAGCATATTTCTTTCCCTATTCCTTATATAAGCCTTCGGAATCAAAATACTTTTTCTAAAATGATTCAGAATTATTTGTGCTTTGCATGACTCTATACACTTAAAAATAAAAAGCCACGTTCATTGATAAATAAAAAAATATTTTGCGGAGAATGTGACCTGTTCAAAAATACACTTTAATTACGTTTTTGGAGCTTAGCTCAAATTTAAATTTTTGCTCATTTTAAAAGCGTTGAACGTAAAACCATATTGCATTTAAATTAGCTGAACATTTTCACAGATATTTCACAGGAGTTTTAATTTCAAAAAAAATGTGTTAGAACCTATTCAGCTTTAGATAAATATATTCATATTTGATCCTGTTTTGTAATGAATAGAATTCCTTTAAAATCTTTTCCTTTTATTTTTTAGATAAATATCTAGCAGAATAACTGCTAATTAAGAAACAAGGGATTCAACACAACCCAATTTTCACTCACTATAGCCAACTAATGGCAAATTTAATTTGTCTGGTCTAATCACCTCTCCCAAAAGGTGCAATTCTGTAAACCATTTATACAATTCATCTTAAAAATATCTACTTATACAGCAAGTAAACAAAATAAAAATAACTTAACTGATTTCGTTTTATTTTATATACTTACGACTCAAATATTTTTAGTCAATATTTTTACTTTTTGCTACTTCAAATAATTCTAGCACATAAGCTTTATCCCCTCCGGTGGGTCAGTGTCAATACAAACACAGCTATAAAATTGAATAATACTTTAATCGAGTGCGAGAACGACTCAACATGCAATATTTGTTTACGTGACTGCGGACGTTGTCGCTCGCGTTTGTTGACTAAAATAGTCTAGTGTTGGCGTCACTCTTCGATAAACATATTACAAATCCCAACATATTTTAGGAAAATTTCACCTAAGGACCTGCCGCAGTGATGCGAAATAAAATCTTTATAACTTTATTTGTCAAATAAATCGAGCCGTGAAAATATTTATGAGCGTAGTCTATGTTGAAATATATGTACATGTGTGCACATACATACGTTTATTATTTATGAGTGTACTGCAAATATACATACATATGTACTCATAAATAAAATACAAGTAAAAACATATTTGGCGCAAATAAAAATATTTGTTAAAGTCTGACATTTTGTATGTCTGTACAACAGTACGGTCTACAGTATGTATTAATTTACTGTCGCATATGTGCAATACCTAATATTAAACAACTGGCTATGTATCATCCGGTACCCCTAGTCGAGCTTGAAATGAGCTAACAACGATAATATCTTTACTACCTACTGGTACATAGTTGCATATAATAAGAATGATTTTGATTGTTATCTTTTTGCAAAGTTGAAATGTATAGTGGCAAGCATTTGCGAAATGAATGAGCTCGCAGACGAATGAACGATGAGTAGTATTAGAATTTATATACGTACTGCAATAAGTAAAATGACGCGTGAGTGTTATTCGCATGCCAGCTTGATTTAAATACAAAATATTAATGCTATTATATGAAATTTGAAAAACTTCGTTTGCTACTTTGATTTAAATAACCTTAAGATATGAAAAAAATGTTTACACCACCAAACCACGTCTAAATTATGTGATTAGATTTGATAATATCCCTCTCATTTCTCAGTCGTCGCTCCTGTCCGGTGTTCAGTCCTGTGACTTCCTCTCTTTTCTCATTTTATATCACGTAGTCTCTGGCGACCGCCGTAGCCGAGTGCGTAGCGTGTTCAAATCCAAGTCTGGACAAGTAACATGAAAAATTAGAAAAAAATTTTTCGGCAGGCAGTGAAAAACCTCCGAGTGTATTTCTGCCTAGAAAAAAGCTTCACAACAAAAAAACATTCGGCGGAGTCGGCGTAAAACTGCAGGCCCCTCAATTTGTGTTACAACATCAAGACGCACACCACAAATTGTAGGAGAAGTTCGGCCAAAATCGCTTAAGCGGTTATAGCGCCAATTAAGTAAGTAAGTAAGTCTCTTTAGGATTCTCGTATGGTAGTGCCGTTCGGATGCATTGATCTGATTCTGGGAAGTATAAGTGCTAGAAAGGTGGGATTAACTAAGCGGACCGACGTCACTTTAGGGATTCCACTTACAGAGCCCCTTTTACCTTCTCTCATTCTACATCCTGAAGTGACCCGTTAAAATACAAACGAATTCTTCGATAACCGTCAACTTCAAGTTGAAAGGATGTGGAAAATTAGTAGATGGTAGAAAATTAGTAGAGATGGCGGGGTCACAATAGGATAACCTTCGTATGGATGACTGAAAAAGCACTCCATTCACTGTAACGCAGATGGAGATTTGCTCCGTACGGAGATTTGCTATTGGTTCAGCTCCGGTAGAATATCGATAGAGTTATCGATATTAAAAAACGAAGGTAGTATCAAGTCCTACTTAGATTGAGTTGACACTCAGTCCACAATGTGTGTACTACCTCTACTGTTCCAGTGTTCCGCGGCGTTCCCTGGAACAGGTCACAAAGATTTTGCGGAAACTTACCCCATATATGTAAGACATCAGAATATGCAACGGCTTTGCCTATTTAACAATCTATATCCCGCAAGAGCGAATAGACAATGGTGAAATAACACCTTCTTGGTGTGTACCAGAAGCCTCTACCACTTAATGCTTTTTCGATGAAGGAAACCAAGTTGTACAGCGCAGTCTACGAAATTGTGTCCTTCTTAAAGGCATGTTGTTTCTTCGTCTGTTACCGGCTGTCAATGGTAAGATAAAGGAAGCTGATTACTATCTTAGCAAATATTTTGAGCACAAAGGGGTAAATACTGAAAGGTCTTATATAATTTCGAGTAATGTGTGAGACTCTGATACCCTAAGAATATAAACAACCGAAACATTTCTTCATGCCATCGGTATGTGCGTAGTAATCAACTGGCAGGCATTATATTCCGATCGAACAGCTCCGTAGGGCTTAAAGCCTTGTATCGTTCATTTCACCTTTCCTTTCAAAACGATAAGCTGTATTAAACTACAATATATAAAGTCGAGCGTTTCCTTTCTCGTGGAAGTCCAGTCGGGTTTAGTAGAAAGGCTAAAGGGTTAGAGGACTTCCACCTATTCGATTTTAATCTAGCAGCGTTAGCAAAGCCTTCAATGCCACTACAGAAATTTCACTACAATGTCCTCTTAGTTACCCTCATAGGCACCCAAGGGTGCCTTATACACAGGCCAACCTAACCTAACCTAACCAGTTAGATTTTGGTTTTGGTGCAATAAGGTTGTAATGCAAATTATATATGATTGAAGATCTGTAGTGCGGTTCTGACAAGTTGAAAAAAGTACGAAATTCCCTAACTGACATTCCCAAACACATTATCAACTAATTTTATCGATAACTTTGAAGGAATTCTGAAGACATTTGGTGAAAAGATAACTTAAATAACTATTTATTATTAATTTTAACAAGTGAGGAAAAGTCTAAGTTCGGGTGCAACCGAACTTTAATTACTCAGTGCAAGTTCTTATTTCAAATAAACTTTACTTGATATATGTAATCAAAAAAGTTATTCCTATATATAAATGATTACTCAACCGATCTTTATGACATTTTAACAAAAGGTTCAAAAGGATAACTATGACTTTAACGTATCACATCCATTTTTCAAAAGTTATTTAAATTATTTATAACAAATTTCAAAGAATTCGCGATATAATTTAGTAAAATATTGAATATTTTGTTTGGTTGTAAATTACCGTTATATAAGAGGTGAGCGCGGGTTGAGTCTGACTTTTATAATTTTTGAAATTGTGCTTTCTGACTAGAGATGCAAAGTGTACGGAATGAGGTAGAGTTTGACAAATAAGTTTCGGGGATTTGCTCTAATGTGGGCCATTCACAACGTTTATGATTCCATGCATTTCATTCTCAAACCCTATCTTGTATATAAAATTTGAGCAAATTTCCTTGTGTAATTAAGAAATATCGGAAAGTTTTGGAAATTTCAAAAGCTTTCTTGCTGACTTGATTTTTTTAGGGTTTGATAACGTAGTTTCGAAAATATGTGCATAGTGGGCAGTGTCAAGTAAATTTTCTTCTATTGTTAACAAAACATAAGTATGTTAAATTTTTGCTAAGTGAGAGGTGGGCATGGTTTTTCCAATTTTCCAAATTTTGCTTATTCATTAAAAATCCAATGCGTGCCCCAAATTTAGTAGAGTTTTTTATGATTTTCGATTTAAAAAGTAATATGTGTAAAAATTTTGGTAGAGTTTCAATAAGAAGTTTCCGTGAGATATATTTTTCGTCTAAAGCAGGCCCTTCCACGCCTGTTTTACAAAACAAAATATACATTAATTTATTCCTTAGTATCTCCTAGCATTTAATTGTACTTCTGCGAAAATTATGCATATTAAACAAATAAGCCTAGTACCCAGCTTTATGGAAAACAAAAAATGTGTATAAAAATACGCTCCAGTAATGAAAATGAATTTTCTTCCACCAAAATTTCCAAAAAAAGTTTGCAGCTATAAAGAAACAATATAATAAAAAAAAACCTACAATATTATTTTCTTAATAAAATACCAATTGACGTCAAGTCCTTTTCCACTTGGTCTTTCCAATGCAGAGGCACCGCTTTGAATACTTTGAGGGCTGGAGTATTTTCGTCCATTCGCACGACATGTCTCAGCCAAAGTAGCCGCTGTATTTTAATTCGCTGGACTATGTCTATGTCGCGGTAATGCTCATACAGCTCATCGTTCCATCATCTGCGGTATTCGCCATAGCAAAGACGCAGAGGTCCATAAATCTTTCGGAGAATCTTTCTCTCGAACACTCCAAGGGCCGTCTCAATTGTAATTGTCAACAGTGAAGCGGGAGCCCACACGCGAGTGGGCTGACTGTTTATTTGATGACAGGAGGTACTTAGTTTTGCCCTTCTTAACCTCCAGACCGATACGTTTCGCTTCTTTATCCAGTTTGGAAAAGGCAGAAGTAACGGCGCGGTTATTGAGGCCAATGACGTCGATATCATCGGTATACGCCAGTAGTTGCACACTTATAAAAAATGGTACCTGACCGGTTTAATTCTGCATCTCGAATTAACTTTTCTAACATAAGGTTAAAGAAGTTGTACGAAAGAGACTCACCTTGTCTGAAACCTCGTTTGGTTTCAAGTTCCTCGCAATCGGGCATCTCGGCCTCTTTCTTTTTTTTTTCGGAAAATTCGCCTCGCTTTCTTTTTCAACTCCCGATATCCCTCCCGCATAGTTCGCGTAGCGCCCGATCGCGAAAGTGACCCTATAGGCGGTATATTTCTTTTACATGGCGGCGCGGCATTTTTCATCATACCAATCCTTTTTTCCTTTCGTTTCTTCAGCGGCTGTACGTAATGAGAGAAAAATGTGGTCCCAAGCGGATACTCGCTTGTTGAACATTGCTCTGAGAGACCTGGAGTGCAAGCCGAGTCACGAAACGGTCGGCTATCTGTTGTGGTTGCAGCTTTTGGACGTCGAGCTTTCCTCGTGTCACCGAGCGCGTGCTTTTTGCTGTACAGAGGCGCTTGCGAATCTTGGCTGCGCCAAGATAAGGATATTATTTTCTTATATAGTTGAATAGTATAATTCCCAAAATAATAGTTACCGATGATTTAAAATTTTAATAACCATTACTAGGGTTATTCTGAAAAAATATGCCACAAAATAGTAGTTAAATTTTTATCAATAGACTTTTATAATTTCAGTCTCAAAATAATAGTTATAGTTGACTTTGCTAAAATAATTTGTAAAAAACTTTTAAATGCTTACTAAGGTTGGGAAACATTTTTTAAACCTCAACCATTAAATAATTTTTATTCTGGGTCTCTGTATTTAGGGAAACCACTTGCCATACTTTTATAAAAAAAAAACAACACAAAACGTCTTGATCAACAGTCAACATTCCCGCTGCAGGTGCACCGGACTACAGAAACTTCCATACTTACTTCTCATTGAGCAGCATAAACAAATAAGCATTACCAATGCTATCGTTCCGAACCGAAATATACTGTACATACACATGTTAATTGATTGGCATGGCGTATGAGTAACATTCAGTGGTGTTGCGTAGAGCGCAGTGAACTGAAACTATGGCTCTACATATTTACACACGTATTTGCCTAAGGGCAATAAACAAGTTGAAATGAAGTACCGAATGTACTGTCCAAATAACTTACCGGAATTCACACATTTTTGGTTGTATTAATTGTGCGTTGCTTGTTTATGGAACGACACAATTTTCTTTAAGTAGCAATAGGGTAGTATGTAAATATTGAAACTGGAACGAACATATAATAATGCTATAATAGTGATAAGTAAAGGTAATGAATACGAATAAAATCGAATTAGTGATCATATATAATTTAACAACGACTAGAATCATTCTTGTTATAAGTGAAGCGAACAAATGTTCAATAAGACTAGTTACTGATATTGATTCCTTCGAACAAAATCCAAAAATAAATTGTGCATTAGCGGTGTTTGAGATTCGTTGCTTATATGTACACTTGCGTTCTGTATTTGTGGTTGTATTAGTAAAGTGAATGTATTTTATTGTCAGAAATTGAAATCAATCATTAAAAACAAAAACACAACAACATAAAACGTTACAATTTTTATAAAAATAATCATAATTTAATGGTTATAATTGGATCACATTTTTTCGATTACATTTGATCGTTATTTTTGTAATCATATTTTTTCGATATTTCTTTTAATCTCCATCTTTTCGAACAATCAAGTTTATTGTTACATTTTACTATAAAATTTTGTGTTTTAATCACAAAAAAAATGATTTTAATTAGAAAAAAAAACCAATCGGTATTTTCGTAACTGATACACCAACCTATTGTAAAATCGACCATTTTCCAACCGGTTATAGAAACTAAAAATGTGTTGGGAAAATATATTATTATAAAATTTAGCAAATTTTGTCAACATTAATCGTCGCTTATTGCAAAATTTTCTGTAAAACGGACCGCATCGAAATTACAACATTGTTTTATAAGTATTAAAACGGTATCGAATTTGGAGTCTCTAGTCTTTGCGTAGTGGGCCTAATGAACTTTCCCCTCCATACTAAAAATTAGTATTTAAAGTTTTAGCAAAAAAAAAAAAAATGCGTTTGTGTAAAATGTTTGCGAGTAACACCACTTAGCCTCGTAAAGATACAACCTATATACAACCAGTAGGTGGTGCCTTGCCCATTTCCCTAAAATTACACTTTAAATACCAGTTTTGAGTAAAGAGTAAAAAAAAAATGCATAAGACACACTCACAAATTCAAAAATAGGTATTGGGATACAATACAGCAAGACCTGGGCTTCTAATAGTTTTTCCTTTCCGGCATTCTACCTCACGGAAAACCGCCTAAATAAATATAAAGAAATTATATTAAAATAAATCTGTCGATCGCGTACGATAGTCTTCTTCATTAACAATAAACCAAAGTGTGAAATTGTAATTTTCCGAAATTATTAGAAGATGAATAGAGATAAATGCTTAAATTTTTACATAATATCAATTTGAATAATGGTACAGTAAAATAATGTAACGTTCTTCATATAAACGAATTTTTTCCGTTTTTAAATCTTTCGTGGAGGAGAATTATAATGTACCTGGGTTAAATTTCATGTATATAATAGCTGTACTACTCCTTTCTATAATTGGATATATTTTATATTGCATTGGTGGCCGCCGTAGCTGAGTAAGTAGCATGTGGGCGCTTCATACGGTTGGTCAAAGCTTGGTCGGGGTAAGTAACATTAAAAATTATAGAATAGATTTTTCTAACAGCAGTCGCCTCTCGCCAGGTAATGGCATACTTCCGAGTGTATTTCGGCCATGAAAAAACTTCTCATAAATATCATTTACCGTTCGGGCTCGACGTAAAACTGTAGGTCCCTCAATTTATGTTTTAGCATCAAGATCCACACCACAAATTGTAGTCTATGCGAAATCACCTACCATCCATTACGGCAGTTACATGCATACTGGAATACAGAGTATTATAACTGTATGTGCAGGTGAACTAATATTAGCGGTCCAGTAAAGCGATATACACAAAAACTAAGAAAAAAAAACAGCACATATACGCACACAAATTGTGCGGCATGGCGTATGAGTAACGCTGGACGCAGTTGTCACATGGAGTGCTGCGAACTGAAAAATATTTGCATATTTACATACATAGCTAAAGGCAATAAATATGCTGATATAAAGGACATATGAGTTATGGTCAATTACATAAATAAGTACAAAAATAATTAGTTGGAATGATTTACAAAATGGAGCAAATTTTTTTATTTTCGATTGATTTGATTTTTCATTGGTATGCTAATTAATATATTGGCCAGTTGTCGTAACTGCCTTCAGCGATTATTGTCTACGTAAAAAACCTATCACTAAGGCGCGGCTAAAATTAAGCTACAATACTCGAAGATTAACACGCATTTTATTACGTTTATTTGCAAAGTATTTTCGACTCCGTAAAGTAGGTTACTACCGGCATTTATCCCATATTTTCTGTGCTGACCTTATAATACATGTATTGTAATTTTAATGATGTTTAAGTATAATGACTTTCTTAAAACTTTACTTAATTGAAAGTCTTGTAATTGCATATAATAGTTATGGCTCGCTATTATCAGATTCAACACGAATTGTTAATAAAATAGTACCTATATTAACATTACAGTGACATTGTGTAGTTTTAATAATTATTATTCTTTCTTATGACGGTTAACTTGCTTAATTATCAAAAAATATGTATGACTGCTTCATTATATGCCAATTTTAGAGAATTTTATGAAAAAGCAAAAATTTTTCAAAGTGGTAGAAGTGATACCAGCTATTTCGGAAATCACCTCATCTCCTCATCAGACTTCTTCACTTGTATACTTTACCAGGCCTAGAACCATGGTATACGGGATCTCTAATAAAAACTGGCCTCGAGCTAAATAAAACTATACACATTTCTAAAAATATTAGACAGGAAATAATATAACTGAATAAAACACATTTATAAATTCAATGTTTAAAAAAAATTAATTTGTTTGTTTGGTATTTACATTTTTATTAATTTAGTTTAAATTTTTATATATGTTGTTTCATGAAGCTGGCTTTTTTCCATTATTACACAATATTGGTAATGATTGATGAACTTTAATGATGAAATGCTAGTTGTTGGATAATTATTGACCGGTTTTTCAATGAAGCTAGTAAGGTTTTTTTTCAAGTTTACTTTTAGTTTTGGATTGTGCGCTAACAAAAGATCTCGGCTGTTCGTAACACTTGCAAGATTTTAAAAGTTTTGCATTGACGTCCGTTTTTGGTAAGTTTTATATTTGAGAGGGAATTTTGTTAGAAAGATAATTGTGTAAAAATCAAAATTTTGAAAAATCGGTATGATACGTTAAAAGCATACTCATTTTCTTTTTCTTTTTATTTATATTAATAAAAGTTTTCAAACTGAAGATTATTTATTACTGGATGTATTGCAGTTTGTTTAAAATAAAAGCACAATTTAAGCTCTACTGGTTTTTATCCCGTTTTGGTATTACTCCGCTCCTACTCCTCTGATTTTTACCTTTCTTCAATTAATTTTCCGTCAGCTTTGCTATTACTAAACACCTTTCGAAAAAAGTAACAATTATTTAATTTGGTTAAGAACCATAGCAGAAAATGGTAGCCAATTTATTGATGCTTGCCTCTTTAGTACATAGTATCTATGTACATATGTACGTACACATACATATACTGTTCTTTCGACAATGCTGAGCCATTTATGTTAAGTACATAGCCAAGTGTTGCTCGCCGAACCACCTAGGGAATAATGTAAAAAAAAAATAATGTATTGATTTCTATTTTTCGTTTGCTTTAACGAAACAAATACCACGAACAACATCTAATAAAAATTTAAAATAAATATGCCAAGTGCCTTTATACTATTATATTTACAAACCTCGTTTACAATTCGTATTTATTTACATACCTACTACAAAGTTATTTTTGTTCCTCGATTATCTTATGATAATGCAGAAGAGAAGTTGTGTCGTGTTTAGCGAATAAAATAATATAATAAATATGAATAAAAGTATGTGCGCTTGGTATATTCGGGTTTGTCGTGCTATATGTGTAGGTTTTTGTTTATAAGTATACAAATTTTTATTTCTTCGCTCTACTTTCGTCGTCAATAGTAGTAGCTGTTGACATAAAAGCACAGACTCCATTACAAAATTACATACATACATACATATATATACACACATATATATGTATATACAAAGAATCGACATTAACCCACATTGCAAGCACTTTCAACTCAAGCATTCAGGTAGTCGCCAACATAGTAAGTTTCCATGCACCCCTCTAGCAATCGATCCGAAAAAATAAAGTCATTGCTTTGCGCAAATACCATCACAAGGGATGTAAGATAAGAATGCGTTCGGGATGAACACAAATGAAAAAGTTAGCTTCTCTACATTTGCATATCTTAATAAAAAAAGATGAAATGAACTACCACGAAAATACACAAAAGAATAATTTTTTGTAATAAAAAAAAAAAAAATCAAGATACAAACATCAATAATAGGCACTTAGCTGTATTGTAGAAACCAGGGCATTTACTTCAATGAAGGTTAATTCAAAGTAAATTTATTACAATTGACTATCTTGATATTTCAGGGAAAAACTTGGAACTTTTTAAATTGAAGAATCGAGCGGACAATACTGAACATACCAAACGATAGAAAGCCAATGATTTCCTCAGCGGCGGTACGTAGTGATAGAGAAATGTGCTCCCAATGCTCGCGAATTCCAGTTTGTTGCGAAGTGGGCTTAGTGAACAGGTGTGAGAGTCGAGGGCCGAAGTTAGTAGCTGTCTTTTGCGATTGCTGCTTTCCGACAACGAGCTTTCCTTGTGTATTTAGACGCACGTTTTATGCTGCGTAGAAGCGTATACGCATCTTGGCTGCGACAAGGTAATGATCTGAGTCAATATCGGAATATGATCGATTTGGTGTCGCGTTTTTCGATCTGGAGACAGCCACGTATAGTGTATTTTCTTGTGCTGAAACCTGGTGCTAGAGACTACCATGTTTCGAGCGGTCTCATCCGTCAGTCTCAATCCGTTAGCGGAGGTTTCGTCGTGGAGGCTAAATTTCCCGACAACGTGACCAAAGATCCCTTTCTTACCTACCCTAGTATTGAAGTCGCCAAGCACGACTTTGATATCGAGACGCGGGGGCAGCGCTCGTAGATGCTTTCTAGGTGCTCATAAAAGTAATCCTTGATCACAACGTTCTTCTCTTCTGTCGGAAGAGGAGTGAACGGCAGTACTTGGCGACGATAACCGCATCGATTAAAAATTATCTATTATGATTATACTGAATTTTCGAATATTTCTTCTCTCCGGTACTTTTGTAGTATCGATTATATATAATCTTTGGAATTAGCAACATAGCACAGTAGCAACGTAGCTTTAATTATTTCAGATACATAAGTACAATTTACACTAAACTGCGAAATAAGCTAGAATTCAAAAAAAAAATTAAATACTTTTTATTTGTTGGCCTTATTTTTTTATGAATCGTCTGTATAATTTACAGAGCTTGTGGCCAGGTTTGTATTAGGAATAATATGAGAAAACAACAATTTTTCAAAGTGGTAGAAGTGATAGCTGCTATTTCGGGGATCACCACATCTCCTCATCAGACTTCTTTCTTTCTAGACTTTACCTGGCTTTGAACCAGAAATCGAAAGTAATCTTTATGCTTTTGGTGAGACCTAATGACCGAATGGTAAGATGAAAGCATTGGAGTGTCACATTTTTTGTGACATATCTCGTCCAAAATTAGACACTCTACGTACACAAATATAAAGCAATAAGGTAAGCTGAGTATAAAAGTAGCATTAATGATTTCAGCCGACCCACCAGGGAAACATATTATGCTTATCATGCCGTTGATTTACGACACTGCGCTGTCACCGGACTCAGCACTCTCAAAATTTGTAGAAGCATTCGACTATGCAGTTCATGCAGGTCATGTTGGCTGCCGAATTCCATCGTTATTTCTCCACAACTAAAGTTGACTAAAAAAAATTCCTGTGATTTATATTCAGTGATAGATCCCATGGAATAGGCGGGATAAATTTGAAAACGTCGGCAGAGGCGGACTCGGGATTTAAAAATTGAATGTCGGGTTAGGTGGTTTTGAGACCGCATATTTTGTTTTTAAATATATTGATTCAAAATTGTATGACACATTTGGTTGATAAATTCTCGTAAGCCGCTTGGTTTGACTAAGCTTTGATTACTGGTAGTGAAAGCCAAATGGTGCTTTATACTACAATGTAAGAATATATAAATATGTAGGTACTATAGAACCAGATAAGCTTCAGAAGCAAAGCCGACGCGTTATGCCTAAATTAGCATCATAATTTTATTAATATCCATATCTACATACGTGTGCCTGTATTCATACCCAGCCGGAGAATCGGAGAGTGCTGCTTAATATGTATCTACTTTAAGGAAAGGGATTTTTTAACGTGCACTGTATTATAATTAGAATATTTTCAATTACTGCCTGTGTTCGAAGGTGGTAGAAGAGGTGTTGGTTTTATAGTAAATGAAATAATGTCTGCTGGCAACTGAAATTTTAACTTCATTAATTGGTGTAAATAAATTCCAGGACCATTTCTAAATAGGTTGGATTTTTGTTTGGTTTTTTATTTAATTGGCGCTATAACCACCTAAGCGATTTTGGCCGAACTTCTCCCTACAATTTGTGGTGTGCGTCTTGATGTTGTAACACAAATTGATTGCCATTTAGTTTTACGCCGACTCCGAACAGTAAATGATGTTTGTGAGAAGTTTTTTCATGGTAGAAATACACTCGGAAGTTTGCCATAGCCTGCCGAGGGGCGACCGCTATTAGAAAAAACTTTTTCCATAATTTTTTATCTTACTTGCCCCGGCCAGAATTTGAACCAGGGACCCACCGAATGAAGCGCACACACGCTACACCGGCAGCGGTTGGAGTAGAAGGACTTTCAAGCCTTTCCTTCGCAAATAAAAGATGAGTAAAGAATCAATTATGAATGACTTAATAACACCTCCCAGCAGGTTGCTTCTTTTGTCGACTGAGTTATAATAAATACTTATTTTGTAGTTGACATTGGCGTACATGCCGTATGAGTATGTAATATGAGAAATCTATATGCAAATTCTATGTATTGCTCAAATATGTATTGTATAGACAAGGCTTTTAGGCGTTTAACAACATGGAAATTTCTATAAGCAGGTATGAGCTTATTTTGATAAAATGTTACCAGGTATTTCAAATTCTGCTGGAGGATTTCATTTTGCTTACCATATGTATATTCATATTGTTGATGATGAAGTTATGTGGGTTTATTGTTTTGCTGTTGTTGCTGGTGCTGTTGGGTGTTAAGGCTTTCTAAAAACATGCGCATATAATTACAGTACTGGTGCATACATATACATAGTACATATGTATGTATGCATTTGCTTCCCATGTATGCGTCTTTTATTGTCTGTTGGGGGATTATATTACAAGCTCCTTAAATTGTTAAAATTTTGGAAACTGCTTATGCATTGTTTATGTATATATATATTTACAATCTTTTACCAGCGGCTTTGCTCGCACGGCATTCGGTTAACGTTATGAATTCGAATGTAACAGAAAAGAAAATAAATAACTTCATCAAAGGTAATAACTGTTAAATCATTTTTAGTTCTACTAATTTTTTCTTATCTAAAAAACTCTGCCCCTACTTCCTAATTGCCGATTACGATTAGTTGCTAAAACATTTTTCTCATTGGCAACTGCGCATTCTGATATTCGCACCATTCGGCCAGTCTGATATACAAAATGCTACAGGTATTTGCTGATCATCCTAATGCGTTTATTCAGATAAATCAATAGAGTATTTTAGTTATAAGTAAGTCTCAAAAATTACATGAACAATGTTTGTGCCAGTAACTATGAAGAATAACATGTCTTTCGTTGCTAGTTTCTGTATACTACATACATACTACTACTTATGTATGTATAGGTTGAAAACGCTTTGACAATTAAGATAATTATTTGATAATTTCGTTGGCTTTCGTATTTGGAACACGCACATTTTATGTGGTCTTTAAAAATGGAGTTTTGTGCTCTTTCCATACAATTTCCACTTATAGTCGAAACACATATGTACATAGCTTAAAAACTATTTACATTACTTAAAGTTTAGATACAGCCCATAATAACTATTACACTATTACCTAAGTGTAATTACACTTTCTTTAAAATAAATGTAATTTTTTAATTTTGGCAAGGCAGCAGCTCTTTTATAAATTGACTTCAAAAAAGTTCTTTGTAAATCTGTATATATGTACATACATATGTGGGGTTTCCTAATTTCACTTGCATTATTAATTAATTTGAGTTTAATTTCTCAGAGTTGCCAACCTCGCAAGTTTTTTTCAAGACTTTATTCAGTTCACACCTATAGTATTTTATCATTTATCTTGGAGTTTTAATTGAATTACATTTTTTTTTTAAATGTGGCAACCTTCTCAAAAAATATTTCCCAAAAAAAAAAGCTTTCTTGAATTCAAGCACTTGAAAAGGTGGCAACTCCCTTTAAGTTGGACTGCAATTGAATTGAACTAAAAACGAAATGTACTCTTACATCGTCGCCTGTTGAGAATTTGTCGAACTTTTATTTCCTCCTAAACTTTTACGTAGCAATTATGAATAACCCTGCAGAAGGAAACATCCGATTTGGTTCAGTCGTTTTTATGTTTAAGCCTCCAAACAAACCACGATCCATTTTTATATACATACATACATACATATGTAGATGTGGGGCATTCTGCGCCAAATCGGACACCATTTGTCTTTTGCATATCTGACTTTTTTTAATTGGCTATGTCTAGTAAATGAATTTAGAGAGATCTCATCAGTGGTGGATCCAGGCGCCGGCTTTTGACGATTGGTATGTTGCCCGAAACATTAGAAAATATTAGAATTAGTTCCGAAAGAACTTGTTCTTCAACTCTGTGCTCAGTATGATATTAATTGAAATTGTATTTGTTACATATTTCACGATTAAATTTAATTTATTTTGTTTACATCCGCCGCCCAGCTCCCACCCCCCAATTCTAGGTCGTGGATCTGCCATTGAACCTCACTGATTTTTATTTATTTTTGTTTGTCAATCGATTTTTAAAAAACAACATTCGTTACTTATGTGAATAACTTACGTTTTCGGAATGTGTGTTCTCTAAAGTAAAGTGAATATTACTGTTTAATAGAAATGTGCCAACAATTTATTATTTATTTTTTTAGATACTACATTTTTAAAAATATTGGTTTTACTTACGAAAATATCCAAAAAAGTGTTTTTGTTTTATTAAAAGAATTAAGTTGTTTCCTTTCGTTTGGTATGTGAGAAGGATCGCTTGCTATCTTCTTAGTATGTTCATTTGATTAAAACATATTATCATAATTAAGAGTTTCTTACAAAACCGCCGCCACTGAGATATTATTTTGCAAAATAATTACATATAATAGTGAACCAAAAATAAATATCTCCGAAGCCATGAAGGTTAGCGGAATGGATTTTTTTAAATTGGTTTTATTTGTAATTAAAAATTAAAGTTAACAAAATATACCCAATAAACTGAAATTGGTAATATAGTTGCGTATAATATAATTTCTGTGATTCTTGTGCTACTAAAGATCCAAAAATGGTGGAAAAAGAAACAGCTAAGGAATATAGGACATACAGAATACTATAGAGAAAGTAAATACATTCGTGGAATTGCAAAAGTGGTGAACAAGTTTTGGTCGAGAATATTTAATATATGTAAATAAAGTATTTAAAAAAAATGGTTCTACGAATCATCAAACGCCTGTTCAAGAAAATTAAAAAACCTGTTCGGGGAATATTGCGAAAGAGCTAAATGAAAGCAACGTTGTTCCCCGGTTTTTTTTTGTTTTACCCACTTAAAAGGATATACATATATATACTATATCTCCACAACCACTTCAACAAACTCTACTAATTTGGTACACGCTTTGCATACCAACTCAGTTTTTTTTATATAAGTCGGACAAAAATCACGCTCACTTCTCTTACATTTAAAAAATACATACGATACATTTAAAAAATCAAAAAAAAAATCCGATATTTTACAAAGTAGGTTGCTCGGACTTTGAATCAAAAATGTTGGGAATAGGCGTCGTCCCACTTAGACCAACTAGGTATATCTTCAAAACTATATAGGATCAATATACAAAATAAATTGTTACGGAGTAATAAAAATTTTTATTTTTCTTGTGTAGGAGGTGGTCCCGCCCACTTTTTCAAAATCATAAAAAGTTTGATCCAAAAAGCATTTGTGCTCAAATATGATTAATCAAACGAATTAAAATTTTCTCATCGCAAACCTTTCCAAATTTGTATGTACCCTTGATCGGGCCCGGAAATCACATAAATCGTACTGTAGAAATTTCATAAAGATCGATTCATATGACTAATAAAAACGAAATTAATATTTTATGTACATATGTTAGTGTGTCAATTCTTAATTTGAATATGCTATTCAATATCCCGTACTCTACATTTTAGCAAAAAAGAAGGAGCTGAACTGATCTTTTCAAAGTTCGATATTTAAAATCTGCTAAAACTTGGTCGCTCTAATAATCACATATTTTGTATGCATTAACACGCTCACAAAATATTGCTTTTGACGAAGGCTAATTGGCGTAAAACTAAAAGTTGCATATTATTTTAATTTAACTTGGTTTTGTATGTAGATGCTAGAAATTATTATTTTACGCAGACACAGTTTCTAGGAAAGTAATTTACATTGGTTGTACAATATATGAAACTTGTTGAGCAATTTCCGCCGGATCATATTGTGATTATTCTAATTTGTACACCGCCTGTTTGCAGCTGCGACGTAAAGATGAATTACTTCGGTAGCGAGCTTAGCTAAACAAAACTTTTCCTTTACTGCAGTAGTTTATATTTCCGCTTTTACTGGAGATGTTTTCCAGACTTTTGCAGTTTCAGATGAAATACCTCATTGCATGCTGATTGCTGAGCAAAGTTGTGATACTATTTTGTGTAAAGAATTTTAAATCAGCAAATGGGTTAGCTAACTGGATGTACATACATATATCAGCTCATATATGCGCGAAATGTACACAGGCACGATTGTTGGGCTCTTAAATAAAAGTCTCAAAAAATTTCTATATTTTAATTTGATTAGCCGTTTAATATCTAATATAGAATCATAAAGTTCTGCTTCCAATAAATCGACAAGATAAATTGACGTTTCCCAAGTAGGCAATACGATTATCATTATTACTTTCCACAGGAAATATCCAAAATAAAGGCTGGCTGGTTCGAGCATATGGGCTCGTATTTTATTAAAAATTCACAGTGTAATAATAAGAATATAATAAGTTGGTACTTAGCTCGAGTTTTTCAATAATTTTTTGCTGCTACTTGCATTGGCCGAGATTCGAATCTGGAATACTTGTAATGAAGCACACTCGGCTTCGGCGACCGTGTATTTAAATTTAGCGGCTGGGGCTCCGCGCAGGCCACGAAGAAGGCTTTGGACTGATCCATGTGCTGGTTTTTTGTTACATTTGAAGGTATAACGTTAAACCGAAAAAAGCGAGGTGAGCCGTAGAAAAAAGGTAGTACTAAATATATTAATCTATTTTACATATCCGTAGACCACAGCAGTACAAAATTTTTATATTACTAAAATATTTACATGAAATACATTAGTCAGTCTTGAATCAAACTTTTTCAGTTCGAACAGAAGCTCTGCATACCTTCACACCTGTTAACCAAGTGGGTCAAATAACAGTACTCAAATTTACAAATAAAAACTGAAATAAAAATGCGACTCGAACTTGAGAGTTTTGCAACACAGAAATGAAAGTCTCCGTGAGAGTGAGGAGCGTTGGGGCAAATTGCGTTTCTCGGAAAACCTTGACTGATTTGTGATGCAATCGCCAAGTTTTGTAGCAGACAGTTAAAAGTTATGACTAGCAGAAAGTAGAAGCCTTGGACACAACTAGATGGCGGTTGGAGAAAGCAGAAAGCAGTGGCAAGTAGTTGAAAACTTAATTTTCACACAAACTTCAGGTTTTGAATTTAAATATGCAACATATTTGAGTTTGAGTTAAGGATAATAGGAAAAGAAATATAATTATGATAATTCAGACATAATTTAAACTCATTTAATCATTAATTAATTAAAGACCTAGGCATCAAGCTATTAGCTGAGTGCATTTTCTAACATTATATACGTGTACTGATACATATAAATATATTTGTCATTATGCCTTCACTATTTGCAAGAGTCATTGAAAATATTTGCATACGTTGGCCGTTGTTTGTTCGAACAATAAATACTGATACAAATATCTCTCATGCCTATATTAAACATATTAATTTTGCACTACAATTAAAAGCACAAAATGCGGCTTATGAATAACTAATATTTATATGCAAGTGTAATTATGCCTATGTACACATATGTATGTATATAAAACAGTATCATATACTGGTGTATAGTAAAATTAAATAGTATTAATTGAATGTCATTTCCGTAAAATAAATTAATATAGTTATTTGCAGTATTACATCAAACTGCATTCCCATAGTGGAAATGTGATGCATGTAGGTTTATTTGAAAATCCAGCTCTTCAAAATGGTCGAAAATTTGAATTTTATTGAGTTCGAGCCCGGTTTCTTATTTAAGGAATGTTATGCAAAAGCAATAATTTTTCAAAGTGGTAGAAGTGATAGCTGCTACATATATCGGAGTTCGCTACGCCTCCTCTTCAGACTTCTTTCTTTACAAATTTTCTAAATATAAGGCCAAAAATATAGTAACGAGTGGTCCGAAAAGCTAAAAATTAAAACTTCTTTGCTGAATAAAGTGATTTTGAGTATTACATTATAACCAATCTGAGAAAGAAGTAAAATGGAGTTTTATCCTGTAGCCATCGCGTGCTAATATCGCGTAACGAAGTCACCAGATGATGCTTATAAGAAAAACCAAACATATATATGAATAAGTACATACTGTGGTAGCTACATATCAATGTGTATGTATGTATGTATATATGTACATACATCTATGTATAAAAAAGGTGTTTTTTTTAGACATGTGGTTTTCAAAAAGAAATATAACGCATATTTAGCTTTATTATAAAGATAAGAGTTTGCCATTATATTTAAAATGTAATTTCGGGCAAGTGACCGCCGCGGCTGGCTTTTTGCAGCAATTGGGGCCGTATGTCAGCAATAACGCGCCGAATATTCTCTTCCAAGGCGCCAATGCGGCGCAAAGTCACAACTGCAAAGCATTTTTTATTTGGTTTGCTAATGCAAAATTTTTCATTACTGATGCGAGTTTTGAAATGGTACATTTGGGGCATTCTCTAAGTCTTGCAAGACCCTTGCATTGTGCGAAATTTTTCAATCTGAACAATGCACTATAATTGAAAAAACACTTTTTGCGGTCAAAAATCAACCCATGCAGAAATGCGCTTAAAATTTTTTACACCTACATACTTCCGAAAATTTTATAAGACGTTGATTTGAAAATCAGCGAAATCAAAAATTGCATGACATCGAAACTAATTAATCAATTTCAACAAACGATTGGTTAACAGAGAAAGCTTAGTATAATATTGTAATTTGAATAATGTTGAACAAATGCCATGCCCACAGACCACAAATATAAAAGTTTAAAATACGTTGAATATTTGCTCATTTTTGATATTGATGACGTCTGAAAATAGTAGTTTTATTAAGCAGAAGCATGTGGGAGCAGACAATTCAAAAATCACATTATAGTGGATATAATACCCTTTCATTTGATATATATGTAAGTATGTATAAATCATGGCGCACGAGATCGGGCAGAAAAAGGTACACTCCTGGAAAGAAGCAGAATATGTTTAAATTTGTACACACAATCATAACATCCACTGTGAAGCAATGGAATTTCCAAAAAACGCAGATTTTATTTAATACAAAAAATTTTTACTCTTCACCTTTGATATAAAAAAATTACACTTCTCTCTTCTTCTTCTATATGTATTATATATGTATGTTAAGAACATTCACATCGCACTACTGCTAAATATAATAAAATTTTAGCACATAATAGAAATCAAACGGCACACTTTAACTTGACAGGCAGATAGAGATCTGGGTTCCCTTCATTTCATAAATTTATCATTTCATTTATAATAACGTCCGCTTGGAAAGCAAAAATTCGAAATTAAAATTTTGTCCGTAAAACATATTGAAATAGCACAACAAAATTTAAGAATATATACAACAGCTGCGAAGTATGCAACATCTGATCTACGATACGAAAAAGGAAATAAATAATTTCACCATAGATAATAATTTTTAATTAATTTTTAATTTAGTTCTTTATTTTTATTAGTTGCTGAAGATTTTTTTCTCATTGGCAACTGTGCAGAATGCCATGCCATTCGAGTTTAGTGAAACCTATATTATATATTTTTAGAAATGCCCAACATAATCAAACGTTGTTGACATTTAGAGGCGCAAATTTTTGTTTCAATTGTGTTTGATGTATGCAATAACACTTCTTGTTAAAAATTTAAACAACTTATATTTATTTATTTATCTCTGTACTTGATTTAATAAAATGCGTATTTCTTTCTCCAACCCAATACTTTATATCAAATTTGAGTAAATTTCCTTTAATTGTTACTGAAATATTGAGACCAAAGAGAACAGATTTTCTTTATTTTATGTGCATCCATCGCTGTAAATCTGCATAAAGAACGTTGAATAAATTTTTGATTGGATTAAATTAGATTGTAATATCTTTCAGAGAATGTTAAATTTGTTTTGGGTTTTGTGAAATAAGCTAAAATATTTTATTTGTGAAACGGTGAAAGTATGCAACTGCTTGTGGCTTTGCTCTGCCTATGCAAACGAATGAATACTCGTACTTTACTCAGTATACAAAATGGGAAATAACAATGAAAATAGATGCAATTGAATAAAAGGGACAATTGTTCATTCTCTTATGTCCATCTTCCCGCTGTTGCGTTGCCTATCGAAGTAATCGCAGCAATCCTTTGGCCAATGTAGAAATTTATAAATCTATCCACTCAAAGATTTCGTTAGTGGTTTAAGGAATCCCAAATCTATCCCTGTGTGGTTAGTAGTTTTCAATGAAGTAGGCAAATATTTACAAAAATGCATAAATTTGTATGTGATCAGAAAAAATGCTAATTCTATCGCTTGGTATTGTTTTACATACGTCGTTTTATTTTTCCTTCTCTCTTTCTCTACGTTTAATCTTTCATCTCAGCTATATTGCGAAATCAGATTTAAAAATTTTACCCTCCTTTTGAATGCGCCGCCTAAGAAGTTTCAGGGTAGGCTACAAACCTAACTGGCAAGCAGTCGAAGAACAAAATGAGCTGCATGAACTTGACCGCAGCATACATAGACATAGCCCAGCGAATTAAAATACAGCGGCTACGTTGGCTGGGGCATGTCGTGCGAATGGACAAAAGTGCTCCAGCCCTACCATCTGGTGGTGGTAGCGGAAGAGGACGCCACCTCTGCTTTGGAAAGACTTGACATCCCTTGGTACTTCCAATTGGCGGCAGTTAGCAGGAAGACCAGAATCGCTTTGGTGGTTCTAACGCTAATTAGGTATGTAAGTATGTAAGTATGATAACATTTTTTAAAGAACTTGTGACTGAACTCTTTTTTTAATTAGTATCGATATTACCCGATTCTTTTAGAGCGAAACTTTGAATTACTATAAATTGTATCTTAATTGTCGCCAATACAAATTTTGATTAGTTTTTAAATAACTTACCTACAAAACCTGCAGATTTGCAATGAGTTGGAATATTTCGCGCCGGTGTGTGAAGTGCTTAAATATTCTCCCTCGGCTAAGGCTCTTGATTTTAGATTAATCGAATCTATTCGAATTCGAATCGAACTATTCGAATTGGATAATATTCTAACAGTATATATTGAATAGTGGCTTTCGAGCATTTAATCGTTTACATATGAAAAAAATTTTGAGGAAATATTCAGATTTAATATTTACTAAATATCACAGTTTTTGTTGTGTTTTCGATTTGTATCGTTTCTACTATTCTTAAATGATTAGATAACACTTTCTACATTACGCGGTGGTAAGAACTTTTTATATAAGAGGCATCACAATATTACCCCACAACATATTAACAATATTTGACTATTTATTTTGCCTTATTTAAGTTTAATTAATCTTAATATATAAAAATCCCGTATCACTATGCCCGTTCACGATAATCTCCGAAGCCGGCTAACCGATTTATTTAAATTAAATTTTGTGAGTGCATTTGTTAGTGTCAACTGCAAGGTATATGATAGTTGTGACGCTGTTGTTGCCATAGAAAGTAAATTTTTATTTGCTTTTTACCAAACACACTTTCATTTATTTTTATAGATATGTATATGGCGCTGCTCTCGAGATCTAATTAATTTTTTGTACACTAATTTCTGAAACCGCATAACCGATTTCAATGAAATGTGGTACGTTTGGATATGATACTTTTGCATTCAATGGGTGGCGCTGTTACCACGAACATAAGATGATGCAAGTACTAGGGGATTGGTACTTGGATGGTAGGAGGCTTCGTTTGGAGTTGGCGGTTGACGGCCGTACAGACGGTTTTAGGGCGCTTGGATTTCGATGCTTCATAATCATAAAAAAAAAAAAATGGAATGGAAAATAAGAAACTACACATTGGCACACCCATGGGGGTTTTTGGGACTCAAATTTCTACGAAAATCTTAAAACTGTAGTACTATTTGGAAATTAATTTCCTTTTTTAAATAAAGTTTTCTGTGTGCGCTACTGGAACTACCTTACCAAACTCTACCAAGTTTAATACAGTAAGGGTACTTTTGAAAATTATAGAAAACCGGGAATAACCACGCCCACGCCCATTATCAAAAATATGGGATAATCTTTTAAATCATGTAGCGAATTCGGCAACATTTTGCGGGAAGTATTTAATTTCAGGAAGGAATGCGTGAAAATCAAAAGTTTAGAAAATAAGCGTGGTATGATTTATTTTTGGTTAGATTAAAATAAAAACAAAATACTTAATTATGCAAAATAAAGAATAGTATATTAACTGATCTTACTTTATAAACAAAAATGGTTTAAGTTTTCAGAATGAAATGCATTAACTAACTGGGTTTATTGCGCACAACAACTGCTGTCTATTTGAAAAAAAAAAAACATGCACCGTATAACCTTATGCCGAAAGTATAAAATGAATAGGTGGAATTTCTGAAATATTTCAAAAGAATTTAGTTTAATCTCGTTGCTACTACTCGTACCAACTGTGAATGAATACTACATGAGAGTATGTCAAAGTCCTTGTATGTCTCTTTTTTTTTACCAGACTAAAGCTGTATCGTCTCATCCGGTTAGTTTTACTGCCATCATATAAACTTTTCGAATAAGCTCTTTTATGGCTAAAATTAAATGCTATTTAGGCCTTCGCATTCGAGCATTGAAAGCGTCATGCACGATTCTACATTCATATATAAATAAGTATATATGTGTGTGTGTGTGTATGAATACCCTGAAGGAAATGTTGATACTAAAACTGTACTGATTCTATACTGACTTTGTCGCCAGTACTAGTGACCAAATTTACCACAGGCAATGGCTCTCTATTGTAGACATTTAACATGTGCTTGTCATTGAGAATCTACTAGTGCCTTTAGAACTATGTATTAGGTGGTTCTTATTGAACCACATGGAGAGAGTCCAACCATTGATTCACTACAAAAACAATGAATACACTTATTAAGTTGACAATGTCCGCAAAGACAATGTGGTGACTTGAAAACCCAAGCTTCATACAGGGTGTTTAACACCTACATGTAGTGAAAATAACCTCGGCACTGAAATCTGCAAGGTATAGCGACTTATTAATTTGACTTACGCAAATTGGAAAGTAGATGTTGAAATTGGCACACCTAAAATTATTACAGATTTTGTAAGAAATACATATGTGTGTGCACGCATTTAAATACATATGTACCTGTAGAACGTTGATTTATGCCCTTGGAAAATATGTACACATTTACAATCATAGCTTGCCGCACCCATTTTGAGAGCGGAGAGTGATGGGCTGATTGGAAACTGGTGTGATCGTTTGGCGCGCTACATATAAAGTTGAACACCCAGCTATGCAGTTTTGTAATAACAAACAAGATTGACCAACTCAAAAACATATGACAAGCCCGCAAAAAGTGTCAGAACATATTCCTAGAAATACACATTATCCAAAAGGAGGATGTTGAGTGTACTCTATTGCAGGCGATGGAAACGTGGCAAGGGTCAAGGGTAAATCGAACGCGTAACTGCGTATGTGTATGTATGTGTAATTATATGGCTGCTTAGCCTTGTGAAGCTGAATGCTGGAGCTTTTTGTGAACGAAGCAAGCAACAAGAATAATAACAACAACAAGGACAGCACTATCAAGTTCAAAAATACGCACAACTCCAATATACAGCTATGTATGCTAACAGTTATGTATGTATGTACATAAATATTTATGTACCAGCAATATGGTTGATGTACTAAAATGAGAGATAATCCCCGAAGAGCTGCAAATAGCAGCGAACGACAGGCGCGCGAGAGAACACGTATACGCCATGTACTCCTTTGGTAAATGCTCAGTTGTCCTTGTAACGGGTATTTGAGACAGGTCGAGATGCTTTAATGAATGAGTGTCACGTTGCTGGCTGTTTGTATTTAGGTACCTTGACACATATGTATATATATATAGATATAATGTAAATATGTATGTATGTTTGTAGGTTTGTATGTTTGTGTGTATACCTTGCTTCACTGTAGCAGCCACCAGTTGCAGACACTGTACGTATGTATTGCATAGCTACATATAAATTTATGCATATATACAATACACATTTATATATGTATGTGTTCATTTGTGTATTTCAACGTCGAATGCGTAACCGGGTGCCCTGATTATTTATTGCCCGCTAAGTAAGTACACAAATTGTCCTATGCTAGATTGTTAACGACTGTTTGTCTGTGTATTTATTTGCCAGTGTATTAGGTTGTTTCAAAAGCAAAAGCACGAGTTTAACTAAAAATCAATCAATAATTGGACAGTACAACAAATTTTGATATATAGTTTGCAATAAAACAACCATAGTATTTCTCTTAAAGGGCACATCGCATAGGTCATTGTTGCTGAACAAAATTATAGTCTCGCTCGTTTGCGCTTTCCAAAATTTTGTTGTAAGCGCCAAAATATTGTTATATTGTAGCCGAAAAAGTGTACTTGTCAAATCAGTTCACCCAAATTTGACCGTTGTGTCATTTCAAAGCCAAATTATAGTAAACAAGAAGTATTGGTATTAAAAATCAGAAATAATTAACGCTTGTTCGCCGCATTTAGACGAAGACATTTTCGTTTCGCTTCTCATACTACAAAAAAGATAAATTCAAGTAAGGATAGATTCGCTTCGTTACTGACAATACCACCCTAAATTCGCACGGGTTGGTTGGTTGATTTAAATGGATTGTCACCCTGTAGACAAGCAATTAGCAAATTGGCCATTATAATTTCACAAACTCGGGCAACATAAAGCCACCCAGCGGCCTTAATGAATTTCAGTGTGTCATACACAGAGAGGCGCCTGCACTCTGAATGGTTTACAGAGTCTCTTTAGCCTCATCTAAGCGAGAGCAGAGTACTCGAACAGTAGGTGTGTTCGACTGTCTCTCTTCAGCCCGGGCTCTCGCAGCTGATAGAATCTGCTGAAAGGTAGTCCGATATTTCAGGGTGCAGTCCTAGTGCCAGTGTCCTGTGTAGACTGCCATAAGTTTGTAGGTATTTTAGTTGCTCATTCCTAAAAGAGCCCTCCCTGATTTTAGCCGGATCATAGGACACCCAAAACTACCGTAATCCTATACGGGTCAATTTTAAAAAGTTAAAATAATAAAATACCGTTTCAAGTAAACCAGCAATATATATATCAAATAGAAGTTTATTGAGAATTCTTTAGCCGCGATTAATTGTTGAGCGGGGTTGTCACATACAATTTTTTTTTTTAAATTTGGAATAAATATAATTTTGCAAGTAACACAGAGCAATATACATTTGAATAGGCTTGCCACCTATTAAAAATGTAAAAAGTAAGTACCGCGTTTATTTTAAGTAAAAAATATTAAACATTCAAATAAAAGGTCATGGAAAATTAGTTGTACTCGATATAAGTTTGAGTAAATGGAATACCTTGGTTGTGTAAAATAAGGCTTTTGAAATTACTTTTATCACGATCTCTATATAGGTATATCTTCCTATATTAAATCTTGTATGCCGTGTGTTGAGCTTTCAAAATTGGTTGAAAATTACAGCTGAGTCAAAATTTCCGCATATATGTACAGCTGGTGTTGATTCAAGCTTTTAATGTCAGTTAGATTTCGATAAAAACTTTTGGGATTGTAAGTTATTCGACATTCGAAGTTAAAAAGAGAAAATTAAGTGCTATTGAAAAACTTGGAAAACGACCGAATTTCGACTGTAACGGGCTCTTCTAGTTCTTACGGAGATTCTAATAATATAAGTCTCATATTGATGACTTGAAAAATGTTTATTTCGCATAATTACTACCAAAAAATTTATACAACTCTAACGAGAATTTGGAGGGCTTTTCTTTTAAATCAAACAATTAATTTCAAAATAGTCAATACTTCCATTTTACTATGGAGCTGTCGGGGCTATCACTGAATCCATAATAGTTCGCAGTGCGCACGTAGCATATATTTTAAAAATATTCGTTCGTAGCTATTCGAACTCAGCGTAGCCATTTTCGTAAAATTCTCGAAAATCGAACATCGATGGATTTGGCTGCAAGTTAGTTTGTAATTACACCTTAAAATCTCAAATTTGGAAATAGTGTTACAAGAATCAATTGAAAAATATGCATGCAGACCTCCCAAAAGAGCCAGCGTAATAGATCCATTAGAGGCTGCAACTCACATTCAAATAAACGCCATTGATACTGAGAGAAAAAACTATAACTATAAAAAAGGAGGCAACGGTTGCCTTTTGGCTTTTTGACGAAGCGGTAAATGAGGGTTGCCATTTGGCGAACGAAGTGAATAAATACCAACAAAAAATTTATGTATTTTAAATACTAACGACCCCTATAATTGAGACGTTACTTTCCTTCTTGAAATTTATAAAAAGCTAATTTGAGAAATATAAAGTGCATAGGCCGACTTAAAGCTTTACTTTACCAATTAAAATATGGAAATTACTCCATCAGGCCTCAATCGTTCTGATAGATTGAATGTACACAGCCCTTACTAAGGATTGAGTTGTTAAGAAACTATGCGGCATCCACAACGCAGTTCTGCTCGATTTATTACCGAAAGGTATGTATCTTTATCGGAAACGCAGCTGCTAACAGCGGAATTAGACCGTTCGGACACAACTCCATCCTCAACGCACAAACGCCTGCCTGCCCACTGACTACACCCTGGACAAAGACTTGGGTTAACCATAGACCCCGCAAGAAATTCCCAAGTCGCAGAAACTCGTCTTAGGGAAGGGATCAACCATTCGAGGGCTTAACTGTCTATATAGATGAGTCAAAGATGGAATGCGGGGTTGGCGCAGGGATTTTCATTGAGAAACATAATATAAAGTTATCCTTTCGACAGCCTACTTTTTAGGCCGAAACGTTTGGAATAAAGGAGGAAATAAGATAAATAGAGAAATGAAGACAGTCGGCTTTTGAGACACTCTCTTCTACACCAGCCAGATCTCAATTAGTGGTTGAATTTAGGAGGAAGAATATTTTGTCAAATTTTGTTTACAATCCGCTCATTAGTCTTTAGGTTACAGCGTTTCATACGTAATTTGAATACCTATAAATATAATAAAAATATAATATAGTCTTTCCCTTAAAATAGCTGGTTTTTTTTGGCCCTGACATAAAAAAGCTTACGAAAGACGCTGAATTCGATGATTATATGCAGTAGCAGACGATTAAAAAACGAAGTTACGTTAGTTTCGGCAATTTAATTTTAATAATTTTTTTTAGCTGTAGTTCACACTAAGTACAAAAAAAAATAGTATAGCTAAAAGTTTAAAAATTTGTACAAGATTTACATATTAAAATTCGAAAAATTAAAAACATGTTCATAAGAATTTCAAATTTTTTAATCTGAACTTTTTGAAAGATGTTGTCTATGCAATTTTTTTCGCTCATTCAGTTTGTTTAAAATTATGTGCTGGTTCATTTTAGACAACTTTTTTTTTTTGTTGACAGTGTATATAAAATTTCGAGCATTGTTTATTTATTTTTTATTACCCTTAGTTAGAAAAAACATGTATGCCGCTAATGATTTACCATTTTTTAGCCTACAAATGGTGATGATTTAATTTGGGTGTGTAGAGTGCCTAAGCCCGGCAAAAATGAAACTTCGTAAGAAAAATTCCATAAAGGAACAGCTTGACAATATATTTTCTAAAATATCTAAAGATTCTTTGAATAAAATTTTTCCAACAGATGACAACCCTCGCCAAAAATATTTTCCGTAACCTCTTTCGTTCAAATTAGTTTTGTAATATTTCATTCAACATATATACCAACCAATTTACAGTTGACTTTTAAAAAAGAAGGCAACCCTCTCCAAAAATATTTTCTTATAAACATATTTTATTTTATACTATATTTTATTTATTATATTAGATAATATTTATTAACTTTTTTAAACAAGTGGCAAAAATGTTACTCAATTGAAGCTTTCTAAAATATTTCCTGCTTGAAACCTATGTTGTAATTGTGAAATTTTTATTATTAGTTAATTAACTTAAATTGTTCGAACAGATGATATCCTTCTTCAAACATGTTTTCGTAATTAAGCTTTCAGAGAGCTCTTTCGTTTGCCACCAATTTAATAGCATTTCAGTTAAATAAATATTATTGTAAAACCCCTTTTAAATAGGTGGCGATCTGCATCAAACAGATTTGCGGATGGTGCGAAAAGGTAATAAAACGGGGTTTTAAACATAGGAGACCATAAAAAAGTTATAGATTTTCTAGATGATGTACTTAGGCGCCGGCGTCCCATAGTTGAAGATGAACCCGAGCCGCTCTCAGATGTTCATATTCTCAGTAGGTTTGCGTTATACTTATTTAGCGAACTTTTGCTAGCCCCTACAATGCTCATGCATACATACATACAAATACATGCCCAGACTCTGACACATCCTTTCGACATAGTAAAGACTGGGGATGCTAAATATCCACGAATGCGCGAATAAATAACTAGGTGGCTGGTTGCAAGTGTTTTGCTTTGCACCTTTCACTTTTTGTTTTATATTTACACTCTCATTTTTTTGCAACAAGTAAAAGTTCAGTCAGGCGTGTAGGAGCAATAGAATTGCAGATGTGAGTATTTGAGCTGGCCTTGGGGTTGGCTGAATGGACCGGATGTTTGCACAGTTGGCCATCAGGTACTCGGTTTCGGTGGTTTGGTTCTATGTATCGGACATTTGAAGCTTGTTAACATTGAAAATACGATTGGAATTTATTGACCAAAGATGATGACGACCATAACGACGACCAACGAGTGTGACGATTGTTGTAATAATGATGGGATGGGCGGTGAATTAGGTGAAACTTTCAAGCGACTAACTATGTGTTTAGATTTATAACTAGCTAGCATACTTGAACATACAAACATAACCCTATACATACATATGCAGAATGTCTGTGTCATTGGCATTGATGTTGGCCTTGCTGGCTGTCAGTTGTACCTACCTACTACCAACTACATATATGAATTTTGCTTTTCTCTTCATAAGCTTTGGTGTTGGTATTGGTGTTGGTTTTGATGGCAATGTCGACAACTTGTTACGAACAATGAATTCTGAATGCTAATTAGCACATGAAATTAACTTTCTTTTGATTTAAGCAGTAAATGAGTTTTAATGGCGTTTTTGTGCGATTGAGTTGTGGGTGTTACCTTTTGTTAGCATGTCTATCATTCGTTGCTTATTAAAAATTCGTATTGTTTTCAGATTGAGTGTAGTAAAATAGTAAAAAAAAATTCAAATCGCCAAGTGGTAAAGGTGTCTATTTTCGTTTTGTTGTTTTGTTCTCCTCTTATTTATCTCTACAATTCGTTTAGAAATCGACAGTCATATGATTATGTTACAGCTTTTCATTGTGTTTTTTGTCAAAGAGTGTCTTAGCAGGTTTCTTGAGTTTCGGTTTTTAATTATAGGCCAGGAATAAGACAATATCGTGCAAATTAGTTTATTCGCGAGTTTGTACCCGCTGCAGAATTTTCTTCTTGAGAGTAGAGAAGCCCTAAAAAGCTCTTTCCTTGTCTGCTTTTTCGCTTCCCGGAACATCATTATGGCTTTGGACTAACGACGAGTTTTAAATACTAATTGAGTATATAAAAGAATACGAGTTTTGACAGAGAAAGTTCCAATCCAGAGAAAGCCAATGTCTATTTTGTTCCCGTCATCATTTTGTGGCAGGGAAATGTACCTCGAAGTTGGCATATTCATGGAAGCTATGTCCGATGCTACATATAAAGGGGCTTCCAACAAGAAGTTTAATTTTAAGTATCATGCCAGTATTGAAGTTTCAATGCAGCAACTAGCAGTGATAGGTGATTTTAGAATTAAAAGCTAGAGATAAAGAAATGGATCGACATATCGAGCCCCGTTCGTAAAAAAGACATAAGCACATGATCTTCACACGCATTGGCACGTCCAAGGGGAGGGGATTTGAGGATCAAACCTCTACCAACATCTTACAACTGGAGTTCTATCTTGAAATTAATTTACTTTTTTTAAAATAAAATTAACGCAAACCCCCCAAAATAGTCACCAAAATTTCATAGAGTAAAATGTATCGTTCAGAATTTAGAGCGAAATCCATTTTGGTGCAAGTACTTGTTTATATTTTTTTTCTCTTTCAAATCAACAAGTGATTAAATTGTAATATATTCCTTTTTTATTAATGCTTTTTTAATGTGACGTTGTGACGACCGGTGGTAATTGTGATCTTTTTCATCTATACCAAGCTTAGTACTATTTTAGATGTTATAAAGAAACTTTGTTTTAGCTTTCGTAATATTCACCGATAGCGATACTAACTGGGAATACATGGGATCCGTTTATGTAGATACAGCAAAAGATAATGAAATAATAACAAATAACCCGTTTCCGTTGTATAGGAATCAGCTAAAAATTAAATCCAGAAAAAACGGTAACAACACGGTAACAACACCTCAAAAGTTTCACAACGAGCTTTAAAATTTACAACATAATAAGTTCGTTAAAGATTGTTTGTCTGTGGCATATCAAGATTTTATTTGCATGATCAACATTTCAATAATAAATTTGGAGAACATCTTTTAATTTGTTTATATGTTTTGCTACAACCATTGAAGACTTTATGGGAGCGTTGAATGTTTTAAATTTAATATCAACTTTTTTAGTACATCTTTATTTCCTACAAATTTTTTTTGTTTCTAAATATTTTTGGCGTTATCCTTCAACATGCATAAATGGCATAAACGGATTCGCATGAATATAATTGCAGTTAAAAATTTTCAAGACAAAAAAATTAATCACAAAATATAAACACAGGCATACGAGAACGCTACAGATACTCGTATTTGCATTTATTTCTTTAATTTTGGAAAAGTGGCAGTTATTTTATGAATTGATTTCACAAGCTTTTGAGTAAATGTATATATAGATACGTGAGATATCCTGATTTCATTACATTATTGATCAAATTGATATTTATTTTTGAAAAGTTGGCAAATGATCATCATTTTTTCGAGACTAAATTTTCCTATTGCTATAATTTAGTTGAATTTAAATTTATTAAAAAAACCTAAAAGCCTTTGGTTTGACAACGGTACAGTATGAAAAATGTTTTCGTATAAACGTTTTCGTCTCACATCAATACTGTTATATTTTCGTAAGCTTTTAAGTAGAATTAAATTGATATTTTTATATAGGTGGCAAATCTCTTTAAACATATAACTAATAAGTAAGTTTTTCTAAGCCTGATTTCTTTTGAATCCCATGCCGTATTATTATCTTAAGTTTCATAATTTAATTTATTTTTTTAGCATGTGGTAACCCTCTTCAACAATATTTGCAAAAAAAGCTTTCATTAGCCTCCTCCGTTTGAGATCCTTACTCAATATTTGATTTAACCTTTTATAATTTTAATTAATTTCAAACAGGTGGCACCCCTCTTCAAAATTATTTTTGAGATCGAACTTTTGTCTAATTTTAAGTTTGCCACTGGTATTGTAAAAATTGATTAAATATATTAAGTTAACTTAATTTACCTGTAAACAAGTGGCCACATTCTTTGAAAATATTTTTGACAATGAAACTTTGTTTAACCTATCAAGTTTTTTACAAGTATTAACTCTCTTTAGAAAACATCCTGGGTGTTAATCCAGGGCTATATTAAGCTATTTATATGTCAAATTTGATATAAATCCTTCATTCTTACGAATTTATAGTGCGAGATTTTTACCTACCGGAGAGGTTCTGCTTTTTAGTTGCCTACTTCTCGCTTGATATCCAGACTGTCGCGCTATGACCTAAAATTATCGATTTTGCGTTATATTTACTGTAACCATATTTCTGTGGATATGAATCCGGTCATTTCTAAGGTATTGATCCGAACATACAAAAAACTTATATTTTTCATATTCAAGAATTTTTTAAAGAAATTAGTATTATTTTCAATGATTTCACAAAATTATAAAAAATTAATAACCGTAACAAATAATAAAAAAACCTTAAATATAACTAGAGCTCTTATTTTTCACAATCGTAGATTTGTTTACGAAAACTATTATCATTTTTATATCAACCATAAAATTAATATAATTATCATTTTTAGTAATTTTATGAGATTACATACATATGTGCATGTTGTATCAACTTTCGTTTGAATATATTGCTGCAAGTAATCGGTTGAAGTTGTGTGCAGACTTAAATTAATAAAGCAAATACTAAAAATCAGAACGATATCGGTACAAATCGGTACTGTGTCGACTGTAATTTATTGAGCTTGAGGCCAGGTTTTTTATTAGGGAATAATATGAGAAAACAACGGTTTTTCAAAGTGGTGAATATATCCTCATCAGACTTCTTTTTTTCTAGACTTTACAAGGCTTTGAACCGTGGTACACGGAGTTGCTGGGCGAGCACGCAACCACTTAGCCACCCTAACCGTGTGAAATTTTTTTTATTGTTTGAACTTACGTCAACGCACACATGTTCTACCAAAGCAGCACAGGGCGATACACAATTTAGTTTACAAGACAAAACATTTTTAACGTATACGAGTATTGCTACATCTCCACCAGGAACATGCTTATTAGCTCAGAAAAGTTGATAACCATTTGCATGTAGAATGTAGAAAATCACGTTTCGGATATACATACACACAGCATCAATATCTGAGTTTTCGAGTGAATATCTAAATTCATCGAGTTTTTTTTAACGAACTTTGCGCATTCAAATGTACCATAAGCCTTTGGCATGGTTGCTTAAAATACGCAACATGCTGTATAAACAGTCTTTGGAACTCGTACGCTTAAAGGCTAGAGGCGACATTATACAATTAATGTGAATTGGCATTGCATCTAGGTTCTAAAAAGTTAAGCAACAAAAGAAATCCTTAACATTTGACAGTTTTGTGTACATAAAGAACAAAAGAAAGATTAAGACAGAAGACGAAGACAAAATTTAAAAGTGAAAACAAAAAAACCAATTAGTTAATAACAGCGTACAAATTTCACATTCAAGCTGAAGTTTGTTGCGTTGGTATACTGCAGGGTTCTTCTGCTTTGGCGTCACGAAATGAGTGTTCGAGTGTTCAACTACGACGGCAGGGCTGGTGTTCTCTACATTGCATAGGTCGTCCATGGCATATATAACTCGCGGCCTGTCGCTGGTCAATAAACAATAAATTTATTGAGAAACTTTAGGTGAGTGCATTATCTCGCGTCGTGCGCCTGTGGGCTAGAATTTATTCGAGCCAGCCGCTGCGGCCACTTTCCCGAAATCGCATTTAAAACATAAAGGCATACACTTATCTTTACAATAAAGCTAAATTCCTGACCATAACATTAAATTATATGCATTTTATTTCTTCTTGAAAACCACATTTCCATGCACTCTTTAGAAGGGGGCATCCGAGCTAATACACATCGTGTGACAGTATTGAACTTAATAATTATAGTAGGGCCAGTTGAGGGATTTTCGGTTTGCCTAGTCCAACCTAGTGTTTGGGCGTCCAGCGAAAAGCAGAGGCAATGGAAGATGATTTGCAAATTCTAAACCTTTCTCATGAGGTATACCCGTTGCACAAACATCGCAAGTGGAAATGAGACTTTCTTGTCTGGAAACTTGTGTTTTTAAAGCAGAAAGCTCGAATTCGAGAGCACCAATACTCAATTATTTACAGCTGTCAGGTCACGTTTGATACTGCCATATTTCTCTTCGAACTTTTTACAGGAAAGCTCGATAATTATATGCTCAGTGTGCTGAATTTGTTTTGCGAGCAGATCATTTAATTTCTCGAGACGTTGGCACGTGTTTCGCAATAAATTCGGCGAAGACTCAGATATCCTCGGAGTTTTCGAAGGTTCCAAATCTGTGAAGTTCATTTTTAGTTGTTGGAAGTTGGGATAAGCGATCTAAAATGCCAGTATCCTCTTCGACAGCGTGCAGTACAGGTTGGAAACGGTTTGGAAGCCGTGATTTAAAAATGGTAAGAAAAAGGTGTGGAAAATTGTATTTTTCCAATTTTGTGGCACTAAATTTGTTACAAATTTTGTTTCTCCTATCGCTAAGCTATAATGATGCTAAAGATAGGAAAACAAAATGAGAAGAAATGCATTCTTTCTTTGAAATAAACTTTTAGATACAATAATCATGAGATGATAAATTACCTTTTGGGGTTATACCACAAATCTATGTGCTTTTGCTTATTTTGATAAGTTCTTTGAGAAACCGTAGTCAAAACTTAGTCAACATTCGAAATGAGTTATGATTGTAATTTTTAATTTGCCTCATCACTTAATATTTTGGAGTATGCATGTTAGACAATTTCCACATAGATGAAAACAGAAGATATTAATTCAGCTCAATTGAAAGTTATTTATACAATTAACTTTATTCAAATATTAATGTAAGTATTTCTGCAACAAATTCTATACTCAAGCCCGTCATAAAAATACACGTTTAAATCAACAGTCTGCCTCAAATACTTTTTGGTACGAACATAATTGTATGAAACATAAATCAATAAGGCAAAGATGTGTACATTGTGTTTTTGGGCAAGTCTACATTTATACAACTACATATGCATGCAAACACACAAATACAAGCATAATACTATACATATATGCATGTTTATCTATATATATATATATGTATATACACCTATAGATAGTATATATATGTGTACGAATGCATTTTCCACAGACCATCAACAAACTTGTTGCTTCTCAGCTGATTTTCGTACTAAAAATCAGTGCCGCTAAAGCGCCAAAATTCATCCACCCCCTTGTACGGTCAAAGGTGGCAAGAGTTTTTAGTACAAAATCTCTATATAGCATACAAATATTTATTTATATGAGTATGTATGTATGTGTACATAATAAGTGTTGCAAAGAGAAATTTCCCCTACAATTGTTGGTCTAAAAACCGACTGTTGCACGACTGCCTTGTTGCTTAGTTTTGTTTCTTTTTTTGTATATCTCCGTGTGTAAGGTTGGTTGGCTGGCTGGATGGTTGGATGGCTGGATGGCAAGCTGGTTGGTTGGTGGAGGAGGTGATGCGGCATATAGTGCGGCACGATACCCGAAAAGGTGTTTTAGACAAAGGCACTGTTGCTTCAGAGTCAGTCTGCTAAGGGGCTTCATTGTGAACGAACGTTTCCGGTCTTCGAGCTGAAGTTCATTTTAAAGTTGAAATTAGTTCTGTACACAGGGATATTACATACATACTACCTACCTACATATACATACATATACATATTCAACTAAAGTAAAAAAAAAAAAACAATACATATCACTATGAAAAGTATTCACTACAATATACAATTCGCTTAAATACACAGACACACAAAATCTAATACATATAAATTATAACAAACAACAAAAAAAAAAAGACTGAAAGCAATTCTCTATACATATTTCAACAGGCATATCATAATAAAATATTCAAAAGGAAATTTGACAAAAATAAATTCAAAAGTTTGGAAAAGTGTGCAATTTTTACCTCTCGCAAATCTGGTTAGCAGCAGAAAAATTTGATTTTAAAAATTTATAAATCAATTATCTTACATACATGTGTATGTGTATGCATACATTTATAGGCATAATAATATGTATGTATGTACTTTTTGACACATATGCACATACCTTTACATATGCATGCAAATATGCACTTGTGGTGTAGTTAGTCGAATTTGAATGATACATAAATATTTATAAAGCGGCAGCAAACTTTCCGTGGTTTAACTGTTAAATTTGAATGGTACAAAAAAATCCCCAATAACAAGGCAACGAAAAGTGAGAGATACTCCTATGGTGTACAATTGTGACTGCGAGTGCAAGAAAGTAACAGAATAATAATTGCCAGAAGATTGTGAAATTGAAAAGTGTGAAAAAAATTAAAAATTAAATTATTACTTTGCGATAACAAAAAAAAAAAAACAAAAAAAAATATATTGTGAATCAGCTTTCAATGAGCATAAATTTCATTGTCGTTGGATTATTTTAATTGCGTTTACTACAAAAGTTGGAAAATAATTTTAGATTTATACAAAAAAAGTTGGCTGCTCAAGGTGAGTTTAATGCACGCAAAATAAGTGCACGTCTTGTTATACATACGAATTATTTTAACATGTACATATTTAAATATAAGAAATGTATTATTACAATAATTTATATTTGTGAAAAATTATGAAAATTTTTGAAAGGTGTGAATTAAAAAAGTCAATTAATTTCGGAGAGCAAATTGGTAAGATCTCGTAAATTGCAATTAGTTAATTAATGAGTTTAAATAAAAGGCGATTCAATTTGTATTTGTGGAAAGATATGTGTAAAATTGAAGTTTTGATTTTTTTTTATTATGTATAAAGTTTCGAATTGCATATTACTCATATGTATGGATATCAATTAAACGGACGCACGACCCGTGTGATGAATGCAAAATATTGTCTTCGTAAAAGAACTGCTTGAAAAAACTTTTAACAATACTCTAAAAAGAATTTGTTTTTTATTAATATTAGTCTTAAATGAATTAGATCTAGCATTCGAAAAAAGCAGCAGCTTGTATAAAACTGCAAAATTGTGTTTTATTCAATTTTTAGAAAACAAAACTTACTTTTTAAGTTTTATTTTGTGTTTAGAAAGTAAAAGTTATTTGTTGAATTTCATTTATTACATAGAAAATATATATTACGATTTTTAGTGTTTTTTTCTTAGAAAATAAGAGTTACTTTTTGAGTTTAATTTTGTGTTTAAGCAATAAGAGCCCCTTTTTTGAGATTTATTTATTGCTCACAATATGCAAATTTTCTGTGAATTTTATTTTTTTCTTAAAAAATAAGCTTTGCTTTTTGAGTTTTATTTTTTTCTTAAACCATTTGAACTTTTGTGTTCAAAAATAAGAGTTATTGAGTATTATTTTTTGTTCAGAGAATAAAAGTTTTTCTTTGAGTTTAATTTTTTGCTTAGAAAATAATAATTTTTGGTTGAACTTTAATCAGTGCTCTGAAAATAAAGATTATCTTTTTGTTGGCCATGCAAAGCTTGTGCGATTTTTTTATAAATATGGATGCATATATTTTATTATTTTATTGACAGATTTTACAAGGCGAAATTACTTAATTTCAATATAATTTGCTCAGAAATGAAGCATGAGGGTGGGCGGCGTCCGCGTTCTAAGATCACCGATCGGTATTATAGATCAGCTCAGTTTCAGGCTTTGCTTGCACTTTTCATCCATTATCCGATCGATATATTCGAAACAGTTTGTGCTTTTGTCGGTTATTTTCACCTATACATGGTCTCAATTGAATTATATAGTATATACTAAATATAGGTAGTATAGAAGAAAATAATGTTCAACAATGTTCGCCCAATGCAAATGGCAATGTCGAAATCATAGAGAAAATTTGGGACAGATGATAGTAAAAATTATAGATTCGGCAAAAGATATGGGGAGGGAAACGCAAATGGTAAAAGCAAACGAGCAAAGGAAGAATAACAGTAAACTATCGATTGTGAACATCATCGATAATTGACGATAGGTTTTCGGTGAAATATATGTGAAACACTATCGATGATGGCGTTAGCGATGTACCTTCCATAACATCAATAGTGCTAGTGATAGTTTTAATAGTTCAGTAGGGAAGTTTTAAATGGGAATCTAAAAAAATGCCTTGGTGTATTAATAATAATATTCGACTAAAATTTTTTCTGAAATGCTACTACAAATTGTGCAGAATCGCCGATAATCCCCTGAATAGCTCCCAAATCAAGAGCCCGTTTAGGAAATGGCTTCCCCCAATCTATACGGAGTTTGAAATAGATCAACTATAATCAGAGATAATTACAATTAAATGAATTATCTTTTTTTCAGATCTCAAAAAATATAAATTTTGCTATATCTCAAGAACTGTTCTGGTTTTTTTTATATTCAGACTTCATATTCGGCCTCACTGTAATATTTAATATAAGAATCTATGCAAAATTTTTTCAATTTTGTAAACTTGTATACAAAGCAAGTATAGAAAAGATTGCATTAATTTTATTGTAGCTAAGTAATTTTAGCTTCTTAACTGCACAATCCACAGAAAAGTCGTCATTCATTAGTGATTTCTTTGCTCTTAGTAGCAGTTGTGTCACATGATATCGATAATAATTACAGTGCCATCGATAGTTTGGCATCAATAGTACGAGGCAGGTCCCATTTCTGATATGAATATAATAACATAGGACGAAAAACGTGTTAAAATGAGACATGTATAATATATTTTCCAGAATGGCATAGAATTAGGGGATTCTTTCGGTTAGGATGGACGAGTTCTAGGATTATAGCAAATGGCTAACTAATTGTAAATAAGACTCTAAGATATAATAGTATGTACCCTCGTTAAATATTTGGTTAAATGTGTTGATGTAAACAAGACCTTAGAATATGCGCTTAGACCGTCCATATGTGGCTAGAAATAATTTGATTCGAGCAAACCAATAGGTTGTGTTGGTTTACCGGCGTGCATAATTCAGTACCAAGAAGTCAAAAATGCAGTTTTAAAAAAAATCTAGATTTTATTGTTGTATTTAGCAAAATATCAGTATTTTTTGCGCAATTTTTTCAACCGAAAAATCCTCTAGAAATGGACTTTGCAACTTTAGCACTGAAGGAAAAAATATAGATTTTATTATAGATTTTGGCGAAAGTATAGAATAAATGCAGTTGAAAAACCAATATAGTTGATGGTCGAATATGAAAAAATATGAAAATATTTTTAATTAAAAAATACGCTTTAAAACAAAACACTTCGCAGATTCAAAACAGCTAAATTGGAAATTATTTTTTTTTTTAATTTCGGATGTCTTTCCAAATTAGAGCTGTTAACAGAGCTACAATGGAAAATTATTTAATTGAAAACCAAAATTAAAACCAGCAGCATATTTAATACATTATAAAATATAATTTTCCTTGAAAATTTATAAATTAATTCTCGTATAAGCTGCATAATTCGGTTTGCGAATTTCAAATGAATACCCCGGTTTAATAGTTACGTGTGCAAAAATAGATTATCGAATGGTTGAAGATGAGATAAAGGTATATTTTGTATGCCCGTGCATTTAATTCGAATACGTTTCCTGTATTTTTGATGTACGTGTGCGAATTATTTCGAACTAAGCTTAAATACCGTTATCTAAATAAGACGACATGAGTTGCCAATTCAATAGAAAATATTTACGTGCTAATAATGATACCTCATCGTGTTAGGAAACTAAACAATAATTTATTTGTAATTAAATAATCAATCCGAATGTAACCAGAATATAATTTTGCATTGTTTTTTTACGATTAAGTTGAAAAATAATGCGAAGGTTTGATTACAATGCCCCCTCCAAGTTTGTTTGCGAAAAACAATTTTTCCCATATCGTTTTTGTTTTGCTTGTAAATTTGTGGGAATGATTTGTTCCCATGAAGTTGGCGATAAGGCCGAATAAAAAAATAATGGAAAAATAATTGTTGCTTCTTCAAATACTTTCCATAAAAATGCCGTGAGGTCATAAAAAATTTTTTTTGGGTGTGGTTTGAAGAAATTTACATTATAAACCCTTCTCAATTTTCTTGGTTTTGGTTCGAATCATTTAATGTAGTTTGTTTAGAAATATAATCAGCTGATCTGTGGTACCATCGTAAGGGTTACCATCAGTCGATTCCAATAAAATATATCCTTAAAACTTATTAATTTAAAGCACCAATGTATTTTTTATAATGTTTTTCAAATGATACGTGGCCATATGGAACTTTTCGATGAATACAGCGCATACCCTGAAACGGAATTAAGAACAGGACTCTTTCATTTGTATCGTTTTTGCTTTGTTTATCTAAGAAGTTTTTAAATGAGGCCAAGAGCACTTATTAATTACGATTCCGACCGAAATGGAACAGGCCTTCTGTATCTTCCTGATCTTTTAGATCGGTCCCTTTTCATTTTGTATGCTGGGAAAATATCGCTCATACGCCCTGTATACCAAACTGTTAAAATTCCGTAGCCTTAAAGTTCAGTTTATCATAGTGTATCCCTAAGGTAGAAAACTCCAATAGCGAATTATTTTCCTATTTCATTTCATTATTTTAACTCAGACTATTATCAATACCATTCTAGTATTGTAATTTAGGCAACATCTCTAGAGCATTTTAAATGTCAGCTAAACTACTCCGGGTCTTAGTTTCTCACTTCAAACTGCAATTCAGATATTGCTCAACATTTGAATAATTGTTTTGCCAAAAATGTATTCGAAGCTTGTTTTGTAGATTGTTTGGTTTTTTATATGTGAAAGTAGATTAGGGAAAATGTCGCTCATACGCCGCGTACACCTTCACATATTATTATTATTATGCTATTTTGGAATATTGTCAATTTATATAAGTTGCAAATTGAAGTTAAATTTACTGTATGTGTTTATCACAGACCTGTTATATTTCAAGTACAATTAGTACTCAATACAAATACTTTTTAAAGTACCTTTAATGAATACTTAATTGTTTTCTAGCTGAATTGAAATTAGGACTCGAGTACAAGTACTTGTTATTGGAAAATATTTGGAAATACCATCAAGTACTGAAAGTACTCGAAAGTACTTGAAAATACTCGCTAAAAGAGTTGTAATCCTTTACCAAGTACTTTCAAGTACTTCAAAGTACCGAGTAGTAATTGATACAAATGTAATGTACTTGAAAATTATTGAGTACTTCTCTGAAAAGTCAAATTCTTTAAATTGCTACTTAGTACGAGTAGTACTCATGACTTAACAGGTAAGGTTTATCAAGAGTTAAATGGTATGATAAAATATAACCTTTTCAAGTGCTTTGCTCAAACATTTTCGTTACAAATTTTGGCTCTAATTTTTTGTGTAAATCTCAAAACCTAAAACGTTATTTAAAAACCTAAGCTCAAGTCCAAAAAAAAATAAACAAATAATATTTTAGGTGCTTTACAAATGGAAAATTTTTATGAAAATCTCACTTTATAGAGCTCTTTAACTCCGCTTTATTTTTTATGGGTAAGGCTATTAATTTTTATGTAAAACAATCAATATTGAGGTATAAATGACTCCATAAAATATCGCAAACATTTCATAAGATATGTTCTTTTGTGCTGACTCTTTTGATTTGCTTCGGCGAACTGAAAAAAGAAAATATTATTTTTCTGTTGATTTTAATTTACGGCTTTTTTGTGTGAGCAATTTTTTTTTTTGCCATAGTAGGTATCCACAATGAACACAATGGTGAAAATGTAATCATACAAGATGTAATGTAAGTGTGTTCATTTTACTGGCCTTCTGGCTTTACGCAAACCTCAAATTTTTTTTGACATCATATCGACAACAATCTTCGCAGATATGTAGGTATATTTCTGTATTCATGTGGCAAAGTAGCTTAAGTTAAATCTAAAATAACTTATAATGAATTAACTAATGTGAATTGGGGAACGTTAAGTAAGTTGCTTTATTCAAATATATATTTCTTTTAAATGTGGACATACTAAAAGCTAATGGCAATTTAAGTTATTTAGTTAATTGATATCTACAAATAAGATCAGTCAGAATGTATAAATAAAGTTATGCGCACATAAGTATCTATTTGAAATGTACTGTGTTTTTAAATACTTATGCTAAAAATAAGCTCAAATAACTTCACAGTCAAACTTTTCAAAATCGGCTTTACATATGTAAGCGACTTTGTGTAAAAATACTTTCAATAAAGTATTTCTTTTCTAACTTTAGTCGACTTAAGCTAGATACCCTTCCATATGGCCACAAATATATACATACATACATATATATATATATCCATTACATAATCATATTGTACATAATATATTCAAAGTGTCACATTTTACGGTAAACAAATTTGGAAGCTACGTGAAGTGGCATTTCCTAAAAATATAAAAGTATTTATAGAACAAGTGAAATTTGAAATGACACATAGAGGAAATTTCCAGGAAGTACAACTTATTTTCTAGGGACATCTTATTTAATGACTCTTACACATTTACTAACATTGCTGTGAGCGTGGGTTGTCTAAAAATATAATTTGTTGTGCGAGTAAAATACAGATATATTTAGTTGACTTCCACGATGATGTGTAATTTTTCTAACGTTTCTTCATTTTCTGCTCCGCTTTGTGTTTGCATTTTTTCGCAGTGATAACTTTTTTGAGGTGCTGCATAAAATTATCGTCGTTCATTTGTATGCAATAAAGTCGGAAAATCTAAGTTTCAACACTGAAAGTTGGGCGAGGCAAGATTATGTGGGGTGGGCTTAGTGTACTCATAGGCCAGCAGCTTTCGTACCAAAGGAGAAGATCTTCTGGTTAAAGAGAGAGAGAGAGCAGAGAACCGGCAGATATCGACGATATTAGCGGCAGCGATGATTTCTATAAGATGAACTAGTCGGGAGCGAATAGAGTCTTGACAGCGGTGAGCGGCCAGTACTAATGTATCGAGGAAACTGGTAGGCAACGGTAGCTCTCATCGGCAACGGGGCGATTGGCGAAGCAGCGGTAGGTTCACTGATAGTACGTCGGGTGCGTCTGAACAGCAGCGGTGCGTGGAAGCCTGTGGAGCCTAAGTAGACTTGTTAGAAACATCACTGGATATTATCGTTCCCGTAGTCGTACACTTTATTAATAGTGTCTGGAAGAAAGAGCGGTGGTGTCAGTGGCGGTCGTGTGGAAAGACATCGACACCCTGCGACCTACCCAAACCGACCGACCAACACGCTACATTAGGAGTGGCTAGAACGAAGACAAGAAAAGGAATCAAATATGCCTAAAGCATTGAGGGACACCAATGTAATCACATTTTGTCACTGTATTAGTGCCTCACGCTGAATTATGATTGCCACTTTGTCGTAATTGTATTATACCTTTTAATCAGGATTTCAATTTAAAAATCCTTTAAATTTTTTTGATGACCTGATTAGAAGTAAAATAATTTTTAATTCAAATAGTTTTATATGATCTTTTGATCTTTGAGCTTATCATAAAAATGTAGTTCACCAGAATATAAAATCTAAGCAGAATTGTAGAAACAATACTAAATTTTTTTTATTATTTCGAAATCCTTCTTTTTCTCTAAGAGGCTGGTTCCGGCAGCCTTTTTCTCTCACACGATGAGTGCCATTCGAAAATAAAAAAAAACATCAATGTTTCGGTACATCGAAGTTGTTGCTGTTAAGTTTTTTTGCATCCCTATTTCCTACATACAAAGGAACGGTGAATTTCGTTGAACGCGGCGGCATCGATTTGCAACGTTCGCCAGATAATTTCGCTAAGACAATTGAAGCGGCAGCGAATGAAATACTCAAACACTCAACTAAAGTTAGAGTGATCGTACGTTTTGTAATTCTGTGTTTATCAAGACGTCGAAAATCGTAATAAATCATCGCCCGAAAATTTTCACGAGTTGATTTCATCTTTTGGGCGAGATGAATTTTTCAACTCACTGAAAACAGAACAAATAAAGCTCATAAGCGCAAACGTTGTAAATGCATTTATGCAAAAAAATACCGAAATTCTCCATAACAATATTGAATATCATCTCACGTAGTGCTGTAAAGGTGCAAAATATAAAAGGCAACACTTGTATCGCATTGTACCTTATACAATATAAAGTTAGCTTGTGCGGAATAATCCAATCAAGTACCGCAAATAGCATATTTTACGAAGTATACTTTATGATGAGCATTGCTCCTAAACTAAAATATTATAGCATTAATCGTCATTGTTAGAGATTTATAATAGCAAATTATTTATATATATGTGCCGGAAAACCTATCTAAATTTATCTAGATCTTTTACTGACGTAATTTTAAAAATTGCCCGACGGTTAAACGAACAAATTAATTATAAGGAAAACCTAGGCGTCTCAAATTTAAATCAACTTATTCTATTCTCCGTATATCTATGCAACTAAATACGTCTGCCCTGTTTACTAAATATAGTTTCCAATTTAAGAGGATTTATATCAATCGCTTTCGAGGGAATATATTTTATTTTGTTCAAGGAACCCAAGGTCTTTTAGCAGAAATAAAATCAAACAATAGCATCTACGTAGAAGTTACTGAATGGAAAATATTGACAAAATGAAGATGTGTTTGATGACGGATTTGCATATGAGGTCAGAGTGATGTGGGGTCTTCAGATAACAGCGAACGCGCTATTGTTGTCGCTAAGAGTTATTTATAATTCAACATCCACTAAAAGCTTTAATAATTTTATAAAAAGGTGCAATGGTATTGATTTGTTTTTTACTAAGCTTAAACGCAACTTTCTACCTCTCCGCGCCGATGTTGTTGTCTCAAGTTTGAAAAAAAAACAATTAAAAATATACAATTCATGTGATGTATGTAATTGGTGTGAATCTTCATGATTTATTTTGTTGTATACATATATTTTCAATGGCGGCCGTCGAAGCCGCGAAAGCGCGCTTGATTCGATGGGTTTTGGGTTCGATTCCTGTAAGGCGCAAGTAACATCAAAAATTAGAGAAAAGGTTTTTCTAATAGCGGTCGCCCCTCGGCAGGCAATGAGAAACCTTCGAGTGTTTTTCTGCCATGAAAAACTTCTCACAAAAATTATATTCCGTTCGGAGTCGGCATAAAACTGAGGGCCCCTAATTTATGTTACAACATCAAGACGCACACCAAAAATTGTAGGAGAAGTTTGGTCAAACATTAAGTTATCGTTAAAGCGCCAAATTATTATTATTATCTGTATTTAAGTTAATGTAATTGTATTTTAAATTAAAAAATGCATATTGTGACGTTTCGTTTTCATTTTAAATAAAATAAAGTAGAAAAAGTAGTTTTCTGAAGTACATTTATTCTATTTTTTTATTTATGTTCGAATAAAAAAATGTACAAATACTAGAATATTTCAGAAATAAGTATTACAAATAAAAAACTAGTGGTTCTTAATAATACTTAATAATAAAAATGCAAGGACCTAAAATTGTACTGATACCTAAATAAATATAATACCTCATGAAGGCCTACAGTTTTTGCATTGCTCTAGTCATTGCTTGCTTCGCTATCTTTGCTTTTATCGCAACTCCAATATGGCTTGTTAGGATATATGTATGTGTAGATGATTAAAGTTTCTTTTTTTGTTCGCTGTGCTATAAAAAATATACCAGGAACTATGGTGGAAAGTGTGAACATGCATTTTGCCTATATAATTCCTCGTTCAAGGAAAAACAACAATAAATCCAAGTGATGTTTGCGACTGTTGTAAGATATGGATTTACTATTATGAAGAAAAATACAAAGAGCACGACGGGGGGGGGCGCAATGGCTTTTATTTGTTGGTCAAATACCATTTGGATATGCGAAGCATACCGGGATCCCACTAGTTTTTCATACGAACCTTGAAATGTTTATCTGGTATTTCCGTGTACTTTTTACTTAATTTATTTTATAAATTGAATTTCTCTCCGATTGAGTTTCGTTTTCTATTTGGTTACTTTTAATTCTTTGATTACCAAGAAATAAATTTCGTTCGTGAAGGTTTACTAGTTATATTTTAACTTTGGATGAAAATGTGAAGTGCAATTATGAATATAATTTATGTTTCGGCCATAAAGTACAACAAATCATAATTTACAAGGCATTTAGTAAACAAATGCAGGCAATTTTTTTATTATCTAGATATACAAATTTATAAGTAGTAAGTGCCAAATCCACGGCACTAAATTTTTGATGTAAGTTATTTAATCAGGTACAGATAAAAATAATAGCATTTTCGATAATGTTGTCTTTTCTTATTAGATCTGAATTATTTATTACAAAAATATAATTAATTCTATAACAAAAATCATGTAAGTCGAAGTTCAAACTTTCTGGGAAATTAAAAAAAAAATCAACAAATAAGAAAAAGGCCTTAAAAGTTTTTAACATTTGAATCCGAATATTTGGAAAAGTTTATGGTACACAGTTTTGTAGCCCATTCAATTTTATTGTAATAAAGATTAGTTTTAGGATTTCACAAGTGACGCATTAGCGAAAAAAAAACCATTGTTGCTAACAAAATTTAATTCAAGGTAATGCCATAAGTCGGCATGCTACTGCGGTAAATTTAATATATTAGGAAAGTAAGAAGAATTATGTTGCTTAGTTTATATTCGGGGCTATGTTGCAATAATTTTTTTATGCATATTAAATTTAATTTTCAAAGACTTTTCCTTTCGGTTATAGATTCTACCGCATAAACCTTAACATTTTGGAAAGTAGGCTCTTATGAATTTCTAGCAAATTTATGACACCGACATTACTTTTAATTATTTTATTACATACTATAGAAAATATACTTTATATTCTCGTATGCTGGAAGAACTTCTTATGCAGGAAAATATAATTTTGGTAAAAACGATTTTAATTTTTTCAGTTCGTTTTCACTTTGGCAGAAACAAATGCGACACTGTTTTACGAGCACACAGCACAAAGAATTAAAAAGTTCCAGCTCCACAACTCAAACCTTTTTTTTGAGTCTTAAAAAAATACACATTTACAGCAAATGGGCGTTAAGTAAGTGTACTAGTAGGTGTTTACTTGTGCATAGATATATTTGCGTTTGCCTTAGTATCGAGTTGGGAGATGAAAAAAAGATGTGGACATAAAATTATACCTTTTGTTTGCTCTACTTGTTGATATTTCATATTTTTTATGCTTTACTTGTTCGAGTCTCTTTGTGCTGTGCTGCTGGTAGACAAACAGCAACTACAATAAAAATTACTTAAGTAAGTGAAAAGTGCTTATAAAATACAGATTTAATGTGACAGATAAAGAAATTTAAATGGCTGAGGATTACTGGGAGCAGAAATCATTAAATCGGTTACGTAAGAAACAGGGAACTAGTAAAAAATTGTTGAGCTCACTGGCATTATTCTACTTTGAAATGTATGTAAAAATATCGTGTTGACATTTTCGAAATTATTTCGATTAACCAAACCATTACCAAAGCCATTTTTAATAGTCCTCAATATTGTAACTAAAAAAAATTGCTTAGAAAGTCGGTTTTGCTTAAAAAGATTAATGTAACATATTTTTTTAAATTAAAATATGTAAATCAAATTTACCATTGTTAATAAAAATTCTCCATATACATGAAAGATATTCAAACTCAATAACACTAGCAAACAGATAATTTGGCGCAAAGCTCTAAACACACTTTTTAGGGTATTCTGAGCGCGCTAAGTTCAAAAATCATACCCATTTAATCCACTTGGTTCTTGGTTTGAAAGTATGGCAGAAAAGTTATATTTGCATACGTAGCAAAAATACCACATTTTTCCCAGCACCTTACAATGACAAATCCCACCAATGATATATTTCGCACCACTGTTGTATATCTAACAACTGTTTAGAACTCTTTTTGTGCGCATTTTTAAAGAAAGAGTTAACAAAAGATTACGCCTAAATTAAGAAAGGCGGTATTTTGGGTAATTTTTGGTATTTCGTGAAATTCAAAATGCATTATGCCCACTTGAAAATATCTGATATCTACCAATGTAATGCCCTCCAGACGGACAAATATTTATTTTGATAGTTAGGCCGTTATTAAAGTCTTAGGATCGTTAATGGCGAGGCCAAAACTTGTCGGGGAGTGACTGACTTCTCTCTCGGCCGCCTCGAAATAAGTACCTTGGCATTGGAGTAATTTGGGTGCCGACCCATAGCGGTATTGCAGGAAACTGCATGGCTAATGTGCTCGCTCGGCGGGATACCTTGAAAGTCATCACTCCATGCAGGGAGAATGTGGGGGCTCTTTTGGCTGCCTACGGACTTCTCTTGGATAGATGGGATCTCTGTCGACTCAGCGAGCGCTGGGTAACTACTACGCCATGCATAATTACAAGGACCCTCTGGCCGAGGGTGGACCGTGGGCATTCAAAGGAACAGAGGTTGCTAACAAAGCTGCAACTCTCGATCCTCGTAGGAGTTTTGACTGAACATTGTTTGACTCTTTTGCCGCAGCTGTATGAAGGATGATGAGGTGTAATCATCTCTTCATTTTCTGCCCAGCAGCTCTGCCTTTTCGATACTGAAGTCCAGGTACTTAGGCTCCTATTTCTTTAGCAACCCAAAAGAACTCAGTGGGGTGGAAATTGGTAATTTGCGTGCCTTCATTCGGGGTACGCAGCGTTTCTCTGGTTAACCATTCGTGGTTGAGATGTACGTTACCGTTCTAATAACAGGTGGTATCACAATGAACTTCTTTACTATATCTAAGTGAGTTCCCTCTGCGGGGACTACCACATCAACCTAACCTAACCTATGCCGAATTGTGGGCAAAGGCGCAAAATGCATGTACTTTTCAAAAATTATAATTACTGAAATATATTGAATTACCGAGATTTATCGGGTCTTCAAATTGTTTCGGAAATTAGCGTAATGTAAATCTATTGGATAGCCATCGAAGTGTATTGACAGGAATCGATAATTATCATGGTTTATGAAAATTTAGTTATGGAAGCGATCGATAATTCATTCATTCTTATCGAAGTTAAATATACACTGAGAAAGCGCTATGGATTCAAAACTATTAAAGGACTATCATTCTATTGCATTAATTACCTATATCCGTTTTTTTAATACCCATCAAATTTTATTTGTATGCCATGCATTAATATTAATTTTATTGATATGATATTTCAAGTGCTTTCTCGGTGTACTCACCGAAACCGATAGAATAATGTATAAATGTATCGATAGCTATCGAACTCCATAGAGTTGTCGAAATATATCAATAGCTATAGTAATTTAACGAGACTTGCACATACCTATTGGAATTCATTGATTCTTATCGAAGTTAAAGACAGTTACCAAAACCGATAGCATAATGTAGAGATTTATTGATAAGTACCGGATATTCTCGAAAGGTATCGAAATTTAATCATTTTTGTCGATGCTGTACATTGCCTCTATTTATGGCGCTTTTGTTTCTACAAAAAAATGTCCACTTCTTAGTATTTGTGCGAAGAGGGCAAAGAAAAGTTAAAATTTTTCGGTAGAAATAAAAATGCCATATGTACTTTTTCATCACTAAGCCGTTGCGCAGGTTGGACATTTCCAAGAATTTTAGCTGGTACGTTTCAGAAGCCAGACTCTTTTTTTTATTTCATGCAGTACGGGGGCCAGATTTATTTTTGGCTTTCACCTGCAACCCCAAATGAGATTAGTCAAAGAATATTTCGCCTGCCGAGCGTCACGATATAACGGCATGTGGATTTAAACAAAAAGTGACATCTTTCATGGACTTCATCATTAAATTACGAATAGTTGGTGAGGTTCGTTACCGGCTGATTTCCGTTGGATGGCAGAAGAGAGGCTTAATTCTGAAAAGCGCATGTGTTAGTTCCGTTGGTGAACAAAATAACGACAAATGAAATTGGTAAGGTACTTAATATCAACCGAAATTCTAGGACAAACATCGACCCAGAGTTGTATGAAGTGCTCGTATAAAAAATGATTTACGATTCACGTTTTAATTTTTATGAGTTTCGTTACAGACTACCGCGCGTAAAGAAAGTTCGGTTTTACACGAACTTAGAGTCTTCTTTACTGGTTAAAAATTAGTCAAGGCCGATAAATACATATTTTACTCATGCAATCGTTTATCGAAATTATTATAGATATTCGCAATCATTTTGCATTTTTTAAAACTTTAATCAGTACCAAGGCAAGCACAGGCGCTTGATGCTACATAAGCAAGTATGTATGGCAGTATGTACATTAGGGTGTCTGGTATTTACCATGTTGATATTTTTATTTTAAGCGGACCACAAACATACAACAAACATTGAAAGTCCGTATTGCTGCACTCCTGTGGGTCAATTGACGATTTCTTTTACTTTTGATTCGCCGTAGCCTAATATCCTATTTACACCAAAAGGTTAGCTGCTATTAAGAGCTCTGCTAAGTTAAATAAATGCTAATCGTTTCCACCGTATAAGGGTAACTCAAACATCTGTTCAGAGTGCCGTGTTTTATCTAATGTAAAGAGGATAATACGCAAATACCAAGTTTTTTAGTTTGATTTTCCAGCCAAAATTTTACAAAACAGGTAATTCATTTTCCCTTTTCATTTGTATGAATAGTACCGGTCTAGTCGAATTCATAACAAAGGTGGCGTTGAGCGTAAACCCGCAAAAATTTACACTAACAAATTGTACGCACGACGACAGTAAGAATCGATAAACACATAGTCTTCACATTCAGTCCAGCAAGCGAATTCACTCAGCTGCTTTCTCAACACCACCTTATATGAATATATATGTACATACATATATATCTGGGCACCAAGGTGTACTGAAAGCACTTTGGTTTTGCCGAGTTTGACAGTTCTTAACTTCAACTAGACGAAGCTTTTTTCACAAATTAAGAAAGAGATCCACGTTTATTACCATTTTGCAGACTTATTTATTAAATATATGCCTATAAATTAATACTTTTACACTTTGAAACAATTAAAATATGTTATTCACTGAAATATAGGAAGTTAATAAATTTTCTCTCTCTCGTATTCTTGTTTACTTATGTAAGGCGAGATCTGTCACTTTGGCGCAGGAAGGCGCAATCTTGTATTCTATCATTCTGCCCTGAGTATCGGCTTCAAGAAAGAAAAAAATTTTTTTTCAAACATTCAACTCGTTTGAAAATCGTACATGGCAATCCGTTTAAATTCGAATTGTTTGATTCAATTGATTGTCTATGTGTACCCAGCTTTAGAATTATTGCTGGCTCTAAATTACTTCAACAGAAAAATATTTAATATTTTATTAATTTTTTGCTACTTCGAGTAGAACCTTGACATCCCTGTGGCGAACGCCCTAATATTCATACATATTGTACCTCCACACTTTCACAAGCGCTTAACTTAAGTGAGTGCTACTTACCATTTTACTACACTCCATAGCTCATGACATTGCTATGCATTCCAAACAGATGCGCCATTACTCGTAAAATTAAATAAATATTGTATATAAATACAATATTATGATGATATGTCATATATGACAATGTGCCAGATATGCATAAAACTTCATATATGCATTGCCACAAATGCAATAAAAAATAAATAAACTTTTAAGAGTTCTGCATTTTTACAATTCACTCGCTACAGTTACATTCAACGAGGCCATCAAACACACTTGAAAGACATTTAAAAAATGAATAGCTCTTCTCACCTGAGCTCATCGAACACTTTTAACTCAATATTGAAATTATTTATTCATCCCCATTCAAATTGTATTAGAAAAAAAAATAACCTAATCTAATTTATTTTAACCTAACATCAAAAGTGAATCATTAATTTCATATACTCAGGATTTACATATGTATATAATTTACTTACTGGCATAGTAGGTTTAATTGTTTAGCAGGACAATTATTTCGTTCAGTGTATGATCTATTTTGTTAATATTTTTACCATAGTAAATGCTATCAATTATCGAGGGAACCCTTCATATGAAATTATTGGCTGTGTTAACTATAGTCTTCTTTTCATGTTTCGAGCTGTTTTAATACTGCTCCAAATGCCGTAGGGTTTTTTTACCAGTCAAGTGTTATTCCTTCTTATTATTTGTGCAGACATTGCACTCCAGTAGTGCGATTCACTAACTCTAAACGGTGCGACAATAATCGCAATTTTTGACGACAATATTTTTCGTTTGCACCAAGGATTGTGCGATTCACTAACTTATTCTTAACGACACTTAACAGCTGTCTCGTTGTATTTATTCAAAGTGATAATGAATGACACCTCTATAAGACTAAATGTCAAAATAAGCGAAAAGCACAAAGAGGATAGGAGAAAGAACAAACGAATATTTGTCGCTAAATATAAATTTTAGCGTTTTGTATTATATTTCATTAAAGTGAAATAAGATACTTGTTTATTTCAAAGTACAAACATTTATAATGCTTTTTATATAGTGCAATATTCCATTGTAGCAGAGTTTCGAACTCTCCTCTGAGTGATTTCGTAGAATAGTCATCAACTCGGCTCCAAGGAATATCCGGAATCACCTGCAAATATGCCATGGTTTTCGTTTTCAAAATTCGCGTTGTGCTCCAGCGTATTTAGGATTTATTACATACATACATATATTTAATTTTTTTTTAAATTAGAATCCTTTATCCATATATTAAAACTAAACTATATTTCTGTTTGTATACTTGGATCCTTGATAAAAGTTTGCGTTTACCATTTGCAAATTAATTGAATGGTAGATTTGGTGGTTGGCATAAGCCTCCTCATAATTCTTTGGTGTCAAAATTGATATATGCGTGCAATCGACGGCCCAAATAGTTTCTTCCACAAAAGGTGGCGACGCTGAAGCAAACATTTCTTTAGCAGCTTGGAGTTCAAGTTGGCTCATAGGAAGCCTCACTTTCTAGTGAAACAATGAATCATTGATTTCATTCATTACCCGATGAATGCCATTGCTCACCTACGGTCACCAGTTTCTAAGAACCTCAAAGTTGCTAGAACCTACCAATATAAAAGTAAAGTAAAATTTAAAACTTGCATACAGGCTTAAAGATTACACGACCTAACAGTTTCTCAATCGATTTTGCTGTTATTCTGGACCTTCTGTTATTCTGGTTGTGAAGCTGAGAAATTAGGTATTCAGACAAGTCTGGAGTTAACCGACACAGCTGCCAAAACTCTGTTGCATTCAAATAAAAGAGATTGCCCACATCCTGGAGTAAACGTCGAACCACTGATGGAGCGCTTACTTCTTCGTCGCCACGTGATAAATCATATGGTAATTATTCAAGCGACATTATTTAATGCTCCTCTTGTATATTTAAGAAAACAAATCAGCGAATTTCGAATTTATTTTTTATTTAAGTTGAAAGCACGAATTTTGCTTATCTCGATTGAGTTAATACTCGTAACATAAAATTTGTTGTCGTTTAGTTTTCGGTAAACGACAACAGCTGATTCGGCGAATGCGAAAATAGTTAAAAAATTTAAATTAATTAATCGATCAATCGACCGGTTCGATCAAAATCAAAACAAAAATTTCAACCATTTAAAAAGTTATAAAAACCTGATTAGTTTACTGTTTTATTTTTCCTTTTTAAATTGTGGAAACCAACGCTATGAATTTAGTGAGCCCTAAATTTTTTAAAGAAATTTCAACTCAAATTTTAAGTATGTACAATGTATATTCTTATATTTTTATTTTTTTCACTTTTGGTACGCTAACAATGGTGTACACTTTAATATAAGCCCGCGGATACCCTTATTATAATTTTATAAGCAATATTAAAATCTATTATTCAGAATATAACTTGAGACTAGCAATTGTGACAAGTGCTTCTTTGTAAAAGCCCGGACACGCTATCGTGAGTTAATGCTCACTGTTAGTTTATGAACAAATTACGATGAAACTAAGTAATTTTGTCTTGTAAAATCGGTCAATAAACCATGATAAAATAAAGTATTTTATCATAAATCAAGAACGAAATCACGAACATTAGCGATATCACTCATTTTAATCGATTAATCGGAAAGTAATAATAGGTTTCTTTTAATCGTTAATCGAGTCATCACTAAATCAATGACATCTTTTACATTACAATTGGAGTCTCTAGTTATAGTTATAGTTTTGAGGATGTCGTATAAACATCTACATAACCTATAGTACAAACTTTTGGTAAATATATATCCTGTCTTATATCCTCTCTTTTAGATCAATAAATTTGTTATTAAAAAGTGATGTCGTTGATTATTCCTGTCTGAATTTAAAACTGAAAACTGTTTGTTGTTTTCCTAGGGATCATCTAGTAATGTAGGGGTAGTATATTCATTAAAAAGTAGCCACGTATAAGCGTCGCCAAGTGATTTCTCTCAATCCTTTGTTATTCTCTGTTTTCAATTATCTGTGTAGACCCCTCACCATCTGCAATATGTAGTTTTTTTATAGTAAAGAAAAGTAAATATTTACTATTTTGGCTGCCAGCATATACTTGCATGGCTTGTTAAGTATACACAAATTCTTCATAATAGTAAATATAATGCTTATATATCGAAACAAGAGAACAAAAGCATTGGAAATTTTAAGTCGAAAGTTTGTCTTCCACTTTTCTGCATAGCGCCCTCTTGACGAGTTGTTCAATTTGCAAATTGATCAGCCACAACTTTGTCGATAGTTCTTTACCCAGTCGTTTCCAAATAGAAGTATGTACGAGTATTAGACTTAAAAACGTTAACTTTCGAATGCTACCGATTCACAATGGTAATATTATGCCTTTAGTAACAACTGACACAAACATTTCAAATTTGCATAATTCGATAAAGGAAATTCAGCTTTGTAATTCGAAATTCTACTCTTTTCTTTACTCTAACAAATTAAATGCGGAGTTTTTGACAAATCACTTAAAACTAACATATTTTTTTGTGATAATTAAGCTATGCTCAAAGAAATATAGGTACTAAGAAATATTAAGTTTGCTACAGAAAAATAATATCGAACGAAGGGAAACTGGGATTTAATTCCTGCTAAAGAGTGATTTTTTCAACTTCTTATGGAACATCGGAGACGGTTATACGCCACGGTGCCAGGGAACATGGGAATGCGTATAAAGATAAATGGAGGGAGAGCCCACATATCCACGGCAACGCCAACGTGAAAGTTAACGCACACAAAGAGATAGACAGGCGTCATCTGATATTTATAAATGAAATTTAATATGAAGGGAGATTAAACTCGTAAAAAAGATGTAAATACTTGCTTATTACGCACTTAAACCAATACATTTCAAATTCTATTGTTGCTACAAAAGTTTCGCGTTGGTGTTGAAAATGAAAACAATAGCTATTAAAGCACTCATGATAGCAAGCACACTTTCTAACGTGCGTTCTCGATGCCCGTTTTATATCCTTTACCTTAGCGTAAATCATCCTTTACTGTCTTGGTGATCCTATGCACTTGTTAAAAGATCATGCAAATGATAATATAAAAAGGATATACAAGTATCGCAAAAATTGCGACCTTCTTCGATGTATCTAACCTCATCCGCATGCATGCAAAGCATCGTATGCTAGCGCTGCGCTTCTTTATAAGCTTATATAGGACAATAATTATATTGTTATGACAACTTTTATAAAAATTATATTCAATTACATTGATAATACAAACTAATGAAGTATTACAATGTGTGGGTCAGGCGAAAACGCATAATTTTGAAAATATTTGCTAAATTCGAGTTAACTAATATGTTAAATTAAATATTACAATCATTACAAGCTAGTGCTGGCAAAAATTATTCGACAAGTTGTTGGTAGAAATATTTATAAAATGTACCCAATATATTTCATATCTTACACAATATGATAACTATTGAGGTATGCAAAAAAAAAAGAAGATTATTAATACAGTACGTTTGAAGTAATTATAATCATATTAGAGGCTTCATTTCTTTCGCGCTTTGGTTAATTCTTAAATTACTGGTTTTCTGCATATGCTCTCGAAGTTTTATTATGCTGCAAAAGGGCGCCAGCTATCAGAAAACATATTTTTAAGCAAGTGAAATAAATTTTTTATAAAACCGATAGGTATTTAAAAAATAAAAATTTAAAAGCGCAACACTCACGCCAACTGGGTAATTTGTATAATTTTAAAATTTGTATAGAAAGCCATTAGCACAAAAGGGGCACTTTTGAGCATAATAAAACTAATAAAATTTATTTGGAAATAACAAACCTCTTACCAGAAATAAGTGGTTAACGTTTATTTGGTCACATACCTAGATGGACTGAGCAAGAAACGCAGCATTCGGCGGCGCAAGAGGCGGCGAATGCCGTGAAAGAGAATTTTTAATTTAAATTGTTAAATTTTTGCAATCAAGACTGGTCAATTGCACAAAATATAAAAGTATCCTTATAAAATCCCCTAAACAATGTTGCCCAATTGTCCAAACATCAAACTTGAGTGTTTAGCTGAGTACCCTTAATATATACATAGCCCCTTATCCAATGTGAATCTTTGCCTACCTAATTTATTCATTACAGTCTTTTATTTATCTACCAAAAATGTTGATGGGAATTCTTGTTCTTTATAACTCCGCAAATATTGCGAATTGGATGTAGCATCTAATTGATTTCTTCATTTTAAATATTGCAAAATAAAGGTATTTTGCGTGTTCACAAACGAATTCGAAGCATAGGAAGCGAAGCTTTTTAACGCAAAAATAAAAACAAAAATAAAAAAATAAAATAGGAACTTACATGCATACAAAAAATGATCCCATTCATGCAATTATAAATCCAATCTAATTGCCCATTTATGGTTAATGATTGCTAACAACTGCAAAGCATTTTACAATATGTGAATGGAGATGAATTGAAATACACACAATGTTTGAGCGTGTGAACTGAATGAGGGATTTTTACTGCCACACTGTTTTATGTGCTACTTGTATTGAAAGCGTTCATAACATGAGTGTTCTGTTTTATTGAATGCTATTTTCTGTATGTTTACCCGGCAGTAAAAATTTGAGAAAGTTACGCTCATCGCGAGTTTCGTACTATAAATTTCGCGAATTGATATGTTTAGGTACCATTCATGTTTCATTCATTTTTCAATCAGTACATTGTTATAATATAAGTATTTCTTAAATTATTTGCTGATGATACCTCAGAAAAAGAAGACACTAGTCAAACTGCAAGGTAAGCTGCTTTAGCTACAAAGTAAAACTGTTGTACCGACCAATTTATTCAAATGAAATTGTTTGCTTAAATTTTTATTTTTGTTTTATTTATGAAATAACTTAAAATGGGTAAAATTACTCTGCTTTCAAGTAATAATGTGGGTAAAGGTTGTGTAAACATTCGTCGGCAGGTGCTTTTGTAAAAATACCTTGGCTATGTCTGTATATTTTTGTCTCTGAAAACATAATTCAATTTGTTCGTATCAGTTGCTTACAAAAGTACAACGAAAATTTTAATTTCTTTAATTTTCCGTAACAAACACACCAACGATATAGACAAATATTCTCAATTTTACAGTCTCAATGATTCTGTAATGAGCGTCATCTATGAGCCTAGCAAAGTATTCTATCGAGTCGGTAAGTGAGAAATTGATCAGTGAGAAATTGATTCTCGATAAGTGTTCAATGTTTTCATCGCTATATTTGGCGATCGATATCGACAAGTTTTATGATCGATGAAATTGATCAATGAAGAAAATTATCTTCCTCAAAGAGGAGAGAGAAATCTATTTATGATTTTATGATTGAAATATGTAAGTACCATACATTTTATAGATTAAAAAATTCATAATTATAAAACCGAAACAAACCAAAATTATTTCAAATATTTAGCGTATGCGAATTAAAAAATTAAATGCTATTTTTTAATACTAAATTGTGGGTTCTGTAAATAGAAATATTTTAAATGGTTCTACTTTACATATGGCTTTTCACTAATTGATAACTATACGGCTTTGATTGATCTAATAAATGAACTAGCTACTTTTGCACTAACCTAGAGGTATTTATTTTTAAGCTAAATCAGAAAAAATTATTATTGAATAATCTCCCTTGACATACATTTTTATTCACCATTATTCATTCATTCATATAATTTTTTTGCTATTAAAAATTACTTATTTGTGGGGAAATAAACAACGAAATAAAAGTACAAGTTTTGCAAAATTATTAGATTAATCCTTTGAAAACATTGTTTGGTTTTCTGGAAGATCTTTTCTAGTATAATAACTAAGTACAAAATAATGATAGATAAAAATAAAATTTAAAAAGATTATTTCTAGTATTGGTGTGAAGTACAGATATATAACCGAGTGAATTTAAGAATACTCTAAAATTTACAATACATTCTCCTGTGCGGTCTTATGATAGCTTCTTTCTTGGACCATAAGATGCGGTCTTCCCGTAAGCCCAACTGAACAAGTATCTTTGACCAATTATCGACAGTAAGTTACTCTACAGAACAACCGAACTCATTAAGAAATCTAGACCATCATTATTCACCTGTAAAAAGGCGATTGGTGTACCGTGGGGCTTTTCACCCAGGATAGTTCACTATATCTATACGGCCATCGTTTATCCGATTTTGTTCTACGGGGATCTAGTCTGGTGTACTACCCTCAGTAAAACGACAGCGGTTAAATAATCTCACTCGTTATTCATTCAAAAGCTTTTAACCCACTGAAGCTCTAAAAGCTATTCTGCATCTGCCTCAGATTGACGTATTTGCTCCAAAAGTAGCAGTTATTGTAAGTAAGTTAAGACTCAGAGAGACAATCTGTTGGACTTATGGTACGTCCGGGCATTTAGGAAATTTAGGGACCAGGACGCCACTACCGACGCCTGCTAGTACTGACTACTTTCACTTAAAACTATAAAATCGACGTCTTACTATATACATACAAAACGCCGCAAACATGTGCATGGATTGCTGCAAACTTGATGAAAAGGTCGGAGAAGGAGTAGTCTCCCCAGAGCTGGAATTATAGATATCTTTCCGGCTTCTTGTCTACTGTAATGCATACCAGGTTAAGGTACTGGATATCCAGGGTACCACTCGGCACATAGTCGAAACATTAAAAAATTAAATATTCTCCGGCAACCCCAAAACTCATGCGTAGACAACACAAAACCTCTTACGGAATGCCAAAGGTTTCTAAATGAGAATACCCAGTATTATAAACTACAACTCATTTCGGTGCCTGAACGTCGAAATATTGAGGGTAATCGAAAGGCTGACGATTACGCAAATAATGATACGACTGCGCCCTTCCTTCCGGGCCGGAAAATGGCAGGTATATGGTTATTCGTATACAGGATTGAAAGGATATCGAAGATTAGATATTTCAATTTATGTGATAATGCTTCGGAAAGACGACTCCTGACGATAGTTTCTGTGGCATCTGATTGCTTCCTTTTCCTTGTGAAGATGGATTCCTCGTCTATGAGGTTTGTTGTCTCCCTATTTTCCAATTTCATGATTTTTAACAATTTAATAGTAAAATGATTGGCGGCTGGTCATTTGCTTTTTATTTTGATGTAAATTAAATTTATTTATTTTTTCTCCAGGCCTCCAATCTCTTCTATACACTTTCTTTCATAACAGCCGCAACGAAGTTCTTTTCAGTCTCTGAAGCTTTTGTTTGAAGTTTTTAATACAATTTTTGAGCTAAAATTAAAGGATTTTTCCTTAAAACAAAAGAAAATAGCAGCTGGTCGCTTTATTTCCAGACAACACAATCTTAAATATTACCTACAATTTGTGATGTGCGTCTGGATGTTATAACAAAAATTGAGGGACCTTTAGTTTTACGCACGAAATGACGCACGGTGAATGACTCCGAACGGCAAATGATTTTTGCGGGACCTACAGTTTAGCGCCGACTCCGAACGGCGAATGTTTTTTTGTGAGAAGTTTTTTTTCATGGTTTTACAAATTTGTTTATAAGATATAAGATCAATTTCTTGAACATAAATATAAGTTTAGACAGATAAAGATATTTATTTTTGAAAACAATTATTCATAAACCATATTTTTTTTTTGAAAGTTTTGAAACTCTATTCATTGAAAATTTCTGAAACAATAAATATGCAAATCAAAAATTTTAATTTTGAAAAAACAAAAATCCAAAGAACAATATTTTTAATATTAAACTAAAAACAATATAAAGTAGATTATTCACAAAATATATATGTAGTGCAAAATTCGAATATAAAAATAAAAAGTTGTCTTTATTAAGAAATTCAATTCTATTCTAGTAAAAATGAGAGTATCTCCTTATTAATTTCCTTTATATGATTTTTAACATAAGAAGAGGAGATTCCATCTTACAATTGCATATTTTTGAAGAAAATTCCATAGAAATTAATAAAGAAGAAACCACCTCCTTATTTCCAGCGTTTTTCTTCTCAATAAATTTGATTTTGTCCCCTCTCGCACTCCTTGGTCATCAAGCTTTTTTAGACGTATATTTCTTTAATTACATATGTACGTTTAATATACTATTATTATAAATTTTTTTCTTTCGATATATATAGATCTCTTATTGTTAGTTATATACGAAAAAACAGGTAACAATACTGCACGAAACATACCGCAAAGTGTATACATATATTCCTGCATTCACACATACATACATACATACATCCATACATATGATGTATGCATGTATTATCTATCTACTCTATAATCTATACATTTGTATAAGTATATTATGTCAGCCCATAAAACCACTCAACAGTCTGAGCAGAGCGCCATAAATCGGGCGTACATATAGTACATAAATAAACAAAAGATGTGTTAACTGGGGAAAACCATAGTCAACAGTTGTAACCACAAAAAAGTTACATACGAGAGTATAACAAAAGTTTTCATAGGTGGTCGGGGTTATTGTAACTTGTTGATGCTCATTTTGTACACTAATCGATTTTATTGTTTTCAAGAGGATTCGCTCCCGGGGCTGCAAACGGTCCGAGTGGTGTACGCGTGTGAGTGAAAATACGAGCACATATCGCTGTGGGTGTGAACATTGTACATGAAAACATACAGTGTGTTTCACGAAACCGGTTTGCCAAACATAAAAGGTAGAGCTTGGCAACAAATCAGTAAATTTTAATTACGCAGAGCAATGAGCGCTGCATTTTTGTGTTGGCTTTCGAAGTGGCTTTCGAGTGCTACGAGTATTTACCAGAAACGTTTTGAAGCATGGTGTAAAGAATACAGAAGCTGGCGCAGATTATGATAGCGCTCACCCTCCCTTGAAAATTTTGACAGAAAATCTACGTCTCAACAGATTTTGTTTACCAAAATCATGTACGTATTATACTCGCAATCATGTGTATCCTTTCAAACATGTTTACCAATTTCTGTCTAACATGCATGCCAACGTGTTTCCTCTCATTAAAAAAAAAAAAAGCAAGTGACTTTGCTAGGAAGTGGAACCCTCAATTCAAGGTTGAGGGCAATGCCAATGCAGAACCTAGCAGAACCTAGAATCCCTCAAAACCCGAAGATTGGGTTGGTAGAGGCGCTAAATATGATGTATATTGAAACGATATTCCGTCATCCCACGTCAACTTTAGTTTGGAGACAAACCGGTTTCACCGATGTGCTACCTTCAGAGTTATATTTCAATTGTTTTCTGCGGGCTGTTAAATACCCAGCGATGGTCTGCGATTATGGATGCTTTTGGTACTATGACTATCTTTGCACAAAATCTCGACGAAAAATTTATGATCAAACTGTATTAGAAATGTTTGCTGAAATCTGTGGCAAAACTTAATCGGCCCTATCGCCAACTTCATTGGAACAAATCATTACTATAAATTTACAAGAAAAACAAAAACAAAATGAGAAAAATTGTTTTTGTTTCGCTTTTAAATTTATGGGAATATTTTTTCCCAAGAAATTATCGATGGGGCCGAATAAAAATGGCTGGATCTTTCAAGAACACAAGACAATGACCTAAAACATCTGAGCCCGACTATGCACTTCATGGAAAGCGGAAGAACTCATAGAACAGCGTGATTGGGCTTCACAAAGTCCGGATGCAAATTCAATTGAAAATGTGTGTGCTTGAATGAATGCGAAAATTCGGGGGGAAAAATGTCTACAACACGACAACTTGTTAGAAAACTAGGCGAAAGCTGCTCAAAAAGGTGTCAAGCTATTATAGACAGCAATGGGGAGTGGACGGCGTTTTAACTACTGCGTTTATTAGGTTTTGGATTAAGTAACAAAAATTAAGTATAATTATACACCTTTTCTTTAAAATTGTATAGAGATTCTGTTTTGTGAAACACACTGTACAAACTATATATTAGATATATGTATATAAGTGTGTATCAATCCCCATAAAAAAAAAATCGGTAATGCTTTTCCATTGGAATTGTAAAATTCGTTATACTCGTATTTCAAGGATTTCACTAAAATATTAGGAAAAATATTAAAATTTGTGTGAGCTGAACCGATTTGATAATACCTACTAAGGTGGAGTTTCTTTGTTAAAGAAAATTGTTTTTATAATGCTCTTGCCAAGGCGAATTCATATAAGGTGTCGTTATAAGTAAAACTACAAAGTTCCCATGTATTTTTTTTTTGCTTTTGCGTATGAGCATTCAAAACCCGTAAAAGCAAAAACGAAATACGTGTACATAGGTGAATAAAAAAAATTAAATCGGCTGCTATAGTAACTACACCTAATATGAATTCGCCGTGACTCTTGCTTTTTAAATTCGTTTAGGCGATAGCACAGTTTTAGCTTGAAAGGCCTGCATAAAAATATTTATAAATTTTGTTCACCGAATCATAACAATCAGCTTTTTGATACCTTTTTAGGAGGGTTTAAGAAAAACTGGAATAACTCTGTCAAAACTTTACCGGTTTAGACTGTTAAGGTACAATTAGAAAATTTTTTTTTTTTTTTGAAAAAATTATTACTATTGTGATGCCATTGGAAACTTTGTAAACATTTTTATGCAGACCTCCAAGCTTTAACTGCCATTATCTAAGGTACTCCAAATTTTTGTTTAAATATTTTTTATACTGAATGAATAACTTTTTTAGGTATTTTTAAATCGATCTAGCTCACGTAAATCTTAATATTTAAGACAATTTTTGCTTTTGGGTATGGTACCCTAATGTATGCATATGTATGTATATGTGTATGTGATATACGCTAACTCTTGTTCTTCTTGATGATCAACACATTTGTATGTGGTGGGTGGTCCTTGAAGCCAGGCAGTCAGTTGCAGACGATTGGGGCGTCGATAAGAATATCTATAATTATGGTGCGAGAAAATTTACTGCCAACGGTGTGGACGGCTGAATTGTTGAGCTGAATCGATAAGAGTTTGCGTTTGTTGTTGACGCTCTTGTTTGAAAGTGATTACACGAAATGCTAGTGCATTGAGAATTGCTCACTTAATTGAAGCAGATATGAATGTATGCATGTACGTGTCTGTTGTTGCTACATAACATGTTGGGCGGTCAATCCACCTGGACGTAATATTTTTCAACAGCAATTGTATAAAAATGTGTGTATTCTGTTTTTCGTGTAATTCTGCTGATAAATTAATTGCTAGATTATAAAAGAACACCTACATTGAGATTAAGTGATATTAAGTTCAGCGAACAGGGCTGCAAGGCTGCATGCGAAGTATGGCTCAGAAATTTTTGGCTTACACGGGATTTTGGTGTCGTATTTTTTGTTTCCTTTTTTTCAAACTATGTCAAGTTCGCGATTTCTAAAATCGACCAACCGACGCACATACCTACACTCTCCCTTTTTTGGGGGGGAGCTAGTTTCCTACCAGAAAAACAGTAAATGGTCTTTGTTCTAGAGATAAAAAACTTTAAATTTAATTAATATGGTGAAATTAGATAATTTCCCACTGAAAATTTTCTTTATTAGAAAGATAATATTGCACCATTAGTGCTTGATGACCGAAGCAAAATTTTCTTTATTTTGATGGCGTAATGTTTTCTCCAAATTACAATATTCTCTCCCGGTTGACTAAAGGTTTCTTTAAAATTTACTTGTTTTTTCCATAAGTAGTAAATACATCTTTAACACCAAATCATTCTAATTTTTTTCTTTTAATATTTATCTATTTTTTCGCTTTTTGGTGGCAATGGTTCCCGGCAATGGTTCCCACAATGTGATCTTCTTAGGTGTCAAAAGTTTTCGGTTTATTTGCACTTCACATAACCTAAAAGAAAAGAATCTTGAAGCCTTAAATCGAACGATCTCAGTGGCTAATTCGGGAAAAATAATAGTTATTTTTGGAGTTTTATTTATCGCTCAGAAAACTATACTTAATTTGTGGTATTTTTCCCCTATACAGCAAAAGTAGCGTCCTTTATTTACCTTAAGAGGCGGAGGTAAACTAAAAACTCGTAGTGAAAATAATATTGAGAGTAAATACGATGACGAAGAAGAATATGCCGATGAAGACTTTTGTACAAAAACCAATACGAAGAAAAATATGAAGATGAAGGCCAAAAGAAAACCAAATACAATTACCATGTTGAAGTTATAAATGAATTCGAAAAAGGGGACGATTAAGACGCTGGAAACGAGAATTTTGTATTTAGTTTCCTCAGGCGAATTCTCTGCAAGCGAAAGAGAGTTTTGTTCAGTAAGCATTTTGCATTTGTAACATGTCGTCAAGTAGGAAGGCCTTACCCTGCGCTCTATTTTGTGTGAGAGAACGCTACGATGGAAAATGCTGCGAATTGAAAAATTGTTGACAAACTACAAAATGTCTGTTGAAAGCAAGCGGTAGGCAAGCAAAAGCATTTTTCCCACGTTTAGAGATCTTCATGAGCGACATCTCGTTTGCTTCACGAAGTAAACGAGAATTTCAAGCCCATCGTAAAATTGGCTATTCGCTTCCAAAATTTCACGATTTTATTTCGTAGCTATATCCATTTTCAAACATATAATTTATACCATAATATTGACTATTTATACCACTTAAAACAAATATATTTGTTACTGGACTAGTGCAACATTTGGTTCCCACTGCAAAATTCAACTTTTAACGATGGTTTTGCGAATAACGTTTAATTTTTGTGAACATTATTCACAGTATGAAATATTTAGTTATATGGGGTTTTTTGTAGTTGCAGATTGTTCTATATTTAAAATTAAAAATTTCAAAAAGAAATAAGTAACACTAGTAGCAAACAATTTTAATTTGATTTTTTTTTTTACTTATAATATGAACTTGTGGGACCCGGACTTTTTTTTTATAATTTTTAATATAAAGTCGTTAGAAAAAAGGTACTTTTGGAATTTAATTTTATTTGAGGAAATATTTAACCAAACATTTTTTAAGTTCTAATAATAGGAAAACCGCTTATCCAAATTAAAGAAATTTGGTGTCAAATGAAAGAGGACTGAAATATCTAAACGAGGAATGCCACTTATTGAAAAATTTCTCAATTAAAAATGTTATTTGATTACCATGGAACAAAGCTTGGTTGCCACATATGATATATTTTCTATAATTTTTTTTTAAAGTGTATTTCATTGTTTAACATGACCTATATAAATAAAAGTTTCAGACTTCTTACGAAATTCACAAAATTTCATTAGATTTCGAAAAATTTTCATAAAAATTTCAAACTTTTTATTTAGAATTTTAAGAAACTTTTTGAGTACGCAGTTTTGTAGCCTATTAAATTTTACTACAATATAATAAACAGTAAATTGGGTTGTATGAAGAGAAATGCCAACATCGTCAGCAAAAAAAAAAAATTAAAAAAGCAACTAGGATTTCCATTCACCCTAAGCTTGCACTTTATGACATTAAAATTTAACGGGCTACTAAACTACATACCCAAAAAGTTTTTAAAATTTCCTTTTAAAAAGTTTTTAAAATTTATTACCTAAAAAGTTTTTAAAATTTATTACCTAAAAAGTTTTTAAAATTTATTTTTGAAATGTTTGAAAATTTTATGAAATTTTTATAGAAGTTTGATGAATTTTTGTGAATTTCGTAAAACGTTTGAAACTTTTACTAATTATGCTATTTTATTTTTTTTAAATGACCGAAAATGGTAATGTTTGAGTTTGAAATTGGCTGAATGGTATATAGGCAGTCAAAGTAGGCCAATACGTTCCGTAAAACCTTTCTCGCAAGTTTTTTGATGGGTTTTTATATTTATTTATAGAAAAAGGGAATTTCTTGAGTAATTCCAGGTTTTCAAAACACTGTCTTCAAAGAATAGGGTATACGGTGTTTGCAGGTTAGAAAGTGTTTGAAAAAGTGTAGATCGTTTACTCACCATATCGAGTTTGCAGATTTCAATTTTTTTTTTTCAAGAAAGAAAGTTTTCAGCGAGATATTGTGTAGCTTTATGTTAATTACCTTCTGCCTGATGAAATATTGCCGTAACAAAAAACTTGTTTATGTGTACTAATTCCAAAAAGTATCGTTTTAAAATTCTGGTGTAAAAAAGATCGGTATCGAAAGGCAAACTTATCGATAACGTATCGAAATTCATGTCGCTTGCTTTGCAAATTGGTGACGGCGACTATCGTAGATGCTGAAACAATGAAACAAAGAAACGCTTTAAAGGGAGGATCCAATTTTTTTTTGTTCCCCAGCGTAACTTATAAAATAGTGTACTTAGAGAAATAATTCACTATTTAAAACAAGTTTGCCAATCACAATACCTCCTCCTTTTTAAAAGAAATCATAATTTTTACTCCTTTCCTGTTGTTTTTTTTTGTCGCTATAAAGGCAAAATTTTCGAAGCAAGGAATAAAAGAGAAGGTTTGGTGCTCTAAGCTATCTACATGCAAAATATATTTATGTTAGTCTAACTAAAAGTTTCGAAGGAAATGAGAAATTTAATAAAACGCTTTCACAAAATTCTGCCCAACTACTTGCAATTCAATAATGCACATGGGACGCCTTCCTACATGCACACATACATACAAATTCATACGTGTTCAATACACATGTGACTTCTAACTATACTCGAATGGATACTACATGGGTGGATGAAAAATTGCCCAAGGGCGATTTTATGCGTGTTATAAAGGGATACATTAAAAATAATAATAATAAAAAGGAAATTCATTTGTGTATAATTTAGAATATTTGATATGAAAACACAAATTCATATATGCATATATATATATGGTATATATATATATAATATATTTATAAAAGTATATACAAATTTATATTCGCATATGCAAACTTCTTGGAATATAAGCAAATAAAGGCTTTCCGTTTGTACAAAAATATTCCTGTGGGAATAGGAGCATATTTGTAGGAGCATATAATCCATTGCTCTGAAATTTTCATTTACGCAAAAATACTCATAATAGTGCTTTCGAAATATACGTAGTATGTAATCGTATGTACAGGGTGTTCTTTTTTAGACTGATAGAACTTTAAATTGAAATAAAGCACACAAAAAATGAAGTATGATGCCAAATTTTTTTTATTTGAAAGACATTTTCATGACATTTAATATTGAAAAACGATTGCTGGTATATGTCCGCCACGACTAGCTTTAGTGAATCGGATGCGATCAGTCCAATTTTAAATTTCCATGTTGTGGATGGACAAAGTCCAACTTGTTGAGCACGACGGCGAATAGACAAATTCGGATCTTCTCCAACACTATCACTAACAGCACCAATATTTTCTTCGGTATGTACAGTTCTTTGTCTTGTTGTGGGTTTTTCATCGAGTAGAGTAAATGTTGTTCGAAATTTATCAACAGTTCGACGAATAAGCTGCTCTGATGCTCGATTATGTGGACCATAAGATTCACGAAGTGCTCTGTAAGTTTGGCGAACAGAACATTAATTTTTAAAGTAAATTTGTCAATGCCTACTGAACAGAAATGTCAAAAGGAAATGTCATTCACCAGCTGTCAAGTGATAGCTATCCCCATCGAAAGTTCTAAAAAAACACCCGATACGAGTAAATGCACGAGGTATGGCTGATAATTTTGGCACTTAAGGTATTTAGAGCAAAAAATCACGTGTTATATATATGTACATAAATACTAGCTAGAACCCGACAAGCGTAAAGTAAAAGCATTAAATTATGAAAGTGTTAGTCAAAATTAATTTAGTTATATTATTTTATTACTAATTTGGTTTTCTCATTTGGGAAATAAATGCATAATGTTTCCGATGTGATTAGCCTGGGGTAGGGATGAAACGATAATTGGTATCGTTACTTTTATTTATAAGTAGTATCGCAAGAAAGCAACGAAACCTAAAAAAAATCTCGGATACAAAGCTTCGACACTTCTGGCTACGAAAAAGGTATTCCGTGTGCAAATATTTAGCGTAAAAATAGAAGCACAGAAGAAAAATAGAGCTATCATTTCAATTATTTTGAACATTTTAGTGTAGAACGTTAAAATGTTTAAATTACACTTAAAATGTGTAATTTCGAAAATTTTAGACAAAAACCTTAAATCTGTGAAAATACGATCACTGAATCCTGAACCATTTGCCTACATTATAATTCAAAAAGTACTATGTAAATCAGACGACAATTAAAAATTTGATCATTCAACTACTGCCCGGGAACGCACAAAAATATGAGAGTAGTAACTTCGTATTTCATAGAAATTATTTTTATTAAGATTGAACATTTTAAAAACAAAAAAAAATAAATAGAAAATTTTGTTTTCTTTCAATGAAGTAAAGTATATAAAGTATATAAACTAAATAATACGGGTGAAATTATATTAAAAAAAATTGTTAAAGTAATTCAGCAGCAAAATGTGCCTTATTATTATTTCTTTTCGATACCTATTCAGTACTTCATTGAAACTATCAATACCGAAATTACTTGATATCGAAGGAAACCTATCGTATCGTTTAATCTTTAGTTTAGAGTAAACCACATATGTACATACGTAGACGTATGTAAGTATGGAATGGAATGAAATTGAGGCAGGCCGGAAATCCGAAATCGAATTCGAAAGCGCTCAGGCGGATAGGGCCTGGGAAAGATGAAGGGAATAAGGGATAGGGGAAAAGGATGCGGAAAAGAAGGGAATGAGATGTCTTTTATCTTCGACAAACCTTCCAGATTCTTTTATGGATCTGAGAAGCTTGCCGAATGATAGAGATGATGGACATTTTCCATTCACAATACATCTGACCCAAATATCCTACATCTCAGCTTAGCCAAAGCAGGGCAGATACAAAGAAAATGCTTTGTGGTATCCTCATCCTCCAAGCGAGATGTGCACATCGGGCCATCGATGATACCTACATATGTGTAGTCCCCATGGATAGTGTGCTGTAATCATCCCAACTAAGGCGCGCAACTCCTCCTTTATCGTTACTACCCTGTCCGGTCTTTTCAGGAAGCACTTGGTCGTTTTTCAGGTGTTGGAAGTGCACTAACGTTCCTCATGCGCCTTTTGCATGACATCCCTGATGCACTTAACTGTCCCTTCTATGCTTGGCCCTATAAATAACTGCGGTCCAATGGGGTATGCCAATGACTCGCAATTTGCCAATTCGCATTTTCTGGAACCATAAGTGTAAAAAGTTTTCACCGAGCCTCCCAACAGAGTACATGGATCTCTCCAATGTTCTCTTGTAGGAAAGAGACTCCTGATATCAGTTCGTCATAAGTATAGTAATTGTCATAACATACGACAGGGATTTATTAAAAAGTTTCGACACTTAATTTATTTCTAATTAATTTGTACACACAATCATAGCCATGAAAATGGCAACTTTAAATTTTGTATAAATTTTATTGTGTAAATGTTTGGTTAGATGTAGCGTTGCCTAGAAGAATTAGCGCTCGGAGCACCATTCTGATTGTATTGAAAGCTGCTTTTCCTGCTGTTGTGATTCCTAATTTTCAAACCATTTGGTAAGGGCCAGGGCCGGAAAATCACAGAGATAGTGAAGAACTGCATATCAAAAACTGTATATTTCCGACATCGAGAGTTATATGGGATGCCTATATGCATCTTCGCCAACCGTCCAGTGTCCCATTTTCGTGGCTGTCAGTCGGAATTTATCTTTCCTTGGCCTATTGAGTAGGTCCACCGTAATGTAAATAGCTTCATAAACAGGGAAGGATGAAAAATTGATGTAATATTCGTAGTCATGAGATCTTTTAACGAAATCATTAAAGGAAAGGACTCAGATTATAAAAAAAAACATATCTCCCCATTCAACCCAAGTCATATCTGAAAATTTTAGAAGATAATACGAATTCAATGCCGCTTGATCAAAGTGATCAAAAAATGTACCTAAAATTTAGTTGCGGTTTAATTTGATAGATATCCCACTCAAAATTAAGTTGGTATGTATTTAAATTTAGTTGCAACTTTGACATTGGGGCGTATTCGTAGTCAAAGTTAAATTGGTACTTAAAGTTAATTGAAGAGTTTTCGTCAAATAACCCATTGGAAATTAGGTAAAAAAGCTACAGCGAAATTTGAGTATCAACGTAATTTTTACTACGAATAGGCCTCATTGTCATAAAGCTGCTACCAACTTTAAAATCGACGTTAATTACGAGTCAATAAGTTTCTGGAGGCAACTTCTCTTTCACCAAATAAACGATTTTAAAATGATTAGGAGTTTTTTATATTCGACTAGAGCAATAAATATTTAATACACCAGTATTTGATTGCAATGATAGAAACAATGTGATCTGAGCTAAATTTTAAACACTCCATCGAGCAATTGCTTTAAATACAACTCTGGCTATGATAATGCTGAGCCGGAAAAGTAAGTACAAAATGAATGCAAATGTGATGTCTTTATTCAGATTTTTTTTTAAAATAAAGAAATGTACATTATACTCGTATATATGAAATAATATGTGAAAATAACTAAACGCTCTCATTTTGCCGCTTGTTATACGGGAAGTAGCAAATGATGCGAATTCACCTCTCTATACTTTACAACGACGAAAACTAAAAGTACTGCATTTGTATGTAAACATTTTATTATTTACGTGAAGTATTCAGCACAAATATTAATCTAAAAGTACGTTTCTTCGCACATTTCTTGCAAAATGAAATTGGTTATCGAATTGCATTTTTTAGTGTTAGGGTTCCGTGCAATTCGATAACCAATTTCATTTTGCAAGAAATGTGCGAAAAACGTACTTTTACGATAAATATTTACTTCACGTAAATTAGTCTACGAGTTCTTTAGTAAAAAGATGTGCATTGTATTATAACTTTTTTAATCAATTTGTAATGTTGATTTTTCTTGTTTCCAAGAGCAACCGTGCATGGTGAGAACGGTGCATACGTTGAATTTCAACCCTGAAATGCTGAGTTTTCACCTCAGGTTGTATACTGGTTCTACTGTGATATAAAGCTTACCACTCATCGTTTAGTTTTATTAAACTTAATACCTTTTCTCCAGTGTTTTTTTACAATAAAAACAACGCATAAAACATTTTGTTTGTTAGTATGAATTATGAAGGTTTGCAATTTTTACACAAGTCATCTCATTTCATTACAAACAATTTTTGCAACAATGATTTAAGCTATTGCTAAAATTTCTTAAATACTGCATGGCTTTAGATTGAAGCTATTTTCCTCCTTACAAGTTACTCCTGTATCCGCTCCTGTGGCTACTATTACAAATAGAAGCAGAGAGAAATATTGCGAATTCTGCCGAAACTCGATAACCATATCAAATGCTTATTGCATTTTTCAATGGCCTCGACACTAGCACATTCCTGGATACGCACAATTATCCAAGGATTTTTCACAGCAGTTTTTGCTGCTACAAATACGTTTTTTTTCCAAATGCTTCAAACTATCAAATGAGTTGGCAGTGTTGACATGTGCAGTGAGTATAATGTTGATAGACATTTCACTTTTCAAATTGTTGGCATATCTAAGCCGATGCATTGCGGTATACACATACTATAGATATATATGTATATACGTGTGTGAGTGTATATACCAGAGTGGCCGTAACGAACCAATTTTCGAAAATAAAACGTTTTTGGTATGGTATAATATATGAGGTTGGGTATATGTAGAAATAAATATGAAATTACTTTCAGAGCCCTCCGTTGCCTCCAAGTCGTTTCTCAAATTGTGACGGCAAACTTTGATTGTGTAAGTAGAAAATTGTATGAAATAATTTTTTCACTGTGTCAATAAAGCCTCAAATTGGTGAAAATAATGCAACACTCTATACTACGATATCTGTGCAAACGAAAAGTCAAAAGTACAATAAAGAGCATTAACGGACATTTTTGTCAAATTGAACTAAGGCAGAAATGGAGGATAGTTCCGTGTGAGAGAGTTGCTGGCCGACAGGAAAAGCGCCCGAAAATTCTACCAAAAAGTGCGGTAGCTTAGGGAAGGTTTTATGATCGGGTTGAATTTCTGTAATGATAGGAACGGCGACCAGCTGACTGCCATCCAAAGCACCACTTTGTTAAATGGTGGCATCAAAAGCGGACTAGCCGAAGATCTCGAAGTACAAATCGCTGACGACGGTATTGACATTCCGCCACCTGACGAAGCCGATGTAGTGCGAATTGCAATTATGTGGCTAAGGAACAACAGGTCTTATTCATTAGTGATTGTTTCTTGAAATGCCGGACATTAATCGATTTGATTGCATTTCGAACATCTAAAGTATAGCTCTTCTCGTCGTACCCTCCCTTTTGAAGGCGTTCTGTAAAATTTAAAATTTAAAGGGCATTCTTAAAATAAATTTGTTCATATTAAATACTTAACAAATAATTAATTGGCCAAATGCTTACAATTTTTAAATGGTTCTATTATTCTAACGGCGTTGTAATTTGACTTTGGCACTACTTCTGCGCAGATTATGTTTGTGAACCGTTTGAAAAAATATTTTCAGCAACTGTTGGTTTAAAAGGGAGAAAAGGTTATTATTTAAAATAAGTAGGAATATTTTTACTTCAAAATCCTGTTTTGTTATTTTGTTCTTGTACCTTGCATTGTGTTAGTTTTTTCAACACATTGTACATTGTAGCTGACTACTTGCTCAGATAAAAGTCGTAAAGAAATAATATTTTTATCCTCCGATTTTAATTTAAAAATCCTTCATTTGCCATGGAATAAGCATGGAATACGCGTATCAATATTCTTTTGACAACTTCTAGATCAACTAGGTGTATAGGTTCCAATGGAAATTGGCTAACCATTTTAATGCCCGGTTTTTCCAAGGATAAGCATTTATCTAGCGTAGACATGTGATAGTTTTCGTCTTCACGGTTTTGAAAGTCTTTGTCCGTCCGAGGAGATACCAATTATGTACTAAAAATGCTAGTATTGTTCATTCTCTTTCCCGCTTGCCGACATTCACTGCAGCTATGGAGTGAAAATGGCCGTTTTACGTACGATTTCAGAATTTCCCAGACTAAAGATCTCTTCAGCCAACTAGGGGTACCAAAAATGCCTCAGTGATTCGGTATTTGGCGCTCTTATCCACTTTTTGTACTACCGTGAAATTAAACCAGTGTGGTTAGTTGTAAGATAAAAGTTTAGATGGTAAGCAGTAGATCGGGTATGTTACTATACAACTAAAAAATGTATGCAATTGGTTTTTGCAAAATATGACACGAAAATTTGTATGACCATAAAATTCTCTCAAAATAAGCTTGCAAACTAGGTGGCAATTGCAAACTGTTTGTTGTGACCCAGTCTAGTAGGCGGCTATGTATTCCTATAATACTATTTTGTCAAATTTCAAAATTCTCAATTTTTTACACCTAATTAAATAAATCAGAGTTCGAAAAACCATGTTTAGCTATTTTATCGTATTCGTTTAGCGAATTTTGCTTGTTTTCCAAGTATTAAGACATACGCTAAAAAAAATACTCTGGCAACACTAAAAAATACATATGTATAAATATAAATACATTAAACGGTCTCAAATTGATAAATTAAAAATTCAGATATGCGCACACAAGTGCAGCGTTGGTTGGACGCAATTAATTGAATAATATACCGCATATGCGAAGAGATTACCACGTACCATAGACCGCATGTGGAACTATTGAAACGCAAGTAACTTTCATTAAGAAATAAAAAATTGTCCAACGGCGAAATTGAAAAGGTAGCATAATAAATGGAAAACGAAAGAAGAAAAAACGATAAGAAATAACGCTGCTGTCGCGCCTCACCAATGACGAAAATTTGTTTGACCATAAAATTCTCTCAAAATAAGCTTGCAAACTAGGGGGCAATTGCAAACTGTTTGTTGTGACCCAGTCTAGTAGGCGGCTATGTATTCCTATAATACTATTTTGTCAAATTTCAAAATTCTCAATTTTTTACAACTAATTAAATAAATCAGAATTCGAAAAACCATGTTTAGCTATTTTATCGCATTCGTTTAGCGAATTTTGCTTGTTTTCCAAGTATTAAGACATACGCTAAACAAAATACTCTGGCAATACTAAAAAATATATATGTATAAATATAAATACATTAAACGGTCTCAAATTGATAAATTAAAAATTCAGATATGCGCACACAAGTGCAGCGTTGGTTGGACGTAATTAATTGAATAATATACCGCATATGCGAAGAGATTATCACGTACCATAGACCGCATGTGGAACTATTGAAACGCAAGTAACTTTCATTAAGAAATAAAAAATTGTCCAACGGCGAAATTGAAAAGGTAGCATAATAAATGGAAAACGAAAGAAGAAAAAATGATAAGAAATAACGCTGCTGTCGCGCTTTGGAAGGTGTGCAATTTAATAAATTATACTTACATATATTGCATGTGAATGCCGTATGTTGAATGAAAAGTCCAAACCGCATACACAACCAGATCCGCATACGCATTCGCACATTCACAGCCATGAGTAATATTCACTTGGCGACGGCGTAGAATACACACTGAAAATAAATTGTAATCAAAAATATTAACTTCAGATTTACTTTGATTATATGTATGTATATTCATAGATGCGAAGGTGTGATAAATATGTGTTTATTTACCTAATTGATGCTATATCCACCTAGGCAATTTTATTCGAGGTCAACATATATAAATTTCCAAAACAGAGGAGGCCTTGATTTTCCTCTACCGCCACTGGCGGGTATCGCGTTGAATAATTTTCTACGTCCTTAAGATCCAAAGAACCCACTCATGCGATGACCTAGAGAGAGTTGTTTTGGTTCGTCAAATATGGGATTAACTGCTGAATTCCCCACTCGGTCCGAAGTATCACTTGTTGATTAGAGAGATTCTTCACATTGTCTGAAATCTCGTCTGGTATCAAAAGGTCGTTTTGTGCCCTCGAAAGCTTGTTTAAAATCCACAAAGAGATGAAAAGTGTCAGCCCTCTTCTAACGGGACTTTTTACCAAGATTTGGCGTATGTGAATATCTGGTCGATGGTAGATTTACCAGTCCTTTTACTATTTGAATTTCGTCCAAGCCGATAAACGGGGCTTCGACTCGGTCATCATTACTTGGAGATGCGTGGGCATAATCTCCCCAATTTTTTTCCGCGCTATAACAATAAATATGCTTTAGATGTCAATTATCAGGCCACCGTTTTTAATCTAACAGGATTTTGATCCAGTCTTTAAGTCGCTGCACCTGCCAATATAATTTACGGTTGTTTTTCCTGCTTTGTGACCGATCGCTGCGTCACCCTGATGGCATAATAATTTATTTCCTTGGCAGCGGGCATTCCTCATCTTACCGATTAAGCGGTTGTACCGACTAAAATCGAAAAAATTACGACCATTTAATAAGTTAATGGAACTAAATTTTCAAAATATATATTATATTATTGTAGTTGAAGAACAACAGCTTTTACAAGGGGTTCGTGGTAAGTTCATTTAATTTTTTCATAGAGATGGCACTTGGTTTGGAAAAAAATCATTCATTTTACCAAAGAGTGTGCGCCTAGGATAAATGGGCTTATTTTTTTCATAGGCATCAACTATACTGTCGCTTAATTTGAAAACTAGATCACTGAGAAAAAATCTCTATTCGTCTTGGGAATGTAAGAAGCCGTTGTCCTTTCTTCTCCGTTTGGGCGCCAAAGTCTTATGGTAGGCCCTTAACTGAAAATCAGTATCATCAAGAGATATCGTCTGCCTGATCGATTTCAGCCATTTTGCATCTAGAGTGCCTCATTACTGTAAACAAATCTTGAGGATATTCGAGGACTTGGACTTATCAAAGTTGATACTGTGAGCAGAAATATGCGCTCCATTTCTCTAAAGTCACAAAAGCGATTTCGATGGTTTTTAATCATATGTTTGCTTGATTGAAGTGGTAAATTTAAAATTTTTAAAATTATTTAATTCATTATTCCATTAATCGATAGGAAATAATGACCTTAATTTAATCGTTAGCCGAAAGAAAATAATTGATTATAACCGGGGCTTAATAAAATTAGTATTTTGTGCCGACTCTTTGGGACCCAATGACTGATGAGTACCGCGATTTCTAACAAGAATGAAATTTCTTGCAATTCTCTGTTACTCTGGTGATAATTTAAAATGGGGAGTAGTTTTAAGAATGAGCTCAATAGACACTCCTTTACCAGCGATTTAAGTATGACCGGAGATGAATTTGATAACAGGCATGCGAGCAGGCTCTCATTCTATCAAAGAGCATCGCTGAGCAAACAACAGCTAAGTGAAATGAAAGATGTAATATATTTCGCTAAATATTTACCTGACTTAGTCACGATATAGCATTTGCTTAAGCGAACTCTTTCAATTAACAAGTAGCGAATAAATAAAAGTGAATTAAAATGAGCCCACAAGGTTTTGGCTTTTAATCTACTTTTATTATTTACTCTTTAAGCTCAACAAGTTTTTGTACCTACATATTTGATTAGGTGAAAGGCATCGCCACCATGGCATAGCTGAAAGCCACAAAAGTCTCTAATTGCTTTTATTCTACATTTTAAATTGATTTTAAGATGCTTCATGGGTCATAAATTCCATTCTGCTCATGGCGTATTTGAGGCTGTCTGCAGCTATGTATGTATTTATTTGCGAGCGTAAAAATCCAAGCTCACGTAACATTGTGGTTGTTTAACCTTTATAGTTACCTACTATGTATGTATATAAACCCGCATCTCCTTCAACCACCCACTGAAAGCTTATATTGATTAAATGGGAATTCAATGTGCTTTCACTTCATTCGTTGTTGGAATTATTTTTAGCAGCAATTGGTTTAAAAAGTGTGTATGTTTGTATATGTGTACTTCGTTGTGCTGGTATGTAGCGTGAGCGCCATAAAGCGAATGAATTTACGCTCGTACGCTATTGTATTCGTTTCGAATGTGTTCCGCAAATGTGACGTTTTAAGTATATATGTATGCACGTATGTATATACATATGAATTAGGCCCGGGAAATTCAACCGGATTTTACAACTATCCGGATGAACCGAATATTCGAATAAACGAAAATCCGGATATTCGGATATCCAAATATAATCTTAGGATATCAAAAATTAATGGAAGGCAGAACATAGACCAAATAAAAATATATACATATGTGTATTAGGCAACGTAAATAGGTTTCGGTATTAATCGCCGGTCAGAAGTTTAGTAAGTTCATACGTATAGGTGAAAGCTCTCTTGGCCAGTGCTTTAATCTGTTGAAGTACGTTGTGAACGATGCGTTTCGAGAAGATATAAAAAATCATGTGGGAGAAAAGCAATCGAATGGGCGCTGTTGACATGAATGGATAGACCGAATATTCGGAGGTATGCGGATATCCGAATATTATCTTCGCTTACGCGAATACCAGAAATTAATTAGGGCAAATAAATAGGCAATAGGGAATGTAAATATGTTTCGGTATTAACCGCCGGTCAGGAGCTTAGTATGTGTTCCCGACCCGCGATTGAGCAGTTAAAAAACGTTGAGGGCGATGCTTTTCAAGAAGAAATAAAAAGTCTCGTGAGAAAAAATAGAATGAAAGGGGTGCTGTTGATATGAATGATCAATAAACTTTAACGTAAAATAATAATCTCACGGTCATGGAAATACTACTATATGATAGTGAGATTGACACAAATGAAGAAGACTAATTTTAGTGCAACTTGTCAGATGAACTGATAAACCACAGCCCCAGTGGCAAAAATTGGTGACAAGAACATGAAAACATCTATCCCAATTTGTCGAAACGGCAGAATATATTTCACTATTTCAACTGCGTCGGAAAGAGTATTTTCAAGTGGTAGATATGAGTTACATTCAACACGTAATTGGTTGTGTTCGGAAATGATTTGAGCAATAGTTTTACGAGTATCGTACCAAATTAAGAAAAGATTAATTCAAACTGAAAATTGTTTGTTCTTGTTATTTTACTTTTTTATTCTTATTTCGACATCTTGGACGTCTACGTGGTTTAATTATTTATTTAGTCAGTTAACTATACATTTTTCTATTCATCCTAGAGTGTGCATAATTGAATAAACGAATATTGTTCGTCAATTCGTTGATTTGTGTTTTTAGATATCCGAAAATACGAATATTACCCGGAATTTCGCAAGTCTGGATATTCGGATGTTCAGATAGTTGCATAGTCGAATATTAGTCGGATATGAAATGGAGCGTGTCTTTTTATATGCGTTTTTGTTAACTGACATGTAAAAAAAATCGTAGGGTTATTAACGAACTTTCAAGCTATTATTACTTGGTATCGCTTTATTTATAAATTTAACATTTCTAGAAAAGGTTTTCGACTATTAATTTGCCAACAGAGTTAAATTGCCTTACTGAATTAGGTCAATAAATATTTTATGTAAATTATCATTCTTGGAATTAAGATTTCCTATTTACGAAGCTATTCGTAAATCGTGTAATTAGTGAAAATTCCCGGAAGTACCACTTCTTCGAATAGTTGAATCGATGACTAAGGTTTACAAAAGTTTGTTGGAAATGATATTCCATGTGCCACAGCACTCATTGGAAATTTGTCGATAACATAATTTTCCTTGTATTTACACAAAAGGTAAAGCTTCTAAGCGAGCATTCAACTCAGGCCGTTTGATCAAGTTGCAAGACCTTTAATGTCAAGAGAAGCTTAAAAACTAAATGTACAGTACGTCCTCTATCGAGTGGAAGTCCTTTGGACAAATTTCTGAGTTTAAGTGTTCTCGAAAACCTTTCGTTTGATCACTTTAACACAAAATCTTTCTTTATACAATTTTCAATTTTTCCTCTTCACGGTAGATGGAAACCCTTTACAAAATTTCCTTGTGCGCCTTCCAGGTCATGTTTATATCTAAAATGCTACCCCTGACCAAAGAGGCTACATTAACAGCAAGTTGTTCAATCGTTATTACTTCTTCCTTGGGTAATGTTTCAATGAGCATTAGATCCGCCTTAGTCTATCAACTGGGATGCATTCTGTCGTAGGAAACGCACTTCAGATCATACTATATGAATAGTGTAGTTACGTTGTCATAGACTATTCATATGACCTGATAACCATTGTCACGGGAAAATTCGACAGCACTGTATTCGATATTATGAATGTGGGCCTGCATGTGGTTAAATATTGGTGGGGCAACGAGGGCCTAAACGCAAAACCGCAAAGAGCCGTTCTCGTACCGTTTACGAGGAAAGTTGGTGCTTGAATATTCTGACGAAGCCAAATACCTTTATTGTAACTCCAATCTTGATGAAATTCTAAGTAAAACTACACGGACCATGTAGGCTTTCAACAGACCCTTTGGGCGGACGTAAGATCTGAACTGCAAAAAATCACCAGTAAACGTAAAAACTTGGTTTGTCCCTCGGTCACTGGATCTATGAGAACTTGTCCAACCGTGGCTTGGAAATATGTAGAATATTTAATTCCATGGCTAGGGTACTCTGCATCGAGCAGAAGTTTAAAGCCAGAGATGCTTGAACAAACGAGCTCCTTCATCTCGACACCAAATCTATACATTTGCACAATGGCGGATCAAAAATGGATGAGGCGATAGGTGCGAGAAAATATATGTACCAAGTACCAAGATTTCCATCGTGTTGCGAAAGTTACCCACCACCTTTCAGCCCGAAATGGTGGCAATGTTGACCTGCAACAGTTTGATCTTCACAAAAGGTATGAAAGTCGCATTCATAACTCAACAAATGGATGTTCCCATAGAAGCTGGCCGCAGTCTTAAGCTGCTGGCATCAAGGAACGTAGTTTTGCTATGGTGGATACCTGGTCAGGTTGTGAAGGAAGGTAGGGGGATCGCTGACGGGCTGGCCAGGAAGGCTTCCGAAGCAGTCTTAATGGGAACTGAAACATTTTGTGGTCTTAGCGTGCCATTTTCAAAGTTAGAGTGAAGTACGTACAGGAAACTGTTTGGAAGTCTTAGATAGGCTAGCGTAAAGCCTATCCCTTCAGTAGCAGGGACATCAAGTTAGTTACTTACCGGTCCAATCTTCTGAAACCGAAGGCTGGAAATATCCTGAGGATGATAAGACATCGAAGCATATTTTTTGTACATACTGGGCACAAAGTGCTGATAATTCGTCGACCAATAACCCTCTGGTCGCAGTATCCCTTCTCTAATCTCTATCTATTTATCTTTCTATATATTAAGTATATATTATCTAGTGACAATGGATGCCATCCTCCTTTCCTCCTTTCTTCTCAATTTAAAGCTTCATTTTCTACAAAAATACGAAATATATGTTTTCATAGTTCTGAAACTGAAAACCATGCATATTTGACAACAATTCGCAAACAAGAGCCATTTTAAAGAAGTGATGATTATTTGCAAAATTAACCAAGAATAGGTACTGACGTTTGTAGCTTAGCCTCCAAAGATTTTTTGTGCACTTGTGTAATTTAAGTAGGTCTCGGAGTTATCTTAGTTCAGCAAAAAGGTTGTTTTCTGTCTGCTGACAAAGGTTGTCAAGGTAAAGACATCACACAACCGACTCGTCTTGAAACAAAATTACCAACACTGATATGTACATTCTCAATTAGTGTAAAGTGAATATTAATGGTGTATGTATATTGACATAAGGCTAGTAATTGCACTTATTTTATTAATTAATCAAAGGGACTGCGTTAAAATTATGTATTTCATTAAATGTGGAGTTAAGTGTACTTACATATTTATACATATGATTTAATTAAATATAAATTTATATTTCATAACTACCCACATATTGCAGAGTGGTTAATTTATGTGCAAAAAGGGAAATGTTTGAGTAAAGATGAATATAAAAACAAGCACTGTCAATTAAGTGATTAATGAATGGCACACATTACTTTGTTTGCCTTTGCCTTTGTCTTCTTTGTCACGTCTGGGGCAAAGCAATTCGTTAACAAAGCGATAATTTCATGTGCAGTGAACCGAAATCTAAACTTGTAACTACCTACATAGCTCTCGCATTACAATCACAAGTGGCATTCTTTTGTAGTCGAGTTGTATAAAATTAAATGTATTTTATTTTATTTTCATGTACTTATGTATGGGCACAAAAACTTATGTATTTTCACACGTATTTTCGAGATATTGCTAAGCAATGATTTTTGTTAAAATCATATAATATTGACCTATAAAATTGCTAATAACTGCCGAGCGTGTATATTAATGAAATCGAGAAATATATTAAACAAGGTAATCTTTGATTGATTTGCGGTAATTAATAAGAATAAAATCACATCTCTAAGTTCCTTTTTATAAACTTAAATTGATGCCTGTATGTTGGAGCGTTCTTTTGATAAATATATTGTGCATCGCTATGTTATAACGTGCGTTTACTTATATAAGGGTACTTATGATTTTTAGGTTTAAAGTTAAAATATTTGTTGGGATCATATTTATAAGATTTTGTAATATCTGCGCACAATACAATACATGCTGCGGACTGTTTTCTTGATTAGCTAATCTTATCTCAAAGCTTGGTGTGGTGTCTTGAAATGGCAATTGTTAGGAATATCAATATTTATGAAATAAAAATATACAGTTTTTAAAAAAATTGAATTTTGAAAAACAAAATTGAAACTTTTTAATCAGAACTTTTGCACAATTTTGGGGTATGTAAGTCTTAATGCTGATTTTTTTCAAATTTTTTTAAATTTTGGTCTAGAAAACTTGGTTTGAATTAACGCACAACAGAATTTAATAAAAAATAATTTATAAAAAATTCATCCGTTATATGTAAAAACGTTTACTATGCTATCATTTAAACAAATTCTCAAAAATCAGCCGAAATTTAAACGACTTCAGACTTATCCACAGATAAGCTAAAACAAGATGTGCTACTTAGAACCGTTCCTAAAAGCTTTCTAAAAATTCCGCTTAAAAAATTTGAAAATTCATTGAATTTTTATAAATTTTATACAAAATTCGAAACATCCATTTAATTACCTTCGCGAAACAGGACATCGACAGTACTCATCTCCGATTTCAGGAATGTAGGTCCGTATAATAATAATAATACTTATAATAATAATAATAATAATAATAATAATAATAATAATAATAATAATAATAATAATAATAATAATAATAATAATAATAATAATAATAATAATAATAATAATAATAATAATAATAATAATAATAATAATAATAATAACACCGTGTGGGTGGTTGCCCCTCGGGAACTCCGATTGACGTAGCAGTGCCCGCTACAAATAACATTATAACATACAACGAAAACAAATCAAAATGCTTGGAACTAGCAATTGAGGTGAAATGTCTGTGGAACCTGTTGGAAGTCGATATTATTATTCCAATCATAATCAGCGCAGGGGTACAGTAAACAAAAATCTGAAGAATGACGTAAAGCTACTCGGAATTCCTCCATGTACGATTGGCATAATGCAGAAGTCGGTAATCTTGGATGCATGCCTCATGATATGAAGGATAGGAGTAAGGTCCCCAAAATGTTATGTAATGTAACCCTTAATGGAGATATAATAAATAAATAATAATAATAATAACAAGAGAATGACCGAACACTGATTCTTTCGGGTCCAACCGATCCGAATCGAACTTCCGTAAATGTTGGCTGAACTCAGACCGGACTATTTTTTAAAATTCTACATTTGTTATAATGATATTAAAAAAAAATAAGGTAATGTATGCATGCAATTAATTTAAATAACATCCATTTCAGTTCGTCACATAAACATTTTTGATAACAAACTTATATTTTTAATGCTCGAAATTTAATACTATTGGCAATTCCACTTAGCAACTGATTCCGTATATTGGCGTAAAACTGATAGGAGCAGACAAATGCTTAAAAAGCATTAAATAATTTCAACAATTTTCTGGTAGCTTCATTGAAGAAAAGGCCCAACTCGGAATGAATAATTTCTTTCGGTATTAGTACTGCAAGTTATATCTATATCATATAAATCAGAAGACTTTTTTGGCATATAAACCTAGAAACATATTAAAAGTAAAATTGTATACAATATTTTATCAACGTTTGGCTAAAGTTCGAATTTTTCAATTGGGGAATTGCAATTGAATAAATAAAGATTTGATCAGAAACTTTTCTCAGCATTAGAGCCATTTAAACTGTCTGTCATCAGATATTTATATTATGATGCTTTAATAAACTTATACATAATATCGAAAAGTTTTCGGGATAATAGATATCCAGAATGCTAGCCGATCGTAGCGTAAACTTTCAATGTGTGCGGACTCAGCGAAGCGATTTTCGTAAAATCTCCGGAAATCAAGCTACGATGGGTGCCAAATGAAGAAGGTTTGCAAAAAAATTTAGCTGGACCATATTTTTTAAAGGGTTGCGTGCTCTCTAAAAATTTAAGGGCATTTTACTTCACAAGCTAAATAAATACTGAAAATACAAAATTTATGGACAAGAAGAGACTTAGACTTAAAGACTTAAATATATATATTGTACTTTTTTCTATAAAGTTTAACTTTTGAAGTTATATATTTACTCTCTATTTTCTTCTCGGTTTCAGTTCAACATTGCTCTACTATATGGTATGTATATTATATATGTTTATATAACCCCTTGTTTGCATTTACAATAGTTATGTACTACGTAATTTCACTCCGCAATACAAATACTTGAGTGCTGATAAGATAACGTTAACTAAACACTCGTAAATCGATAGCAAATTTAACATTCTGCTATAGACATCTCTGTTGCACAAAGCAATCGGCAAGAACTTAAACTCAACTCTATAAAGGAAATAAAATACAAAGTTCAATTGCAATATTCATACTAAATATGTGTGTAAATGAATGTGAGTAAATGAATGTATCAAGTATATACATACATATATTACGTAAGGATTTTGCCAAAAGTTCTTTGCTCACTTTTATTTTTATTTTTATTTTTCATTTAGTTAATTGATAACCCTGTTGGCAAGCTGTTCGCCAATTTAAGTTCTTAATGTTCTTTGTGATTTATTTTGTTTTATATTATATACATATTACATATCTACATTTTAATCTCTACTAAATATAACAAAAACTATTATATTGCTACTATTCTTCGGTATTTCAGCAAATGGAGCTGAATGAAAAGAAGGAAATGGGCCATTTGTTTTCTATTTGTGGCTGTGGTTGGAACTATGTTGTTTTGTTGGCAAATAGTCTTTAAATAAATTTTAATGTACATCAACCACCATAGCAGAGCATGGGCTCAACCAGCATTAACACAGGTAGAGGCATGAAGATGCGAAATGGTAGAAAGCAATTTTACTAAAAGTGGCCACCTTCGTAGCGGCGGTGTGAGTTTTGCCATGATAATATTCTTTGCAAAACCAGTAGCCGGTCACTTAACAAGCCATATCTATTTTGATGCCCAAAATGTTGATAAATATAATCATATATTTTTCTGGGTTAAAAAGTAAATTTCCATTAACACTTGTTAAATTTCATTAGTAGGAACAAATGGTTCGGCGTTTTGGCATCATTCAAGAAATTTTGACAAGAGATAACGGAAATTTGTTAAAAAAAATGAGTTTTAGCACTCGCAGGAAAATACTAATTTCGCCAAGTTCTTTAGTGTTTTTTACACGAAACTGCTCAAATGTCATGTGATCTTTATTCCAACTCCCCTTTATTAACTGTTTCTCTTTCAAATGCCTTTAGATTGTTGACAGCGAAATGTTGAAAGAATCGCAAACGTATTTCAATCCTTTTAAAAGAAATTTTTTGGCTTATTCCAGCTCCTATTCGCAACCATTCTTTCATTGATTGAAATTCATTCTCCCTATACTGCATGATTTATTTGTTTACTTTCAATTAATTTTTTTTTAAGTGTTATCGACGGCGAAATACGTACATTATTGCTGAGGATAACTATGGTGTATAAAATATTAACGAATTTAATTTTAGCATCTGTGATTTGCTGATTTTAATGTTTGTATTTGTTTTTTTTTTCTATTCGAGCCCACTTGGCAGCACTGCTAGAAGCTTCTGATTCGTACATTACTTATACGCCGTGGGTAGTTACAGGAGTTCTTTCTAACATCAAGGGAAGATCAGTAGATACTGTCATGTACTGCGTGAAAGGGCTCTAATAAGTGGGGGAAATGCAATAAGTGATAATTGCCAAAGCATTCAAGAAAATCTTGACCCAAGCCTGAGTGAATAATGTCCTGAGGAGATAAATAAGCAATATGTTTATCTGAAGGAGATTGTGGTGTATACAAAATAATTCAAATCATGGACAGGGGAACGCCATGAGAGAGGTGTCATCACTGATACTGTGGAACGTTGTTATTAATATTCTTTTTAAAGAATTTGAGGGAAGAGCAGTGGCGATTATAGCTTATGCGGATGAAGTATAGGTTATCTTGGGATGTAATTGCTTTTCAATGCTAAGCTTCCTAATGAAGGAAACATGCAATAACGCCGATACAACTGACCAAGTGGGGTTAAGCAGAAAATACAAGGTATCATTTTGGAGTAAATCTAAGGTTGAAGGGTAACGCTAAAATTTAAACAAATTACTAGATACCTACAAATCGTGTACGGAATACCAAGCTATCGTGGTGACTAAATGTTGGAGAGAGTGTAAAAAGGAGTATATGTAAATATAAAATATTCACCACAATTTTTAGGCCTAAACTATATTATGGGGTAGATGTATGGTAGACGGCAGCGGAGAATAAATATTATTCACAATATAAGTATAGAAAGAGTATTCAGGCTCTTATTACTGACGTGACAGAAGCAGTATGGAATATGGACGAATATTTTTTAAAATTAAACCTTTTACTTAAAATAATTCAATTAGCCTGAAAGAAGATTACCGCTTTTATTTGGAGCTACTCCCCCAGTTATTTTTTAAATGGCACAAACAAATCTTATTATTTTCTTGTTGTCGCTTTTGTACGTAAATCTTCTAGCTGCTTTGGTTAACGCGATATCATCTGCGAAACATACCATGCTTGATGATGTTAATTTCTTCACATTTGACACCTTCTCCTGCTTTGAAACAAACCAGGGGTCGAATCGTGACAGTCGTAAACGAGTCGACAATCGTTCGATCAAAAATTACGTTATTCGATCATCGAATGAACAATATCGTATTGTTACATTCGAAAGTTGACGAATCGTAATTGTCAGTTTTGTTATCGATTATTCTCCTCTTCTTCTCCATTTTTGGAAGTTACAATAGACTTTTAAATGTCAAAATAAGGATAGCAAAAATAAAAATAAATTGAAAAGCGACTATGGATCCTAGTTTTTTGTTTTATTTAAGCTCAAGTGATAGTGAAAATGATGAGAAAATTGTGCGGAAACAATTACGAGATAGAAGTAATCCACTGGCATTGTCAAGTAATGCGTAAGTCCCATGTATGCATGTACATAATCAACATCTGTCTACATTTCAAATTTTGCAGATTCATGAAACGATTTCGGATGAACAAGGAGGCGTTCAATTATGTCCTCACGAAAATTAAGTTCAAGTGTCAGGACACCAAAGCTGTTCTGCAGTTCTACAATTAGCTACAACTCTTTCGCTCCTTGCGAGTGGCGGATATCAACATACCATTGGCAGCGATTACTTGATTGGAATGTGCCAGAGCACAGTATCCAAATTGACGTCTGAGATACTCGTGGAAATGGAAAGCAAATTGTGCCCGGAGTTCATATGTTTCAACCCAGATGATTCGCAAAGTTGTAAAGAGTGGTTTGCAGAAAAATACAGAATTCCTGGAGGTAAATTAAACTTAATATATATTCATGTGTGTATGAGGTGCTAAGAAATCATATTTTGTTATTTTCAGTTATCGGATGTATAGATGGTACGCATATTGGATTGCAGAAGCCGACCAAAGATGAGCACATGTACTACAATAGAAAAGGATTCCATAGTCTAAATGCAATGATAGTAAGTTGCATTCAATCAAATTGAATATTTGTTTACTTATGTGTTATAATTTGTCGTTGTATTTTTGATCTGCATAAGCCTAAAAAAACAACTTTTTAACATAAATTTCGATTAAATACACCATAAACACACCTTTTTCCACAATTTTGCGTCTTTGATTGGTGGTCCTACAGCGTTTAATCGCTTAGAAAGCTCCTCCCAAAGTCGGTTGGCTGTAATTCTCCCCTGCGCGCAGTTTGGTAGCAAATTTTTGGCCAAATCGGGATGCTCGCGCATAAATTGCGCCATTACATCCTTTTGAGTGGAGTTCAGTTTGTTATAGTTTGCCCTATATTAACAAAAATAATTAAAATATTGAATAAATATAGAAATACATTAAATATACTTACATGTTTAAAAATTTGCTTCAAATCGGCGCGATTACGATTGGCGGTTTGTGATCGCATGACAGTTCGAACGAACGAGTACGTTCACTTACTCGTTGACGTTTGTAATCATGCCGATTTTCGATAAACGGCTGCGTTCACGACTGTCATAATCCGATATTCACAATTTTACGTGACGAGTTGCTCGTTCACGACTGTCACGATTCGACCCCTGATTGCTGAAGTAACGGGAAACTAATTCCCGAAATACGTCAGAGCCATCAATATCAGCTAGTCGAGCCCAATGCGATGTTCTTATCACTGCGCTCATCGAAAATCTGAACAACCGGATTAGTTATCAGTTGAAATAATAATTAAATGATATTTGTTGCACATTTACAAAACAAAAAAAAAAACAATAACTAGAAAGTAAAGAAGAAGAGCTAAAGTAAGGGTGCATTGGAACCCTAAATTCTCGGCGATAGGTGTTTTTCATACGAGCGCTAATTGTTATAAGCAATAAAAACATTGAATATAAAACTCTTCATTTTGAAAACGTAAACTACTTTTATTAATTTAAATGCAAGCAAAAAAAAAATTATTATGCTTTTAACGCACTCCGCCCATTTTCCAAAATTTGGATTTTTACGCATTTTGCTCTTTAATAAAATTCTTCTATTTTGATTTTTTCTCAAATTCTTTCGTATTTTTTATCTTTATTTTTGCCATTGCTCATGAGACTTTTAAATTAAAAATAATCATCTATTAGGTGTGTGTAAGTTTTTTTTCTTCACCACCACTCGGATCTTCAGTGAGCAAGTTTTAAATCTGAAATAAATTTGAAAGCAATCTCATTCAGTTTGATTAATTGAAATAAAGTTTTTAAATTTTCATAGGTCTCTTTCAGCCGGGGAAGTTCGCATAACAAAATTGTTTTTTTTTTTTGGTTTCTTCTATACGCTCCATGCCCGTTCCTTAAAGACAAAGTTAAGAAGTTCTGCCTTCCATGGCCGTTTCAAATTCAAAGACACCTTCTTTAAAAATATATCATAATTTTTTATCGTACAAGTTTTGTTTGTAGTTATCCTGTTTTATAAAGTTCCAGACTAATATCGCCCAGTAATTCCTTCGGCAGAAAAAAATTTAAATTTTTACATAGATTGAATTGGTCTTAGTATGCTAAAAAGGGAAAGGGAAGATTTGTATTGGATTTAAATTCGTAGGAATTTGTGCTAATCATCGAGAAATATACCTTTTCTCTTTCGCAAATATCATTCTTATCAGATATATGTAAAATGTTGATATAAATGTTCAGCGAGGAAGCATCAACTAAAACATCACTGCTTTCAGTTTTTGTCGAAATTTTTGTGCAACCTATCTCGCTTCCTGTCCATCGTGTAGTACTGAAGTGGGCAGTGCCACGCCTTTTACAAAAACTTTTATTTCCTTGTGTTTTCTTGTCAAAACTAATCCCGCATATTAAATTTCAGACTTTTTAATTTTTGTAAGTTACCAGTATATGAGAGGAGGACGTAATTTTTGACAGATTTCTATAATTTTCAAAATAAAGTATACTGAGGTAAAACGTGAAAAATGATACCCATGTGAAATGCATCTCTTCAACCGAGGCCTGCATATCAAATGTGAGGAAATTTTCCTTTGTAGCTACTGAAATATCGCACAATTTTTAACGAAGTTAAGTTAGTACGCAGTACGCTCGGATACAAAAGAGAATACCTATAAACAAAAAAAAAAGTAATGCACAAAATGAAATTCCTTACGTATTTTGGCAACCTTACAAAGTTATCTGAATTGTCAGTAGCCATTGAGTAGTTTTGCATTGAAAAGTTGATGAGAAGAGAATGAAAATAAACATTTGGTGATATAATGGATATAGTTAGCAAACTGCGTATCTTCAATTCTATTGCGTTCATTGATAATTTCAATCCTTATGGAAAATGTCCTAATACCTAAGGTGCCTATTGTCTGGAGTTTGTACTCTTGAGGATTGTGATTCAATTTTCCACCGTCGAGTTTACCGATATAAATGCTTTTTGAGTTTCATTAATAAACTATTTTGTTATAATATCTTTTCCCATATCGATATTGTTTGCACGATATATCGGCATATCGATTTCACATGCAATTAATTTTATCGATGCATTGTACCGATACTTTCTTAAATATTGAACATTTCTAAGTGGCAGTCAATTCGCGACAACAGGGTATTACGACGCCCCCCACAAGACGTTTGTCGGGTCGTATGAGTAACCTGTTGACATGTATTGAATTAAATTTCACTATTTACATATATATATATTTAAGTGGCTAATGGATGTCCTGATTTTTAGTGAAATACGGTTTTTTAGAAATCTCGGCTCTAGTGCCAATTTCAAAACCTAAAATTTATATTTATGTGTATTATACATATGTGTATTTTTAATTCGAATAAAATTTAACTGTAAAAACGGGTTTTAGAAACATCTAAAATCCATCGCCACAGGCGTTATGATGCCCAGATTTGTTTGTTAATTATATCCCGAAAACGCAGTTTGTATATAATTTAAGTAAATTCGGCTCTTCAAGCCGGTAGCAACATTCTTCAAAATATAGTTATGAACCTTCTCCTCATCGAGATGAACCGTCTACACTCATATTTTAATATTTCATTTAACTTTTATATAATTTAAGTAAATTAGACATATCCAAAAGGCGGCAACCCCATCAAAGTTTGTTATAAACATTCTTGTCAGGATGGCAGCTATATTTTAACATTTCCTATAACATGCGTATATATTAATTAAATTTGGCAAGCAAACAAAACCATGCCTAAACCCTTTTTGGCGAAGAAACTAATAACTATGCTAAGTTTGAGCTTTTAAACAGGTGGCCAGGTATGCCAACATATATTTGAAATTAAGCTTTCTTAAACCTTTTAGTTTGATACCCATATTGTAAACTTTCGTTTAAATTATTGATTTTACTTAACTTGCGTTTAAATAGGTGCCAATCTTTCTAGAAAATATCTTAAAATTTAAGTTTCGTTTCATACGCGTGTTGCAATATTAACTTTTCCTGATTGTTTTAATTGAATTTATGCTTTTACATAGGTGACAACTTCCTTTTACAATAGCTTGTAGGGAACCCATACAACAAATTAGGCGTATAAATATCCTTCAAATCTTATCCACACCTATCCAAACTCCATTGAGCAACATGTGATTTAATACCAGTAATTGCATTGAACTGAAAAACGCGTATAACATTCCCAGCAATATCAACCTTTAGGGGCTTACTTGGTTTAGGGATTAAGATCAGCTTCTGAATTACGCAAACTATTTCGGCCATGTGTACATCAAGCCGTGCATAGCACAAATAGACATTTCTGAAATCGCAGCAAATAAGGTTCTCCTTCTGGGGCTGCCGAATTCTTAAAGCCGAATATGCACAGATTTAGCTTCTCACGAGTCTTTTCCTATCTGGTCAATGGTAGATTTATCACGTCTAAATCCATACTGAACCTTATCAATAAGCTGTGTGGGGAAATTACTTTCCCGCCGCGTAATCAACTTCTTTTCTTTTCGTAGCGGTTGCAGTTTTACGAAGTCCAACTTCTCTTGTGTGGATGAGAGCAATTTTTTGCTTCACAGAGACGTGCGCGAAGATGAGAATGGTTCCTCGGTGCTACAAACCCTGCCACGCCCTTAAACCTAGAACGTCGTAGGGATCTCATCATAGTCGCCATCACCCTTTAGCTCTTTTCCAAATGGGTGTTCAGGAGCTACCTGGAGGGCACAGAGTGAAATCACCTGCATGTTAACTGCTTGAAATGTTTGCAGGCGAATATTTCTGGGCAGGTGAATGGCAATCAGAGACTTTGCCAACTTGAGTGGACTTCTGCCGACGCAGAGCCCTTCTGATATTATTCCTCGAGGTATGGTTTATAAGGTACTGAAGTATCACGTATTCAGTGTTTAATAGAAACCGTTGTAATATATTTCAAGGGTGAGAAGAACTTTGTAATATAATTGTAACAAGTACGGTTGTGTACAAAAATGCAGTAAAATTTAGAGCACTGTAAAAAGCACATATATATTCCGATTTATAACAAATATATCCACTGCATACGAAATTGGCACTAGTTATAGGCGGTGAATGATTTTGTTTTGGCTTTGACGTGGAACAACAAACTGTATAACAAGATATGAAACATGTAATCTTGAATTCGTGTTTTTTAAACCAATTAGTGCTCAAAGGAGACAAGCTAATTTCACAGTTGCATAAAAGAAATTTTAGCTTATTGCAGATTTTATTGCGATTGTCTGCAAGGTAAATGCCAGCAGACACGCAAGCGATACCGCAAATGCTGTGCAAAAACAAACAGCGCTAATACATGGCAACCAAATAGACAAATCCTACCATTTTTATAGTCGTTACTAAATATTTAAGTTAAAGAAACTTTGAATAGGCTTTATATCTTTTTTCATCAACCTTAATAGTTCTGCCAATTTATTTGCTTAATTTATGTTCTTTTTGCAATTTCTAGAGTAAGCTATTTACAACAGCGAGCATGCACATTAAAGTCGTGGGGTCGTCGTAAAAAGTATTCGCTGGGAGCGAGTGGACGGACAAATAATTATCTTATATTCGTAGGATTGGAGCAAAGCTGAAGCAATGCAGAAGCATTATTTGAGACATTTTTGTACTACCACTTAATTGCACTACTACTGAAAATTTAATTTTAATTTTTATACCCGAGCACACTGGTGATACCCAGGGTATGATAACTTTATCAACCTAACTGTTGTTTGCAATATCATAAATCAACCGAAAGAGATATAGACATATATGTATATACCAAAATTCTTAGAATTAATAGCGAAAGTGATTAAGCCATGTCTGTTTGTCCGCCCGGCAGTCGGATAACTCGAGTAAATATCTTAATGAGATTTCTTATAGACATTATTATGGGTTCAAGGTACTCTGGTATATAAAAAAAAACCCCGCCCACTTAACGGTGTTTCAAGAAAATTAAAAGACCGCGATTTTTTATTAACTATTGCACATAATTTGCACACATTTGATACATATGTAGGATTGGATTTGGGAAGGAAATATGTATGCAATTTTTTTTAAATTGGTGTGACCTGCCCACTTTATATGAAAAACTTTTATTTCTGAAACTACTCAAATGCATATTTATTATATTGATAAGTCGTACTTTTATTTGGCGAGTATTTAGCGTCTATACAGTATAAATGGACCTATTATAATTTTTGAAGGATAATTCGGCTTATAAAAGAATATCCATTCTCAACGCTAACCCATTAAATCGGTCTTCACTTGTTTTGTTTCGTAAATACGTTTTCAATCTACCTAGAGATGAAGAAGAACGTTCGCTTGAAGCCACGCAAACCGGAAGAGTTGTGAAAGCCTATGTATCGATGGGTAGAACTGCTTGTTGTAGTTGTTTAGAGCATCAATAAATGATTTGTTTCGTTGGTCTATCGGAATATTTGAATAATGTCTGCAATAATGAAGAGTGAAAATAAAAAATGAATATTGAATATTGAGAACGAGCATGAATGCTTACTACACTAATATCCCCATCTTTTCCAAATGGCAAAGTCACTCGAAAATTCTCGCAAAATATCATTGGGTCATTGGTCTTCAAAAACTTGCATTGTTGAAAGTATTCCCTTTGCATAACGTTCCGTGCATTTGCTTGGCAAAATATTCAGAATCTTTAACAGCCAAACACGATGGTCTAGAAACCTAGATTGCAGCTCACTCAAGTAATGATCCAGAATCCGGGTGATTGTTGATTGACGGTAAATAAACGATTTTTTATAGCCTTCGTTATTGTCGCGATCCCGCTGCTGTCCAATGCATCTAGGAGTCTGCATTTTCATGTTGACTGCGTCAGCTAATTCCGTAGCAGCGAGAAAGATTTCGTGAAATTTCGCCTCAGAATTTTCACGCATCTCATGCATTTCTTCATTAAAATTGGTTGAATATGTTATGCTGGCGCTCAAATCACAATCTTTTCTCTATAGTAACAGGCTTAGGTTTTTGCCAAGTCAAATATTGGCGTGAAGACCGTAAACGAAACTATGAATTGTGGTTTGGAAATTGATGCAAGCAAAACATAAGGAGCCCTTTCGTAATCACGCTTTTTAAAAATGGTATAGATTTTTTTCTATTTATTAATTTACACTTATATTAAACATTATTTTCTGATTTTTAGTTCTATCTACCACTAAAGAGTGTTTCTTTGTTGTTAGTTTTTTAAACTATTACTTTTTTTATATAACCTGTAAAGTCTGACGACTCGTGTGACTCGTCATGTGAATTTTTTCACGTTTCATATATGTAATTATGTTTTCTAAATGTCAGTGTATCACAATGAAAATGTACTACCATTCATTTCCCTGTGCGACCCTTCCAATGTAGCGCCGTAGCAATATACGGCGGCAAGCTGACGAATCATTTTCCGACCTCAACATTTTGCAGCTAAAATTTCAAAAATTCAGAAATGGGCTTGAGTTCGAAAATATTTAAAAAAAATGTTGGTTCTACAGCAGCTCAGTGTAGAGTTTACGTCATCACTCATCTGAAATTTCATAAAAATCGGTAGAACCGTTTCGAAGGAATCCGACCACAAACACCGTGACACGAGATTTTTATAAAAGAATTAAATGCCGATCAAAACTACAAATACTTATTCAGGAAAAAACGCCACAGCTAAACTTACAAATGAGGCATTCCGCGTCAAATCGGACACTTGGATTTTGCATCTATGATTTTTTTCATACCTACTTTTTTTTTTAATATTATTAGTTTTGACGATCATGTTGGACATCTGACTTGCTCCAAAACTTATGAATGTGTAAATATAAATCAATATTTTTTCCAATCATATAAAAGTCACCCAAAATTAAGGGATTCATTAAAGATGATTGACAATGGTAAAATATAAAAGAAAACTACCAGGCCGATAGCCTATGTTGCTAGTTGCCCTATTCTCGTAATGTAATTATTTATAATTGCATTTCATATAAATAAATAAAATAAAATAAAAGAAAACAACATTCTACAGGAATAGGTTAATTTGGCAACTCCGAAGCACACGTAGAGTGAAGGATTAAAATTGGAGAACGAAAACTGACACTGACACTGAAGATGGCACAACGCCAAAACCGATTTATCTTCTAACCAAACTTGACAAGGGATGAAAATGTTCCAATATATGTACAACAATTAAATTTGGAATGGAGATAGTGAATATAGCAATTCACATAATATATTTTTGTACTAGGCTTTCAATGAAAATCTTTTAGTCATATGGGTAGAGGGACGAGGACATTTGAACAAAATAAGTGCATAATATAATGAAAACCATCTATCATTTGACGATGCTATAAATGGCAATATTGTTACATATAGAACATATTGATGGAAATTAAATTATTAACTATCAGAAGAGATGTGTACTAACTACACTTCATACATGTAAATTGCTTTAATTCTTAACGTTTTCACTCGATATTTACGAAGGAGATTAATATGCTGCCAACAAGCTCCTTACGCATTTAACGAAAGGCAGTGATATGTGCAAATATATTGTTCCAAAACTGCCTTACCTCAATTCCTGTAAGTACAACGCTTACCCAGATTTGCATATTTTGTAACATGGAAAAGGCTGCCGGTTTCTAAAATTATGCACAATGTACCAGCTAGGTCAAGTATTCTGCACACATTGTGCAAAATGGTTTCTAAATATAACCACAAGACGAAACATTTATGCAACCACTAAGCTTACAATATCCTCTTCCTACAACAATCCCATGCAATTTTAAATAATATCCGGCAAAGTCAGCCTATAACAGGTATAACAACTATGCTGTTACAAGTGACCATAAAATGAAAATTTGCATCTCTCACATGAATACTTTAGGCACATACACACATACATGTACATACATATGTACGTGTTTGTAAATTGTGCAACTGAAATGGTAAAGGCGTTTACAACAGAGATACACACACATACATATGTAATCACACTGACATATGTGGATAGCTTTGTATGTAGATATGTTTAATTCATTTATGAGACCACCTCGAATATATCATTTTTAGTTTAGGTTATCTGGGTTAGTGACAGGCTCGTGCGCACTGGAGGGGCTGGGGTATTGGAGGTTCAAACCCCAACAACTAAAGTTACAGTCTATTACAGAACAATTATTTGAAAAAAGTGTTTTGTGTTAAACATAAGTGGCCGTTAAGGGGTACAGTTCGTAGGGCAAATTATATTATATTTCACTGGAGAGTTTTGAGAAATCTGTCTTTTTGATATTTATATATATTACCAAATATTGTTAGTGGGAATATATGGGGTTTGTTTTGCGAAAAATGCGCCTTTCGATGTAAATATTTATGTCTAAAAATTAGAAAAAACTGCTCTCAAAAACAATTTGTCGTTCGGTGCTGGCGTAAAACTGTAGATCTCTCAATGTGCGTTACAACAACAAGATGCGGACCAAACATTGTAGGAGAGGTTCGACCAAACATCAAGCTATTTGGTGTAAGCGCCAATTATTATTATAATATTCTTCCAATTTATTTCTTTACCATCTTCACTACATTACTATTTATTTGAATGCTGAACCAGTGACAGCTTCGTAATCAGAAACTCATTATCTACATCCGCCTAAACCTGTAACATTTTTACATTTAGAATTTCCGTCACCTTTTTCTACTATATTTGACTTTATTAGCAACCCATCTTGAAGGCAGTTTTTTTTAAAGCATCATAAAATACTTTCGAATCTCTATCTTTTTCCATCGAAAACTTCAACTCTTAAATGAAGAAACCTGCAAAAGTTATTCAAATTTCGACTAAATGTATTCAGTGAGATGTAAAAGTAGATGTAAACGCAGAATTATCCATATTTTTTCTTTGCCCGATGCAACAATGTATTAAATTAATAATTATTTCCAAGTTTTGTAACTTTAACTTATAATCATATTTATGTGTTGGTGCACTTCGTCCATTTGATAAAATAAAATGAAGCGTCGCCCCCAGAAAAAACTTTGTGGACGGGCCTGGTAAGCGGCATATGTATATGAACTGCTATACGCCTACAAACAAATCCCGCTATATCGTTTAAAAAATATTTTTTTCCCAGTTAGAGTAGAAAAACCACTTAAATGTAATGGATATATTGGGATTAGATTGCCGAAATTTGCTACATATGAAATGCTCAGAGGTAGTTGAGGTGAACAACGTGGGTAGCTACGATAGAAACATAGTAATGGGTTTTTACTTTCAACATTTCTCCCAATATGGATGTTTTAGGTTTCTGTTTGCTTACTGCATATATTCGTGAATTTCATTGTAGCGGTAGCATCTGAATCAGCCAAATTGAAGTGAACAGGGAATGCGCCCACAGCGACACCTCGAAGGAGTGCTCCGAAAGAAAAGGGAGCCTCAAGAGCACCACTTGAAAGCGTTTTTGAATCAGTTTGTGTCTCTTTGCTGTGGACTGATGTTTACTATTAATTGTATTGAATTTTTGTAAAATTAAATGTCAACATTTATTGATTTTTTAGTAGTGCTATTCATTTCTATTACTTATTTAAACCAGTTAAGACATATTTCGTTATTGCCAGAAACTTTAGATGAAATGTGGAACAACTGACGGCAGCCGACGCTGCTCAACACACTTCGCTCGTCACGGAAAATAGTTTCCATATGCATACATCGAAATTAAATGTTTTAAATTGCGATTAAAGTAATCGTAGATGCAATCTGTTACAAATGCAAACCTAGCCAAGAGCGGTTCTCGTATTTGTGTTGACATAAACTGATCTCTTCTCATCGCCTAGGATAGCAACGTAGACAACTCGACGAAATGAGAATTCGGAAATTGAAAGCTCTCCAGAAATTACCCATATAAACTTTGAATGGTTTACAGTTATTCTCTGGGCCTATTTTTGTTTGCTTTGTTTTGTTTTTCTTCGCAGTGGATATTCTGCAGTAATAACTAATATTCAGGACTATGACCGGTTTGACGACTTCACTTTTCGGAATTTTGCCCACTTTTTTGCGTCACACAAGTGGATAACGCAGATTTTTTTAATTTTTTTTTTTTTTTAAACAACCTCAACTGCATTGTTGCTGAGCGGGACAAAAGAACCGAAGTCAAAACACATGCTACTAAAATATGCAACTTCAAAAGGTTAATATTCAGTAAATAAAGTAAAAAAGAAATACTTCCAAGATGAAAATACTTATGACCGCCTTATTGTGTAGTAGAATATGTGTGCCTCACTTGGGCTACCTCGAGTTTGATTCTCGGACGGGGCAAGTAACACCAAAAATTATAGAAACGGTTTTTCTAATAGCGGTGGCAAACCTCTGAATGTTAACCTGCCATGAAAAAAACTTCTCACAAAAGTAATATGCCATTCGGACCCGGCGTAGAAATGTAGGTTACCTAAATGTGCAATGGTTTTTGGGGTAAAATTGTTATTATTATTAATTGAATACGTGTTGACTACAGACATGACATGATCAAAGGCTTCTGGTTTAAAGAAAGGGAGATCTGTTCAATTGCTTGCTTAGCCCAAACCAGAATTTTTTGGCAAGAGAGATTATTCGTTGGATTTCAAGGTTAATCTTATTATTGGTCTTAATACTGCCGCTTCAACAATGAAGTGGGTACACATACGCAATTGCGCTGACTGTTAATTTTTTAACAGACGGTACTTTGTTTTCTCCTCGTTCACCTTCAGATCCATTTGCTTTGCTTCATTTACCTAGTTTGGAATTTGAGAGACAGTTGCGCACGCTAGCAGTTGAAAGCTTTAATAAAATATTCGCTGAACATACAGTGAGGTTCTCAGTTATTTCTAGAAATCAATTGTGCTGGCGTCATATTTTGTGTTAATGGTCAGAAAAAGTGTAAAGGAACCAAATTCTCCGGTAAAATTTAGTTAAATAATTTTTAAATTATACAATAAGTGTTAGATAAAATTGAAAAATGAAAATATAAAAGAAAATTGGAAATTTGCACGCGCTCTTCTCGTTCATCAGTTTCTAGTTAGTTCTTTTTTTAACCATTCTCTATATAAAAATGAACAAGAATATTCAGATTTTGTATTTTGAGGTCTGAGTATTCAGTAAGAAAGAAGTGCGGCTATGCAGCTGAAAAATAATGTTGGGAAGCGATATGTAAGCGTATATGTATATGTACTTATATATTTTGTTCATTCAACTGCTTTCAATGTATACAAATAAAGATGATAGTCAGAAAAGTTTGTATGATTGGAAAGATCTTAGCATGTGTATAAAGGTTAAATATGCTTGTTAGTATGCACATGCACATATATCGGGTCTTGCAATAGGAACGCTACAAAAGTTTTTTAAATAAAAAAAACGGCTTAGGATATGAATTAAATTCTTTATTCCTGTGAAAGTTCGATGCCATTATGTATGGAACTCGATTTCTTTTGCATGGGCACCACGGGCACGCTTGCAGAAGTCCAGACGCTGAACCCAATTTTCAAGAAAAAATCGGCCGATACTGCTGAAATTGCAATTCGTACGAAGTTCATCAATCGTCGCTGGCTTGTTTGGCATCGCACGACCGAGGCGGCCAATTGACTGGGCCATTTCGTGAGATAACACGTTCACCAAACTTTATGGCGCCGTTCTGTTAGAACCACATATTGTCCAAGTCCATATCATCCAATTCGGACCAAAAATATTCGGTTATCATTGAGCGGTAGCGATTCCCATTCACAGTAACTGGCCGGTCTTGATCTTCACGGAAGAAGTACGGCCCAATGACGCCGCCGGCGCATAAACCGCTAAAAACCGTAATTTTTTCGGGATGCAATGTTGACTCATGGAGTACGTGGGGATTGCTGCCTGTCCAATAACGCATATTTTGCTTATTGACGAAGCCATTCAGCCATTCAGTCTTAAAGTTGAGGCCATTGACTCCGAATTTCGGTAGTAAATTTTAATAATTTCGACTCATTGTTGGATCGTATATCTTTCCATGACGAAATGGCAAACCATACTGAAGAGAAATGTCAGAAGAGCGGGAAAGAATATGGCGTCGTTTGCTGTCACTATCGGTCTACTTTTGTAGCGTCCCTATTGCACGACCCTTCACAAATATGTATATACATATATATATATATGTACTTTCATGGTTTTGCACACATATTTATTTTGTGACATTGTGTGACTTCCATCAATCTCTTTAAAGTTTTAATTTAGATATATTTTAGAATTTATGAGCAGTAAATATTTCCTTTTGGATTGGAAACAACATTTACATACATATAAAAACTTCTAAGTCGAATAGTATAAGTAAATCTCCGGAACGTGTTCGCATGTAGGCAACAATGGATGAAAAACTTTTCTTAACTTGCTCCCAATTGACACAGCTGCTTGCATCAACTCACGATTCTACTCTTTTTAACTTTATGTGACCCAGACAAGAAATGCGTCCTTTTTTCTATTTTTTTTTATATACCTTACATGAACAAATTGTTGATAAAATTATATATGTACATGACTGTTTTAGTAAAAATTGGTATGCTAGGAGAGGCATGCATGAGTTTGGTGGTTGTTTGATTGAGAATCTAAGTAGTTTTGATTGTCGTCAAATTTGACGCTTGTTTCCCAAACGTTGTGGACCATGTAACGCCCTGCTTGCTCAAATTGTGTTTTTCTGTGGACTTTGTTTATAGAAGTGAATAAGTAAATAAGTGTTTTTTGTGAAATATAGTTTTAATAAAAAAATAAATAAAACGAAAAACTGATTTTGATAGGTGGCTTGCTGTTATGCTTAGCAAAGTACTCATTTTTGTTCAGGCCATGGGCAAAGAATGAGTACTTTACCCTTGTTCCTGTGATATTTTACTTCTTTTCTACTAACCGCAATTTCATATTTGCTCTACATAACAAGATGATGCTTATAATTAGTTCACGCTGCATTTATATTAAATTAGTTTGAAAGTAATTCACACAAAATAATTTTTTTAAATATGTTTCTTTATCCAACTAGCTTATTCTTTCCGACAGGGTGTTTTATTTTGTGTGATATTTGTGAGTATTTTTATGGCAATGGATCTCATTCGACAATCTGAAATTAAATTCACTTTGATAGCTATGGCAAAGTTGTATGAAAATAGTAGGAGATAGTTGCAGTATTATGAATTGATCTCTCTGCGCAATAGTGGTTTTATTCATATGCGTATATTTTGCGCTCTGCGGCTTCAAAAGTTTTCATTCAAATTTGGTAGCTCTGATACGCACTTGCGGTTGGGTGAAAGACGATACTTTACCTAAGAGACTGGCTGCATACCCAATAACTTCCGTAGACAAAGTTTGCCCTTAAAAGGGCAGCAAATAAAACTGAAGACATGTTTCGACTTTGACCGCTAGCTCAGAGTTGACTATTCCGTAAAATAAATTTAAATAAACTATAAGTATCGTTTTTTTCTCCAGCACGAATTTTGATTTAGTGTAGGAAGGTTTGCCATGTAGTTTGTATGTACTTTAAATGCTCGCACTAAAATTAATTTCTTGTTAATATGTTTTTCCATAGTCTCATTTAGGTTAGCCGAAATCAAAAATACTAACACGAAGGGAATCTTTAAAAATGAATGAATGATGAAGAAGTTCAATTGAGAACATTGTTGCTTCTTTGTGACTGATCGAGATAAGGATGGAAAACTCCAGTTAGTGTAGATTGAAAGAATTGAATTTGCTTCATCCAATTAGTGAAATCTGCTTCGAAAAAGAGTCAATTGCAAGCAACTGCAAAGATTTGATGGAATAACTATTTTCGACGTATCAAGCATTGGGTTGTGATAAGTTCCTGTCACAAAAAAATATGATTGCCAATTTTTGTCTCCACCAGTGACCATGATAAGAACTGTCTTTGAAATGCCTCAAATTTTGCCCCCATCATGATGCTCCTATGCCAGTCTTTACACGGCGAACCCACACATAACGCAGTGATACAAAAAAAAAAAAATGAAGTAAAAATATCTGGGAAGTGTTTTTAATTTTCTTGTAGGTCTTCACGAGTAAAACAAGAATAGAAATTTGCAAAACACTAAAATCTTGAACTAGGATTAAAAGGACGGAGTTTCGCACCTTTTCGTATTTATTAGCATCTAACTTATTTGGTGACCAACTGATTTTCAGGTTATCAATGGTTTTTTAAAGCAAAAACGTAGACATTTCGAACGATATGAATATATGCAAATTAAAGAAACTTAACGAAAAGTAATGTAATCCATATTGACCAATTTTCCTTAGCTGGAGGGTCTGACCACGAATTAATGTTTTTATGTTATAATATAGAATTTTGTGAAATTAAATCAATTACAGACTTGACGTTTAGAGATTACAAGAACATAAATATATCTGCGCTATCTGACGATAAATACTGGAAACGAAACCCTACTAATATTCGCTGGAGTATATATACAAGTATTAGAAATAAAATAACCACAAGTTTGCGTCAGATAAAAAAGCGTATATTGAATCTGAAATCGATGCCAACGTTACATCCAAGGTTTTCTGGAAGAATATAAATCCACTGGGAATCTGCGCCAAGGAGAAGAAAATCTGTATGATTGATGCCAATGTGATGAACTCGTATTTTATGGGAGTCAATAGGCAAACAGATACTCCATCATTTACAAACAATCAGAGTATAAACCCCAAATCAGCTTATGAATTTACTTTCGATACAGCCACTGAAGATGAAGTTTTACAGTGTATATATGCCATAAAGTCGAATGCTATTGGTGCGGATGGTATTAACTTACGTTTTTTAAAACTGATTCTAACTTACGCGCTTCCTTCACTTACACACATAATAAATTTTGCAATAACCTCCTCTACTTTTCCAAACCAATGGAAAGTGGCATATATTATTCCGATTCCGAAAAGTAATCTTTATGTTTCTGCTTCAAACTATAAATCAATCAGTGTTTTACCGGCTTTATGAAAAGTTTTCGAAAAATGTATTTCCAATCAAATAAAACTGCATTTGAATGAAAACAATCTCTTGAGTGAGTTTCAATCTGGATTTGGGTCTAGTCACAGTTGTTCAACAGCTATGCTTAATATAATGGATGACCTTCGCCCTGCCTTTGATAGTGAACAACTTACTCTATTAGTACTTCTGGACTTCTCGAAAGTTTTTGATACCGTAGACCATAATATTTTGCTCTTGAAATTGAAACATTATTGCGGCTTTCATGCAACATCGGTTAAATTGATGAAAAGCTATCCATCGAATAGGTGATGTATTTTCTCAACGCAGTACAATTTCTTGTGGTGTACCTCAAGGATCAATCCTGGGTCCTATATTATTTTCTGCTTTTGTGAATGACATTATCCATTGCTGTCCAAATGCATCTATACACCTATACGCTGACGACACGCAGATGTACATACTATTCACGTCCAATTGGTCTTGGTGAAGACTTAGTGTTTAGACAAAATGATGACCTAAGAAGAATATCTGTCTGGGCCAAAACAAATGGCCTTTGCTTAAACGCGTCCAAAACGCAAGCACTACCTGTATCGCATAACTCTCTTGACCTGACTAGCTTATCGCCAATTTCGCTGAACGAAACAGAGATTAAATTTAAATTAGTAGCCACTAGCCTTGGATTTAAAATAAATTCACGCCTGACTTGCACAGATCACGTTAAATATGCCATATCAAAGATATATTCTACACTAAGAAGCTTATGGCACACTTGTTATTCTCTACTGATCGATACAAATCTTAAACTTGTTAAGACCCTTATCGTTCCCCAAATATCATACTTTGAAGTGGTATATAGTAATCTTGATTACGAATCTAAAAATAAATTAAATGTAGCTCTAAACAATGCTGCTAGATATTTTAAAAGAAAGTATAATCACATTTCGCTATAACTAAAAACATTTCTGGTCTTGGTTTTGAAAATTACCTCAATGTTCGCAATATTTTATTTATATATAAAATAATTAGATATTGTAAGCCTGGCTACCTTTTTCAGAAATTGAACTTTGTTCAGTCATCTCGCACACATAACATTGTTGTTTCAATGTATAAAACATTAAGTGCCTCCAGATTATTCTTTGTTAGTGTAGTCAAATTATGGAATTCCTTACCAGTGTCAATTAAATCTATTAAATCTGATAGATGCTTCAAAACGACAGTCACAAATCTTTTTCTGTAGAAACCTTTAGCTTAAGTTTAACTAATTTAAGTTTAATTTTTATAATTTAATTGTTAAATATGTACATCGAAAAGACTCCTGTTTTCAACCTGTTGTGTTGGCGATGTTTTTATGCATTAATTTTATAAAGAAACCATACTAGCCTAAAAAGCTTAATATACTTAGTAAGTTTAATAGCAAGTCAAATATTCAAATTTAAAATCGATTAAAAATTGACAGAGTTATTCAACTTTGACCATAAAATCAAAAGTATGCTATAACATATAATGAACTTAACTTATGTAGAGACCTTGTTTTTCATTTCACATTCTAGGAAAATTTGGTTTGCATAGAACGGCGGTAATGAAGCGGTGCTCAAACCTCTTACGTTTGGACAATAAATACAACCGTTTCTCTATAATGATATATTTTTAAATAAAAAATAAATCGCCTCTTGCATACCATGAGAAATGATGGTCGGAAAACGGTCTACTGGGCTACCGCTGAATTATCTTAATTTTAAACAAATTTAATGAAAGATCCGTTCTAATTTTCCAATGCTCCCCATACAACACTGAATTCAGACATTTTCCATAAATATTTGCTTACTTATTCTTACAATCCACTTTAGATTTATTAAGCCATTCATGCACATTCAAAACCACACACACACACATATACGTATTTACTTAGGTATGTGTAGCACAGAGGTATTTTCTTGTAATTTCCCTTGCAGTTTTACATGTACGAACAGTGACAGCTCTGGGCCGACAAATTCTGAGCAAATTCTGTGCTCTTACTCGTAAAGCTGCTTACGCATAAATACATACTTTCATACTGTATGTATATATGTATGGTTGTATATATGTTTGTACATTTACAAATTCACTGTGGCACCTGTAGCTTTCCTTTCCCACTGACATAAAATATTTCGCACTGAAGTCGATAAAGAGCAGCGAGTGGGCCAAAAACTTTAGATTGCCGAGAGAATATTTTTGTATGCGGCAGTTGTTATTGAACCTAGCTAAAAGCTTCCACCAAGCATACAACAAATATTTTAGGTAAAGTAATTTTGTATATATTTAGCTAGAGCCTGAAACATTTTATGTTTCCGTTGACGCTAAAAGAAACTAACTTTGTCAAGGGTAAACATTTTAAATTTGCTAAGTTTTGTCTTGTCAAAACTCGGACTGCTGTCCTTTTGCTACTTGACCTATATTTGTTGTGAAGTTATGAGGTATGTAAATGGAAAACACCTGAATGTACGAGCGTTGTAAAGCGAGTTCGGACTGAATATATTTTGCACAAAAAGTCCAGCTAAACTAATAACTTATCAGCCTTTTTACAGAGTATAACCAAACCGATCGCTACCTCTTCCACTATTTCACATGCATCAGGTGGGTATGAATGCCGGCTATATCTTGAAGAATGATGATACATTGGCGCATATCCTTCTCAAAAGCATTTTTAGTATATTGCTCTGACTTTTTTGTAACCTTTTGACGCTATATCGGGACATCGGTAATATAAATTTTATTCCTTAGTTAGTTGGACAAAAAACTTCGTGATGAACTTTCTAATTGTGGGTAACAGACCCTACTATGGGAAAGTGACTTCGGACCTAAAAAAACATTAGAACCACTCGAGTCTCTAACAAATAACCAAATTTCAAACAACCAACTTATAAACCAAATTAAGAAGAGTCTAAATTTTTGTGAAACCAAACACTAGATACCAGGTACATAATTTTAGTTTACCTTAACAGCACTTGTATTCAATAAGATTGATTTTTATATTCATTGTTCTTTAAAACTCAAACGACTTTTATATATGTTTTTATGTAAAATAAAAGAACACGCCCATTTTCCACAGTTTTGATTTTTTTTTTTTTAAATTAATAAGGGTTTTAACCTCACAAAATTCCTTTGTATTAAATTTGAGCGAAGTTTTGCTTTTTTGTAGCTTACTGGAAGCAACTCATGCCACCAAATCATCTTTTTCGTAAAAATCGTTAGACCAAGTGGCGCTCGGAACGCAATTTTGATACGTTGATTCTCCTGAAAGCTGTTTGTCCTGCTGTTATGGTTTCTAATTTTCAAACCATTTGGATTTATGGATGAATCTATTGATGGTGTTCATTGTGTAGCTAGAGACATTCTTCAGATCGCTTGCCAGGAAGAATATTATTGTCTGCTGCCAAATACTACGAACCATGGGCGGACACTCACCGTGGCTATCACTCCGAGTATATCTTTCCTTGACCTATTTAGTAGGTCCATCGTTCTTGATTTTTCATAAATGGGTCAGATTTTCTTCAATTTTGAGAGTGGCCAATCCGTTTCATCTTATTTTCGCCATTCGTGAGAACTGTAAGAGCAGTTTTCTTTTGATTACCCCTAATTACGCTAATTGCTTCTGCTATGTATACATCAAAGCAAGTTCCGACTCTGGGCAATTCGTCGGTTCTCTTGTTACCGTATATGTTCCTAAGGCCAGGAATGCAGATAAGAGAGATATTTCCTTTGAGCCGGCCGCCAAGTTGAACGCCTGCAAACAATGCCTAACTATCTAAGAGATTATTGTTGGTGCACCTTAACTTTCTGAGAATGAAATATGTGTGCTTTTTGTATTCAATCGCAGTTTCTTGTCAGCATCCTGCGGTACTTCTCAATGCCTAACATCTCTGCTTGGACGTCTACATTCTCTAAGATGACCACGATGCACTCCTCTTTCCCCCTGTATTCCAGTTCCGTCTGGAAGGAAACTCTAGAGCTTAAAGTTTTGCAAGAAAACTAGCGATGGAGCTTGGAGGATAACAGCTTGTCTAGAGCTCCACTATGTTCGTATTGACCTCCAGCATCCAGCATCCCGAGTCTCTGAGTCTGATTGCAGAGTCTTTATATGCGTGCATGGAGTACTCGCGATTTTTGGAGATTCCTACGAGCAAGCACGTAATATTTTCTATATTCACTGCTGTAGCTTCGCGTGATTGTTATTCGCGATGGGGGCAACTAGCATGTTCAACAGAAAAAGTATAATTAATAATTGAAATCGTAGAATAGGCAGTGCTTTAGTATGGGTGCGCATGTAGTTGGGCGGAGAAACAGGTAAGGCGTAATCGATTTCCTTTTTCCCCATTTTTTATGGTGTCGAAATCCTCTGAAAAAAAGACAGGGATGTAGGTACTTTGCCAATTTTTTTCCTCCAACCTAGTCTATATATGTATGTCAAGTTTTGCATTAATGACTAATTTACATTATGTAAAAATACATCCGTGTTTTAAAAATTCTTAACAATCTTTGGTAGCAGTATTAAATTGTAATTTATTTCAATTTGAGGTAAAGTTTTTACAGACGGAGGAGGTGAAGTTTTATTGGAAATTTACTATGTATGTATAACTGCCCTTGACTCTCATTTGAACGGGAACTGTATACATTTGAATTGAAACGGTAAAGGTCTCATTATGCACACCGCGCACAACTATGGAAAGCTTAAAGCCGATTATGCTACGTATACGGCAAATATCATGAAAGGACTACTAATAATGAGTTTTGAAGAATTTATTTGATTGCTATACCGAAATTATTAAAAATTTTAGTTGAGAAGAAAAAGCATTAACAGCATACACTGCTTACTTAACTCATCTCATTTAGGCTTTGCCTTAATGAGTATAAGCAAGGGGACGTGAGTTCGATTCCTGCAAGAAGTCTGATGAGGAGATGTGGTGATCTCCGAAATAGCTATAACTTCTAACAAAATAAATAGGCAAACAAAAAAAAAATAGTAATATATGTATATGTATAAGTTATTGTAAAGTGGTAAAAAACAAAAGAATAGCATTCTATGTATATTGTCGGTTTGCAACAGTGCAGTACTGTTTTTGGAGACGAAACGCTTGCTATGCAGAGTTGAGCTTATTTTTAATCTTAGATACATATTTATTAAGTGCACTCGACGGCTCTTTAGGTATTCATATTTTGTTTTTCTGTTAAAATGTTTCGATTTCCATCACATATAGTAAAACGCATTTACTGAAACTCTAGTAAATGTTGCGGGTTTTATTATTTTTAACGTGGAATATTTTTTCTTATGAATTTTTGGTAATTTTGTACATTTTTCGGTTGGCTTCGTTCTTTCTTATATTAGTGCTCCTATACCTCAAAATTACTCAAATGCCACAATGTTTTGCTAAAATTGTACACCATTACAATTAATGGGCAGTCTGTACAAGTGTTCATTTCTTTTTTTTTTTTTTGAGTAAATAATTGTAAATTTAAGATCCGCGTTAACCCTTTAAGACACTAATCTTCGCATGTGCTTGTGGAAATCTTTTTCAGCAGTTTTTTTTATTAGCGATCTATCACTCATTCTAACCAAACTTACCGGATATAAGGAGATCTGCAACGATATCTTCGATGTGTGGAATAATATTTTCTTAAGAAACTTTCGTGCTTAAATTAAACTGTATTACTTTTTTTGTCAAAAACTCTATGAACTAGTTTTAGTTAATTAACAATTTTATAGCGGGAAGAATTACATACTGGAAAGCTGAATCGTTTAATACATAACTGTGCGCCTTGATGATGTACCACAAATTGTAGGACCTATACTTTTGTGCCGACTACCCGAAAAGCAGATGATTTTTGTGAGAAATTTGTTCATAGCAGAAATACACGCTGAGGTTTGCGATTGCCTGCCGAGAGGCGACCGCTACTAGAATAAAAGCTTTTCTGTGATGTTTTGATATTACTTACGGAACTCGGCAGAGAATTGAATCTAGGCACACCAAGCGATAGCTCACGCTAAACTTAGCTACGACGGTCGCCGTAAAAAATATTATATTAATTAAAAAATGAAAGGTAGAATTTATACACTTTTTCCAGCCTCACTGCGCATTTCAATAATACAGTTACAGATATTAACTAGAGAAACCGACATCGAATGTGGTCTATTTCATCTCATAAAATTTATCTCGAAAGCTGGATGAACGTAGCTCTATAATTCATTAAAGGACACAATACATTTTAAAGTCGCACTGCACAATCTCAAACAATAACAACATCTACACCTTAATATGAATTTGGAACAGCTTTAATAACTGCTTTATAAATATAAAAGGCTTTAAGCCAAATTTTACCTTATAAAAGTTGCTAAATCATTTAGGGTACTTTCTTTAAAAGATATAAATCGCTTTTAGCGATTTTCTGTAAGAGCCAGCAAAACAAAATTCTGTTAAAAAGAGATAATAGAAATACCTCAGGCAATTTGAAATGATGATGACGCTTTTAAATACAAGGAGCGTTAATAATTGGGTGAGACAGAATATATATATATAAATACATTTGTATTCGTATGTATTACTAATACTTAGTATGAACATCCCCAATCTCCTGTTGCGTTTTTGTTTTTATTTTCTTGCTACCTACGTGTTTTTCGTTATTGTTATTTACAGTATTATTCTGATATTGCTTCCATTATAGCGGTTATTGTTTTTGACTGCAGCAACTGCCATCACTACCACAAAACTGTGAGTGACAGCACCACCTCCATTGCCACCGTCAAACACACCATATCGCAACGGATCGCATCGCATCCACTTTGCGCCAATTGTTTTGTATGCGTTGCTATTTATACAACTTTTGTGCTTACTTTTCTCCTTTGTTTTTGTGATATGTATATCTTGTTGTAACCGTTGGTATCATCGCGTTCATTCCCCTTTTCGTTCTTATTTATTTACTATGTTATTTTTTCCCGTCATGCTTTTTTATGTAGCAATTTTGCTTTTATCGGGGGTATTCGAAAACTTTTGCGCATTTCGTAAATAATATATACTCGTACTCGCGAACTGTAAGTCTATGCGAAACGACTGTATGTACGTGTTTTGGCCTTTTGCAGGTCAACTAACGGGATCAACATTTTACATTTGGAAATTTTTCGTGATTCTTTTATTTAAAATGGTTTTCAGAGATTTCCAAACGTTTACATGCAAAATTTCACAAGCATAAAATATTAATTAACCAAATTTCAGAAGAAACGTGTCACCGAAACGTGTTAAAGCGTCAATAATTTGTTGGGTAGCGTCTTGATGACACTTTGCTTTACAAAGCGATTTGCGCCTCAATCAATGCAAACAGCAGATCAAAGTAAATTTTAAGCTTTTATGAAAAATTGCTTAGTTCGAAAAGCATTTTTTATTTTGCATAAGCTATGTAGATACCAAAGTGGTAGGTTCCAATTTGTTAGCAAAGAAATTGACAGTGTTGAAAAGTACTAATTGCGTTAGATGCAATATAAATTTGATGTGAGTGACAGGGCGTATGAGTAACGCAGTAATTTTATAGGTACTAGGGAGCAGATAGGAAGAAGAGTAGAAATAGGAGTCGGATTAATAGGATTGGGAATCAATTTAAAATTAATGATAAAAATATGAGTAGGAATAGAAATAATTTCGAAAAATTTGGAATAGGAACCGGTATAGAAATAGGGGTAGAAATAGGAAAAGAAATATGAATAGGAATAGGCGTAGGAACAGAAAATATATAGAGTTCCAAATAGGAGAATTAATAGGAAGAAAAATAGGAAAATATTTATATATGAATAAGTCCTTTGTAAGACAAACAAAGTCTGGTGATAATATATGTATGTTATGAGTACTACCGTGAACGTATAAATGTTAATGCTAGTCCTTTCGTTTTTGCTGGTGTTGATGATTGCAACGCTGTCAAAGATATACACTACATTAATTCGGAAGCAGCTGGACTTGATAGAATTAGCTCAGTTTTTCTTGAGATTATTCTACCAAAGATACTGGCCCATTTGACTTTGCTAATAAATTTTATTTTGATAACTTGAGTCTTTCCGAAATGTTAGAAAGTTGCGAAGTTTATACCTATTCGAAAGACAAATGACGAGTTCCGGCCTATATTTGTTTTGCCTTTGTTGTCAAAAGTAATCGTCTTTAGATTGATCGTCCACCGGGCTTCAGAACTAGTTATTTCTTACTTATTATTATCCGTATCCCCTACTCTTATCCTCTTTCCAAATATTTTTTAAATTGTCGTATACCGTATCATATACATATGTTTTTTTTAGATTTAATCAACAAATTGTAAGTACGAGACTAAAACTCTAAAATAATTGCAAAAATGTTGTGTAAGGATTAACCAATAAGTAGATAAATAAAAAAAGAATAAATCATTAGAAACCGAAATATGAGTATGTGTAGAAATAATAACTGGAAGAGAAATAAAAATAGAGCATGTTTTGAATTCACCCGTCCTGATTAGCTTACCATCCGCATAGAGGCTGCCTGAACTTCGACAGCAAGGTCAGTTGAAGGTATATTAAATATCGTTTTTAGCGCCACGGTATATAAACTGCAGCGATTTGCAGATATCTCTGCTTCGTTTTCAACTATGAATAGGTGTTTGAAACAATAAACAAAAACAATATATGTAGGGCATCTAGTTGGTCAGGAATATCCGCTGGCCCCTCTTAAGACTCCACACCAAATAAATGAGTATAGCCTCATGTATTTACGTTATTCACAAATAACATTTTATTGCAAAAACGTTTGTATAGTAGGTTTACAAAAATATAAAAGTTTAAATTAAATTATTAAGTAAAATAACTTATTACGCGCAGTGGCGTTTTCTATTCGCGACCGTCCTACTTCAACCGCGAATTTCAACTCTGTTTTATTTGAAATTTTGCTCGTTTATCGTTCGGTTTCATCTAGTTTGATAAGTTTAAGGTGAGTACAATATCTTCGTCCGCAATCCGTCACCCTATATCCAGCACTATATACATTTAACAAGAAAAACAATAGAAATGAAACATAACAAGAAGTGCAGCAAATCCTAAACGTACGCTTTTAAATTTTTAAAATTAGTATTTACGAATACGAAGTCAAAAACCCTTCCACACCAAGTTTTTTGAAAATTTATTAGCTGCTTATATTTTACGTCCGCCATGTTGGATTCGACATTTTGCAATGAATAGATATCGTTGTTTGTTGGTTAAAAGTTTGTAGTATCTTTGGGGTCATTAATTTTGGCCAACATCTTTGAGATCCTGGCTAACTGTCCACTGTGCCATAGAGTAAAATTGGTCTTAGGAGATTGACCGCAAATAAAAATCAGCGTTTTTCTTAAACGCATACAGACTATTTTATGCCTTCCTCTAGAGCTACCCGAAGCAGCTTTAGAGTTAAGTTTAATGCCCGTAAATGTCGGGAACTTTCATGCTAGGGCTTTTAACTTGCTCCTGAAAATTATCAAGTACTCGTTTTTGCCAGCATTCCTATATACAACCAAATATCGTGAGTTAATAATCTCTATATGACTGCGCAAGAAGAAGTAATACATACTATGCTAAGTACGAAGTATCTAAAATACATATAATTTTATACCTACGTACATTATGATGTCAATGGTGACCTTGTACGTCATATGTGAGATATTTACGCGCCGTAGTAACACTAATATAACAATGTTTCCGATAGCGAATAGGCGGCCCAAACTATTGGGTTGCTATTATAAAGGTGTTTCACTTACCTACATACATGCATTCATATTTATATGGATGCACATTTAACTGCCTACACACGTGCACATATTTCTAAATCCAACTTAAATTGGTCATATGAATGAATTGTAGGAACGTGAATAGCATTTGGAAATATTCAGCAAAAATAACCCGTAAACACCTGAAAATAAATTTGTACTATATTTGGCGTTGGTTATAGAAAATTCTTATTGTTATCGAAATAAAGCCATACCTTATATTTCCCTTAATCACAAAATCTAACTTTTATGGTTTGTTTTCCATCTACATATGTAGTATGTGTGAGTGGGTAGTACATTCCGGTTCTTGTTTACTTGTCTGCATTGGAAATACATTTACAGCATACATAATGAGCTTCGGAAGTGTTATCTCAATCAAGCGGATATCTAGCGGATATTCCTTCAACAACTTTGTCCACTTCATTTCTTATTCCTCACTTCGTTTTTAGAAAGTCACTTCTGCTTTCCATGTACGAGCACTGTAATGTATTTGCTTCCAGTCGGCCAGCCAGACAGTTTTCCTGGCTTAAATTCCCATTGCACACTTAAATTTGATGGCGATGCTCCGATAAGTGGACACACAATTTTACGCTATACATAATACGCACAAACACATAAAATTCAGCGAGATTGACCATTGAGCTAGCTATTGAATAGTATGGAATGGTATTTGTGCAATTTACAATATGCGCTATTTCTGATACTCCAACATTTTCCAATGTGCTACAGTCGCAGAAATATGTATGTAGTATGTATGTATGTGGCGTGGAGCAAAAATACATTTATAGGGCGTGGAAATAATTTCCGGTTTTTGAACGATTCGAAAGGTAATAGACCGGAAACCAAATTACTGCAGTGGCTTAGACGTTCAACCGCTACTTTGAGGTACAAAGTGTACTCAGCTGCAGAGAACAGAACTTACATATTATATTTACCTATAATGGATTCTCAGCTATGTAGATTGCTAAAAGTATGCTAAAACAATACAACTAGTTCTTTTTTATCTTTTGTATTTGCTAAGCATTCATTTAAACATAAAATATAAAAATTTTGGGTCTTTACTATGAAATGCAATACTAACTTTCATGCCACTACAAATTTCCTTAAATTTGATACGAAAGGCGCTAGTGTAACAATGACAGCTGTGAACATTTCTTTACATTTTAATTGGGAATAAAAGCGACAATAAAAACTTAAAATAATAGAAGACTATTGAAAGAAATTCGCCACTGTGTAATTACTTCGAAAAGAAGGCGTATTCCATGTTCTAACAAACAGCTAATCGTCTCAAAGCGAAGCTGATTCAAATCACAGTTTGAAACTTACAATTCCTATAAGGTGATAGCGTCATTACAAATACAAGAACTCCATGTATTTTTTGTTTGCTTCTGAGTTGAGAGAATATCAGAGAAACTAAAAAAGGCAACTATAAATGAGTAAACCTAAACGTGAACCATTGGGATTTCATCCACCTCTAATGTAAATATACCGTGAAAATAGGCCCGTTTCTTTGCACCTGAGTTGCAAAAGAACGCTCTAATTCAGATAAAATTTCCTTCAGTGGCAAAGGCAACCCTGAAAGAGGCTATTTCATGGATGTTGCGATTTGTTTAGTGCTATTTAAGAACGGAAAATCGTTGTGCCGGCAATTTTCCGATTTATGTAGCTATATATTTACAAATACTATGCAAATAAAAACGGGCTGGGCCTTAAATCTAAATTTCCCATGCATTTTCTTAGGGATAACTCACAATAGCGCAATTTTTCAATTCCCAATACTACATCTCAGTTCGGATATCATTTTACCGAGTTGGCTCAACTCGCATATTTTTCCTAGTTAGTGCTGTTGCTTTAGGCGGCCGCCGTAGCCGAGCGCACTTTATTCGGTGAGTCCCAGGTTCAAATCCAGGCCGGGGCAAGTAACATCAAAAATTATAGAGCAGTTTACTCTAATAGCGGTCGCCCCTCGGCAAGCAGTGGCAAACCTCAGAGTGTAATTCTCCCATGAACAAAATTTGTGTTACAACATCAAGACGCACACCATAAATTGTAGAATAAGTTCGGCTAAAAAATTGCGGGGTGCCAAGCCTATTACCAATTTTATTTTATCCGTGCTTGTGCAATCTCATTCGACATATTCAATAGTTACTTAGATATCGCCGTTTTTTTGATTTTTGAAAATTACCGTTATTTGAAAGGTGTGCATATGACGTTTTGAAATTTTTCTTACTTGCATTCATTAAATGTGTTATGTCTACCAAATTTGGTAGGCTTTAGTATTGTAGTATTTAGGATATGATTTCGCCGCGCAAGGCCAAGATAGAACAATCATTCAGCTCGTGAGATGCTACCAGCTTATTGGAATTTACCTTGGTTTATTTCGTTTTCACAACATCTTGATAGTTGTATTCGAAAACAGAGGCCACTAATCAGGGTTGCGCAGAGAAATGAAATGTGTATTAAGTACTGATATTTTCGATAACGATATTTCCAAGTCACATTTTTGTGCGGCGAAAACTTGTTTAATCATTTGGGTTAACAAGATAATTAGGATAACTACAATATAAAGTTATAGTCTGCACATGGTATTAGGCTGAACCAACATTATTTGTTTTTTTATTGTCCAGCAAGGCAATTTTTTCTAGCGCATACCGATTCCAATGCCCTATGATAAGCAAACTGGCTTAATACATATGTACTGTGCTGGTGATAACCCAATGGTTCGCTAGGACGAACTCCAACAATTTGTGCAGAAAATTAGAAATGGAAAAGCTTGGAATTAGTGTTAAGAAATTATGTGGTTTATTAAAATATCTCATATATAGTAAGGCATATAAAAAGGTATTGTATAAAAATAGATTTTTAAAATTTTTGTATGGGTTGCAATTATATTCAAAAATGTGTATTGATAAATGCATATAGTAAAACTGTTTTCCATAGGAATTTACTTTTATTATCATTATTTTAATTATCGTCTAAATAAATATACGTAAGATATTCTGGTTTCATTCATGTTAGTATTGCATTTGTAGTTGATTTTCCAACACTTGGCAAACGCTCAACATTTTTTCTTAAATTTTCTTAAACCTCTATCAGTATTATTCATTTATCTCAGGTTAGGTTGAATTTAATTTGTTTAAACAGGTGGATGCCCTCTACAAATATATTTACCTAAAAAAGCTTCCTAGAATTTAAGTCTACTTCATTTGATGTCTATGCCGTAATAGTTCCTTTAACATAATTACTTAATTTAGTTTACTTTGAGAAGCAGTTATTAACGGATTTCAAAAGTATTTTCAAAATAAAGTTGTTTTAGACCTTCTTCGTTTGAGACCCATATTTCAATAGAGGATCTAACTTTTTATAATCCTATTTTCTCTTAAGCTCTCTTAAAATTTTTAGTTTGACACTCATATTCTTAACTTTAATTTAATTTGTTCATTTAACTTAATTTACTTCTAAACAAGTGGGAACCTTCTTCTTTAAACCATTTTAGAAACCTTTATTAGCTTTATCAAATTTCTTTCGTGTGATATCCGTATTAGAATAGTTGGGTAAGAATTCCTGAAGTGGGCCACCCAAAAATCTTCTGATTCCAGTTTTTGTTGGAAGTACACTACTTTGGTAGTGTTTGAGTTTATACATTGATATCCTGAAGGATTTTTGAAAAAAAAATTTTTTGTAGCTGATATTAACAAACAAAGATTTTCGTCACTTTTTTTTCTATAACGTATCATTTTCGCTAGACTAAACCGATTTGAAAAATTCAACCAGCTATTAATTCAAAATTGAATATACTCAATAGTTATATTATTTCGGAAATTAATTTTAATGTGTTACTAAATTTTTATTAAACTTGTTTATAACAAATTGCAAAAAACAGTGTTCTTAATCGTATTTTTCGACGAAAAAAAAACTGGCAATACAAACAATAGTTTTAAACAACATTCCGTTGAGAAAAAGATGAGACGCATCTGGAATAAAACATATTAACATTATACTATATTTATTAATATAGAAAAATCAACAAGTTTTTTACATATCATTTATTTCTTCTGATTTCTAAAAACTAAAGTGAAAATGTATGACATGTTCATTCATTTATGAAATGTTCATGGAACGAAAAATGTTAAAAAACTCTTTTCTTTTCTGATGGCGCAGCGTCACAGTACAAGAATAGGTTTAATTTTATAAATATCGGACAATTGATAAAAAAAAAACCATGTAATTGTTGAATGGAATTTTTTTGCAACATCGCATGAGAAAGGTGCTTGCGACCGTATTGGCACTTTTGTCAAAAGGAATGCTCATCATGTCAGCCTGCAACGGCCTTTATGTGATCAAATTTTGACACCTAAAAATTTGTATGATTGGGCTATTACAGCTTTTGAGCAAGTATCTTTCGATTTCGACACGCGCCTATCATTCATTCGCACCAATAGTGAATGACGCAAAGTATATCATTTGTAAAACCATTTTTTTCACAAGAAAACCATGATAAACGCCAGATACAAAAATGATCATTCATCACTATCTGAGCTGCAACTGTGAACGCGAATGAAGAATGTTCAATAACTTTTTTTCCGCGTTCCTGTTCATAATTGCTTTCGATGAACTTAGCCGCTTGTTAGCTAAACACAAAGGAATTGAACATCATGTGTGATATTAACATCGATTGTAAAACCAACCATAAGATTTTAGGGTTAATAATAGATTCTAAGTACAACTTTAAACAGCACTGTGAACACGTTAGAAACTGCCTAGTTATTAGGCTGAATATTGTGAATTTTCTCTCATCTAAACACTCTTTTATTCACCTAAATATACTCACTCGTATCGTTAGAGCCATAATCCTTTCAAAAATTGACTATGCACTGCCAATATACGTTCACTGCGCTAAAAAAAAAACATAAAGTTAATACAACGTCCATATCACTGCGCAGTATGACGAAGCCTAAGAGCATTCCCAACATCACCCATTAATAACATCCTGGCGGAGTCCGGTTTGACATCAATTCAAGATAGAATACATAATTCCACGCATCGGTTACTTTCAAAAGCGCTTGAAAAATCGAACCGGCCAATTATAAACACTTTCAAAAACTCGATAAAAAGGATAACACAACCCAGATTTCCATGTTGAAATTTATTTCCTTTATTCAAATTAAATTAGCCTAAACAACAATCCACACGTAACATCATTGTGAGCTGCGTAACCTTGTTCTGTGAATCTACTCACTGGTGGGTGTGCGTAAGCTTCATATGGGCGGAATTTTTTTGCACTTCCATATAGAACTCACGCTTCTTCATTTGAGTTGTGTTTAGGGCATGCGGAAAGTTTTAATTTTTATATTTAAATTGTAAATTTTCATATTTCCTTATACTTCATTGCAACGCCATGTGATCAGCCCTGAACTATTTAGAAGATTATTTTAATAGTTTGTGATTTTACTGCTGGGTACTTAGGTAGATATGTAAGTATAAATATAAATATGTGTGTAGACATATATGTATACTCTGAATTATCGCTAAATACATACACATGCATATGTATAATGTCATAGCTTCTTTTATATGCGAATTATCAAGGGACTAAAAAATGTTTGGTTAATTGGAAAAAAAGTGCAAAAACCATTTTAATTACACAACTTTAAGCTTCATTGTTTTTATTTGTTTTTTTCATAAAAAAGCAATTAACTTTTACATATTCTTAAAGCTTAAGTTATCAGTAAAATAGCAGTTATAATTAATTTTATTATTTTCGGCGCTGATTACCGTTGCATGTTCTTAATAAAAAGATTGGATTATATATAGTAAAGTATATAAAAATATATGAATTTTTTGAATGCATACCACTTTATTTATAAAAGAATTACATTTCTAAAAAATGGTGTATTGATGTAAGCATGTTATTTCCGAGCTGGTTCATTTAATATGAAGACTTGAAAGAAATGTAATGGAGATAAAGTGCTGTTATATTGACTTTATTATGATCACGGCTAGGTCCATGCTCGGTTTCGTGATGAAGAATTCAAATGGATTTCGGGACCTCAGCAGGCTTAAGAGTTTGTATTTTGCATTTGTAAATTCGAACCTTAAGTATTGGGATCATTTGCGACTCTCTCTAGTCGGGTTCGTTTTCGCAGTTAATTCCCTCCGGTGGCATTGTTATAAGTCACATTATAAAAGTAGGCGCCTTTTATTGGCATTGCTAAATACTAACTTTATGTTGAATGAACCACTAACAAGCTGGCTGAGGCAGACTAACCAATTTTCTTAAAATTTAGAGGTGTTTTTCAAATGTAAAATGTCTCAATAAATTAAGATGAAATGAGGTATTTCACCGTCAATCATGAACCAAATCAAGAAGAAATCAGTGTCGGCTCTAAATTGTATCGAAAATAATAGAAATTTTGAAATATTAGCATTACGCTCAACTGTTCCTTGATTTTTACTGTCTCAAGAAGATTTCTTCCCCTGCATTTTTTCTTTGAACAAAGAACTAAGCAACCCTGTGACCACATATCTGTCAAGATAAATCAGGAATGACGAGTGTGGACGCACTTGGCTTAAGCAAAATACTTTGGACGCGATTTATTTGATGAAAGCAATAACTAAATAAATATCCTTTTAATAATAAATAACAGGTCACGTATTTATATTCACAATGACATATTATTTTTTTGATTTTTAATTTATATAGAAAATTCTTTCTTTTTGAAATCTGGAATAAATTGCTGTTATGCAAGATCCTTAGTCACCTACTTCAAAAGCTCATTATGTTATAACTGTGTATCAGGCATGTTTAGAATTTGAAAGATTTGAAATCAACTCGATTTCGAAAATCTTTTCGAAGATTTGGAACTAAATACTTCAAGTTCATGATTAAAGCTATTTACTTTATATTGACTGAGTGATGTTTATTTTATAGTTTCCATATATTTTTAATAACAATAATATAATAATAATAATAAACCGAACGGTTACTCTACGCCCGCCCTTCCGACGTTAGGGTCGCAGCCAACATGACGCACTAATCTCTTTGTTTTGTTTTTTTGCGTCGAGACAAGAGTTTGTTAAGCTTTTTTATGGTGAAAAACGAGTTCGTAATTTCAAAGGTGCTGAAAAGACAATTGAAATCTTGACGTAAACGTTGGAAAGATTAATTTAATTCAAAACATATATTAAACACTGCTTAAACAATGCTTAAATACTGTTTTATATAAAGAAGTCTAAAGTCCATTGAGACTCGAGAGGGGACAATAACCAATATTTTTTCGAGAAAATGAATGGATTCAAATTCACCTTATCGAACAGCTACAATCAAATTCAGTTAAACTAAAAACCATTTCTGGCATGAAGTACGATATTCGAAACCGACTATGCCAAAATACCATAAACAATATTGTCCACGGATCCACCGATTTTGTTTTGCAGTAGAAAGGCCGCCATTTACCAGATAGTATCTATCAGGTCCGTGCGCATGAAAACATTCACGATGATTCACTCCACTTTCAAGCATACCTGTTAAGTCATGAGTACTACTCGTACTAAGTAGCAATTTAAGGACTTTGGCTTTCCAGAGAAGTACTCAATACTTTTCAAGTACATTACATTTGTATCAATTACTACTCGAGTACAAACAAGTACTTGTAATTGGAAAATATTTGGAAATACCAGCAAGTACTGAAAGTACTCGAAAGTACTCGAAAATACTCGCTAAAAGAATTGCAATCCTTTTCCAAGTACTTTCAATTACTTTCAATTATTTTGAAGTACTTGGAAAAGGATTGAAATTCTTTTAGCGAGTACTTTCGAGTACTTTCAGTACTTGATGGTATTTCCAAATATTTTCCAATTACATGTACTTGTACTCGAGTCCTAATTTCAATTCAGCTAGAAAACAATTACGTATTCATTATAAGTATTTTAAAAAGTATTTGTATTGAGTACTAATTGTACTTGAAATTTAACAGGCCTGCTTTCAAGGCATATGCCTCTGTGCAGCAAAAAATGTGCGTTTAAATAAATAAAAATAAAATAAAAAATAATAAGACCGCAACAGGCAGCTACTGACTTCGTTACTCGACTCTCACATCTGCTCATTAAGAGCCTATAGCTTATTACCAAATACGTACCATATTTATTATCATGAAATTAGTTTACAGAAAAACAGGAAGAAGATGAAAGGAACGGTAACGGAAATGCCAAGTGAAAATGTTGCCAGCGACTGATTTGGCATTACCATAGGTACCCCCTTCCTTGTAGCTGAATGATTTATTTATGACAACGGGGGTTATAGCAAGGTGGGTTTAGCAAGGTTGTGTGGAGCTGTCGGCCGTTACTACAATGAAAACTGCTTTCATTTACTCGACAGAGACATTGACGTCTTTGTCGTGTATCTGGGAACCCGGACTGGCTGCCACCTTCTAAGGTCCAGAATAAGGTGGTGGTAAGGGCGATGGCACTGAATCGGTTCTGAGAAATACTTGACAGCATTGACTAATATTTTTTTAAATTGTTTTCTGTTTTTATGGAGCGCAGTTGAACGTAGTAAACGCATATGTTCTCTAATATTGTTGATAAAAGGTGTGATCGCCTGGAGTTCCTTGTAGCCGAAAAATTCGTTGGTTGATGTAGATTAGTACCATAAAAAAACTATGCCGCAAAATCCTGGGTATCTTCTTTAAAACTTGTTTCAAGACGCAAGAGGACTGTTAGTAGAATTTTCGTCCATGGTTTTTACCATGGCACATAAAAGCGGCTTTAAATGATCGGTGCTATCCTTCGATCATCCTGTTGGATTGCGGGTGATGTGCGGTGGTTTGAAAATGTTTACAACAAATGAGTTTGTCTAATAAGTTGAAAAGCGCGGACTGAAATTGAGTACACTGGTCAGTGATTAATGAATTGGGATAACCATAGCGAGTCACCCAGTGAGTCCAAAATACGTGAGCTACTGAGTCTGCTGTCATATTGTCAGACAAAACGTGTACCAGTCGCTTGTGGTCGGTTTTAATGATGAACAGCTGTGCTTCAGGAACACTGTGACGAAAGCATTTGATCGCATCATAAATAGCTAAAAGTTCACGATCGTTGGTGCTATAGTTTTCTCCGTCGATGTTAGTTTCCGCGAAAAGAAATCTAAAAAATACCAGACACCCTTTTTTCCGTTCCAGAGACGCTACAATTGTTACATCGGATGCGTCGCGAGTTTGTGTGAGAGTTTATTGCTTGCTGGATATGAGAGGCGTGCCGCGTACCACGTTGACTATCCTCATTTTGTATGATTGAAAGCTTTTAATCGGCCGCAGTGTCCAATTAACCGCTTGCCATTTTTCTTAGCGCAAAAACTCATTTAATGTTGCCTGTAGTTGTGCTGCATGGGGCATATGCCGTCGGTAATAATTTATTATACCTATAAATCGTCGAAGATCTGTTATATTTTCGGGTTGATTGTATTTCTTAATAATAGCAATACGATCTGTAGGAGGTGTATAACCTTGAAAATTAATCGAATATGCTAAAAATTCGTCTTCAGTTTTACCAAACTTGTATTTGGCCAAATGAATGCGTAGTCAATGTTGTTTTATGAGGACAAAAACAAAACGAAGATATTCCTCACGCTCACTTGGGGTTTTTGAAATCACGAGCATCTATAAACAAAGTCCATGTCCCTGAAAACCGAGTTCATGAGACGTTGAAGTGTAAGTGTGTCTTTTTGAAGACCGAAAGAGGTGTATAAATACTGAAATAGTCCAAAAGGGGTGCATACTGCTGTTTTCGAAACGTCTTCTTCTGCCATCGGAATCTGATGATATCACGTCGAGGTCACTAGTACAGCTTATTACCAAACATATGCCGATTTTTTTACCATTAAATTAGATTACAGAAAAACAAGAAGAAGATGAAAGGAACAATAATAGAAATCCAAAGTGAAATGTTGTTTGACTTTGTTGCCACAAGTCTCCTCAGCAAATTGGAATTCGCGAGTATTGCCAAATTTCTCTCCCACTTGTACCGCTGCTGAAAAACTCATTGGCTTTCAGTAAAGACGTTGTCTACAGGGCCACCATGCGATTGGAACCAATGCGATGTATGGGAACAATACCGGTGGCGGAGAAAAGAAGAGAAACGTATTAATCCCTGAAATAAGAGAGAAGCGGAGATACCTGAGTACACAAAGCTTGAGATGCCGACAGAAAAAGCGCCCGGAAATCCTCGATAAAGTTTGGATGCAGCTACGGAAAAACAAAGCCACAGAGCTGTTGGATTTTTAGGACAGCTATTGAAGCATCGTGGCAAAGAAACTGGTAAGATGAATGCACCAGCTCATTTCCAAAGTAGGGTCGGACGAATGCATGGCCGCCGATTAGAATTTAAGTCTGATCTGCGCACTCCACAAGAAGGGCAATACTACAATATGCGCCAACTACCTTAACATTATATATATGTAAGTTTCCATAGATCAAGCGTCAACGAACTGATTGGATCTTATCAGTATATATATTATAACTTTTACCGCTATCACTGCTGTCAAATAAGAACTTCCTGATAATATAAAATGACTTTGAGCTCAAATAAGAAAGTTATTGCCGAAATGGCATCTTTCAAACGCCCATTGTTTGACACAATCGGATTAGTGTTACTAAAATTAATGCCATTAACACCGTTTTGTGACAAAACACCGGAAATAGTCAATATTTCACTCAATATACCACTGTATGTATATCAATGCAAAATGCACACAAAGAGGAGGTATCTTTAGATTGGCACGTGCAACACTCTGCGTATAAGTTAAATGAGCACTTGTGCTTGGGTACGAACAATATTTATGTACGTACGAATGAAGCTACATGTATAGTTTGTATGTATTTATATACGCATTTATAACTAATTCATTTCCATTTACCTGTGTGAATTTATTCGCATAGCGCCAACCTGCATGCAATTCATGTACTCACATCCACATACCTCCAGGCTACCTCAACTATTCTATCTACAATTTCACAACGATCGCAAATTTAGTACCGGGAATACCAATCTTGCATTACAAAGTAAATAAGTGTATATATGTATGTTCAGAGGCAAGATATATGTATATACATATATTTTACACATCTCTTATTTCTCTATTTCTAACGTTTTCTCCTTCTGTTCCCAAATGACCGCTTTCAATTCACTTCGTAGCTGTTGCCCCCCACTCGATTGCTAACTACAGTGAGCTGGAAAAAATTGGAAATATTCTGAAGTTGCCAGCTGTCACTTACAAATCAATACACTTTGCTATTTGTGCTGAGAAAGAAGTGAAACTATTACTTTTAATATTTGTAGCTAAATATCAAATGTACGACAATATTTGACAAAATTTCATGGGACCTTTACGAAAATATTGTACCATGCAAAAATGTTTGATTTTTCATATGAGAAAATAATGAAGGAGAATTATTTCACCAATTGATACGTATAATAATGAATTGTGTACAAAGCAGAAATGTAAGGGGACATATCAAGTTGTATTTAGTTTTATATTAGAAACTAGAAAGAAAGTTATCAGGGCTGGCAAATAACGCAGTGCAAAGAGATTCAGAGATTCATTTAGGGATAAATTATGAAACCAAAAATTAATGCAAATTTATTCCTCCCATAAGCAAGACCCAAAAGGATTTTTAACCTATGGGTCTGATGAACTCCGATTTTAAAGGCCGAATCGAACTTCGGCCACTTTAGGCAGAGGCCAAATCGACATTTTCAGGGTCTAAAATAATGAAAAATCAATGAATTTTTTTTAACTATACGGCCATGTTGTTAAAATCGAACGATTTGCCAAATATTGTTAATTATATCTATTGAAATTAATGACTTTTATTTATATCAAAACTATAAAATAAGCATCTGCAAACCTATAGGTATAAATAGCTTTAGTGCCAAACTTTAAGTATTTCGCTAAAAAATCTAGAAAATATTTTTTCAAAAGAAGGCGGTTTCAAATTTTTAGCATTTCGGAACACGCTTGATAGATTTTTTTTAATGATATAAAAAATATATATAGCTTATATATATAACTTATATTTTTTATTTTCGAAATTTAATTTTTTATATTGAGGAGTAAACAGATATTTTAAAGCAATTTTTTCAAAACAGAAGTATGGGCTTCAAATGTATTAAAAAATTGCACAATTTCATGGCCGCAAATGTTCATTGAGAAAAGTAACCAATTCGGAATGAGTAATTTCTTTCAGTATTATTACTGCAAATCATCTCGCTGTCATATAAATCCGAACGGTTCATTTATCTTTTTTTCAACGAGAAAGATTTTGAAAGTAAAATTTTATAAAATTTTTATAGTAAAAAAATTACGAATGTTCGGCCAAAGTTCGTTTTCTTTTGGCCGAAACCAAACAGAAACTGAACCGAACCGAATATGGCCAAAGGCGAAGCCGATGCCAAAGTTCGCTGTTTTATGTATACAAAAAAAATTTAGTAAACCTCGTCCCAATAATATGTTTTTCTGTGGCTCATCTGGAAAGTTATGATATCTTACAGTTTTGTTTTGTTAATTTTTATCTAAAACTTTCACTAGATGACATCGTTGTAAAATTAAAATTTTTAAAGCTGACTTCGTTACATAGTTGAGACAAATGATACCACAAAAAAAAAGATGAGAGAATGAGAAAGAAAGCTACGTATACAGAACGATACAAAGCGATAGAGTAAGCATTTTTTCTGATCATAAACAAATCCTTTTTCATAAGTACCTATTTACTTAAAAAAACTACATTTTCATAAACTTTTCAGATTAGAGATTTCTTAAACCGCTTACGAGCGATTTGCGTTAAGTGAGGCATTGCTACGATCATTTCAATAGAAGCGGGCAGATTGTCATAAGATAATGAACAACTGCACCTTTTATTATTTTCTTATTTGCGAATTCGGCCAGCTTTTTCGACACCACGGCTATCACAACTAACACCATTGTCCTACTTTAATATAAAATAATGTTTATGCTTTTCGCAAGCAACGCCAATTTTCAATTATTTTAGAGTTTGCAATTGCATTTAATAAGTATAAAGGACATACCCTAGCGACAGTTGGATTGTTTTACGATTGTTTTACGCATGCGCAAAAGAAATACGAAAACCGTAAGGTGGACCGTTGGGAAAAAGTGCATTGGCATAAAAAAAATACATAAATAAAATATATACATGTTTAGTGTGTACAAAATTTCTGTAGTAATCAAAAGTTTTAATAAAGTATACATTCACAATCAAACTTTTAAGCTTGTAAAGCATTTACAAGGTGTTTTCAGTTACACTGAAGTGAAAATATCGTTATATCGTTAAAATTCAAATCAAGACAAGAAAACCTCAATTTTGTTTTAACTACACAGTTTACTAAAAGAAATATTGGCGCGAAAATTATGAAAATAAGAATGAAGTAAAAAATACATTTGGAATTTTTTAAGCTGTAAACTTACAATTCTAATAATAGCTTAAGGGGGATGTTTATGTTGTTAAAACAACAAAAATGCTTTCGAGATTTTGCTATGGGATTACGGCATATACGGAGATATAAACTTTCATTTTGTAGCACTATGTGACAGTTAATCAGAAAACGTATTTAGCTGCGTTCTCCATATACTTAATTCACACACACATAGGAACTCTTCAGAGGAAAAGCATTAACAAGCACCTGAAAGATTGGTGAACAAAATATTATTTAAATAAAAGTACCAGTTAGCACAAAAACAACGCACGATCAACACAAAGTAGGTATAACTTCAGGTTTTGTTGAAATTTTATTTTATTTTATTCATTTAAGAGATAAGGTTGTACATGTATGATAACAATTTTTTGAAAGCACATCAACTTCACTGTAATTTAAAATTAATAAATGTAAATAATTCCAGAATACTAAGAATAAATAAAGGTGTTTTATTTTACTAAAGCAATTTTAATTTGTGCGCCAAAATGGAGTTTATAGTTACGGAAATGTGGCATGTTTTTCATTTTCGTAAAACAACGTTATGAGAGCGTGATTATTATGAGACTTCGCCCATTTTTAATATGTGGACAAAATTATAACCCACTAATGGGCTTTCTATAATGGGCTTTCTATAATAAAAACTGTTCGATAAAAACTAATCACCAACATTGAAATAGTACCCAAAGAATTCGTTTTGTTCAATAAGAACCCCTGGTATCATTTCCCTTTAATTAATTGCCTACCACGAATTTTTAAAGTAATTTTTGTAGACTATTCCAAAAGCGACCAAATCTATTTTCATTGGAGGGCATTATCGGGCTAAAGTGATCTTTAAAAATATCCCAACTAGAATCATACTAATATAATAAATTTGAAATTTGAATTTGTGTGTGAGTATGTACCTTTTCACGCCCAAACGGTTACCCCGGGTAAACATATAAGTTATCCATTATATCCAAGAGCGTTGCCACCTGTTAAAGTGGTTATAGCTAAATCATATACATATTGTTAAGTAACCACTGGAGAGGTTTGAATGAAAGTGGTGATTTGCACCCTTTTTGAACAAATTCAGTTAAAATAATGAATGAACCCAAATATAGCAACATAGGAAAGAAATTTATTAAAACTTAATTTCCAAAATGTTTTGAAAGACGGTTAGAATCTTTTTAAATTAATAAATGGAATTAAATGTTACAATTTTATCAAACTACTAAAAGTTTTAAGAAAACTTTATTTTGAAAATACGTTTTCAGCGAGTTGCCACCTGTTTAATAAAATATTTGAAATTATAAGAAGTTAAATCAACTACTGAAATAAGGGTCTCAATCAGAACAGGTTTATTAAAGCTTAATTTCCAACATTTTTTGAGAGAAAGTAGCCACCTGCTTAGAAATTAAATTATGACGTTAAAGGGAATTTTACGGCATGGGAGTTAAAAGAGGTTGGCTGGAGCCAATTTAAACATGGAAATTTATTTAAAAAGTATTGCCAACAATTTTTTATACTACCAGGAATAACACCTTTGGAGTGAGCCAAAAGTATTTATACGAAAACAATTTTTGTAGAAGGTTGCCACTTTGTACAGAACGTTGATTCAATTAAATTGTTGAGCCATCGAAATTTTACAAACCGTTTTCAAACAAAAACATTTAAAGAAAGTTTATTAGATATAAATATTTGGAGAGTGTTGTCACTTGCTTAAAAGACTTAAATGAATTCAAGGACCCATATGTAACAAAGGCTCTTTTTACAACTTTAGTAAGACCTATGCTAGAATACGGTTCGATAGTTTGGAACCCACGTTATCAAGTTCACATTGATCGGCTGGAATCAATTCAAAAACAGTTCTTACTTTTTGCCCTAAGAGACTTTAGATGGGATTCTCGCCTTAATCTTCCTCATTATACTGATCGTTTGAAGCTAATAAATCTTCCTACTCTTTCCAGCCGTAGAGAAATGCTAGGCATAATATTCATTACTAAACTACTCACAGGGTCTATCGCAAGCACATTTCTTATTGCCGAAGTTAATCTTAATGTTCCTTCTCGGATTTCAAGACACTTTAAACCTCTTTATTTAAAACAGTGTAAAACCAATTATGAATTAAATGAACCTTTCCGATGTTTATGTCAAGATTTCAACTGTCTTTCCAGCACTTTTGACTCACTTTTCACCATAAAAAGAGCTGTACTGTCCTTTCTCAATAAATGATTAACCGCGGTATAATATATATTTGATTCAGCTGATGAAGTTTTTTTCTGTAGCTGAGCAGTTTTGGATCTCGACGCTTAACAAACTTTTTCCTTTTAACAACTCGGCACAAAAAAAAATTAATTATAAAAAAAAAAAAAAAAAAACGATCCGTACGTCATGCGGACTGTGCCCCTCGTGTCGGTTGGGCGGGAAAGAGGGTAACCGTTGGGCTTATTATTAAAAATAATTTAACTAACTTTATAAGATAAATGATTTATTACAATACTGGTTTGAACTGATAGAAGTTTAGGAAAACTTGGTCCCAAAAAATTTTGACACTTGTCAACTGTTTGGAAATTAAACAAATTTATTTATACCATAAAAGAAATCAGAATATCTCACGTCCACATATGCATATATATTAGACAGAGATATTTAAAAACAATTTACTTTAAAAAAAATTGTTTAAGTTAAATAAATTTTAGCAACTTACCATAATCGAGAATTATGAAGTAGATAACGAAAAAAAACTTAAAATAAATTACTTTTGGTGAAATTATTTGTTTCTTTTTCTCTTAGATTCGAATTCATAACGTTAAACCGAATGCCCCACCAGTAGTTCCATGAAAATATTTTGCAATTACTTTGCAAAGATCTACAAGCAATTAAAAACAAATTAAGATTTTGTAATTCATTCCAGTTTGACGTACGTGGAGTATATTAATTGAGCTGTAGGTAATGTGTATTCACCGTTTCGTAATTATGCCAGTCTGCAATATCCAATCATGCCGATATTAAGCGGAAATTATCAATACAATTGATAAGACAATTTATCACATACTCTGAACGCAAGCAAGTCTAAAGCAAGCTGCATTCATATTTCGAGCATAAAATTAACGCCGTCTTTAATAATGCGAAGCTTTATTACTACACATACACTTTAATATATTCATGAAAAAATGGGAAGCATTCCCAAGTCTGACCGTTCTCGCGATTCAATTGTACCTAATTTTAACATCTATCATCTAAAGGGTGGTTAAATTTTAAGGGCCGATGTTGATTTTGAATAAAACACAAATTATTTTGGAATTTATTGTAATTTCTTTTTATTATGATAATATGGTGCGATTCAATTATGTATGGAACAAAATATCGGCCAAATGTCCGCCGCGACCTCGGCGGCACACCTCCATCCGATGATCCAAATTTTCGATGATTCGCTGGAGCGACCGGAGGGCGCATTGAGTGACAAAAAATTGAATATCTCCAGAACGAAGAAAAAGTACAAAAATTTGTTTACAGATTATTAAAGGTGAACGTTTTTCTCACAATTCCGCATAAGTTTCATTTTTTTACAGCGTGAAGAAAGCATTGAAAATTGCAATTGTTTAAAATAAATTATTGCAAAATCAATTATTTATAACAATTTAATGTTTGTTTTCAATGAGAAAAATAGTGCAAACACTTTTCAATAAGATATGAAAGTTTCATCTCATTATCTATTGTAGTTTAGGAGATATTAATTTTTAAATTTGATCGTGCCCAAATTTTTGATTGTTAATAACTTTAACAATAATTCGAGTTTTTGCAAATATTAATGGGACGATGTAAGCATAACATGCACTTCATAATAAAATAATTGTTTCTGGAATCCAAAATTTAGTGAAATTTTCGGGGATCACTTGACGTGGCTTTACTTCTTAGCAAACTTTAATCAATATTTATGTTTAATTCTGTGTACTATAAAAGATTTTAATCTTGCTATACTAATAATTCTAATATTCCAATAAATGAATTAATATTCCTCGAGCGATTTGTATACCTTACCTGAAGAAAGAATGGTATTATAATTTCGGTCCGATATCTATATTATTATTATTTCTAGTATAACCCAGAAGACATTGTCCTACTTGCTCTGTCTCATATAACATGTACCTTGTTTTTGCCGAGACGAACATTATGGCATTCATATTGTACACCCTTGTATCCAACTTAAATAAGTTTCACTTTTAAAAAGGTGGCAAGCCATATTCAAAATATACCTATACATTTTTTCATAGCGAAACAAATGGATTAACCCTTATATGTTTCCATTTCATATAACTTGTGTATAATTAAAAAAAAATCGACTTTTCTATCAGCCGACAACTCTCTTCAAAATATAGCTAGCTATAAACATTCTCCTCAGCGTATTTTAATATTTTATGTACTTGTTTATAATTTAATAAAATTTGACGTTCTTAAGATGTGGCATCCCTCTCTACTATATACGTATGAACCTTCTCCTCGGCAAGACGACCCGTTTGACACCCATATATTAATAATTCATATAACTACATAAGATAATTCAATGAAATTGGTGGTTTCCAACAATTGGCAACCCTCCCCTAAGCATAAAATTTAAATAAACAGATATATAAATTTTAAACTCCTTCCATTAGGCAACTAATCCTGTGAATTTTTTCGTCCATTTATTTATCAATCATGCAAGATACGAGTATACTGATAAAATCACCAAAATTGGCGCTCTATGCGGTGTCACCGATTGTACAGATATGAGGTCTTGCTTTCAAAGTGTTTAACTATCATATATGAGGAAATCAATTCTTAGTGTTTCAAAATTAAATTATTTCGCTAAAAATGTGTTAATAGATTAAAGATACATTACTTGTATATTCATGAAAGGCGTGAACCCAGAAATTTCCTTAGCGGTTACGACCTAAGTAAAGGCTGACTTTTGAGATCAGTTTGAGCACGTAAAATGAAACTTTCTAAAGGTTAAAAAAATATTTTTAGCAGACAATGCAAAATAGTTTGTGGATCAAGACTTTCATCCTGCATTATAATCATTCTGCTCTAAGGTAATAACCCATAAAATGTAGCATAGTCATTTTATCTCCAGTGTAAGTATTTTTGTTGGTTCTTCACTGTACCCAGTGAAAACGTCTGTGCCCGCCAATGAACCTTAACGACCGCTATCCAAACACACTGCTATGCTCATTTAATATTACACACATACATACATACCTACAATGGAAGTAAAGACGGCAAAAGCAATTTTAAGATTCAGAAAAGCTATTTCATTTAACAATGGGAATTGGAGGAAGGTTGTAAATCGATGATAAGTTAGTCCTGGGATATTACAATGTGGTACGTTGGTTATTTAAGTGCCCATGACTGCGTCGATTAATGGTTGTTCGAATAAGTTCTGCACTCTTTCACTATGCTCATGAAAGCGGAGCAAATGCAAGTATTTATTTATTCATTTAAGGTAAGCACTCGACTGAATGTGTCAAAATAGGTTTTATCACCAAGGGACTGTTGTGATGCGTAGTAGTAATAGCCAAAATAAAGTTGAGCTAAGCAGTTGCTGCTTAATTTGACGTATATTAAATCAAAAAGTTGTAAGCATTTTTTAAGTAGATATTCATTGATACTTATTTCATTTATTGTTTTGCTATTCCTATACCTTGCCGATATATAACTGCATATACTATGCTCCTGATGTGGCATCTGATTTAGGGCTAATTCTCTCTAATTGGAGAACACTTCAATTTGATATATTATTATTCTCTGTAGCTTCTAAGGATCGTTCGAAAATAAGTCTTATGACGGATAAGTTTTCTATGTGCTAAGCACTCAGAATGAGTGAATTTCGTTACGCTGTGAACAAAGATAGGGAATAATTTATTAATTTATACTACGGCCTTCTAACCTATTACCAAATAAGGCTCGTGATTTTTTTCGAGATATTTTGATGAGATCTTTCTAAAATAAAACATGACAATTACATGCGAAATTAGCCGTTATGTTGTGCCAAGCTTTTCAGAAAGATTCTTTCATAATGAGCAGGTCTACAAATTGAAGTAGTCTTGAATATCTAACAAACTTTTAGAGTATTCTATAGGCTATTGTTGTTCAAGTTTAGAGAGCTATTATAATGTTTTCCGCCTGGGAAAGAACGTGATCATGACTAAAATGTACAGGAAGTATGAACAATTTTTGTTTCCAAAGAAAAAAAAACTTTTGGGGTTTACTTTTGAAAATTAGCGAATTTTTATTTGAAGTTTAGTTTAGGGTTAATATTCTAACAAAGAAATCGAATGCTTTCTCTCTCATATTTTCAACGTAAGCCATAGAGTTCTTAGTGTATATTGGAATGATTTTCCATCATTCCATTGTCAAGTTTGGTTTGGAGATAAGCACCGAAGATGGCACCAATGGATGGAAACCAATGGCGTCGGTGGACATATCAAAGTCTAAAAGGGTTCGATTCATTAGTTACCATTTTTTATGGTGGTCAAATCAAGTCAAGCACCGTTAAAATAAAATTTCAGGAGCAAAATTTTTGGTAAAACATTTTAACCCATTATTATCTCATATAGTTGGCCTTTTTAACTCTTTATTTAAAAATTCCCTAACATCTTTGGTTATGAGTAGGATTAGAGGGTAAAACGGTTCTAAAAATAAATTCCTTGGAAAAATTCACTATGCTTCTTCTCTCACAAAAACTTAATGGAATTAAAAAAAACCAAAAAAATTTTAAGAGAGTAATATGTTATGAGTTTTTTTCATATGTACGTTTACGATATGACCCAATTCCTCCTACCAGAAATATTATAGTTCTCAGAGCGATGTTTGCCAGACGTTTGTGGCGTAATAAGTTTTTCAAAATAATGACTAAAGTTGTTAATGCTGGATTCACATATTTTGCGTTCATTTTTAATAAAAATTAATGTAAGACTGGCGTAAAGTTTTCCTAATTTGAGAAATACCATCTAGTCGTACAGCGCAAATTGTATATTATAGAAGCGCAAAATAATTATTATTATTTTATGGGACGGAAAATTAAACTGTGAATCGAAAATATTTCTTTGAAAATATTGTTTGGTCGATTAAAAATATTTCGCGCTGTGAGTTCGAATGTAACAGAAAGGAAATAAGTAAGTTCACTAAAAGTAATAACTTTTATTGTATTTGTATTATTTGTTTCTAATTTTTTATTGTATAAATAAAGTATACCCCTACTTCAGAATTTTCAATTGCGAATGGGTGCTGAATTTTTTTTTTCATTGGCAACTGCGCAGTCTGCCATTCGGAATTATTGGAGCCCAATTTAAATGCACAACATACTCAAAGTGCCAATTAGATGTATCATTATCGCCTGCTAGTGTTGAAAATATGAACTTGACAATATATTTTTACATATGCACATACATATGTAACTAGGACGAATAACTTGTTTTCGTACTTGCCGTTTTATACATACATACATAGATTTTGAAAATTTTGTACGTGTGATAATTTGACTCAAAAATGTCTCTCCATAATATATATACTGACATCATTTTCCATAACAATTTTTTTTTTATGCAACTTAAAAAGAAAGTCTCTTAGATTTTGGAAAGGTGTATAAACTGCTTTGATAATTTTTTTTGAGCAAATGTATATATTTACTTAAAATGTATATTTATTTTTCAAACAATTGAGAATGCTTCAAAACTTGTAGAAACAAATTTTTCCTAAACCCCTATCAGTCATACAGTGTTGTAGTGCCTTTTTATCTAATAAATTTTGGATATTTATATATCTTTCGATATGCAGCAACGCTCTCCAAGTATGTTTCTAGAATAAGGATTCCTTAAGTTTTTTTAGTTTAACACCAGTATACTGGGACTTCAGTTACTTTACCAATTATATTGATTAAACGTAAAAGCAGACACCTTTATCCTCCTCAAAAATATGAATGTATAAAAACGCTTTAGTTTTAGACTAATACTCTTTTATATTATTAAGCTTAGAGTTTTCCTTAAATTAATATTTTTAAACAGATATAATAATGTTTTAACACATTTTCATGATAAAGTTTTTTTAGGCTTTCTTGCCATATCGTAATATTTCGTTTGACTTAATAATTAAATTTAATTTACTTTCTTAAGCATTTTGAAAATAAAGATTTTCTAAACCGTCGTCGTTTGATACCCATATTTCAATATTTGATTGAACATATAATAATTTTATAAAGAGGAACCAGTTTAAGTTAATTTATCAATTTAACTTAATTTAATTTATTTAATTTTCCTTTAATCAGATGACAACCTTCTCTCAAAACAATTTGGGAATGAAGCTTTATTAATCCTCTTTCCTTTGTTACCCATATTGCAACATTGAATTGCACTTAATATTTTAATTGTGTTTATCCTTTTAAATAGGTTTCTTTGGTAACCTATATGACGTACTATATATGCGCTATATCTGATCCGAATATGTTCAGTAGTCATATAGCAATATGTGATTTAACTTATTTACTTAATTAACTAAAACTGTCTTACCAAATGGTAACGCTCTTTAAAATATTTCGTATATATTAACTCAAACTATAAGCTAGCCATATGACAAATTTTATAGCAATCTATCCAGGCGCCTTTGGGCCTTAGGTTAGGTTAGGTTGGAGTGGCAGACGCCTGCAGCGGCTCACTTAGGTCAGTATTAGGCCCATTGTGTTACCACAAAGAAAAATTTTTGTACCATCCAAGAAGAAATTACCCCTTACCAAACCAGTCTGCCTCATTGATGAACCTCAACAGGCAATTTCCCTCGGTGTTTGAAACCTTACTAAGATCGTCCAGAAACAGTGATCCCAGGTATCGCATTCTGCTTTTACACAGTGCAGGACACTTACACAGTAAATGCAAGATCGTTTCCTCCTCCTCGTCATTCTTGGAGCTCGTACAGCATCTTCGGAAGGGCACCCCCAACCTTTCAGCATGTTTCCCTATCAGACAGTGCCCTGTTAGAGCCTCGAGGTTCGACAGGTCGTTTTTTGCCTCCATCTATTGTCAGCTTGATTACATGTACAATCTCTGAGTAGCAGTTTGCAAACGGCATGCCAATGCGTTCTTTATCTTGAAGAATCTGCTTGGTCGCACCTTGTCTTGCAAGTTCGTCTGCCATGCAGTTTCCCTCTATGTCCCGGTGACCTGGGACCCAAATGAGGTACAGTCTGTTCTGCTTAGCCATCTCCTGCAGAGATCGGCGGCAGTCCAGCGCGACATTCGTGTTAAACATTAAAGAGCTCAGAGCTCTGATTGGTGCCTGGCTGTTACTAAAAATGAAGATGTCTCTTCCTATAATCCCGGTCCCAATCTTCTCTACCGGATAGGACATCTCCTTGTGGCGTCCCCCTAGACACGTGCCGCGACAATTCGCTCGCACCCAGCTTAGCCCTTACTACTCTGCAACAGAGTAGCTGGCCGATATACTCAACCAGTGAGCATTCAACTCCTAGATCCCTAACGGCGCCAGTTATAGCTTCTGGAAGCACGTTATTGAAGGCGCCTTCAATGTCCAGGAAGGCTACTAGACAGAACTCCTTGACACTGAGGGACTTCTCAATATAGCCGACTAAGCTATGAAGTACAGTCTCAGTAGATTTGCCTTTGCGGTAGGCATGTCGGACAGGTAGCTACTAATAATCCTTTCAAGTCCCTTAAGAGCAAAGGATGATAGACTGATAGGCCTAAGATCCTTTGGATTAGTGTGTGAGGCCTTACCGGCTTTAGGAATAAAGACAGCCGTGACATTTCTCCATGCCAACGGTATGGGATTCAGTTTGAAACAGGCCCTGAAAATAGTAGAGAACCATTTTGCAGACACCTCCAGTGTTTCAATTAGCTGAGCAGGTATTATCCCATCCGGCCCTGCAGGTTTGTAAGGATTAAAGCTTTGGATAGCCCATTAACCTTAAGGTCTTTGGGCCTTACAAAGTGCCACACACGCTCGCTCACACAAAAACTTTCACATCTATAATATTCGGTTTGTGCTTATTTTATAAAATTAACACATCTATATATATACATATATATATATACCATATATACAGTGACCTTCATTTCATACCTCGAGCACTTTTCTTCGAAACAGTAATTTAAGTGCATTATAGATAGGAGAAAGTTGATAGCTTCTTTTCTCAATTGCAGTAAAGATTTTTTAAGTCATCACTTGAGAAAATCCACTAAAGGAAATGAAATGTATGTTTTGTGATAACTTCACTTTAAGCAGTTATTAAAGGCGGTTATTTTTGTTGTCCATTGATATAGAGGTCAATATAATAACTTACGCTTGCCCACAAATACGAAATGTGAATGCATGTATAGTGAGCTGGGTTGTTTCCATATGAACCCGGAAACTATTTTTTAAGCTCTATGGAAAAATATTACAACAGAAAAATGTATTTAATTAAAATTCGTTGTGGGGGTATCAAACTACGTAAGAAGAAAATAATTTAAAATCAAATCGTTGACCAAGAAGTTATAGAATTATATTAAGAGCCATATGACGCTAATATTCACGTCCACATATTTTTCGTAAATAAATAAATGAATGAATAACTTAATCAAATAAATATGCCGGCCGCCGTAGTCGAGAGTGTAGCGTGCGCGCTTCATTCGATTAGTTTCGGGTGGGAAAAGTTCCGCCAACCATCAAGCTACTATATGGTGTATTATAAGGAATACATGGCGTATGAGTAATATTGTGTTTTGTGTATACAGTGAAAATATGAATTTGCAAATATGTGTGATTTATTTATTAGTGTAGCTAGCTTAGTGTTGACTCAAATTGTGTTTTTTTTTATTTGATGTGGACTAACAGTTTCAGTATATACTCAAAATAATAGCATGCTAACTGAACGCAAGTTCTATCTGTAGGGTATTGCTACAATTCGCTATTTAAGTGTTTTAAACTGTATGGTATGTAGTTAACTTCAGATTTTTTAAGCAATCCTTTAAGAAAACTCATCTGTACTCATCTATACATACTTTCGCCTATTGCCAATATTGGAAATTACTTATGCATCGTACACGCTTAAATAACTTCCAGTTTTGTGATAGCTTTGCCATAATTTAAAATTATTTACAGATGAAAGTTCTTAAATACCTCTCACCTTATATCAATATTGCAGAATTAGAAATAACATAATATCAGATATTTAATTTAACTTAATTGCTAAATGGGTAGCGATTACATTCCAATCAATGCACCATTAGAAATCTGGCCAAAAGTCCCTTTTCAAATGTGTGGTAATAATTTTTCTGTTTTTGTTAAAATAATATTTTTATATAGGAAGGTATCTGTAAAATAATATTTACACATTTCAAGGCATGCTGCCAAAAGTCAGCACTTTTGAGAGAATTGTCACGAGTATGTATATTTTTGTTTAGCTATTTTGGGACAGTAATAATTTATTTTATAGTTATCTAGAGATAAACCAAATTGTGAGTAATTTTAAGTTATGTTATTCAATATCTAAAAATTTTATATTTAATGAAAACTCACCGCTACGTTTTGAAAAAAAAATTAATTACAAAATAGAAACGCCTGCAAACGTTTATGGTGTTGAAAAAATAAAATTTATTTAAATTGTGATAAAATGCATCTTATGTTATGTCCGAGATTGCTGTCTATGCACAGCTAAAAAGTTCACCTAGAACTAAAGAGATCGATGTCGAAAAAATCTTGATGGCCAAGGAGTGCGCGAGAGGACAAAAGCTAAGAAATTTTCACTACAAAATTTTCTTAATATTAGTTAGTTAGAGTTAGTTAGAGTAAAAGAATCTTCCTAATATTGGTTTGAGTATATTCTCAAATTTATTGAAAAGAAAAACGGCTTGAAAGAAGAAAACAACTTCTTGTTTATTAATTTTTGTAGAGTTCTGTTTAAAAACATGCAGGTATACAACAAATCTCCTCGTTTTTATGTTAAAAGCCATATAAAGTAAATAAATAAGGAGATCCTCTTATTTTTACTAGAATCTAATTGAATTTATTAATAAGAGTTAGTTTAATATTATGAATATTGCTCTCTAGATTTTTGTATTTTCAAAGTGAAAATTTTTGATAGACTTATTTATTGTTCCAGAAGTTTTTACTGCATAGAGTTGCAAAAATTTCAAAAAGAAAATATCATTTATGAATAAATGTTTTCTGAAATAAATATCTTTATCTGTCTAAATTGTATTAACTTTCAACGAATGGCACATCCCATACTACTTATATGCTTAATTTGCCAACACTAGTTGTTATAAATACTTATTTTAATTGTTAGTATATATTATAAATAAATATTTAAAACCTTTTGTATCAATACATAATGAAAACCAAAATTCCCTTCATCTTAATTTTACAGATTATCTACTGGATTTTATTAAAAAGATTTTCATCTTAATTCAATAGGTCACCTTCTTAATTTAATTGAAAAGCTTTCATCTCAGTTTTACAGATTATCTTCTAGATTTGATTGGGAAAATATACCCAGTCGTAATAGGAAAGGCTTCTTTTTGGAGAAATCTGCTAAGTTTTGTTCTGATTTATAGAGCATTTTAGGTGGTATTTTTTTAATCGCGTAGTCACCAGTTAAATTCCCATGAAAATTCATTGAGTAGCTTCAGAGTTTAGTGAGTTCAAACAAGCATGCAGACAAACAGACAGACAAAAATTCTAAAAATGGTGAAAGTATATTCTATTACAACTCCTGCATCACGTTGGGTAATTCTTTTGAAGAAAATATCAATATGGCAATCAGAACTTTTGTACAGTTTTATTTTTTGTGTAAGTAGTCTTAGTCATGGCAATAGTGATCTATCTATTTACCGTTTGGATTGGAAAACTCAATAAAGCGAGAATCATAGAGGCTCCTTACATTTGTTTGCGGAAAATGTCTCCGTTTCTTTTACTTTTCAATATGCAATTCAGAGCATTTGTTCGACTTTTTTTTTTGTTTAAAATCGTATACTACGTAGAATGAAGGTAAAATCGAAAAGTGAAACAATATAAGTACCAATCTTTAATTATTAGCCATTAAGTATTATTCTACTAATGATTTAAGGCATTAGTTGTATTTGTGAGATACGGCAATTCAGCGATTCTAGGTTAAAAATTGAAATTTGTAAAACATGGTGACATTTTTTAAAATTACCAACGAATAAATAGTTTTAATAACTAACTGACTTATTCTTCTATTTGAAAACACTGCAGATAAGGTTAAGATTTTTTTCCCCTAATATGTGGAAGATCATGTGCCAATCAGTCTATAAATCATCAACTTTTTTTTATTGGTAAAATTTCCCATCGTTCAATGTCTTGATTAAAGCGCTCGGAATTACGTTTCGCCTAGTGTGGGCAACAAGGTTTTACTATTTCATTTAACCTAAAGGCATTTATGTTTTACGGAGTATTATGTTTGCATATTTTCAATAGATCTGTCTCATATATGCATATATATATATATATATATATAGATGTATGCCTTTCCTCATATTTCATCGGTGTGCCATAAAGGTTGTTTGCGAATTCCAATTGTTTTGCAAAGTTAAATGTCAGTGTTATACGCTACTTAAATATAAATGTGTTCATGTACACAGCCGCACGCACGCAAACACATAGAGATGGAAGAATATGTCATAGTATATTTATTGATATTACTTATATATGTATGAGAAACACGTAGCCACTCATAAATATCATAAATGTATATCATCTTAGCAAATTTTCCATTGAGTTACTCAATAAAAGCAATCACGCAAACTTGCAATAAAGTGAAATTGTGTGTATGTATGTGTGTTTCTGTGTTTGTGTGATCATGTTGCAACACATGTTGTTTTGGATATTATCGATGTCATCACAAATGCTCTAACTGACGCACAACTAAGTTCATTTAATGCTATCCGTCGTCAAACTAAAATGTTATTGTTTATTGCTTATTTTAAAGAATTAAATGAAAATATACAGAATATTTAAGTTATTATAACGGGAAATGATGACAATATGAATTTTAAATGAAATTAAATCCTTTAAAAAGTAATTCAAATATTTTGAGGGTCGAAGTAATTTAACGAATTGCACAAAAATTTCATATCCAGATATTTCGTATTTGTATGCAATTTTGTAAAAAAAATGTGACGATAAATTAGCTTAGATTCTAGCGTTTGGTCTTACTGAACGGAATTGTTATAAACAAATTACAACAGCAAATTTATCGGAGACATTATTCCAATTCGTAGTAAAGCCCCTATTCCCATAGTTTTTATCTATTCTCCAGTCCCAATTTTTTTCTGAACAAATTAAATTTTACATTTTACTATAGAATAATCTAAAGGTTTTTAAGTGAAATATCGTACGTAACTTTGGAAACGTTCAATTAAATTTTTAACGCCACAATGGTGAGCGAATTTGGCAAATGAGTGGACAGCAATTCATCGGTATTACCTTTTCACGCCGACACGGTTGGACCGATTTAGTTAGCCCTAGATTAAGGAAGAAGAAAAAATTAAACCAAAAAGATTTAAACAAACTCCAATTTCAAAAATATTTTTGAGCTATCGCCTGTGTATAAGACAAATTAATTTAAATTTGTAAGTTAAATTAAATATTACAGCTTTGGTGTCAAATGAAATAAGTTGCAGAGGGCTTAGTTACGAAAATATGTTGGAAAAGGCGAGCCACATATTTAAAAGGTTAACTCAATTTAATTATCAAGTCAGTTGAGAAATATTACAATAATGAAAAACGATGAAGTGAAAAAGGTCACCTGTTTAAAAAAGCTAACTCAATTTAATTAATTTTTGTACAATAGTATTTTAGCTACAATAAAGAAATGAGATGAAATAAAGCAACCCTATACAGAAATATTTTATTATGTAGGGTTTCCACCTGGTTGAAATAGTTAATTAAACTTAATGGATAAGTAAAGTGTGGAGTACTATATTGGCGTCAAATAAAAATGAAATGATATGAGCGTCGCGCCAACAACTTTCAAAATTACTTTCAATAAAATTTATAAAATTGTTGAAACACCTTAATTTGATAAGTATTACAAGACTGGGATAAAATGAAAGAGGTTTAGGAAAGCTTCTTTGCTAAAACTAATTTTGACGAGAGCTAAAGCAGTTACTATCACCGTAAGAGTTGTCGAGCTTCCTCAGATCGAGCATACATGTTTAGAGAGACCCACAGATCATCAACACTCACTCTGCCGCAGCATAATAATCAAGTTTGTGCAAATAATGATGAGCATGTTAGAAAATAATCTTCCTTTCTATGATTTTTCCCATGAAGTTTCACTTCTCTTGCGTACAGGGACTACACGCACTCAGATTTTTTAATATAAATTTTGGTAGTGGCGACACTGATTGCAAATTAAAGGAGTTGTTGTCTTATTTTTGGGGAAAGTACTTTTTCTTTTATTTGCTGTTGATGTATTCCTTAATCACCGTTTGCAGATATTATTTAGGGGATTCATTTAAACGTATAATGAGCCTTATAATCGTATAAACATTTATAGAATTATACAAAATCTCACTACTATATAAAAAGATATTAATTTTGTAGAACTTGCACCTGCGGCCTTATAAACTCATAGTTACACACTTTTCAAAAAAAAAAAATGCTAAAAATCTAACATTTGTGCGAACATTTATTGGTTAAAACGTTCTACAAAAATTTATATTCGACTTCAATTTAATGGACTTATTTACTTTTGCTTTGTTGTATACATATCGAACCCTAATCGTGAAATAAATGTAAGTGACATTTTTATCAAAATTTTCTTTTTGATGTAGTGTGGCATGTAACCGTGGTAGCTGTTGTAGTATAGGTATAAAGATTCTAATAGAATATCACTTTGGTGGCAAGTTTAAGCTAGCGGCGCGCGTTGGCTACCGGCTTCTGTCTCGTCGCCTAATAGGGCCTTATCGACCGCCAACCCACGATGCCCACTCGACCGTTATCATCTGAAACATCACAACAAATTCGAACATTTTGCCTGATCCCTAGCCATAATTCAATTATTAAAGGTGTGCTCAGTAAACAGTGTTCTCTCTTCCTCTTTACAAAAGAGGCTGCCTTAGTAAGACGTTTCGTTTATAAATTTAAAATTGCATATTGGATAAAATGATGAGCGTTTTTGATTAGGCAACAGCCTAATCAGAGTACGGTAAGAGGGTGTAAAAACTCTAATGTCACTGTCGAGCAAACCTTTAATAACACTGCGGAACAAAATTTTGCGGTCGGAGATTTTTAAGTCAATTTAGGGTAATAATAACAAAAATAAGATCAGTTTTGTCGAATTGGCTCTAGTTTTTCAGATAAAGATTTTTAAATATTTCACGGAAATATTAAAAATACCAATATGGATTTAAATTATATTTTAATTGCGCGAAAATAATACAAAAATAAAAAAAATATATTATTTTCATTAATTAATTTAAAAAAAATTACAAAAAACTTTTTCTGTAAGACCTCTTATGATGTCGTTGCTCAGGACAATCCCGTATTAAGTTCCAACAGTAGTCTGCCATCATGTGGTCGTCCCATCGACCTCGGTATCTTTCTTCCATTATTTTTATGCCCTGGTTCACCTTGTTCCTCACTGTAATCGCCTAGGTTGTCCGGGAATTTGTCCAAATGACTATGTGAATAATGTAATTTAATGCTCATTTTAGCTCCTAGTTTTCGAAAATTGAGAAGCATATCAGCAACTAGTTTTGTATAGTCTGGAGATTTATGATTTCCCAAAAATTTTTTGACTACATTAACAAAGCTTAGCCAGGCCTCAGATTCAATTTGTGACATATGGTTTAAGAATTCAGTGTCTTTTAGAAGGGTACGAATTTGAGGACCATCGAGGACTCCTGCTTTTAATTTTTCCATACTAAGGACTGGAAATTTTTTGCACACATATTCGAAACAGTCACCTGTCTTATCAAGGGCTTTGATGAACTATTTCATTAGCCCAAGCTTGATGTGAAGTGGTGGAAGAATGATTTTTTCACGGCTTATCAGTTGGTCATGAACCACATTTGTTTCTTGTTTTCTGTTCCTACCTCCATACTTTCTCTCACCGGCCAGTCCTTTCTAATCCAATGTTCATTTCTTGCACGACTGTCCTATAAACATATAAAACAGGGGTATTTACTTAGTATACCCACTTTGTTGGCCCAATAAAAAATTCACCATCTTCAAGTCCACGCATACTGACCTTTTATGTTGTGCATACAAAATCTTTGCTAAAACAATTTTTACATTTTCATACTCTTGCAAGGGAAATAAAATATTTAAACCAACGAACTACTTGTTTTAATAATTTATATAACAAAACTCATTGAAGAATAATTAAATTAATACAACTGAAACTGGGTCATATAATTTTTTTTTATTAATATCTTAAGATTCGTTTATCTCAAGAACTAGAGCCAATCCAAAAAAAGTAAAAACACAGTTCGTAAGCCAGCTACTAATGTTAATAAAAACTATTAACAAAATCATGACCGCAGGTTGTTTTTAAATTTGTGTTACGCAGTGTAACTTCATATTCAAAAATTTTTACAACCTGAAAATTCAATAGTTTAATCTAATCGAATGATTAACACTTGCTTAGGCTCATATGTGCAGTTAAAGGTTAAATGTAATACAAAAATAAATCATTTCAAAAACATTTGAATGAATAAGCTCATTACATCAGGTAAAAAATATCAATAAATAACGATATCAGTAAGGTAATTGCATTGACATACAAATTGTTGTATTGCTCCCACGATGAAATTTCTTTCATGGTGTTGGTTGAGGCAAAGCCATCAACAATGTTGCTAGAGTAGCAAACAATGCCGTTAATGTTGAGGTTAACGTAGCTGATGATATTGCGATTGATATTGCCAATAACAGTATGCGCTGCTGAAATATCAACATGAAATTCCCGGAAACTTTAAACTTGGTTTCCTGCAATCGTATTGGTATTGGTTTTGCTACTGGTACGCCGAACAAAATCCGTCCTAGTGCTGATAAAACATAATAAGTTTTTTTTATATGTACACAAATATTTTCTGCGCGCTTATTTGCTCGCATGCGATTTTGTCTCTTTGTTAAAATTTTTAATATTTTTTATAGTGAAAAGGTACCAGGTCACTCGGTTTATACGCGTATAGTTTGTTTGTACACTATTATTTTGTTTCTTATTAATCTACATTTTTTTAATTCACTACTTATAACCATTATTGTTTAGTTTTTTTTACTTAATTTGTTTAGTAGTCACGCGTGGAGCTTCATGATTTTTAAATAATTTTTTAATAAATTGGTATACGCAAAATCACAAAGAAAATATTTCATTGCTTACAACAAAATACGTATATATGTATGTACAACTGAGCTTACTTGAATTTAAAACTTTTACAAACTTATATATAACAAAAAGGACTTTGAGCTTTGTCGCCTTCAACCATTTCACTCTATATATATATATACATAGCATATCAAATAAACTAAAACTTTAACTTTTCGTTGGTTCCGTCGCTCGCGAACTGATCCATCTGATCTCTACGATCGCCGCGCCAAAAAGGTTTTTTTTTTGTGTCAGCATGTCCCCATCGCTCAAAGTGCACCTTTTCCTTCTTGATTCTAGAATGTAGGTGGGTATGTACCAATGGGCGGTTGTAGGTATGATTTTTGCAGCAAGTGTGGTACATAAATACCAAGTTACACACAAACATAAAACTGTATGAGTGAAACTATTTCTAGCTAACATGTTACTCACTGTTCGACAGTGAAAGGCTCCAAAAAGGCTTTTGGTGTACCGGATCTAGAAGTCTTAGTTTCTGCTGAGTGACGAGGCAAATTTGAATAGGTCGCTTTTTCACTAGAAAAAGTGTGTATTTAGGCAAAAGGGAATAAGTGTAATATGTTTAGCGTAACGATACAGGGTGTCAACCGGAAGTGATGAATTTATCTGATCGAAAGTAAAGTTAAAGTAAAAACTTACTTGAGGTTCTGTGTAGGCTACAAGCGCTATTACAGCAGAAATGCTACGAGTGTGCACATCATTCGGTAGGTCCTGAGCTCAAATTCTGACCGGGCAAGTAACATTTAAATTTATAGGAATGTTTTTACTAATGGCGGTCGCCCTTCGGCAGGCAAACATCCGAGTATATTTCTGAGAGAAAAAAACTTCCCACAAAAACCGCTTGCCGTTCGTAGTCGGCGTATAATTGCAGGTCTCTCAATATGTGCGACAACAACAAGACGCACACCACAAATTTTAAGGGGAAATTCGGCCAAACATCAAGCTATATGGTGTGAGCGCGAAATTACTATTATTTATTAACATAAAGAGATGCAAAAAAAAAACAACTGCCAGTCACTCTTGTAATTTTTTACGTAACGTTGTCAGTACGAAATTAATACTAATTAGGTATTCATGTTCACAATCACTGAATTTTTTTGTAAGTAATGGTGGGTACAAAAGCAGATGGAAATATAAGGTTATTTACATAAATATTTAGTGGTTTGCATCATTGATATATCAAATACGCTTGTTAATGCAATTATCCATTAATTAGACTGCTCCCCCGACACACGGGAAATTATATTATAGAAAGAGTTATAATACTTAAATTTTCCCTGAGAAAGATTCGTACACTATGTGGTGTGCGTTATGCTTTTGAAACCCAATATCCAAAGCCCTCTGGTTATATCAGTGCATATATTTTGTGACCTGCAATTAAAGATTTTTACTTGTAAGATATTTAGTTTCACAGAACACAAAAAGCCACGGGGTTTTGTTATACTGGGAGTGAAGTTTTATTAAGTTATAGGCGAGAACAAAGTTGTTGCATACTTCAATGGGGCATATTTTTTTTTAAACTCTGTGGTATTTTACGATCTCTGTATAAATATTTTGACTGCGAAAACCCGTACCGAAATTTTCTCGCGTACAGTTCTCTAGAGCATTTTAACCCTCTAGCGCCTTTTTTAGCGAAGAATTATCGAAGCGGACCTCTGGGGAGAGAGCTAATGGGTTAAAATGTTATACAAAATTATTCTTCGTGAAATATTACTATATGTACCCAAACTAGATATTCGCTCAGATATTAATTAAACGTTCAAGCCTTTCTTTCGACTTACTCTAAAAAAGCCAGGATCAAGGTTTCAAACTCCATATTACCATACAGATAAAATCCGACTTGATATCTAATGCAAGAAGATCTAGAGAAGCTCCTCTCGAGTTGACAACATTCCGCCCTCCACAATGGGGCTAAAGTTGTTGCACAGTGTATTTATGTTCTTTAATTTTTTAAGAACCAAAAAAAATTTTATTTTTGTGTTGGATTAGGAAGGAATAGTTAGTTCATTAATGATTCCAAACATTACTCTAGCAATAAACCTAACTACAAGACTACGATAGGATTTCACTTTTCTTTCATTATCCAATTAAATCAATATAACGTGCAATGAAATTTGCTATATCCTATTCTGTTGATTACGAGTTCCTTTTTTAATTTTGTTACATTTTTTCGTGGTTGGGCCTTGAAATATTTGCGAATATGTTTTTGTTGCATTTAATTTTTCAAATAGGTGGCAACTTTGTTTAAAAACATTTTCACATAATTGTTCATAAACATTATTAATTAAATTAAATTTATGGAGCCGGTGCGAACGTTGTTGAATTATATTTTGAAATTTGGTTTCGCTTTACACCAACATAACATCTTTTCAGTTAACTTATGTATAAAGTGTAGTTCAACTTTTTAAACAGATTACAACGCTTTCCAATAATATTTTGGTATAAACCTCATTCGCTTCATCTCGCTATTTTAGTTTTTCTTTTACTTTAGTTATTAATTAACCTTTGAAGGAGATTTCAAGAATATTTTCGTAATTAATATTCCATAATCTTGACATCTATACCACAATATTTGATATTACTTATGAATTAAATTTAATTTAATTTTTAAACAGATGACACTTTAAAAAATACGGTATACGAGTATACGAATCTAGATTATAAGCTGTTTACTCGTAAAACTTTATCAAGATACAGCCAGTCATTTTGACGTGAAAATGTAATAAACCGTAGCGTTAAACGAGCCAAGCAACCATTATGCAAGCCACATAATAACTTTCACTTCTACATTTTTGAATACTTTTTATACTTTTTTGTGTGTAGAGTTTGTTTGTTTGTAATTGATTTTTTATTTTTATGTTAGCTTACTTTTATGATGGTATTAATTAGAGAAAAACGTAAGTTCTCTTCGCCGATTCATTCTCGTTTTTGTGTTAATATTTGCTTTGTATGTATTGATTTGTTGTGTGCAATTTTATTGCGACAAAATTCATTGTTTGGAAAGTGCAAATGGTTTTCCTTTCTCAATTTTTTGCTTCAGATAAATTTTTTTACTGCGACTATAGTCGTAATTTTTTCTCATCAACTTTACGCTATTTGGTTGTTTACTGTCTCGGGCCAATTCCGAACAGTGAGGGTATTCAATGGCGAATATTGCACTTTTATTGTAATTCTATTGATACTAAAATTGAAGCCAATAAAGTGTACGTACATATATACCTAATGTATGTATATACAACACATGTATGCTGATGCATATATGCATGTATGTATGTTTAAGAAAAAATTGTGCCCACCTTGGAAAGGTTGAAATTGTAATTAGCTCTTATAGGAACAAGTAGCTTTGTTCATTAACAAACTGATTATTAGAGCTTAAAATATCGAGACAGGTGGGCAATAGACTATACGAACATATTGTATTAAACTGCTCATGAAGATGATGATGGCGATGCGGAAAATCAATCAAGTTGTATCTGTCTATCCAGCCGGCCGTTATTAGTGAGTTATATCAGCGAAATTAGATGTTTATGTGTGAGCTGACAATAACAACACTCTTCTTCTATGTTCTGGTATTTTTTGTATATAGAATACGATGCTATATATATTAACTATAAATTAATAGCTTCAATTCGCAATGCTGAAAATACAGGTGATACCCAGAAGGCGACGCGAATTTGTGAGCAAATATTTATTTTATTTTCATTTTTGTATCACAATATGGTATCCATGGCTTTACATCAGAAAACAGTAATCGGATTACATCAAACAAACGGACATTTAATAAATACGTTTTAATTTTGGAAAAATAGCTTTGTAGCACAGCATTCGAGGAGAACGACATATTGTTTTAAAAATGCGTGCAGAATTACAATTTATTTTGCGTTTTTTTTACAATAATAAGAAAATCCATGCCGAAATTTACACGCCACACAGTGAGATGCAAAAAGTGCCATCCAACTTGAAATCGCTTAATTACGGTGACCAGATGTGGACAAAAATCAGAAAATTTCTAAGGTATCCATTCCGAGCAAACAGAGCTGTTTTAAAAAAAATTCAAACTTGAAAAATGTTCATAAAAATGTATACATAAGTAGTAATAGTAAAGCATATATTTTTCATATGTAAGATTTTTTAAGGAAATATAGTATTATTTTTTATAATTTCGCAAAATGGTATTTCTTCATTATACAAAACTAATAACCGTAACAAATAATTAAAAAAACCTTAAAGGAAGTTATAGCTAACATTTTTCACTTTTAAAATATTATAGTTGAGTTATTAGCGAAACAAAAACTCTTTCTGTATAATTTATAGAGCTTGTGGCCAGGTTTGTATTAGGAATAATATGAGAAAACAACAATTTTTCAAAGTGGTAGAAGTGATAGCTGCTCATCAGACTTCTCTCTTTCTAGACTTTACCTGGCTTCGAACCATGGTACACGAAGTTACTAGGCGAGCACGCAACCATTCAGTCACGCTAACCGTGGTACGGGTAGATACAAACGAAATTCAACTAATTTTAAAATATTTGCAAAATTCAAAATGGTTTTCAAAGACATAATTTAATATTACAGCCTGCAATTCTCAATTTATTGCTCAGTATCTAAACTTCCGCGATAATTGTACTTCCCGACTTTTAAAAAATACTCAGCGGGTCATCTTTCTAAAAATCAGTACAGTCCCGCCAAAATCAGACCGAATGGTCACCGTGGGCATAGCTGACACGGCATATTGGATGCACATCAACCACACGACACAAAGAAACAAAAGCCCTAATTATGAGCTGCATTCGAGCTTCGATCTTCGCTGTTTATCGAGCATCGAAAATCGAATGTCAAATTCATATTACGAGCTGTGCAACCCTGTCGAAATTTTGGTTGCGCATCGAATTTTCTGTCGAACACAATTTTGCTTTCGACGCTGTATCCAAAAATGTAAATATTTTGAAATGTTTTTTTTTGCTTTTCGGCGACCAAATGCTATTAAACTATTTTTGTTAATTTTATGCACGTCTAAGGTCATAAGTACGAAACAACAACTGGAAATCTGGTTTCATTGGTAGAAGAATATCCTCAATTTGCAAATGAGATTTACTAAATGGTTTGCGACCACATGTTAGAATGACAACAAAATGGATTAAGGTTAAATAAATTAGTATATTATTCCTTAAGAAATATATTTACGCTTTGGTATTTGCATTCCTGAACACAAAATCGAAGCGCTGTTGCTAAATTTAAAATGTTTGGAATTGATTTGGCTCGGGTGTAATGCTGCAGCAACTCTTCTGTAGTCATATATAGTATAGACAGCGAATCCATAATTGACTCCTTAGATAGTCGAAAATTTCTTATAAATCTGTCAACAATATTCATATACTATGTTATCAATATATATATTAACCTCTCCTTGAAATATTACACTTACGCGGTGGAATTTATTTCTAAAGAATTTGAAGCATCTCGTAATCTCTCTACTTCTGGACAATTCCAGTAAACTCTCATCCTTCTCCTCTAAATAATCGTCAAACCTTCGTAGTTATATTTTTATTTTTTTTTGTATTTACTCAACTTGTTTGCAACTTGTACTTAATTGCAATGAGAGCTAATAGAAATATACTATTGTGGACGATATTAATGTGTGAAATTCACAAAAGCGCTACCATTCATCGAATGTGTGCCATAATACCAAATGCGAATTTTTTCGATTAGCTCTTTCGACCACAGTCGAAGATCGGATGTAGCTCATAATAAGGGCTTAATGATTGGGGACCAAATAAATTGCTTATAAAACAAGTAAAGAAATGACTGAGTTCGGGCGCAACTGAACTTTAAATGTCCAGTGCAAGTTTTTATTTCAAATAAACCTTACCTTATACAAAAATTAATGTGAGTCTTTTATAGGCGCCCGATATTTATGTAATTTGCATAGCAGGCTCAAGTGATCTCCGGGCTGAATGATAAGTATATGTATACATATATATTTGAAAAAGTTGGCGCTGCTACGCCCCCCTGAATGAGAAAATTTTTATTCGTTTTATATTCGAAACAATTCGGTGCAGATGAATGATACTTGGGTGCATACATACATACATATGTCTTACAAATCAAACTATGTATCAAATGGGTGGTGCCACGTCCTATACAAAAAAAAAGCCACATTCCTTATAACTTCACTATGCTATATAGATCCTATATATCAGGATACATATATATTACTTGTTGGGAACAGATTCGGGCCCTGCCCCATTTAAGACGAAAATGCTATTCACCATATCTTTCCACCTATTTGACGAAGGTAAATAAAAATCGATCCATACATATTTCTTTCATATCAGGGAATAAAGGATATTGTAAGCCCAACAACACATTTTAATATCTAAAAAAATAAGCAAGCGGGTATGCTAGTATAACATCATTTCGAAACATTAAACGACGTTCATTGATTTAAATAAAATTATTATGATGTATCTACTTTCCAAAACAAAAATCCATAATTCGTATTATAATAGGAACTTTTATGGCATTAATTCGCGGCACTATTCTCACGACAACCGCTTTGTTCCGCTGCTAACTTCGCACTCACTCTCTCGCTCGAACAATGATTTTATGCAGTTCTCTCCCTAATTTAATTTATCTATATCAAATTTGAACATTTTTATTGGTTGTAAATTACTGTTATATAACAAGTGATCGTGGTTTTATTCTAAGATTTTTATAATTTTCGAAATTGTGCTTTCTGTTTAGAAATTTAGAGTGTGCACGTGATTTGGTAGAATTTCCTGTCAGTTTTGAGCAAATTATCTTGTATTGTTAATAAATATTTGAATTTTTTGATATTAGTACTTTACCGTTATATGACAAGTGAGGGTGGGTTTGTACCACTTATATAAATTTCAAAATTATGCTTACTGACTAGAAATGCATGACGTATACTAATTGTAATAATTATAATGTATGGTTTGATAACGTACTTACAGTTTCGAAGACATACGGCAAACAGAGTGAAAATACCTCCTAAAATGCCCTATAATTTTTAATAAAATTTTGCGTATTTCTCTATGATTATTTTCCAATTAGTAGCTCTTCTTATTACGACTGGGTATGCCTTTTCAATGCAATCAAGTTAATCTGTAAAACTAAGATGACAACTTTTCAATGTCATTAAGAAAACGACCCCTAGAATTAAAATAAAACCCTTTTCGATAAAATCTAGTAGATAAAATTAAGGTGAACACATCTTCTATATAATTAAGAAGGGAATCATGGGTTTCATTAGAATAAGCCGAAGATCTTATCAATTTAAAACTATTGGCGCCTAAACTTTTGAGCAAGTGGCACTTTTAATCTTAATGCACAAGAAAACATTGAGAGAAAACGAGAACGTCACTATTGAGCAAATATATTTATTTTGAAAATACAAAAATCCAAATAACAATATTCTTAATATTAAACTAAAAACAATATAAAGTAGATTATCCAAAGTACATATGAATGCCAAGACGATGAAAATAAAATTTGAATAAAAAAGAGCTCTTTTAAGAATACAACTTTTTCCTAAATAATAAATTCAATAAGATTCTAGTAAAAATGAGAGGATCTCCTTATTAATTTACTTTATATGATTTATAACATAAAACGAGGAGATTTCTCCTTACAATTGCATATGTTTGAACAAAATTCCATAAAAATTAATAAACAAGAAGTAATCTTCTTATTTTCAGCCGTTTTCCTTTTTAATACATTTGAGAAGAAATTCAGATCAATATTAAGAAGATTTTCTAGCCAAACTTTCTTCAAGTTTGTCCCCTTCCGTTCTCCTTGCTTTTTTTTAGACATTCATTCATTATGGGTGAACTTTTTCGCTCTGTGTAATCTCTCTTGCCAACAAGTGCTGCTTCGAGCTGGGTAGGTAAATGAATAGTAAAACTCTTGAACGGCACGGAAGCAGTAAACCCACTTTCGACGAACCAAAACCACACTCTATAACTCCCTCATCATGGTCGTGCTATTGTAGCGCGCAGAAGCATGGGCACTGTCAACATTAAATGGTATGGTCTTGGAGTGTTCGAGCGAAAGATTCTCCGAAAGATTTTTGAACCTTTACATCTTTGCGACGGCGAATACCACAGACGATGTAACGATGATTTGTATGAGTTTGATAACGACATTGACATAGTTCAGCGATTTAAGATTCAATGGTTATAGCGCCAGTTATTGGTTGATTGATTGAAAATTGTTGAGTGCCAACACTGATCCTCGTTCTCCTGGATATTTTATTCTAGAGCAAATACTCCTTTAATCGTTAATTTCTGAGCCCAGCATGGTTAATTTTATGATTCGTTAATTAAAGTTGACAAAGCTGATTTTGGAACAATTTAAAGCGAAAAAGTTTAATTCCATGTAAGCTGTTGTTTTGTGTTTCCTGTCGATCTGCGATTTTCCTATAATACCTACATATATGCACATTAGGGTGACCCTTATATGAACCATCAATATATACTTTTTTAATTTAAAATGCATTCTCGTAAATCTTTTTATATAACTAAAATATTCATAAAAATAAAATTTCAAATTTTTATAATCATGTGAGTCCGTGCCGGCTTCAAAGTTTCGCTTGAGAGAATAGCTATATAACAACATTTTACTATGATGTGTTATTTGTCAAACAAATTTATTTTTTTACAAACGAAAAAATTTGAAACGAATCGTTTTTTCGACAATAATGAGGATGTCATCGAATGCATTGGCTCCAACTCCTTTAACAGAGCTTTGGCAAAGGGAAGCGATCACATCCACGAGATTAGAGATCAAGGGTAGCAAGCATTTCGCCATTGTACCAGAACCTCCAAAAATTAAGAAAATGTCAAAAAAGGAAGGTAAATAGCCTGAGAACCGTATTTATTTGAAGCAAGACGATGTCTGGGTTACGAAGTTAACTCTGAGTTACTTATCTCTTTATTTATAAATTTAACTCTGGATTTCTTGCAAGTGGCCCTAAGTAACAACAATATTTATAATTGGCAATGAAAAATACGAACTCATTGGAGATAATTTTTTAGACTAAAAACTTTAAATTTTTATGAAAATTTAATGAGTTTTTAAAAAATGTTTACAAAGTTTAAAATGTATGATATTTGTTTTATTACCAACCAATCTTTTATGAAAAAATTGGTTTCCACTTTTTAAAAAACATAGCACACATTAACACAGTAGCAGTTGTATTGAATGATCGCGATACTGAAAAGATAACCTATTTGTTGGCAAATGCCAACTGCGAAAATATAATTGAAATTAACCAAAGTCAAGTAAAGAGGTACAATTCCTAATTGAAAACTGAAATTTCACAGGTTGGACATTATGAGAACAGAGTATTATGAAACTACAAAAAATTAAATATCAAAAACTTTAGTTAGTTAAGCAAAAAATTAACCAAGTTTTTTTTATGATAGATTATAATAACGCTAAAAATTATGAATTTACATTTATACCGTTATTCCCACGCCAATGACAGCACTCATTGCATGACAGTTGTCTTAACTACTGCGGCTAAAACTAGGCGCAAAAATAGCGTTGCTCTCTTCAACGATGACCAAGAATGAGATAAACGAGATTCCGCTATCCTACGGTGAGTGGCATATCTCAAGTAACTAACTCCAACTGTTCAGTGAGAAATGCTAAAGCATAAAAATATATTACATAGACGGAGGTTTAATAAATAAGTCTACAGAATACTAAAAACAGTTACTATTTGCTGCTCATTTGTAAAAACAGGTTGGTCTACATGTATTTGAGATCTGCCAAAATCGGCAAAACTAAAGAAGCGGTGAAATTGACGGCGCCACCTTTTCTGTATTCAGTCCACCGTAAATGTTGAGAATTGGCATTAAGGCCACAACATGTTTATATTCTGTGTCATAGTTTTAGGTGCAGTAGCTGGGACATTAGTTACGCGATGAGTCTTATCATTGGCATCGGAATAGGGCGGTTAATGGAGACTAGCTAACAAAATCTCTATGAAGTTTGTTTCAATAAAATATCTCGCTTTGTCACATCCCCAACTCATTTTTAACTTTCATTTTTATACTTCCAGCATCGTGACACCCCTTGCATTTAGTCAGCTTCACTCACAAATCAAAAAAATCACACGAGTGCGGAAACAATTAAAAAATAAAATAAAACGACAGACAACAAGAAACACGACAACCGTCGCAAATCAATTTATATAATTTATATCAATCATAGTTAGGTGTGAAATAACAACTTAAACGAACCCACAAGCAAGGCCGCAACGCAGAGATAGATACAGAGAGAGAGAGCAAGGGGAAGCACATGATTTATATGAAAAGACTGCAGCAGAAAATAACAGCATCTGCCAATGTAAATGTGAACATTTGAATCTGATTAATTACAACATTCAATAGAGCATACACCGATTCGAAAACAAATGCTGCGTGGGTGAGACAAAGAAAAGAAAGGAGGTGCTTTATATAAATGTGCTTGCATTTGCATTTGTATTTGTGTTTTTAATGGCGAATTGAGGAAATTTAAAGCCAAGTGATTATTTTTGATACTGGAAAATTTTGCTACCACTTTCACATTGAGAGATATATTTGCGTGCGATGCAACACAAAAACGCTTGAAGCGCTAGCATTCTGAATAAACTAATACTTGAGGCGTTTTTAGCTGCTGGCCAACTCAACAACAACAACTGAACTGTAGAATTATGACAGACTTGTATACTTAAACAATCAAATATCACAAAGAGGAAGTCGGTCATTAAATTGCATGAATTGATGGTCTTCGAAGAGTCGAGACTAACCACAACTAAAACAACAACATATATGTATATATATATCACGCTCCAATCCATCAACTGGCATCTTACGACCGCAAGCCGCAAGTTAGCTAGTGGCCTAATAGCCACCATAACAATATTCCCAACCGATTCGCACAATTCAACACAGCACTAAAAAAACCGCAGGCATAGAAATCTACTCGGCATTTCGAGCCCAACTCACGCGCTCACACACACAAACACACACACACACACGCATAAATTTGGTTCACTTGTTTGCCCACAATCGGCTGACAAGCCATAACAGCCGAGAGACAAATTCAATATTGTTGCCGTTGTTTGGAGTTTACTAAATTGATTGGCCGTAAATAATTAGACAACCAAGCGAACAGCGAACACATGCCGATGGCAATAAGAACAAGCAACAATAAAGTACACAGTTGGGCGTTAAACGTACTACTACATGCAATATAAACAGCCAGCAATGAAATCCCAGTTGTGGGCGCACATCAAAATATAGTGATAAAAAAAAAAGAAAAGCAAAACCAAATATAGTTACGAACATTTTCAACTTTATATGAACACAATAACAATAAGAATAACAACACTATCACTAGCAGGCATACAGGTAAACTAACACACAACCACTCTTATACTTTTATACATACATACATACATACATACATGCGCACACATATACAACAAAAATTGATAGAAACACACACACGCACATTAACACTGATAAGTTCAACTGCACGTAGGCGCACACGAACACACACTCGCACATTGCTTAATGGTCACGACGATATTTCATTCAGTGTTGGGGTATAATCTAATTAGCCAAAATAGCGCAACGTTGGAAGCAGCTCAAGCAGCATATACTCAACCAGCCGCAACATAGGGCGGCGCAACACGACGAGCAGCCGCAGCCGCTGCAGCCGCAGGCACAAGCACAATCACAATCCTTACAAACAAATCAACAACTGCACCTACAACAGCTGCAATCGCAGTCGCACCAACAACAGCAACGACAACAGCAGCAACAGCAGCCAGCGCAGCCGCCACGTCCAATTAGTGTGGCAACTGTAGCTGTAGCTGCGGCAACAATAACAGCAACAACAGCAACAGCAAACACCATCCCAACAACAATTAAACCAGCTAACCCAACAACCACTACAATAACAACGGCAACAACGGCGGCCAGAGTTTTCTCACGTTACGATAGCATCGAGGAGCTGCAGCAGCGTACCAGCCGAAGTGGAAGCGCAATTGGAATAGCGCCAGTGGTTGCAGCACAGGGTGCACAGGGAGCGCGTGGCAGTATATCAGTCGGGAGTGGTGTCGGAATTGGAGTTGGAGTTGGCACAACAGGTTTGTATGGATCCGTCGGTGGGCGTTTACCAATAGCAGCAGGTGGCGGTAGTATCAGTGGTGGCAGCGGTGGCAGCGGTATTGGTGTACGCGGCACAGCAGGTTCGCGGAGTGGCAGTATAGCAGCAGCAGGCTTAGATGGTCATCGTACAGCGCTACAGAGTCCTAGTGGTGCAGGCACAGCAACGGCGGTTGTTCAACAGTTGGGCAGAGGTAGTGTGAATGGCTATTCAGCGGCAACGGCAGCTGGCGGTGGTGGTGTTGGTGTTGGTATTGGTGGGAGCGTTAGTGGTGCACAATTGATAGGCGGTGGTACGTCGTCAGTACGTGCGCGCCTTTCGATTAGCTCACCATCGGGTGCAGGCGCAACAGCAGTGGCAGCGGCAACGGCACAAGGCGGCTTATCAGGCGTGAATGATTTTTCTGGAGCGGGACTCTTAAATATAGGTGGCGTTGGTGGTATTCCTGGTAGCGGCAGCGTTGCGGGTATTGGTCAAGGTAGTGGTGGTTCTGTTGGCGTAGGTAACGTTGGTGGCGGCGGTGGTGGTGTGCCAAAACGTCAGGGCAGTTTTTCGAATGTTTTCTCGAAGTTAATCGACGGTATGCCCGCCGGTACAATGTTCTCCAAATTCAAGAGCGCCAATACGGCGTCGACATCGTTACAAAATATAACCGATGCAAATCCAATTAGCCAGTACTTTGAGATTGGTAAGCAGGTGGCATGTGCGGGCCCAGAATTGGTGTGGCGGATACATGACGGCTACCGGAAGAGTGATGGCAGGGTGAGTTTAAGTTAACATTATTTATACTTAAAAACTAATAGTCGGTTTCTATGTCACAACTCAACTTGCTGTTAGAAATTGATTTGAGTTTTTCGGTTTTCGGTTTTCGGTTTTACGCCAATATTAAACAACAAATCATGTGGAAGAAAAGTATGAATTGCGACTTAGAAACCGGTTTAAAATATTTACCATTTACATTCTAGAAAGTATCATATATTTGTAAACATCAAGCAGCCTTTGCATTTTATGATCAAAAGTCTTTTTTCGAGCTTATGTTTTACAATTTTTTAATGGGTTTTCCGCGATCCTTACAAGAAAAAAACTGAAAAAAAGGCAGTATATACAAAAGGCATTCAGTAAGCTTGTTGACGATCATTTTAGATGGAGTGCCGGAGAAGCTGTGTGAAGAGTTCTTCCGTATGTTAAAGTTTAGCTCTTCTAGTTCTGCCGTAGCCGAGCATGTAGCGTGTGTGCGCTTCATTTGGGAGGTCCCGGGTTCAAATCCTGAGCGGGCAAGCAGGCCATGGCAAATCTCCGAGTGCATTTCTGCCATGAAAGAACTTTCCACAAAATTAATTTGCCGTTTGGGGTCGGCGTTAAACAGTACGCCCTTCAAGTTGTTTTACAACATCAAGACACACACCACAAATTGTAATAGAACTTTGGGCAAATATCAAGCTATCGTGTAAGCACCAAATTATTATATATTATTCATGTGGTCTACGGCTCCTACATAGGACATACGTACATAAATTAGGAATTGAATTCATCTTATATCCGTAACTATTCGATGTAGATAAATGATATTTTGATATATACTTATGTAAATATATCGTAAAGATCAAACTGTGTATCATTTTGGAAAAATGAGTGGTGCCACGCCCTATCCAATAAAAAATCCACAAGAGGTGGTATATAGATCCTATATATAAGGCTATAAATTACATGTTGGAAAAAGACGAAGCTACTATTCACCATATCTTCCCAGCTATTTGATATTCGATATATAGTATAACATTATTTTGAAAGCTTAAAGGATTTTTTGATTTAAATAAACACGTACCCCATCTATTTCCAAAAATTTTGATTTTTACTTATTTCTCACTCTAATTAGCTAGCAGCAAAAGATTCAAAACCTAAAAATAACAATACAACAGTTATTAACTATACTGCGCCAGAGTGTGCTTTAGAGTGATTAATGGTAGGTTGGGGTAACGCTGACTCTAAGTGGTCCCGGGTTAACCGAAAATGTCGAAATTGCACCAATTTCTTCGAGTTATTTTTTTTTCTTTTTCAAACTTCTTAATTAGTGCTATAACGGCCTAAGGATTTTTAGCGCATTCCAATATAGTGTGCCAGTTTTTCCTATGCCTTGCTAACTGGCACCAACTAGAGATCCAAAGTTCCTCCTAGCCAGCCTAACTGTTGAACCTTGAATCGCAGAACTATGTATCTGCGTCATATGGCTCAAACAGCTCATCGTTCCATACTCTAAAGTATTAGCCAACCTAATATTATTCCTTTGGTTTTCGAAAACCGGTTCACTGTAGCCACTCGATAAATACTCGATAAAACCTAAAATTATTGCCAAGACTCATAATAAAAATGAGGATGTGGAAGTTATTAACTGCAATAAAAGATCTTGTAACTTCTCCAGATGCGTTATAGGAAAATTTTTTTGATAATGATGACGAAAATCTTCGACTATCTGATATTTCTGAAACTTTTCATTTCGTAGATAATGTGGAATTATCGGCTAATTAATAGGGGAAATGCATACATATGTGAGAGACAGAAGTCCGAGGAAGGTAAAATGATAGGTCTCACATATACTTTAAAGTAAATTGGTATATCTTCGAAACTACTTAATCAAACTCCACCAAATTTGCCACACGCTTTGCATTTCAATTCGATAAGAACAATTTAGAAACTAATGCAAATCGGATAAAAACTACGCTAGTTCTCATATAAAGTTCACATACAAAACCCAAAAAAAAAATATTTTGCCATTTCATTTATTTACATCTTACTTCAAAAATTATAGAATGTGAGGGAAAATCCAAGGACAACTCTAATATAGAGGTAGATAACAAAAAAAAAAAAATATTCTATTATTTAATAAACGATATAGCAAATTCCGTCTAGTTTCGAATGAAGAATTTAATTAGGGAGGGAAATGCGCGCACATAATTGTTTTGGAAAATAGGGTTCATAAAAGTAATTAAAATAAAGAGTTTTTGTAGACTTGTAGCCTAGTCTGAGTGAGAGTTCTATATTAACTGGGTTTATTGCATACAACAAGTACAGTTTATGTGAAATAAGAGTATGCGGTTTCATCCGAACTTAAATTTTTCTTTACTTCGTAATGCGATTTTTGATCATTTTATAAACCCCCCCCTATGTCACACTTTCAGAAAAATTGTTTTTATTAAATGTTAATTGCTACATGTTATATATTAGGCAAAGGGAAATCACATGTCCCACTTCGTCGCAAATCGTAAACCGCCCCTCCCCCCTCGCTAACGCGTTACGTAATATGTGCACGACCCCTTAGGTTAGATTTCGAATTCGCTATCAAAAGTTTTGAATTAAGTATTAAAGTTTGAACTCAAGAGCTGGACAACTGTAGAGATGATTTTATTTCGATAATCTAGAGAGGGGCTACACATCCGTTTGAAGTTAGTTAAAAGGAACTTGCCATGAAGATGATTTTCTCAGTCCATTTAATTGCTAGAATGTTGTAATTGCTTGATAAGGAAATGACTTTAGTGAGATTATGCATCCCAAGGAAACTGTAAAAATCACCTCATAATTATTAAGGATAATTCCAAGATACAGAGTGTATACATCATTAAATAACTTTTTTTAATTTTTTTAATTCTCCTTAAGGAATGTTCGATATTTGTGTTCGAGAAAAAAATTGCAGAAAAGTTGCACAAGCCGAGGCGCAAGGAGACTGTAACGGAATTGCTAAAAAATTCGGTGAAAACAATGGAAAGATTTCGTCATCCAAAGGTAAGTTGGTAAATTGTTAACAAACGGATTATCTAAGTACGAAATTTCTTTCATAAAAAATATTTTAGAGTAATTATTAGCCCTAAATGCTTTTTATTTATTTTTGGCTTACAGATTCTGCAAGTTATGCATACAGTGGAAGAATCAGCGGATACCTTGGCTTTTGCCGCAGAACCTATCTTCGCTAGTCTTTCAAATATTTTAGCTTTTCATGTAAGTAAAAACGAAAAGAATGCAAACTTTATTTGTATAGATTTTAAAAATTATTTGTTAGTTGTTATTTATTTATTTATAAAATTATTTATACCCAAGTCTAAAACTTAACACTGCATATTTCGTGAAATAAATTTAAATTAACGAAAGTGACGTGCATCTAAATATAACTGAGATAATTTATTATTTCGAGCGAATTTTTGGGAGAAGCATTAGAGAGTATACTCATTGGATTTTCAGTTTGAAAGACTAATTGACGAATGTCTTAAAGGTCCGAACAATGAACGAAAATGTTTTCATCGCTTGAATTAAAAAGTTGGAATTGCTTTCAAGATTTATCAATACAATTATTATGAGTGAGGTTGTTGTTAGTTGTTGTCAGTTTTTTTATTTCGAATTTAAGATATTGTTTTTGTTCAGTTAGCTGTGCTGCAGATAAATTACTTTTTCCAACCAATCAGGGCTGTCATTGACTAATCGAAATGAAAAGTAATTGGCAAATTAAACCCAGATATATATGCTGTTTATAAGCCAAAGCTTTTATATTTAAAAGCTCATATTATTAGGGAGATTTATAAGTCTTTATCTGCTCTAATCTGTATTCATTTAGTTTGATAAATCTGTACCATAGAATTTCTATCCAAAAAATTTTGATACTCGAGAAATCGAGAAACCGAGTTCTCGATGAAATCTCGGGTACCGCTTTTCTCGCGAGAAATGTCGATTATGGGACGTACGTTGGCACCTTTTGACTCTTTATCGGGCATATCGGGCTCCCAACTCATTGTTTCATTGAATAACTACCTTTTATTTTACTGTAAGTTATAAAAAAATTTACTATGAGTCCTACAAATACTGAGAAAAAGTTTGGGAAGTTGTATTGTAAAATCGTTGATTTTAATTGTGAAATTGCACAATTTCGAGTACTTTTCACACAAAAAAAACGGTATCGCTTCCAACTGTAAGTAATAATGAAATAAATAAAAACAAAAACCATTGGCGTAACTTCTCTCATAGACGATTGCATTGTATTTACTCAGCTGTGAGGGCGTACATCTGCAATTTTGACCGCATTTATTTCACAGGATATTCAAGGTTTTTTAACTGTCCGTAAGTGGTAAGTGGGTGCGCGTGTGTAAGTTCACTGCGTACAGTTGTATTTGAGACCCTAAATGGAGTTGGTCAAGAGTTCGGGTTTGTTATAGAGGTTGAAGTCTAAAAGCGTTTATTATCAATATTTTTAACATCACCTATATAATAATATATGTACAAATAAATATAAGTACACACATACAAAATTTTATTGGTAATAAAATGGGTTTACAAATAATTATTTTTAATATATAATCTTAATTATAGCGTTCTTTTTCCAAAGCTAATTGTGAACCTTCTTCCTCGTTTCCCTTTCACTAGGAATTTTTCATTTCACCTGCCAGTTTTAGAGAAACTTAAGTAGTACGAATATTCAATCGTAAGAGAAATGCAGAAAAATAATGGACATTGATTTATTATTTTGTTCATACTAGGGTAAAATAAATTTTTATTTTTACACCCTGTCTATATTAAAATTACGATGCACGAGAAGCTGGCGAGAAAGCGATAATCGCGAGAGATCGCAATTTGAACAGTATCGAGAAATATAAGTCTCTAAAACTTATTGCTTTGGCTGCTCAGCTCACTGTATACGTAGTGGGTTAGAATATGTAGAGCAACCATTCCATTTATATTATCGAGTTAAATACTGAGAAGTTTGCGAGTCTTACGAGCTTTATCTTATCGAGTTAAATACTGAGCAGTTTGCGAGTCTTACGAGCTTTACGATATAAGAAATCTCGAGAAATCTAAGAAGTGCCGACCTGTTCTTGGTTTTAATTCAGTCGAGCGACCAGCACTATTTGCATGCTGACATTTGTGCAGCGGGTTGTAAGGTAGAACAATAGTTCTTACGTAGTTGTCTATAACTTCTCTAGTGTTTTTAATACGAATTTAAAGGTGTTCACTTCAATCTGGGTTCTGAACTTATTTTCCCAATTCGTTTAACTGGATGTTCCTCTTGTAATGGAATATCATGACAATTGAGTGTCTGAAAGTAGTTTAAATTACTCCGCATCATACTGACTAATCATTCGGAATGCAAACAGTTCGAAAACTATTCGAAGTCTATTCGAACGCACTGGGGCCCTAGAACACCACAATCGAAACGAGTCGGAATGCCATCAATTTTACTTTTTAAACCGAATCGAATCTTCATCTTACTTACTTACTTACTTAATTGGCGCTATATCCGCATAAGCGAGTTTGGCCGAACTTCTCCTACAATCTGTGGTGTGCCTCTTGATGTTGTAAAAGAAATTTAGGGGTCTACAGTTTTACGCCGACCCCGACCGGCGAATGTTTTTCTTGTGAGCAGTTTTTTCATGGCAGAAATACGCTCGGCGGAGGTTTGCCTTTGCCTGGCGAGGGGCGACCGCTATTAGAAAAAATCTTTTCTCTAACTTTTGATGTTACTTGCCCGGCGAGGATTTGAACCTGGGATCTACCGAATGAAGCGCGCACACAATATACACTCTGTTACGGTTGTTGCTATAATCTCCTAGGATAAGTCCTCTTCCAACTAGCCTTTTCAACGTAGAAAAGGCCTTCCGCGATAAATACTTTCAAGGCTGGAGCATTTTCTGTCGCTATCTAAGCATTTATATAACTCATATAGAGAATATTTCTCTCGAACACTCCAAGAGCCATCTCACCCGATGTTGACAACGCCCAAGCGTCTGCGCCATATTATAGCACGGGCATGATAAGAAACTTATATAGAGCGGTTTTGGTTCGTCGAGAGAGGGATTTACTGCGCAATTGCCTACTCAGCCCAAAGTAATAAGCCCAACGGTTACCCTCTTTCCCGCCCAACCGACACGAGGGGCGCAGTCCGCATGATGTACGGATCTGTTTTTTTTTTTATTTTTATAATTTTTTTTGTGCCAAGTTGTTAAAATGAAAAAGTTTGTTAAGCGTCGAGATCCAAAACTGCTCAGCTCTTTTTATGGTGAAAAGTGTGTCCGAAATATCAAAAGTGCTGGAAAGACAGTTGAAATCTTGACATAAACATCGGAAAGGTTTATTTAATTCATTCATAAGTATGCAAGAGAGATTCTACGTTGGATTATGTGGCTGAAATTATTGTCAGCCAGCTGTATAAAAAATGGTGCTAGGCCGCTGACTTAAAATCAACAAACAGATAGTAATTTCGATCGTTGGTGAAATCTTAGATATAAATAAATGACAATGTTCATAAAATTACACAAATCATATACAGTGATAACATACTGATGTACATGCGAAACTATATCCATGTATAAAATATTTGTTGCTTATATGAAAATAAGATTGCAAACTATGAAAATAAGATTGCAAACAAATCAATTGAAGCGCACAGTAAACTTTTAATAAGCTCCTTAGTTTACAACTAAAATGTTTGCAAGTAAAGTGTTTAACAAAAATTACATGGGAAATTCAGAAGATTTGTTAGCCTAAATCTACAAATTGGCATTTATGCCCTCAAAAGCTGTAGGGTATTGACACTAGCAATCGGACACTTAACCTATTTTCAGACTGTAGTGCATCTCATATATTAAGATATCCAACATAATATAAAAATGTAAGCCAAATAATTACATTTATTCTATTGTTGTTAAATTGTGATATACAATTGTTAATAAATAAACGTTCTCTTAATTGGTTTGGTTAATTAATAAAGTTAATTTGATCTAGTAACTGGACAAAATAATTCTAAAAACCGTACACTCGATTTTGCATTGCTTTACCTTGCATTTAATTTATTTAAAAACAAGAAATGATACAAAAAAAATAAAGGGTGCTTTGTGTTTTTGGCATGTGGCTTTCAAGAAGAAATAAAACGCATATAATTTAATGTTATGACCATAATTTAATGTTTGTTCTAAAGATAAATAGGTGCTTGTCATTATGTTTTAAAAATGATTTACGTAAGCGACTGCCGCGACTGGTTTGAATAAATTCCAGCCGAGAGCCTCAATTTTCGACCACTTTTTGCAGCAATTGAAGCCGTATGTCAGCAATAATGCCCCGAATATTCTTTTCTAAGGCGCCAATCGTATCGGGATAATGCGCTTACCAAAAGTTTCCTTTAATAAATTTATTGTTTCGTTGGCTGTATGGCATGTAGCGCCGTCTTGTTGGAACCAAAGGTCGTCCACATCAACATCCCCGAATTTAGGCACGAAAAAATCATTAATCATTTCTCTATAGAGTTCCCCATTCAGACAGTAACAGTAATAAAATTAATGTTATTCAGCAGCATTACAGTCACTTACATAAAAATTTATTTTTCATTTTCTGTAAATTTTCATATAAAATTCAAAACAATAAATTGATTTAAATTGCTTTCATGAAATTGGGTGTTAAACTTTCCTTTGGATTTTTTTTAAATTCTTTTTTGCCAATCGTTCTTTAATTGCTCAATTGTTTTACCTGTTCTTTCTGCTCATAAAGTTTGCTACCACAAAGTGGTAAATAGGGAGGCTTGGGTAGCTCCAGCTTTAGGATTCATTCGGCAATAGCATTTTCGGTATGAAGTGGCAATATGGCATCCCCATATTTTTGCAAACACTCACCCACCAATAATAAAAAAATACCCTTTTAAAGTTCCACATCAAGGTAGAGAGAGCTGATGAAGATACACGCCATTTTGAGTTTTCCCTACTGCTACAGTAATTTTTCGACTCTGATACGCAGTGTTTTCAGCTTTCATCACTTGACTGTTTTAGTAAAATCCTCATATAGCTGAACGATAAGAGTGTTATTTGTGTGAAAAATGTGATTAAGATTTAAAAACCTCTACAAATTAAAAAAAAATATAGAAGTAAGAAAAGATAACAACATTATCCGGTGTTTTGTGAAATATCACATTGTCGCAATAAATATACTTTAAATAAGCCCTGGAACCACCATTTCCCTACTGCAATATAAAATATTTTTTTTTTAGAATTAATGTATTTATGAAAAAATTCGATCTGTTACTTTAAGTAAAAAAAGTCCAAGAGGCACTCTTTTTCTGTATTTACGTGCTCTAACATTAAACATGCCAGTACTTCAAGCTACTCCGGCGAACTTGAATTTTCTCAATCAACCTTGAGAAAACCCTATCCGGGATTGATTCAAGATTACATGTTTTTCGTTTCAAGGAATATTTTCTGAGATAAGGAGTTTGAAAACAAAACTGCCGGAGGTACCACGCTCTCAACCTGTTCATGGGTCACCATGGGTATCATCGATGACCCGATGTGCCAACACATCTTGCCTGCATGAGGATAACACAGATCATTTCGCGCTTTTGCTACGTTGATATGGCGCTTATTTGGTCAGATATATATTGAGAATGGAAAGCGTTCATTATCTATCCCTGATCAAACTTATTAGATTAATCAAAGAGTGTGGAAGATGTGCGAAGGAGAAAGAAGGTCCCATCCCCAACTTTTTCTCCTATCCCCTACCAATAATTCCATGTATTCTTCACAGGTCTTAAAGCGCAATGGGCATCTATGTCTGAGTGCTTGGAAAACTGATTTCAGATCTCCGGCCTACCTCAATTCTATTTAATTGCAAACTATCAATTGCTAATTATTTACATTCAAAATAAAATATAGTATATTATAAACATTATATCTGTCCACAATAGGTTTACGCGAATTCCTTCCTGCACTCTCCAAATACGCTGACCACAGTATTTTTGCGAGTAATTGCCTTCTAAGAGGGTTGCCTTTTATATTTTGCGCCTAATAATGAAAATACAGTCAAATATTAAGGAAAATAATTTTATTGTTTATTCAAAATATTCTCCATCCAAGTCAATACACTTCTGCATTCGCTTGAACCAATTTTCAAAGCACTTTTGCCACTCAGAAGAGGATACCTCTAAAACGAGCTGTTTGAAGGCTTCTACAGCTCCTTCAGGCGTTGAAAAACGTTGACCTCGCATTTTTTTTTTGATGTTCGGGTGCCAAATCAGTGCTGTAAGGCGGATGACCCATCAATTCGACCTTTTGAGTCCTCAAAAACTCTCTTGTGTGAATCGATACGTGAGAGCTCGCATTGTCTTGGTGAAGAATGATTTGTCTCCTTAATTCACCAAAAACTTTTGGCAAACAAATAGTTGTATAACATAAGTGGTCAGTATGCGTGGACTTGAAGATGGTGAATTTTTTATTGGACCAACAAAGTGGGTATACTAAATACTCCTGTTTTATATGTTTATGGGACAGTCGTGCAAGAAATAAACATTGGATTAGAAAGGACTGGCCGGTGAGAGAAAATATGGAGGTAGGAACAGCAAATGTGGTTCATGACCAACTGATTAGCCGAGAAAAAATCATTATTTCACCACTTCACATCAAGCTTGGGCTAATGAAATAGTTCATCAAAGCCCTTGATAAGACAGGTGACTGTTTCAAATATGTGTGCAAACAATTTCCAGTCCTTAGTATGGAAAAATTAAAAGCAGGATTCTTCGATGGTCCTTAAATTCGTACCCTTCTAAAAGACACTGAATTCTTAAACCATATGTCACAAATTGAATCTGGAGCCTGGCTAAGCTAGTTGCTGATATGCTTCTCAATTTTCGCAAACTAGGAGTTAAAATCAGCGTTAAATTACATTATTTACATAGTAATTTGGACAAATTCCCGGACAACCTAGGCGATTACAGTGATGAACAAGGTGAACGGTTCCACCAGGACATAAAAATAATGGAAGAAAGATACCAAGGTCGATGGGACGACCACATGATGGCAGACTACTGGTGGAACTTAATACGGGATTGTCCTGAGCAACGACATCATAGGAGGTCCTACAGAAAAAGTTTTCTGTAATTTTTTTAAAATTAATTAATGAAAATAATATATTTGTTTTATTTTTGTATTATTTTTATACAGGCGCGCAATAAAAATATAATTTAAATCCATATTGGTATTTTTAGTTAGGGTTTTTTGGGAAATATTTAAAAGTCTTTATCTGAAAAACTAGAGCCAATTCGACAAAACTGATATTATTTTCGTAATCAGCGCCCCCAAATTACCCTAAATCGACTTGAAAATCTCCGACTGCAAAATTTTGTTCCGCAGGGTTATTAATTGACGCACAGCATCGACTGTTTCTGGCACAACCACCGTTTTTGGACGACCTTGACGAAATTCGTCCTGCAAAGATTGGCGGCCACTTAGGAACTCGTTGTACCATCGTTTCACAGTGGCTAAGTGTGGTGATTCAACACCAAAAGTAGAAGCAAGTTGATTGATGCACTCCTGTCTCGATAATCCAAAAAATACCAAACTTTACGATAAAAATATCTAATTACAGCTAATCACATGTAGTGTTGCGAAGGCACAAAATATAAAAGGCAACCCTTGTACATAGACGCGCTTCAACAAAATAATCCCGGCGGATCCAACTCAATATACCTTTCGCTCATTTTTTAAAGAAAGTAGAAAATTGTATTAAATAAATTGCGGAACTTTGATTTTAAAGTTTGATGTTAAAGTTTTTTTATGTTATGTATAAATGTATGGATTACATTTTGAATTTTTAATTAGTAACTTTACTTATATACAAAACACAACAGTTCGCTTATTTTTAATACGAAAAGAAGCAAGTGTCCGGTTACTAGGGGTTGTGCGGTTATTAGTGCCATTACCCTACTCAAACTTTTCACATTTCGGCTTCTATCAACCACTAATGCTGGGGTTGCCATGAGTCAACTATTCACTAAGTTCAGCGTTGTACTCGCAAATGCATCGTATTCACTGGAATGTGCATAAATTTATATGTAGATATGGATGTCCTCAACACTAATGCACCACCGCCCAGTTCCTGGTTTCACATCTCTTCGCCTGCGGTTGGCAGGATTGCAAGTAGACCACAGGTTACAAAGCTGCTGGCACTGACACTGAGATATGTGGCAGCGGACGGAGATAAATTTGCATTAATGCTATGCCCCTGTCGGAAATGAACCAGTCAATTTCATCAAACAACATATATACATATATATAAACTAAAATTTTGTAAATTACTTTCAAACGAATTTAGTACAAATGCGGTGTGGGTCAGTTTCGATTTGATATTCTCATTTGCCATGCTAATTTGAAAGTAATATATTTTTAAGTTGTTGAATTTAAATTACCAGTATAGTTTGTGAATTCTTTGTCCTGCCATAAGTTTTGTTACAAAGTTTGCAATGCATACAGCGAGGACATATCCCAAAAAAGGTGTCGTTATTTTTTATTATAATTTGTATGCAGTGTCAACTCATATATAATAATTAGTTCAGTGTTTGCTTTCGCTTATTAACAATGGATTGGGGAGCTAACGAAAACCGTATTGCGGTCATTGCTTTATATAAATGTAGGAAAAAGCGCAAGTGATATTTATGATACTCTCAAAAAACTTAATATTTCGAGAATTTTTGTTACCGCTTTCGCAGAAATCCCCTTAGAAAGCAGAAAATTATGCCAATGGAAATGGTTATGTCGACCAGATCAATGTCAAGACTTATTCGAGATGATTTCCACATGAAAGACTACCGTCGGTCAACTGGTTATCATCTGACAACGCGCTTGAAACAAATTAGGCTCAAGAGATGCAAGCGGCTTCTTCAGAGGCACGCGATCAACGGCCATGATAAGTATCCTTTTTACAGATGAGAAAATTTTCACTGTTGAAGAAATTTTTATTAAGCAAAACGACAAAATCTAAGCGAAAACTCTCAAAGACGCAAAAAATGTTATTCAAAGGGTTCAACGTGGTAACCTCTTTACTTCTGTGAGATAGGGGTTAAAACTGGGAAAAAAGTGTCCAGCGAGGTAAAACAGTTAAGCAATACTCTCTTCGATGGAGAGCATCGGATCTCCCAGCAAGATTCTGCTCCAGCACATAAGGCAAAAACCACTCAGCAGTGGCTTAGAAGCAATATTCCTGGTTTCGTAGCTGCAGATGATTGGCCAAGATTTGAATCCATTTTTCCATTGTTTTAAGAGTTGGAGAACATGACCTGTCGAATAAACCACAGAAATTTTAAGGGTCTCAAAAAATCTTTGGTTCGAGCAGCGTCGCCAATACCAATAGAAACTGTGCGTGCTGCTATTGATCAATGGCCAAATCGTTTGAGGACTTGTGTGAAAGCAAAAGGTGACCATTAGATCGCTTATTTAATATATGCATTGTTAAATTACATTCATTTTATAAAAAAATGTATTATAATTTCATTTTTATAACAGCCTGAACTTGTAACAGCACTTGTTGACTTGTTGACTGTCACTTATGACATCACAATGTCAAATAAATCAGTTAATTGCGTGGAATAACAATCAGTTACATATAATGGAAAAACAAGTAATTTGTAAATTACTTTAAAATTAATTTCATTTCCCACAGGGTATAAACTGCGCGTTCGTTGCTTTGCTATTTGATGCATGAAGTGTTATGTGTGCATTTCTGTGGAAATTGATACACCGCAGATAGCTAACACGGCATATAGGGTGTCCCCGTTAACTATAATTTGAATTTGATTACATTGCGTTATAAAACAAAGCGAAGTAATTTAAGGTTTTGGTTTTGCAGGAAAAAGCAGTGAAAGTTTGAACAACTCGTAAAGAATAAGAACTCGCAGGAAAAACAAATACATATTTTCGCCATTTTTGTGGAATACAGTTTTCTGTTAGACTAAACGCATTTTATGTACTTAACTTGAATGGAATTTTGAATTAATTATGTTTATACTAATACATTTAGTCAGTGAGCGAGTACAGTGTCGCAAAACTGCGGCAATAAGCCAACTAACTTTCTAAACTTAACACTAAACATACGAACAATTAATATTTCCCTAATTCTAACATACCCGGTCAAATGGCCGGGCTTTTTGTTTCTTCATTGAATGTATGAAATATAGATTTTAGGAAGGAAATAAACAAAAAACTGTATTATAATTAAACAAAATTTTATATTGCCAATTTTTATGCATTTATTACAAACTTAAAAAATACAATTTTTAATTTATTGCTTAAAGCATATTTTTCACATTTACATAAAACAAATTTTGAGGGCTTTATTGCCGTTACAGTAATCCAAGTATTTGACATGTCTTACGTTGATAATAATATTTCTAAGATTTAGGCATCAATAATTTTTTATTTGGACTTGCTTTTGTTTGTTCACTGGCTTCTGAAAATCGGTGAAAGAAAAACCATATCTTTTTCTCCTGTGGTTTGTTTATAGTTTTTATTGCATTTGTTTAAATTTTGTTTTTAATTTTTAATTACAATTTTTCTTCATCGTCAGTTTCTGTTTATTCAAACTCATCGTTTCCAACCAGTATATCTTCATTTTTGAGAAAATTCATCTTAATCAATTTCCGAAATCTCTTCGCCTAAGTATTTTATTTATTTCTTTTAAGAACTTGTGCTGTCTATATTGTTTCAACATTTTTCGTGGTAAGGACGGACTTTACATAGTTAGAAATGAAGTAAAGCTATCAAAATAAAGCAGAAGCTACCTTCCAAAAGTTTAGTTCTTGTCGCTTTTTCGTACACAAAAATGCCAATCTAAAAATTCTAGGTAATTTCTTGAAATTTGAGATCACAATTATTCTGATTGAACTACACAACAGCCTTTGCAGAAATGTGCAAGTAATCGAATGCAATGCATTGAAGATACGTACTGTACTTTCTGATCCGATAACCTTATAGAGCAATAAATTTTTATCCCGGTCAAATGACATGAAATAGGTATACGACTAGTATTACTCAAAATAAACAAAATGCAAATGCAAAATTAGTATTAATTGCATATAACTAATACAAAAAGTGGTGAAGTTAAGAGCGCAAAAGAAATAATATGATATGCGCTTTTTCGATGCAAAAATTCTTAAGCGGTCAGTTGACCGGTTTTGGTACGTTTAGTGTTAAAGAAACCGCGTAATGTGCTTCCCCAGCTTTTCACAATTTTGCAGTCAAAACTGTAGTCAAGGAAGGAAAAGCAATATAAGTAGATGGCTAAGCAATTATCAAGGCAAATTCGGCTGAATTGGAGCCGATTACGTCCACAGATGGCGCAGTAATTAGCACAGAATTTGACTCGAAGGTGGCAAGCCGTTGTAGCTCATCGGCATGACTATACATATGTATTATTGAAAATATTGTGTTTATTAAATATCTCAATATAATATAAACTCATAAATTGCAGTTTTTTTTAATCGAATTAGATAAATAGTTTCTAAGTTATACCGGCCACGTCTTTACTATAATGTATGTACTTTGAAGTGTTCGATTTAGAGTGGCCAGATGCGCTTATTTAATCAGTATATGTGCTGATTTTATTTTAATGTACTGATTTTTAAGAACACGAAATCAATTTGTACTGATTTTGAAATTTTTTGCATTTAACAAATATTTATCTGAATTGATATAATTGGCATTTATTGAAGTTAACATGTTAAAAAACAAATGGCTTCTGGCAACTCATATGCACATTTTTAGTATGATGTTTAATTTTTGGAAAAAAGAACGAAATAGACTTGTGAAAGTGAACTTGTATTAAAAAAACAACTTAAATTCAACATGCTCAGAATTTTTTAAGTTTTCACAAACTGATGCGGATAAAGAAGTTGTAACCAATACGATAAGTAGTGAAAAATAGTTATCAGCAAGCAATATGCAACCATTTCGTACTTGTATTGAGAATTTCTGATTTTCTCGTTTAATTTACATTACATTAAAATAAAGTTAATACTATAACTAAACCCATGTATGTGGAAGTTTCAAACTTTCTAGAAAACTTATAAAAAATCAACCAATCTAAAAAAATTTCAAAAAAATTTCAAACTTTTTAGAAACCTTTGAGTAAATAGTCAATTTTAGTAAAATAATGTGCAAGTTTCAAGTTGATAAAAATTGTAACGCATAAAAAACGCTGCAAAAAAATTTATCAAAAACCATCAAGGATTTCGAACAGCAGCTGGACATTTGCACTTTGTTGTACAGAAACTAAATGGTAAAGATAGACATGACCCTAGGCATACTATGTATATAATACGATTTGAAAATCATGTTAATATAACATTAAAAAAATTGTCCTACGCCACCCTAATGCACATAGTACATGCATATGAATGTGCATATACATTTCTTGAAATTTTAAAATTTAATTTGGTTTTCATTGACATTTTGGGAGTCTATTTTTCATTCCACTATTTTCAATTCTTTATTTCCAGGAATCAAAAACGTATGAAAATAGTGCTATGCCATCGAATACAGGCGCCAGTACCGCACAAAACAATCAACAACAAAACACAGCAATACCACAACGTCCAGCTCATGCGAAGGAGTACAATTTTTTGGATATCGAATTGAAATATGGTTTTCTACAGGTGCGAATTTTTGTTTGTTAATATTGCATGTTGTCATAGCGATATAACTACATAAATATATGTACATCTACTATGTACACGAAAGCCATATATGGTAGTCATTATTTTATGAAGTTTAAAATCAGTTAAAACATTTGCCAACACTTTTATAATTTCAGAATAATTTATTAGTCAAAGTTGAGGGCATAACTTGCGTTAATGAAAAAACACATAGCTATATTGTTTACGTGTCATAAAATGGTCATTGGTCAAATGTTCAGCAATGAATATATTTTTTCACTTTTAGCAAATAAGTAATAACTAGCAAACGCATTCCAACATATTTTTACCTTGAGTGCTTTCGCTTCATAGAATTTGATCGAATACATGCAAATGTTCCACAAGTCATCATTTTTATCACACATTTATTTTTTTATAATACTCATTATCATGATCATCATTATGAAGCGTTCGTTCAATTTGCCAGCTATTGGATTTTTTTTATTGAAGTTTTTTCGTCATAAAATTACGACTCAAATGCTAAACAAAACGAAAAAAACACAATTGAAAATACTCGAATCTGTTCGTGGGGAAGTGAGATTGTGGAACAAATTTATATTGCAGCAAATTTGAAATACATAAAGGGTGTTTTTTTTTTGACTGATAGAACTTTAAATTGAAATGAAACACATAAAAAATTAAGTATGATGCCAATTTTTTTTTATTTGAAAGATATTATGACATTTAATATTTAAAAACATATGTCCGCCACGACTAGCTTTGGTGAATTGGATGCGATCAGTCCAATTTTGAACCACTTGTTGTGGATGGACAAAGTCCAACTTGTTGAGCACGACGGCGAATAGACAAATTCGGATCTTCTCCAACACTATCACTAGGTTAGGTTAGGTTACTGTGGTAGTTCTCCAAAGGGAACTTACTTAGACATAGTAGGTGTCCATTGTGATACCACCTGATTTATGAACGGTAACGTGCATCGGAAAGTCAGTAAAGATTAACCTGAGAAACGTTGCGTGCCCCGAATGAAGTCACGCAAATTACCAATCTCCACTCCAGAAAGGTCTTCTGGAGTGCTAAAGAAGTACGAGCCTAGGTACTTGAACCTCAGTCTCGCAAATGCAGGGCAGCTGAGCAGAAAATGACAAGATGAATCCACCTCATCCTCCTCCATACAGCTGCGGCAGAAAGGGTCAGAGACTATTTTCAGCCTAACCGTGTGAATACCCACTAACAGCACCAATATTTTCTTCGGTATGCACAGTTATTTGTCTTGTTGTTGGTTTTTCATCGAGTAGAGTAAATGTTGTTCGAAATTTATCAACAGTTCGACGAATAAGCTGCTCTCATGCTCGATTATGTGGACCATAAAATTCACGAAGTGCTCTGTAAGTTTGGCGAACAGAACACTGATTTTTAAAGTAAATTTCCACAATTTGTAAACGTTGTTGCGGCGTCTTCTTTCCATGATGATTTGTCAATGCTTAGTGAACAGAAATGCCAAAGCGAAATATCATTTATCAGCTGCCAAGTGACAGTTATCCCTATCGAAAGTTCTATCAGTCTAAAAAAAAAAACACCCGTTAAGGATAGCCTGGTTATCTGTGGTAGTGCCGTATTTGAAATTTGTTTCGATAAACTGTTATATAAAAGAAATAATGGAAGATGTTGAAATCCATATATGCTCATAAACCAAAAATTCAAATTGCAAAACTAAGAAAATTAACAAAAAAGATATGTTTGATTTTCTTCGTTTCAAGGTTTGGGAATTTGATAAAAATGTATTTAAGTTTTCTGAATTTCATGCTTAGTTTGAAATTTAGACTTATTTGTTATGTTTTTTACAGAACGAGCTGCATTTTGATCAGAATTAATGGAAAAGTTTTAGTACGTATTATATTGTGAATAATGCACAAAGAAAATCATGTGCCAATACTTTTTTCTGATACTTTATAAATTTTCCAAGACTTTGTCATAGAAATAACAGGTGATTCATTTGAAGGTATTTTTTTCAATAGGGATTTTATTACAGGTCACGCCAGCATCTTTGTTCAGTATCATGGAAAAATTTGACCCGGCACCGATTTAGTTGTTGCGCTCTTGAAAAGCTTGAGAAAGATTCATTGTTTCGATTAATATATTGTTTAGCGAGCCAGACTGGTTTGTGTACCGATGGAATTATCGCGACATATTTCTTTAAAAACGAAAGAAATCGAATCATAATTGCGGATCTCGCGTTACTTTAACAGAGTATTTCCTGCGAGAACAATCCGGGAACAGTTCATTTCACGCTTCGGACCGATGACTTAGCCACCTAGCATTGGAGCATATTTTCGAACATGTGTGTTTGCCTTCCTGCCCGATTGACCCGAAACAATTAGAACCGCCCCTGGCTCTAATGCCAACGCACAAATTTCTTCATGAGTACTTCGGTGTATTGTTTGCTAATGTAGAGGACCAATAAATCGTTCGACTTTGGCTTTGTAATTGGATTTTCAAGATTTGAGACTTTCAATGTGAGTCAAAATAGCAGTAAAATTCTTTCATCGGTATGGGTTCTTCTTTCTGAAAACGAGTCACCAGTATTGGCATTGAAAAGCGCATCAAATGTTTCCTCTATATCTCAAGTGTACTTAAACCTCTGTTACCAGATTTATTTCTAGGTACATATCTGCATTTACTGTGTTGAATTCTCAACAATCAGAAATTACCATTTGGAACCATCTCTGTGCAAAATTTGTTTGGCAAGTTTTATTTCAGTCAAAAGAAGTTGTAAACTTATAAAAATCACAGAAATTAAATGTATGGTTCAAGTTTTGGAACATAATTTATAATTCTGATTCACAATAACTTGTAATTCATCTCATCGAAAAATCTATTTTCACTTTAATAAATTGTGGCATATCGAGGCCAAGATCGTATCTTCTGAAGAAGAATAGATTAAATTATTCCAGGCGGAAATATCGTTTGAGTTCATTAATTTTATCGAACCATTCGATATCACAAAAGCAAGAAAGTGTTTGGATTGAGAATGGAACTTTTGTCAGTGTATTTCTTTTTTAATTGCACAATAACATCATTCGCGATTTGAATAAATTACTGGAGCTGAAGAAGTGCTATGTAATTTTAAAAAGATCTAGGAGTTAAAGACAAATTTTCGGAGATAAATGGAAAAATAAAAAGAACAAAATGGTAACTCTGCCTATCAGCTTGCTTTTGTCGCTCTCTTCTTCTTTTTGAATATACTCACTTAAAAATTGTGCAAAATGTCAAATTAAATGGCTTCTAGTAAACATTTAAAAAAATAGGATTTAAATATGAAAATAAAAATTAGAAGTTTATTTTTTCCGAGAGAATGATGGTCAAACCAAAAATTTCTATTATCTTTTCCGGAGGAATTCGGAGGGTCCATTCGGCCGGCGTCCAAGATATATATGTATTTAAATAGATACATCTGTGAATTATAGAAGGTTTGCTTTTATTATTTCCACAGAGACTTATTTCATTCAGAATTTGTTATTAGACATAAAAAAACTGTTCACCTCCAAATATCTAAACTTTCGAATGTGAAAGAAAGGCAGAGGAAAAGATCTCTGCAAATTTGTATTCATAATATGAGAAATGGGAAAACGGAGAAAATATCTTGAAGTTTTTATTCAGAATCGGAGTGGCATTCTTTTGTTTTTAATACTTCCATTCATTATCAATTTGTGGGCTCATTTTTTGTAATTTCATCATCACAATCACAAATAAGAAATGGAAAGGCAATAATGTTGTAAAATTAAGTTGTAAGTAGGTGTCTAAAGTTGACAAAATATAAGTTTATCAGACATATTACGAAATTCGATACATTTGATATCTACTCGATCTCGAAATTATTTTTTCTCGATTTTCAGATTATGGCCATTTAATCAAAAGCAAACTTAGAATTTAACTGCGTTACATTCTATGCAAATTGTAACAAAGGTGGTGTCAAAGTGCTTTACGGTTTCAAATTGTACCAAAAAAAGCACAATTGTAGCAATTATTATCATCACTGAGGTGGATTTGTAAGCTGGGTATTTCTCTGCAGCAATGATACAGCACTCTTCATTATACCAGCTGTTTCTTTGCGGGTGGTGGAAACCCACGACGCAGAGAAGTAGATGTGACGACAAAAGCACTTGCTTCGTTGGGTGCTGGTCAAACCTTTTATTCACAAATTTTGTGTAAAAACGTTTATTTTTCTAAGTTTTGTGTTATTATTACATTAAGTTAAACACAGAGTAAACAAAAATAAAACACTCAAGTGCAGTTTTTTCGGCCAAAGTTGGTTGCGTGTCTTACTGTCCTTTAAAGAACACTTGCTTTGCAACAAAATCCGAAAATATAAATGATTAATTTACATAAATCTGCAATGAAATAAAATCAATATTATAATTTTTATACCGCTTTCAATCGTACTGGAAATTTATTGATATGTAATTGTGAGCTTATCGTCTTACTTTTCTTCTCACATTCGTGGCTGTATTTCTTCCTGTGACGTCTACGCTACTCTCGTGGACGTAATCTGGTATTCTACCAGACTTGGTGAAAGTCAATTACCTCATTCGCAGTGGTACGAAAAGAATGGGAGTTACATCCAGGCGATTAGGACTTGCGTTTTTAAGCAGGATCACGAATCGAGTGCGAAATTTCTCGATTATCTGTTGTGATTGCAGGTTTATTTTTGCACAGAAGCGCATATGGGTCGCGTAGCTGCAATAAGGTGGTAGATCTGAGGCGACGTAGACTCCTCAGATAGAACGAACGTTAAGCACGCTCGAAGTGTTTATAACAACATGATCAATCTGGCTTTTCTTTTCGCTGCTACTACGTTTCATTAGATTAAATTTCCTATTTTATTTTATCAAAATCACAAAAGCTTAAAATTTACTTTATTCTTATATCGCTTACGAATCATATTTGTGTTGAGATTGTAAACAATTTTTTTTCTTTTTATCTTCTACTCGACACAGCTAGTGGAAGCGTTATCCTATTTACACTATTCGGGCCACGTTATTCATCGGAATGTGTGCCCATCTTCAATATTAGTTACCAAGCGTGGTACTTGGAAACTGGCTGGCCTAGAATTTATTGGTGAGTATTTGTCTACAGAAATACATTTTTTGCATACACATAGAAATTCGCGATTTATAAGACAAAGCAAAAAAACAAATTTAGCTTTTTCATTAAAAAAAAAAATATATATTTTTATTTTCTTACCTATTTTTAACAGAAAGAATGAATGAGACTGATGCAAATGAGTTAGTTCCTTGCGCACCTTGGAGTAACAGGGTATCAAAAATGGCTCAACCCAATTTGGATTTTATGGGTGAGTATTATCATGTTTTTATTTATTAGATATTACACTATGGTAGCCACAGTAGTCTTTAAAAGTACAACTTTGAAGTGTACATTCCATTCCATTTTTTCTCTGCATAGATAAGTAAATCTAAAGTCAAGAAAATAAAAAAAAATTTTATGAAGATCTGTTGTTGACTTTATTTTATGACGATATTGGAATAAATGTTTTTTTCATAACCAAGCGGGAGACGGGGAATTGTTAGGTGACCTGTAAGGTTAGTGGTTGGTAACAGTTTAAGTTTTATTATGGGTTACTGTTTTAACAGAAACAATTAAAGTAATGACAGTGTGTCTTATATTAAATATTTCCTCACCGAGAACTTTTGTTATCCATATATATCTAGCATATACAAAAATTGTTTTTTCCGGTTGAAAAGGTCCTATCACTGATTCCAAAAGCATCATGTACCTAACAAGGTTAACTCAATATGCTTTTGGTAACTTCAGATGCAGAGATCAATAATTTAAGAGAAATTATAGAGGATGAAATTTTAAATACTAAAGGCAAATTTTTAAAAGTGTAGTACAAAATAGAAGAAAAATAATTATTATTATAACACCATAATTCGTCATACTCCCTTTCATTTAAATACACGCAATTTTACAAATCGTGTTTAAGGAATTCGCAAGTCATACTGAATCCGCCAGCAGGTACGGCTTCGAAACCCGTTTATACCGCAATTTTGAAGAAAATTTTGATAAACAATTTTTCCTGGAAGCAATTTGGCAAAGTAATCTATCGAGTTACAATTCTCACTATTTTATATGGAGTTCTTAAGAAAAAGGAAACGTACTTACGGTGACCATTCGTAGTGTTTTAGCTGGGCAGTATCGATTTTTAGAAATATTTTTGAATATTTTTTGAAAATTTGTATATATTCCTAATGCGTTCACAGAAAGAGGTTTTGGGCTAATAAATATTTTTTGGCAACACAAAAACTCAACTCAAAGAGATTTTAAAATCAATGTTTAGTTGCAAAAATTTACTTTGATAAAACATGCACTGAATTTAGTGAAATGAATTAATATGATAACTATATTAATTTTATTGTTCATATAAAAACAATCATGATATTCTTAAGCAAAACTGCGCAGTAAAAAACATGAGCTCTCGATTTTTTAAGATTATTAGAATTAATTATTTTGGTTATTAGTTGTGTATAATTTGAAATGATTCCAACTTGAATTTTGTTAAATTATAAAAAATAATACTAATTTTCTTAAAAAATTCTTGAATATGATGATTTTAAGCTTTATTTTTAAACCACTTTTATGAAATTTTTTAAATAAGTTTTTTTTAAATAAAACTGTATTAAACGATTTTACGTCTCTTTGTCTAAAGATAGGTTTAATCTTTGCACGATAGGAAGGGCAAATTTTTACAATTGCAATTTTTATTTAAACAATTTTAAAATTTTTTATTAAAGTTTTAATACATATTTGTTTTAGATTTATTTTATTTTGCACAGAATTTAGTTAATTGTATTATAAATATCCAACTAAATCCAAGTTCCAAACTTTTGTGCAAATTTTTTAAAATTTCGGCAAATTTTCATCCAAATACCAAAGTTTTTATAATAGTTTGTATACATTTTTTTATAATAAAATGGCTCACGTTTTCTCAATATAATGAATGATCTACAGTTTTATTTGCATGGTAAAAAACCAAACATCAAAAAAAAACTTATCAAAAATCAACGTAATTTTTTAACCACTTCAAATATGCCATTTGTGATCAGAATTTGCTGAATTTTATTAAAATTTGCACAAAGTTTGAATTTTAAATTTAATAGATTTTCTTATACTTAGAATGCACAATATTTTTATAAAAAATGATTAAAAACTTTATGAGAGAAAAAGAAAATTGGGGAAATAAGTCCATGCCCTATAGTTATTATGAAGAGTCTTATGGAAAGCTATTTGATTTTATTCTGCATGCAAAAATACAATTCATATTTTTACTCTATTTAAATTATATTAAATGTATGTTTGTTTTGCCTATTTGCTTTGCTCTATGCGCAGCTCCCGAGACTCAATTAACTTCGAAGGGCAGTCTACTTAGTGATATGTTTTCATTGGGTTTGGTTATATGCGCTTTGTTCAACTGTGGACGCCCGCTTATACAAGCCGGCAATATCGTTTCGAATTACATGAAGCAATTGGATACGGTAAGTATATTATTTAGTAGTTATCTTTTCTAAACCATCATTAAAAAAATAAAAAAAAAATATTTCAATTTTTATTAAAGTAATTTTCAATGACGAATAAATTTCCATTCGTCATTTTATGTAATTTTTAACAGCGAATAAATATTAATTCATCATTGAAATAATTTTTAACAACGAATAAATTTTCATTCATCATTCAAATAAGTTTGAATGGCCCATAAATCCTTCAGCCGCAATCTTCGACGGAAGGTCAGGTTATCAGGAAATGATTTGAATGTCTTAATAATAACGAATACAAATTTATATGTTAATCAGAAATATTTGAATGAGTAAATGAAATATATTCGTTATTCCAAATTATTTGAATGATAAATACAATTTCTTTCCTAAATCCATGTTTTAATTACTACCAATTTACATATAAAGTTTTTACATATACACCTATACATATACATACACATGTACATATGTGGAAAGGAAAAAATGTATGTATGCGTAACAAAACAACACACGAAACGGCTGCATGTAAACTGTTTTACCAAAGTTTTTGTTACTGAATAATTTTATTATTTTTCAATAATTAACTTGGATTGCAATCAAAACTTTGCCACATAGTACTTTTGCCATATATATATGCCTTCTAGAAAGCACAGTATCACACCTTTTCAGCATGCATTATTTAAAATTTGCTACCATAGACACCGCTCACTTTTCGTATCCTACCATCTATCCATCCATCAACAGCCACGTGCAGCACAAATATAAATGTAATCAACAGTTTTCTTCATCACCTAATTAGATTCTTGACTTGATTTATTTAAAATATGAAAACATGAAAGGTAGCATGAAGTAGTGAATAAAAGTTTAGAATTCAAAACTTGCAATAAAGAAACTAAAAGACTGCCTAGAATTCTTTCCAATAAAATTCACTAAGCGCCAGTGTGGCACAGCCTTCTAATCCCCCTCGCTCCCATTCGTGTAATATACTAAGAATTTAGAGCATGGTATTAAATAATTGTTAGCTACACCATTTAAAATATGCGCTAAAAACTTTGTCCAGATATATGTATGTAGTTATACTTCAACTACGACTATTTAATAGATGGTATCTATAAGCATTATACTAGTTAGTTTGTGATAGCATCTAGATTAGGATGGGCCAATTTATTTTGCAAAAACAAAACTTTGTTGTGGTGTTTGAAGTTTTTTATAGGTGATAGGCAACAAAAGGGATCATAAGACATTCTCTAGAATAGATTTTGAGGGCGCATAATCTAAACTTGAATATTAATAATAATATAATAATTTGTCTCTTACTTACATCATAAAGCTTGATATTTGGGCGAGCTTCTCTTCTCCTAGGAGAAAACTTTTCTATAATTTTTGATGTTATTTACGATTTTCGAACTCTGGGCAAAACGATTTAAACGCAAAGATGCTACCACTCCTTACAATATGGAAATGGTTGAAATTCACCATTTATTAAATATTTTCTGCTCAGATATAACAACAAAAATACATTTTAAGCTACTTAATCATTTTACAATTTACGACTTTACGACACGATCAATCATGGTAAAGTTGCTACAATTGCGCTTTTTTGGTGCAATTTGAAGCCCAAAAATACTTTGACACTACATCTACCTTTTTTGCTATAATTTGTATCCAATGTAAGGCTGTTTATATTTGGTTTTGCAAATCGAGTAAGATTTTCAAATGTTTCGAATTTCGGAATAAGTATGATTAACTTATATTTTGCTAGCTTTAGACAATCTTAAACTGAATTGGATGAGAAGGTCTTGATTTTACAATACTACAACGTTCCCACTTTTTATTTGTGTTTGCAAAAAATCCCAACGAAAAAGACAAAAAGATAGTCCACAAATTGCCAAAGAAAGAGAAAATAAACAGCCACTCCCATCCTTAATAAAAATTTCCAGAGGATTTTCTTAGGTTTCCTATTTCTCATATCTTACTTACGTACTTAATTGAGTCTATAACCGCTCAGGCGATTTTGGCCAAACTTCTTCTACAATTTGTGGTGTGCGTCTTGATGTTGTAACACAAATTGAGCGACCTACAGTTTTACGCCGATTCCGAACGGCGAATGCTTTTTGTGAGAAGGTTTTTTTTTACATTGGAAGTTGAAGAAAGTAGGTATCACAAATATTAGGAAAAGGGAGAATCGGTTGTTTGGGAGGAATTGGTAGTTTGGGATTAGTTTCTCCAAATATTTGAACGCGAATCGGACAAGCCTTTAAAGTTGAGTATTTTTTGGGCTCATTCCTCCTAGAGACGAAGTTAAACAAATTCTGTTCGACTTCTTTATTTGCAGATTAAGCTTAGATAGTTGGAGGTGATTAGTTTCCTACATGTCTAATTACTATTTCCGAATGGAAGAGGTTTCTGTGGAAATAATAAATGGAAAACTTTTTAAATTATGTACGTATGTATGCACATACATATGTGAATATCTTATTTCGAACTTCGTAATTCCTCCAGAAAATTACCCAGAAAGTTTTAGTTGGATCATCTTCTAACTTTAATTTTCATTCTTTATTCTCATAATTTTTTAAAAATATTTTTTATTAAAAATTGAAAAAAAATTGGTACATTTTTGTTCAAAACGGTACACTTTTGTCTGACATTTGGCACAATTCCGAAACGTTAATTTATCATTCATTTATTTCATTTATATTAATTACCTTGTGTATTGTTAAAATTAAATAAACATTCGATTTCCTACTAAAATAAATTGCTTAGCTTAACACTGGCATCTTGCAATATATTTGGCACACTGAATACGATAGCTATGTACATATGTACTATGTGCAATCCCGATTCTAACGTCCCCGCTCTAGCATTCAATTTGCGATACCAATGTGCTCAAGGCATTGCGTGGTCGAAAAAAAAATGGTGCACGCCACACAGCAACGAAATGCCTTCTGTCCCACTATACAATTTGTGTCCAAAGTTTACGCTTTTATGAAATTCACACTAAAATCTATTCAACAACTACTGCAACTAGTACTAAAAAAGATTTTGAAAGCAAAATGGAAAAAATAGTAAACTGGCTCCTCATGATGTTTCTTTTTTTTTCTTTGTTTCTAACGAATAGTCTGCTCGAAGTGTTTGCTTTAGGAGAGTCAGAAAGATATCACAGTAAAATCCTGCATTGAAGAGCTTTAGTTTAACTTTGAAGTGAGCACAAACATCGCAAGTTTATGTGAAAAGTGCTATTGACATCAATGAACAATAGAAGGAGTGAATGTGCAAGTAGAGGCAGGATACTTTGGATCACTGCTGTTGAGTGGTCAATTTCATTTTTCGAGAATCAGTGTATGAGTATGAAATAGTACATTTTTTTTTGTTTTGACTTCGAATGTTTTGCTAATACTCCTGATTTTAATTGGTCGCAGATTTAAGTATTCGCTCTTTGTTGAAACGAATTCACTATAAGAAAAGAATAGTACTAACTTTTGCCCACTTCCTGTTAAATGTGTTTTTTTAGAGGTGTCGAGCTTTAACTTAAAAAATTCAGTACTTCCAGCTATTTTTAAGGCTAAAAATGCATTTTCGATGAATTTAAAACCAATGTTACGTAGTCACAGTAAAGATGAAGGCGACTCTAAAGTTTTATAATGTATTTTAGTGGGATGAGTAAACATATGATTTATGTATGTTTTCAATGGCATCTAAGTCGGATTATACGAGCATTTATAATCTCACTTACAGCATACTTTTATAAAGGGTCTTGCAATAGGGACGCTATAAAAGTAGACCGATAGTGACAGCAAACGACGCCATATTTTTTCCCGCTCTTTTGACATTTCTCTTTAGTAAGGTTTGCCATTTCATCATGGAAAGATATACGATCCAACAATGAGTCGAAATTATTAAAATTTACTACCGAAATTCGGAGTCAATGGCCTCAACTTTAAGAGCGCTACGTCCAATTCATGGTCGTCGTAATCGTCCTGTCAGATCAACAACTGAGCGTCTAGTGGCAAAATTTGAATCCACAGGCACAGTAAAAAATGTTCCCGTGCCAGTGAGACAAAGAAGTGCCCGTAGTGTCGAGAATATTGCTGCCGCTAGCGCATCAATTGAGGAAGACCCAAATCAGTCTCTCACACGTCGTTCTCAAGCGTTGGGCATCTCCTCTGTGACGTCGTTGTGGCGAATTTTGCGAAAAGATCTTGGCCTACATCCTTACAAGATCAAATTGACGCAAGAACTGAAGCCGCTTGACCACCAGAATCGTCGTATGTTGGTGAATTGGGCTGAGCAACAAGTTGAAACTGATCCGGATTTTCATCGAAAAATCATCTTCAGCGATGAGGCTCATTTCTGACTGAATGGCTTCGTCAATAAGCAAAATATGCTTTACTGGACAGACAGCAATCCACACGTACTCCATGAGTCAACATTGCATCCCGAGAAAAATTACGGGTTGGTGCGGTTTATGAGCCGGCGGCGGTATTGGGCCGTACTTCTTCCGTGATGATCAAGACCGGCACGTTACTGTGAATGGGAATCGCTACCGCTCAATGATAACCGAAAATTTTTGGCCCGAATTGGATGATATGGACTTGGACAATATGTGGTTCTAACAGAACGGTGCCACAAGCCACACAGCGAATGTCACAATCTATTTATTGAAAACCAAGTTTGGTGAACGTGTTATCTCACGAAATGGCCCAGTCAATTGGCCGCCTCGGTCGTGCGATTTGACGCCGTTAGACTATTTCCTGTGGAGCTACGTCAAGTCTATGGTCTATGCCAACAAGCCAGCGACGATTGATGAACTTCGTACGAATATCGAACGTAAAATAGCAGCAGTATCGGCCGATTTATGCTTGAAAACCGTCGAAAATTGGGTTCAGCATCTGGACTTCTGCAAGCATGCCCGTGGTGCCCATGGAAAAGAAATCGAGTTTCATACATACTGGCATCGAATGTACTTTCACAGGAATAAAGAATTTAATTCATATCCCAAACCGTTTTTGTTTTATTTAGAAAAACTTTTGTAGCGTTCCTATTGCAAGACCCGATAATATCAAAAATACGGAATTTCTATTCCAGCGCCATCTAGCGGATCCATTTTTCGTAGAAGTACCAATTTTCTCAACATCTAACCAAAAACTGGATTTCTGAACAACTGGTCTCTGGCCCCACAATTTTCATAAAAGCATTTTTTGTTGCAACAGCATTATACCTTTTTAATATCATCAATAAACCATAAATACGGGTTTTCTGAATATCTCGACTCATGCGTCACCTATCGGATTTAAATATAGCCTATGTCCGTGCCACTGGTTATACCAATATATGCAGTCCAAATTTGATTGAAATCTGTTTACCATTTTTTGGCCCAAGTTGTCACAAAGAAATCGGCTACAATTATATATATACATATATAAATATAGAAATATGTAAACCTTGAGTCTTTGAATATGGTTTTGTTCACGTGTGCAATGCCACTAGTATAATCCGGATCCTGATATGGCACTATGAGTATTTACAGATATTGAAAATGCCTTCAAAATGTAGCACGCTTTGTGATACTCATCCTCGGAATGATCTGCGCTTTCGACATTACACTCACTGATACCTCTAGAGTAGTAGAACCTGCTGATTTTCTTACCTCTCCAGAGAATTTTCTAGCAGGTGTGATAGCCTATTCTGGTTGTAACGATGGGATAGCTTCGTCATTATTAAATGATATTGGCTCATTCAGGCCTTTTGACTGATTACTGTCTGGAAGGTGCAACACTTTGGCCGCTTGGATTTGCATCCATTTCGTCCGCCGCAATCACCGAGCTCTTTGGGCATCAAATTCTTCTTTGGGTCGCTGACTGCAGTTTACCTGTGGTAGTTGGAGAATCGTTTCAGATTCTTCCATAAAGATGACCGTAATAGTGAGAAAATGGCGAGGTTAGCGAAAGCAGAGCCCCTGGAAAAGTTTTGGTTGTTCTCTCAAATTAAATTACTATTAATACCAATTTTAATTTTTGAGTTCAAGGCCAGTGCAAGGGAAGTATTTGGAAAAAAGACAACAAAAGTCAGTAGCGGTAGAAATTATAGCTATTTCGCAGATTGTTAATATATTAATACTAAACATTTTTAATTTTTCCCCACCTCGCCATTTCAGAGTCGTTTAAAACATAGCAAATCTAATTTATCATACCATTGTGTGACTAAATAAAACATATTGGGAACTTTTATTTGTCCTCCTAAAAAAACTTCTAATAAAAAACGTCCGACAGTCAGAGTCAGCGTGAAACTGTAGATCCCTCAATTTGTGGTTCAACATTAAGATTTGTAGGAGAGGTTCGGCCAAACATTAAACTATATGAAGTAAGCTCCAAATTATAATTAGTATTATTATTGGTTGGCATTATTATGATTAAATATTTTTATGCTTTGCTAACTGGCACCAGCTAGAGATCCCAAGTGCAACCAAATCCTCCTACACCAGGTCTCTCCAACGCAGAGGCTTGCTCTTCCTCTGCCCCCACCATCGAGTACCCCATGAAATATTTAGGGCTAGAGTATTTCCACACGTACAACATGGCCTAGCCTTGGTAGCCGCTGAATCTTAATTCAATACATCTTAAGCAGTATTCGCCGTCGCAAACACGTAAAGGTCCAAAAAGCTTTCGGAAAATTTTACTCTCAAACCATTTATATCATCTGATGTTGACAGCGTCTGTGCTGCTGCGCCATACTATGGCACGGGGATGATGTGGGACTTATCTATAGTGTTTTTCGTTCGCCCTTGGCGGCAAAAGAGATTTTCCTTAGAATTTCCCGGCTGACATTATTGTCGGTGTTTACATTAGTTCCAAGATACACAAATTCCTCTACTTTGTAACCATCAACAGTCACGCGGTAGCCAAGACGCGAATGCGCTGATTTGATGACAGGAGGTACTTCGTTCCGCCCATGTTCACCTCCAGACTCACTCGCTTCGCTTCTTTATCCAGCTTGGAAAATGCAATGCTAATTTAAAGTCGATAAGGAAAAAATGTGTGCCTCGATCTTCTTCTCACAGATCTTTTCCAATTATTGGTGTAACATGAAAATATATAGTCTATTATATATTTATCAGGTGTAAAGCCACATTGTTAAGGCCTAATCAGGTCGTTGATGAATTGTTTTACTCTTTCGGACAATACGCTCGATAAAATCTTATACGAAATGTTAAGTTGGATAATTGTATTCATCCAAACACCACCGCTCTTGAATAGCTCAGCTGGTAACCCATCAGGTCCAGCGGTTTTGATGTTCCGCAGCCGCGTTATTGCTATTCGAACTTAATTGAGATCGGGTGACGGGATGCTAATGGCATCATCAGCGATTTGGGGTTCGGGATCTTCATCTTCTACAGCAACGCTATTATTGTCACTGTTTAGCTAAATGGAGTAATGTTCTCTCCGCAATTTAAGTGTGCTTTGGAGACAGTCACCTGGTCGAGGTTCTTGTTCTCAGATGAATTTGCCCGGTTTTAAACCTTACGTAAGTCGCCGCGCCCTTAAAATTTCCGGGTGCTTTTTCTGTCGGCTAGCATCTCTCGGCTTCTCTCTTATATCTGCGAATAATACGTCTCTGGTCCTTTCTCAACTCCCGGTAGCATTCCCATACAGCTCTCGTTGCGCCAGATGGCAGCATGGCTCTGTAGGTAGCATCTTTACTTTCGCTCGCGAATTTCAGTTTTCTGGGATGTGCTCCTAGTTAGCAGGTATGAGTGCCGATAAGCGAAGGTAGTAGCTGTAGTTTCCAGCTTTCCGCCGTCGATTTTTCCTTGTGTACGTTTTTTGTTGCGCGGTGGCGTATGCGCATCTTGGCTGCGACAAGATAATGATCCGAGTCCATAATCCGTCCTCGGAGTGTACGTACGTTTAATACATTGGAAACATATCTTCCGACCATCGCAATACGATCAATTTAATTTCGTCATTTTCGAATTGGAGAGAGCCACGTAGCTTGGTGAATCTTTCTATTCCGAAACCTACTGCTACAGACCCACCATGTTTCGGGCGACGGCAAAGTCGATCAGTGTGATCAAAGATCCAGTCCTTACCCACCCTGGTATTAAAGTCGCCAAGCACGATTTTAATATCGTGACGATTTTGATATCGTAGTCGGTGTAAAAGTATATGCCCCTCAATTCGAGTTACAACAATAAGACCCACACAACATATTATAGGAGGAGTTCGGCCACACATCGAGCGATATGTAAGCAGCGCGAAATTAGTATTATTATTGTTAGATGATTACTTACCTATATTCTTAAATTGAAAAAGTTGAAGTCCTGTAAACACCTCGTAAAAGCCTTTAGTATATCATACGGATTCAGAAAATACGGTTTGTAGAAAGTACGTTCATATGTGCTAAAAAGTTTATAGCTCCGAAAACGCCGTGTTTGCTCAGTTTTCAGTAGAAAAATTAGTTCTGTACGTACATATATACATACATATGTATATACATTTATTATTTTCTCCTACATATACTCACATCGACAAAAATATTAAATTTTTTCTTACACTTTTTATCACATCCACTAATGGCATACATTAATTCATTTATTATCCTATTTCATACTTGATACATCTAAATAATAATAGAATATCACAATTTACCTTCATTTATTGCAATTTGTATAGCTGGAAGACTCTGTGCAGAAAATCCTGCCACGTGTACCAGTGCCACTACAAGAGGCTACTTCACGTTTGGTTAGTCGAGATCCCACCGCAAGGCCGACGGCGCAACTATTGCAATTGATTAAGTATTTCATGTAAGTATGATTGTTGTGTAATCGTAAAACAGCTTAATTTAATTATACTATGTGTTTTACTAATATGACAATTTTCTACAACAATACGAGTTTTATATAAGAAAGCTTCAATTGTAAATGAACATCGTCAATTCTTAAATTCAAAGCGGTTAATTGAAATTGCGTGTAGTGAATAGTTACAAAAACGTTAAATTAAAATCGAGAAGAGTATATTTAAAATACGTTTTTAATCGGATTACTCAGTTGAAAGTAAGAAGCGCCAAGAAGGCGTTATTTCAAAGTAAGGAATACAAAATTCAAGCATCCCTTAGGTTGAAATGGTTCATTAGTTTAAAAAGCTAAAAATTAAAATGGCGTTCAAAAATAATTTTCTATTTCCAAAAAATATTTTCGCATTTTAGTTTGACTGTACTTATTTTTATTATATAAAATGTATATTTATAACATTTTCTTAATTAAAATCGGCAGAATTGAATGAATTTTATCAACTCAAAATTTCAAGCATTTTAATCAGAATTTCTAAAACAAATTCGTCTAATATTCAATTTCAATATGATATTATTCAGATTTCCTAAATTATCGATTTCTCTTCCAACTTTTTTGATTGTGTTCGGTGGGTTGTTAAATATAATTTACAAATAAATTCTACAGCTTAACTTTATTACACGTTTAATATGTGTACAACTCTGATTTCGACGCCAAGAAACTTCTATCGCCTCTAGTATGTATTACTCACTATTGAAAACTTTTGCCATCTACGCCCTTCTTTTCGCTGGTTTGTTTTGTTCGTCACAACATTGTGGAACTTTGAAGAATTTGAGTAGATGTTTTCTATCAAATAAATATTGTTCACGTGTGATATGGAAGAAATTTCGCTGCGCTGACAGCAACCCAAATTCTCAAAAAGCAGCTGCAATTTTTAATCACGTGCACCCGGTTATATTAAAATTATAGCAAAGTACCCTAATCATCGCCTAATGGTTGACAGATGCTAAACTAAGTTCGCTTTGCTTTTCACTAACGTAATGAATCTATAAATATCAACTTCGTTTGAGACAAAAACCATACCAGATTCCTAACTTGGCCAAAAATTCGAAAAACTTATAAGCTGCATTCAAAACCAGCAATTGCCTCTTTACGGTAACCAGCGAGCAAAAGCGCCCAGTACTAAAACTGTTAAATAGCTCTCTGCAATTATTTCACTTTTTAGAAAGTAAATCGTTGCAATTAGTAAATATCAAACTTTTTTAGGTAAACCTTCTATAGCGGCAGTCGCGTCAGAATCGTATAAAGAAGTCGCATCAGAATCGCTTTACTAATTTCTACCACTATTACTACTAACGCTACTACTAATTCCTTCCACTCCTTTTACTCATTTCTATCACTATTTTTACTAATTTCTAACACTATTCTTACTAATTTCTACCACTATTTTAACTAATGCTGCTCCCAATTGCCATCACTATTTCTACTGATTTCTACCACTATTTTTATTAATGCTACTACAAATTTCGACCACTATTGATACTAATTTCTACCACAATTTTTAATAAAATTTCTCCCACTGCTTCTACTAATTCCTACCACTATTTTTACTAATATTTTCCACTATTTTCACTAGTTTCTACCACTATTTTTACCAACTTCTACTACTATTCTGGCCAGTTTGATGCTGATGGTTCTGGTTGTAAATTTCGACCGTCACAAACAACTGCGCGAGCATTTTGACCACTTGGCATATCTTCGCGACGTTCAATATACGGTCAAAAAATAAATGCGTTGCTAGCTGACGCTTCAAACATTTTGCAAAAAACAGCTGCTGGTCTCTGCTTCTACTACTGGTTTCTCGAACGTCAACTTGCTCGCATTGTGACAATATCAAGATTGCCCCTTCATCGGCGTACTCCTTGTAAATTCGTCAAATTGAGACAAGGGATCAGTAATCTAGCGGCAAAAGCAATTGGCCCTAATAAATACATATATATGTGGGAAAAACAAATTTCTTAAAAGAAAACAGCAAATAGTACGAAATTTATTTGATTACGAATCCAGAGCACGAGAAACAACTGGACTAGCAACAGGCAACGGCTCTTCAATTAGATCTGAATATTCAATTAGATCTGAATCATCAGTTGCATATTGGTCGAAAAGTACAAAATCCATTATATTCTGAACAAGCCTCTACTGAAAGGAAAAAACCAAAATGGCATGAAAGCTAACGGTAAAAAACGCTACGAACAAATTAACCGCAAACAAAAATACACTTGGTCTATATGACGCACACGCACGACTTAGGTACCCGTACTTTTTTAATACAGAGTTAGGGATAAACATTTTGGAGATGATTGAAAAACATTTGAGAAATTCATATACGATTGGTCCGTTGAGTTAAAAAAATTGAATCAAATTTTGACGAAATTATAAAAAATTAAACTTGAATTTTGGGTCAAATTGACCCTAAAATCGGGCGAAAGTTAATACAATCATTTCATATCTTTTGTCTATATTTTCTTTCACTCCTTTCAACGGCCAAGTTGATTATTTATGCAGCTTATCACGTTTGCCATGTGACTTGCTGTTGCCAAGCAATTGACCCTGCTTAGCGCAACAAACCAGAATTCCCTTGACGAGTGATTTATTTATATAATAGGAACAATATGACTCTGTGCGGAGACTTGCACTTACTATATGTACAAATAGATGTTAGTTCATGTACATACATATGTATATGCGTACAATGTACATATGTATAAGGCTTTTATGTGGTTTATGCCATTACCACTTGATGGACGCAGTTGTTGCTTAAGCTAACAGTGACTTTACTGTGGTTTGTTGCTTCTTGACTTAACCTTTTGTTGATTGATAAGTGCTACGCCAACTGCAGATTGCGATTTATTGAGACATTATTGTATGTGCACATATGTTGTAAATACATATGTACATACATAAATACTCGTAAGCACATAAATAAATTATTACGTATATAAAAGAGCGCTAGTCTGCAAACACCTGATATGAAAGAAAATCTAACGAAGAAAAATTACGAAAAGGCGAGAACAACAGCACATAAAGATGCTAATAAGTAAAGGTGTATTTGCAATTCACGGTCTTTGAATTAAACTTGCTGTATTCTGCTCAAGATGAGGATGTGGATAACAATGGTTTTATGAAACCACCCCTTCTGTACAATGAGTGTCGGAGTGACTTAAACGCGTTCGCTACACAAATTTTACAAAACGAGGCACACAAATAAAAGTCCATTCAAACTCTAATTTATTTTGACAAAAAAAATTGAACGTGCTTGTTTCCAGAAAGCAGTAAATCCAATTTTGATAATTTAACGTGTATGACAAAATGTTCAGTTTTTTTATAGAAACAATCAATAACTGGCGCTATAACCGCCTAGGCCGTTTCTATATTGGAGACACCAAATTAAGCCGATTCCTTCTCCGCCTGGTCATACCGCTCGAATACTTTAGAGCGTACACCATGATGGCTTAGCCAGCGTAGCCGCTGAATCTTAATAAGCTGTACTATGCTACTGTCGATCTAAAGCTCACATAACAATACACGGGCATGATGAGAGCCCAAAGTAGCACTTGTGGGCAAGAGAGATACTTCGTTGGATTTCCAGGCTGGCATTATTGTTGTTGTTAATGCTGGTTCTCAAAAAAAGTCCTCTATTTTGTCGAAATTGTAACTGTCGACAGTGACGCTGGAGCCAAGACGCGAGGACACTTGCTGTTTATTTGATGACAGGTGGTACTTCGTTTTGCCCTCGTTCTCCTCCATACGCACTTGCTTTGCTTCCTTATCCAGCTTGGACAAGGCAGAACTAACGGCGCGGTTGTTGAGACCAATGATGTCGATGTCATCGGCATACGCCAGCGGTTGCACACTCTTATAAAAAAATTGTGCTTCACCGGTTTAATTCTGCAGCTCGAATTATCTTTTCCAACATAATTTCAAAAGAAGTTGCACGATAAGGAGTCATTCTGTCTGTAGCATCGATATCATGTGTGCCGATCCTCTTCCCACGGGTCTTTTCCAATATTTGACGTATCGTGAATATCAGGTGGATGGTAGATTTACCAGGTCAAAAGATACACTGATAAGGTCAAATCTTTTCGTTGACGGTTGGAATCAATCTTTCACACAATACGCTCGATAAAACCTTATACGAAATATTAAGCAGGCTGATCCCGAGGTAATTGGAAGCAAACGAAATACAAAGTTAGTGCTCACAACACAAATGTAAACTTTTCGTTTAGTAATCAAAATAAAAAAGTATTTGGAACCTTTAACGGAAAATTACCGATGTGTGTGAAAATTTGGTTGAAGAAGGATTAGTCCTTCTTTGTTTCGTGTTTTGTTTGGGGTTTGCTCATGATGAGTAGTTTTACAATAAACGAAATTACGGAAGTATGCAAGAGAACAATCAATGTGTTTGGGTTATACCCACCTGCTATTCAAAAGTTCGGATATTGTTATTGTTCAAGAGCAGTATGACAAAAAGAACACACACTTTTTATAGTTGTTGTGGGAGTGGTTAGTCATACGTTCGGTTTGTTTTCGTTCTCTGATAAAAACCTCTGCTATATTATGTTGTATTTTACTCATTTTAACACTATTATGGCCCTTCGTCCTTTAGCAAAGTTGAGAGTATTGGACAACCACACTTAAACTTGCAAAGGGTCTAGCGTGGTCTTGGCGTGGATTTTATTTTTTATGCTATTTTCTTTCTACCCGAAATATAGCCATATCCAAATACTTTTTGCATATAATTTTCCTTCGCAAATTTGAAACGATACTGGGGTTAAAGTATTCAATTCCAAAAAAATTTCGCTTTAAAAGAATCGAGTAAAAAAATTTGGTATCGATGGTAAAAGTATCGATGTGGAATCGTATCGTAGAAAGAAGGAATTAAATAAAATTAAATTAAAGCGAAAGCGGGTTTTGAATAAACAACTACTTATTAAGTTCACATGCGAGAAAGCAGGTTATCGATTAACTTATTATTATTACTTATTATTAACTCAGAGTTTACTGGTTAAATTGATAAATTTACTTGTGCAAGTGTATTGCAGCCATTGTCTCAGTGTTAAAAAAAAACAAATATTTAACACAGCAATTACTTGGGGTTAAGTTGCCATTTCATTTCATGTCACATTCTGCCATAAATAAAACCAAAATATTAGAAACGAATGGTTTTTTCGGAAAATGATGAGGAAGCCATCGAATGCGTTGGGTTATGAAGTTAAAAATTAAGTTAACTCTGAGTTACTTATCTCTTTATTTATAAATTTAATTCTGGATGTTCGACAGTAGGCCTAAGACACCAAAGAACCAAAGTAGTCCAACTGATATATAAGAAAAGCCGAAACGAACCTGCAGAATTGAAAATTCAGCTGCTCAACAAGTTCATCGATTTGACAGACTGGTTTAATGGGACTTAGGGGCCAAAATTCAGATGCAAGTGGCTTCAAAACGGGACCATCTTAACCGAACCTACAGTAAAGTATAGAAGCTTTATAGTAAAAGCTGTTTTTTGAACAACCAGTTATATGAAGCTATAAGTTATAGTGATCCGATCTTGATGACTTTCATCGGTTACTTTTTAGTCATTACAAGTGAAAGAAGTGCCAATTCATGGGCTTAGCTGCTTTGGTATAGGAGTTATAATGGAAAGCTGCATATTTGAACAACCAGTTCTTCTTCTTATACTTACAAACATTGAACCAAAATTATAATACAATTTCATCTTCATGAACGGTATAAAAATGCAACAATTTAAGTAAAAAGTGTAAGTAGGTATAAATCTAAGTAAGTAGAACAAACAAAAAAAAAAAAAAACTGCGAAGAAATTTGACTCAAATAGCGGGGCCAGGGCAAATGCGAGTACAAATTGAAACTCTAAAGCTGGTAAATATTTATCCTTTTCATTTTACTGGAGATTATACCACTTTAAATATAATTTAAATGTTGGCAACATTTTCTCTTTTTATTTCTATTCTGCTACTGAAACGAGATACGCTCTGTTTACACAGATTAAGTACATTACCCGCAAGGCTTTGTTTGATTCATACCGCGCTCGCCGCTGTAATGGCAGTGGCGGTGTGCATCGACGTGCGTCTGCGAGTAGACTGATTTTCTGCATAGCTGTAAGTAAGGCCTTTCGTGGCCTCTTATATGAAAAGCATATTCCTTTTTTTTTTGTTTGCGCTTTCATTGAAGAGATAAACCGTTGTGGCGTGGACATTTAATGAAGAATTTTTCAATTAAAATGTTTAAATATTTAATTGAAACAAATTTGGTTAGAGGAAAGCTGTTTTGTTATGTATGTTGGTATGTATGTATATTAATTAATATACTTATCGATTGGATTAATTTGTTTAAGAATCCATGTAACGATTAATTACCATTACACTTATGCAGACTTTTACGTGATTATACTAAAAAAATTATCAAAATGTAATCGTGATTATAATATAAACCAGTGAAAGAAACAATATAAGAATCACTCTAACTTACACAAAAAAAGTACTAAGAGTACGTTTATAAAATGATCGTTAAGCAAATTTTTGTCGTTGAAAAAGAAAATGAGTTTCATTTACTTTCACAATGAAGCGTTTTCCAAATATTGTAAAAAATCTCCTCTAAGTCATTTTGTAGTTATTGGCAAACAAAAAAACTTCAAGCAAAACTAACTTTATACATACTTACGTATACCGTTCGCACTAATATATTTGTGTCAATCGATGTAATACTTTTAGAGTTTTAATGTCACTTTTTAGTTGGCAAGCTTTAAAAAAAATAATTCAACAAAATTAAGGTGAAAGATAATTTTATTATAAAAATATGATACCTAAGAAATGTCATAATAAAAAAAATTATGAAACATTTTCGTTTATAGTTAATGCCAAAAAACTTCAAATAAAACTACCCTTATACATGAACCGTTCGAAGGGTACGTTTACACTAATATATTTGTGTCAATCGAAGTAATACTTTTAGAGTTTTAAATACAACTTTTTAAAAAACTTAAACAAAAAATAATAATTAAACAAAAATAAGTTGAGAGATAATTTTATTATAAAAAATATGATGACCCACTCTTATATAAAATGTAAAAGTTACGATAAAAAATGTTATGAAATATTCTCGGTTTTTGAAGTATTTTTGGAAATAACGGCAAAACCTAGAAATCAGATTTTTGCGACGGTTTGTGTTAAATTAAGCTATTTTTTTTGTTCAAGCGACAAAAAATGTCCCTTAAAGACATTTTCCTACCGAAGTAGGTACCACTTTTTAAGGAACTATTTTTATACTAGCTTTTACCCGCGTTTTTAGGTTTGCATTTTCATTTTTTATTAACTAAAATAGCATTTACCCTTACTTGTTAATTTCCTATTACGGTTGGTTGCTGAAACTTTTTTGTCAATGGCAACTTCGCAGTCTGTCATTCGGATGTAGTGCAATCCAATTTAATATTATGACCCATTCGTCCAGAAGTTCCGATTTACCCAATTTAAAAGTATAGCTCCATTTGTAACATAAACCATGTAAATAAAAGTTTCAGACTTTTTACGAAATTCACAAAAATTCATAAAAAAATGCCATTCAATTACAAACTTTTTAAACAAAATTTTCAACATACTTTTGGGTATTCAGTTGTGTAGCCAATTCAATTTCAGTATAATAATTTTCAACTTTTGAGTGACAAAAATTTCGCGTTGATTTTAGATAATATTTTTTTGCGGACGGTGTCGGATATTTTCTTCCATACAAAAGTAAATTCTGTTGATCCGTTATATGGAGGAAAACACCATCAGCTTTTTATATTAAAATATATAACTGCATATCTGTAAATTAAAAAAAAAGAAAACGAAATTAAAAAGTGGAAATTTTTTTAAATTTGTCGAATTTTTATACATTTTCTAAAAAGTTTGAAACTTTTATTTATAAGGTTTGTGTTGTGCAATCAGCTGCACTTTTATAAAAAAAATAGTAAATATGAGTGACCAATTGTATTATATTGAATTCTGTTGCTTATGATATGCACAACTCTGTATGTTTTGGTTTATCTTACTGTATTCAAAATATGTATGTATTTTGGTAGAGATACGTTTTTTTACACGGATTTTATTTTTATGCGGTGGTTTGTAGAAATTTGACCACATAGGCTGATTTGCACGATAATTAAATTATTTTTACGCGGTTTTTTAACGCGAAAATTTTTTGCTCCCAGTTAACCGCGTAAATAGAAGATCAAGTGCACGTTTTGTGTGGTTTTGAAAACTTAATTAATTGCAGTTTGGTTGGCTTTAATTAATTGAATTATTTTATATGCTAACATACTTGAATCAAGTTTTGGTAGCTAAGCAATGTACTGTTGTTTTATGAAACCGCGAACCATCATACTCCTATCACTTTTTGTTGGCGTGCAAACCAATAATTTGTTTGTTTTTTGTTTGTGTATACATGGTAAACAGAAATGTCAATAACAATTCGCCTGAGCTGATTTTGACAAAAGCGAATTCATTAATTCGACTTGGCCCACATTGTATGTATTAGCTACAAAAATGCAATCCTAAAATTTTTAGATAAATTCTTATAAAAAAAATTTGAATTAGTGCTGGAAATTTATTGAATTTCTATAGCTTGCCATGAGAAATATTGCGAATGTTGTAAAAAAAAATCATCATATGGTCACTGTGTTTCCTTTTTTCTATTTCGTCTTCTTCTTTAAGCTTCAGAAATGACGTTAAATTCCGTTATTATTTCTTTGGCCCGATGTTTGTAAGTATAAGAAGCATACAAAGTGCACCAAAATGGAACAACACGATGACTTCGATTTAGTCAAGTCCGTCTATTTGCTTGAACGCAAACTAGACCCTCAGTTTTAGAGATCTCTGTCTGAAGCTCGGCAGACAGATGTATTTCTATAATGTTATTAGTCATTTGTCGGAACCAATCAGATCAGATCTTATATAGCTGATATACAAGTGATTGTTCAGATATGAGGTTTTACTTTAAAACTCCTATATATAGACAGAAATGTGTAAGAAAATGATCCAGGTGAGATTTTGGTTGGATAATTAAGCGTTCCTTGAAATGGGACTGATCCAATTAGGACTGCATGCATTGCTATAAAAGTTTTGCTACCAAATACAATAAAAATTTAATAAGTTGTTGAAGAATTCATCTGTAGACAGCACAAATGCACGTACAAGACAAGACAATATAAGGCAATAAGGAATACCAGCGGCCGGCATAGTCGAGTGTGTAAAGTATGCGCGCTTCATTCAGTGTGCTCCGGGTGCGAATCCTGGCAAGTGACATCAAAAATTATTGAATTTCTTTTTTGTAATAGCGGTCGCCCCTCAGCAGGCAATGGCACACATCGTCGTGTATGAAAAATATTCTTCTAGGTCCCTCAATTTGTGTTACAACATCAAGATGGACACCAAACATTTTTGGAAAATTTCGGCCAAACATCAAGCTATGGTGTAAGCGCCAAAATATTATTATTATAATTTTTTTTTTTTCTATGAAAATGGAATTTATGATAAAAATAAATATTATTTTAAAATTTCATAATTTTAGGCTAATAATTCGGTAATTTAAATAACGTTTTTATATTTTCAAGAAAGGTATGAAGCAAGGGGAATTCAAATAAGGGGGTGTTACTATAGCAACCGATTTGAATTCTTTTATTTAATTTACAAGTGTGTTGTGTTTTTGCTTTTCTTATGAGCTTTCAAAAGCCGTAAAAGCAAAAACAAAATCCTTGTAAATTTTGACAACTCTTACGCAAATGGAAGTAATTTAAAGCTTAAAGTAATGTACCTGTTTTTCAATAACGAGAACACAAAATTTGAAAATTTGAACAATTCATTGATTATTTTAGACCTGGAAAGGGTTAGGTTCGGCTTCCGAAGTTCAGTTCGTTTGAGTTTGGCCTTAAAAATGAATTTTCGATTGTTCTCTAGCTTCGTACAATCGATTACTTTTTCCATAGAACGCAAACAATTTTTCAGTTTCTTTTCCGAGCTGATTCTAGGTATTTTTAGACAAGCAGTGCATGCATCCAGAAAGGGATTATACCTCGGTATCTTTGGTTTTCAAATTAAAACGATTCATTTGGCGCCCACTGTAGCACGCTAGTTTGATGAATATACATAGGACTCTGCGTGATTCTTCTACTTGAGCGAAAACCAAATGAATCTTTGAAGCTGCCTTCTTGTCGCACTTTTTGAATATACTTTAACGGGCTGAATACCAAAAAATCCTTCATTAAATTCTACTATGCCATTCAGGGGGCAGAAATTTTATTTGATAAATAATATTTTTAAGAATCAAATTGCAATGGCAGTGAAATTGCTACAAATTTAACCCCTTGTAAAAAAACAATCTAGATCCTCTGATCTAGTACTGCCTTCGGCAAAATTGGTCTAAGCGGTATCCTCTTTCATAATTATTAGAGGGTTTTCCTATTGAGTAAATTTTTTTGTAAAATTGTTGGTCAGCGTTATCACAGTAGAGATTGTAGGATTTTTAAGATTGCCCTAGAAAATCAATTTTTATTGGGATCGCATTTATTTTTCGCAGCACATGCTTTGCCTTTCGAATCACAGAGAACACCGCAGAGGCCGGTGGAAAATTGGGTTTTCAAACGATATCAATTACAAAGTAACGGCACTACTCTATTGAAGATATATTATGGGACAACATTTCTCTCTTGACAAAAATTCTGGGTCAACCACTGACAAGAATGCTTGGCATCAAAAAGGGGAAATTGAATTAATATGTAACCACGTAATTTAAAAAAATGCAACAAAAAAAAATCGATTTTATTGGTACCGTCCAACTGATCATATTTGAAACTACATCTCAGAGATTATTCATGTATTTTTCTTCGAAATTATAAACTTCTGTTCTAGTGTCTCTTTTATTTAAAAAAGGAAAGAGATATACACAAAATTTGGGAACTTTCACATGAATTATGAATTTCCAGTTATTTTTTCAGAAAAATGAGAAAAGCGAAATCATTATTTTCTTTCCCGTATTATTTACATATATTACTCCCAATTAAGGCTCTTAAGTATACAGTTTTTAATTGAAGGATGTTATTAATCCTGATCGCAAAAAGTATAAAAATAATTAAAAAATAAAGTGATACGGTTAAAAAAATAGATTTTCGTAATTCGAAGATCGAATCGCGTAAGAAAAAATACCTACAAGTTGAAAATACCTGTTGCTTAGTGTAATTTGCCTGAGAAAATAGAAATATGAGAACTTAAGAGACATAGTCTCGTCTATTACGAATTTCGACTGGCAGTAAATAACCTCAGTCGATAACATTATAAACTTGATCGAAAAAAATTTTCATCTAACAAACAGTCGTAGAATGCTGCCCGGCCAGTGGCTCATTGAACGAGAAATCGACACTCACAATAACATCGATAGTCCATAATACTAATAGTCGTATGTATATCTACTGCCAGTTGTCATTCGCTATAGGGGTGACTATAATTTTTTGAGAAATAAATTGAGGTTAAGCATTTTCATGAACTTAAGTTTGAGAAAAGAAAGATTTTAATTTCAATATATCAGCGGAGTTTTCAAACGTTTGAAGTAGTAGGTATGTATAGTCCAAAATTCATATGAAACCATAAAATATACAAAATTTTATTATTTACTCGGAAACCTCGACAGACTGCTAACTCACTTATAGAATTCTAATAATTCATATTTTATTTTTGTTTTCTATGCTAAATATATGGATTTATTTTATTTATAAAAGTGAAAGCTTTTCCTAGATCTTTCTGCTATTTATGAAACCTTCACAAGTAAAGTGGTTTTTCAAAGCATCCAATCGTATTTTATTCTTTCTATTTTATTTTTGTTCTTCTAGCGATCCCGCTGTAAATGCACTCAAATTCTTAGATGTGGTCAACATGAAAGACACATCGCAAAAATCTCATTTCTATAAAAATACGCTAATGGAAGCGATGCCGCTGATACCAAGGGTAAGTAGCTTATGCAAGAATTGTATATTTTATGTATGTTTGCACTTTGCGCGGCACTTGGTTAAAACTGCGTTGGTTTATATGAAATATAAAGGCACCCCAGCCTAAGGCGAACGAACGGCAATCGTTAATGCAACAGGTGTAGTCGCCGTAAACGTCAAGGAAGTCACCACCACAAAAGAAACATTGCTAATATATTTATTTCTGTGTAGCTGAAGGCAGTTAATGCCATAAGTTTCACCGGTAGACAGAGTCAGGTGTGCACTTAGTGGTGAAATAAAATTTCGACACATTTGTGAGACGCCAATTGCATAGGACATATAAAGCATACCTATAACCACCAAGGCATCTCCACTTAAACTAACATGCATACATTTATAAATACATACATATATACTTACATAACCTACATTACCAGTTCTGAACCAGCTTTTTAGCAATTGGCTAAACCTGTTCAACTGGTTCGTATTCTACCGTTTTTGCATGTCAGCGACTAGTATTTTTCCCAAGAGGATATCGTTATTGCGAGCGTCTGCATCAGCATAAACGAGTATATATCATTTAACAAACTAGTCAACATTGTTGTTGTAGCATTTGATGAAATGGTTCAAAACTTGAACTTGCAAGTAAACGAAACCGCTGGCTCCACTACAAAGTGTAGCTGAGAGGTGAAGTAAAAATTAGAGAGGTATTTTAGAAAGATTTTCTATGCAGATTCCAGGCTAATATTCCAATTAAGTAAATCTTAAAAATTTTAATATTTTTGTTTTTTTTATTGTCTACCTCTCGTGTTTGAGCCATTTTTTTTTGCTTGTTTAATGGGTCTTCTGTATTTGAGCTGGTACGTAGTATTTTCCCTAAGTTATTTACCGTTTTAAATGCTGTGTGAATGTTGTAATTTTTGAGAAAGTTTGCTTATTTGTATTCCGCCTTTCTTGTATAAGCTATTATCGCCTTAGCCTAGCCGTCTTTCTCTTTGCCGCTTCTTTTGGTCCTCTATGATCGCTTGTAATTTTATACTATATAATAAACAGTGTACAATCTGCTTCAAGTCTTAGACTAAACTATAATCCCCTCGTAACTGTCAAAAATTTCCATTCAAATGCGCTTTGCTCCCGTTCGATACAGGAGGTAGGTGTTCGTTCTAGTCTATCTACTAGTTGCTTTAGTGCTGCTTTTTTCTGTTGCTGTAGATGGGTCGACTTGTTGTGTATTGTCGTCTCTGTGGCCGTTCGGTTGCCTATACATTTCATACTTAACCTTTCCTAGGACCTTTCCTATCTTGATTGTCAGATCCTGATAGTTTGTTCTCCCCTCGTTTTATGTTTCCATCGTAAATTTGATGTTTTCTGTTCTTTGTTGAGGTAATCAGGGGTTCAACGTGACCAGATGGCATCGCGCCGAAACACATAGATATTTATGTATACCACTGTTACATTGAAAAAGTGAGTTTTGTGGGAAAAATGGCAGCATCATCTGAAAATTTGAATTGGTGGTTGAGCACCCAAAACCTACCTAGCATTCGTTCTCACTTCTACAATATTTTAGAGGCTTTGATGCACGACAAAACGTAAAGTTTGAAATCCAGCCAATTCAAAAATTGTTTTAAACTGTCAGCCAGCCCAGTGCTCAATAAGGTAGGCGGCCGAACAGTTTAGGAGCGAGAAATTTAAAGGTGTACTTGAAAATACATTTTACAAGTGGCCTATTAGAGATCGTAGATCTGGCCGAGTGGTTCACAAAAATGTGTTTGAAAATTTCCAAACACCCTCAAATTGTCAACTTAATCATAAAAAAACCGAATTGGCATGACCTCTTCTACAAAACAAACTTTCTTTCTTTTCATAACTTTTTTAGGGTTTCAAAAGATAAACGTTGACACTTTTTAGGTCAATAACAACTTTTGCGAAAATAGTTTGCATCTGTGAAACAATTTTGCAATCGATCTGAAATTTACATTTTTTTTTATCTTTAACTTTGGTAGCTCCTTTTTCTACAATTATACAAGAAAACAATTACATTTAAGTCATTTTCTGCCAAGAACGTGCTATTCTGAGGAATATAAGGCATCATTGTACAGAATTAACTGAAGGCTTATGATTTACAGTTTATATACAATGAGAAAGTATATTAATTTTCTGGGGAGTTGAAGTTATTTTCCAAACATATACATTACGATAGTATAGGATATCATCGAAAATATCGATCGTGTTTTTGAAACTATCGAAAATATCGATAGTATTGCAGCTCTACGCCACGGTTGCCTTGTGAGCCGCAAACTTTTCCGAACTGGAGGAACCATTTGCATTACCTAAATACCAGTTAATGGAGTAAAACGTTTGTTTTTTTTTGGTCGACATGGTATGCGCCGTGTTGTATTTTATTACTTGCAAATTTTACACAACGGGTAATAAAGTAAGACAATGCAAAGAAAATGTTTTATGTTTCTAAAAATATGTATGCAATTCCTAAAAACATACCGACAAGTAGATAATTACCACTTTTATTACAGAAATTATGGTGGCAAAATGTGTGGCCAATGTTACAGGCCGAAATAAGCAATGGCGAAGTCCTAGCGGCGGTTTTACAACCGGTCATTACACTCATACAGGAAGCATCTCCAAGTGAATACGAAACGATTATGGCGCCAACAATGAAGTAAGTAATTAAAATCCAAATTGTTTATACTCAAAAATTTAATGTGGAGAAAAGTAATTAATTAATACGAACACAAAATTCTTCCATTCGCCGAAAGACTATTTTACCTCTGTGATATGAGGTGAATTCAGTATTTATTGTGTATATTCAGTTATTTAGTTTATTAAAATATGTAAGTATATTTTTGTGTGGCATTACAGTACCTTTAGCATTTCTCTTCAATCCTAGTCTAAGTTTGAATATTACTCTGGGTTGATTAAACGTAATCTCAATTAATGACTTTTTTAAAAGATATAAATCAACTTAGTTGATACTTAGGTGCAAACACTAATTTTTCTGGAAACCAGGCGGTTTTTTTTCCAAATTTAAAAGCCTCTGAAACCTACACATTATAACAGACAGTTTCGCAGCAATTCTATATTGAGATTTAACTGAAATGTCAAAGTGTACATATATTTTAAATTAAGTACTCTCCTATATTTTTTCTTTAACAAGCATTTGAGTTTCACAGGAAAAAATTCAATTTCTTTTGGGCGAAATAAACAAAAGGTCTGCTTCCCGACTTAACCCAGTACCGAGGAAAACTAATATCTACATATATCTCAATATTCGCTCTTTACACAACATTCAATAGGTTTAGGTTAAGTACAATAAAAGAGGTGTTGTCTACGCAGTAATAAATTGAAATTTTTTAACATTTCAGATATTTAATTTTAATAACACATCATGCTCCAAAAACTTAATCAAACAGATATTCAATTCAATTCATAAGAGCAAATACTCGGGTTTTACTGAATATATTTTGCGGCTTTTGAAAGTAAAAAAATTAACAGTCGAAATAATTATCGAGTGCTTGATAATTATTGTTTGGCATTTCTTTTCCAAGACGATAATTTAGGGAGGCCTTCCTAAAGGAATCCATTCTAAAATGTCTGAACAAGAAGTGCCGAAAAATTGTTTTAAAAGGTGCGTGTCGTAAACAAAGCCTGGAAGGTTTTTTATGGGCAGCGAATGTAGAAAGCCTTCAGTTTAGAAGGGTCGGCACTAAGTCCTCTCAACTCTCAGAAAGGTCTTTTGGAATTTCTTTTAACTCCTGAAATTACCTACAGAGCATACAAAAAACTTTACTTGGTATACTATCTCTAAAGTTTTCAGGTTGGCTCTTTAAAAACTTGAAGTTCCAACAAAATTTTGTTCAGGGGAAAGATTCATTCTCTCCAGACAAAGCAACGGTTTTATGTAGCTTAGTGCTGGTTAAAATCGGCCAATATTTTTGAAAAAATGTGCCTCCCTTAAAAATGCAGCCCGTCAACTCGACGACGATTGAATCCAACCAGACAACCAACCAAATAGCACGTAAAACTATGGTTGTAATACGAGAACAATTCGGCCAAGTGTTAAATTCACACTTCGAAAAGCGCATCGAAGAACTTGTTTCGACTTTTGGTGATGGATCGCCATCAAAGACTTGGGTTTATAATTGGTATAATTCGTCCAAGCATGGTCATATTTCGCTCAATGAACAACATCGAGAAGGTTGTCCACTATCGATATAATGGGAATGCTATAGTTGTCAAAAGGACGCACCGCTACCAACCCAGTTGTGTAGCTTTGATTCAACCGTAAAAATGGCGTGGACCCTGCTAGTGTTTTTTAATACAAAACTGCATTTGGTTCACTCAAAGCTCTATCGGCTTCTTAAGTAAATTAGAAAATAAAATGTTTGCATTAGAACTTCAAAACAAAAACAAATTTTTAAATTCTTCATACATAATTTAAACCTTCTCCAAATAATCGCATACCCCCCTCCATACACTCATGACCTGCGGCACTCAGCGACATACATATAACAATTTTTTTTTTATTTATGCTATGCAAATTCAATTCGCTCTTGGAGTGCGACCACAAACCACTTTATTCTATTTATTGCATTTCTGCAAGTAATCAGTCGCTTCCGCTTTTGAATCACAAGTAGTTCATAAATATCTTACTAATACGCTGCGAATTTTCTTCGCGTCCGATTCATGCTCAGATGCTCATACAATTTGACTTATTTTATTCTTTCCTCTCTTTAACATGCCCTTCTTTATTTTTAATCAGCGTCTATTAAGTTTTTGTTGTACGCGTCTTGTTTCTCGCTTCATCCTTTTATTTTAACTTTGTTTTCGCTATTACCTCACGCTATTGTTCTTGATTTGTTGATTCTTGTCCATGTCAGTGTCATCATGCCCCACAATGTCTTCGTTGTTATAAAAGTTATTTGCACAATTTAAGTTTGTCACTTATGCGAGAGTCGTACTGTCGGCGTAAGTTTGATGTAGAATGTATCCTCTTGTTGTAGTTTCACCATTTTTCTTGCTATTTGGTGCGACAATAAACTTGAGGATTTCTATGTACCATGACCATACATACAAAAAATGTAGTACATAAACGCTTGTATCTATAACGACAAAGGAAAAATTTTCCACATGCTCTTGGCTTGTTTTTTTTTTTATTTCTTTATCGGCTTGTTAAGTATAACTTTAAGCAAACTATTTTTACTTTGTTTTTCGAGGAAGTCATACATATTTAAGCTATACATATGTGCCATTGAATATCCCAACTATGCAAGACCTATAGCGTTATATTTTCTTGATATAATGTTGCATTTATTCTGCCAAATTTTCTTGTTCTGATCTCAGTATTTTCTCTCGATTTTTTGTTCTCTTATCAAATTACTCTAAATCGGCCATCTTGAACGTTCTCTAAAAACCATAATGATTTTTCCAAAAAATGTGTTCTTTATGGCGGAAAAGTACTAAATTCTAATGATTCAATAATGAAAGGTTTGATACATAAACAGCTTTGCTCCTCACTCTTCACATGTCGTCTCCTTTAGCTAAAACAGTATTACTACAATACTTTGAAAATTTATGTACATATGAATCTTTTATTTAAAAAAAATAAATAAATACGAGGTTTAGGGTAGAGGAGAGGGGAGAGCTAGAAATTAGCTCTCATTATGTATCAAACCTTTAATAATTGAATTATGCTAAATTTCTGCATATACAGCGAAAGGTAAAGATAACTTGCGTTGTTTCTATTGATGAAATTAACCAACAATTTTAAAAATTAACTGTCAACTCTGAAAATTTCTAAAATAAAAGCTTTAACAGCGCCATTGAACAATTTCATATATTAATATCAACAGCTAGCTTCATTTATATATCCTATTGGTCCATTTTGTGAAAGGATTTTTTCACGGGCGCTCCAATTCTGCGCAAATTTTAGCCGCACTTTGCGTATTTATATTATTCAATACATTACATAAAAAAATCTTAAATTTTCCGTTGTAGTAGGTAACGAAAATGTAGGATATCGACTACTATTTTCTAAGGTTGACGGCAGAGTACACGCTATAAGCGGAGCGAAGATTGAAGCGATAATATTTCTTGCTATAATCAAAGCTATCACATGGCAGAGTGTATGCTAGTAAAAAAAAAAAAACAAGAAGAATATCAAAAATTCAAGCAAATTCATGCTATAAAGCAGTTCACAACATACTTTGTAGCTTCACGCTTCATTTATAGCATGAATACGCTTTGCTCTTCGCTTACACTCTGACAAGCATCAAGCAAACACATAAGAAAATACATGATGCTATTTATAGCACGATATAGCTTTACTGCTTTGCTCCGCTTATAGCGTGTACTCTGTCGTCAACCTAAAGCGATTTCAGTTTTCCCCTGATTCTGACGTACTTCTAAATTACAACGTTGAGCTAATGGCGTTCGAATTGGCGCTGTCACAACGTACGTCAACTTTAGTTGTTGCATCATTTCTCGCCCAAAAAAGGTCGCGACATTTTCTACCCTTGTCAATCCGTAAGGGGAGCGTTGCCCGGCGGATTGTTTTTTTTTTTATCTTTTGCAATGTGAATTATTATAATGGATCTAAATTTCATCATTTTATTAAATCCCATAAAAGGAATTCTGAATGAGTTGAAGGATTCATCCTCATCCTCTGCTGAAGATGAAATTGATGCGCTAGTTCTTGGGAAAAATTCGCGCACTAGAATAAAAAGATTTTTGGAAAATGGTGTGAATTCTTTTTCTGAAACAGAGGTAAATAAACTACACCTTTTCCAAGAGTATTTCAGAGAAACATAAATGTATTTTGGAAAACAAAAAATCTATTTTAGAGAAACGTAAATGTATTTGAGAAACTCACAAATCTATTTCAGACAAACCCAAATGTTTTTCAGAAAACCGCAACTATATTTCAATAACTCACAAATCTATTTCAGAAAAACCAAAATGTATATCCGAAAATTCATTTCAGAATAATATATAAAATCCACTCATATGAGGTTTTAAGTATGCTTTCGATTGGGTTAACCGATCCAGTACTCGGTGGGGTCATTCCAGGGTGCATTGTCGCAAACAATATTTCTCCTTCAAATTATTTTCCAAACTCGTCCATTTCTCGAGAATCGCATTCACCTACTCTCCAGCACTATCCTTTTTGAAATAACCTCGTCTGGTTTCCATCAACAGCTCACCTCTTCTTCCACCCAACGAACCAATATAGCTACTGTGTGTTGTGTCTTGATCTAAGTAGTTTTATAAGTTCTACATAAGGACGCTGGTAAACTGCACCAATCTCTCCCTTATGGGCAGCCTTTACAATCAGGAATCCTCCTAGGCATATTGGACACTTTCCTTCTTCAATGATGTGTTTTCTGAAATATATTTGGAGTTTTCTGAAATACATTTGAAATTTTCAGAAAAAGATCCGAAGTAGATCTCATTTAAATTTTTCTGAAATACATTTTGGCTTTTCTGAAACACATTTCCCTTTTTTTGAAAAGGTTTATGGTTTTCTAAAATACAAAAACAGAGCGAAATGAATTCACCTTTTCTAACATGATCGAGATTGTTTAGGTTTCTCTTTCATACAGCATTAATGTAGTCGATAGGCATCTCGTTTACTATATCAATAAATCTTTATATAATTATTATAAAAGTTAGTAAATTAAACACAAAAATATTAAAATAATAGCCTACTTATATATCTGACATCGCTGATATATATTTTGCCACATTTATTGCTTTACTTACATATAAGACTGATTATAAACTAAATTTTTCTAATCTGCTTTTTTAGAGTTATTTTCGGTTCACCAAAATCCATTCAGGCCACTGTGACTTTACTGGAAAATTTGCATCTAATTATTGAAAAGACTGCACCTGGAGATGTCACCACCGACATTATACCAATGCTATTCTTTGCTTTCGAAAGCTCAACAATACAAGTACAGGTAATTATCAAAAAAAAATTTTTTTTCTTCGCTATTCAAATATGTGAGTAGTTCACTATATGCATACAAACATCGAAAATATAATCAGATTTTAATAAGGAGTTCTTGGAATAATGATTGCTGATATCAATGCAAAACCTGCTGAAATAATCTTGTGTGTATTGTCTATGATATATAATTGCGAATTTGAGCTCTTTTTCGTTGAAAATTTCTGAATGAAAACCACCAATCTATCCTCCCCATACTTACATTGAAACGATTTTAATACGCCCGTAGTGCTTAGCAATTTTTCATGGTATATCGGCCTCGGCAAAGAGCGTCGATCACTATTAGAAAGAAAAACGTTTTCTATAACTTTTTTATTCCCACCTACCACTACCGAGAATTGTATCAGGTTACTCTGGGTGACAGTAAGCCCACGAGATGCACTCGTCTATGGCTGTATGTGAAATTTCACTTATCTGGTTATGCGATGAGCGGCTTTGCTGTGCCTACGATAATAAGATAAAAAGATATGTCGAAAGTAATCAAACAAGGTACTATATGTAGGCTGAAATAAATTTTAGATAGCAATGATTCAAACCTAAAATGTGAAATGAATTTTTGTTTTTGCAATTTTTTTACATGTATCTTTAATTTTCGCTGCTAAGTAAAAGTCCCTGTCAAAGCTAATTTTCCTCCAATTTAAGACATTGCAATGGTATTTTATGTGAATTAGAATATTTTTATTTTGAGGATGTAGGTGATATGTCTGCAAAATATACCCTAGAAAACGTACCCTAGAGAAAATGTCGATAATAAAACTGTACTCATTCATTATGACTTTGTCACAACTACTACTGTCCAATTCTACCGCAGGCAATGGGATTCTAATGTGGATATTTAACATGTGCCCTGGGAAATATTACTTAGATGTTATTAGAACCACCAATGAAGATATTGCAACTAGTAATTCACTACAATCAAAATGAAACAATTAAAAAATCAGTTTTACAGCCGTCAAATATTGTTCCACCTATCAAAGGCAAAATAAAAAGTTTAGACGCTTCGTTGACTTTGAGGTCTCCAAAATAGGCGATTTGGCAAATGTGAAGATTTGGAGACACTTACCTCAAGCTCCCTTCAGAGTACCTATATATGCATGTATTCGTACTCATTATACCTGTTATAAATATCTCCGAAATAGCTGAAATAGTCGATAATAAAAATTTTATCTGGAATTGTGTGAATAATTCGGCGGTAACTAGAAAAGTCACATTAGATAATTTCATTAGTTAGAAACCCTTTCAAAAGTCCTTTCAAAGAGTTGAGAGACGTGTCCTTTCTTTTTTTGTATGGAGTGGTAGTGACTGAATGCCTTTTACTTTCGCCACCCATAGAATGGCGTTTGAAAAACGTGTGACGAGAGGTCTTCTTATTTTTCTAACTGCAGAAGAGCTTCCAAAGCCTTTTGAAGCAATTTTAAAGCTGCTTCTTTATTCTTAAAAAATCATTCTTAAGAAAATCATAAATAGAAACCTCCTTTCATTCTGGCATCCACTTTTTTCAACACTTCTTGGTTAGGACTTCTAGAATGGCTTCCCTTATGAAGTCATCTCTTTAGTTTTTTGAAAGCTTTTCGTAGATCATGATATTTAGAAATTTCACATTCCTTTGATAATAACAGTAGTACTATCTGCATTTAAGGAAGTATGTGCACAAAAAACTCCCGCACAGGACATTGAGATCTAGACGTCGGGTGGTTTGATTTGGATGCACGAAATATTTTCTTAAAAGCGAGGAAAGTTAAGAGAACCCATACCATTATATTATTTTTATTAATACCACTCATATTGCATGAAAAGCATTAGTGGCTTCTCTGAATTTTTTCAAAAACACCTCAGATTTTTTTTTTGCTTTGGTATCTAAAATCACAATTTTTTAGGGCAATCTCTATGTGTTACAACCTCATGGTAAGTTGTTATGTGAAACCATGTAATCTATATGAGTGCAAACGTTTTGGATAATAAAATTTGAATAAATATTCTGTTAAATTCAGAGTAGTTTTTAGAACTGCGTTTCGTAAAACAGTATTGGAAATTATTGAGAAAAAGTCAATGTGTGTTGGGGCCAACTTACGGCACACCTTCAGCGCCCTGTATCTCAAAATCTAGACGTGATGGAAAAATCTGGGTGCCATTTTTATTTTCACCTCGAAAATCATCTAAATTGTTTTGAGCACTATTCCGTTTTAGACAAAAGGTATCAGCGTAAAAAAGCAGAACCATAAAAGGTTAGCTTTGTTTGCTATTTTAAATATTTTTCGGTGTAACTGCAAAATAACATCGAAAACAAGGTTTTCAACTATATCTCCAAAACGCTATTTTGTACAAAAAAATAAAACTCATTTTCATGTTCAATGGCCCAAGATGAACCTAAAACGCACTTTTTAAACGAGGTTCCACTCATTTATCAAATATTTGTAAACTAGTGTTATATAGAAATGAGAACCTCAATCTTTTCAGAAAACGCCGTAAAAGTAATGATTTCTAAATGCATTAGAAATTTATGCGATATGAAGGCTGATTAGTTTTCTTTGAAAATATACTACGATAGGTACTTAAAAATAAACCATTTAATACATTTCATCCGTCTTCGCATTTTACGGTGCCGATTTTAATTTTTTGTTCAATCTGACGGCACCACGATTTATTTCTAGAATGCAAAATATTTTTTTCACTCACCTATCAACAGCAACAGAAAATAGTCCGATGTACTGAATTCTGTTTATATTGCAAGTAGCTAAAGAATCACAAGGTTTCTGTTCGCTATTCACTCTACTGCCAACTGATTCGTGAAGCAATCCAAATGAGAATCCAATTAACTAATTTTTGTTGACATATGAACGACTAGTTTTTCAAAAGCCCTTAGCATATGATGTCGACATATTGTGTGTATGTATTTTGGAGCGGTAGGAGAAGGGTTATGCCTAGGAAATTCCATTCCGCAATTTTTGAAATTTATTTGTTGTTAAACCAATTACATACCTAAGGGAAATTTTAAACTTTCATAATTTCTTTTCTCTTTGCTCAGACATAAAATTTACAATCGAAATTTTGTTTGTCTCTTCTACTGTAACCTTGTTATTTTTGTTTGTTTTGTATAGTATAATTAAACTTTTATAGTTATTTACAAGTTTACTCCATTTCATCGTAGCAGATTAAGCTTGAATAAATAAATTCATTCATAGATAGAAATTACCTGTTGCCTTTAATATAAAAGTATATCGTTATTTACCAGTTACTAGTAACATTAGTGCACTTCTAGAAAGTAAAGACAGAGTTTTGTTTTTATTGATGCTTATTTTGCTAGCCGTAAAATATGCCAAGCACAGATAAGGTGCTTTTGGGAAATTTTTCTGCTTCCAGCTAAATTCTCTTAGTAAACTGCAGCGAAAATATAAAAAACTACAGTGTTGATTTTTTTTACTTTTTTGTACAGGTTACTCCAAAATAAATTATACAACTCAATATACTTTTGCTAGAGTTTTTGTATGATTGGAAAGTAAATGGAGCAGTTTTTTGTAAAATTTATATTTTGACCTTTAGACTTTATTATGTTATGTTATCTTTTGAAAGTGATTTGACTAAATCACATTTTCTCGCACGGAACTTCGTAACTTTTGTTTAGTTTTCTCAACCATAAATATTTGCTGACAGCCAATCAAGCAGAATGATCTTAGGTTGCAGCACCATATCGCCATATGCTCGTAACGCGACTTTGTGTCGCGATGTTGAAAAATCACTCTCATTCCGCTAAAAAACAAGTATTACTTCAATAAATATTGGAATGGAAGCAAACTCTTGGCGACGCAAGGCACGCAAGTGCCCGCCAATAACAAACTAGCGCCGTGTAAACAGTTGGCTCTTTCCACTTACCTTGCTTCCCGAAGACGTGGTTTCATCAGCCCACTTTACTTTATTTTATTTTACTTAGTCAAAAAAAAAAACAACTTGGCTTGACAATTTTTAATAAGTTATCTGTAGAGCACGACCGAACTTCGGCTTTGGTTATGTTCGGCTGCAAGGCCGATTGTATTACCACATACACCAACGCCCACCGAAGAAAGATTACCCCTTACTAAACCATTTTGCCTCGGTGAGAAATCTCACCGCAGCCTGCTTATACGCAGTGCATGACATTTACACAGTAGATGTAAGACCGTTTCCTCCTTATCATAATTTTTACAGCTCCTGCAGCATCCTTGTAAAGGTACGCCTAGCCTTTCCGCATGTTTTTCTATTAGACAGTGTCCGGTTAGAGATCCCAACGGCGCTAAAAGTATCTTCTCTTTTTAGAGGGTAGACGCATCGACTCCGTTTCCGGTCCCTTTTAGGTCACGTCTATCCATCTATCGTCAGACTGTCTATATATAGATTAACTAAGTAGCAGTTTGCAAGTGACAAACGGCATACCAATATGTTTTTTCCCCTGAAGAATCTGCTAGGTCGCGTCTTGTCTTGCAAGTTTCCCTTCTGCTTGGCCATCATCTCCGGTTTCAAGCTTCTCTACTGCTCCCATTATAGGTGAGACCTCAGCCTGGAAAATGCTGCAGTGGTCTGGTAACCTAAAGGAAATTTGCAGAGGGAGGGTTTCACGAGAAAACGCCTCATCCCGCCTTACTGTAGAGTTTCGAGCCATCTGTATAGATGACAATACTATCGGGTGCAGTGTTAAAGTCTTGATTCCACTCATCCCTACTTAGAGTTATTGTAATCAATTTACTTTCGAAGCATATCGATCGGTGCTGCTCGGAATAAAGCAAAATTTGTGTAGTAGCTATACCAGCATGACTCTGGGTTTCGGGATGCCCCTGGTATGCCTCTCTTAATCGCAGAACAGTCAACGCTGCCATTTGTTGTCCTAACAACTCCAATGGCAAGATATCTAAAATAGCGTTCAATGCATCATTTGGTGTTCTTTTTGATTCTGAGCGCCCCTTTTATGCAGATTGTACTAGATATTTGCAACTTCGGGAGTTGCCTGATTACTTCATATACGAAAATTCGTCTAACGGCTGTTGTAAATAACCATCGACAGATCCATCGAATAAGGTCTCGTTACTTGCCTATGGCTCTCTTACAAGTATAGAGGACCGAAGACTTTTCATAGCGCTAAACTATATTCTATTTCCAGTTCAACTTCTTATCTCTTTAGTTTCGTTGGAGTTACCGAAGGCATTTTATACCTTCTCGTAAAGAGAACGAGTTTCCTAAGCCCGCAGCGGATGGACCACTTCGATACATCTCGCATAGTGTGTGCGGAAACTTTTCACTGAGTGCGATTGCGACGTCGTTAGCGTATGCAATAAAAATCAAACCAAATATTAAACTTTCCTAAGAAATATAGCTGCTGACATGTAAATTAGTAAATGAATAAAACAAGCAAACGTGACTAATCTACTTTTTCCTGATAGAAGTAGAAGCTAATTTACATACATAAAAAAGGAAATGTAAAGTGGGGATTTTAATAAATGAGCCATCAACGATTGTAGAGATTATAAGAGCTGCATTTTTAACGGTGCTAATGCAGATGCACTTTAGATATTGCTGGGTCATCCAACCGAATAAATGAACATTCGTTTACTCTAAATCCGTTTGAATGATAAGTTGATGTTTACAATACAACTAATACATACATAGATATTAAATCAAATAGGTGTGACTGCAGTATTTATAAATACATGCACATATTAGTAAAAAAGACATATTCTACACATGTTGATATTGTATGTATATATGTATGTATGTATGTATGTATGTGCATACAATACTAGGAACCTTCAGTCAAGCAAATTACTTGCAGACCTTGAAACTTCAAAGTGCGGTCACAAAGTGAAAGCCGACTTAGGAATTAAACGCTGTTGACTGGTTGAATATCGCAATTAGATGGCTTATATGTACAGACTTATGTATTTTAGGATTTTGCCACATAATTGTGGTATTTGATGTGGGAAGTAAGCGTATGCAGTCAATTAGGCATAATTAGTGAGTGGTATACATTTTACAGAAACTATGCTTATGTATTTTCATTACGCAATGTAATATTTTAATTGATGGGTTGTTAAATACAATGCTATGGTATTTCGCTCAAATGAAAATAAAATTTCAGTTATACGGTGTAGTTCATCATCATAGTATAATATTTACACGTACATATATGATATGTATGGTTTAATTTAAAATCCATGCTTTCTGGCAAGATACAATTTTCCCCCCATTTTTTGTTAACTGTTCTATGGAAAAAAAGCATTTTTTAAAGGGAAAATGCTTCTTTAATTAAACAAACTTTTTATTACAAAATAGCTTTTTTTGTTTATCTTTCAAAATGTATGGTTTAATAATAATAATATAATAATTTGGCGCTTACACCATAAATTTAGACGTGAGGCCGAACTTCTCCTTCAATTTATGGTGTGCGTCCTGATGTTGTTACATAAACTGAGGGACCTACAGCTTTACGCCAACAGAATAACACTCGGAGTTTTGCCATTGCCTGCCGACGGGCGACCGCTATTAGAAAAAGCGTTTCGATAATTTTTAATGTTACTTGCCTCGGTCAGGATTTGAACCCGGGACCCACCGCATGAATCTCGCATACGCTACACATTCCTCCACCGCGGCCGTATTATGGTTTTCGGTGTTAAGAAAATCCCAAAAAAATTATGAAGATGGAAAGGAAGTTCAAAACTAAATAGTTGGGGTTTTTTGAGCCTGTAAATTTAAATAGTCTCACCTATCATCATCACTCTTAATATGAATTTCCATCTAAAGAGTATTACAGAATAAGTTAGAAAAATACGTCTTGAAACAACAAAGTAATATTTTTACAATGAAAACAGTAAGAAACAATAGCAACACTTGTACGACAGCGCCACCTAGCGTAAGTTTTAGGTAAACATCAACATCAAAAATTAGCTTCTCGACTTCAGCAACAGTAAGCTACCTTAATGTTCTATTTAACTTTCCAGGAATAACAGTATTTGCTCGAATTTTACAAAATTTTTCCTCTTTATTGTATTTATTTTTGGGTTCCTCAAATCATCGGGTATTATGTATTATTGTGTAATTATATGTATCTTTCTTATAAGATGCTTCGAAGAAACACATTAAAGCTTAAACTTTATACAATTTCTTTTTTTTTAATTTTAAAGTGGTCAGTCATACTTCGGTGTTTTATTGACCGACGTCGAACCGAACTTTGACAGCCGATGCCAGAGCCGAAGTTTGGTCGTTCTCTATTAATACATAACAAGAGTATTTAACAAATTCGAAACAAATCGGGAAAATTCACTAAATTATTTATAATTTTATTACAGACGGTTGGATTTTCTGATTTGAAAGCTTAAAATTTACACAAATATTCACTATTAGGTTTTCTAAGTTATTCTTTGGATAAAAAAAATCTCAATTTTCTATCGATTGAAGAACCGGTCAAAAGGAGAAAAGATGTTACAATGAAAATATTGATTTTCAGAGATCGAACTATTCTAGAAAAAATAGTTTGAATATTAAATTTGGAATATTAATTTGTGTAATATTTATACTAATAACAATAGTGTAATAGTTATATTTTTAAATTTTCCGCTTACATCACTTTACCTGTAATTTCGCTGAGATTTTCCTTCAATTCGTGAAATGTTTGTAGATATAAGAATGTATTCAAAAGCCTACAAGGGACTATACAAATATAATATTTAATAAAGAAAAGTATGCAATAAGTTTTGCAAGAAACACTGCAGATATGAATGGGCAATGCTATTCAATAAGATTTTATATTTTATAACAGCCTATGTGAATCCGAACCTCGGCACAATTTCTACCACTTTGACTGCTATTTCCTTTATCCAATACCTTCAAAGTAACAAAAAAGTCTTGAGCTTAATAATTATTGTTGATATAAAAAAATTTTACTCAAAAATTAATATAGTTATGTATTTGAAATATTAATTAAAAAATTTCGGATAGAACAAAGTTAACTTTAGAGTCGGTTATAGTTTTAGGTTTATTATGCTTGAGTCATTAAAGATCGAAATCAGAGGTACTTTTCTGGATCCCACATTTTTTTTTTTTTTTTGAATATGATATCTAAGATACTTAAGCATTATTAAAATAATGCCTTTTAGTATTCTTACAGCATACTCTTTATCAAACTATTTAATGACAAAACAATTACTACTCTGCGGCAGCACGGATGCGGAATGTATTTGTATTTTAAGAAACAACTAAAAGTTCATTCATGTTAGTAATTTGCACCGGAAAATATATTCCAAACATCTAGGGCATGCTTTCGAACATGGGTTAAAAACTATTACAGAAAAAGGTTAATTACATGAAAAATCATAGCCGCTTCAAAAGATTTTTTGTGTAGTCTGATATTAAAGTCACATAGCCACACACCAAAGCTAAATTCACCTTTCATCCAACGAAAAGCTTTGTAATGCTATTGTTATCTAACGAAGGCAAGCTGAAAATTACCATTTGCTTTTTCTAACCAAACGAATATTCACACATTTTTCTCATTCATATATGTTTATGAAATTCTTTTTTTTTTTTTTAATCCTAAATCACTCCCAGAGCGCTGCCGTTGTTGCTGTTACAAACGTATTTGATAATATCGATGATGTTTCCATAAGACGCATGGTTGTGCCGAAGGTGAAATCAGTGTTTGAAAAAAATCTTGCCGATCCAAAAATTGTGCAAAACGTACTCATCTGTATAGAAAGGCTGATGGATAAACTGGAGCGGGCTCAGGTGAATAACAAGTAGATTTACATAAGTAGGATTGTTTATACATACATATATGTTATTTACATAGCTCTCAGTTCGGTAAGTTCTACATATGTGCAATAATATGCAAATGCTTGTGAATAAGCATATACATCAGTGTGGGTCGGTCGCCGTATGAAAGAAAAAAGTTAGCATAAACCGCTTCCCTAATTTATAAACTTATTTTGAGAGGATTTTAGGGTCACACAAATTTTCGTACTTGACGTGACCTAAAAATTTGATTTCAACGTCTCATAAATCGTTGGAAGGATAATTGAGAACTATATCTATATATATATTCTTCTATGATAATTTCACTTTAAAAGGCCTTCTAAGCCTACTAGGTTTAAATGACTTAATTTCTACCATCTCTAAAATAGCTTTACTTTTCATAAAATTAATCGATGTAAGTACTAAAAATTCTAATTTTAACAATATATGATACTTTGGAAGTGATGAAGCAAATTCGATTTGGCTATTTTTAGAACACGCCAAGGACGAAAATTCTCGTGACCTAGAAATTATGTCAAATCAAGCCTTCGAACTAGTGGGGTAACTGCTAACTTTTTTTCACGACTCATTCTAATATACATACATTTATATATGTGAAGGTAAGTTGCTGATTTGCAGCAAAAGTGACTTCTTCTCTCTAATGATACTTAGATACACGCATTTTTGTTGGATTATTTTGTTCACATAACTACATACATACATATGTACATATTTAAATATGCAAATATATGTATATATATAATTCTCATTTTATTTTCAAAGCAATATTAGCATCATTTACCTTGCTATTATTTTTCTTTCTGTCTTTCATATGCATTATTCTTTTTGTCAATATTAATGCAAAAGGTAATGGAAGAAGTGCTTCAACTGCTTGGTGATGTTCGCATACCGGAACCGGATATTGTTATGCGTACAGTGCGTAAGTATTCAATTAATATCAAGATAAGTCAGTAGAGATGAAACGATACGAGGAAATACAAGTACATGCATCAATACTTTTCGTTAGACTAATTTTGTAAAATTTAATATCGCTAAATTACTTCTCAAATTTTTTAGGTAAACATTTATTTGAAATTATAATCGGTGAAGTAATTTGGAGTATTTTGCTTGTCACCATATTTTATTCTTTGGCTTTTAAATTATTTTTTTGTGTTTGAAAAGTATTTGTGCAGGCATTCGTTAGAGTGATATTACATATTTTTTTCTTTCTTAGAAAAAAATTTCTAACTTCATCAATTCCGAACATATTTGGTTAAATAAACACTATTTCCCTTCACATTTGACTGGACTTCAAAAAGCTTCAGACTTTAGAATTTATTTTGTAATTTGTGGATAGTGGTCAAGAAATAGCATTGAATTTGAAAAAGTAAAAAAATTAGCAAACATTTTTGATACTGGTGGAAAAATCGTCTTTAATTTTTGATACATACATATGTATAACAATTTATATATTATAAAAGCCCAATCATTGGCATATCCAAAGCCGCTTGAAAATTGCAAATCGGTTAAATAGATGCCAAATTAGAAATTTCCAAATGCCCGAAAACTCAGTTTTTTAGCAAAATAAAACAAAATTTTTGGGCGAAAGAAGTTTTGAAAACACCGTTTTATGATATACTCGACCAGACCAATGACCTGCACTATGTCACATGAACAATGTATTTAATTTGAATTTTTTTTTGTAGCACAGTGTTATACAAACAAAGTGTCGTACTTGGTTACGGTGATAGTTTTTATAGCCCCAGTCAGTATTTGTATGGTTAAATTTGTGATTATCGTCTCACTGACTACTTTAGGTGACTAGAAAGTGGGTTATCCTAGAGTTAAAACCGAATGTTCAAATATGTGTACTCTGGGTGACTAAAAATGATAATAATTTTTTGATAATCTTCTTTTATGCTTATGTTATTGACTAAACCCTGATAAAGACTATTCGAATATCACAGCATATTTGGAAGACATTTTCATCTGATCCAAAACTGCGCTACCTAAGTCTTGTATATGCTAGACAAGTGCAGAGCAAATACTCTGCAGTATTATTTTCCTCCAAACTAGACGTATCCTTCGTTTTATCGGTGGCACCTGTTGTGTTGCTTCCATTAGTTTCGTCACCATGCAATAAGAAAGAAGATAGCTACTTTGCAAGAGTTTGTATTGCATCAGAGTCTCTTACGGGTTTTCTTCATGATATTCTTAAATCCCGGGCAGTCTCCACTATACATATTAGACAATATAATTGATTGCAGTGATATCGAATGCTCAATTCTTTAGCCAGTCCGTTATCTTGGATACCACTGCGTCTCGGTACTTTTATAAATTCAAGGTAAATTCCATTTCCCAATGAAGTTCAAGTGTCCTCTTGGAGCTGCAAGCGATTTCCAACAGCTCTGATTAGGTGTACGCCAATTACCCTACGCATGAAAAACTGTTTTCATTGCACTTAAAACAGGAAATCATTTGAAGTCACCGTCACAATGTCAGACAACTCCAGTTCCATTAACTGCCTTGGAGGTTTTAAAACAAAATAGTTTGCACCGATCAACCTACGTGCTACATATATATAATCGGTTAAAAAGAAGAATGACAAGCGAGTGCTTTGGAGTTGAGAAAAAAATTAGACCAAAACTGTTTATTTTTGATCTTCTGTTTCTTACAGTTGATGTATGTATATTGGTATGATTGCCCGTCATGCCTTGCCAAGTTGTGTTAGTTGTCCCAGGTTCGGTTGGTTGTTCCGGGCAAGTAACATCAAAAATTGGAGAGAATTTTTTTTCTAATAGCTGTTGCTCCTCGGCAGGTAATGACAAATCTCCGAGTGTATTTCCGCCAAGAAACAAATTTCAAAAAAATCCTCGGTGGTGGAAAGGAGAATTGAAAAATTAGGTAAACTCCCAATAATTCACAAAGGCTAATATCACAATCTGGAATTCAAATATAGCCCAGGCAGATTAAGTAATAGTAGTTTTGCTTTTTTCTAAAATATTTTTGATTTATCTAACAACTGAATTGCCCATTTGTTATATTTAGAAGAAATTGCGGAAGAGCGTCGGCAAAAAAAAAAAAATACAAAAAAATAATGACAAGTTTTAGCGAAATACATCTTGCTCTGTATACACAAAAAGTTAAAACTAAATAAATAGTCAAAATATTATAATAATATGAAACAAATTTTTTTTAACTTTACTAAAAATTTGTATTTGGATGAAAAAAGTACAAAAACTCTATTTCTTCGTTGTGGTATTTTTCTAGCGTTTTTTGTTTGCGGTCAACTATAGATCGTGCGTCATAGTTCCTATTCTGGGGCCAGTATTTTTTTCTATAAACATCAAAACTTTTGTCTTTTGCCCGGGTTTCTTAGTTTTCTTTTATATTTTCTTAAGTATGGTTTTTGTTATGAGCTGTCTAAAATTATTGTAAAGATTCTGATGAATAAATAGATACATCTAGCCGAAGGTCATGGTAGCCAGTGCTGATTCTTACAAGTGGATTAGTTATTTATAATGAGTTCTCTTTTAAATAAAAAAAAAAATAGATTTTTCTGGAAATTAAAAAAAAAAATGTGACGAGTTGTCGTACATAATTTCTTTTATTTCATTATAGAAGTTGAGTAAACGCACAAAAATACTCTTGTAATGTACACATTGATCGTACAAAAAAAAAAAAAAAATATACCTCCATGCTAAATTCGTTACAAAATCATAAAACTACTCCAATTCAAAATAATATGGAATTTAATTTATTTGTAGATATTTATCATAAAATGGTTGTCGATAAATCATACGGACTGACCGTGGAGACTATGGCGACGCATGTGCTTCCACTATTAATACCGCACACAGTTAATCCTGGCTTAAATCTCGAACAATATTGCATACTGGTCGAGGTAAGTGAGCCAAAATTAATTAATACAAATTTACATACTATTCAATTGCACACATGTGAATTTGATTCTGTGCATACATTGCATAAGTAATATATGTATGTATATATACATAGCAAACATTGGAAGTATGCATCATTTATCTGTTCGGTGACTGATTTGTTAAATTTTTCAAAACCACTAACAATTTTTCAAACATGTATTTTTATTTGCATACTTCTACATATCTGCATGTATGAAACTAATAGGTGCTGCAAGAGATGCTCGAACAAGTTGACCGACAGCAACGTAATAAATTGAGGCTGGACAATCTGTCAATACCATCACCGGAACGTCATCGTCCATTGCGACATCAATTCTCTTCGGATAACATGAATGCTCCGCCATTCAACATACCCAATTTGCGTATCGATCAACGGAAAACATCTAGTGCTGAGGATATGGCACGAAAGAATTCCGGAGGTATGTACACAGTATGCTATGTATACATACGTGCATTTATATAACATATGAAGTCATTCATTTCATTTACCCACACACACACACACACACACACAAGCATACCTGCACTGCACATGCATACAAAGGTATTCGATATCAAATGCAGGCGAATACCTTCTATGTCGGGAATAGAATTACTTTAAATGCAAATTACCAACTATAAGTTATTGAAATTCTTTCTGTTTTCTTGTAAGCAACTAACTTTATTAACATGACGATGTTCTTTGATTGCAACTACTTTTAAATATGTTTGACAGAAAGAACGCCAAAATTATGTTGTTTTTCAAAATGCGCTTACGTCCAATTATTTGAAATTCCGTTTGTTTCAAACTATTTTAATGTCTCACAGAGTGAAAATACCACCTAAAATGCTTTACAAATCAGAAAAAAATTAAAGGATTTTTTTTTCAATAAGAATACCTTATTACGACTGGGTATGTCGTGTCAATAAAATCAATATAATAATCCGTAAAACTAAGATAAAAACTTTTCAATGTAATTAAGAAGGAGACCCGTGTGATTACGATAAAATCCTTTTCAATACATTTAAGAAGGCGATCTTGGTTTTCATTAGAACCTCGTCTTAATTTTAATAAGCCGCAGACCTTATCAATTTAACATTATTAGCACCTAAATTTTTTTAAGTATGTAGATAATAGATAATTATAATTATTTTAAGTAACGATGTATTATTATAAAAGATTGTACATATGTATTTGTTTATAAGATATAAGATCAATTAAAATAAATATTTACTATTTTTTAAGTTGCCAAATTATGCGTATACTCGTATGTAGTATGGGGCGTGCCATTCTTTGAACATTAATAGAAGTTTAGACATTTGAAGACATTTATTCATAAATCATAATTTATTTCGGAAATCATATTTTATTTTTGAAATTTTTGAAACTCCATTTATTAAAAACTTCTGGAACATTAAATAAGTAAATTAAAAATTTGAATTTTGAAAACACAAAAATCCAAAGAACATTATTCATAATATTAAACTAAAAACAATATAAAGTAGATTATTCACAAAGTACATACATTTGTACACTAGGACGTTAAAAACAAAATTTGAATTAAAAAGGGATCTTTTAAAAATAAAAATATGCCTTTATTAATAAAGTCAAAAAGGTTCTAGTAAAAATTAGAGAATCTCCTTATTAATTTACTTTATATGATTAAAAAAAAACGAAGAGGTTTCTTCTTACAATTACATATTTTTGAAAGAAATTCCATAAAAATTAATAAAAACAAGAAGGTATTTGCTTATTTCCAGCCGTTTTACTTTTCAATAAATTTGAAAAGAAACCCAAACAAATATTAAGAAGATTTGCTAGTGAAATTTCTTCGATTTTGTACCCTCTCGCACTCCTTGGCCATCTAGCTTTTTTAGACGTCGATCTCTTTAATTCTAGGTGAATTTGTTAGCTCTGTGCAGTCTAAATACCAACTATCCGTTCCCATTTAAAAAAAATATTTGTATATCTCTACTTTATAGTAACTATAAAATTTTTATTTTTTAGGTTAAACAACAAAATATTTTAATTGCAATTCAATACACAAATTAAAAACAATTACTCCACTATTTCGAGCATCATTTCTCGACAGTATTGTGTGTGTCAATTTCTTGTCCAATTACTGTGCTTTACCGACAAAAACTTCAACAAAAAAAATCAGGCATAAGGAGATTAGTATGTATCTTCTGAGCTCAAGCACACATTTTTTTTTTAATTTTTTGTTTGCGTAGGGTTTTGAGATGATGGTAAATTTAGTATTTTTTTCGTTTTGGAGTATCACTTCAATAGCAATTTTGTATTGATTAACTGTCAATTGCGAATATTGCGTTCGAAAGAGAATCAATGCGCTTTTAACGACATAAAATTTATAGGGATTGGATAAAAACGTGCTGAGTTATATCTGGTCAAAATGAGGTTTGCTTTTAAATTGTGCTTTTAAAGTTGTTTTTTTCAGATATTTTGCGATTTTTTATTTATTTTCTAAATTTTATGTTAAAAAAAAACTAAAAAAAAACTAAAAAAAAAACTAAAAAGAAACAAACAAAATCAAAATTCGAAAAAAAAATTTAATTTCAACTAACTATAACTCTGCATGTTTTAAACCAAATATATATAGCTAGTATTTATCTACGAAATAATAATTAATAAAACTAACTACATTGTTTTATAATATGCATAGAATTTTTTGAAAATATATTTTGCCACAGAAAAATTAAAATAGCTCACATAGCAACATACATACATATATACCTGATATAAATTAGATCAACATAATTAATTTAACTTCCAACTACTTTTTAAATTGGTAAATTTTTTAGACTGTCTGCTCTTTTCCGACAGGGTAGCTTAGCATATCGATGGCAAACGAGCTGGCTTGTGTATGCAATTACAGTTATTGATGCTAACAATGTAGTTATGAAAGATAAGAATACGTAGTAGTAGTTAAATCTGACTACGGTAGCAGTGGTATATATTTACATTAAAACCACCATCATATAGGCAAATGAGTAAATACAATTAAATTGCCATGGAAACTTTGGTTTGCACAAATACCTTAATAATTTACAATTTGTGTACTCTTATAGCAATTTACTAATTTTTGTGTCAATCCATACCAATCGCATGGAATTTGTTACATAGTTTCTACATCGAAATTGATGAGACACGTATGTTTTCTTTTTGCTTGATTTTGAGTTCTTTCGTCGTGGGGATTTTTGAAAATTTATCTAAAAACTCGATTTCGCGCCAGTGGCGCATGAAACTTTTTTTTAGGAAACGCGTCAACTTTGCGAAAAAGTTACCGATCTTCGAAATTATTTTTTCTGTTTTTAGATAAAAGATACATCTGAAAGCAAAAAATATGAAACATGGTATTGTTGGTGAAAAAATTGTATATCCTGATTTAAAAAAAAAATTTAAATTGCGCTATTTTTTTCTTCAAATTTTTTCCTTTAATAGCAATTTATGTATATAAACCAAATTATGCAGTAGTCTCTATTAGCCAAACTCGTTGTTTGGGAATTATAATTTTTCAAAGTCGTAATGCCAATTATTCAGTATTTTAGGTTTCATTTATAACAAAGGCCATCATTTCGCCAAAAGTGACGCAATCGTTATGATCTTTTTTTTGTTAACAATAAAAGGTTCATTCTAGAAAATAGAATTATAAAGTCTAGTAAATTTTTGGAAATCTGTTTCATGAACGTCTTTCAAATGAGCGAAAAGAAAATCAAATGAATTTCAGCACAAAAATTTTATATATTACGTTTATTTTTTATATTACGTATATTTGTTAAATAAATATTGCTTTACATTCATATTCATTGTAGTAAAGTTCATTCGTGCTGGCATATTTTTGCAATGTACATATCGGTTTTGTTTTCGATTTTCTTGGCCCTCCATTGATGGGTGCATTGACTGCATTCCTTTAATTGCTGCAACATTGTTTTTCTTGGTCTTTAAGAAAGAAAAACAAAAACGAGTCTCATCAATTTCGATGTAGAAACAATAAAAAAATTTCAAGCAAAAAAAAGAACCTACCCCTAACTGCCTGGACGATATGGTATGAAATGGCCCTTTTATAAATTAGCTAAGAATGTTGAGCTTGTTAAAATGATTTATACAATGTTTGTACAAATAATTATAAGAGCCTGAATTGAGGTGCTTTGTAGCAACCATTTTTTCGGTTAAATTATTATTCCAGTTTAGAACCAAGGTAATAAGCCACTTCACCAAAAACTTTGCATTCTCGTGTTAAAAGATAAATTAATGGTCTAATTAAATTAGTATTTTAAAATAACATCAACACTTTGAGACATTCATTAAATGAGTATCAATGAATAATAGACTAATAATTATTAAATCTTTTAAAATAATCAAAACAAAAGTGATCGTTGGTTAAATTCTCTTAATGTCTGGTTTATACTACCAATGGTTTCATGCAGCCGCCGTGGCCGAATAACATCATGGAAAGAGATGAAAAACTTGTAATGGAAAATTGTCGTCTGAAGAAAGAACAGTTATCTGCATTATTTGCTATCTCAGATACCATCATTTTGGGAATCCAATATAATTATTTGGATATAACAAAAGTCAGTGCAAGATGAGTATCCAGTATGCTCATACTGACTCAGAAAAAGTAGCGCGTGGACGCAGAGTTGCCATGGCTGCTTTGCGTAGGCATGGCTACGAATCGTTGGTTGACCCACCCTACAATCCAGATCTGCCTCCAGTGACTTTTATCTGTTTCGAAATTTAAAAAAAGTTGAGTAGAGGAAACTTCTCGACGACAATGAGGTTCAGGAGACGATTTTGACTTATTTCGAGGCGAACGATCAACAATTTTTTCGACGGTTTAGAAAAATTAATTAGCCAATCCATGAAATGTTTGCAGATTAAGGGTGATGGTATTGAAAAAAATTATCCATTATTTTATTTCAGTTGCAACCTTCCCATTTCATGAACTTTTGTATCTCTCTCGTATAAGCTATCCTTGGGAAGGTATTTTCTCACAATTTTTTTTTTTTTTGTGAAATATATAAACCCATTAACGTCTCAATTGTTTAGCAAACCACATTGTTATGATTTCATTGACAGTTTTTTCTTTATCCTTATGCAGACTTTTAAAACTTAAGCTTATTTATAACTTCGAACATTTTTTGGAAAAAAAATTAAAAAGTTATGCTTATATGTATGTAAAAAAAATCCGTTTTTCGAAGTACTTCCAAATAGGTTCGGCTCACGTGATTATGGCGGAAGTCGTAAAATATAATCAATTTCAGTTTTATTGCTAAAATATTTTCAAACCCTATTTTTATTTATAAAAATAACTCCATTTTTGGAGATCTTTTCAAATCGGTTCACAATAATTTCCCACAATATTTTTGGTTGATGTCTTAAAATATAATGAGTTTTATAATTCCGATGTAAAAGCAGTTCCGAATTTTGTCTTATGGAGAGCGAGGCAGGGCAATGCACTAATATTTATATTCATTTCTTTTTTTTGTCTAGTGGCTCCACGTTATTGTGCTTTCGTTTGTGCAATGCAAACACATTACCTTCTTTTTCTCTTTGATTCCGCTGTGAAAATTGTACGCTTACATATCAAATTTTTTACTATTTCGTAACTGTCAAAAATTTTCATTCCAAGCAACCGTTTGATTTTGTGCTGCCTTTTCATTAAATTTATATAGAAGGATTTGTGCCTTCTCATTACCTGTTAGTCATACTTTCAATTCAAAGTAGCTAAAATAAATTAGAGCTAATTGAAAATTTAAGAGGATACATTCTAATTAAAGGGGTAAAATCCTAGTTGAGTTACTTTGCACTGCATTATCAGTACTAAGCATTTATTATTAAAGGCGTGCCGTAAATACATAAATAGTATTAAGAACTTTTAAAGCGAATGAGTTTGCTAACCGAGAGCTTATTTTATATGTATGAATTGGTGTATATACTGAACATCACATTAAACTGTAGTTAACTTGCTTATCTTCCTTAGCACACCAAATTGTTGTGTTTAGAAACAATTTCAAAGTTAAAACTCAATTCCACTGGGCTGCTGTTAATTTTTTAATTAGCTGATTTCATGCGACTGACATACTTTGACTTAAAGCATTTTTTTAAAGTTCAAAGCAAAAGATGCACAGAAAGTAGATGAAGCGCCTTAAGCCAATAAAAGTTTTTAAATGAACAAATCTATGTGCAGTAGGGGTGTCCTAATTTAGGAAAATCTGAAGTTTACAAAGCGACAACCGGTCGGTTTTTAGTTTTCACTTCAAAAGCGCACAGTCAAGAGTTGAAACAGCTCGAGTAACATTTTATAGAAACGACCATGTTTTAAAGAATGGAATATGAGCTGTGCTGTAGAAATACAGATTTACTTTATGCGTATTTTTAAATAAAATATAAATTATTAAACTTCATTGCCATGAAATTGTTTAGACATTATTGTACAATATTATGAATTTTGAATTGTGATTTAGCTGAATATGTTTCGTTTTCAAAAATTACCTTTCTCCATATATTGACGCACCTCTTGTCATCCTATAAATAATACAGAAAAAATGGGAAGAAAAACAAATTGTTTTTTTTTTAAATGAGTTTTTTTCTATACAATAAACCGCCAAAGGTTTTTTTATTGCTGACTGGCCCTAGGTAAAAACTCATTTTTAAACAGATCGTATAAATACGAGCATTCCCTGTGTACATATACTCGTATACATAAACATAACGCAAATTTTATTGAAGCGCAAGAGGGCATACGGCGAAAGTTTATCGCCAAACAAGGGTGGTTATATCTTGACTTCAACTGAGTGCTCTTGGCTTAAACAACTTCCAAAGACATACATATATAAAATAAGCAAGTAAAGAAAAGTGTAAGATTTCAGTTAAGAAATTCCATTACGGGAATAACAATCACTAATTAATTATTTGATAGTACAAAATGCTATAATATTTTGGCATACTCACTGTAAAATTCACATTCATGTTGAATATTACAAAACAAAATTGTTCTAACAAAAATGTACATATTCATTGTGGCTTAAGCTGAAAATTACTTGCTGAGCAATACATTTTCTGGGATAAACTTAAAATAATGCAAAGCAATTTCAAATTTGTATATTGAATTTCAAGGCAGTTGCAAAAGCAGTTAAATTTCAATACAAAATATTTAAAACCGATTTCAATTATCATTACAAAATATGTTCTAATGATCACAGAAATAGAGAAACATTGAAAAAATGATAGTTAACCGAAAATTTTAAAACTGAGGAAGTTTAAGGTAGAAATATTCAGCCAGGAAAAAAATCATAAATGAGAGAAAGACAAATTAATTTGAACTATATAGGACAAAACTGGTAGTATGTTTAAAAATGATTTCTAAGAAAAATAAGATCAAGGTGCTTTCTGAGAACAGGCGGATAATAATAATATACCCTATTCATGCGCCGAAAAGGTAAGAATAGCTGAACACATCGTCAGCGTTTCTGTATAGACTAAAAAAAAACTTCACTAATATCTGCGAATCAAATTGGCAATATTTAATGAAATGTTTGCTTGCTCGCAGCCGTATTCAGGAAGAAATTAGTAGGGTAGAAGATGCGAATTAAACGTACGTAATAATATCACGAAATATTGAATCTTATTAGGCATTATTTGGGATAAAATGCGTATGGTTTTACCAGAACTTAAACATTTTTTTACTAGTTTGAGCTAAATTTTGTTATAATAGCGTTCAGAAATAAATTGGACTTTCGTGCTACATATAAAAACCAAAATGATGAAAAAAAATTAGAGTGCCGTAATATTAGTATAGCTAAGTATGCATGTATTTTGGGTACTTTAAATATGTTACTATACATGGCACATCCGGTATATGTATATAAATTTCTATTTTTTTTTATTAAATAAAAAACAAGTGTAGTTTGGAACTGCTTACAACTTTTCGATTTGGAAATAATAGGAACTGTTTTAGCTGAATCCGCTTAGAATTTGATTGTTTTAACCGTACATTTCTCGAAGAGCCCCTTTTAATTTATATTCGTTTTCTTAATCTTTTTTTTTTAAACTATTTTATTTTTTGCACTGCGCAAGAACTTATGACCCTTTTTTAACGCTCTATCAGATAAGCTTAACAAGTATGCTAATCATGTTTTATTGCCTAAGTTATTTAAGTCAGTTTTTTCAACTCTAAATTTCTCAATTATATTTTTTTTAGAATTCTTTGCCTTATTTCACTAAAAAATTTTTGGGTGTACATTATTTTAGTAAGCCATACTATATGGAAATCATATCAAATAATACACTAATTGATTTTGTGGAAGATATGCAATTTTTCATCACATGCCAATATGTTACTCATACGCCACGACAAACTGCTGTCTTTTAAATGCAATAATCACTCAAGAGACCTAAGCAATTTATATATGAAGCTAAATAAATAGCGCAAACTTAAGTTAACATATTATGTGATAAAAATTAGTACTAGATAATCAATTTAAAATAAGAATGTCCTTACCTAGAACAATAAGTAGCACAACTAAATTCAGTATGCGCGTATTCGGCTGATAGATGAGTCCTAACATTTATAAATTTGTTTAATGTAAAAAAATTGTATAAAAATTCTGTTGTGATATATTTTTCTTTGAAAAAAAAAAGTGAAATAAGCCTTTCGGAGTTGTATGACAGTAATACGATATGCAGTAATAATACTAAACGAAAATTTTTGTAAAGCATGTAGGTAGGACTTCAACAGGCTCTGATTTGTTCGTTACAATATAAAAGTATTAAAAATCATTAAATTTACAAAGATATGTATTTTTATTTATGTGATGAACTCAAATACATGTGATTTAAATTAAAGTATGCACCTCTTTAATATCAATCAAAAAATCTAGCATTTATAGAATTTAATATTGATAAACTATGACCTTTATTATGCTCGTAATTACTATCTGACCATCTGTTCAGTAGTTTCAAAGATTAGTGAGCTAAAGAGACAAACAAATATTTTAGCAATATTAGATTACAGTCCTTATATCAACTACGGCAATTCTTCAGTTTTCTTATAACATATCTATGTATATCAGATAGACATAGAGATAAAGAATAATTGTCACATGCAATTAAAACTGCTAGTATAATACTCTTAATTTTTGAAACATAAAAAACTTTCTTTTGTTTAAATATAAACAAAAATATATTACCATGCTTTTAACGCCCATTTTGCAAAATTTTAATTTTAGCGCATATCTATCTATAGTTAAATTCTTCATAAAAAAATTGAGCGCAGTTGCTACATGATTTATTTCGACACCAAAAATTTTGATTTTTTTTAATATATAAAAGATAGCATTGTTTTTACCCGGAGTTCCATAATTTTCGAAATTATACTTGGTATATCAAATTTGACAGATTTTTATACAATTGTTTCAATGTCAACTTAGAGCAAATTCAACATTGGGTTGTGCCACACCTATTCCCACCATTATTTTGCTCGCCTATTTCTTTCTCCAACCTAATCATGCAAATCAAATTTGAATAAATTTATAGTTACTAAAATATGGACTTTTTTGGATTTGTATAAAATACCATTATATGAAAGGTGTCGTTGGTTTTGCCCGAATTCCATAATTTTCGAAATTATGCTTACTAAGTTAAAATCTTTAGTGGGTACCAAATTTGGTAGAGCCTGTAGATATCCGTATTTGATTTATTGTGGGCGACGCCACACCCAATATCCACATTTTTTTAATACATGGCCTTTTCTCTCCATTCCAATCCTGTGTACAAAATTTGACCAAAGTACCTTGCATAGTTACTGAAATGTCGCATATGTTTGATTTTTGTAAATTACTGGTATATAAGAGGCTTGCGTAGTTTTTTGCGATTTCTAGAGTTATTAAAACTGTGCTAAGTTAAAATCAATAGTGTATGGCAAATTTGGTAGATTAATTTCTAAGACATCTCTATTTTCTCTTGAAATTTTCGATTCCGTGTATTTCCTTAGCTAACCCCATCATCCACATAAAATTTGAGAAAATTGCCTTAGTTAAATTTTTTATTTCAAATCGACATGCTAATAGAAAGGTCGTAAGTATAATCATACAAGAAAGAAATGGTCTTAATAAAAAATATTACAACTGCTATAGCTTCCTTAACACAATTGTGCGATCGACCATCTATATCTGTTCTCATAATATGCTAAGCATCTGCGCGTGTATCTGTAAATTTTTCACAGTAGCCTGTGCCTTTGATGTTTCCGTGCCAAGAGGCAATAACAAAATAGACGCAATTGTTGCTTTTATGGGTTGTTCCTCTGTTACTACCTGTTCCAAATACCTTGGTGGAAATAAAATAATGATGGGCATGAAACTGTTAAAAACAACGGATTCTTCGCTATTTTCAAACACATGCCATTTATATTTGCAATTCAATTTTCAATATGATGTAATTTAAATTTTCCATCTAATTTTCAATATACATACATATCACGTTATTTTACAACTCTGTATTTACCTATGAAGCTATGTATGTACATGGCGTATGATAAACTTTTCAGGCAAATTGCGGTCTGTGGTATGCTGGTGTCGTGTGCATTGCGATTTGACCGCAACTAATCATTACTCACACTCAACTTACACACCCAAATGAAATGCTCTTATTTAACAATAATTAACAATCAGTGTACGTGAACAAAGCAAAACATATACGTATACAAATCTACTCCTACATTAAGGATTCTCAACATACGAATTATGTAATTTTAGATAATACGTGGGGGATTGACCTATTCAAAATAGATAAATAAATTCAGACGATTGTATATTCTTTAAAGAAAAAAAGTTTGAGTAAATATGTAAGTTCACCTGACTCAAAGCTAATCAATTCTAGAACATCAAGCCATATTACCGTAGTGATGAAAAATTAAATTAATTATTAATGTTTAAAATACCTTCCTTTTGTAGCAATCGTTTGCTCCCACTATGAATCCCAAATTTTAGTGAAAATATATTTTAAATTATAACTGATTTTCTATACGGAGATTGACAAACGTGGGCGCACGTGACATCTTATTTCCACGTGATTTTTTTTTTTTTGTTTCACTATGTGGCATTCACTTTAAGCATCATAACAACTTTAATTGCTTTTTTCCTAGTTTTTGGTCCATTTAAAAATGGCCAACTGCCTTAAAGTTCTGTTTAAATTAACGCAAAAGTATTTTTTTTAGTGATTGCAAAATTGAGATATTAAACAAAAAGTTCTAAAATATTACTCTGCCAGCACCAACTAGGCGATGAATTTAGGTTACATTATCACCATGGTCTGTGCTACTCTGATATCCTCCGCCAAGTACCGACCATACAAACTAGAACCGAATGCAAACTATGAAAATGATTTGAAAAATACCGTAATAGGGGGTTTATAACCTGATATTAAGGACTGGTACAGAAAGTGTTGCAAATTAAAAGCCGTTCATAAAGTATTTCCAGTTGGTTTGGTTTTATTTTTGTTTATATTAATAATAAAATAAATGTTTCTAGTGATGATAGAAAAAGAAATTATTTTAACTTAAGTTTTACACAGCAGTTTTGTTCACTTTTATCAATGCTGTCCGCCACATTCTGTTTATTTCTGTAATTGTTTTGGTTGTTTTTCCAATCTTCAATAGTCTGGCTTTCATCACAGCCCAATATCGCCCAATTGGTCGCAAAGGTGGCACATTAGGAGGATTCATGTATTTCCTTACGTAGTGCACATTGTTATCTTCCCAATTCGGCCAAAATATATCGGAAACGTTTTTGAAGACACTCCTCTACGTAAATTTCAAGATTGATGGCTCCCATAGTGAAGAACGGCATGGATTTATGTTCACATTCACAAATGGATTGCCAAATTAGAATTTTTTGTGCCAAACTTTTCTGGGTGGTTGTTTTCTGATTCAGAATTATCTTCTCCAGACTGCGAGCAGTAAAAATAAGTTTCGTTATCTATAATCACACAAAAAATTTGTATTTGCCAGTTTGTGTCCCATACAACTTACGCGCAAGGGAAATGATTTTTCAAAAGGTGCTCCAATAAGTTTCGCCAACTTTGTGTAACTAATATTGTGATTTTTCGTAAAAATTTAGAAAATTTGTTTGCGGAACTTTTCGTTCATCTTTTCTCAAAGTCTCAAAAATGTGATTAGACACCAATTTAAAAACAATATTTTGCAAGCCTACTATGTTACAGCGAGTTTAAAATTTGCAGAATTTTCTGTACTGGTCTAAGTATGATATATGCATTTAAATCTGAAAAGGCAAAAAAAAATCATTAAAGGACGCTGGACTTTCTATCACAAAATATACCACGTTATTTGACGCCCATGAAAAACTACAACGAGGTTTAATGTATTTTTTTTTTACTTTTTGTGTATGAGTCTTGAGACACCTTATTGTACACTCACACACAAATTTCTGCAGCCACCAACAATGGACTATGTGTTGTTTTGAATATTTTTAATTTTTCCAGTTCGCTTATTTACAGGTTCAGGCATGCTGGGAGGCTGGTGGTTCGGCTGTTCCCCTTCATCGCCGGATAGTAATTTCCTGCGCGTGGCAAATGCATTTCCCAATCGACGCCTCTCGGATAACACTTTGATGACGCCGAAAATACGCATAGCCCCATCATGTGCATCCTCACCAGGTGGCACACCAGGCAGCGGATTGCCAACACGACGCCATTCAAGCATCGGACCGCAGGAGCGACGCGGCTCGACAATCAATCTGTCACCGCCTACTGTAAGTGGCCGCCCTACTATCGACACATTCATCTACTATTCATCTTACAGCGTGTGCATTTGTAATGCACGCCCGCTGATTTTTATGGTTTCGTTTTTTTTTTTTTTTTGTTTTTAATTTGATTTTCATTCTTTGTTTTAATAGTTTGTTTGATAGAAGCTTAATGCCTTTACAATTTTTGTTACACAGTGGTAGTTGAGGGTGGAGTGGGGATGTGTTACATTAATTTTTCCTATGATTGATTTAAGAAAAAAATATTTTGTAGTGGAATTTTACTTTTCCTAGAGAAGTTAATATAAATATTTATATAGCCTTATTAATAGTGCGTTCTAATATCAAAAAAAAAAAAAAAAAAAAAACCGATGTACCTTCTTTGCAAATGCTTTACTATCGCGTAGCTACATCAACTTTTTATATGAGAACTTATTTTAATTTTTAATGCAGCATTTTTTAAATATAAAGCTGCTTTTGTTTGTAATATGTTTTTTTTTTGGTTTTTTTGCAAACAAGAAACTAAGCGTACAAAATTATTATAATTATTGAAATTCGGAAATATTTTTCTTATTTACTTGCGACTTAACATTTCATCTACATAACAACTACATAAACAATATGGTAATTGGTAAAATGGTAAATGCCCCCCTCTACACTTCCTCCACAAATAGACGTATGGTTTTGGTGCACGCGGTAGCTCCGGATCGAGTTTGTCGGTACCCTCTACGTCGGCCTATGTTGTAAGTCTAAAAAACGTCTCAACAATTTCAGCCATTCTTGTCAATCTGCAGGTCTCTTGTGCGAGTACGTTGCGTTTTTTCCGCTAAACAAAAAAAAAAACAAAAATACTGTATAACGGGTATTATATATTAATCAACATTGCTGCTTTGTTTTTGTAATGTGTGAACTACCTAAGCACAATTGTTTCTGTTCGTTATATACTCGTACCATTTATGCAAGCTCGTACTCGACTACGCACGCTCGTGAAATTATTTTAAAAAAAAAGTTACATCCATATATCGTATTCGTTTTCGTACAAATAACTTGAAGAAAGCTTTACTATTTCTATTATCAACAAAAAAAAATTTTATTGTTCACAGTCCTAAAAAATTGATTTTAATTATAATAATGCATAAAGCGTTTAGCGTGGAAAGGGTATCGCCAGCATTAATATTAGTGTAAACTGAGCACACGAGTATAGCCTGTTTAATAATTATAAGCCCAGCACATAATTAATAGTTTTAACTATTTATAAATTTTTTTCCTTATTTTTTTATAATAATATAGTTGATTCTGCAGCAAAAGCTTTTTAAATCCAAGTTTTAAACTTTGTACAAATGTGAAAAAATAAAGCTTTCATTGAAATTTTGAGTTTTGATTTTTGAAAATTTTCTTTGTCGACGGCATTACAAATTTACTCCGAGCATGTATACCAAAAAGTTTCTAAAAATTCTGGTTAAAAACTTTGATGAGATCGAACTCTCAAAAAATAATTAAAATTAATTAAAGACAAATAAATTACAAAATATTGTATTTTGTAGAAAATGGACCGAATAAGCTGGTTTGCATGAATATTTTTTTACGCAAACATTTTTTAGTCCCAGTTAACCGCGTAAAAAGAGGATCAGGTGCATTAAGTTTGTCAATATAGTGCCGTTTACGGATTTTTATTTTTTAGTCTGCAGCCGTAATTATTTAGAGTTTTTCGATCGAAAAATGTTGGTTAATCATTTTCTTAATTGTCAATGTAGGTACTTAATTCCTAGAAAAGTTTGTTCAATCAAAAGTCAAATTCAATTTATTCCATTAATACTATAACTTTAGATCAATCAAAACGAAACTATTCGGATAACTGTAGTTTTTTTATTAAAATCAATTTCGAATAAAATTTCTCAAATCCTTGAAATATTAAAGTTTTTTAGTTATAAGCATTCATTTTATCCCCCCCCCCCCCCCCCCCCCCTTAAGTTACGACGCATTGACAAGTATAGACAAAAATATTCTTTTTTTTTTTTTTATTTCGATTAATTTTCTAAAGAAACTTTTCATCATGTAGCAAAAAAAAACTTAAAAATCGTGTCAAGGTATTTTATACAAAACTTTGAAAAATGCATCAAAATTAAAATGTTTACGAAATCATTATATATTTTTCTGGTGTACAAACAGTTTTTTTGGTTTAGTTTTGAATTTGGCATTATACAATCCCTAAAGTCTGAAGTAAATGTGAAATTTCAAACTCACGTGTTCGAATTTTTAACCACTTCAAAGAGCTCTATAGCTATATTTTTTATAGCACCGATAGTTTACGGCCCACCATGCTTAGCAAGTATTCGGTTTACCGTTCGGTTTCGAATAACCGTTCACCTTCGACTAATCGCTGAACATTGAGTAGTCTGAAAGTCGGCTAACCGAAATTATAGTGGTAAACGAGTTGTATTAATAAACACAAGCATTTATAAAAAACAAATATTTCTTGAAAGAAAACTATTAATGAAGAATTGAAAATAAACGGTTAGTCGACAAGTTGTTTATGGGTGGTTAGTCGAAAAAGTCATAAGGAAGTGGGTAGTGGACTTCATAGACTATTTTTTTTTTAAACAACTTGAGCTAATAGATTAACCAGTTAATCGATTGGTCGATTAACAACATCTCTACTATTTACTCCCTTCGAAAAAGTATTCATAAAGTTTTATTTTCGAAAAACGTATGGTGTGGCTTGAATTTAAAAACAAAGCACTCCTATCTCTTATTTTGGAAATGGTTGCGATGCCACAACCCCAGATTCCCCGGAAATCGACCAGAGTAACGATTTAAACTTCCTATTGACTGTACTAAATAAGAGAACTAAACCTTTCATTAATAAATCTAGATAACCACATCAATCCTGCCAGGGTAGTGGTAATCGAAGTTCTTCAAATTTTAGAGACGTTCCATTAGAATTTTGCTGCTCCATACGATAACCTACAAAAGGTATGTATGTTCGATGAATGCACTACTTGAAACAACTAAAGAATATGCTAGAAAAACTATACAAACGAAATTAAATTTAAAAAAATGCGGAAATTTCTTCTTCGACTTGGAGGCTTTATTAATTTTTTAGTGGTATAAATAGATGAATTGCATTGTGTTTGGTTCGTTAGGGCTTTTGCACTTAGCTGCTTTGAGCTAAATCAGATATTGTTCTGCACTGCATTCATCGAGCAGACCAAAAAGAATGCACAAAAATGTGGAGAAGTCTTTTCAACTAAGTAATTTATCGATTATCGAAAATGTGAATCCGATGAGAATAAATCTTATTATTTCAAACATTTTAAATTTCTTCATTGTATTGTAGACCTACATGAAGGACACACTAATATATTATAAAAAGTTTACATTCATTTGATTGATATCGATTACTTCGTTCCCGAATTCACGCATACGCAAACTAAGTAAGTTGGAAACAACTGTTTGTCACTAGAATCTGGAGCGCCTAGGAAAAGTTGAAAATTTAGCCACTTTCAGGCGATCTAGGCTTATCGAGCTGTGGCTGTGGAGATGTTTTCATACAATTCCGATTTGTATATAATATATATTATATATTTTTTCGTTGATATTTTTAAATGAATAATATTAATCAGAATACACTGATATCTTCTCTACGCTAAACGTTTAATGATTAAATATTCGCAATTCATGTCTCTATTTTGTTATTCCATTCGATATGAGTTTGACGGTGTTAAAAATTGTATATATTTTATATTATTTCAGATAAATTCTGTACTTTGAATGGTATTGTATTTAATTGTTTTATTGCTTTGTATATTTTCTTAACGATTACAAAAGTTCTTGGTTTAAGGTCTTCCATATTATTTATTTCTTTCCTTTTATTTGTGAATGAGGCAAGAATGAGTTAGTCTTATAAGTTATAGTTATTGCATTTTCTAATCAATAGCATGATGTTAACGGAGTTTTTCTCTGGAGTTTGTGAAAGATCCCTACCGGCGCACATATGTATATTGTTTGTATTATTGAAAAGGGGGACTTTTTTGGACAATACCAGATAAATTGTTAGGAACTGTTTTAAAACGTGTAATGAATTAATGAATGCTTTAAGGAATCATATAAATATTTGATACTGTTAATAGTAATCTCCTTCTAAAATATTAGAATGGCCTAGTTAAATCGTCTTGGTAGGTCCAACGCTCATATTTTCTATGAGCTCTAAATTGTTGTCAGGGCAATCAAAGTTTTGCCTAACAAGCCATCTGGGATAGACCCAAGTTGTGTGAATTTGGGAAGGAAAAAAGCAAAACATATATTTGTTATGCTTTCCAGCACAACACGAAACTAGATGCACAGGGTTTTTCAATAGGAACGCTACAAAAGTTTTTTTAAATAAAACAAAAACGGTTTGGGATATGAATTAAATTCTTTATTCCTGGATGGAACTCGATTCTTTTGCATGGACACCACGGCACTCTTACAGAAGTCTAGACGCATATATCGGCCAATACTGCTGCAATTTCATGTTCGATATTCGTACGAAGTTCATGAATCGTCGCTGGCTTGTTGGCATAGACCATAGACTTGACGTAGACCCACAGGAAATAGTCTAACGGCGTCAAATCGCCCGACCGAGGCGGCCAATTGACTGGGCCATTTCGTGAGATAACACGTTCACCAAACTTGGTTTTCAATAAATCCATTGTGACATTCGCTGTGTGGCTTGTGGCGCCGTCTTGTTGGAACCACATATTGTTCAAGTCCATATCATCTAATTCGGGCCAAAAATATTCGGTTATCATTGAGCGGTAGCGATTCCCATTCACAGTAACGTCCCGGTCTTGGTCATCATGGAAGAAGTACGACCCAATGACGCCGCCGGCGCATAAACCGCACCAACCCGTAATTTTTTCGGGATGCAATGTTGACTCATGGAGTACGTGTGGTTTGCTGCCTGTCCAATAACGCATATTTTGCTTATTGACGAAGCCATTCAGCCAGAAATGACAACGACCATAAATTGGACGTAGCGCTCTTAAATTTGAGGCCATTGACTCCGAATTTCGGTAGTAAATTTTAATAATTTCGACTCGTTGCTGGATCTTATATCATCCCATGACGAAATGGCAAACCTTACTGGAGAGAAATGTCAAAAGAGCGGAAAAAATATGGCATCGTTTGTTGTCACTATCGGTCTACTTTTGTAGCGTGCCTATTGAAAACCCCGTTACTACCGAAATTGGATGGAGATAAATGTTGATTTACTCTTCATAGCCTTATTATTTCTACAGTAGCCCTAAGTTTAGACATGGTATCGTATCCCTGCTGGAAAGTCGACGAAAAGTTGGAGTATATCGATTTGTTGAACTCGTATATTTAACGTACTGTGAATATCTGTCCAATGAGGGGTTTTAGAGGTCTGTAGATTCTCTGTTAGAGTTTGATCAGTAGATTAATTGGCAGCTGAAATTAAACAAAAAATATTATTGCTCTTAAATATTTAAAAATCCCAATTGTTCAGCGTCCACTAAAAGACATCCGTTTCCCAATTTCCCAATTGGATTGAAGCTCAATGCAAATCGAGAAACGTCTCCCGAGTTGGTTGAACTGTCACAACGTCACATATTTGTAATTATATTATATTTGTGATTTGTAAATCCCGAACGTCTTACGGCTATGACTGCCCGCAGATCCCATCAGGTTTTAAACATAGTAAAAAGAAAATCATTATTTTCTAATTAGATGGCTTTAGTAATCTGTATTAGTGCGATCTAAATCGTACTTGAAAAAATTCTCAGACAGTTTTATGATTGCTTGCACCAGTATTGTTTGAGTACCTGTTAAAGATGGACACCTGCGAAGAGAAAATACACCATATTTTACAGAATTTTTTTTTGATAAAGTTGGAAATGCAAGCCTGGCGACTGAAATTGGACCGTCTGGCGTACCAGTTTTTGCCAATAGAGACGAGCCTTTCTTTTCAATGCAAAACTAATGATTGTTTTTATTCAACCTCATACGAGTATGTAAGGAAAGCATATAATTGAGTATTAGAAAACAGCCTCTGAACGGCTACCAGAGTATTGCACCTGGTCAATGTCAGAGTTCTAACCGGATAGGATTTGTATAGTAAAAGGTTCGAGATAAAATATCTTATTTGAGTTTTTGTATTTCAGGTGAAATTACGGTTAAAACTGATTTTTTTTTATCTTGATAAAAATATTTAACTAAAAAAATGGAATTCATAATATTTTCAGTTTGTTTTGGACTTTTTGCGAAAAACTCAGTTCTCCTTACCTTTTTAGTTTTTAGTTTTTCGTTTTTACTTTTTTTTTGTAATTTTTCGCCAATGTGCAACGTCACATTTTAAAGAAATTTAGCGCTAGGACCTTAAGAGGGTTTTATTATGCCTTTAATATCCTCCACTAAAATATTTTTTAACAAAAAATAGTATCACTTCTTCTTCGTGACACTTGTGTCGCTTTTTCGCGGTTCTCTGCTGTTTCTCAAAAATAATCGATAAATCAAGGTAGGACACTAAAAAATTATATTTCATTTATATTCGAGTGGAGAATTAAGCTCGAAAAAGCAGATAATCTTGTTATACAATATATAAACTTACTATAAGGAACCCAAACAACGTGCATACTCGTATTCATATGTATATAGAACTTTACAAGGAGTCGTAGTAAAATGAAGTTTCAAAGTAATGGTGTACATGAAATATTTCAATGTCGAATGTAAGTCATGAGCTTGTTTTTTTTTTACTCCACATAAATAATTGTTCTTATTTATTTTATATAACTCGCAGTGTGGTTTTATGTTGCCGTGGTGTTACATACATACATACATATACATGTCTGATATGTGCAATTCCTTTTCCATTTTTTAATGTTATACTTCTGTGGAACTGCAATCGTCACAGCTACTTTTCTCTATAACTCAAGAGCGTGAACGTTCAATGTCTACTTGATTTTACGTGTCAAGATTATACTCGTACTCGTATTCGTATTCGCAGCAGTCTATGTGCGCGTGCAATTCCTTTCGATTTCCAATTAAATCTAAATGTTCCACAGCGTCAACTTTTCTAAATTTCTCACATAATTACATACCAACATACATACACGTTCGACGTTTTGTAACTATCTCAGTGGGCATAATTTCATTAATTCACATCTATGATTTGGTGTATTTTCGTTTTGATTTTTGTAATGACTTTCGTACTATTTACATATTTATGTTAAATAGCTATAAAAACACTCTCTCCAAATGTGTGCATTCCATTGTTTATCCAACTATATTTTTTGTTTCATTTACTTTCGGTTAATTGGAAAATTATCGCAGCTTGCACGGAGCATGATCGTGAGTACACGTTTTCGCTTTGACATTATGACATACTATACTCGTACGTCAATTATTTATCAGCTGTTACACATACAAGTATAACTACAATATGTATTAAATTACGTACATGTGTACACACAAACAAACAAATACCTTCAACTGTCCTCTCTGCATCTTTATACTTTTGCTTACTTTCACACACTTTTTTTTATGCTTGAGAGCAAGATTTGTAATTATTATTACTTGTGAGTCGCTCGTGAGCAAATTGAACACGAATAAAAATTAAGCTGGAACTAAGTTTTATTATATCTAAGAGGTTTTACATACATACATATAGTATGTATGTATATGTAAAAAATACAATCGCCAACAAATACCCGTTAACATTGCCCACGCTCACGAGAAACTGGCGGGTAAATAATAAGCACAGATGATGAGTAAAAATTAAGGCTAAAAAAGTTCGCTTAGTTGACAACCGTGTGGATTTATTTTATTTAATTTTATTTATTGGGTATATAAATATAAAAAACCATATAAGCTAGTTTATCAAACTTTTGAAGGCACATGCGTCCCTCCAAAACGCTACTTACCCGGATTTTCCAGAATGCTTTTAGCTTCCCTATTTTATCTTCCCTAATGGCCGAGTGTGTAGCGCGTGCGGGCTTCATTCGTTGTCTCCTTGATACGAATTCTGAACGGTTAAACATACAGCTATGAGATATACGCCAAATTATTATTATTGTTATCATTAATTAACGCTGGAAGGTCTTTAGTAGACAAATTCCAAAAACGTTGGGAATATACCATGCAAGAATTGCAGTACCTCAATCTTTGTCTTTTGACAGCCGGTCATGAGTAAACAGACCCAGCCAATACATCTGAAAGATTGTGGCCGGTTAGGTGGCTAGCAAGAAGTCTGATGATAGCGGGAAAGTCTGACCTGTCTAAGACCCCTCCTAGTTCTCCAGAACTAACTCTGCGTCGAGTTTATCCTCTCGGTAAACAATCCTTTGGATTGCAGCGAAGGCCGCAAAATGGTTTAGGTGAGGCTTTTGCCAAGCCCTTACCGGCCGGCACATCGGTGATCCCGCTATCTTCGCTGCTAGCACAACCGCATTCCTCGATGCCAGCAATTGAAGGGTGCCATAAAACTTCTTAAGCAGCTTCGACGTAAGCATCCACTTGGAGAGATATTTATGGAAGTCCCTTTCATAGTTTTTTAGGCCTGAAATACAGTGCGACGTTTAGCCATCGCGATAGAAAGGTTGTGTCAGGTCCATATATTCCTGCACCTGTCCCCTCATTGATCTTTGGCCTGTCAGAATGCCAATTTATAGATCTGGAGTTGGGAGATGGGAACCTGTTTGGCCAAACGTGTCGGCAAGGAGTTCACGGGAGTGTTCCACGTTTTCGTAGAAACTGCACGCTGACTCTCGTTTGTTTATATTCTATCAATGAATTCTTGTACTGATCATATATAGTTCTCTGTCTGAGGGTGATTTGATATTTATAGATTTGTTGGAAAGTTGTCTAATCTGACGATTTAAACTCAAAGTACATATGTATGTGTTTGCTCAAATATAATTGTTTTTTTTTATTATTGAGCGCATTAATAGTGAGCACGAGCTTGCAACTGCGTTCCGAAAAGACGTGTCTTCAGAGAGATCTAAGTGATTCTGAGTTACTTCTGAGGAACCGTTGAGCCAATCCGTATTCATTAGGTTTCAAAATAAAAGCAAATAATTATTATTAAGGCCGAAAGGATAAGCCTTATCAACTATAACCTTCAAAGAATTCAGCGAGTATAAAAACACTTTTTGAATGTTGTATTCGACCATACCTATAACCTATGCTAAGTCATTTCTCAAACATGGTGGTTGCTTTACAATATTTACAAACCTTTTAACGTTCAGCCTATTTTGTTAACTTTTTATAGAACTTTAGCTCATAGTATAACAAGAAGCAAATCAATTAAAATTTAAATTTTTTTAATATGAATTTTTTGGCAATTGGTAGAAATTTTTGGTTCTGCAGTTTTGTAGCATTCTCAATTTTAGCATAATAATGCAATAATATATATAAAAATACCGGTTGATTTTTATTTTATATTTTTTTTAATTTCGGGCGTACGCATTTTTTTTTGCATAGAACAGATGGATTTTATACTACATAAATTCCAGTTGATTTATAATATTTTGTTTCTATTTATACGCTTAACGAAAAATATTCTTATAAAAAAATAACGAACTCAATTCATTCTGAATATTATAAAAAAAATAACCACGTTAGACCCAATACCCAAGGCGTGTTTATCTAACAATAAGATATAGAGAGGGGAATGTGAGAAAGACATAGGCAGTTTAGGGTTTGAAGCTGGCAACACTGTTGATGAACATATAACATCTATGTGTATGTATGTATGTATCAGTTTTCGTTTCTGCTCATTCAGACTCAGTTGAGGGCCGGACTAGTTCCAAACCAGTTTTAAACTACTCTCGAACGAATAATAAACAAGTCCTAAACTACTTCCACATCGATCCCGAACTATAATGTTACGAAACTAGTTCCGAACTGGCCCCGAAGTTCCCGAAATTACCCCATATAACTAGTCCCACAACTGAACCGAAGTTGTTCTGAACTAATCCCGAACTTGTTTCGAAATGGTATTGAAAATGCTTCCGAATGAAACGTTGCAAAATCACTCTCATGCCGCTTTAGAAGTATTACTTAAAAAAAATTACCAAATGTAAATGCAGATGAAAGCTTAATTAATGAAATAGCATGAATATATTTCTGGCGATCGACTAAGCGCTCTTTGTTTAATCCTTGATTTTTTTTTTTAAATATGTATATACTGAAATTATTAAGCATACATACATAAATACTTAACCATTACTAATAATATGGTTTATTGAGTTGTTGTTCTGTTGGCTTTGATTTATTGTGTTCTTGCAAAATACATATCTATAACACCCATGCATATTACTTCACAAAGATCACCTATATATAGTATATGCGAACATGTCTATTTGGCCCTATATACTTGTACCTATGTATGTACATGCGTTCGTTTTTAAACCGCCATCAACGTTAATACAATAAATACTGTTTCAACGTTTATTGCTTTGCTTCCGTTTCGATATTTCATTTGTGATATTGTACAATAATTTATGTACTTAAATTGTTATTTTGTGTAATTCGTTGTTTGATTCGTTGCTTAAATGGTTCATTATTTCGTTTTATTATTATTATTATTATTGTTCAACAGCTTTAATAAAAACGTATTGCCCATCACATAATACATATATTTATATTGCAAAATTTTCAGAACAACAGTAATCAGTAATCAGTTAGCCCATGTTAAACATCTTTACAGCTAAGAAGAATGTGTCGAAAAAAAGGCCGTGATATAATAATTAATGCTTTGAATTACATACCAAAATTTTGGAGGACTTTTTAAGATGTTTAGCTTTAATTTTTTTAGCTTTTATTGAAAAAAGAAAGTTGTCGATGTTAAAATTCGATGCTATATATAATTAAAACGCACATTCTTCTTCATACAAAATTCGCACAAGAAACACCTATGTATTTGCATACTTGCATACATATATATATATATATATATATATGTATGTACATAGGTATGCACATGTATATCTATATATATGACAAAAGCATTAATATGCTATGAAGAGACTTCATAATCTTTCAAAGAAATCTCCCTTATTATCCTCACACAAACAGGGTGGATCAATGCCAAATACATCGAGCAGTGTACCATTTTTATTATCGTCCAGCATGCAATCGATCCGTTCCAGACGTACATCGACCGTACTCTCATCGGGACCATTGGGATCTGGCTCTGGCCTCTTACAACAACTTGGCAGCGGAATGGTAAGGCAAATAACTACTTCTGTATCTGGCAATGCAAGCCCGGTGCAACATTTAATGGTTAATGGACAACGTACCTACGTCCGCAAGTGTCCGTCACTCAATATCACATTCAGTCAGTAATGCGAACGAAAACAAAACAAAAAAACAAAACAAATTGAATCAAGTGAATAAAGATTCTTGTGATGGCGTTGGCAAGAAATGAATGATTGCAAACGCCTTAAATAAACGCAAAATATGCATTGAATCATTAGAGCTGTGCTTTGAAACCAAATTCTTAATAACAGAAAAAAGGATTTTTTAATTTACACACATACCTACATATATAAGTACTAAAACAATATACATACATATATACATAGAATAATGCAACATGACATAAAATGAAATTTTTTTAAAATAAATATTTAAATAAAAACATACATAGTAGAATGCATGCAGAGTGCATATAAACGTCACTTTAACGTCAAAACAATAAATTATTTATTGTTGGCTTTGTGAATAGTGTTTTTGTTTTTAGATACTCGCACGTACCTATGTAGATAGAAAAAAATATAAATTGAATTAGAGAAAGTTTTACATACATGTAAAGCTCTTTTGGGTCACACTGTACCAAGTATAGCATTGAAAGTAAAAAATCCAAAAAGCAAACTAATTATGGTATAAAAATTTTAATCAAAATTGTGTTATTCTTTATCATATTTTTTTTTAACCACATACAAATGTACATACTTACGTGTGTCACAAGCATTTCACTAAAGTTGTAACCATTTAATTGATTTGGAAAATTCACTGATACTGCAAGAAGCTGCTTTCAGATAGAATAAAAAATAATTGGGTTCTTCAAAAAATCTAAGGAACTCTTAAAGTAGGCCAACTGCAAGATGATTTTGCATCCCCGCTTCCAAATTTTTTAATTAATGTTTTCGATTTTCTATTAAAAAGGCAAACGTTGTCTTCCAAATGCAATCTTTTTTAGTGAACCTTAAAGCGAATTTTTTCCTACATCATTTTAATCCTTTAACTCCCAATTAAATATATTGTTTTGGCATTTACTTGAAAGAAGTTCACTGAAAGTTGATTAAAACTGCGTTAAGCAAAAAAACTACAAAAATCATGAACATAAATTAGTATAAGGGATCGCTAAAACTAACTAGAAACGTCTAAGGTTAACGTACTTCGTGGGCTATGGGATTTAAATGCAATAATTTTAATAATATTTAAGGCAAAATAAAGAAATTAACATCAGGCTATGATTTTAAAGATAAATCTATGTACTAAGTACGCTTTCTCTCTTCTGAAACTCTTTTAAACCATTCCCATCGAAAAGTTGATCCTAAATGTATTATCTTTAATGTTAAATAATTATTATTTTTATAAAAATCTACTGTAGCTTTTAGTTTTTTTTTTTGTCAATATCAGGTTCAGTGTTATCCTGCAAACTAAATAAACGACAAAACCGGATTCACCGTAATCAACGGTTATGTTGTTGTCGTTGAAAAAAATTAAAATTAATTAAAAGAAAATTTTTATAAATCATTTATGTTATATTATTTTTTAATTTCATTTCATATTTTGATAAAATATTCCCCTTAATAGTTTAATACAATGTATCCTATGTTTGTTTGAGCTTGCTGTCTAGTCTTCAGTTAAAGTCCCATGAAAATCCGTTCAATAGTTTCGGACGTCACTGCAATCAAACAGGCAAACAGACAGACATAACATCTAAAAATCGTCCAAATATTCCCTACATCACCCTCAGTCATTTTTTTTTAAAGAAATTTTCAATGTAAATACAAACACGACTTTTCTACAGGTTTGTTTTATAGTATCTAGAAAAAGGAGATTAGCACAATCTGCTAGGATTAGACATTTTCATATACCATCACCAAGCGAATGACAACCCTCACGGCATGACTATTGTCATAGCTACTATGTCTAAAGCTATGACCTAGAATACAACCATTGTTTCGTCGTTGTCACGTACTTAGTTGATCATAACAAATGTAATGGCAGTTGTCACATTTAGGGGAGGGGGAAACACCAAATTTTTGCGCCATAGTTTTAGGCGCTTTGACAGCAGTCCAGGTGACAGCAAGTACCATTTTGTAGCTTAATTACATACATACATAGCTTCACAGCTAGGAAAGTGTTAAACAATTTAGGATCAACGTAAACATTGTTCAAATTTTAATGCTTACAATTATAGTGAAATTGCCAACTGTGTGCAAACGAGTTAATGTACATTTGCATAAATACTGAATTGGTTAACGAAATTTTTTATTTATTTGAGGTACATGAAAACAAATTTTTCTTCTTGCAATTTTTTTTAAAAGCCACACTGAAAACTATACGATATCTAAGTAACTGTAATCAAGTGGTTTTGTCATTTTTATGATTCAAGCAATACGTAGACGGGGCAGAGGGTAAAAATGTCACAAAAGTTACGCATTCTTATATTTACTACAATAATACATGCATACAAATCGTAACTGTATGAACATACATGCATACCAAATGTATGCAAAATATATTAATCATATAAATTGTATGTAGAGCAAATATTCTTTTCTCTGACATATCGATGCTATTATTAAAACAAAAAAACAAAACACACCTCGTTAGTTATTTATATACTATATGTAAATGTTTTCACTCATAAACTAGATTTGTTAAAATCCCTTAAATTATATATATATATAAATATATATTTACATATACATACATTTCTCGTATATTTGTTGTTTCGTTGCTAATAACCAAAATGAAGAATGATAAAATAATAATATTAAGTATGTGAGAAAAGTTATTATTAAATTTATAAATAAGCGCTACAAAAAAAAAACCCAATCAGTGCATACTTTAATATTAAATAAGGAACAACACAGCAACATGCGAAAATTTTTAAACAAAATAATATGTATTTGTATTCTCGTTGTACTTACACGTTGTACATATTTACATATGTATAATCCAAACTTAAATGATGTCATGAAAGTTTTAGCGTGCACTTAATATTTTGTAATCGGTACTTAAGTCATCAAAATATTTTTTATATTTAGTCGAAAAATTCACTTAGCGTTTAATTTAAAAATAGTATATTTAGTAGAAAATCCGTTGCATTATGAAAACTATTTCGTTGATTACTTAAATTTAACAAAAAAAAAAAAAAATACATACTTATGTCCATAATGAATATGTAAGTATTTCCGTTTAGTAGCGTTTGCCCCGCGTTTAACTTTTATCCCCATACCAATTGAATTTTGTATGATTTTCAGCTTTTTGCAGAAACCTAGTCACAATTCCCTCTCTACAAATCCACCGAATTGTTGTTGTTCACGAATTCACTTGACATTATTTTTATTGCATTAATTTTAAGATTTATATTAATGTTTTGCATGGACTCAATATGTATAAAGAATGGCATTAGAAATGCCGCAAAATTATTAAAACTCATTGAGTTAGCTGAATGGGAAAATATTGTAAATGGTTTTTTGAAAAGTTAATTCGTTTGTTTTTTTTTTTTAATTATGATCATTGCTATCACTTTTACTAAGTAATTAATTTTTTTTAGCAAAAACAAAATTAACTGTGTACCTGAAGGTTTTACGAAATAGTCGATAGTTTCGGCTTTTATAATAAAATTCTACTGGCAATATTTTTTATCGAAAATTCTAACCCATTAACGCCAACGCAAAATCGTCATTTCGACTCTTAACTTGAAAATTTTGCAAAAATCTTAATTCAGCTAGTAGCTAGAGAGCTAAAATATTCTATATAATTATTCCCCAGAAAATTTCACAATTGTACAAAAACGAAAATAATAAATAGTTGGCCTCAAAAGTAGAATAAAAGCTCTTGCAATGTTAATGGAAAATCTCTCTTCGTTTCAAACGGGCAGAGGACTTACTAAGATTTCAGCATTTTGATTTCTTAATCGATTTAATCCTATATTGATCATTGAAATCATTTTTATGAGGAAAATAAAGTGTTAAACTATTTCCCTTAGATATTTATTTAAACCCCTTTTCTACTTCTTCAAAAATCTACATATAAATAAATTCAAACTTATTTTAGCCATAAAAAATTTGGCCACTATAATTTCGTTAATCTCCAAAATGGGCACATTTGGTAATTAGAGAATCTATGTACACACATGTGGGAACGGGTTAAGGAAAATCCAACACTGTCAAAAAATAGCTAAACTGGAGGAAACTTAACTCACGCTTAAAAAAATATTAAAGTAACGGACGAGAAGACGACCGAAAAACGAGCAGTTGAGTAAGTTGTAGTATGAGACATTTTCAGTGATCATAACTCGAACCGTAGTTGTGCATATGATTTTACTTCACAAGAAACCCTTCCAAAAACTCATTTGAAAAGTCGCTAGGCTGTTAAAATGTTCCAGGGTATTATTCCTCGTCAAATTTTACTAGGCAAAATCTGTGGGCAATTAAAACCGAATCTTTAATTAAATAAATAAACAAAGAGTTTCACATAAAAATTAAATAACAGCTCTGTTAACTTGCAATATTTATGTTAATGAGGACAGCAGAAATAAATGCTGGGAATTTGTTTTTTTTTTATTTACTATGATCTTTTACGTTCTTTGTATAAAAAATGTTGTCTGAGAAGACCTCTAGTAAAAGTTTCCGAAAAATAATTCCCACCTTGCGACTTTTTAACGACACTTTCTAGTGGAGTTCATATATTTTAACCATTTTTCTACTTTTTTGAAAACAACTCAGGTCAGGACATGGAAGTTTGAGTAGGGCAGAAAATAAATTCTAGCTACCCTTTACAAGTGAAAAATAGTTAAAAAATTTTGCCATTCAGCTAAGCGCGGGTGTACATATATAATCTTATATGTCTTACATCTAAATGGGTTTTATACTTAGCTTTTAATGTTTAATGGTTGTGCATATAAACTTACATATGTATTTCAAATCGTTTTATTCTGAAACTATTGATTATCTACAGCTGTTATATTATCACAGACAGTTCATCCTACACCCCTTTTTCTAGTAGTACAAAGAACCGACCCCAGTGAACACCACGGTTTTCTGTCGATTTAAAATAGCATCGAAAATTGTTTGAAACACTAGGAAGTCCACAAACTTCTCGGCAGACCGCCGAAGATTGTTTAGCCAAAGTTTTGATATCTCATCCTTGAAGAAACTAAACGCGTACCAATAATAAATGACGAATGAATTTATAACGAAAGGGATACTCCTTAAGGTGCTAAATTCAAGAGTTACATGACCTCTGGGCATCGCAAATTTGATTTAATTTTTTCAGATTTTTCTTTTTCGATGCCTATTTCCAACTACGAGTACATATAAGTTATATGTATATGTTATATTTTTGTACCTAAAAGTGTTACATTTATTTACTAATATGATTTTATAAATAATTGCACACACACACGCAACTACATAAGCAAGTTAATGCATGCTGCATGCCACCAAAACTTTATCACTTTGAAACCAGATGTTATATGCGCATTTTACTTTCTGCCCATCTGACTATTGCACTAAGCAATTTGACGACAACGTATTGTTCATAAAAAAAAACTCTCAAGCATTGCTTTGAATTGTAAAAAAGAAAACACTTTATGCAAATGTTTGGAAATGAAATGTTCAAGTTATTAATAATTTTAATAAATATATCATTAAATCATCAATTACTACTAGCTTGCAAATAATGCAAACGGAATGTTTAAGGATATGATTGACTGACACTCACGGCCCAAAAACATAGCACACGAACACACCATACATACATACATACATTTGTATTTAAATATATACCTGCCTATATATTCGTAGTATGTAAGTGCTTGTATCTATTGTATAAAACTTTAATATGCACTGTATGTATTTCGATCCATGTACATAATTGAACTACATAAGAATAATCATGTGAGTTATCGAAATTTTCGATAAAAATCATTTCTTATAACATACTTTGTATGATATAATCAATTTAAATTCAAATATATTAAGTATCTGGTAATTATCGCAGTAAATTAGAATTTAGCTATCCCTTTCCTAACTTTGTTTCCCATTATACCGTTAATATTCTACGAGTAGTAAGCGATAATTCAGTCACAAACATGTGTCTTCAACTTAGGTGCTTGAGTAAATTGAAAACAAAATCGTTTACAGCAAACGCGCGTTTTATTATTTACTTTTTAGCTCAGTACTACGCTTTACATATTTATGTATTTTAGTTAGTTTAAGTATTAGAATTTATAACTTTTGGAACGATTTTCATTATTTTATAAGCGAGAAAATATTCATCGATATTTAAATAATTCTTATATGCGACTCGATATACTACAATGTAAATTAAGTGTATTCTCAATCTCGAAACAGTCTTCTACATACAAATATAATATATAAATATTATATTTATTTATAAGTATATAAACATATTTAAGTTGTTAATTGTAGCTACATATTACGTTTGTATATAAATACGTAGTTAATGTTATTAAAATTCGTTGGTGTATGTAACGAGTTGTTATTAAATATAAATGTTACCTACTTAGCTATATTTTTGGCATATCAAGTAGTTAGGCTTGTGGTATAGAAATTTATAAAGCTCGCTGTAATCGTTAGTAGCTTTGTGCATATAAATCGTTTATTAATTTATTTAAATATGTAGAAAAAAAAACATGCTTAGTTCATTTTTGATTTCTTTAGATAGTTAATACGCGTTAACTGAGATTTGCTCACACTTTGATAACGCTCTAGAAAAGGCCCATTTCTTTGTACCCGAGTTCCAAACGAACGCACCAACTCGGTTAAATTTCCTTTAGTTGCAAAAGCAACCCTGTTCGCATCTTTCTTGAAAGATGCGATTTGTTCAGTGCTATTTAAGAACGGAGAAGACTTGTGCAAAAAAATTTTAGGTTGACGTAGTTATATACATATTTAAAAACTATGCAAATAAAAGCTAATTAGGTCCTAAACTGAAATTGCCCATACATTTCCTCCGGGCTCATTCACTATAGCGCAGTTTTTTCACTTCCCAGCGTTACATCTCCGGTAATTTATCATTTTACCGAGTTGGCTCAACTCGCATATTTTTTCGAGTTAGTGTTGCTGCGTTACATGTAATTGGTTACTCTACCTAGTGTTCTTTTGCTGCCAGGTTACAAAGAAACGGGCCTAATGTACTTTCTCATACACTCTCAATTCTTTTTTAAATCATTTTATTCTCCCAATAAATATGTAGAATACAGCACTAAAAATAATACTAAAAAGAAAATACGAAAATACCTTAACTCACTGTTACTGGGCTAATGCTCCCCATGGCAAATTTTTGAAAATCACTCAAAATTCACCTATCGCTCTTTGACTCGACAGTAGGTATTAGTATTTTCTGGTTGAGCAACATATTATTGGGTGATTCATTTCGAGCTCCTGTTTTTAAACATTAAAGGAGAAAAAAAGTTTCATTTTTTAAATTTTCAGTTATTTTTCAAATAACTCGTAACTCAGTTAACATGATTAGTTGCAGCTAGCCCCACACAGGATCTTAGCGAATTTAGGTGAATTGAAAGAACATAGTTTCTTGCACTGTGGGGCAAGTGGCGCCATCTTGTTGGAATCAAATGTCGCCAAGGTTAAAGATGGCCGAAAATAGTCCGTTATCAAGACATGATAGTTACGTTCCGGTCGGCCCCATTTAAAAAAAAATTGGATCGATGATTCCACCAGTTTGTAAACGCTCGAAATCGATGTTTTGCCTAAATGTCAGGATAGCTCGTGAAGTTCGCTGTACACCCTGCTAGGGTATTAGGGTGACACCAACTGAGATCTGTTGGCTAAGTGAACTTCCGAAACAAAATGGGTATCTTCGAAACAGAAGCTTTGATGTGTCATGCCTTAAGAACCGACTATAAATTCCGAAGATATGAAGAAAAATGTAAATCGAAAATGCATTGTAAAGTACTGTAGATAGGGGGATGTATAGCGAACATTTTAGGCGAGACGGTCTAGTGTGCTTATATGTATAACGATATTATTTTTTCAAAGTGTATATGTAGTAGATCCCCAGAGCATATTTAATTGCACATAGATGGAATTTAATTGGTATTTTTTGTAGAGGTTTCATATTCCGATCACGATTAAAGGGTCTAAGATTGGTCAGATATGATAACGCTATTATCAATTATGCTCAGTTTATTTTGCTATTTCATCATCAAGGGGCTAATGCCCAAACAACTATTGCAATTTGTGTAAATTTGATCCTAAAATCCTTATTCAGCTCGGGAATATTACCGCACGTAAAGTCTGTTCACTGACGAAGCTCATTTTGGATCAATTGACATTTTAATAAGCAAAGAGGGGAATTTAGAGTGAAGAAAATCCACCACATGCTCACTGGTTGGTGTGCTTTATGGGTCGGTGAAATCGTTGGTCCTTACCTCCTAAAAATGAGAACAACTGGAGCTATAGAGGCATGATTGCCGATTATATCGTAACCCAATCGAATAAAATGTTTACTGAAGATATGTTCATCCAGTTTGAAGTAAGTAAGTTTCAAAATTACCGAGTGAAAAATATTGATATCGAATGCCAAAAGTATCGATATGTTATCGCATCGAAATTCGTATCCTAAGCTGTGGCAGATGCTTATACACCAACACTATTTCGTACAATGCGCAGAGTCCTATAGAATAACCAAATCTTTGAATAATATATATATATATATTATCCTATAATATATATTATTAAATTAGGAAAATAGTTTTTGATTAATCCAAAAATAACTTTTACTTATTTAAGCAAAAATAAAACTCAAAAAGAAACCTTTTACTTACCAAGCAACTGAACAGAACTTAACAACAATTAAAAAAAATTATTTTTCAATCAAAAACTAAAACTTCAAAAATAGCCCTCATTTAAAATGTAAAAAAAAATAGCTCGCTTTTGGAGCAAAAACAAAACTCCAAAACTATCTTTCCTAAACACCAAAACTAAATTTACTAAGCAACAAATAAAACTTAAAATAATACTTTTAAGTCCCTATTGCAAATCTCGACTGGCAGTAAGTAGATAAACGACTATAAGTCGATTATCAATTGTCGATGTATTGTGATGGTCGATTTCTCGATCAATGAGCGACATCCGGACAGCATTCTATAACTGTTTGTTAAAGGCAACATGTTATCGGCCAAGTTTCTGAAAACAAAAATATGATCGACTCAATCGACTATGGTTTTCTTAGCAATATATATAATTTAAGAAGTAACTATTAATTTTCGAGTAACAAACAACACTCAGAAAGTAAGTAATTATAACAATTTAGTTTTTTAATATAACTCATACTAATAAAAATTAATGCAACTAAGGTTAGTCCTTATGATAAGGATTATGTGGGTTAACTCTTTCTATGGCATTCCCTTTCAGTATAATTTTTTTTGTTGAAATTTGAAAAAAAATCGTTACTTGCGGTCTTAGAAATATTTCCTTTGATCTGTATGTGTAAGCTTTAATAATGAATGCATGTTTTAATCATATGTATTAGATTGTTGATCACTAGCCAAGCATTTTCACTATATCTTAAATATCGTTTTCACCTTATTCATTTCCTAAAATTACCACATAAATAAATTACACACACTCTAAGTGCCTTACTTTTTTTTACATTATTTGGATGTATTGTATAATAATTGTGCCCCTTCTTATTCTTTAAGTTCAATGGATGTATTTAAAACACCTGCACGTGTAAATATGTACATATATACGAAAAAAAGAAAAATTGAAAAAATCGAAATAATGTGCACACAGTGAGAATATTCTCAAAAAGCTGAAAATTTTATACACTGACTAACAAAACATTGAAAAATACGCATAGTTGTAAAAAATAAAGAAATTTGCGGAATAATTATTTTTCCCCGTTGTTAGTGTTTTAGTATAAAATTTAGTTACGATACCCATTACATATGTATGTATGTATGTATGTATGTCAGAAATGTACTAAAGGCAACCACCAGGTGTCATCTTCAATTTGACTTTAGTTAGTAGTATTGGTTGTTGGTGCGTATAGTAGTTCATTACTTTAACCGATGCACAAACATTTACACAAATTTCTCATAGATAGTATGTACACATACATATGTATCCAAATTCATTACATTAAAATTTTGAAAGCATACTCATACAGTCACCTCATTGCATACTCAGAAAGTAGGCGAAGGCGAAACCATTGAAAGCGATATGCAAAACAGGCTCAGTCGCAGGTAAAGATGCAATAAAAAATATACACATATAAAGTAAATACACACAACCTTATACGGTACTTCAACTGAACTGCACTAATTCAATATGACTCATCTATGAAAATGCAGTGCATAATCGAAATTTGGTCAACAAATTCAACAAGATATATGGACGTCTGTGAGTATATATCTACATTCATATAAATCCTACATTTTTAAATTCCTTTACATCTATACACAATAGAGTTATTATCATTAAATATAATTTAAATAAGTTACACTTTTTCAATTATCAATTCAATTCATTAGGCTTGTTTTTCAAGAGCCTATCACTGTCCTGATGAGTTGAGATTTGACTTATAGTCATTGAATTTCACTTATTATCTTAATGTCATTGCAATTACGATGGATCTTGAAATCGAGATCGGTGAGTGGTGGTTCTGACAATAATTTCTTTGAGTTATAGTCTAAGGTAATATAACACGGAACTCTCTCCCTTATCAACACAAAACATCCTCGAAAAAGCCAACACTTTTAATACAGAAAACATGCTGCGCTCTAAACACAAATACTGACTTAAAGCCAGTGTGTAAAACTGAAAAACATTTTAATAGTAATTTACAACAAAAAGTGGGTGCGCAAAAGTAAACCCTTATATGAAAAATTAAAGAATATAATTTACATAATTAGCAGTTATTTGTACGAAATTTATTATTGTTTTTTTTTTATTAATTGATATCCATATTAGTACATCCATAGTAGTATTTCATTAAAAATTTGATTAAGTATAATTTTCATAAATGGTGGCAACCCTCCTTTAAAATATTTCCAAAATTAAGACTTCTTCATCCACTTTTTACCAACAAATATACCAGCAGTTTAATTAACTTATTAATTAAATCTAATTAACCCTTTTACAAAGCTGGCAACTCTTTTCAAAAATTGTTCGTAATACTTTCTTAACCCTTTTTTGCTCGACAACATTATTTATTATTTAAGCCTTTTAAATATGTGGCAACTCTTGCTATAATATTTCCGTTAGCTTAAAAGTTTTATATAATTTTTCCTTTCTAAAATTAAAGTTTCTTAATTCAAGTGCCAACTATCTTTAAAAAATAATTTTATATGCATGTATGTTAATCCAGGTTATTTAATATTTATGCGCCAAATTACATCCAAAGCTGTCCAGGCGTTTCGGCGACAACAGATCATAAACAAAATCCACCGACGTTTAACGTAGGCCATCTCCGAAATCCAACCACCCACCCACCACAGTGCCAGAAAAGTTAACTAGGCATTCACGGTGACAGCAAAGCCATACAATGTTAAACTACCAAAGGATCACACTCAACTGCAATCGTTAGTAAAGTGCTGAGTCTCAACAAATTCCTCAAATCGCTTACCACAAAGAAGCGTTTTGGGCAGAATACAAGTCGATTGACCGGCCGGTTCTAAACTATGTGTATATCATACATTTGCTGGATACTAGTAGAGAAAAGTGAACGAAGATTGAGACCAGCTCCAGACTGAAAAAGCTCCTTTCCGAATGCCACCTTCAAAGCCCGCCCCAATAGTCAATTGCTTGCCGTCGGGCCGACTCCAAGGCATATCAGTAGATACGAGTATCTACTCGAACTGACAGACAGACATACATAACATCCTCCTCTGCAAGGTATTAATTGGCGCTATAACCGCTTAAGCGATTTTGGCCGAAATTCTCTTACCCCGATGGATATTTCTTAGCAGCAGCACCAAGCAGAAACTTATGAACTAAAGCAATCCCGCGATCCGACGACTCAGTTCTACAGCATCTGCGAGACGGCTGCGGCGAAACTCAGAGCCATAAAAAAAGCTTTTCAAAGCTTACGATTTCTTGTTGTAACTGCATACAATTATATATTTACTTATAAGATTAAAATTTATATTTACTCCGCTAGCGAAGATTTAAGTGCATTTCACGAATACGTCACAAATAATTCGAAAGAAGGAGCACGTACTCCCAGGTATGCTTACGTCTGGGAAACACAACAATACTTACATGGTTGTTCAAAACATTTCATTGGTTTTTCAAAATATTTTGAACTGAATTTATAAAGCCACTATATATATAATATCAACACATTCTTAGCGAGGTTTTGGTAAAATATGTCAAACTTTCCAGTATAATCATCAGAACTTATCTAGCTAAAGCTGCTAAAACTGCTGTGACGAAGAATAGCCGAAAACTCTTATGTGCCTAAGGCATGACTGCAAAAGCAGACTAAAATGTCTGCGAACAGAAATTTGTGTTTTTAAATTATCGAAGCGCAGTAGTATTACAAATACAGTAGCTACTCAGGTTGGTAGAATCGTGAAACCGTTTTAAAGAGATGTAGCTTTTACAACCACGTGGAATCACAACAGATAAACTACAGATCCATATACTCATATCAGAAGCCGTTTAAATTTTACACTTTGTACACCATTTCAGTTTAGGAATGGCGTCAGGACTTCACAGAAAATGGAACACTGGAGATTCCTAAAAAAGAAGTGAAGCCTCAAGCAGCGAATGTTTTTTTTTTCTGACCAGAACATTAGTTCTAGTGGAACTAACTTTTTCCTGCGTAATGTAGCACCGAATCCTTTGTCAAGAATCCTGCTTTCAGTATTCTAGTCGATTTGTAAAAAAGAAAAATTATTGAATTATGTCAATAATCGATAAACGGTTAATGCATTTCCAATAAAATCCTTCCGTTTATTTTATTATTTTGAGGATATCCCCTGCGAACATAAATGAAAAGAGTATATACATATATATAAATGTACTTCCCAATCTTATTTTTGTTTACGAAAACTGGCAATGCACACCCATATTCTTAGTACATAGTATGTACCCCAAATGTATGTAGCTTTTCCCTTTCCATTTTGCATGGCCCTTTTTTATTCGTATCTACCGTAGTCAACACTCCCTTATTTTTACAATATATGTATATGTATGTATATAGTATTTATGAGCTTTGTATTTTTTCCTTAATTATTGTTAGAGTAAACATAAATATAAATGATAACCTTCGAGTATTTTTTACGTCAATTATCTACCATACCTAGAAATAGGCAACTTCTAACTGTTTATATGTTTATATGTATGTGTATATATATTCATAATGATGAGTGTATTTTTGTTCTAGTAGTAACTGTTTTTGTAGTAGAGTAGTAGATCGAGTTCAGTGAAACCGCATTCCTTAATGGGAGCCTTGGGAACACCCGAAGTGTGGACCGGCGTATTTTCGTGATTTTCTTTAACAGCATATCACAAATGATGAATGAACTTATATCATAGGAAGTTCAGTAATTACCATTCCACAGGGATAATCCTTCGGAATCCCAAACTATTGTAGCCATAATCTTTTTCCTTAGATTGAGCCACCTTTGCTCTTTTTGTTTGCGGTGAGTTCGGACGACGCTATTCCATCGATTCCTTTTTTGTAAGGATCATGATAAAGAACCTGAGTTTTATTGCAGTAACATTTGAATGTACAATTTTTGATAGTCGGTTTTCGCTTCGCTTTTCTCGCTTTTGTTTTTGAACAGCGAAAAAAAGTTTTGGAAGCCTCATTGCACTGACCTCATTCATACCCAAATTTTCACGTGCCACTATTTTTTTTTTAAAGACGACCTATAATTATAATTCTTTAGTTTTCAGCCGTATGTCTTCTAGTAATGTCCCGAAATTGTATCGCCAATACTTCAGATGTGGAGTACTAAGGAGAAGACTGCCCATTCACAGCCTCCAAACATTGTTTGATTTATTGCGATGTCTCCCTTCTCCTGCCAAAAAATTTAATCACAGCTCAATACCCAATTTTATAAATTTTGAATTTTTAATCTGAATTTATTGTACTACACTCAAATAAAAAGGTGACTGGATTGAAAAAACTAGCTATATCAAGGAGAAAACGTGGGAATGAATCGACGCAAAAAAAAAAATATACTGGCACTACGTTCTTCAACGAGGAGGAATACATACCTCCTCCCAAAGGCATCGTGCTTTAAAAGTAAATGGGCTGTGGAATGTGGGTAGGCTTCCAACGTGATTGAAGTAATATCTTTAGAAAGCGCCCAATAACAATGGCTTAAATAGAAGTCCTTTTAAATGCAACCAGTTAAGGCCCGTTTCTTTGTACCCGACTTGCAAAAGAACTCTCCAACTCGAATAAAATTTTCTTTAGTTGCAAAAGCAGCCCAGTTAGCATCTTTCATAAGACTTGCGATTTCATTACTGCTATTTAAGATCGGAAACTAGTAGCAGGGCAAATATTTTGTTGATGGTATATATTTATAAATACTATATAAATAAACCGGATTAGGTGTTAAATTGAAATCTTCCATGTGTTTTTTTTTCGGGCTGATTTACAATAGCGCAGTTTTTTCACTTCCCAACACTATATCATTTTACCGAGTTGATTCAACTCGAATATTTTTTTGAGTTTTTGTTGTTCCTTTACATGCAATTCGTTGTTCTAGCTAGTTTTTTTTGGCAAATCGGTCACAAATTAAAAACATTTGAACTCTGTTAACCGAACCCTCTTCTTCTCCAAATGCTGCGCACCATTAGACCTAGACGAAACCATGTCACTGAGGACGGCATTCAGCCGAAGCCGCTTTGTTTGTGGAATAAATTTAATAAGAAAACGGCTATTATGTAACTTTACTCGACTCAATACGTCAGAGTTGTCCTATCAAACCCCACACGAGTGTTTGGTTACTCCTAACTTTATCATACGTGACATGAAAAGTATTTCTTCTAGATTGATATATAGTTTTGTGATTAAGCAAATTTGCCATTAGAATCCAACAACGTCTGCACCTTTCGTGGCGAACTTGCAAAAGTAGTTCAAAATTTTGAAGTTGCATTTTCTTTGCTCGCTACTATATATTTTGTATATGTGTATAAATAAATTTACTTTCATAGATTTTGTAATTATCTTCGGCTTTATTTTATTTAAGTATGATTATAAGTATGTAGCGTTTAGTGTTGCTCTATGATTTTCGAGAATATATTGAGAAATTGTACTGCTAATAGTGATAACTTTTATACTACTTTTAAGTATTTATGAATGAACGGTTTAGATTTGCTGCATACACTCGAGGTAACGTTGAATCAACCTCTTAAGGCATAAAAAGAAAACAAACGAGCCAAGTGTTTCGCCGAACCACAAAAAATATCAAAATATTTTGCCATATTAGGCGACGGTTTCAATTATTATACACATATTTTACGCGACAACAATCGATGGAAACTTCCTAGGCTGAATCAACAATTGCCTTGTGTGCATTCAGTGTTATGATTATTATATAGTATATATATGTATGTAAATACTTGATAAAATAATAAATATTTAATACATGGTAGGCATACATATTATGTATATGCTAATTTTAGAGTATTTATGTACATTAGGAAGATCGGAAAAATATTTTGTGAACACTCGCCAAATTCCAAAAAAAAAATGTTTTTCATGTGTATTTTTGGACCACCCTAATTCGCATATGTATACACATTAGAGGTATCTAACCCAAGTTGGTCGGGTTGTTAGATTAAACACGACTAATATTACTGTTATTGAAATTGTTAGTTAAAAGTTATTATAATGACTGAGCAATGGAACTACATATATAGTGCTCGTAATTCTCTGCTCAAAAAATTTTTTGCCCAAATTAAGTTTTCACTATTTATCTGATAATTTTTGAAAAAAAGGAGAAGACGACATATATTTATTTATCCCAAAGAAATGCCTAGTTTGAATTTATATCTTACCATTTTGGGAAGCTAATACGAAGAACATTCTTAGGAACGCCACATTGTTAGAATGTCCTATAAAACTATTCCGCGAAAAATCTTAACTTAAAGTATCTGTGGATTTCTACAGCAAGCGAATGGACAAAAATATTCTGCGAAATGTGCAACATTTATCTTCTGAATTAATTTGAATCCAAACAAAACATAGCTGCTCGGTTGTTTAATTAATTTTCACAATAATTAATAATATTTAAATTAAATAAAATTGCATTATACGAGAGCCCCAAAACAGACCAGCTTTCACTCATATTTTCTGATAGTACACCAATTCAATAGTAAGTCCGCGGATAGATTTCGAAAAGTGAGGTCGACTTTTTTTTTTTGACTACTAAAGTTTTAATGTTCCGATCTAAGTAGTTTTCAAAAGATGGAAAAAATGATTCAAATATTTGTTTGAGTGAAGTGACAGGTTAAGACACACATACATACGTATGTAGTAAAATTTCACGGGATATATTTTTGTGGAACATTTTAACTCATTTTCTCTCATTTAAAAGTGTAGTGAAACTAATTTGAAAAGTCGTCAGACGTTTAAAATGATTTAGAAAATTATTATTTGGAAAATTCCACCAGGGGTCTTCTCAGGAAAAATCTTTATACAAAGAACGTGAAACTCAACAGAAAAAAAATAACAAATATGCCCCTTGTTTATAATTTTCTTCATTAACTTTAACTTTCCAAGTTAACAGACCTGATATCAAATTTGACATGAAAGTATTTGTTATTTTATTTTATGTAAAATTCGGTTTTAATCGCAGATAATAGTTTTCTAGGAAAAGTTAATACTCTAAAGGTTTTCCAAATGTGTTTTACAAGTTGCTTCTTGAAATAATGATAAAAATGAAACGGGAGTTAATGCGTTAAGATGTTCTATGAAAATATTTTCCGTTAAGACTTAAACCCTTATTTATGTGCAGACATATAATTTAACCATTTTTGCCACTCTTCTGAAAATAACTTAGATCGGTACAGTAGGCCATAAATTTTGCAAACTCATCGAGTGTTTTACTATTAGCAGAAAACCTTAACAGTACGAATCAATATCAATACTAATAATATTTCTTCAAATAAACGATATTTTTGGTTTCAAAGTGATTGCGATGATTTTTCAACTAATATTAAAGGTATCAACTACAAAAAAAAAACGCGTGGGAAACAATAATTGAAATGGCATTAAATTTTCCCACATGAACTGACACGCCTCTAATGTACAGAAATATATTTGTATATAAATATTTTTATTTCTATTTAAAAAATACTTTCTATGCTTTTAACAATAGCTAACTATTCTTCTAAAAACTCGCTTACTTAGTTATTTATTTTATAGAAAAACTATCTACATATATGAAATAGCTCTAGAAAAAAACAAAGTTTTCCACTTCGCGCAAATCAACACACGTTTCACACTATTAATATTTTCTACTAAAGCTGTATGCCTCAATATTATATTGAAAAAAAATTCACTACTAAATCACCATTATTTTCTTTTCACTTGCTAATCAAAATCTTTTTCAGTACCAGCTATTCTCCGGTCGAACCTAAGCAAATTTTTTTACAGCACACTGCTACCGAAATCATTTTTAGCTCATCTTGCATTCGTTTAGCGTAACTACTCGTAGCTTTCTAATTGCACAAAAAAACAAAGCGTGAACTTTAAAGGAACTTTTGAAACTAAACATCTCGACGTTCCCTCAATTTTAACGCGCATATACTTACGTACGTATTTTTGAGGAATTAAGAAAAAAATGGATTTATATTCGGTCACTACACTATCTATCAAACTTAGATAAAATTTCCTGCAATACAAGTAATACGTGTACCTACTACATACACAAAAATACAAATATCAAAATGATGTGTCAAACACAAAGAAACTGTTCGAATTGTGAAACGAATAAATAAATACATACTTATTTATTTACATTTGTAAATCCTTTTCGATATGTAGAACAGCGTGGAGCTGCCCTATATGCAAATGCAATCATTTTATAAAAACCTGAAATTAGTAATTAATACCCACATACATTTAATGTATTAGTGAGAAATGGGAATAAAACTCAAATTAGAACCTCCTATTTATATACTAACCTTTATACAATAATTTCAAGCTACTATTAACAAATAAAAAATATAATACATACATATATACTTACTATTTATACTTACTATATATACATACATTCATACCATCAAAGTAAATATATTTATGTATTCAATATATGTTGATGTTCGCAAAGGTATCTCGATGTTTTAGTAGACCAAGTCTTTATAGTGGAATTGTGGCGTATAGAGCCCAGAAACATACATACATACAGGTGTAAGTGTATTAGTAGGTGTATGTAGTGTATAACTCAGTGAAAAATGTTGAAAGTGACGAAAGCAAAAAAAAAACAAAAATATTAATTTAAATGTAATTACCTTTTTCAAAATGTTTAGTGGAATCTTCTCGTAGAAACATACTTAGACATTTACTTCTACCGCTATTATATACCTAAAACTATAGCCAAGATTACAATAATATTCGTGCAAAGTATTGTAGGACTTCATTAGCAGAGCTGAACGTACAGAAACCCCTCAATTTACTGTTTTATTTGAAAAGTCTTTAGACATACTTACATACATATGTGCATCAGTATTTCTAATGATGTGTACCGTTTCTTGGTCAATTGTTACGTAATTATTACACAATTTTAAGCAGTTCTTTAGTCAATGGGCCTCTTAACAAAACATGTGCAAACTATTATAGTGTATACATAGAGTAGAGTTAAATACAGCGAAATCACGACATGAATTTCTACTAGGTATTGTCAAAAAAAAAAATTACACTTTTTCATATCTTCATTTTTCGGTCTATTTATTTGTATTAACAATATTTTTTATGAGCTCAAGGCTATTTTAATAGGATAAATTATAGAAGAAACAATAATGGTAGAAGTTATACCGGAGATCACCACATCTTCTCGTCAGACTTCTTCCGAGGATCGAGCTCATGCCCTCCACAGCCAACTTATACCAGTACTCCTTAAAGCAACCCATTAACCACTTGTACTAAGTAAGCTGGGTACGCTGTTGTTACATTTTCATCTTCCTATTATTGCGAACAAAATTTTCGAATTACCCATGAGATTTTTTAAATATCCTGATTCACTAGTCATGCCGATCTATACGGGCAAATAAAACACTATAGCGAGCCGAAAGTTACGAAAAGTTACTCATTCAAGATACCGCTCTAAACTAATCGTTTACCCATAAATATCGAAATGAAATGTTAAAATGACTCGATACACCATATTTGTTGTTTCGTAATTCAAAAAAAGTTCAGTTACAATTTCTTATACAACATTAAAAAGTCTTTACCGCCTTACGGCCCATCATTTTATTTTTTATTTCACATAACAAAAATCGTTTGTGTCTATTCACAATACTTTTGTGAACTCTTTCCTAAATCATTCACAATGATCGCTTTAATTGGAGGTTAGCTAATCGAGACCTTGGTGAAAAAGAAATTGTCAATTTAATATGTTGGCGATTAACCAACCACTGATTAAAAGTAATTTTAATTTAATTATCATATATATAATAAGAACAAAAACCTTTTAATTTTAGCACAGTTAGTTTTGAAAAAAATACCTTTTGCAATTTTCTGTGAAAAAAACGAATCGTGTGGTTTTTAATGTAATCATTAAGATATTTATTTTGTAATCATGTCACCCCGTGCAATTTTTGTTAAATTAGTTGTAATTTCACAAATCTTCAGGCGTATGATTATGTAAAAAAATCAAAACAAATAGGAGCCTTTCAAGCGCAAATTTTCATAAAAGAAGCTACCCTGAACCCAATTCAAACAACATGAGAACATTTCCAGCGGCACCTCTTTTACACTCCTCCGTTGAGTACGGAAGGAAAGGGGGAACGATATCGGAACGAAAGTATACAGTAGCCATTATATGTATATTGTTATTTTTTCGTTTGATTGAGTTTTTATTTTCAAAGTTGATTTCTGCGGTATTATTGAAGATCGATTCAGAAACAAGTACCCTAAATAACTGTTGTCATTTTTTTGAGACCGTAGATCAATAAAAATATGTATGTTAATTTATAGGATTCCCAAACTTAGATTTTTTTCGTTGGTCATAACTTTGATTTGGAACTTTTTGGTTTTCATGCCGCCAAATAAGAGATATTCTCATGAATTCGCTCATAACTTGTTATGAGCTACCAAAAAGCCTTGAGAATACTTACCGGGCAAACGTATAAACAAAAAAATCGAAAATATAAGTTATGAGAGGCGGAAAAAAGATCATATTATAAATAAGACATAAGAAATCGGAATTCATCAGTCAACATTTGCAGATGTCATTTGGTGAGTTATTTTATGTTTTCCCTAAATGTGAAATAAGTTTTATAGTAAAGGTTATGACTTCGGTAAAAAAAATCAACTTTCTTAATTTACTTTAGTTTTTCGTTACGTAAAAAACATAAATATTCGGAAGTTTTGGATGATTCGAATTTACTCTGTACGTCTAAAGTTTCAAGTACAGTTAAATCTCGGCTTCGATTTTTTTTATAAAACTACTTTACTCTCTTGCTCTAGAAATGTTAGGAATCAATTCATGAAAAAAAAAAACAATATTTTTGAAGACATCAAACATGTGAACCGCTATAAAATTTATTTTAATATATAAAGAGAACAGAAGAATAGCTTCTGCAGGTAATAGCAGTTAAAACAAACTGAAAAGTGAAATTAATTCCTTATGTAACTCTGTAAAGGATGATAAGTATCTCACAGATCGGAGGTAGAGCCATTTCGCTGGACAAATGAAAGAAAATGTACAATACAATAGGCACAAACAACGACTGGCAGCATTTTGGTGGTCCTCGATAGCCCGAATCTCCTGTAACGCATTTTATACAAATTAAAGAGATCATACTATATACTTTTTATTTTAACTGTTTCTTTTGTAAACAATCCTCCTTTCGGTCAATATAAGCGGTGGTCCACAATTGGCGTATTCAGTCCACCGTGCATTCGAATCACTCATATACGATTGCCATAGGAAAAAAGAGGGTATTTTTTTAACTAATATCCAAGATTTTTTTTTTATTGTAGACATTAAGTAGCATCAAGAAGTAGTAGATTTAAAATGAATTTAAATGAGGAAAAAACACAGTTTACACTGCATTATAACCCACCAACCTGTAAGCACTTTGGCAAACTGATATTTGAGACACAAACATCCATCCACAGTATCATCAACTCCGCAACTACTACTCGTACTACTAGCTAAAGTAATCAAGTCCTCAACGCAGTTCAGATTCCTACCCATAAGTGTAGTTAGTATAAAAATGTATACATACATACATACATACATATGTATCTATATATATTTTCTAGTTTTACGTATGAATGTATGAAATGTGTCATTTCCGGTATTAAAATAAAATAGTTAAAAACAAACTAAATATATATATAAAAAACTATTTAATGTGCCCGCTTAAAAATTAAGCAAATTAAAAAGAAAACAAAAGCAAAAGACAACAAACAAATGCACTTTATGTGTACGAGACCTTCAAATTCAGATTGAATATACACCCGAAGCTACTAAATAATGTTGTGAAATTATATTAATATTTAAACAAAAAACAAAAACAGAAATGCCCAACACAGAAAGGATTTATTGATACTGTTGAAAAAAATTGAAATTTTATTGCTGTTAGAAATTGCAACCAACAAACAAATGGTAAAGCAAAAACCACAAAAAAAGATAAATTGTTAAGAATATTTTGCGATCCTAGGAAGTCCGATCGAAGCATACAACTACAACAATATATACATATTAAATAGTAGATATGTATATTTAATATTAATTGTATTCATATACAGATACTCTGTCAATTTTACAGCACTAAAAGGTCCAAAAGAAGTAACAATAAATATAAAATATGATAACTAGAAAATATCTACCTTTATACCTACCGTGAGCTAATCTTTCCAGTGCTAAGTACGTAATAAAAAATTAAGCAAATCTCAACGTAACACTACGATTTTATGTATTGTTGAAAACTATAGGCAATTTATGTAACTGAAAATTAAATAATTTAATATGTTTATGTACGTACGTAATTATTGCGTTTATAACACGTTTTTATATATCTAATTGTAGATTTTGTGTATCTAAGAGACAATCAATAAATATTTCGTGTATAATTCGAAAAAGCGTGTGAGTGCATATCGTTAGCTTAATTTAGAAATGACAAACTAACAACAAAAAAATTAATAAATTTATTTTAATAGTGCTGGGAGTATATCTTTACAAATTTTTAAAACTATAAAAACAACTTGTAAAAATGGGTCCCAATATCCGTGTTACAAATTTTTAGGTTATTTTTGCATATTAAACTAACGATATTTGCTAACCATATCAATTTTTATACACACATACATACATATGCCTTTACATATGTACACAGCTGCATACATTTACACTTCGTAGTGTAGTAAAACACACAATACTTGCAAGTCCATTTTTGCTGTAGAAAATGCCATATTCGTATATCCTTTTACAGGGAAATCCTTTTTTTGCGAATGCAATCAACTATCCTTGGTGGACCTATACTACTATCCTTACCTGCACTTATCTATTCAATTAAATTATGTAGGTTCATACCACCGATCGTAATAATATTATAAAAAAATTAGATAATCAAAAATATATTAATACACATTTGGTATATTTTTTTTTTGTTTTGTTGTTTTGTTGTGATAATTTCACAATTGTGAAACCATGATACAAACATTATAAGGTAAAACCAAAGCGAATTCATATAAGGTGATGTTACTAGAATAAAAACAAAATGTACATATATGTATGTATTTTGTTTTTGGTGTTTGCGTACCGATTGTGAAAGTCAATTGACTACTTCTATCAAAAAGTTTAAAGAATCAGTTCCCATCCAAACGAATGGGAATGCAAGGCATATTGAAAAGGTAGCAGCAAGAGAATTGATGTTTTGATTTTCTTTATTCGAAAGGCGTCCACATCAGGGTTGCATTTTATCTAATGCTGCTACCTTTTTAATGTAAGTTTAATGTAAGTGTAAAATGTTTCAATTTGGCAATCCTTACGTTGAGTCGAATAGAAAAAAATAAATGTGTTGTTTTAGTAACACCATCCTTTATGAATTCGCTTTGGTAAAATCGTTTTCTCATTTCGTCGGTCATGATTTTTGTTTTGAAAATTGCCAACCAAAGCGAATTCACACCAGGTGGTGTTGGGCGTACAACAACAAAATTGTGTACTAACAAATTGTTCGCTCAATGACAGTGAGAATCGCTAAAAATTGCAACAAACACATAGTTTTGGCATTCAGTCCAGCAAGCGAATTCACTCAGCTGTTTTTTTCAACATCACCTTAAATGAATTCGCCTTGCTGCCAACATGGCTATTGAGAGCGAATCAAACGCCAAACAAAAGTAAAATAAAAAATAACCAATTAAAATATTCCAATTTTTTTTTTTTTTTAATAATGAGAGAGAATTTGAGTTTGAAAATTTTGTATATTATTGGCAAACTTCATAAATAATCAGCAAATAGTTGTATCATGTGTAAAATTATAATTCCCTCAATTTTTACTACAACCAGATTCCAACTGCCATAAAACGCAAATTTTTTGGATCGTGAAATTAAAACAGGGATATATAAGGTCATGAAGTAATATTCGAACCCAGATAAACTGCATTTTGAGTTTTGTTCTATCACATCACATTTTCGAAATATGAACCTATTAAGCTTCGGATTTTTGTTGAGGTAGAAGGAATACTTTTGTCATAAAAAACGCATTTTATTTTTAATTTATTATATTTTATTTGTTCAAAGACCTCTATCCACCTGAAATTGTAGCTTTACTAATTTTTTTTAACCCAAAAAGTGTGTCTTTAGGGTCATTTTGACCCACGTTTTTCATTAGTATCCTAGAAATATTATTTACAAAAGCATTCAACTTATTCTACAAAATTCTACAAACAAATGAAAACTGTTCGTCTTAAGAGTTAAGAGTTCAAAGTGTTACAGAAGGAATATCCAACCATTTTGGCAAATATTTCTAACTCTACCACATAATATATATCACGAAATCATATTCCTATTAATTATATTTAATGAAGAAGAGGCTCACACACAGATTTGGCTTAAAAACCGAGCTTTATAGTTTTATGCGATTCTGCATTCATGAAATGGATGGATATTTCTTATATAACATTTTATGCTCTTGGATTGAGTTGTACAGTTTTCTTAGGTTTGGTGACCCTTAGTATATAATTTTTTTTTTGTGTAAATCATAAGGCGGGTGTTAGACGAGGGTAAAGGTTGTATTTCCAATGTTTTTATATTTCGAAAAATATTAACTGATTTTTTAAACGTGGATATAGTTGGAGAGGTAATTAAAACGCTTTTCATGTAATATGTATGTTGGCGATCATATTCATACAAATTTCAAGAAAAATAAAAAAGAATGAAATGTTTCTGGTTTCGAAAAATCTATGTTTTTCTTTCACCCACAAGAATGGGTATACCTATGAAGATCATTGCACCCAACATATTGAGGATATTGCTATGTCATTAAACTTGACATTCAGAGGCAGTCTTATATCTTCGTCCATATTAGAAACATGATTAGCCTATATGCAGGGTTCTAAATTAATGCAAGATTAATTCTTGGTTTTCATCATACGTTTTCCCATTTTATCACTGATTTTATAACATCACGTAAAGCATAATGCAATACAAAAAATTTGACAATTCGTCAGCGAATGGATGGATGCTGTCTAAACGACAAAGAGAGGGCACTAGCTGTCCGCGGAAGGCGCAATCCTGTATTATATCATTCTTCATGTGAACTGCATACATCACAAAGCTTAACTCGTTTGGGTAGTAATTTTAACAAAATTGAATGACGAGTTTGAACATTAAAAATAAATGTTACATTTAAGGGTTAACGATTCGATATAACAAAACTGCCTTTTTTTATTCATACACTTTGCACTCCGACAATTTTACTTCCTCTTTTGCCCAAGTGGCTGTATTGCAGGAAAAATAGGCAAGCTATTCATTCAGGGTTTCCACTTAGACAAGAACCACAATGCCCTGTTTCTTATCATTATCAGTTCCTGAACCTCCATTGCTTGTTTGCGTGCAGCAAGGGTGAAGATTTTCAGGTAATGGGCATGTACTTAGTGCGAAGAACTATTATCTGTTGGAAAACACACGTAAGAATGGTCGATTACTTCCTAGGTCGGGTAAAACCCGGATCATTCCTGTGCTAAGGTCATCATTAAGGAGAAATTATAATCTTTAAGTCGCCCAGGCAGGCCTGTTTTCAAATTTATTTTTTTCAACTTTTAGGAATTATTTCAAGGTTTTTATTCGAAAATTACAATTGTTTTTGGCTTAAATTTAAATGTTAAAATATCTTCTTAATTTAATTTATTATTAAAGACATTGGAATAGGCCGTTGGTACACTTTATTTGCGTTTTAATTTATAATATATTTTTCTTCATTATAATTTTAAACTTTCATTACAAATAAATTTTTAATTTTTATATTAATCAAAGGAAAATACATTAAAAATGTGTTTTTGAAGTACAAATAACTAAGGGAAAATTATCAGTATTCCTATGATTTAATGCTGAAAAAAATATTCCAAAAAGAAAACTTAATTTCGAAAATACACATTTTGTGTAAATATAACCGGTAATTAATATTAATTAAATATATATTCACAAATTAAATATATGTGTAACAAAAATTAATAAGGGGAAGGCAAAAGCTCAAAAAAAAAAAACGACTGAATTCAAATTAATTAATTTGTATATGTAATACAAACATATAAAAAAATAAAATGTATTATTAGTTTAAGTAAACAAAAATTATTTGCTACAGTTAAGAGCATTGCCAAAAAAATATTATGGAATTTTGTAAAAATGCATAATTTGTAAGAATTTCGTTTATTTTTACAAATTATTTTAGTCAAATTATTAAAAATGTGTATATACAAACATGCGTACATTCCAACAGAGACAAAGTAGGTATCTACATATGTTAGGCGATTTGTGTATGCACTACGAGTATATGTGCAGTAATCTTCTATGACAAATGTACACCGAAAGAATCTACTTATGGGAAAGAAATGACCTAATGCCAACAGCAAATAAACATTTAGTTAAACTTTGTTCCCCCGAAATAATAGGGAAGCAATTTTCTTAAAACATACACTATTTACAAAAGTACTTAACACAATTTTACTTTTTCACATAAATATATTTCTAGTCGTAAAAAATGTAGTGTAATAACTTAATAAAATTTACACCAAACACTGTACCTTCGTGAGAAAAATTAAACAAAAATAACTAAAGCATGACAGAAAAAGAATTTTAAACTCGAAATAAACTTCAACGTACTTCTAGTTGTTAAACAAAAATTCCAAAAACACTTGTACATGTATAAATAGAAAATTTCTTATGTTCTATACACTTTTACAGCTCTACTTAAAACTATAAACTCAACTTAGTTTTTTTTTAAGAAAGAATAGAAAATAACTTCTTTTTTTTTAAGAAAAATTCTAATAATTTCGTTATCATGTACAAGCGAAAAATTTGGAATGGATTATCGTATCAATGAATAAGAGAAATTAATTAACATACAAATTACTACACATTTGTATCCATGAATTTATGTCAACTCTTTTAAAGTATGGAATAAATTTTGAGTGTATAATAAATGTGGGAAAAAATTTAAATAATGATGCGTATTTTATTCGGGTGAAAATTGTGTTTAATACTTACTTAAATATGGCACTTTTTTATTTTTTGTGAACTATCGTTATATGAGGGGTAAAATCCGATGTTTGTGCTCGCGTATTTCTTTCTTTATCTCAATCCCGTATATCAAATTGCAGCAAATTAGCTGTAATAGCTTCTGAAATATCGTATTATTTTGATTGTCACCAAATTCCGTTATATGGGCGTGGTTATTATCCAATTTCGCGCAATACCACACTGCCTGGGGCCGGAGGTAATGTCTGCACCAAGTTTCGCTGAGATACGGGCAGACAGATATCGCTTTGTTGCTTTATTCTGCTACAAGCAACCGTTAGGATAATAAAGTTATAATACCCTACGCTCGGGTACAAAAAAGATCAGTACTAAAATACATTTTAGAGTTTTTCTTAACTTATTTTTTATTAATGATCAATAATATTACAGAAAATACTCATAAATATTTTTTACGTTAATTTGAACTCAACTTGCTGCTAAGGCGGCTACGTTGGCTGGGGCATGTCGTGAGAATGGACGAAAATACTCCAGCGCTGAAAAAATTCAACGCGGTACAAGCTGGCCAAGTGAAAAAGGAATTGGCGTCGCTTCGTATTTTCAATTGGCGCCAGTTAGTAGGTAGAAGGAGTAAATTGGCGCAATTTGTTGCACTCGGCCAAAATCTCTTAAGAGGTTATGACGCCAATTAAGTAAGTAATTACTCTTGTGACAACAAATATTTTATAAATTTTGTCTGGCGAATAGTGAATTAATAAAATTTTTTTTATTTCTCTACTTTTCATTTTCTTTAAAAATTGTTATTCCGTATTTAAAAAAAAAAAACAAACTGTTCAAAATTCAATTATCTTAGTACTGGCTGGTATATTTGAAATAAAAAAATGTCATTAAATGTAAACGAATTTTCTAAGAAATATTTAAACTTAGAAAATAATATATCAATAGCCAAATCTCGCAATGGATACGTAACTTATAATAAAATATATTTTTTTTACTAAAATATATAGATTTCGAGTTTTAATTTACCCCTATTTTCCTTATAGAAATTCGATTTTTCTTATAAAACGTTTAACAGAAACAGAAGTTATAAAATTATATAACATCGAATAAGAACAGATGTTTTTCGTCTAAAGATTTTCAATGCAAGCAGTTGGCAGAAATCCGGTACAGGATTTTGTACCACTACTATAAGAGGTCCGTATTATGAGCAACAAAATACAATATAATGTTTCAATGATTTTTGATCATTTTTTCGCTGACAGTATTGAGCATTCCCCGCCATATAACGCATTAACAAAATTTACATTTGTATAAAGTAAATGCTTGCACTTTATTATAGTAAACTAAATGAGCTACAAAACTGCATACAAGTTTTCAAAAATTCTGATTAAAAAGTTCGAAAGTTGTATGACCATTTTCTGAAATTTTGCGAATTTTTGCGAATTTCGTTAAAAGTTTTAATCTTTTTTTGTATATATAGTTTATGTTGCGCAATGAGTTATACTTTTATAAAAATTAGTATAAAATAAATTAATAAAGGTAAGTGCATTACATGGAAATTTTGTTGCTTATGATACGCACAACACTGTTATTTACACCGAACGTTATATACAGTATACTCTGAAATTATGTATTCAGAAAATATCATACCCGTTAATCCTTCTCCCACAAGCTTAGGTATACATTTCAGATAAAACATTTAAAACATTTTTAGTACTAAACGATATCTTGCTATGCTGGAATTTTTGGTGCCGAGCTAATACAAGAGATGGGAGTACAGGGTGAGAACGCATGTACCATTCAATATATAAACTAAATGGGCGGGAAGACCCCTAGTATACCTTTATATAGAATGTTGCTGACGTCTTTAGTCATAAGTATAGAATATGAGAGATGATGACATTTTATTATCGATTAAAATTTGAAATCAGTGTTGAGGCACAAAGGGTCAATACTACTTTTTTCTTTTTGTACATTACACGGAAGCTCTTTGTAGGTTTGTAATCGATTATTCAACACAACTGTCTGTTCATCGCCTTTATCAGTGTTGGCTTCATCAACCAGAATCTGAAAAAAATATGAGTGTGAGCTCAAATTAAAACCAAAATGCATGCTAGCCATGGTGTATTGTTAATAGAGTGATACCAGTAATATAACCGCAGTTTGTGGAAGTTCCATTGATGCCATGAATTTAAGAAAGAAGCTTTACATTTTAAAGGTAAAAAGATCAAAAAGAAAAAGTTGAGAGCCTATTTTTAATACTTTCATATTGTGAGCATATTTTTTTGATTGCGTTTTACGCACCAAACCAACCGCAACTCTACTCGTATCACTTCATTAAAGTAAACCATGAGCAAATGCTGATTACGTGTTTATATAAAACAATTTTAGTTTTGCATAGTTAGCATGCTACCTCAAATTCTCTGGTCAAGAATTCCGCACTCTTTTCACTCAATTTAGTCTGCGGCAAACCCAATAATGCATTTCCTAAAAACTTGTAAACAGATCTGTAAATAAAGGAAAATATTCAAGATGTATTGCAAACTTAATCGAATTTCGATGAAAATTCCTCTACCGTAAGTCCACACCATCAAATTCATTAGCTTCTATCATAGCCTCATTATTAGCAATAGCATTGATAACTAAAGCGGGTTCATACAAGCATAACTCTGGTAAATTCCATTTTTTAAATTGCTCCAACCACGATTGTATGTTGTTAAAGCTCATCGATTCACACTCTTCATGCACATTCTCATGAGCCAACTGCATACGCTCATTTAAATATTCTGCAATTGAGTAAAATTGTAAATCGCATTGATACAAATACAATATCGTAGCGTTAGAATATATTACCAAGTATATCAGATTTGTTGAATTTGGAAGCCGCAATCACTGTGCCCACACTTTTGGAGCTACAACCATTTTCCTCTAAATAATCGACAATCTTCTTTTTTACATATCCATACACTTGAGGTTTCTCTGCAGATGCTCGTTTCTTTGCTGTTCTCTGTTCCGACGTTTGAGGTGAGCTGTTGATAAAAAAGTTTAGTTGTATTTGATCAATTTAAAGCAACTTAGCAGTATATGGAGTACACACCCATTCTCAGGTCTTGTATTTCCCTCAGATTCATTTACCGTTTTAGTATGTGGCTTTTCAATTGTTGCAACTTGTTCTTCTACTTCTCGTTTTTCGTCAGACGTTTGACTGTTGCCCGCATGAAATGAAACAATTAATTATATTAAAGAAGCAATTAGCAAAGAACATACTTTTTAATTTCAGCAGATTGGTCCATATTTTTATATATTTCAAAGAAACAAAAACTTTTGTTTATCTTAAACAGCTGTTCCCGGTGGTAAACAAACAGCTGTCTCAACGAATTGAACGTCAATGTAGTTGATGCTGCCATATTGCTGAGTATTGCAAAACAAAATCAAAGAACGTAGATCAACATACGTTGTTTGGTTAGCAGAGCAGAGCGAACACAAACTTTGTTTAATAGAATGTTAATTATATTGGGTCGAATTTTAGATTTTGCAATGATATTACCACAATTATGTAAACATCTAAATATTTAATTCGATGTGTAATTTGTATGTACTTTTTAAAGGCCTGCGCAAACGGGCGCGGCACGGTACAGAGTGGTATAATCCCGTACGATATACGGTAACGATATACGCAAATGGTTACAAACAGGCGGAGTGGGGTACAGAGCGGTACGGCACAAAACATTGCGGGCATATGTAGAACTAATTTTTAGAAACGTCAGCACTACGTGTTTGAATAAATCGCTATCATTACCAGTTCTAAACGCAATTATCTTGTTATCTTTGTATTTTTTCAGTGGATGGGATCCATTCCATTTTTGCCAAAAATTTTCGTATTTGAAAATATTTTTAACGTGCGAAAAACTTCAAATTTTATTCTATTTCTTTTATAATAAAAAACAATGTTTAAATTTTTGTAAACTAACGTATAAGCATTTTCAAGTCCATGTTTCTATAAAGAAAAGCGTAATATTTATAGAATATACATGTGTGAAATTCTAGCTCAAAATTACAACCCTGCTTCGATATACATACATGTCTGCTTGTACCGCGCGGTCATTTTTTTAGCGCGGCTCTACATGCCATAAAGTCAACGAAACAATAAATTTATTGAAGAAAACTTTTGGTGAGCGCATTATCTCGCGTCATGGGTCTGTGGCGTGGCCTCCAAGATCGTGCAATTTCATACCGCTGGTCTATTTTTTGTGGGGTTAAGTGAAGTCAACCAAAATTGCTGCAAAAAGTGATCGAAAATTGGACCTCTCGGCTGGAATTTATTCAAGCCAGTCGCGGCGGTCACTTACCCGAAATCTTTTTTAAAACATAATGGCAAACCCTTATCTTTATATTAAATCTACCATTAAGTTATATAAAATTTATTTCTTCTTACAAACCACATGCCTAAAAAACACATCCTTTACTTCAATTTCAACTCAAAGATACCATTATTGATTTTTTAAATGTATTTAATTAAAATAAATGAGATTAGCTGAAATAAAATGAAATTTAACTACAAAAAATTAATAAAGTAGAATTTAATTTATTTAATAATTGAAGTACAAATAATAAAATCGATTAAAAAAATGAAGTTGAATTAAACTACATATATTTAATATACATATTTATTTTATGCTAAATTAGAAAAAACTAGAACGAGTTTAAATGAATTTAAATTAAATTAATTATATATGAATTCTAATGAAAGTGGCCGAAGGCAATAGAGTAAACTAGAGTAAACTTGGTTATTACACTCGCGTTAAGTCAGATGACGTTACCACAGATACACAAACCGGATGACCCGGATGTTCACGCTACAACCGCCTGGCGATTTCTTCTTTTCTCAACTCTCGGGAAACGGAGTACTTGGCGACTAAGTCTAACTCGCACCACAAATTGTTGAAATTTTTCATTGGCTTTAGTTTTTTACGTGGCCCCGATCCCAGGGTTAAGCCAGATACTGGCGTCTTTGAGGCCCATACTAAACTAAAAATAGGCACCTCCTTAAAGATTATGAAAATATGTACATACATACATATATAAAGACAATTCTCCAAGATAATCCAGAGCTGTGGAAGGAGGGTACAATAACATCATCATGGAAGTGTTTATGCAAACCCTAGAATGTCAATATATTGAGGAACTAATAACAAAATGAGGTGTGACATTATAAGCGAGACACGTTGATGATATTATCTGCATGGTAACCAACAAAAACGGCCTCAACAAACAACATAAAAACATAAAATTTACGATGGAAACAGAAAGCGAAGTAAAAGCAAACTGTCTGAATCTGACAATCTAGGTAGACAAGAACCCTTACTACTTGCAAAAACAACATCATACAAATACCGGCCAGTGGAAGCTAACTGAATAGACCAAAAGATTACATTGAACATGCAACAACACCGAAACTGGTTTGTCTCCAAACCAAACTTGACAAGGGATGATGAATGAGTTTTATATTCATTCGGTGGTTTTAGAAAAGTCTACTTCCTCGTGAACTGTGGTGAACTACTACCACTACCTTAGTAATTTTATCAAGTTCTCGGGGCTATATCTATCCCAGGATGTTATTTCTGACTCCCATGAAAGTGGGTTTAGCTTATTTACATTGAATCGAAAATTATTGCTCCGCTGTTCTATGATCCTCGAGTTTCCCACATACAACTGGAATACAATAACTAAATAAGTATTTCAAAATACTCCATCAGCATTCAAATTTATCAGCTGCTGCATAGCATTTACCAAGTTGCTTGGATATACATACATATTTACTTAAGTTATCAGGTGCACGAGCGGACGGAAAGACAGGCGTACGGAGATACAAGGGCTTAATCGCTTTCCTTTCTGAATATTTTGGTATAAACATACATATGCATAAGTCTAAAATAATATAATAAAAATATATATAATGATATACATAAGTCTATATCTATATTGCTTGATTTAGGCAGTTACAAACAACCGTTATGTGAACAAAATTCAAATTCCCTGAGCTCTAGTGCGCTGGGGCATAAAAAAAATATTCTCTATAGCAAAAAAAAATATTCTCTATGTACATACATACATACATATGTGCTTATACATATGTTAATCTCATAGGAATGTTATTTTCATTTTTATCATAATATTACATTCTTATTGTCAGTACTATGAGAAATGAGAAATATTTATAATAGTTATGCTTAGGTAGATCCTATACCACAGAACAAAAGTAAATACTTAGGTAGATGCATATAAAACACCATTATACAACTTTATTTCAGTAAAAGGATTATCTATAAAGCTGCTTTGTATACAACATTTGATGTAGTGGTATCGGGAACAGGAACAAAGTTATCTAATTCACTCGCCCGTGAGAGGGCCAACTCACACTAAGGTCCACGCCCAGAACATGCATCGCCTGTCCTTGCGTTTTATTTATGGTTATAGTAATCAGGAATCGTATGCATTTAAATCGAAATGGGAATGTATGTATCATTCCAATCAGGATATGTATCATTTCTTTAAAAAAAAAATTTTAACAATATATAGGAAAACATTTGAGCATTTCTGTTGCTTCCAATTCGTGCAATATTAAGTGCATTCTCGTCATGTGCATTCACAAATTGGAACTCTGCAAGCATGCTCTTATCTCATCCGCTCTTGTATTCTGCGGTATAATTGGTAGTATCTGCTGGAAGCCCCCACAAAAAGGAAAGCAGCCCCCCATATTTCTTTTATTTTTCTGAATATCTATTAGAGTTTCATCAACAGTCGCTACTGCTTTTCAAATACACTGGTCTGCAACAAAACCCTGCTTCAAAACATTGTATCATAGATAAGAAAATTTGAATGCTCTAAACCTATTCCAGTTGGCGTTGGACCACGTCTAGATTTTGTATTATAACTTTTTCCATTTTTACGAAACATGATTAATATTGAATAAACCTACATACATATGTACGAAATAGGTTTCAGCGAGTAATAAAAGAAATAAGGAGAGAACCGTAAGTGATCTTTATGATAGCAATGCGCTTGCTTGGTTTCGCAGTTAGTTAAGAACTTCTCTTTTAATTCTTTACATTCTTTATCAAATATTTTAGTAAATTTTGCACATAATCAATATACCATGTATTTAATTGAAGTATTTTATGTGCAGTTAAGGTATTTTTCTAAGAGCAGAGTCCATAAATATTTGATCGAAATTTTAAAATTGTTCCTATAGAATGCCGCGAGCTTGTAAGAATTCCGCAGTCTATTTTTCGTCGCATTTGTGGTGAATTTACTTCGAAGACACAAAGAAATAAAAAAACTGATCTGGTCGAAAAATCTTATCAGCTTTATTTTGGATTTCCTATCGAAAATTGGCTGCCAAAATTTTGTGTAAAGAACGTTGAGAGGTTGGCTTGAAGCTCATAAAAGCCATATCGGCTTAATTAATAGAATATATGGGCTTTTAATGTGATCATTTTCATAGTGTCAAATTTCTTTTTATGTACCGAATCTCATAGTCAGTCACAAAGTACAAACAAATTAAATAAGTATGTTCATAAGTATATCAGTTTACAGATTTTCTCTAGACGGACAACTGACATTTATTTTTATTTCATGTGAAAATTTTCAACAACAAAAAAATAAAAATAAAAATAAAAATAAAAATAAAAATAAAAATAAAAGGCAATGTTGATGTTGTTGAAAACAAAATATTTAAAAGAAAATAATTATAAACTATTTGTATTTAACTCTTTTTTGTGTATTTAATATTTAAATAAAATATTTTAATAAAATATATCCGGCTACCCATTAGTTAAAGCCCCATGAAAATCCGTTCAGTAGTTTCAGAGATTACTGCGTTCAAACATGCAAACAACAGACAAACAGATATACAAAAATTTAAAAAATGGTTCCGATACATTATATTACATTCCCTGCATCACCTTTGTAAATTTTTTAAAAGAAATTTTCAATGTACAGAAACGACTTTTCAACAGATTTATTATATATAGTATAGATAGAAGAGGAACATTTTGATAGAAAATAGTTTTCCGGTAATTTTCGCGTAAAAACCACAAAACAATTATTGTGGACAATAAGTGATTTAATATACATACATATGTACATTTGAACATAAATATATGTATGTATGTATATGCGCATATGCCAATATATGGATGTAAAATATTTTTCATTTGAAGAGTCAAGTATGTATGTACATATGTAAATATATATGTAGATATGTAAATATATCGATCGAGGCGTTTTCTCTCCATTCACTCGAACTATAGGTAATTTCATTTTACTCGCATAAGATCTACATATGTATACATAAACATACATACATACATACATACATACATATATACAAATAGGTGAGTACATGCATGTAGCCATACATAACTGCCGGTCGCGTGAAGATCTCTGATACCACCTGCTGGCAACTTGTATTCGATATATTCTCCCTACGACGACAAAATAACAGAGCAATAATGCGCAGTAAGCTCAATCTGATCCACAGTCAGAATTTAGAAAGTGACAGAGCTGGACATGAAAACAAGGCACAGCGCGCGCGCGTATGAGCGATCGGTTTGAAAATACTCGTATCCGTACTCGCTTGTAGCGAGTCGTTTAGGTTGCTTACTTGTTTAGAATAATGCAAATAAAATAATGTATTATTTGTGATAATTGAATTGTTTACTGAAAACAAAAAACTAATAATAATAAAATAAAATAAAATTAGTAAACCAGTTAGTTAGTGTGCTGAAATTGCATACAAAAATATTGTATAGAAAAAAATAGTATGGAGGACGACCGTGCAAGCATACGCTCAGCGAGCAATCCCAATCCTTTCACTTCCGCGGCAAACAATGCGCTATGGAGTTTGCAAGGTCAAACTGCTGGGCATCCAGTTAGTAGTTCGCCCGCTGCATTGCCACAAAATATCTTTGCGAATCCTGCTATACAGCCATCGAGCGTAATAAATCTATCGAATTCTTCGGATGTTGTTATAGGGCCTATGACCCAGTACCAAGGTCCCGTGACGATATATCAGTATATGGATGCTACTGTGGAAGCGCGCTCCATGCAAGCCGGTGGAGGTAAATACAAATATGTTCATAAAAGCTTTTACTTTTTTATCGTTTTTGTGTTGTTTGCATAAAATCAATGGAATTTCCAAGCTTTCTGGTGATTGAGTTTATCATTTTTTGTTGTTGTTTATTACTTGTTATAACTTTATAAAGATTTGTGTTTGTAAGTCTTTGTAGCTTTGATCGCGTTACTCGCGATTAGATATTTATTAATCAGCAGCAAATTATGAGATAAATAAATTACTGCTTTCGAGAAAAAAAAATATTGAAATTATCGAATTAGCAGCTGAAGGTGAAAAATTCATTGTAAACAGTATTTCACATTAATTTTACACTGAAAACATTCGCCGTGTATACAAGTTTACTTGTTGCTTTTATTCTCTGCAATGCCGCGTGAAAATATTTGAGGAAAGAAGAATGAGAAAAATCTCAGTATATCTTATCCGAGTTTTACTTAATTCAAAAAATCGTATCCATCTCTAAATCTACTTTATCATTTGCAAATAAATATACTCTCGAAAATTTTAGTAATCGGACACTGTGTTCACCTCTCAAATACCAGTAATTTATAAATATCAAAAAGTACGGTAATTCAGTAGTTATTTAAAAATATTGATTTGCTCAAATTCCATACACAGATCGGATTGCAGAAAGGAGTACGTGGGTTAAATTATCTTTGTAAAAATGAATGCAATAGTTTTGGGTAAAATTAAGAAATCGCCCGTTTGTTGTTTGTTGGAATTTATGCCTAGAAAGCATATGACAAAAGTTACAAAGTTCAATACATGATTTCTTTGAATTTACAATCTGAAAACTAATGAAATTAAGTTAAATGCCATTCAAATCGCTCTGAAATTAGGAAATACACTCGGAGGGGGACCTCTTTAGAAACATTTTTTCTATAATTTTCGATGTTACGACCGAGATTCGAACCCAGGAGCCACCTAGTGGAACACCCCTATGCTACTCACTCGAGACTACACAAACACTACTTGCATTCGATTAGAACTTAAACTCTATTGACCTTAGACCGCTGCGCTACATACTTGTGTCAGGTACAATACACGGCGTCAATTATACTCGTATAACGAGCGCTTTGGGCTTTAGGTAGATCCAGGCAATGCCCGAGGATATGATGTATGATTTCCCCCTCTCCCATATCTCAAAAAATTCCAAAGCAGACGTTTCAAGAAGTACCTATTTTTGCTGCATATGTATAATCCTATGGGACAATGTTTAGTACCGTTGATACTTACTGAGAGCCAAAGTGAAGAAGGGACTTAGATGATTGCCGAATATAAGAGTTTTACTAAAATCATTGTCAAGAAAGATTTGATAATGCCCTCATTTCCTTTCATCCAATGGCGGTGTTTCGATCAACTTTTTTAGCATATATGTAAGACCGTTAGAAGAAGCTTCAAAAGCGCACTAAGCTGCTTTGAGGCTGTCATTATCAGAGAGAGGTCAGTCTCCGGACTCTTTGTACCTCTTATTATTTAATTTTTTAAGAGTATCCCGCTAGGCTACCACTGTGTAAAAAAAATATTGGTTTACCACTGCTCAAATTAATGCAATAATCTTCAATAAAATTTAACCTCCATTTCTTGCCGATTCCTCTAGATATAGATAATGCCGCAATGGCATTCCCGACCCTTTTGTCGATATTGAGTTCGTAATTTACTATCTGGAATCAAGCGAATATATTTCGCCAGCTCGGTTCTCACTAATGTTCCATTTGAGGTTATACATATTTTCCTTGGGAGAACAACGATGTTTTCTGGTTAAACAAAACCAGTTCTGGTTTATTTTGGTTTATCTTCAGACCTAGACTGCAGCACCAGTATTTGAGTTCACTTTGTAAGAGGCTGGCAAGTTGGTTAACGTAAAGCTGGCTAAAATTGTCTAGATGATACCATCTTAATTTAAGTATTAATAATTTAGAGCCATTGAACTCAGTATTCTTAGTATGGTTAATTCTTACAAGTGCTGAATTATTTTTAAAATGTAGTGTTGTATCCTAAAAATATGGAAAGCGTTATATGAGAATGAAAAACATATTTAAATATTTGGAAACGAAAAGTTATTTTACCTTTTTGTGTACATGTAAAAGTATTTCCGTTACTCTTTGATGTATTATGATCAGTTGTTCGAGTGATGACGACGCATCCTCAACATTTCTTGAACATTGCAACGCAAGTGAATTGATTATATTCATTTTTTTTATTTATTTCAGACAATTGATTATTATTATAAATTTGAATGGGCTATAAAACTGCTTACCAAATAGTTTTGCAGCAATTCGATTATTAAGTTTGAAATTGCCATGAAAATTTGCTAATTTTTTTATGATTTGCACAATGCTTAAATCTTGGATTTATATGGTTTTTTCTACAAAATAAACTATGTTTTTATAAAAAATTAGCGCAAGCTCGATGCGGGGATAGTCTCCCTAAGCTTAATAAAGCGAACCTTCATTTAAATTCACTTTTCCAGTTCAAAATCGAAAGTTGGTCATAATGTCGCACTGGGTACTGGACACTCACGTATGTATGCCATAAATATATTGCATAATATTTTGCAATTTTTGTTGATCGATCAATCATCTTCTGGAATTATATCTAGCGAACGGCCGAATCCTGTAACAATTTGAGACAACATTAATTAAAAATCCGATTGAAATGTCAATTGACGACCTAACTCGTACGAAATAAAGGGGTTGGCTTGCATGCCGACGTGACTCAAATATTCGGAATCGTCCGGGGAGTTCCAATCTATCAAAGAACTTGAGGCCAAGCAATTTTTGCGACAACCGCTGTTTCCACTACTAGGACCATCATACGAATTCCAGTTGATTTGTATGTCTCTAATATTATTCAATAATTATACAAAGTATTGACGTTTCCTCTGCACCAGTTCCCTAGGTTTTTATTTTATTTTATAGTTGTAGCTGTTGTGATGTATTTGATGCTGACTTAATAACTGCATCTTTTCCTCATCTATTCTTTTAAATCATTTACATATATTTATTTTTATTCATACAAACAGAAATACTTAATAGAATATCGTAATATTTGTTTCATGGTTCTTGAATATCGCATTGATGGTGTGACGTACATGCGCAGATCGTAAATATTTTTCGTTCGTCATCGGTATAATCTTTGCTACATATATCAATCTTGATCGTTACCCATCTCTCGCTCAACCCACTCTGTTCTGATGAAATATCGAAGTTAATTCCTTTCAGCAGAAGGGGACTAAAGTTAACATTTCTTAGACTTTTGGGACTCCCCTGGAATCCGAAGCCGTAAAAATTCATTTTTGTTAAGGCGTCAGTTATATACGTACTGTAATACCCGCTTATTTTAATAAAAAATTGTTTTTGTCTAACTGATCCAAGTACCATTTTATAGATATCTTAATTCACCTTTAAAAATCCCGTTTAGAGAAATAAGGTAATCAATTAAAAATTTGCATGCATATACATACATATATGTATATAAGTATGTGTGAATCACAACTGAGTTTTTTCAACTCAATCTTGCTGAATGTGTATCAGCATTCCCGGGTAACATTTTTAAATAAAAAGTTTGTTTTTTTCGCACACAATCTCCCATATATACTTAATTATTCTTTAATAACTTTTTTAATTAAAAAAAGCACTTTTCTTGGCAGGGAAATACATTAAACTCTAGAAAATTTCATCTGACAGTATCAATACTAATGAAAGCCTTTTTTTCTGTACGCAAAACTCGAGAACAGCTGAAATTTCGGTTATAGATTCTGCATGGCCTCCACATCGTTTTAAGCTTAGTAAAATCCCGATAGGTAGCGCCGTAGTCGAGCTATTGGCAAATACTAAGTTTATGAATTATAATCAAAGAACGTAGAAAACAAAGAAGTTGCATCACCCCCGCCGTTCCTCTAAGAGAAAATGTTTTCTTAAGTTTATCTACATGTTAGAAAAAATGTGACTTTGCTGATTGATGTTAGAATCTAATTCGATTTCTGGTGTGGTGAAATAAGCGATCATTTCTGGCCATAGGACACGAAATGCTATGCCACTTCTTAACGATTTATGTTCTTTCACAAGATCGATAGGTTAAATGCCAGAAGAAAATTTTGACCCAGTAGGAAAATAAATTAGTGCGTCGGAGAGAAAAATAACAACTAAATTACGAGGAGATGGAAAAAACTTCCGAAAAATTGGCCAAACTATTGAAAGAACGTATTTTCCATTCAGCGCTTAGTGAAAATTTTCAAAACAACCGGAATTTTAACATCTAAGCCACGGTCACGACATCCAAAAATATTATCATTCCAGGAAGAACGCAAAATAATCAATAGTTAATGAAATACTAAAAAAAGTTTGTGGCGAAACTGTTAGAAAAACTTTACGAAAAACTTCGAAGAAACCCATACATTTCCTTTGTGAACAGACGAAAGCGCATTGAGTTCACTCATGACTATATAAATAAGCCTCAGGAATTCTGGAAACAGGCCATATTCTCGGATGAAAGAAAATTTTGCATTCTCGGAATAAAAGGCATCAAATTGTACGGCGAAAACCAGGAACTGAGTTGGAGAAACAAAATCTGGTAGGTACATACAGTCAAACACGGTGGTGGTGGAATTATCGTGTGGGGTTGCATGTCAGCCAGTAGTGTGGGTCAGCTGGGATTTATTGCAGAGAAGCTTGGCTTATCTACGACGTATTGGTTCCAACAGGATAACGATCCGAAACATACTGCAGAGATAGATTGGATACTGTATAATACTGCAAGACACTTTAAAACGAAGCCCCAATTACCTGATCTCAATCCAATTGAGCATCTTTGGGATTTATTAGAGAAAATAATTCGTCAGCATGTAATAACAAGCAAAGAGACTTTGCGAGTAGTATTATGCAGACAGACTGGAAGAAGATTGCAGCTGAGGAAACAGAGAAGTTGGTAAATTCAATGCCAAATAGACAAAGTAGCTATACAACAAAATATTAAATTTTATTTTTCCTTACTATTTCTAGTAGTTTTATAATCTATTTTTAAACTGAACGAAAACTTTTTGGTTGCTACATTTAGTTTTTGGTACATTTATATTCCTTTTACGCGCAAATTACCAGCGGAATCTAGATTTTTGTGTTTGCTTTATAAACTTTAGAATATATAGAACAAATACACGAATAAAAATTGATTTAATTTATATACTTATTTTGTGCTTTTATATCACTTATAAACATTTGTTAGCTGAACGCAGACTTTATGGGGTACGTGTATATATATCCTCTCCGACAGTCAATCGCCTAACTCTTCTCAACACATTAGAAAACTCAACTACCTTAACTGTAGGATGAATTCCTGGTCATGAGGAGCATGAGAGAAATGGCAAAACTAGGTACCAGCATGCCCTTTATTGGGCTTGAACCAATTTGTAGACTCTCCAAATATCGAGAAAGTTACGATCACTAAGGAGAGACTTACTGATTATTTTAAAGGATATATTCACCTGTGAAATGGAAATAGAAAGCCCTGAATATGTTCTCTGCGAATGTCCTGCACTAGACAAACAAAGACTCCGTTATCATCATTATCATCGTTGTCCAACCACATAGCCTATGGGACAACAAAACCCAAATAGTTCTAGCTTATATTTGTAGTTTATGATAATAGTAATAAAAATAACTTATTTATTTTATTTAATTGGCGCTATAACCACTTAAGCGATTTTGGCCGAACTTCTGCTACAATTTGCGGTGTGCGTCTTGATGTTGCAACACAAATTGAGGGACCTACTGTTTTACGCCGACTCGAATGGCGAATGTTTTTTGTGAGAAGTTTTTTCATAGCAAAGGGGCGACCGCTATTAGACAAAACTTTTTCTATAACTTTGATATTACTTGCCCCAGCCAGGATTCGAACCCGGGATCAACCGAATGAAGCGCGCACACGCTACACACTCGGCTACAGTAGTTATTATAACCATACGACACGGACTTATTGGCAAGTGTCTATACTTAATTTATTTCTAATTAATGCAGTTCATTGTGTAATAAAACTGTATAAATCCAAGCTATAAACTTTGTGCAAATTTTAGTAAAATTCAAAAAAATTCCAATCAAAATTAAAAAAAAAAAAATGGTTATACACTTTTATAATCCTTTAATCTTTTTTTCCATTTCCTCCATAAAATTATTGGACGCATATTTTTTATGCTATTAGCAGAAAAACCTATCAAAAATCAATGGAACTTTTAAGTTTTAGAAACTTACACTATATTATACTATTGAAAAGTTTGAAATTTTTGTTGAATTTTATTAAAAATTCTTAAAATTTTTATAAAAAATTAATAAGTAATAAATAAAGGGTCGAAACTTGTCATAAAATCCCTGTTGTATAGATATGATACGCACAAACCTTCTAAAGTGATTATTTCAGGGGCCGAATATAACTTTTTTTTTAATTTTTTTGTATCAAAAAATCATTGGGAAAAATTCGTTTAAAACAAAACTCGAATATATCGATCTAATCCTATATGCTATACAAATCTACCTTTATTTTTATTTAGAAGAATTTTTGTTTTAAATCATTGCATAATTGTTTTTTTGTGACTTTTTTTATCAAAAATAATCGTTATTCTTGATTTTTTTTCAATCAACTTTGATCGTTATTTCAAAAATAGTAGTTTGTGTTGGGTTTCTAATTTTTCGATCAAGTTTGATCGTTATTCTTTTATTGAAAAAAGTAAGAATCACAACAATAACGATTATTTTTGATAGAAAGAATAAAGATCACAGAAAAGCGATCAAACTTTATCCTAAAAATACATACTAAAACATGATGATCAAACTTGATAAAAAAATAAAAATCACGAAACAACGATCAAATTTGATTGAAACAAAAATAAAATTCAACTATAACAATTATTTTTCGTCATGATTTTATTTTTTTAATAAAAATTATAAACGTTAAGCTCTCTGGATTATTTACATTGTGAGTTAACAGAGCTATTTTTATTATTTAGAAACAAATTAGTTATTTGCGTTATTGTATTGGAATTTTTTTAAGTTATTATAATCCTTTGGCAAACGACTGTATTCAAGTTTTGCATACTTATAAAAAGACTAAATTGATCTTTATTGGTGGCGTTAATGAGTTATAGGGTCCGATAAAAATATACCTTGTGTAATTTTACGGGAAAATAGAGATTTGCACCTCTTTTTAGTCATTTTTCAAAAACACTCAAATAAGTAGGAACTTTATTTGGCATTAAACCAACTTTGACTACGAATTAAGATTTTTCATCGTGAATTGGAACCACCCCGCCACCGGCAATGCCCTTGACGTAGTTGCAAGATCAATATTGACTTAAAATACTAACTCTAGCTCGATTTAAATGGCAATTATAGTAAGATTTTGCTGACTAGCCACCATTGTCGGAACTATACTCGTAAAACTAATTTCGGTATTCTGTAAGTAGTATCTAGTCACTAGTCTCGCTAATTTGCAGCTGGTCCTGAGTAGGTCACAAAACAAAGAAATTGAGGAAAGTATTGAACAATCGCGAAAATGAAGTAGCATTCGATCTGCCACAGGGTCGTTTGCTATATTTTGCTTAAACCTGTAGAAAATAACTCTTAAACTTCAATACGTATAATAAAAAAAAAATTGATTTACATTTACTTTTGTATCTTGTCCTGCCATTTTGATCGAATGTGCATATGTATGAGTATCGATTGTTGATAGTTCTTATATCTACACATATTTTAAATAATCGGTTCACATAAAATGCAGTAATAAGAATTTTGAACGGTTAATTTCAATGTTAATTTTACTATAACCATAATATTTTAATAATGTTTCAATTTGGTGACTTGAGTTGAGACTGAGTTACAGAATACCTGCGTAAGGCTATCACCCCTATGCTGAAATCCGAATTTTCGTAGCCTACGAATTCGTAGCTCCGTTCCGAACAATTCGAAAATGGTATGCTGAAATCCGTTCGTAACTCACGGCCGCGTTGCCAACTAAAATTATTAAATTCTAAGTTCTTAATCAGCTGTTTTGACAGAAATAAACAAAGTGAAGAGTGAATTTTGAGACCAGCGATTATTAGTTATTTGTAAGCAAGTTTTTTAATTAAATTAAAATAAAATGGATTCTGTAGCCGCTGCACTTTTGTCCCAGGAGGAAGAATATGCTATAAGCAACAGTTGCATGAATATGCAGAGGAGATTATTACGAGACGATGCAAATTTATTAAAAAAAACAATGTATCATAAATCAATTTCTTAAAACTAAATAAACAGTTGAATTCAGTACTTTAATAAATATATTCGCACTGGCCTCACTGCTGAAGGTTTTTTTCTTGCAATAGCAGTAGCCTCTCCTGCAACGCAAGCTCCTTTCTTTTCATGGCCTCCATTTCATTATTGTGCCGTTTCTTCTCGCGCAGAGACTCCCTCTTCATGTCATGAATATTTTGCAAAATATTTATTAATACACCACTTTTTTCTATGCACAATTTAACTTACATATTTGTTCGTTGTTTTCCGTGTACACTATTTATTTTATTATTATTATTGTTTTGAATTTGCTAAGTTCCGACACCAGTTGCTATTCGTACAAAATCTCCGAAAAATGCAATGAAATGACAGCTACGTCGGATTCAGGCATACCAACATTACGAATTTCGAAAATGGCTTACGGATTTCGAAATTACGATTCCGCAATTCGGATTTGAGCATACCGATGTTACGATTCGTAGCAAATTCGTAGTTACGACGGATTTCAGCATAGGGATGTATCTTAATGGAAATGAGGATCCTACAAATTCACATTTATTTTTCAGACGCTACTCGAACAGGTCTAGATTCAAATGGAATTTGCGGTGATTGATTGATTGATTGATTTAACCTTGCCTATATATAGAGATATACTAAACACCAGTAAAGCAATTTAGCTTTCTGTTGAAAAGTAAAAAGTTTAGTTTAAAATTTCACAAACAACATAACAAGCGCTTAATTTTTTGTATAATTGACAAGTGAAATGTATAATTAATAATTTCATTATTTTATATACGATAACCATATAATTTTAAACTAAAAAAACAAAAACAAAAAACAGATTCGTGTGCCATGTGGACTGCGCCCCTCGTATCGGTAGGTCGAGAGAACGGTAAACGTTGGATTTATTATTATCATTATGAACTTCACTAGCCCCCGATTGATAATTTTCCAACCTTTGGAAATATGTACATACATATGTACATATGTGCATTAAGCCGTATCACGTTACATGAAGAGGGGAAGTTTAGCGTGTGCCAGTTTTGTTTGAAAACTTATGTCGAAAAAAATGATGTGTGTAAATTTTTTTTAGGCACCCGCGAAAAATAACTAAATCGTGTTTTTTGTTATAATTTCCTAATTTGATGTCCGATTTGTAAAATCTTTATGTCGCCAAACGAGTTTCGCTCAGAACTATTGACCCTTAAAAGGTTTTGCTTTTAAACGCCGGTTTGATTTGTACCTTCACTTCGGAAATAATATCCATAGTGTTTTATTTTTATGCGCTAAACAAATGTTAGCCTTTATTCACTAAATGTTTTTAAGAGTTTCGCGAGGGCTTACCTTTTAAATTAACGTATTTTATATTGAAAAAGGTGGTTGTAACTCAGTTTGGAAAAAATGTTGTAAATTTGAGCAAGTTTCTGTGTTGCTTCCTTAATATCAAAAATTAAGTTTCTTGAAAGTATGAAGCTTTACTGTAGAAGCGATCGCAGTTGTTAAACTTTAATAAAAATGTCTGCATGTGAGCCACCACATTTGCAATTTCGTTTGCATAAAGAACTGCAAATAATATCACTATTGGAACAAAATTTGTAAAAGTAGAAATCAAAAAGGCTGTTAAAGCCAAACCTTCTTAAGGGCAAAAAAAAAAGATTTTAAAATTCGGACATCAAATAAAAAAGTTATAGCAAATTTAGCTGTTTTTAGTGGGTTCCTAAAAAAAATGTGCATCCAACATTTTTTCCGCCATAAGTGCTGAAATATAGCTGACACACGCTGAGCGTTTTTTTTTGTGATACACCTTAATGTACATACTTAAAAATATATCTTCTCATTTGTTTAAGACAGTCACGACAGCTTTGCAATTTACTTACTTTTATGCATTTATCACTTGCGAAATTCTCAGAATAGTTTATATGCAATGTACTGTATGGCAATTGACTTTAATTTATAAGCCTATGGATAAAGCTTCAACTAACTAAAAAAAAAAAAACAATGTGTAATTGTTTGTATGCCACGAAATATACTTTGCTACTAAATGTGCGCTTTGAGTGGTTATAATTCATTCTTTTGAAAAGTTATTGCAAATATGTACACATAAATAAATATACATATATTTGTGCAAATTCGCGCTACGAAACTCACACATACACACTAAAGAATATTTAACACTTCTCAGAATTTTAGGCAGGAAAACGAATATTCACATATACATACATATGTACATATTTCTAAGCGTGTTTTGTGGCTATATAGTTTGGTTTAAATTTTCATTAAAATGTGCTATGTGTGTACTTTATATTTGTAAGCAAACTTTGGTTTGTTGCTTTCTAATTTTAAGTCTAAAGGGAAGCAATAATTTGTTAAGATATCTGGAATATGAATTGAAAAAAAATCAATGAGGTGCTTCTTAAGTTTAACGAAATATTCCTTGATTTGTGTAAGAACTTACATATGTACTTATATACGATTATAATAATGAGTCAAACAAAAAATAAATTCCAAACAAATGTAGTAAGGATATTAATAATCCATGGCATTGGAGAAACTGGGCGGCATAAGCGCGAAGGAGAGCACATCAAAATATCGATTTAAAATTCAGAAAATATACAGTAGCAGTCGAGTTCTTCTTGTCTGCTTTCCAACTTGCAATGAATAAATTTACCTTTCATAAAAGATCCAATTGTTATTGTGAGATACATTGATTTACTTCCGTTAGTTCGGGAGATTTTCACATTTCTTTGAAAAACAGTCGCTCACATAGTTAGCAACGGAAGATTTTATTTGATTTCAAGATTATACATTTTATAGAAAAATACAATAAATTTATTATATTCCAGTGCACTTTAGAGTTTGAATTTAATGGGTAAAAATAAATCTTGCGATGAAACTACGTGAGCCATAATAGTCAAATTCCGCAACGCCGGAAAATCGTATGGCGAAATCGCGAAAAAATCTAAACATTTCCAAAGGATGGTTATCAACGATGTACACTATTTCAGGAGAAATAGAACCGTCCGTTAGTGTTTTTTGTGAAAACAACGCTTCTCCATCGGTAGAAAGAGTTAAGAGGCGTTTGAGTGAGAAAGGTTTATTTGGAATGCTTTCTCGGAAAACATCCTTGCTATCGGAACGAAATCGCAAGAAAAGATTGGAGTTCGGTATCAAGCATCGCGTTTGGTCTATTAAACAATGGAAAAGAGTAGTTTTTTCCGATGAAACAAAATATAAAAAAAAGTCTTACATTCGGCGCTCCGCATTGAAAGCTTATGACCCGAAATATACCCGTCCTACGCTTAAGTACGGAGGCAGTAACATTATGCTCCGGGGTGCTATGTCATGGCGAGGACTTGGGCTCATTACACAAATTGAGGGTCGTATGGATTAGCATCAATATATTTCAATATTGAATGATGTAATGCTTCATTTTTACAATGAAAGCATGCCCATTACTTGGATCTTTCAACAAGACAACGATTCGAAACATACGGCACGAGCAACCAAACAGTGGATGGAGCAATATATGATAAAATTATTAGAATGGTCTTCTTGCAGTCCTGATCTGAACCCCATTGAGAACCTCTGGGAGTACTTAATGAAAAAACTTCGATTACACAAAATATGAAATTTCGCCGATCTAATGGCAAAGGTCCAGGTGGAGTGGGAAGTCATTCCAACCTCTGTGCGCGAGAAGTTAATCGAGTCAATGTGCCGTAGGTGTGAAGTACTGGTTCGAATTATGGGGTTTGCAACAAAATATTAATTCCAGTACGATAAAAAATATTTTTTTTAAACCAAAAACGAAGCATTGTAAATTATATGACCGACAGATTAGGAGTAGTTTTATGTAATTATTATACAAAAAACGCACCATATTTTAAGTATCTTTAAAAATCTATTTGTTTCGAAGTTTTTAGTAAAACAAATTTCGATATCGGTGCGCTGTGAATTACCTATTACACAGTGTTACAAAATGGAAAAAATGGAATGAACTTTTAAAGTGACATAGTGGAAATTGTTCACCTGGTCGAATATAACTCAAAACGGTTTTTGAAAAATTTGTAACACCCTCAAAATCTTGCTTTACCGTTAAAAAACCGTTCTTCGGAAGTGTACGCGCTAATCTTTTCATTACTTGGCAATTTCTTTACCGATTTTCAATATGAAATATGTTTTGGAAAGGTAAGGATTATACCTTTAAATTGAGATAGAAAGATCTATTTTTTGAGCTAGCGTGTTGTAAGTTTTCATCGGGTAAACTTGGAAAATTTGTTTTTTCTTCAAATTTTTCTACTTTGACCGCATTTTATTGCAATATTTTACTAAAAACATATCAAGTATGAGGAATTATTTTGAAAGTACATTCATGTCCAAAAATTTTGAGTGCTCATGCAATGAAATCGGACAAAAATTGACGAAGCTATTAAATTTTTTCTGCTATTAAATAAATTTACCTTGCGAAAAGTTTTTTTTTTTAATTTTTCTACTTTGACCGCATTTCATTGCGTTATTTTACTAGAAACATAGCAAGTATGAGGAATTATTGTAAACACATTCATTTCCAAAAATTTTGAGTGCTCATCTAATAAATTTACGCCGTCAATTCAACCTTGCGACCACTTCGCAATTATAGTGTGATAAGTGTGGTAAAATGTGTAATAGGCGCAACAAATTTTGTTACGCCTGCGGTCTATTTGTTGATGAGAAATATCGGTTCGATTTAAGAACAAATAAAGCTGTGGTTGAAGCGTTCAACCTCTTTTTCAGTTGCTCATACGTGGAAAGTGCTTGGTATGAACCCGAATATATTTGTTCGATGTGCTGTACAACATTAAAACAATGGAAAACCGGTAAATGTGATGACCAGCGTCTGCCGTTTGTGACTCCTATGGCTTGGCATTATCAAATATATCACATGCCGGAGGATTGGTACTTTTGCCAAACAAAAATCACTGGTCACCACTATAAAACTCGCCACCTCATAGAATGTGCCAATGTGTTGACTGTATCGAAACCGATTCCAAGAGGAAAACAAGATCAGCGAACTGAAGACAAAAATCCAGCTACATTTCCTGATTCAAGCCACAAATCTTCTAATGAGGTAAATGACGAACCGTACCTTCCAACCAAAGCAATAGGAACGGAACGTCATTTCGTGTCAAATCACGATTATTGTGATCTTGTGCGGGATATGGATCTGTCTATAAGACAGACAGAGATTCTGGCCTCCAGATTAAAGCAGTGGAATATAGTAGACAGTAACTTTAAAGTAACGTCTGCACGAGACAGAGACCTATCTTCGTTCGAACACATTTTCAAAGCTGATGACACCAATAACAAACTAGTTTATTGCGTTGATGTGGATGAATTGTTTGCTGCACTCGATCACGTGCACTGTCCACAAGATTGGCGATTATTTCTAGACGGTTCTTGCAAAAGTAAGTATTTAATGTGTTATGAGTGTGAGAGAACTAAATTTGAATACAATTTATCAATTAATTTTCAATTGACTAACATCGTAGGTCTGAAAGCAGTATTGCTGCACAACAGAAATGAATTGCCATCAGTTCCAGTGGCATACGCTACTGATATGAAAGAGACTTATCAAACGATGGAAAAAATTCTACGATTGATTAAATACAATAAATTTCGCTGCCAGATTGTCTCGGACCTTAAAGTCCTGACAATTCTACTTGGAATGCAAGGTGGCTACACTAAATATCCTTGCTACTTTTGTGAATGGGACAGTCGTGCCAAAAATCATTACAAGTGTAACATATGGCCACCGAGAAAGTTTCAAATTGGCAAAAATAATGTTCTCAATATTGCATTAGTTAAGCCTGATGATATAATTTTGCCGCCATTGCATTTAAAATTGGGGTACATGAAACAGTTTGTTAAACGACTCGAAAAAAACAGCGAGGCTTTTCTACACCTGAAACTTGTATTCCCCAAGTTGAGTGACGCCAAGATTAAAGAAGGTACTTATAAAAATTTCCCAACAAGAATTCTTCAAAAAGAATTCATCCTAATTTATTTTTACATTTTGATTAGGTGTTTTCGTTGGACCGCAGATTCGTAAGATTATGACTGATGATGACTTCATAAAAAAATTGAACCCAGTAGAGAAAAGGGCATGGCTGAGTTTCATTTCTTTGTGCCGAAACTTTCTTGGAAACACGAGAAGTTCAAATTACGTTGAGGTGGTCCATGAATTTTTGGAAGCTTATGGAGAAATGGGATGCAACATGTCTATAAAAATTCACTTTTTGCATTCCCATTTGGAATTTTTCCCGGATAATCTTGGTCAATTCAGCGACGAACAAGGTGAAAGATTTCACCAAGAATCTCCAACATTGAAAAACGGTTTACAGGAAAGAACCAAGTTAGGATGATAGCTAATTACTGCTGGTCACTCAAACGTGAAACAGATGACTCGTCTTATAAACGCAGAAGATCAAGCAAACATTTTTAGCTATAAAGTTATTTAGCATTTTAATGATAAATTTTTTTTTATTTTCAGTCACAATAAAAATTTGAAGTTGAAAGATAATCAAAATGTATGAATTTGTAAATATGGTCATCATCTAAAATAATTTAAATAGTAATAACTCTGTCAATTTCCAACCGATTGAAATAGCTTAATCGACGTAGTACTAAATTCACTTTAATAATATTGTCTTTGATAGGTACCTTTCTGAATTAAGACTATCGTAAAATCGTAGTCAAAGTTTCAAAATTAATTTTTTTTTATTAAGTTACGATTTTTTTTCACTGTAGCTTTGTCAGTTCTCGTTTGATTTTGATGAGTTATACGCCATTAAAAATAGTGATTTGTCACCTTTCAAAATATATAAACAACTTTTGAATCGGATGAAAATTCGCAAAGATATTGATGATTGACTAGCGAATGACCTCAAAAATAGTTTTTTGGCCCTAAAATGAGATTTTGGGGGTGTTTCGCAAATTTCAAGTATACAGTTTTTCTTAGTTTTATAAGGCCTAACGCCTAGGCTAGGTCTCTTTCAAAGTTCATTTTCAGTGTTACACAGTGTTATTTTTGCAAAACTCTTATCATTTTTGAAAACTGAATAATTTTGATCACTTTACCCACAAAGCACATCATACAAAAGTTGACACAAAGTGGTGAAATTATATCTACAAAATTCGCAAAAAGTTGCGAGCGCTAGGCTATAAAGTTACTTTGTAATACTTAAACAGATTTTTTTTTCATTAATGAACGAATTTATTTATAATTTTAAACTTAAAATTTCAAACTCAAAAAGCACACAAAGCAAAAACAGTGATTAACCACTTACGTATATGGATATTCAATATTCAAAAAAAAAAAAAGGATATTAATTTTAAACAAATTTCGTTCATCCCAGGACAGCGGCTCCAACAAACCCATACTTTTGTTTCGCTTAAACCTAAGTTCTAATTCCGAACTGGTTTATCGATTATTTAACAAGAAAAAAAATTACCTTTTCGAATTCATATAAAAATGAATGCCATAACAAAATTATTTCATAAATCATTCAGAAAATTTTTAAAAGTTAATTGAAATTACCTCTAATTTCTAAGGGTTATCAAGCTTTTGATCTGAGTTTTTCCATAAAAATGTTTGTAGATTATAATGGGTAGCATTGATAACGTTGGCTTGCGATAAAAAATTTAAAAATGTTATCCCTATCAGCATAAGCATCAAACTAAAAAGGAAAACTTCAGATTAAAAATGGGTCATATTTGAAATTTATTCAGGTTTCAAACCAAAGAACGTTGCATCCTCACCCACCGTTCCTCTAACAGAAAATCTTATTCACCATACCAGAACTAATTTGACCCTTGCTGACTGATATTAGAATCTGATTTGATCCAATTGGTTTCTAGTGTGGTGAAATAATACAACAGCAACTTTCTTTGTAATCTAAGTTCTTTGATCAAACGATTAGGAGAAATATTTTTCAATTGAATTAGAGATTGATTCAGTATTCCACTAATTTTTGTGATCGAATAGGTAATAATAGGTGATAACTGGACCATTTTTAGAATTTACGTCCATCTATTTGTCTGTTTGAACGCAGTAATCTCCGAAACTATTGAACGGATTTTCATGGGACTTTAACTGATGGTTAGCCGGTAATTTTTTATTAACATGTTGTAGAGTATAGTTTATCAAAATATTTAATAAAAAAATATAAATAATTTAGAATCATTTTCTTATAAATAATTAACGTTTATTTTCAAGGGCATCAACGTAGCCGTTGATTACTTTTTGCTAAAAGTTTTTTTTTAATGAAAATTAATGCCATTTATATGGACAAGAACGGTGAAAAAAAATTAATCGTAGGCGAGCACGCGACGTTTAGCTAGTATTCAAATAAAAAAAAACATTTTCTTAAACATATGTTGAAGAATGATCACCCTGTCGTATAAGTAACATCAGATGAATTCAATAGAACGCTACTTACATAGAGTGTGCTAATAAATTTTTGTTTTGAAAGCAAAACAATTAAGACCGGTTTCTAATTCACCAAATACATAGGCATTTCATAATCAGCTAATAAATGTTTCCTAACTATATAGCTCCCTCTACGTGTAGATAGTTAATTATGTTTATTAAAATTTAAATAAAAGTAGTTGCAAGATAGTAAAGTCGGTGTTAGTGATTGTACAAACATAAGCTAGTGCATCAACGAGCCAACACCATTCCTTAATAGAAAATTGTGGGGCTTTCAAGCGATGTCTAAGCAGATATCTTTCGGAATCCTAGATATTATTCCAAAAAAAAAAAATACATCCTTAACTCTACAGATGACGATCTCACAAGTGCTTTTGCAAGTGCAAGCTACGACGACTATTTCCTCCCATAGCCGGACAAAGGCCAGAAGAAGATTGTTGCATGGATCTGCCCGCCGATTGTGGGACCAATCATCTCTTAACTTCTCTCGAAGTTAGGAAAACTATGGCCATAAAACGCTTAGGGTGCTACTTAATATTCTCCCGGTAGACATACATGCTAAGAATGTTGCAGAATGTTGCTTGCAATACTGATATTAGACTGAATTCTACTCGTACCGGTCGCAGTGCTGTAATGGCGCGAACTCACTGAACTGGCTATGCCAACTGACTATAGCCTTTTGATCAGCACGACCATAATCAAATTCATGGCTTTAGTTCCTGAAAGGAAGGAGTGAAGTTTGGATGGGGTTAGGAAAGGCAGAAAAGGCAGGAAAAGCATCATCGCAGTATGTTTTAGGCGGCACTAACATCATTTTCAATCAATTTCAACAGTCATGCCACTAGTAAATTGCTATAACATTCATGGAGATGTCTGAAAACGTTGGTAAATCAAGGTATTAGGGGGACAGCGATAAATTATCAGCCCCAATACGGTTTCACAAAAGGGCATGCACCTAAGTGTGCCGTACTAGCCACTTCCGTGTAATCTAACATAATCTATGGTGCATATGTGGTAATTGTCGACCATCCGTGGTGCTCGCTATTCGTGAAAATTGAATTGTAAGGAAAGGATTTGATATAATTATTATCTTTCAAGGAGTGAAATCATTGGGCTATAGCAAACGTGTAATTATGCGGATTTTACCTTAATTATTTCAAAATGCAGCTGGTGGCACTATCACTGTCAGTGGAGAGTGGTATAAACAAAGGATAACCAACTTTTTATCCGTCATAAATTGAGAGAAGTTGATCAAGACGGGGCTACGTGCCACACAATACGTCAGACGATCGAGCTATTGCGGGAAACATTTAGCGATTTGGTTAAGAAGTTTGGATTGAACACCATTGGACAAGTAGTAGAGTTATTTGAAGTTATTATAGACTTTATAAAAGATACTTGAGAGCATGTGCGAAGCAGAAGTAAAAATTTCAGCGAAACAAAAAAATTTTAATTATCTAAACGCGAGTGCGAAATCAGGAACAATGGCGCGTCAAAATTAATTACATCAAAGAAAAATTAACTAATTGCACTTAAATGTACTTGTAATGTAAAAAACAGGTAATTATGCCCATCAATATTAATGGGATACATCAATTGCTACTGACTTTATATAAACTCAAGTAAATTAGGGTGGTACTTTAGTGAAGTAAGTTTTTCTTATTAAAATTTTCTTAAAATTGGTTCCATTGCTTAATACCAGTTGTTGATATTAAAGTCACCGGTTTGTCTCCAAACCAAATTTGACATTGAATGATGGAAAATCGTTCGAATATAAATGGTGGTTCATTATTGGCTTATTCAAAAAAGCGAAGCCTATTGCGTAGCGTTAGCCCGCTTAGTTCGTTTTGTCTCCGGTTCGCATTCTGGCTGAGGCAAGCAACATCGAAAGAGTTAGAAAGGAATTTTCAAGCCTCAGAAATACTTCTGCCATGAAGAAACATCTCACAAAAATCATTTGCCGGGAAATTGAGCTTTTTACACAGTCAAGCTGCTAGTAAATCTCTCAAATTTAACGGAACAGAAGGACTCTCAACTTACTCGCATCCAAATGATCCACGCCGGCTGTATGGGTCCCACGGCGCAGAGACACTTCCGGCACCTGGATTGCCAACAATTTGGCACGGAAAGGGAAGGAAATACCCGTGGTCAATTCTACACAAGAGGTGGGCATAAATATAACCACCTGCTCTGAACTCAACGATGAGGTAAACTCAAATACCAGATAACTTTTGTCATTTCATCGGTGTAATAACAAGCTACTGTGGCCATACATGAAAGGAGGTGGATGGTTTAGCAGACCTGAACTCAGCAAACATTTACAACTTTCTGCTCTTTATAAGGCACGTTCGGCGGTTCATGTTCAAAGGGAAGCAAGGAGATAAATGGCTTTCGCCAGCGTCATCACAACGGGATTTTGTTCTTTTAGTCTAAGTTTGCTACGGTGATGGGCGTTCGAACCAAAACTAACCTTGTGTATGTTTGTTTGTGAAAATAATGAGAAATGTAATAAAATAAAGCGAATGTAATAAAATAAAGTGACAATGTTGATAATAATCTGTTGTAATAAACGCCCTTTCGATATATGTAGGAGTATGCGTACGTAATAAAAAATTTAAGCTAAAGCTTTAAATCATAATTGAAAGAGTGGATTACTATACAAAATTCCTTCCATGAAATCAGTTATTACAAAATATTGCTGAATTAAAACGATAACTTTTTTATTCACACCCCAATTTTATCAGGTTATGTGAGAGCATGCTGAATAAGTACAAGTGACAAATCTTATGGTGCCCACAGTCACCGACGTGTCCGTTTGCCGTGTCTGTTTGTCGGGAGATACACAAAATTGAGCAAAACTTGTGCCCGCGCGTATGTTTTGTAAACAAACTTTGCGTACATAAAACTGTGTTTGTATGCATCAACACAATGTTGCCATTCCTTTGTTTGCATACATACTTTTACACACATCCGCGTTGTCAATTACAATTTTTCATTGTATAATAAACCAAAGCCAAAAACCAACAAATGCAAGTAGTTAATTTATCTATAATTAACATTATTAAACATCGATTTTAAATTAATTTAATAAAAATTTAAATTTTTATAAGGTTATTTTGTTAATGATTTTAAAAAGTTCTGCTTGGCAACACTGTGCGGTGAGAGAGCACTCAGCTGACACGGCTTCACGGCAAAAATCTAAATTTCTCAGTTTACACACGTACACGCCGCGCGTACCCGTCACACGAACACGTTGATGAGTTTGCATTTACATGGCGCTCTCATAAGTTTGATCGTGTCAGCTGACACGTAGCGTACGTTTGCGTCGGTGACTGTGGGCACCATTAGCCTTTAGACGTCAAAATGCGGCGAACTTCTATGTCTGACAAATAATAATGGCCATTTGTGACATTTAATATCAGCCACCGCCATCTTTAATTTAGCAGACTTCTCATTTGTATTCATTCACAATGTGTCAGAGTGACAGGGAGCAACAAAGCGGCTTCCAGTGACTCCAAGGTGGTAAAGCGGTAAAGCAGGTTGTTGGTTAATTGGATATATTTCAATTTTTTTTTTTAAAACAGAAAATGTTAAACGCACCACTCTTCATCTGATACCGTCGTTCATATTGAAATCACTAAAACAAGTTGCTGCTAGCTAAGTTTTGACTATTTCACTCTGACATCTTTATTCAAGCTTCATATCGCTTGAGTCAAAAAGGAAACAAAAGTAGGCACTGGCAAGGAAAAACAGTTGGTGAATTTTTTTTTAATAATGGCAAGCTATTTAGATAATTGAGGTTACAGTGGCATTAAGAAATAGAGGAATTTCTTTTATCTAATTAAATTTAACCCGCGGCGAAGACGAGCCTTTAGTAAACATGAATACGGGATAGATAAAATTGAATAATTTCCAATATTTCATTAAAAAAAACGTGTATAGGCAGAGATTCAATAAATAAATTGCAAACTATTAAAAAAGTGGCTAATTTTCCTAATTTGTGAAAAAACTTTGTTGAAGTTAAGAATAGTCAAACTCGACAAAACCAAAGTAGCGGTATATCTGAAGGCGTTCTGTATTCAGTATAACGTGTACACCGTTTGATAATCTCTGAACGTGTGAACAGTTTAACGTCATAGCTATCTAGTTTTAGTGATTGCAATATAATAAAGAAAAGTATTTCGATAACTATGATCAAATTGGTAAGGGATAGGTGCAAATATGACGAGGTATCCCTTAGGGAAAATGAAAAGCAATACAAACAACACCGTTTCTTTAAAAAATTTGCTATAAATGTATGGAAGGCTCGTATATGTCCAGCACACGTTTATTCATGGTAAAAGGGAGGTGCAGGCATACTTTTCATCCAAAAAGATTGCTCGATAACAGTTAGTAGATGAGCAATATTTTTTATTTCGCCGATAAGAGTTATTGCCCAATGTTTATTTTGTACGTTGCCTGATAAGTGCGGAGGAGATATTTTCTCCATTGTCAATAAGGGTTTTTTTCCAATATCTTTTTTTAACAATGCATGATACGTGTTATGCTCCATTTCGCTGGTTAGAGTGATATGGCAACGTTTACCTTTAGCGTTGCCTTATAAATGTTATGCGGGAATATATATGTTTTCAGTGGCCGTTAGGATTTATTTCCCAAGGTTTATTTTTTACGTTTCCAGATAACTGGTATGTAGAAGAAATATTTTTTTCGATGCCGGAGATCATTATTCACCAATATTTATTTTTAGCATTTCTTATTGTACAGAATAAATATTTTACTAATCGCTGATCAGGGTTATTGCCTATCTTTTTTTTCGTTTCCTAAGAAAAGTTATAAGATAAGGATATTGATGAAGATGGAGATTGAGAAGAAGATAACTATGAAGAAAATAAAATTGAAGAGGAAGATTAAGATTAAGAGGAAGATTAATATTAGGAAACGTAGAAATAAACGTCGACAATAACTTTTTGAAATAAATAGTTTTCCAGTTATCGAGCAACGTAAAATATATGTAATCGTTGGGAAATAACTCTATTGTCAATGGAAAACCCCTTTCTCGTCTTACAACTGTTATTAAACAGCTTTTTCGCTGAAGTTTCAGAAATCGAACATTGGCCTTCAACTCGTGAAGTCGGTATAACAGTTTTTTGTGCGTACTGAAAATAACTGATTCCTCGAGCGCTTGACTGTACCTATTTAATTTTATTGTAGCACGACTGCATAGTTCCTCTATCAAACTGATACTTCTCAAATACTATTTCACGAAAATATGGGCCACCTTAAAATACATATGTATGTACTTACATACTTGCATATGTAAATTTCAACTTTCGAACCATTTCGTGGCGATAATGCAATTAAATCATGTGTCATTCAAAATTTAAGTATATAAAACCAACAAAAACGTACGTGTCGTATAAACATGGAGCGCCAAAGTCAACGGACAAACAATAATTGCGATTCACACCCGCGGATTTTCCAGAATACATGCATACAATCATATACATATACTTACTCGCACATGGCTACCTATGGAACATAAATATATAGAAATGAATATTGTACATATACAGTTACTCACACAATTGATCAAATGGTGATTTTTTTATAATATTCACAATTTCGTTAATGATAAATTTTCTTCGTAATTTTTTTAGAAATATATTTAGAGATTCGTTCTATAGCAAAAAGCATATAACTCAAAATTTAAAACGTTGGACAAAATTTAAAAAAAATAAATCAAAAAATTTGCAGCAAGTTTTTAAAATTTTGAATCAGAATTTTTAGAAAACTTTTGAGCCTGCAATTTTATAGCGCAGTTAATTTTAGCATAATATAAGTAATGTGCAAGTCTAAAATAGTTGAAAACTCTCGTTAATTTTTGACAATTTTATTGAAACTTTGGCCTTGACAACTTTTTTCTATTGAACGCATGCAGTTTATATGACAGAAGCAGGGGCGGACTGGGCGTCAAAGGGCCCCCGGGCTTTTGAAAAAAGGGCCCCCAAATTTTATCTGCTGCAGCTCGATACACCATGGGGCCCTAAAATTAATGAATTATCATGGAACTTTACAACTCAATATAAAAGAACTATTTATAATATAAATACCGAAACTTCAAGCAAGAACTATCGATGTATGAGCAAGAATTAAACGATGTATGGCAATTTTGAAAAATGTGCTAAAATGTTTCGTTTCAATTACTCAAGATTACTAGGAGGGCCCGACATTTTGGGGCCCCAAAAGTCACATATTCGAAAGTGTATACCTAAAAACTGTGGTCATCACTAGAAACTCATGTTTATATTCTTAAAAGTTTCATCAGAGTGAAATTTTCAATTATCTAAAAGTACTGTGGGGGCCCTAAGAGTTTGAAGCCTAGACAAATCAGTGTTCGAAATCTCTATATAATTTTATCTTTAAGGCCACGAAACAGTCACGACGGAAATCTCATATCAAAATTCGAAAAAGTTTCCACAAGAGTGGTGCCCCAAACATCTTAGGACCTCAGAGGTTCGAAACTCAAAAATACTAGAATATATACATTTTGACGGAATATTCAGTTTGAGTTATCTCAGAGTTTTTCGGGGGCCTCTATTCTTAGGTCCCAATTGCTTCCTATTCAATAACTCAATATATATGTAAAACCTGTAGTCATATCTAGAATCTCTCGGGTTAAAATATAAGGTGTTGATCAGAGTTTTATTTTCAATTATCATGTTAAAGGGTGAGGCCTTATATAAAAATTTGGAAACAACTATACGAGAGTATATTTACAGTTAACTAGTACTGCAGGACCTTTACGGAATTTTTTCTTGTGTTTGGAAAAATTTTTGCTGCAAAAGGGGGGGGGGGGGGGCTACCGGGCATTTGCAGATATTTATGCACATATTTAAAATTCATTCGTTATATAAAAAATGTGCGAATAACCAAAATTTAAACACAAAATCTAACATACTATTGGGACCGTTTTATTGTAACCGACTTGAACAGTAAGGCTCCAGCTCGGTTAAAATTTCCTTTAGGTGTAAAAGCAACCCTGTTCGCGTCTGCCATCAAAGATGCGATTTGTTTAGTGCTATTTAAGAACGGAAAATAGTTGTGCCGGCAATTTTTAGGTTTATGTAGTTATATATTTACAAATACTATGCAAAAAAATGAATTAGGTCTTAAATCTAAATTTCCCATGTATTTTCTACCGGCTCGTTCACAATAGCGCAGTTTTTTCACTTCTTAACACTATACCTCAGGTCGGATATCATTTTACTGAGTTGGCTCAACTCGCATATTTTTCCGAGTTATTGTTGTTGCTTTACATGCAATTCGTTATCCTACCTAGTGTCCTTTTGTAACTAGGCTACAAAGAAATGGCCCCATTATTCTATTAATATTAATTGGGCTGCAAATCTGCATATTCAAAAGTTCTCTAAAAATTCTGATTAACAAATTGTAAAATTTTATACAAATTTGTTCAATTTTTATAAATTTTGTACAAAGTTTGAAAGTTTGATTTATATGCTTTTTGTTGTGAAAAAAATAAAATGTGTTCAGTTGTTTGAGGCACCGTATATGGATACTCTAACATTTCCCCCACTAAAAATCAACAAAAATTCATTACTTAAGCCACTTGTGCCTTATTAGCACTAGAAACTTACATACATATCTACAGATATATGAGGTGATATCACATATGACATCGAGAACCGAGTACACCAATCGACAGTCTGACCAGTTCGCTGGATGATCGCTTGGCTTGCTGGATGGCTGGTTGGTTGGTTGGTTGGTTGGTTGGTTGGTTAGCGGGCTACTTATTTGTCCATCCGCTTGCGTGTGGCTCTCTACATAGTTCATTGGCTGTTTTGTCACAAAGTTTGAGTAAAGTTTTTCGAAAACTCAATCATCGCATTTAGTAGCGATTTTACTGAGCGCTGTTGAAGCGGTTTTACAACCGCGCATTATTACGACGACCACAACGACAACGAATGCGTTTGATAACACTTTCCGCGAAAATGATATTAACTCTTTCATAACTTTACCAAAAATATACTGGTAACAAATATATAAAATAATTTTATTACGCGGAACTTTCGCTATTGTATGTAAAATATCTTTGAAATCAACTGTGCACACAATCATAAAAAGTATTGCCAACAAGACGGAAGCAAGACGATTATATGTACTAAGTGAAGTGAAATAAGTGAAGGGCGAGTGAGAAATGTGTACTATAAATAATTATCAGTGACGTCACAATATCCATATCTACTACTTGCAAATGTGTGCATGTGTTTGTGCGTATTAGTCATGACCAGAGCGACTTTATAAAAATTGTACAAGTAAATGGCATATATACTAATGGACTATAGTTGGTTGGCATTCTGATTTGCAACGTGAATTTGATTATGAAATTTAGTAAACAAAGAAAAAAAAACAAGCCCTGTAGGAAAAAATTTTAAAACCCAGTAGCGCAAATTATCTAAGAGCCACCAACATGCCAACGATGGCTGTGCTAATTGTAAACCGTCAATAACACTTGTCACCTTTAATATAGTAAATAGAAGCCATTGTTGACTGGTATGCATGTCATGTCTTTTTAAAGTTATCGACGAAGTTTTCTAGTCTATATAAGTAAAGGCGTGGGTAGTTGAAGTTTTACCTATTCTACCGTCCATATCTTTCTTGTTTTGCGAAATTATATTTTTATGATTTGAAGGACAAAATTGTGTAAAAGCTATAAAACAATTAGGATATATTTACTACAGCTCGATGCGACCACCTTTTGACTTGGCTGTAGCTTTAATAAGTCAGAAAACGACTTGAATTGTGTTCGAATATGATTTCGGTGGAATTTAGCATATATTTTTTTACTTTACTCTTTACTCTTTAATTGTCATCAGTATAACTTAGATTTAATTGTTCATACACAAATTTAATATAAAAATTTAGTCGTGACTTGGCTCAAAAACTAATGAAAGGATTTCAACTAAATTTTAACACTATAATCCTTAGATTCCTAGCAAAGACTAGGTACATAGGCTTTATTTAAGTCCGCCAAGTGGCGCATTAGGCGAGATATTCAGAAACTCTCTATTTATGATCCGATTTTGATCACATTGAAATTTTATACTACCTACGTACACTGCTTTTATAATTGAAAAAAAAAAATGCAAATTGCAGATTTATACCACATATTTGTACATACATACATATGTATGATGAGAAATACCTGGGTCATTAATAAATTCATTAGATGGAACGGTAGTAAGTTTTCCAAAAAAACCATATTTGTGATACCACTCATTTCAAATCTAGTAACACAGTACAACAAATTCACATCTCTCTTTTGCTGCAGAGTAACCGTGGTATTTTTTTGAATTGGGACATCGTTCAAATCATTTTTGCTGAACAACATCTGAGATTTTTTTTATTTGCACTTAAAGATTAATAGCGTCAAATAGGTATTTTTACAACAAGCCCAAAACTTGAGGACTTAAAGCTTTGATGCCTATGGAAGTTTGATTAATTACAAAATGATAGACATTTCATATCTTCACTTTGACCCGCCATCATCTTCCGCAATTTTTTCATATCTTTTCCGAGGGCATTATTATATAAACTGGCGGAAGGCAGAATTGTGGCGGATCAAAGTGTAATATAAAATATTTACATATCTTTTTATAAGGAACAAGTTTTTTTTAGGTATCAAAGCTGCAAGTCTTCCAGTATTTGTACTGAGTGTGCAAAGGCTCATCGCGACCCCATTATTTTTTTTGCGCAAATAAAAAAAATAACCATGTTTACCCTGCTGCGAAATGGCTGTTGTACACTATAATTATTATTATAACCTTTATGCAGTTAAAATTGTTATTATCTATCCTATGTATGTATGTATGTTAGGGCGCATCACCCTCAATATAAAAAAATCAGCACTGCTTTCCCATCAGAACTATAAAACTCATTACATTTTACGACATCGATCAAAATATTTCGGAAAAATATTAAGATTTACGTTACGCCAAAAAATATGTTTTTAAAACAAGGATTTACGTTAACCGGACCGATTTGTAAGTTGTTTCGAAATGGAGTTTTTTTTTAAATATATGTATGTATATACTAATATTAATATAAATATTAAAAAAATTCAAATGTTTAGTAATGAGATTTTGACCATTTTCGGAACATTTGTTCTAGAAAAACTTGAATAATTGGCTAACCCAAAGTAGGAAAAGGTTGTTTTGAGATTCAAACTCCTACCAAAATCTTAAAACTGTACTATTATCGGAAAATTAATTTACTTTTTGTTAAATTAAATTAGTGTAAACCAGTTTGGAGGTATTTCCATTGATCCAGCATACAAAAATCTTAATATACAATATTTTCAAAATATTTCCATAATTAAGTTAGAAAACCCGCAATTTCTCTTTGTGAAGCACCTTAATATACATACATACTTATATGTAATATATATTTTAACTTGCAGTTTATATAAATATCACGACATCTCCTCCATAGAGGCCATCCTCGCTCTATACATGCGCATATTTTAATTATATATATGAAGATTTGATAAGTCGAACCAGATACTTGAAGATTCTACAACGTAGCCTAGCGAATTTATTCATATCTCGTATTTTCCTACATTAATGCCAGTAAAGAGGAAGTTTGGTTAAATTGCTGACGAAGACGGATACGAATATAACGATTTTTCTTATCAGAGACTTTGAAAAGGAACACATTTCTATATCAAGCCAATTAAAATGCTCCATAGGCTTGCTCTCAAAGCGTTTTTTTTTCTTCAACAGAAATTCGCTGGGAAAAGTTCAGAAACTTAAGGTTGTTTTTTGAGTTTAATTAAGATTACTTTTTGAGTTTTATTTTTTGCTTAAACAGTAAGAGTTATTTTTTGAATTTTGGCTTTTGCTACAAAAATAAATATAATGCTTAAAGTGTTGCTTAAAGCGGCAAAATTGGATTTTAATGAGATTGTAATGCGGTCAACTCCAAATAAAAATGGAACACCATTAAAGAGATCGGTGTTAGGAAATCCCAATTTTACATAAGATCCTGCCATTGACGTATTAAATGAACTCTATTTTGACTACCTGTATTTTTCCAAACTAATGGAAAGCTGCCAAGATGTTTCCTGTAAGAAAAACAAATAATGAGTTCAGGCCTAAAGCCATTCTACTCTTCATATCAAAAGTCGTCGAGCGAATCGTGAATAACCAAATCACCGCTCTTCTGGACGTATCGGCAGACATTAGTTCGGGAATCGATGAGAACCATTTTTTTGACTCTTCTCGACCACTCTAATGCTTCTGACACTGTAGATCTCAACCTCCTGTGCCGCAATACAGCTTTCGCTTTAATACGGTCTAGCCTTAGCAGCCGGATATATAAAACTATTAAAACTCGAGTAATAAGAATATACTTTTTTTATTGTTACTTTTACAAATATAAAAATGTTTATAAAAGAGATTTAAAATAAAAATAATGTACCTTGCTTTAATAACAATAAAAAAAAATCTTCGTTGACTCATTATTTTAGACCTTCAAAATATCCGGTTCGGTTTACATAGTTCGACCCTGAAAATTGATGTTCGGTAATTTCAAATAATCATTACTTGCGGTTACTGTTTGCGACTGAATGCAGAAATTTTGAATGTCGAATCAGTTGTTTTGTAAATATTTGCCCCTGATTCAAGTAGAGAAGATTTTGTAAGACGCCGCTTGTATATCTCTAATTTTATCAGCAGGACATCCATCTTCAATTCGTCACTAGACTTAAAAAAAAAACTATAGTATATTTGGAACTATTTTAATTCATTTCCATACGTTAGGTTTGAATTTAAGGTTATATCCAGTACAAATAAGCTTCCTCAAATTAAGTGACTAACGCAAGCTTATTACATTTGTTTTTAAATATTACATGCTCGGCAAATCTTTTCATGGAAAATTACTATCGTTTTACAAAATCTATTTAAATTGTTCCCCTTTCCACCTGCTCCCAAACAGCAACCATGTTGGTGGGAGTGTCAAATTTTATATCAAGCTACTTACAGAACTTTTCATAATTGAATCATAAAAATATTTACTTATTATCAGTAAACATTATTATCTATACGGCATTTCATTAAATATTTAACAGTCAAGATAAATCACGTTTTTCTATACGTCATTACATCTCATTATCATTTAGCCTTTGTTATTTTGTTAGCGTTTTTTTTTCCTTCAAATGAAATGTATGAAATGGGGAAAACAAAAAACACTTTTCCCGACACGACCGCGTTATTCAAAATTTTTTTTACAATGAATGAAAATTTATTCTTTAACTAAAAATAGAAAAAAATGTGAATACAATTTTATTTTTTATTTGAATTGAATAAAAATGCAATCAGAAACCCCCATCCCTGGGAAGAAAATGCATGACACCGCCAGCAAAAGTAATTATCAAAAGTCAGTGACAATTTTGAACCAATTGAAACTTGTACTTTATCATAATGTGTATAATAAATTACATACTTGGAATTTTTGTAAAAAATCAGAATAAAAAGGTTGTTGTTAGAGAACGGCCGAACACTGATTTTTAAGGCCATCCGAACCGAACCGAATATTTTCAAGGCCTAAAATAAGGAATATCCATTCAATGAATGTTAAAAATTCTGTTTTTTTTTATTGATATTAAAAGAGATGGTTAATTTAAATATCTATTTTACTACATCCCATACACAAAAATATATATTTTTTGTAAAAGTAACAATAAATAACTTAAAAATAAAAGCATATTGACATTTCCGCCTTTCCCCTGATTCCGTATATCGTGTAAAGCTGACCTGGATAACACTGAATAATTTTCCACAAGATACACTCGATATTTTAGAGTAATTTTTTAACAGATAATCAAAAATTTCACCATTTAGAAAATTATCCAATTCGGAATGAATTTCTTTCAGTATTATTACTGCAAGTTATGTCGTTATTATAAAAATCCGAACGAATTATTTACCTTTTTCCTATGTTAAAAGTAAAATTTTATAAAATTTTTATATAAATAAAAAACTAGTAATTTGTATGTAAATAAAAAATTATCAATGTTCCGCCAAAGTTCGGCTTTTTTGGCCGAAGCCGAACCGAACTTAATTGGCTGAACTGGCCGAAGCCGAAGTTCGATCGTTCTCTAGTTGTTGTCATTGGTTTAATTTTTCTACAAAGTTTTAAGTGTAGATTTATATGGTATTTGTTACGTAGTGACCTAGACTTTTATAAAGAGAGAAAACAAGAGAAAAATAGTGCAAAATTGTCAAAACTTGTCCAATGAGGAAGGTTGTAAAGTCATAGCGTATGTTACTCAAATACTCTGCACCATAATGCAGGTAAAAGTAGAAGTGATAGGGAAATTAGCCACATAGAAGTTGGTTGGGGTCGACACAGGCAAAATTTTAGATCGTATGTATATGCTTTACTCACAAGAAGATACTCATTCCCAACACTAAAGCAAACGATATTAGGAAAGATGACTTTAGTGCTGGGCGACTTTGCTAGGTATTTAGGAGAGCGTATTAATCGCAACAGCTATAAATTAGCGATTTGGTGAAACTAAGGATGCGCCCTTAACGAAGGAACTGGTTGTATGCGGTAGTAGTCAGACTGATTTATAGTAGATTTGGTGGCCTGGCTCTAAAACAACAACCCGCTTACCTTAGGTAAAAGAGTGGGGCAACTCTGTGGGATTACGGGAGCTATCTTGGTCGATGGCAGCACTCGATAATTTCTTCAAGTACTCGTAGATACTGAGTACTTTTTTTTACTAGTTTTTACATCTTTTTAAGAATTTTTGTTTTGCAAAGAAGATACAACTTTTTAAAATGTATAAGGAGTGAGTCGAGATCGATACTAAAGGTATCACATCTTCTCTATTGAGCAAATACCGTATTGATTGAATGAAACAAGGCTATAAATTCATGTGGCTATTCTGGACTCACTCGTTGCAATTTACAATACATTATTTTCTCTTTTGTTTACATTTTTTGGCAGTACTGCAAGTGAAATCGACTGCGTAATATAGTTAATAATAGGTGTACCGATAGCCACTCCAACCTAACCGAACCATAAAATTAATTTTTTATGTTTGTTTATAGATTTCGATGTAAAGCATATTTGGCTTAAACTTTATATAAAAAATATGCAAATATATACCCAAAATATTTCCAATATTGTCAAATTTAATTAATTTATACAAAAATAATGTGGGATATTGAAATATAGGTTTCGAGCGGTTCGTCTCGTCGAGTCAAAGGTTTATAGCTATATTTTGAAGAAAAGTTTGAAAAGTCGAATTTAAATAAATTTAATACAATTTATATGTAAAATGCGTGTCAAGTGACCGGTTTCGGCGAGGATAAGATTCAGAGCCATATTGTGAAGACGGTTGCCACCTATTGTAAAAGTCGAATTAAATTAAATTATTAACAAGTTATAAGAAATCTTGAAATAGGTTGCCACCTGTATTTAATCGAATTGAAATTATTGTATGTTATGGGTTAAATTAATTATTGCATAATGATTATCAATCGCAATGGTTTTGAAAATACTGTTTAAAACATTAAGTTTAATTTGAATATGGGTGCAACGCTCGCCATAACAACCAAAAATCATTATTTCTCAATCATGTATACATAATATGCCGCAATTTACTAAATTAATTTACACAAAATTTAAAGTTTGATTTTTACGTTTTTTATTACACAATGAACTGTATTTTTTTTTAATTATCTAAAAATTAAATGTCGAAACTGGTATGTAAGTCCCGGTCATATAGTTATAGGAAGCACTATTGGAAAAATGAAAGCTAGATAAAATCTATTTTTTTTTACATTTTTGAAATAAATTTTGTGTTAAACTTAAATTACGCCAGAATTTTCTTAGACACCATTCATAACGGTAAGTTGCCATGGTGAAGAGAAGTTTTTCCTTTCCAAAAAATAAACTGTTCTAATGAATAGACTTAGGAATAATAGTTCGCTGAGCTAATTTTAAATTCCCGTTTCAGGTTTTAATAGAAACCGGTTTTAACGGTGACAGTGACGCCTCAGGCAAAACTATATCGTTTTATTTACATGCACATGCACATATACATACATACATACACACATAAGCGTCTGTTTTGAAATGATTAATTTCATAAATTTTCTCTGGGAAATTCCACAAATACTATAAATAATGAGTAGTGATACTAAATAAATATTAAGAGCGCTTATCAATCGAAATTCTCAGCGGTAAAGCGCCGTGAAAAATATTACACTAAAGGCAAAAAGGAAGTGATACAATATTAATGCAGACAGACCCTAATTATAATTCATTAACAAAAAAAAAACATCACATAAAATAAACAAGTTTAAAATCCCAGACACGACAAAAGTGTACATTAATTAAATAAAGAATAATCTAAAAATATCAATACATCGAAACAATTTCATATTAAATATCAGTGAAAATTGTACATTAAAAAATTATAAAAACAACCTACGAGTAATGCTTAGGAACCCCTCCGGTCAATACTCATAGTATAACTAAAAGTTTATAATTTTTCCTACCGGAAATACCCGATATATGTACGTGCAACCAAAATGAAATTGTTATTGAAAGTGAATTCAGAAAAAGCTCGCCATCGCTATGGTGGTTTTGGGAATGTGCTAACCTCATCGACGAACGCAACTGCTGTCACAACTAAAAGTTAGTACTTGTTTAATTAATTTTTGCTAATTGTAGTTGAGAATCTCTTTGTAAAAAAAAATAGTATTATTATTGCGCAGCTGAATGCAAGTGTTGTTATGAAGTGCACTTATTTGTACTATATACATACATAGAAAATGTCAAATTAATTTATAGCATTCGCTAACCTCTACAGGTTTTTTGTTTCGTTTGTTTGGTTGTATGTATGTATGTCCATATTTATAGTATATAGCTGTCTGTATTCTCTGGGGAGGATGATCAAATTTATCAACAAAATATCAAAAATGAATTCCTGATTTGAATACAACCGAATTTATTAATAAACAGTCATGTGCAAGAAAATACGAACTCGACTAGGTCTTGATATTCTTCTTTTTTTGTAATTTTGTTTTTAATTCTAGCTTATTATATAACAAACACTATATAAATCCACATTTCGAACTTTGTAGAAAAAATTGGAACATTAAAAAAAAATTTTATCAGAAGTTTTAGCACACCTCTAAGTATGCAGTTTAATAGTTCATTAAATTCTAGCGCAAGTGCGAATTTCAAGTCACTAAAACTATTAATTTGTGATAATTATTTTTTGCTCAGGTTGTAACGCATTTGCTTCCCTATAAAGTATGTTCAGCAATTGTTTTTTTTTTAAATGGAGGGAAATGTTTAACACCGTCAGCAAAAAAAAAAACAAAATATGAGAAATCAACGGCAATTTTAAGTTCCTTGAAGTTTGCTCTTTAGAGCACTAGAATTTAGAGCACTTAAAACTGGATATCTAACATTTTTCTAAAACTTCGCAATAAAAAGTTTGTTGCTCTTATACAAATTTCATGAATTTCTCTACTTTTTGTATAAAGTTTGAAATGGGGATTTATATGAACCAAAGAAGAATAGCTAAAACTTCTTAAAATGTCGTGCCCTTATTCTTCCACATGACTGTATGTAGGACATTACATGTGTTTTTTTCGGTATCTTCAATATCCATACTGATTTCGAAGGCGTACTTCAAAGTCCCAGAGTACCTAATTGTTATGCTTACTATTTAACAGAGTAAAGGAGAAGTTTTCTGATTTCTTTATTTATTTATTAAAAAGAAACGGTTAGAAATTATCGAGTTTACTTATTTACATATATTGGGGCAACCCCAGTTATATGAGAGACATTTCTGAATGCACTTGAAAGAGCTGGTATTCAAGAATATTTAGGAAGCAAGATATCAATTTTATGATTTTATTTTTTAAACTGCGAAACTGAAACCTCGTTGGTGGCTAAAAACCAATCAGAGGTTTGTGATTGATTGCCTTCCGAAAGGCGGTGGCTATAATTTTTATACCCTAGCGCACTGGGGGTTCCTAGGGTATTATAACTCTGTTTACCTAGCAACCAAGACAGATATATACCAAAACTCTTAGAATTAACAGTGGAGTTGATTACGTCATGTATGTCTATCCGTCCGTACGCCAGTCCGTCCGTCCGTCCGTCAGTCGGATAACTCGAGTGAATATTGAGCTATCCTAACGAAACTTGGAATACACATTGCCCTGGACCCAAGGTACTTTGGTATTGCAGATGGACAAAATCTGACAATAACCACGCCCACATAACGGAGTTTAGTGAAAATCAAAAATCGCGATGCTTCAGTAGCTGTTGCAGTTAATTTGCTCAAATTTTATAATAGGAATGGGTTTGAGAAAGGAATACGTGTACAAATTTTGTTTTTTATTTAAGTTTTTATTTAAGAAAAATTTATATCTCCGAAATTACTGCCAAGTACTCTACCAAATTTGGTATACGTATTACATTTCGAGTCAATAAGCTAAGTTTCGCAAATATTTAAATTCGGACAAAAACAACACCCACCTCTCATAAAACGGTAATTTAAAAAAAAAAATGTAAAAAACGCGATATTTAAGTCATCATTAATAAATACACCGAATACAAAAATTTAAAATGGGCGAACTCGCTTAAATAAATCAAATAGTGGTAAAGTTACAAGGAATTTGGCTTTTTTATTTTATAGGGCGTGGCACCGCCCATTTTTCAGTAATCATATACAGTTTGATCTTCTCATATAAGACATATTACTTATTTACTTAATTGACACTATAACCGCTTAAGCGATTTTGGCCGAACTTCCTCTACAATTTGTGGTGTGCGTCTTGATGTTGTAACACACATTGAGGGACCTACAGTTTTACGCCGAATCCAAACGGCGAATGTTTTTGTGAGAATTTTTTTTTCATTGCAGAAATTCACTCGGAGGTTTGCCGATGACTGCCGAGGGGCGACCGCTATTAGAAAAAACTTTTTCTATTATTTTTGGATGTTACTTGCCCCGAGCTGGATTCGAGCCTGGGACCCACCGAATGAAGCCCGAACACACCACACACTCGGCTTCGGCGGCCGCCATAGACATATGCATATATGATATACCCAAACATCATTCATCTGCACTGGATAGTTGCGAATATAAGACGAATTCGAATTCCCTCTTCCATGGGGGCGTGTCACCGTCCATTTTACCAAATTTATACATATATGGGTCATTCCATGCAAAATTATTCGACCCGTATTTTTTTATTTTAATATGATACTTAAAATTTTCGAGAAATGAATTTTCGAATTTTTGAAATCTTGAAAGAATACGTTTTTTCAGTATTCCACAGTAAAAAAAGCTTTGGTCATAAAAAATTCATCCTGTACTGAAAATTTGCGTTATTCCCCTATCCTCGCAACACAGCTAAGTAGACGTTCTGTGAGTCTTTTTTTTATAACAAATTTGTGTTTTTTTCTAAACAATTACACTTTTTCCAAATTTGGGACTATATTTTTTTAACTTTTATTTTATTTTAATATGATTGCCTGTGATTACTATATAACCTGTGAAAAATTTGCGATGTAGAAATGAAAACTTCGGGAGTTATGAATTTTTTTTTATCTTTACGCACGCTTCGCCACTTTTTAACGAGTTAACGAGCGACTCGCGCTACATGTCCGTGCTGGTCCAAGCAAGTTCAGCCTCGGAGTGCGCTCGCTCGTTAGCTAGCGGCGATCACTTGAACGTACTGAACGCCTATAAAGGACTCTCATTAATCTTTATATAAAAGATTAGCTTTGAAATAAAATCATGCACCGGGTATTTAAAGTTCGGTTACTCCCGAACTTAGGCTCCTCTTTACTTGGTTTTGATGCTACTTTACCCGGCCGAAATTCCAACCCAGAATTCACCAGGTGATAGCTTATGGATACTAACGTTCCCTCTTTCCACAAAAATTTGATACAAATGTAGTATGCAACATGCTGAATTTTCAAAAACTCTTGCTCAAATATTCTGGACGGCAAATAGAAATATTTTATGAATACCTTCACTGTAGATTCCTCCGTTTTTGGTAAAAGTATTTATTTTAACACCCCCAGTATACGTCTATAATTTCATCCAAATCAGATCAGACATCAACCAAAATATTTCGGAAATATATTAAGATATTAAGATTGAGACGATTTGTGAATAAAAATGTATTTATTTTTAAATAATCCCAGTTTATAAAAAGTATACATACGTAATCTTAAAAGGTCTGCATACCGATATTAAAAAAAATATGTTCAACGTAATTATAATAAGGGAATTTCTGATGCGGTTTTTGACCTGTTTTGGAAGATTGGTTTAAGAAAAGCTTGAATAATTCAGCTAAAGTATTACAGATTTAGACTTATGAGGCATCATTAGAAGGGTATTTTGTCATTATTTTAAATAAATGCATTTATGTAGGTCCGAATTTTGTTTTCCGAATATCATTATCATAATTCCGTTCATTCTGTATTTTTATGCAGACCTTTTTAACATAGAATGTTCTATCATCTCATCTTTTGAAAAACACTCTAAAATCTATTTTTATTTCAAAAACTCAATTTTTTGAGCTATTTTCAAATCGCTCCAGCTCACATAATTCTGAATATTTTTCCGACATTTTTTGGCGGAAGTCTTAAAACATAATACATTTTAATAAACAATTCCCGTGGAAAACCCGCATTTTTTTTCTTTGAACCATCCTAATGTGCACAGTACATTAGTACCAGGGACCACTTTGATCTTACTATTATTAGCTGTGACCATATTAGGAATTCCACCAAACCCTTCCGCAAATAGTTTTTCTTCTGGCGCGAATACTGTATGACATCTATTTATATAAATATAAGTGGTATTCATTTTTGTTGGCTTTGTAAATACAATTCAATTATTTTTGTCGTATTTGACATTTTGAGCAGTCGGAAGTCATGCCGCTTTTTAATAAAAAAAACCATCTACTAAAGCTACTGTTTTTTTTTTTTTTTTGCTTTTGTTTATCAATACCGTATTCTCCACAATAGAACTACGGCAAGTGTCGATAGCGACACGATTGGCCGATAAGGGTGAAAACAGGCGCCCAGAGACACAGTCAAGAGTTCCTGAAGATGACCTCAAATTGAAATCGAAATATCGACTAATAACATAATAAATAAAATAACTAAACAATTGTTTTATTCTATACGTCCTTAAGCTCGAACACTTAAACACAGTATCTATTTGGGGGCCAAATAATCATTTTCATCATAAAATTATTAAAAAGAAACAAAATCAGCTGCTCCCTTGCTGCTACCTATTTGGTGTGCCTTGGCTATACGCCATTTTTTTAAACTTTCAAACGAAGCCGCCAAGTTAATTAAATTATACACAATTTGTATGAAAAAAAGGTTTACGACTATATTTGGAGACGGGTTGCCACTTGCTGGAAATGTCAACTGTAATTAAATTATACACAAAAAACCGAAACGTGTTTTGTGGTTACATATATAAAGACAATTAATAAATAAATATAGAGTATTTTATATATTCAAACAAAAATTAAATTAAAATTTATTTTCATTTATTTATTTAATTAATTTTTTGTTGCTTTTTTTGATTTTCTTTTAGGAATAAATCAAAACAGAACCAGTGTAAATACCTCCGTCTTCCAAAAGTTATCAACACCCTCCAAACTTTTAATATTACTCATTATTCTCGTAATGCTCGTAGCTGGGTTGATTATTTACATCGAGATACAACAAAACAACAAAAAACCGGAAGCCGGACCTATATTGTTCGGCAAGAATTATGAACAAGGCACATGTAAGTATTTCAAGAAAATTAAAGAAGAAAAAAACTATCAGCCGTGTTCGCAATTTCACATTCACCTTCACTTTTGTGATTTAAATCCGGCGCCTTTGTTGTTGTCAGTGAAATGAATAGTAAATGGCAAAAGGCGTTTAAATATGTAATTATTTTTTTCGGGACCTTTTTTAAAATATATTTTTCTATGTTTAGGTGGTATGAAGTATAGAAAGCATTGCATTACGTTTTACCCTAATTTATTAAAAAAAAAAAATTAAATTAATTTCAAAATACTACTGGGTTTGAATCCCAGTTTAATATGCGAATTCAAGAAAATTCAAAACTTAATTATTTCTGGGGAAACGCAATGAAATAAAGGCAATTCAACTTTAAAAAATATACACATGAATAATTTATATTTCAAAGTATTACACCATTTGAATTTTTTTTGAGAAGATTTTCATACGACTTAGTTCAACCTCATCAAGCACAAATCATATGAGTACTAATGTAATCTACGCATACATTATAATTATAATTTTGAAGAAATTTTTATTTCAAGTATCTTAGTTCCGAATTTAGGAAATGGACATCTGGTGATCGATCGCGATCAATGGGGCGCCTCGGAGTTGGCTAACAATTTAAAATTACCACTTAAACATCCAATACCTTATGTGATCATCACACACATTGGCGTCCAGTCGAAACCTTGCGAAAACGTATACAGATGCTCAATTAAAATGCGTACAATACAGGATTCGGCGATAGCGGAAAAAAATCTACCCGATATACAATCAAATTTTTATGTGAGCTTCATTAAATTAATATATGAACGTATAAAATATATAAACTTTGAATCGTTGTTATTTGGCAGCATTTTTTTTAAGTTGGGAAATTTTACTAGCATTTCTATAAGTAGATAAATTAGCTCACTCATTTTTAATTTTGCCAAATATCTCTACAATTGCAAAAACTTAAATTTCTATGCAATTGTCATATGTACATTGGGTGGGCGTTAAGTGTAGGAAGAAAGTTATAACATCCTATTTCCCGACCTTTGGCCCCTAATGGGGTACTATTATAGACGAATATATTAAGTATAAATTAAAGTCGCGATTGTAGACAGCTATGACGTGTCGCACAGTGGTCAAAGTTCAGAAAACCCTGTGAAATTAAAATTAATTTTTTTTTAATCTAATACCAACATCGATACTTCTATTGTCTAAGACATCACTAATTAATTTTAAAAAATATACGTGAGACCATTGACGTTGTAATTACCGACTGAGACTGAATAAATCGTTAATTTGATTTTAGGGACTACCTTAATATTCATACCTATACAGTTAGAATCACAAAAGAAGACACAGGGATTTTCTTACAATAGTCGAAAAAAATGTTGTTATTTTTTTGTAAAACTGAAACATATTTTTATCAAAGTTTAAACTTTTTTATCAAAGCTTTTTGAAAAGAATTGGGTCACTTATCTAATGATGGCACAATAATGGCCCCGTTTTCTGTAACCGACTTGCCAAAGAATGCTTGAGCTCTGACACAATTTTCTTTAGTTGCAAAAGCAACCCTGTTAGCATCTCTCATGAAACATGAGATTTCTTTAGTTCTATTTAAGAACGGAAAAAAGTTGTACAATCAAATTTTAGGTAGTCGTAGTTATATATTTATATTACTATGCTAATAAAAACGAATTAGTGATTAAACTAAAATTTCCCATATATTTTCTAAGCACTCATTCACAATAGTGCGGTTTTTTAACTTCCCAACACTACATCTGAGGTCGGCTATATTTTACCGAGTTTTCTCAACTCGCATATTTTTTCGAGTTAGTATTGTTGTTTTACATGTAATTCGTTACCCTGCCTAGTGTTCATTTGCAACTCGGTTACAAAGAAACTGGCTTAATGTAGACATCACCACTGGCTAAAAATTTAAGTTGATTTTTGACGATTTTTTTTTTAATTTAGTTTGTAGTACTTTTATTGATATAACGAATGCATTTTATATAAATTCCAGTTGACTTGAATTTTTTTTTTGCGATGACGGTATTGCGCACTTTCTGCCATATAAACTGCAACCGTTAAATAAAAAAAATTTCAGAGCCACAAATTTAAAAAAAAAAAGTCAAAAATCTATGGGACTTTTTAACTTTCTTGTATTATTGTAGTAGATTTAGATATATCTGTATATCCGACAGTTTCTTAAAAATTCGGACAAGAAAGTTGATATTTTTCTTCTCGAAACAGAGGCGCAATTATACGAAACCGTGTTGAAAAATTATACATTAAGTAAAATATCAATATAATTCACAAAACTAATGGGTATTTTATTTTTATTTTAAAATTCTACCTTTTGTTGAAAGTCGCCTCGCCCATTCGCCAAATTTTGGAGATTTAATTTAATTTAATTAAAATTTCTAATTGCTGGCAAAATAATTTTAGTTTTACATGAGGTTCAATAATTTAAACATTTTAAGTGAAATACAATTATCGAACCAACACTAACATAATCGAATATTACAAAGGTCGGAGACGATGGCAACATTTATGTGGGACGTGGTTGGGATTATGCAAATACCTATGCAAATGATACCTTGGCTGTAACGTTTATGGGCGATTACGGACGTTATAAACCGACAGAAACGCAGTTGGAAGCAGCCCAATATCTTTTGACATATGCTTCTGTCAATCAATATATCGACGTGGCATACAAATTGGTGGCGCAAAATCAGGTAAGCAATGTAATCAAATCGCCACGAAAAATTTAAGGTATTTGTATATTATACATATATTGAAATATAGTATATGGAAATTAGTAGTAGGTTTTTATGAGTTATTTACGCTTAAGTTTTATTGTTCTTTATAAAGAAATTTTGTACACTTTCGGACCATTTTTTTATATAAATTGATATACCAAAATCAAAAGTGTAAGAAAATTAAAATTAGTCAATTCGCTTAAGTTTTGCTAGATGCAAACGGGTTTACTGAAGGAGTGATAGTGAAAAGAAATGATTAAAGCAATTTTAATATTTACTATGACCTCAGCTGTCTGGAGTCTAAAGACTTAGGTAGACACGTAGTCAACGATGTAGTTGTAGTTGACCTTGAGGTTTTTTGTATTTTAATGGAAAAAAATATGGTCACCGTACATATACCTAACGCATAAACCAAATTTACTTTTTTATGGAAGAAAACGAAAATGAAATAAGAAAACTATTCAATGGACCACTAAAACTGGATACCCGATTTTTTTTTTAATTCGGATTAAGAATTTAGATATTTTGATGAACATCTTTTCAAATTTGTCGTACTTTTTATAGCTTTTCTAGACAGTTTCAAGCTTCGACTAATGCTTAAAGCACAAAACCGGCGAACGGCGAATTTTTCGTTGCGAACGTTCGCTGTCAAAAATAGAACGCACTGACATACATACATATAAGGGAATGCACACAACCAATGCGAACAATGACTTTCGTCCGACGAATATTCGTTGCGATAGATTTATTTCTATTATCGTCGCTGGCGGCAGTGCCAAAATGCAACCTATTGTGATCATATGTTTAATATTCTCAGGATTTTTAAACCAAACTATTATTTTCACTTTTTCTAATTGAAAGTCAAAATTTGAAATGCAATTTGTCATAATCAGCTGTTTTCGTTGTCGCCGTAGTTGTGTTTTACTGGGCGAACTTTGCTGACGTCGGCGCTCTACTGAGCCTAAGTTCGTTGTTCGTCGGTATTGTGTTTCAAGTATTATATGGGTTTTATAATAGAACTGACGATGATTTATAAAAAAAATTGTAAAATTTAATATGGAAAGACAAAACTTCTCAACTTGTCAAAACTTGTCATAACAATTTGATATTTGCGTGATTGCAGGTGTACTCGTATATATAAATATTTTTGGTTAAATTGAGAATAAAATTAATTTATTTTTTTAAAGTTGTGTTCATATTAAACCACATATTTTTTTCGTTTTAATTGCGTACTAACATTTAAGGAAATATTTTATGATTATAGTTTTTTACTAGATCAATCTATGTAGCATAGCAATTTAATAATTAAATAATTGGATTATTTAAATTTGAATGAAATATTTTTGCATAGAAGTTAATATAAAATAAACTTGTGATATCTCATTATAGACCAAGGTCACAAAGAGTCCTGGCGCCAACGTTTACAGTTACATTAAGAAATGGCAACACTTTGTTCCTTGTGGTATAGGCGATTTTCCGAGGTGCGGCGCAGAGTTGGGTATGCCGGCGGTTTGGGATGCAAAGCAGTAAAAATATATTCATGACAACTATAAAAATAAGTATTTATAAGTAAAATCTTTTATACATATGTATGTACATAGTGATAAAATAAACCAGGAGTGGTTGTTTGTTTTGTTTGAAAAAACATAATCATAAAATAAGTTCATTAAATTTTTTTGTTATATTTTTATATTACTCATCTTTGGTGTGCATAGAAATATGTATGTTTATACGCGCATAAATACATAAGAAAATATTTTCAAATGTTTTATATTTATAAGTGACAAGATTTCGTTTATCAAGGAAAGTTAAAGTTAAAAAATTGTAATTTAAATTCTTTTTAAAGCATCTGTAAAAATTAAAGTATGAGAAGAAATTGACGTGTTTTAATTGTATTTTTTTTAGAACAGATATTTCCATGTTTGTCTTAAATAAAGAACAATAAATCAAATCAAAAAACACAGGGTAGGATAACGAATTGCATGTAAAGCAACAACACAAACTCAGAAAAATATGCGAGTTGAGTCAACTCCGTAAATTTATATGCGACCTCTATGGTGTAGTGTTGGAAAGTGAAAAAACTGCGCTATTGTGAATGAGTCCGAAGAAAATGCATGGCAAAGAACATAGAAGTATAAGAAGGGACAACATGATAATTTTGCTTTACTCGTTGATCAATAGGGTAGCGCCTACTCTTTCGATCAAATGCCTAATTGATTAAATGAAAAAAGAAGGGGCTACCCTGTTGATCAACGAGAATAGCAAAAGTAACATGTTATATAATCTTATAGTTCTATGTTCATTGTACATGTAGTATATTTAAATATATAAATAAATCAATAGCAAATTTGCCAACTACAGCTATTTTTCATTCTTAAATAGCATTAAACAAACTGTGAAATGAAGCTTTATCCGAGTTGGAGCGTTCTTTTGCAAGGCGGGTGCAAAGAAACGGGCCCATTATTAGTTTTTGCTGCTAGAATGTACAGCTGTTCAATTTAAACAGCAAATAGCCGGCCAAGGCAAATCACTAGTGCTGGGTAACACAGCACTGCGATGCGACATTGCGCTGATACCGAGGGTGGTGTCACTGGCACAGATACATTAAGTGGCAACACTGTGGCGCCAGTAGCGCCAATAACGTCATGAAGATTGCGCCGATAGGGCCCTGAAAATTCGATGCGTTAACCAGGCCTACAAATCACATTGAACAGGTAGTACAAATATAAAATTTACATATATTTTGTTTTTGCTGCTACGGCTACAGCCGTCAAAGTTTATATGTATTTTGTTGTAGCTTTAACGGCTTCAGCATTCAAAGCTCTAAAAGCAAAAGAAAATGTATGCCACTTGATGTTTCTAGCCGTCGGGCAAAATCGTCCAGCTGTCTATTCAACTGCAATTTATATGAAGTCGCCTTGCAAGCTCTGCACAAAACGGGGTTGCAAACATACACCGAAATCGAGTCGCGGCGATTTCCATTATTAGTTTTAAGTAAGACATTTTTTCAGATTTACAAGAGGATATGTTTTTGGCACGATTCCGTTAACATTCAGTTTTAGTATACGCACTACTAGAAAGAGGGGTTCGGCTCCAGCTGAGATTTGAAACCAAGACCTACCCGGGACGTTGAGTAACACCAACAACTCAGTCAGACTTCTTTGACATAATGTTGGAAAATATAATTTAAGCTGCAGAATACAATCGGTCAGGTACTATCGTTCATGGCGTATGCCGATCATACGCCTCAAGAACCGCGACATTAGTTCTGCCTTTTACGAGCTGGATAGAGAAGCAAAGCAAATAGGTCTTAGGATAATTTCTCTTGTCAAAAAGGGCTACTTTGGGGTGAGTGGTAAAGCCCTCTCTCGACGAATCAAAACCACTCTATATAAATGAGATGGCCCTTGCAGCGTTCGAGAGAAAGATCCTCCGAAAGATTTTGGTACCTTTACGTCTTTGCGATGGCGAACACCACAGGCGATGGAATGATGAGCTAGATGAGCTTCATAGCGGCATAAACATTTGTAGTTCAGCGAACGTATGGAAGAAAATGCTCCAGGTTTGAAAGTGTTTAATGTGGTACCAGCTTGAGGTGACAAAGGACGAAGCCTCTTCTGCGTTGTGTAGATCAGGCGGAGAAGGACTGGGCTTAATGTGGTGTATCTTTTGGAATCGAGTTTTGAATGGCTTAGACCCGTTTTTCGTTTCTTGGAATGTTCGGACCGCTCGGTCTTTAAAATACCTGGTTCTCCGGACCCGCTTGCTCAGTTCTGTGTTTCGCCCGCCAAGGCATTATTCCTTAACTCTGAACCAAATCGTTAATGGAGCTTGTCAAATCAAACTTTTATGTAGTATTTATATCTGATCTTACACCGATTCCTCACATCGTACATGCCATGGAGGTCACCAAGAATTTAAGAGGTATTCATTTAAAGTTCTTCACGTTCTTTAAAATTTTGATTGTTAGAAGCTGCATTGAAAGACCTGGATAACCACATAAAGCTCATATTTACATACATTATGTATGCATGCATTTGGTAGTAAAGTGTAGCAATGCATCCCGAGCTTTGTCTATTTTGTACGATTTGTTTAAGGTTTTGTTTATAAAAAATTTAATGGAAATTTAACAAGAGCAAAACTTAGATGGCAAAAAATTGGGTATGCAAAGACATTTATAGTATTTTATAAATAAATAATAAACTTCTTTGTCGCGAAAAGATCATGTGATCAAGAAATGCTGCAGATATTAGTCAACACGCACAAAAATCACAAAGTACTCGTACTCGTACAAAATTAACTACATACGAATGCATACAATATAAGTGTGTACATATGTATGTATATATGTATGTATGTGAGTATAATTGCTTACTAGTACGTTGAATTTCGCTTTAAAAACTATTTTTAAACATAAGTTCGTACAAATTTACACACATGTATATAAATACTACGAGTATGTATAAACATAAATACAAATACGTAAAATAATTTTTTTGCTCAAACAATCAAACCCCAGATTTGGATGAATACCTGGAACTCGCTCCCACCTGACGCCAGCTGAGCGCGTTCGAATTTACAAACTGTCAGATGGACAGGTGGTGCTCACAAACAATTCTGAAACTAGCTTGTTTCCTCCCCGACTACAGGACTGCACCATACCCCTTTGGTGCCTTTTCACACATACATACCAATTACTCGTACCAAGCCAGCTCCAAGCCGACAACAGTTGTCACTGGCTTGGCATCGACACACATTCACACTCTATAGTTTTTTAAAGCTGGATTTTCCAAGCTTTACTTTACTCTTTATTGAATGTTTATATTGAGAGTTTGTTGTCCGGCTTTAAACGCGTCACAGTTATCATTGAGCAGAGTAATAAACGCCGATGATACGGGCTCTAGAAAGTTTTTGTTATTTTTTGGTGTGAAAAAAGCGCGTCTGCTCAACATCCAATACACAAACTCAAGCAGCCGTTTACTTTAACGATAATATAATTAACATAGTTTTTTCTTTTTGCTTTATTTATGACTACATACATACATGTGTATGTATTTACAAGGCTATCACGAATAGTTTTGAAAATACATGTGGAATATGTAGATATGCTTAATTATTTACAAACATGGTTTATAGAGTAATTTATAGAGTTATAAATTTTTAATTTTGAGAGTTTGCTCTATTGTGGGTTCGATAACATAAATATACGTATGTATTTATCTATAACTATACGTCTATACTTGTACTAAATATGCCTCTTTATAGTGCAATAACCTTAGATAAATTTTACTGCGATAAATCTAATTACTCTTTATTTCAACCGCAAAGTCGTAAAATTACTTAAATGATGATGCCGTATGTAAAGGAATCAATTCACTAGCAACCAAACAAAACATAATTGCCATTATTCAGGCCGCTCAAAAAATGCCTAGATTCTGCGATGTCACACCAATAGAATTTTTCCATTGGCATAGCCCCAAAAGTTCAAACTCTATGTACATAAGTAACCCGGTAGTGATTGAGAAGTTGGAATGCAACATCATCCGCGTCATTCGTTAAAAACAATTAGAAAACTAATTTAAAAAAATAATCTTTAAACATAAAATGAAATGAATGGTTCTTTTGTACAGTAATCAGATTATCGGTGGTTACATAATCGCAATATTTTTCACCGTTCATTCAAAAAGAACGAACAGTATATTTCCCGCAAACGAGGACAATATTTCTTTAGCGACAATTCATTCTCACTGCGGGATTCACCGCCGCAAAGACGTAAACATCCAAAAATTCTTTCTCTCGAACAGTCCAACGCCACCTCATCCAATGTTGACAACGTCCATGCTTCTGCGTCACACAATAGCACGGGCGCGATGAGAAACTATTGAGTGGGGTCTTGATCCGTCGAGGGAGACGTTTGCTGCTCGTTTGCTTACTCAGCCCAGAGTACTAATTAATGGGCGGTTGTATGCACCTTACCAGCTCTTTGCTACTATGCTTTAATAGTTCAGATTTTTCAGCGCCCTCGGCTCTGTTGTTTCGTAGCAGCATTATTTTTGGACATGGAATTTAAAAAATTCGAAGAAAAATATATCCCATTGCTATCCCATTATCGGATTCAAATCAAAAGATGGGAAATAAATGATAGTATTTTACGAAGAAATTTCAAGCAAGTCGTTAAATGCGTGTTTTTATGGAAATCAGTATTTTGTACTATAAAAAAATTTAAATTTTATAGAAATACGAACTTAATTTTTTTTTCAACGTAATATTCCAAAAGTGTTTTGAAAAACACGAATTTAAGAAATAAAATTCTTCAAATCGGCAAGTTTTTCGCAAAGGTATCAGCATTAAAAAAGAACGAACGTTTTTATTTTTCAAAATCCGATATCATAAAAACGGCTACACAAACAAAAAATAGGAAAAACTCAGGGAGGAGTATCTCAATTGATACTGTACCTTAACAAATTATGAAAAAACGGAGATGCAGAACCCAAAAGGTGTCCGACTTGGCGCAGAATGCCCCATATACAGGTACATATATACATAACCATATGCCCTCATTAGACTTAAGAAATAATTTTTAAGTCGGATGTTGGATTTCTATTGCAAAATATACGCAACAAATTTTAATGTGTATATAAGAACGTATATGTGTATTTATATGTATGTATGTAAGCGTTGTTCCAAAATAACTTAATGATAAGCGCAACGTTAAATTAGTGCATATAATATGTAGGTACGTACGTTCATGTAAATATGTATACAAACATCCATTTATGGTCACTTAAGTACTATCAATTAAGAATGTTATATATGTGTTATTGTTTGCACAAAAAGGCCGGCAAGCTATTATTACGCAGCTGCCAAAGTTAATCAATAGGAACTCAGTGAGCTATCTGACGCTTGTAATTGGTAGACTTGTAATAATTATAATTCCTATAATTGTAATATTGTGGGAGTCAAATAGAATATTATCATCAGCTTTGGCACCAAAACTAGTCATTTTTTCTTTTCAGAACAAGTTTGGTAATTTCTTTCAAGGTATGTTATTAATACTAAGTTATTAATAATAGCAATTTAAAACTTTTAATATTCTTACGACTGCACAAAACCAAAATTTTGCTTAAGTACATATATGTACCTCTGAACCTTAAGAGGCTTGAATATTGAATATTTCCCAATTTCGTAACTCGGAAAATTATCAACTTTTCTTAAAAAAAAAAACTATTGCATTATTATTATTTTTCCCAATATGGCGGCTGGAGCTCAGCTCGTACAGTCCGACAAATCAGGTGTTAGTATCATTTTTACCTGCTGGAGCCAATGTTGAAAAAAAGTAGTAACTTTACATGACTAATTACAGTTTACCAATTAAATACGAATGTGATCCACTCATCAAATACTAAAAGGAAACATTACTTATCGTTTAACGGTACCAATGTTGGGTTCATGTTTTAATTCAAGTTTTGGTTTTAAGTTATGTCAAATACTTTATGTAAAAGGCTGTAAAAGACATATCCGTGAGCGAATTTTTATGCTCATGCAAATTTGTTTTTTTGTTTTTTGTTTGGTTTGTTAGTTTTCTTTTAGAGTTTTGGTAAGAAAAATTGTGTAATTCCAATAAAGCACGATTTTCAAAATGTTTCGAAATATTGTTCTCATTTGTTTAAAGGTAAATTTAGTTAAATTATTAAATTATCTTAAATTTTACAGTATGACTGTCAAAGCAAAAATGTTAAGAACGCTTAATTTTCTAAACATTTTTAAAGGATTGCCATCAGTTTAAAATATTAATTAAAATTATAATTGGTTTACTCAAATCTCGAAATATGGGTCTCAAAGGGTCAAAAGTATGATAAGTTAAATCTTATATTGATGTATGTACATTTATTTTGAAATTTTTTTTGGAGAAGATTGTAACTGGCTTAAGAAGGAAAATAAAGTTCAATTATAAAGTTACAGAAAATATAACGTTATGAAATTTAATCATGAACATTTATTTAAAGAGTATTACCACCTGTTTAAGTTTCTAAGCTTGCTGAAATATGATATTTTTGAAAAGGTAGCTACCATCTTTTAAAAAACCTTGAACTATTGATCAATAGTTGGTAACGTAACTAAAATTCAACTTTACTGGTTTCAAACGAGAAAAGTTCTAAATGCATTATTCGGGAAATATCTTTAAAGAGAGTTGCCACGGGTTAAAAAATTTAAATAAAGTTATAAGATAAATGAATCACTGCAATACTGGTTTGAACTGATTAAGATTTAGGAAAACTTAGCATCGACAAAATTTTGAGGGGTTGCCGACTATTGAAAATTGAATACAAATTTGTCAAAAACACAAGCGGTTTTTTTTTTTTTTTGGCGAAGTAAAGTGATAAATGGCGGTCGCCGTAGCCGAGTGTGTAACGTGTGCGCGATTCATTCGGTGGGTCCCGGGTTCGAATCAAGCTCGAGGCAAGTAACATCCAAAAGTTATAGAAACGTTTTTTCTAATAACGGTCGCCCCTCGGCAAGCAGTGGCAAACCTCCGAGTGTACGAGTAATTCTGCCATGAACAAAACTTCTCACAAAAAACATTCGCCGTTCGGAGTCGGCGTAAAATAGTAGGTCCCTCAATTTGTGTTACAACATCAAGACGCACAACACAAATTGTAGGAGAAGTACGGCCAAAATCCCTTAAACGGTTATATCGCCTATTAAGTAAGTAAGTAAAGTGATAATATAAATAAATTATTTATTATTATTTCGAAAAACAACAAATTTTTATAAAATGCTGAAATTTTTAATTAGAATTTCTATAAAACTTTCGGGTACGCAGTTTCCACTGATTAAAAATTCGCGTAGGTTTTTGATAATTATTTTTGCTGACGCTGTCAGACATTTTCTCCCATATAAAATAAATTTTAAACACTAGTTATATGAAGGAAAATTTCCAACACGGTCATCAAAAAAAATATCATTGCGAGTGTTGCTTACCATTTTTTTAAATTTCGAAGTTTTATATATTTGTGAAACTTTAATTTTTATGATTTATGTTATGAAATTAGCTATACTTTTATAAGAAACTATTGACAATAAATTAATAAACATAAGTGTTAAAAAGTATTGCATTGAATTTTGTTTCTTATGATATGCACAACACTGTACTTATATCTGTATATAATATATATATAGATGTTTGAAAATATATACATATATTTACTATTTAGTATTTGGAATTACCGAGTACTTTCGAGGATGGAATTCTTCAGTAACGATGCTTTTAAGAAACGTGTGTTTTTGGAAGTATCGGGTGTTTTCCTTCAATTTTTGTATAAACATATAACCCAGTAAAAGTTTCAAGTGGCTAAAAATTACCGTGGACTTAAAAATTTGTTTTTTTTTTGCTGGCAGCGTTGCCAAATTTCTTCCATATAACGCACGACCAAAATTTATTGTTATAATGAAGAAAACAGCTACTGAGCTGCTTTAAATTACACAATATTATACTAAAATTGAACTAAATTGACCTACAAATTTTCATACACAAAATTTTCTATAAAATTGTAAGAACCTAGATATATTCGAGCTCTCCTATAATTTCCCACTTTGTTCCTCGATTTTTATGAATAATGTTTAATGTTTAGCTTGTACCTAAGCTGCATTTAGTTAAAATTATATGTAATAATGTGTATTGAATGCAGGGTGTTGTATTTTAGAAAAAGCTTGCATAAAAACTGAGTAAATAACTTTTTAACTATACTAGATAGGTGTATTATTAGTAAAAAACTGAAGATGAAATAAATAAATTTAAAAAAATTGCTGTTTTTATTGAGTGTCAAAAAAAAATCCATTTTTGAAATCCTAACAAGTAAAGTGTTCCAACCCGTGGGACACATTTTCAAATTTTTTTATGATATGGTCTAGTACGCACTTTATTCAGTAGTAAAGAATTTTGAACAAAAAAATTCAAAAGAATTCATTATAGTTAGTACTTAAAAAAATAGTATTTTACAATACTTACTTGTTAGAACAGGATTTTGAATACAGAATTTTAATTACAGAATTGGGTGCCATGAGTAGTTTCTACCTAACCCTTGTTTATGTCTGAAAGTACATATGCAAAGTATAAACGTTATATAAGTGCACACATATGTATGTGCACACCTGCTTATGCAAGACTTGTTTTTCTAATATCAATAAATATTTCATTGCAGCTGATAAAAAGAAATGCAATAATTTTTTCCTAATTTACTGATACAAAACAAAATAGCATTTCAGAAAAAGTACATGATTTGTAAGATAACAAGTAAAGAAGAGTTTAAGTACGGGTGAAAATTAACTCTAATTACCTACCCGGCGCATGTTTTTATTTCAAATATACAGTAGTTGTTTTATGCAAGAAGGCAAATTAATATAATACTCTTCATATCGAACAATTAAAGGGATTTAATTTAAATAAAAACAAATAGATAGTAGAATGCTTTAGACGAATCACGCCCATTTTAAAAAAAATTTAATTTTTGTTGCGTGATTTTTGTATGATTTCCATGAGTTACGAAATTGTGCTTACTGTGGTTGAAATGCAAAGCTTGCACCAAGTGTGGTAGAGTTTCCCAAATTCAGCTTCAGAGCAAAGTTGCTTGATTCAATACTTGGTATTGATGATTTTTTTTTTTTAACCTCGTATTCCTTTCTTCAACCCAATCCAGTGCATCAAATGTGAGTAAAATTACTATATATCAAATTTATGAAAATTATCTTTTATGAATGCTGAAATATCGTACTTTTTTGATTTTCGTAAAATAGAGTTATGTGGGCGTGATTACTATCAGATTACGCCCACTTTCAATACGAAGTCTTGTTGAAATATATCAATACTTATATATAATCGAGTTCTCGTATGCGTGGACGGACATACGTGGCTCAATCGATTCACATTTTCAATTTGAATATTTTGGAATACATACATACATAAGTCTTTATCTACATTTGTATATCGGTTTCCTTACATTTTATAGTGTCTCATAACAGAAAAACATTTAAATATTTTAAGCATAAATAGCTTCCTATAATTTTTCTATTTGATCCGTGATATTTATAAATAGTACTCGAATATACTTTAGTTGTAAAGGTATTGACCAAGTTCACATTTGTTTATTATTTATGAGAAAATATTATATTGGTTAAAATTATGAGTATAATGTAACATGGAATGTAATAATGTGGTTTGGTTTTTGGGAAAATGTGGCATAAAAAATGAGTTTGAATACCGTAGCCAAAATGTTCCTTTGGTTAATACCTTTACAACTATACATCATTCCAAAATCGAAGATCAAATAGAGAAATTATAGGAAACAAACCACAAGCATTCAAACCTGAGGGACCGAGCGTGCAAACCTGAGGGGCGCATTTTTAATTTTCTTTTAACTACATTCATCGCGATAAGGTCTAGTGTAGATACATATGTACATACATATGTATATTAGACGTAAGCATACATACAGTGCTGGATTTACCAATAGACTTAGTAGCCGGGAAACTGGGGCGGCAGAAATATTAAAACCCCTTAATGTTACGACTATTAGGTCCACACAAACAATTCTACGCGAAATTTGTTTCATCCCTCTGATTTTTCTACAACTTTTCGCGGGAACGAGTAGCATAACAGTTCGCAAATTGTGGTTTTGCTATAATTAGGTCTACGTAATGAAGTAACGAAAATAATGGGGGAGAAGTTAGCTACACTATAATTGAAAAATATTATTTATAAAATCGCAATCGTTTGAAGGTCCAAACGACCGTCGTCTTTCTAAAAGATAAAACAGTTAAATATTTCTGATATATTTTAAGTTTTAAGCTCAACGACCGTATTTGGTCGACCAGGCGAAGTCGATCGTTCCTGAAGAACTTGAAATATCGGCATCAATAAAATTAAGAAAAGAAAAACTCAGTTTTGTTTTAATTATACAGTTAACCAACTACTGGCCTTGAGTTCAAAACTGAAGCCCGGAAAACTATTTCAATCTAGTTGAATATTTCTTTGGAAGTTAGTCGTACAGGATGTTCAAATGGCGACTAAATAATTAAGAATTGTTTGTAGGTGATTTATGGATGATAATCAGTCATCTGAATTGAGCCAATTTACCTTTTATTTTAAAGAGGGCTAAAAGTGGTAGAATCGTGCCTAGTTTTCTAGTACTACTTACTTATTTAATTGGCGCTATAACAGCTTAAGCGATTTTGGCCGAACTTCTCCTACATTTTGTGTCTTGATTTTATAACACAAATTGAGGGACCTACAGTTTTACGCCGACTCCGAATGGCGACTGTTAATTGTGAGAAATTTTTTTCATTTTCCGTTAGTGCTACTATGAAAAAAATTATGGTATAAATTAGAAGGCAAAAAGACAATGATAGCGGGAAGACGCGAAAAGTTGAATGAAACAGCTAAAAGATAAAGCCAGGTCATTGAACAGTCTAGATAAGAAATCCGTTGAGATAACGAATCACTTGAAATCATCAGCAGCTTAGATCTAACCAGTTCATTAAATTTTTCCAAATAAATCGAAATTAGCTTTGGATTTTCTTTTAACAAACATTCATAATTAGGTACCCTTTTAAATGTATTGGCTTTAAATTACATGTGCAATAAATATATTTTATTACGTATGCCTTTTCACGCCTTTTTAGCAGTACAAAATGGAACTTTTATTAAGTCTGAAGTAATCGCAAAACCTTTTTCCAATGCAATCTAAATGAAATTGTTGGGTTGCAAAAATAATGCGGTAAGCGGTAGGGCGGCAAAATTTCAACAGCCTATTGGTGGCAATTGTGTAAATCCGGCAGTGCATACATACATACATACCTATTGTACATATACCAGTTTATAAATATATATATATGTAGCTCGTAAAAGTTTAAAACAGAAAGAGCTTTTCCTATCTACAACTGGCAAGCTGAAAAATATTCAAATTGCAGTTAAACAAAGATTCTTTTTTTTCATACACACTTTTTGTTAATTATTGCTCATATTTTCTTCCCTTTCGCATTTCGCTTAATCTCACAAACGAAGGGGGACTGCGAAGGAGGGGGTCAAGATACCAATGGGAATCGCAACAAGAACGATTGTTCGTGTATGTAAGTATGTATGTATGTGGAGCAGGGAGATAGAGCAAACACAGCTTCAGATACGGTGTACTCCAGCTCAGTATCGGTATCGGTAACGTTGCCTGTTGTTGCCAGCCACCTCAGTTGATCACAAACGCTTGAGCGCGACGCTAATAGATACGTGCACGGAGAAACTCAATTCGTGTGAACTTGCTATGTGCGGTATAGTTTTTCCATATACATAGATGTTAAGAAAATATATGTAAGAAAAAAATATCACTTTAAATACTAATTTGTATATACTAAGTACTTGCAAGATTCGCCGCCTCTGACTTACTAGTATTGTACAAAAACCAGTTGTGTGTGTGTTCTCATTGTATTTAAAAGAATAAATAAAAAAAATATAAAAAAAAAAAATAAAAACTAATTAATATGCAGGTATAATAAAAGTTTTACGTAGTTTCCATGTAAACGTGTGTGTAATTATTGTATTTATACAAATCCATATTTATTAGTGAAACGGGAAAATGGAAATTTAAAAAACGAGCTTTTAGTGATATTTAATTAGTGTAAAACAGAGCTTGAAATGAGCAGCGGTTCGATGTGATCACGGAAAAATTTAAATATATGTATGTATGTATATAGTGCGTATACACATACTTGCATACATGCATATCTATGTATGTAAATGTAATTATTGAAAATAATACAGAGTCCATAAAATGGAATGTTAATCTATTTAAAAAAAAAAACAAGAGAATGCCATAAATAAACTGAATGCATATAAATGAGTGTAGCTGAGAAAAAACAGGGAAAATCATATTTGAAAACGAATATGATGCTGCGTAAAATGAGACCGGTTACATTGAGATAAGAATAACATAAAGCAATTTTAAATACATATGTACATATATAGTGGGTTCGAAAAAAATTTACATAATTGTAAACTTACGACGACAACATACATATATGTATTATTAATTGCGAGATGGCCCAAAATTAATGCCCTTATACTTTGGCCATTCCTTGAAATGGGTGGACAAACATTTTGTGCTTTTCTGGAATTTTTATTTTATTATTTTACATTTTGTTAGGTGACTATGGCGATTCACGAGAATTTGCAATTAGGGCTTGTTTTTTTTTTGTCATATTCCAACTCTTCTGGCGATAAGTTCTGGATTTCTTGACAGGAGAACGTCTAAGAGCTAAAGCCCCACAGAAAAAAAAGTCTGCGACTTGTAACCCTCGTGTACTTGCCGATAAATGAATAACGCCCAATGACATACTCGTATCAATTGGTCTGGAACTGATATAGTAATTGCGCATAGCGTGCGTGCCATAGTTTCTTTACACAAATTTTAACTAAGCTTACTTCACAAATATCACAAATGCACAGACATTCGATGAAATTTGCAATGGGGTCATTTATTTTTGGAAAACCTGTACGCGGTAAAAAATGCCAAACTGGAAAATAAGAACTCTTCAGCTCAAGCTATACAAAAAATATGTATGTTAGGGTGGGTGGTCCAAACGAAAGAGAGAATTAGCTTCATGCTGTTACCCTTACATATTCTGTGTAACAGTTATGGGGCATTGTAAAAAAAAAATTTATCAGAAATATTTTTTTTTTTAAATAACTTTATTGGCAACAGAAAAAAAATTTCCCCCGCATAAAAATTATAAGGCAGCGTAAAGAACGTAAGGATAATAACCATATCGGTGAAGTAAAAATTATTTCTCATCTAATAATTATGATGTAGCATGTTTTTTGCGCTAAAACTTAATTTAACTTTCGTGCTTCTTATATCAACTAGTTATTCCGTAACTAAAAAATAAACTCATAAAAGAAAAAAAAAATGCCACACATTCTTACTATGAGCATTGAAAACTTACAAGTTTCCATCCAGCTCTTTTGTAATAATTACACGAACATTTAACTGACTGCCACCATTTGATAGTCTGTTCGAAAATTTATGACATTCTACTGACATTTCGACTCATATTTAATAGAATTGGGTAATCATTTATGGTCATCATAAAATTGTAAATCGTTTTTGATCATTGCAAAAAATTGTAGCAATTTATAAACTAGAGTATGAAAACAAAACGTTTGTAAATAGCCGCCTGATATTCAATGCCATGCGTTAATTAGTGAGCGGGAAAAAACCAGTCAAAAAATTTGTTGTTACTATTATCAATAATCATAGGTATTCTTTACCACCTAACGTGACCCGCTTTACATTTACAAAGATGCACGCACGCGCCGTATGGTGCTTTTTTATTTCCATCAGAATTATATTCATATACCTTAAAAACCCCCTTATAGTCGTACATATTTCCTCCACAAAAATACAAATTCACGAGTTTTGGAGAGCAGCCAGAATATTGGATCTGCCAATATTGGGGGGCATGCCAATTAACTATCATCACAATTTTATTTAACAATAAAAGTGTTTGCCATTTTTAAAACTTGAAATATGTCTTCATGAAAAGCATTACTTTTAGTCTGATGATTTTTTTGTTTAATATTTCGTCCGACTGCACTTCTTGGCAAACCCTCGGCAGAAAATATTAACAAAATATATAACTTTTTGAAACTATGCAGTTCATTAAAACACATTTATGCCCAAAACCAGATTTACACAAAACATAAAAATAATGTAATACACACCTAATGATAGAGTCGTAAGCCCTGGCAGCTAGTACTCATTTTGATATTTAAATATAAGCTTTTTGATATATCTAATAAAAATAATAATAATATTTCGTCTTTTCACCGTATGCTGATAAAAATATATGTTTTTTGAATATACCGGCTTATTTTAGTCGAACTGTGCACCATTAGTGGGCACCGGGTTTAATTCTTTCAAGATTGAAACGTCCTCAACGGCTCAAACGGCTTCAACATCTTAGTCGACGGATCTTAATTCGGTGGCGAATGTCTACATTGTTATTAGGTGCATCGGTCAATGTTCGCCCATGCCAAGTTTTTATCATCTATGGTAATTTTGAAAGCGTAATAAAAGTTAATGCGATTAACGATAACTTTAACTTTAATCCTATATTTTTTAAAGTATTACAATAGTCGTTACTAAAGACTATTTTAAGATTAAATTTGAATATATTTTGTTCAGGGACAGCGCAAATATAATTTCTTTTCAAATTTGAACTAACACCATCATACTGAAAGGGAATTGCAAGGACCAACATAATAACATAATTTTTATGAGTTATATTAAAATATTCATTACAAAAGTTACTACTTTTCTAGTTTAATTTTAGGCTTGGAAAATAAATTATTTTTTAACTCTTATTTTTTTGCTCAGAAAAAAATTTATTTCTTTAGTTTTTTGCTTAAGAAATAAAAGTCAATTTTAATTGAATTTATCATATAAAGTTTATTTTCAAATCAAAAAATAAGAATAAAAATACCTTTTATTTTCCAAGCAAAAAATAAAACATTAAAAGTAGCTTTTATTTCCTAATGAAAAATTAAACTAAAAAATAATCTTTATTTTCTGGGCAAGAAATAATCTAAAAAGCCAACTTTTTTCCAAGCGAAAATTAGAGCTAAAAAAATAACTATTATTTTCCAACGCCAAATTAAGCTAAAAAAATACTAATATTTTGTGAGCAAAAATTCAAACTAAAATAATAACCTTTTCTTTCTCATCTAATATTTTGTTGTGTGGATGCAGGTGAATATTTACTAACTATTTAGATAACACACCAGATTATCTAATAATTTTTAGTTTGATTAGATTTATTAAATGGATTTGAAATCATGAGCATTAATAGCAGAAACTAATAAAATGCCTAAGTAAACAATAGCCCATTTTTTAATCATATGTTTTGTTTGCTGGAAATCTTCACGGAAAGTCAAGTGACGAGTGTGACATGTGATTTCCCTTTGCCTAATATGTAACATAAGTATATCAATTAACATTGTATTTTGTTCTAAGATTAATAAAACTAATTTTTCTGAAAGTGTGACATGGGGGGTCTAAAATGGTCAAAAATCGCGTTACGTAATATGTGCACGACCCTTATGATCTCGTCTGCCATTTTGAAGCCTCTATTTTAAATTTTTCATGTCTACTTTGAATTGTTCTTAATTGTTCACTATTCTTATGGCCGATTGAGCATAAGGGTTGTTGTTAACCCTGCTGTTAGGTTAAGACCATTTGGTCCAATTTTTTTTTGTTTTCTTTGTAACTTTGGAACGGTGATATATACTGTCTAAATTTTTCAGCTCAGGTGGTATTTTTATAAAACAATATTATGCGCGAAAATTTAATTCTCTGACTTAAAACTGGACTAAGATAAATTGAAAATTACGAATCTTAGGTTAAGGGACCATTTGGTCCATAGTATATTTTCTTTGATTTTCTTTACATTAATTTTCCAAAAATAAGTATTTATTAGTTTGTTCGATATTTTTTGGCACTACATGATGAGCAAAAAAATGTTTTTCGGTTGGTTTTGCAAATAAACGCACTGCAAATGGAGCATTTTACATCAGACTTAGACTTGCAGCAACTACAAATTCCTCGCTTTCGAGCTCCTGAACTAGAAGCATTTTTAGAGCAGGCCACTGGTGCTGGGTTTTACCAGAGTTGAGTAAATAATAAAATAATAATATTTAGCAAGTATTGAACCAAACTAAATATAAAGACTAAGATTAAATTGTTATTTTGTATGAAAACTGCAGTATGGACCAAATGGTCCTCTAACCTAAGATTCGTAAGTTTTTTTTAACCTAACAGCAGGGTTAAGGTGAAATCGTAAATGAAATTATCTAGAAATATGGCAAATACGGGTACTTTCTTCTGTATCTTCTTTTCTAAAATGCTTGATTTATTCATGGGTGCAAAATCGTTCGGACTACCACTACATATACCACCCTTAAACCCTTAAACGCTATAAAGTTTTTTGTCTTATTGAAAATTTAGCAGAACTTAAGTTAAATATTGGTTGTTGTTGTTTTTGAAGTGGCAGTCCTTGGTCGGATATAAATCCGGGTCGCTCCGGTATCGTAGAACCGACTGTCGTGGTACCTAGTCATAAGGTACGGTGCTTTAGCTTTTGTAATCTATGTACATGTGATCAGAATTTTCGTCCACTTCATTATTTTTCGGACTAATATTATACTTACATATGTATGTATGTATGTGAGTATATACTCTACATTTTTTGTGTAACTAAAAACTGTCTACAATTGGCTTTTCCTTTTCCTTGACTGAAATCAACTGACTTTGTTGGATGTTTGTTTAGATAATCTTTTGAACCTACAGCTTTCCTTATGCCTGCACAAAATGCACAAATAATGAAAGGCGATAAGAATTCTAGTCGACGTTAGCATGCCTAAAGCATCTTGTCTCCAAATCTCAATCATAAATCAAATTCATAATAAGGAGGACGAACCTGTTATGCCACGACTCCCCTTACAGATTTGTAGAAATTTGACGGTGCTGACAGCTTTTCTATCATTTTGACATTTTATGTCTTAGGTTTGGGCAAATTATTATTCTATTTTTCCAGAAAAATTTGCATATTAGGTACTTATAGAAATGTAATGATGTTAAGCGTTAGAACTAAAAACTATTGCGTCATGGTCATTGTAGGGGGGTTCATATGTTATCACTATTTTCGGTACTGTCCGCAGGAAGACTCGTCAATAACAAATCAATCACAGTTTGCTGTTTTGTAGTAGGAAATTTTTTTTAGCAATGCATGTAGTCCAAGTCGGCTCAATCGCATTCCAAGGAATGCTATAAATGTTAAAGTCTCGAACCAAGACCTATTCTTGACGAGTTTCTCCGTAGAGCAGGTATGATTTGATTACTAAGAGGCCCACCCAATTTTAAGGTTTTTACTTTCTAAATACTGGAGCTTTAAAGCTAAACCTCATATCTGAACAAACAGTTGTATGGGAGCCATAAGTTATAGAAACTCGATCCTGATGATTTTCATTGTATACTTTTTTTTCTAATTAAAAATGAAAAGAGTGCCAAGTTTTATTACCTTAGCTGTTTTGATGTTGGAGTGATAACACAAAACCTCGTATTTGAATAATCAGTTGTATAGAATCTATAAATTATAGTGGCCCGGTCTTGATGATTTTCGTTGTGCACTTTCAATTAGTTTTATAGCAGCTATATCTCGACGGATTTTTGTTGTGTTCTTTCCGATCTCAATAGTTTTCATTAGACACGATTCGTTAACAATATGCGAAAGGATTACCAAACTTCATGTTCTTAGCTGCTTTGGTGTAGGAGTTATAATGGATAACCTCTTATCTGAGCAATCAGTTGTATAGTAGCTATATAATTGGGGTCCTGTTTATTTTAGTATACTTGAGTAAGGGGTATATCTCTTCTTCTTCTTATGATACCATTTCATCTTCATGAAAGGTATAAAAAATATGCTACTGGAACTGGTAAAAATATTATGCTCAACTTATAAAGGTTCTTCTCAGTTCTTGCACTTCTTGCACTTCTTGCACTTATGTATGTACATAGATCCTTTATAAATCCATCATGTTTACATATCTACTATGTACGAGCGTGTATCGTATTTGTTCTCGATTTTCGCCACGCTAATTTTACACTCTTTCGCTGAGTAAAAGCTCATCTCTTTGTCTCTTTTAGAAGCAACGGATGAGACTAAAAAAATATTGCATTACATTTTTTTTACGTTATCAATTCTCAGAAATACAATTATAGAACCGCATTGCAAATTTGCAACGAGCAAACACATATACACTCGCATGTAAGCTGAGCCGATCGCATATGTGTGAGACGACAAGGCTGGACGCTCAAAACAGCCATCAACTGTGCGATTTAAAGGCGTAAATAAGCAAAGTTAAACAAACCAAAAAAAAAAATGATAATAAATGGTATAAGTACGTTTATATTCTTTTATATGTATATGTACAAATTAATACATGTAGGTACCCTGTCGGGAAAAAGCAGACAGTCTGAAAAATTAACCAATTTTAAAGTAGTTGGAAATCAACTGCTTTGAAGCAAATGCAGCGTGCGAATCTTTAGTTCTTCATTTATTTAACTCAGCGTAATAAAAAATAATTTAAAAAAAGTTCTAGTGACGAGAAATTTGGAAGTTAATTAATTTTTTTTAGCTAAGAATCTTTTCAAAAAATTAAAACCGCATATTCCTTAATAAATCAATCGACGAATACAATCAATCCAAAAAATATAATTCATATTTACCTATAAACTCATATAAAAAAGATTTTATGTTCATTACAGTATATACATACATATGTATACTTACATATATGTGTATTAACATAATTTGTATATATATATTTTTTTGTAAATGTATATCTGCGATGTTAAGGATTTTCATTGTTAAAATATTGCTAATAATAACTTAAATATGTGTAAAATTTCAAGCCTTTAGCTACTTAAATGGAGGAGTTTTGGTGCAAAATACAATATCCGAACAACCGGTTGTACGGGAGCAATATGTTATATACATATCTCCGATCTTGATGAAAGAACAGATGCCTATCGTTATACAAACCTGGAGAATTTATCGCGACTCCAAAAAGCGTTAAAGGGCGTAGCTAAAGCAGAGGTTGAAGCCTTTTTAATACACCCAGATAGTATCAACATGGTTAGGAGCACATTAGAGATGCATTATGGAAGGCCACAGATACTAGTTAGAAGTCAGATAGCCAAAGCAAGAGCCTTTCAGTCGATATCCGGGTCAAGAATCTCAGAAATAGTAAATTTTAGCACAATGGTTTCAAATTTGACAGTGTTTTTGCAAAATGCTTGTGCGACGCCTCATCTATGTAATCCAACCCTTTTAGATGAGCTAGTGAGCAAATTGCCCTTATGCAAAAGAGAAGAATGGGCTCGTTATGTATGCGCAAATGGGATGCAATATCCAAGTGTAATAGAGTTTAGTCAATGGTTGCAAAACATTGCAATGTTTATATCGATCGCCACCGAAACTGAACAGAATAGACCTGAAATAACGCCCAATGTAAAAAGAGATAGAATCTCTAAGCCGGCGTACGCTATAACAACCGAAGATAACAAATCACAGTGTTTTTTGTGCCACGAACACCACGAAGAGTGTATGAAAAAAAAACTACACTAAATTAGCATAAATAAAAATGATGTCTACGTTAGGTTAAGTTTCTTTGAACAATGAACTGAATTCATATTTTATTTAAAACAAAAAAATACAATATATAAATAAATTTTATATATTAAACTATAAAATAAGCTTATTTTTAAAAAGTTGGAAAAAGGCAGGTATAAATAAAAGTAGTTGGAGACAAATAGATTTTAAAATAGTTGGAAACAAAGCAATTTTAAAATAGCTGGAACTAAACACATTCTATTGCAGTTGGAAAAAAAGTAATTTTGATATTCTTTCAGCCAAATATATTTGAAAGTAGTTGAAATCAAATGCAGAGTCGGATAATTGACTTGCTCCTAGGACATCGCCATGTTAATAAAGTTAGTTGATTACAAGAAAAAAGAACGAATTTAAACTACTTGTAGTTGGAAAAAAAGTACTTTTTAAATTGCTTTTAAAGTAATTTGATTTCCGACAGGGTAGTTACTTACATATGTATGTATATTAAGTATTTGGCTTTGCTTTGTTGTTTATAGCCGGTTGCGGATACTTGTTTTTTAACACAATCAAGTTAACTTATGCGACACATAGATACATGCATATGTATGTACATATGTACATATATTTGTATGTCCACTAGGGCATCGATTGCCGGAAACGAAATCAAGAACTGAAAATAAATTTGCCAGAAGTCTAAAATTTACTCATTAATGTTTTGACATCGGATTTGCTATTCTTGAAATCAAGTGCCGAAAGGGGTCGATTTTATAGTCGTAAGTTAAGTAAAGTAAAGGTAACTTTGTTGGCAGGGTAATCATTATCATCATTATTATCATTATCTTTATCGTTATTATTGCCAATACCATTTTAGTCATAATTATAATTATCATTATCATTACAATAACCATTATCACTATCTCTATCATTATTACTATCATTACCATTATCATGATAATTGTTGTTATAATTATCATTACCAATATCATTATCATTACCATTATCATTAGCCATTCCATTATTCCCTAAATCATTTCCGCGAAAAAAGTTGTACACCGTAAGAATCAGTAGAAGAAGACGGACTACGCTCATTTTTTATATTTTTTTCTAGCTCAGTGAACCTTATTCTTTATTTGTTTCCATAATCAATATCATTATCATTACCATTATTATTATCACTAGTATTCAGGCAGGTTCTGGAATCCAAGTGAAAGTGAATGTGCAAATGATTCTGAAACCGAGCGAGTTCAGTTTTGGTGTTCTGAAATCCGTATTGTTTGTTCATTTTGTTCTTTTGGAAATGAACTAAACAGCTGACATTTGTCAATTTATCCAAAATAGAAAATAAATTTGTTCGAAAAAAATAGAAAAAAGAATGCGCTACCAGCTTAGGCGGCTATTTTTATTAAAAATGATAGGCTCTCGAAAGAAGTAGGGTCATGCAGGACCATTCCGACCTTTTAGATATGTCTGAATTGGGGTAAGTATTTAGACATGTTTATTTGTAATTACAATTGATGCAAATATTTTTATAGATTTGTATCTCACTAACGGGTCAACAAAACTGCATTTATTCTGCTAAAGTTATTAAAAGCATGCTAAACATTTTTGAGAAATATATTTGTCCACAATGTATCAATGTAGTTATGAAAGAAGACAAGAAGATTAAATCAGAAAGGCACTTTCAAGAAAAATTAGGGAATTTTTTTTTTTTTTGCTGATGGTGTTAGGTAATTTCCTTCATATGCGTTGCATCCTTGTGTTTCCTTTTCAAAAGTTGTAAAACCTGCAATATTTTTAATTTTAAACTATTTAAATTTCGTTTTTATTCCAAATCCACGAGCTCAAACTGAGGTGAATGTTATTCGAAGTTTTTCTTGTGAATTCGTTTCCCAGAACATGCAAATTCAATCGGAATTCATTCTAGAAAAAAATGTGGAAATAAAATGGGGGAAATGTTTGCATGTCAAATTATTTGAAATTGTAATTAAATTAAATAATAAGGATTTTTGAGCTAGTAAAAGCAAAACGAAGGTACTTAATATGTATGAAATTTAGTTTCGCTTTAATTAATCTGAACCTGTATTTATTAATTAAAAAACAGGTACATCGTTGCCATTATTTGGCTACTATTTTAAAGAATTTTATATAGCAAAAAATATTAAATGAAACTTAACTGGTAATTTTTATTTAGGCTTTGCCTTGAAAACTAATGTTCCTATCTACAAAAAAAAAAAAGCTAATGGAAAAGCTTTACAAATTTGCATTTCCACCTAACTACCTGACTTAAAAAGCATTTAAAGCTAATACAATTTGTTTATCCGCCTTCAAGAACAGGAGGGGTTCTCAATTCGTCTTGTACAATTTAATACATGTTCGCGAGTATCCTCTTTGTTTGTGAACCACTGTTGATTTAAATTTTACAGCTGGGCTTAGGACACATTAATCAAAATGCGTTGAGTTACCAACTCAAAAGTTTAAAAAATTCAGTTCAAAAAATTAAACAATACTTTTACTTAATCACCGTAGCCGAACTTGAAATTCGGTCGTTCCTTAAAGATAACCGAAAGGAAACAGTAAACTAATGTTTCAAAAAGGGCCAAAGACAGCAATAAAAATTTGATTAGATTCCGCTGAACAAATTTTTAGATATCTGCATGTAGAACTTCTAAGCTTAAACTGTTTTAATGGAGGTAATTTCCAATCGACACCGCCTTCCTAAATCCTAATATTATTGCGTAATATTTTGGTTGATGTCTATAATATAATCAATATATTTCCGTTACCAATTTTTTTGGACGGTGAGTGATGTAAGCTAATGTGCATATTCATCAAAAAACCAAAATCATTATAAGTATTGTTTACCCCAAATGTTTCATTAAAAAAAACTAGTTATTAAATCGGTTCAGTAAGAAAAACAATTATTATCAAAATTGGTTCAGTACTTTGACCAATCAATTTTGTATAATGTAATAAACAAAGGTAGATAAACTCTTTATACATATTATTATAAAAAACACTTTCCATTTCGTAGACTTTCTTCTTACATTACTTAAATCCTTCCATCGTTTTTAACCAATTTTGGTTCAACTTTCTTCTCATAAACTTCCCAGTGGAAACCCAAAACTAAGACTCTACGGCTCTCTAAGGCCTATTTGCGAGAAAGCTGGTTATCTATTTAACTCAGAGTTTACCAGTTAAATTGATAAATTTGCTTGCACAGCGGTAGGTTAGGCCTCAACTCAGAGTTAAAACGATAAATATTTAATCTAGCAATTATTCGGGGTTAAATCGTTAAGTTTGTGGCATTCTGTCATAAACAAAAAAAAAATAAAAAATAAATTTGTCAAATAGTTTTATTTAAATAAACCAAAACATTTGAAGCGAATTGCTTTTTACATCAGTGAAGACGAAGCGATCGAATACGTTGGTCCAACCCTTTTAACAGAGTCTTCACAAAGTGAAGCGATCACTTCCACGGTGTTAGAGACCAAGCATACCAAGCATTTCGTCGTTCTAATAGAACCATAAAATCAAAAATTATTTTGAATTTAAATTTCAATAAATTTAGCAAATTAAGAACAGATGTCAAAAAAGAAAAGCCATTGCATGGGCTACTGTAATAATTTGATGGCTACAGAGCAGTTAAGAAAAATTAGGAGTGTCACGTACGAACCCAGTTGGTTTATGCGAAGTAATTCGGATGAAAATAAGTAATTCACATTGTATTGTGAACTTGGTTGTATATATTCGAAGTGTAGATAGATAGATAATGTTGAGGCCAGCACTTCGACCTCTACTCTTTACAGTACTTCGTTACGGGACGCGCATTGACTTCACTTTTCTATCCCTAAGTAAATAGTGGAACTTGGAATAGTTCATTCCTGTCTTCATTTAGTTTGTGACAGGCTTCTGTAGAAAAATCGTACAAATGACTTTGCATTAATCTCAGCTGAAAATTAACGTACTAACATTTTTGTATGTATATAGTACAGTTCACTAATGCTAATAAGTAATTAGTGAACACAATTTCTATCATTACGTTTTTATGAAATTTCCAGGGGTTTATGTAAGTGCAAATTTAAATTGACATCATTCTTGCTCAAAGTTGTAAATTTAACTTTTAATCCTTGGTGGCGACTTGAATGCCTGGAGCACTACCTGGGGATCCGATCACACGAACTCAAGGGGACAAAAAGTGGAAGATGCGTTAACCTCCTCCAACTTTATCTGCTTAAACAATGGCGCGGCCACCCACTTCTCCACCCACTGTACTTTTTCCGCTCTCGATGTTACACTTTGCTCTGCATCATTAGCCCCTAACTGCCAATGGAGTGTCTTAGACTCATTACATGGAAGTGACCACTTCCCTATTTCAACACAAATAAACACAGGTAGCACCCAGTCTTCATTCAAATTCAACTCAAAGTACAACATCTCACAAGCTGACTGGACAAAATTCCGTAAATTAAGCGACGAAATCTGTTCCACCTCTCCAGTTTCCCCTAACACAAACCAAGAAGCAGCTAGGATTTTAAGAGTAATACGAACCGCAGCTCACTTTACCATCCCACAAACCAAACCGAACAAGTCAAGTAGAGCCGTCGTTTGATCTGATCTTTCAAACCTCCGCGAAACGAAACAAAGCATGTGGCATCAATACAAGCCTCTCCGTTCGGCAGATAATCTCCTAAAGTACAAAAGAGCGAACGCTCAGTTCAAACGCGCCTCAAAATTAGCTAAAAGGAAAGCATTTGAACAACTTACCTCGAACATTAATCCTTCAACAAAACCAAAGAAAATCTGGGACGACATCAAACTACTATCAGGCTCTCCTAGACAATCGTTATTTTTTCTTATTAATTCCATTAACGGTTCCATCTCTGACCCCAACGATATTGCCAATTACTTCGCATCTCACTTTTCGCTCGCCTCGTCAGACTCATCGTTTCCTGACATTTTCTGCCACTCAAAAACTGAACGGCTTAATCAGGAACCACCAATCACATACCCTCTGTCACGCTCAGCGCAACAACTCGACTCAAAAATTCTTTTCACAGAACTCGAATTTGCCCTTTCCTCAGTAAAAGGAAAATCACCTGGCTTGGATAAAATCTCATATCCAATGATCCAAAACTTACCTCACGTAGTAAAGAGCCGACTACTAGATCTATATAATTCCATCTTCGATAGTAGTATATATCCACAATCCTGGAAAACTTCTTGCATCGTTCCAATTCTAAAACCAAACAAGCCTCCTTCAGATGTCAATAGTTACAGGCCTATTTCGCTCTTACCATGCCTAGGAAAATTATTAGAGAAAATTGTCGCTAATCGCTTAGCGTGGTATGCAAACCAGAAAAACCTCATAAGCCCCAATCAAGTTGCATACAAAAAAGGATCCGGTACCATTGACGCACTCCTACACTTAGACTACTTTATATCTAATGCCCTATCCTCTAAAAACCACGTATCTCTACTAGCTATAGACTTTCAGAAAGCTTTCGATCGAATCGGGGTTCACACTGTATTGAAACAGCTTGACTCCTGGAAGGTGGGCCCAAAGATTAAAAATTTCGTTAAAAATTTTCTCCAACACAGAAAATGTAGAGTCAGAATAAATGGATTCCTCTCTAGCACATTCCCCCTAGACAATGGCACCCCTCAAGGGTCGCCCTTATCTGCATTTCTCTTCATCATAGCTTTTGATGAAATTGTTGTTCGTTCAACTCACATTCGCGGAATCGAATGCCAGCTTTATGCCGACGATGTAGTCTTCTACACGAAACGCAACAATCTGCCCGAAGTATCTCAAACTTTCGGAAATATTTTAGAAGAGTTAAAATCTTGGTCCTTTTCTGCTGGCTTGGACATATCGGTAGAAAAAACAAAAATACTACACATCTGTAAAAAACAGAATTGTAATAACCTCACTAACTTCTGTACTAACCGTAGTCTTAATCTTGTTAATGAACTCAAAGTCCTTGGACTAATAATTGATTCTAAGTATACCTTTAAGCCTCATGTTAAATATATTAGAAACTGTCTCTTAACTAGATTAAATATAATAAAATATCTTACATGTAAGAAAAGCCATATTCATCCGTCTACGCTTATTAACGTTACCAGAGCCTTAATGCTGTCTAAGATAGATTACGCGCTACCTCTCTACGGAAACTGTCCTACATCCACAATGAAAATGCTAAATATGCCCTATCATGTCGCAATAAGGAGAAGCGTAAGGGCCTTTCCAACAACACCACTAAAAAATCTTTTTGCAGAAACTGGTTTACCCACTGTCGCCCACAGAACAATCGACTGCACCCGACGTTTACTTGCCAAAATACTTTTCACTCGAAATGATATCCTAGCAAAAGACGTATACAACGCGAAAAGAAGAAAGCGGCAACCAAGAATTGTGCCTGTGATCTGCCGAATCCTGAAGTTCAAAGAAAAACTCCAGATACCGTTTATCCCAAGACGCAAACAATCAGCATCTGGCCCACAGTGGTTAATCAACAACACCCCACACACGATCAGAACACTACAACTGCCAAAGATAAACACACCTAAAGAAAAATACAGAGCTTTGTTTGCAAAAGAAAAATCTTCTTATGCTAGTAGCGGATGGAGCTTCCTATTCACCGATGGTTCCAAATCTTCCAATAACACATCCTTCGCCATAACAAGGGAAAACGGAGACATAATCCGACATGGTCTACTCCACCCAATATGCTCTGTATTTACAGCTGAAGCTGCAGCCATACTTGAAGCTGTCTCCTACGCCAAGTGCAATAGAGGCAAATTCATAATTTGTACCGACAGCAATTCCTGCATTGATGCCATCGAGTGTCCCACTAACGACCAAACCGAAATAGTCACCATACGCAATACTTTAATAAGCGCTCCACGGAAAATCAAACTTATGTGGACACCTGGGCATTCAGGAATTACAGGTAACGAAATGGCCGACAATGCTGCCAAAAACGTTGCAAATACGCCATCCAGAATGTTCAATTATTTCTCCAAAAAGGACATTTTCAACGCAATCTCCACAGAAAGGCAAACAGATCAAATCAACATTTGGAAAACATACACTCACCACTACTCCACCATCAATCCTTGCAGAAAGCGAATCACTTTTCCTTCCGACACGTCCTTTACAAAAATAAAGCCGTTCATTCGCCTACGCTTTGGACATACAATCCTTACACACGCACACCTGCTTCAACGTGCTCCCCAGAGTAAGTGCCCGTTTTGTGACGAACGCGCCTCAATACAACACATTTTGGTTGACTGTGTCAACATCGACACGGCGCGAAAGGAATCCTTTGGCACGTCTGACCCCCTCAATCTATTAAGAGAGGTTTCAACTGAAAACGTCAATAAAATATACAAATTCTTGAAAGAGACTGACTTGTTAAAACTAATATAACTTTAAGAGGAAAAAAAGAAGCTAAATCACAACACTAACACACACTAACAATTTTATATTCTCTGTACATATGTATCTTATAATCTCTTAACTATCTTAAAAAAAAAAATTAAAGACAGCCGAAGGCCCTTGTTGCTAGCGTTGCTAAACAAATTATTTGTTAAATAATTAATTATTGTACAAATATTTCTAAAATAAAAAAAAATAAAAAAAATAAAAAAAATTTAACATTTGTAAAATCCATACGCCATTGTAAATACAAATACAAACGTCTTTATGTAAAGGGGTTTTCAAGAGGGACGGTACAAAAGTAGACCGACTGTGACAGCAAACGACGCCATATTTTTGCCCGCTCTTTTGACATTTCTCTTCAGTAGGGTTTGCCATTTTATCATGGGAAGATATATGATCCAGCAACGAGTCGAAATTATTAAAATTTACTACCGAAACTCGGAGTCAATGGCCTCAACCTTAAGAGCGCTACGTCCAATTTATGGTCGTCGTCATTTCTGGCTGAATGGCTACGTCAATAAGGAAAATATGCATTCTTGGACAGGCAGCAAACCACACGTACTCCATGAGTCAACATTGCATCCCGAAAAAAATACGGTTTGGTGCGGTTTATGAGCCGGCGGCGTCATTGGGCCGTACTTCTTCCGTGATGATCAAGACCGGCACGTTACTGCGAATGGGAATCGCTACCGCTCAATGATAAGCGAATATTTTTGGCCCGAATTAGATGATATGGACTTGGACAATATGTGGTTCCAACAGGACGGCGCCACAAGCCACATAGCGAATATCACAATCGATTTATTGAAAACCAAGTTTGGTGAACGTGTTTTCTCACGAAATGGCCCAATCAATTGGCCGCCTCGGTCGTGCGATTTGACGCCGTTAGACTATTTCCTGTGGGGCTACGTCAAGTCTATGGTCTATGCCAACAAGCCAGCGACGACTGTTGAACTTCGTTCGAATATCGAAATTGAAATTGCATCAGTATCGGCCGATTTATGCTTGAAAACAGTCGAAAGTTGGGTTCACCGTCTGGACTTCTGCAAGCGTGCCCGTGTTGCCCATGCAAAAGTAATCGAGTTCCATACATAATGGCATCGAATGTACTTTCACAGAAATAAAGAATTTAATTCATATCCCAAACCGTTTTTGTTTTATTTAAAAAAACTTTTGTGCGTTCCTATTGCAAGACCCGATATTTACAACCACAAACTGTATATGTAAGTAACTTCGTAAAACTCAGTTTAGATCCATTAGTTCAGTTTTTTCCAAATTTATCAGCTTCAGAAGTATCCAGATATTATACTAATACAGATTTGTCAATCAAAGAGGTTAGCTATGTATGTGCGTAGTTCTAAAAATACAAACTACTATTTGTCGTCATAATTTGTCTTATTTAGATAAGATAAGTAAATTTCGTTTGTAAATCTGTATGCCATTAAAGAGCAATTACAATTTATTTATTTATTTATCAATAAAAACGCCAATCGCCGTATAAAGGAATGTAATCGTAAATATTATCTGAATACATATAAACATATGTATAGAGTATAAGTATGTGTGTTAAATATATTTATAAAGAGAATCGTAAAAATGTAAACAAAGTTTATGCGATAGTATTTCGAAAACTATTTTTAAAACCGTTTTCGTTTAATCCCTGATTTCTTAGAATTTATTTCATAAATTAAGATTAATGTGTCAAAAATGTGTGGCCTTTGATAAAACATTGTCGAGAGTTACCATAAATATTTGGATATTCGAGTAAATCAAATATTTTGAGCCCGTACGCATCGGAACGGTGGTAAATTTTTTTAAAACTCGTGGCAACACTTTGTACAGCAGGGATGTGCCGAATAAGAATATTCCAGATACTATAGAAAAATTTAAAGCGGGAATACCCGTTCGGATATTCGGTAGACTTCTGTCCAAAGCCCATGCGCACGGTCGGTTTTGGAGGAACCATGCTTGAAAACTCGATCGACTTGGCAAACCATCAGATCATTCAAGTTATGATAATATTGTTTTTCACTAAAGCAATAAATAAACGCTATTGTTCAATATTGCTTCGTTTGACAACATAGTTAAAATTAATATTTTTTTTTAATTTCATCAAGCATACCCGACAACGAATAGGTGGAGTGTACGTGTATACGATGAAAGCCGAGGAATGCTCAAGAAAAATTTATTGAACCAAATTTTCTGCAGCAACACGGAGTTTTTAAGAAATTTGAAAGTTTGTGCTTCATTATTTCTCTAAGAAAAAGGGGCAAATATTGCATGACAAAATATCTTTGGTACTACCATTTTTGACAGAAGGAATGATGAGACATTTTTCTGCTATGTTTAAATTAATAATTGTCAAAATTTTTATATTTTCTGTTGGCCAATTTCTAATAGAAAAAGGAAATACACAAACTAAATTACTTCACACTAAAGTCAGAAAGCAAAATCGCGTTTAAATTAAAATAAAAAATGAAGAAAAAAACATCTTATTTAGATGCTTACTTAACAAAAAAGTTAGTGACTGTTAATTCGTTAGTCGGTAGTTTTTTGCGTGCACTTTGTTTTTATAAAATAAACGAACTATATACCGAACTATCAAACTTGATATTTTTTTACTTTTTTTGTAAGTTGTTTATTGCGTGGAAGGTGAATTGCGTTACCTTTTTAGAAGTGCCTTCTCCGCAGATCTCCGAATATCTATCGAATATCTACCGCATATCAGGCACATCCCTAGTATACATTTATATAATACTCGAGTAGTATTAAAATCGGGAGCGTTAAAACTTTTAATTGTCCGCTCCATGAAAAATATCCCAAAATCTTGTTAACGCGCTTTTTTAACCCAATTTAATTTTTAAAAACTTCTAACTATGAAATAGTCACTATTAAATGTTAAACTGAATAGAAATATAAGGAATTCATATTTTTAACAATATGTTATTTTCTTTTAAATCTTGCAGAAACGGTGAGCTGAACGAAACTACCACAAAATGTCGCTGGGTATAAAATAATTGTATTGCAATAACTCGAATTATGTGATATTTAAAAAAAAAAAAAATCGAGAGTGGTTGTCTGAGGATTTCAACATTATTGATACAAGTATTGCATCCGTTGCTCTACAACAACAAACAATGCATTTAACGAATGATAATGAAGTGAACTCAAACACGAATGCACCCGTAAGTGTAGAATTCAACGCAAAACTGAAAGCAGCACACGAAAATGGATTCAGTTCCATATCAGCAAGAGACTCAGCAACAATAACACCATCGACATCGTCAGCTGACAGTTGCGCCTCATCAACCGACTCTGGTGTAATTATCACCGACAACAAATTAATATGCAACAACGACGACAACAACTACAAAAACAACATTCTAAAAAGCGATATCAACACCAACAACAATATTGTTGACATCAATGGTACAAGTGGCAATACCGCAAAAGATAACAGTAACAATATCAGTAATGACAATGATGATAAACGTCGGCCCAGCGATGAAACTTCGCAATCAAATAGCAATATTACAATAAACAACAAAATTGATAATAATAGCATACATATTGAAAATGTTATCAAATTGCGGCGACAACGGAACTCCTTCAACAGCAAAAGTAGTAGTAGAAAGTCTTCCAAGAATTGCTCGCCGACATTGTCGATACGCAGCAATACCATATCGATTATATCCATCGATGAAAATGCCAGCGACTCTAGTGTCGTTGACTCGGACTCGGATTTTGAGGGCCAACATAGTGGCTACGTTGTCAAGAGGCTCGGCCAACAAACGACTTACGAACCAAATCATCCCAATGTGCCACATATCAATAAGGGCATGCAAGTGTTAAGTCAAACGATTAGTCCAGGTGCAATACCACCTACGACCGGTCCGCTCTCTGAGACGATACTCAATGGTGGTCCACTTTCTAAACCGGTTCTTGGTCCGCGGATGGCAAGGAATTCAGCGCATATCGGTAGCATTGCACTCTCAAACTCTACAGATGTTACCTTTGGCGATAAGCATTTCTACGAAGGACCCGTGACGATACAACAATTTCTCATTGACAGTCGCGATAAACGAAAAAATGGAGAATATGGCGGAGATGATAATCCAGCTTTCAGCGGAGATGGCAAAGCGTTCGACCCAGGTGAGCGTTGAATAAATTAGAATTAGGAAAATTATAGTAGAAGTGCTCGTTCAACTAGTTTAAAATGTTGTGGCTTGGGGCAACGTTATGAGGGGCCTAGTATTTGACTGAAAGGTAATTTTGGGAAACTGGTCTAAAACCAGCGAACGAATAAAAAGTTTCAGTAGTTATAATCGACCATACACCCACTGAAGTCTACTCTCATCTTCTTGGTCAAATGAAAGGAGATACTTTTGACCAAACTAAGAGATGAAATACCTACAAGTAATCCCGCATAAAAGACACAACTAGCACAGCAAGGCGGGAAGGGAAGGGAATGGAATTAAGGTGGGCCGAAAATCAGAAAATAGCTTTCGAAGCACTCATGCATAGTCGCCCATTACCAGGGAAAGATAAAGGGAGGAAAAGATGGTGATGAGACTTCGTTTCTCCTATACAAATCTTCCAGACTCTTGCATGAATTTGAAAAGCTTCTCGAGAGATAGAGAATAGATGTTTGGCATTCTCAATATATCTGGCCAAAATATGACCCATCTCAGTCTAGAAAAAGCAGGACAGATAGAAAGGAAATGCTTTATTCTATCTCCACCCTCCAGTCAAGTTATGCACATCGGGTCATCGATGATGTCTATGATATCCATGTGCTGCTCCCACAGATTGTATGCCATAATCAATCCCCTTAGGACGTTTTACTCCTTCCTTCTCTGTCTGAGGAGTTTCGATACCACCACCGGTAGTGCATCGCTCGTCACGACACACGTAAGACCTCAAGCTTGTTCCATTTTGTAATAGAGATCAGCCTGAACTTGTTTTCTTGGACATTATTCGAAGAGTTACAAAACCGCCTTCAGTGCACCTTGGCTGATACTGTGGACTATGATATGGTATCGGCGTCAAATTTCATCAGCCATCAGTGCAGAAACCTTTCACCGAGCATATCAGGAGCGTGTGTTGATCTCTCTATTGTTCTTTCGTATGAAATCTTAAGGTACACTTCCTGCCAAAAAAAAAACACTGTAAGGATACTCTAAGGTCAGGGGTCTCTTGCCAAAACAGGAAAATGTCACCCAGGCATTAGCCAAAAATATGCCATACTATTTCAGTATTTGGCAGTATTGAATTCGCCTAATATTTATGTGCAGCATAAAGAGTGATGATTTTGAGTATCATAAGTGAACTTAAAGCATAAGTGGCCCGATATAAAATGCACGAATATAATCCTACTAAACCTAACCCTTTCCAACCACAGCAATCCTATAAATGGATTGCGCTAATTTTACATATCGATGAGGTATACAAAGTTTGGTCAATTTATACATCCAAGCGGAAAGACAGAAATTCTAAAGCAGCATTGTAATAGACTAATATGTTTTGCAAAATTATTCCTCGCCAGGTATGAACTTTAAAAACACTTAGGTCAAAAATTTCAAACTTAATACGAGTATGACCATCAAAAAATTTGATATGAAAATGCGAAATATTTGGATTTGTTAGAAGTAAAGCACCCAAAATGTTGTGCGCAGTGTAATTTTTCATTATTATTCGGAAAAGTACTCATTTGCGGAAATATATTTAATTCACAATTAATTGATAAGTTAAATTAAATACTACAATACTAGTGATACCGCTTATGCCGATGATATATCGGTCGTCATGAGAGGTAAATGCCTCTCAAAAAAAAGCATTGGATTTTCACTGCAATTGTTAGGCCACGGAGAAGAAAGCTTACATAAAGAACTTAGAAAGCGTATAGGTTCTCAATGATTAACATAACAGCACTACATGATCTTGTGCCTGAACTTCGATAGGTCTCTTTAGGCTACAAAAGAAATTGGTATAAGCATGACAAAAAAACCGATCCACATATACACGGAAATGGAAAAGGTTGGCTTTGACCAAAATCGTGCACCGTTATTGGATCTCAGAACATAAGGGTGTAGAGGGAATTTAAAGGGCAGACAACCTTTCCTACAGGTTGTCTTTCTAGAAGACTCAATGAGGATGTGCCGATATCAGCAAGCAGACATAGGTCAAAAGAGCTACAACTAACTTTAAGTATCGACTTAATTTTGATTAAGAATACAGTCCATAAATTTATATTAAAAAAAAATTTGCCAAAAAACTTGCGGATAAGAATGTTGGCGTTATTTTAAAACAATTTTAAAACCAGAACTGAAATGTGAAGTTATTTTTTCTATGTAGTATGTATATCGTATAACTAAAAAAGGACAAATGTAATTATAATACATTTTTTATGCAATAAATACGAGTATATATTGGTTTTTGTCACCAAAAAGAAAAACAGAAATGTCAAAACACGAATTTTGTAGGGTATTTATGGATGTATGTGCATTCATCATCCCACGGCTCAAACGGTTTACATTCATGTGGCTTACGTAAAACATTTATGTAGTTGTTTTTGTGTGTGTTTACTCAAATAATCACGTAGCCTCAAATTTTAAGATTCGGTGTTATTTTTGGTCGTTAAGTATTTTGCTTTATTTCTGGTACGAATATTCGTACACACGCTGTTAAATTAACACACCTTGGTTTTTGTGTTATTCTCGAAGACTTGAGACTTTACAATTGTTAAAGTAATTGCAAATAGACGTGCATACATATGTGTGTATATATGTATTGGTGTGCGTGCATGTACACATCCCTACCCAGCAAAAAATTTAGAATCGTTCCTTGCGTTGGACTCAGTATAGAATGTGAAATCAAAAGAATGTTGGAAGCGTTTCCTCTTTCGCTTCTAAACGGCATTTCATTAGCGGTAATGGATATCACATTAAAATATTTATTTTAAAAATTACAATTAGAACTTTATTTTAGGAAAATCCAATGTTGAATAATCAAAAATTTTCATTTCACAAAATATAAGAATTTCCACAAAGCGCCTTTCATTTCAATGATTAATACAAAATAAATATATTCATAAAAACAATAGCAAACTCTAATCCGGTAAATACTTCAATTATAAAGCGTTGAAATGGTTGTTCGCTGTTTCGCAGACCAAGAGGCATGCGTCCAAACTCAAACATTCCGAACGGTGTAGTTGTATTCATATTTTGTGGATATCTTCATCAGCCATTGGTATCTGGTGATACGCACGAACAAGAGCGATTTTTGAAAATATTCATTTATTCTTTAAATCAATAGTCAAATGATGAATGTGAGGTAATGGAAACCGATAGGGAATAGTAATAAAAATGAGCATTCTATAATCTCCAAAAGGTTGCCCATCATTTCTTTTCTTTTAGGGAACTAAATGAAGGCGATATGTAAATGTGAGAGTGTGAAGGTCTGCATGTACCAGTTTTTACTAAAAATTCAAGTTCTGTTTTTGCAATGCTAAATTTGATTGGATCAATACAACGAGGTGTAGAGAAAGGCACTTGTTCTCAGTAATTAACATTCTAAGTGAGAAAATGTCATGTGAAGGAATTAGGACCTCTTCTGTTAAAGCAAAAACAAGTAGTTTATACTTGGAATGTATTAACCCTACAATGACTAGATTTTTTAAACCATTACGGGGAATGCAAAGTCGCATATATTTCGCTTCATGTCTATGTTAATCCGGAATGACAGAAAGCCAAGGTTTATAGAATACAAGGTTAGTCCATCGTACAGTCAAAAATTTTTGTTTGCATCCAATGGCTTGATTTCGAAGTGAATTCTGATTGGTTGAAATGGTAGAAGAAGAAGAAGAGTGGGCAAGACGCAGAAAACACAGTTGTCAGATGGCAGATTTGAGCAACAATTCGCAAGTGGGGATTTTTGGTATAAAATATTGTTACAGAGTATCATCAATCATTGTACAGAATATCAATCCAAATGTTCCATTTTCGAAACTACTCTTAATTTTTAGGCATTCGGGAAAACTTAAAATTACGCCTTTCGCTATAATTTTTGCAATTTAAAACAGCGCACTTCATTTTATAATTATTAAATTAAGTTCAAAGACACAGAAATATGTAAGAACAAACTTCATTGAAAATTAGTATGTATTAGTGTAGTATTGTCTTGTTCAGATCAAATTGAAAATTCAAAATTCAGAAAAAAAATTACACTTACAAATTATACACAGATTGCCACTTAATGTTAAAGCAGATTTAAAACAAACTCATAGTTTTGACATTTGCTTTACCACGGCGAAATAAATTGGTCAGAACCTTATTAAATTCGCCTTAGGCTTACTAAATTTAAGTACTTTTATTAAAATAGTATATTTCTATTGAAATAATGATTTAGAATATGGTAACACCAAGAATTGCTAAATCTACGTCATTAAGATGGCGAACATGAACGATGTCGTTCGTAACCTTATGTTCTATAAAGCTTGATATAAAACAGGATTGCGCCTTCCTCGCTGAGAGCAACTGGTAGTGGCTAGAGAATGAGAGAGCAAGTAAAGGATAATAAAATAGAAGAGAAAGAAGCGGGCAAACGATAGAATGATTGATAGTTTTGTTAGCATTGTTTGAGTAAAATAAAAGGAAAAGTGCAAAATCCCTTCATTTCTATAGGCTGGATGTTGTCAAATCCACAAAGCGAGGGCTAGCGGACCGCGGACCGCGGAAGGCGCAATCGTGTATTCAATCAATCTTGCATCTTGCATGTTAAAGTAATGTCTTTTACATAGAAGTGAAAGAATCGACCAATTTTCATACAATTCTACATTCTCGTTTATGAGGTAATCGTATTTTTTGCTGGGTACAAATTTCCATGCAATCGTAAAAACTTATTGGCTTTGTTTGCTTACGCGAATGTGGGTTTGTTTACAGTATGAGCCAGATATTAATTTGTTGAAGCCATAAATTGTTGGTGAAATTATGTGTTAATGAAAAGCAAAGATGCTAAACAGCAAATTCAGCCTCATCATCAAAGCACACACTCGTACATACTTATGTATGCATGTGTGCACATACATTCACACATAGCGAGCATGAAGATGTATTGGAAACATACGGAAATTCTAAAATGTGCGCAATGAATTTATAGATTGTTGTGTAGGCGGGTGGTGATTGTTTGATTTGAACACGTAGCGCAATTGTCCGAGGCGTTGTCCAACATGCGCCATTATACAAGTAAATTTTGGTACATAGTAAGTAAAAATTGGCATTTTTTTAATTATTTACAATCAGCGGTTGATTGTTTAGGACTACTGTACATTTTATATTAATGACACTGTATTTAATTGGCTTTGTGACGTTAGTAATGATTGCACGACCAATCGAAAAACCGGATATAATCGCTTATTTTCTTTCGGTTAAGGAAAAAAGTAAACCAATTATTTGACTTCGATTAAACAAATACTTTTTTAAAATAATCAAAAATATACTTTTAAAAAAATGGCCACTTAACTCACGCAATAGTGTATGAATAAAAATTACGTAATCCAAAATTTTCCTTGCTAATTGTGGCCACCAGCAGATATTAAAAGTTAGTTGTATCTTTTTGGTGGCGAAAAAACTAAACGCCGACATTTTGTGTAAATTAGGGAGTGGGACTGAAAGAGAATTTTAATTGGTGATATGAATTTGAATGATTTATGAATTCACCATAAGACTTTGGCAAACAAACTAAGAAGAAAGAACAATCTTGTCCTTAAGTCCCCAAGACGAATTGAGCTTTGTCGAATCGATAGGAAACTCCGTCAATTTTTGAGTATTTTTTTTAGTTTTTCAAATAAAACCACCTCATATCTTAACACAGCACAATTTTTGATGCTGTCTTTGGCCTTTTTCGGTAGGTTGATTTGATATAACTCAGCTTAAAGCGATTTATACTTATAATATATCAGTATAATATATCATTGGCAAGGTATTTTCTCATCCTTTTTCTTCTCATCCAAGCTCAATTTTTTTTTGCAAATCTCAATACTCATTACTAGGATTCCATTGAATACATTTTTCAACTTTTTATGCAGGCATTTTAAGTTTAAACTGTTCTATAATTTTTGTTAAAATACTCCATTTTTTATAAAACTCCATTCTTGGAGTTATTTTTAAATTGGTCCAGCTTACGTAAATATTTTGGCAGAGGTCTTAAAGCACATTTAGTTTTATAATTTCGGCGCATAAACCGCAACTTTTTTTTTTTGATAGGCACCCTAATGAACTCTTTTAAAACGAAACACGAAAGTTTTGCAAACGCTTTGTAATCAGCTGATCGACTTGACTATCAAGTTGTCACACGACTTAGAAGGAACAATTGACATCAAGGCGACGGTCAAGTTCGAAAAGTGAGTGTATTGGTAAATTGATAGGCAGCTTGAATGAAAGCTTGATCGCGTAACAGCCGGGTTAACAAACGTATGTAAACATTAAATAGTACTTGTTTATTACACATTTAAAGAAACACAGTTTAAACTCTATTTTCACTACAAAATTTTCGCATTGGTGATGACAATGAAAACAATTGTTGTCAAAACGCTTATTTTAAGTTCTAGGTGGCGCTGTAGTCAATTTGTTGTTTGAATCCGCATTTATAGTCCGATTTCATTCATATTTGGAATATGATTTGACAAGAAGTATAGAAAAAATTTTGCAGAAAATTTAATCGCTAAGGGTCGCTCGTGTCGAGTGATAACTAAAATTGATACAGAAATAATTTTGCAATATTAAAATATACATATGTACAAGCATACATTGCTAATAAAAATAGAAATATGTTCGCAGAAAATGCAGCCGGTAGGTAGGGATAGAGTCGAGTTATTATTAAAAATCGCTTTATTTCTCTTAATACAATATAACATACCTTGCATAAATAAAAAAAAAACTTAAATTTTGAGCTAGTGTTGTTGCTTTACATGGATTTTGCTATCCTATCTATGGTTCTTTTGCAACTAGGTTACAAAGAAACGGGCCCATTGTTTAAAGTCCGAAAAGTGTGAAGGCTTCTGCAAGGCCGAAGGTAGCACTTCTTTACTTGTTTGTGTTTCATTGCATTATTATTATTATAAAATGCGAACATATCAAACTGGTAAGGAAATTACATAAAATCTCTCAAATCACGAATACTCGCTCTAGCACTGTTAATTTGGGTATGTACTGTTAAATTCAGATGGTCCACTAAATAAATGTGATGGGGAGAAAAGAGTGTGGTTTAAAAGGTTGTTTTTTTTAGACTGATATAACTTTAAATTGAAATAAAACACATAAAAAATGAAGTACGATGCCAAATTTTTTTTTATTTGAAAGATATTTTCATGACATTTAATATTTAAAACCCATTTCTGGCATATGTCCACCACGACTAGCTTTGGTGAATCGAATGCGGTCAGTCCAATTTTGAATTTTTTGAATTTTCCATGTTGTGGATGGACAAAGTCCAACTTGTTGAGCACGGCGGCGAATAGACAAATTCGGATCTTCTCCAATACTATCACTTACAACACCAATAATTTCCTCTGTACGTACAGTTCTTTGTCTTGTTGTTGGTTTTTCATCGAGTAGAGTAAATGTTGTTCGAAATTTATCAACAGTTCGACGAATAAGCTGCTCTGATGCTCGATTATGTGGACCATAAAATTCACGAAGTGCTCTATAAGTTTGGCGAACAGAACTTTGATTGATGATTTGTCAATGCTTACTGAACATAAATGTCAAAACGAAATGTCGTTTACCAGCTGACAAGTGACAGCTATCCCTATCGAAAGATCTATCGGTCTAAAAAAACACCCGTTATTTGCAGCAGGCCCACCGACAGCGGAAAGAATCGCGGAATGCACTGGGATATGAGCCTTCTCTACAATTTACGTTCTCTGGGCACGATTGTATTTGAATTTCAGGGGAAATTGGTCCTGCATTCAAATATAAAGGTGTAAAGTTGCACAGAAGGATAAAAAACTACTAATACTCCTACACAGATAACGTGGCCAATCATATCAACTGCGTGTATTAACCGGTAGAACCATTCACACTTACAATCGCTGGCTAGTTCCGTATTCGCCATTGCTACGCAAAACCTACTAAACAATAATGAACGCTGAGTTATGCAGTTCGGTAAAGTCCGTACTTGCTATTCCCAATGTAAACGACAGAAACGAAATTTAATGTTGTTAAACGGGCCAATCATCATCACCAACAGCAATGAAGGAGTTTTGAGCTTCCTAATGTTACTTGTATAAAAGCAAAAGCGAAATAAACCAGAAATCAGTTATGTTTGCTGGCGTTAGAACAAAGCCTACGCCCAAATAATTAAACTCATTCAGTAAAATGTGAACAAAAGTAGGGTAGCAGGTAATCTGCTGGAACAGTTGGTAGTTAAGATGTACACTCCATGTCATTATATCGGAATTCTACAGTTATGTTCGTCAATTGATGAATCTTTTTGTTTATTGGTTTAAAATGTTAAGCCCAATTGCAAGTTAAGACTGAGTGTCAATGGAAAATAACCCCTGCGCGACATAACCGAAAGCATAGATTTTGCCGGAGACGTTAATGTGAAAAGCATAGAAATAGAATAAAGTGTTAATTCTAACTCTTGAACTCGTTTGAGTTATGTATATGAATTAGAATATTGAAATTTTCAGTGAAGCATATTTTCTGGCTTTCCAATGACTTTTACAACTATCAGTTTGGTATGATAATAACTATATTTTCGCTGAAACCAATACTTGACTTTGTAAAGAAATTGTGAATGGAATTATTTTGATCTCAAACATTTTCTTGATCGATTACATATATAATGATGAGCGTACGCTAAGGTTATTGCAATTTTTGGCAACACTTAATATTTGCACAGCTCGTCGTTCTTCCCACCTAAGTAACAAATATGTTTGTTAATGAATTTTTTTACAAAAGTGACTTATAGGCATTAAAAATATACAAATAATTTCAACTTGCCTCTTTGCGTGTGAGTTGTGAGACTTTTGTACTATATATATATTCACATAAATATGTATATATTTTACGCGAATTCTTATACAACTTATCTCTGATCAAATGAAATGAACAAGCTTCATCTATTTAATTTATATTACTTTTGCGTAGCAAGTTTTCGGAAAATATTCCAATGCGGACACAAGGGTTCTCTATTATCGGCATTTCTTATTACGTATTGTATTGAGCTTGCCATGTATTTTGTCCTAAAGCCGAATCAACGCAGATTATGTATGGACTACTAGCTCACTTTATTAAACTTTTATTATTAAACAACAAAGACTATCGCCAAATCACAAACCTTTTGTATAACTATCTATACCCAGCATACGTCACCAGGCTTTAAGACAAAAGCAAGAATAAACAATTAAAAAATAATAATTTTATTCAAAAGGAAATGATAATTTCAGCAAAATATTGTTTTGATAAGATATACCCTATGTAATGTCCGAGGTAGCTGTTTAGTCCCCAGTTAACGCCATATGAAAATCCATTTAGTAGTTTCGGAAATTAGTGAATTCAAACACCTTCGGTTACTTTTTTAAAGAAATTTTCAGTGTTCAGACATGGCTTTTCTACAGTTTTATTGTATCACAAAGTGAATTATTATATTATTGAGTTGTTTAACTTTTAGTAGAATAAGTTAGGAGATATTTCAGAGTTTATAATCACAATTTAGCAAATATAAGTTATGCATATCGGTAAGACCTGTACCGAGCACGAAGATTGTTTCTCCCGGTGAGCTGGACTCGTAGCCAAAAATTTATGAAGCGGTGAACTTTGTAACAAAGGCCTTTTAAGGCCTCCTGCCGAAGTACCCTCCCAACGGGTCAACAGGAACAAAAAAGTCTAATTGGTGGAATCCTAATATTTCAGCACTGAAGAAAAAATACAGAAAGTTGTTTAACCATCCCAAATATAGGGTGCGCTCAAAATTTTCAAGCATTCCATAAAGAGCTCGTAACACAAATCTTGGCAAAACTGTTGAAGAAAACTCAGAAGTCGACAGCTTGCGAAAAGGTTTTTGCCGGGCATCAACCTGCACCGAAATGATGGAAATACGTATGAACATGGGCATCGTAAATTATGATAGGGTGGAAAAGGCTATAATGCCTTTCCAACAAATCTGCGGGTCTTGACAGAATCTTTCCCGCCCAGCTAAAAACAGATAAAAAGCACATATTCTGCCCTCTGCTTGTCTTTTTTTTTAGGCTTCATAACACATATATCATAGGCGAGGCCCATAAGTCTCCTTACATCTCTTTTACAAACTCTAGAGACTTTCATAGATGAATATATTCGGTGGAATCTACTACTCTGTGGTTCGCAGAGTCCACCTCTTCATTACGTCCTGCCACTATAAACTCTGATAGCCAAGCTCTAAATATAAAGTCTCTAAAATATAAAGTAACAGCGCTAAAAGTGGCCATGGATTGCAGAAGGGCTCTTGACCTGCTCATGTCCAAACGCTCCGTGCCAGTTGAAATAAATGACAGACGAATTGGAAAGGAATGAAACGAAAATATCCTTGGGAAGTTCTTCTCAATACGTGCGGATATCTCTAACCTCCTGCAAACACAGTTGAAATAAATAAATACCAGGTGGGCTATAGAACCCACCTGCCAGACTATCAGACATGTTTGGCTAAACGTTGACGTAAAGCGATCCAAAGCTTTCATTAGCCTTGATCGCTAATCTCTTAGACTAATGGTCGGAATAACAATGGTGCACTGTTCTATGATGTACCTATGTATAATTCCGATAACTACTTTACTAATTTTATCTTAAATTGTGCCGTAGCTGAGTGGTAGCGAGTGTGTGCTTCACTCGCAATGACCCGGGTTTGAATCTTAATGTTTGAAACCTGTTTTTAATAGCGGTTGACCCTTGGCAGGCAATGACAAACCTCCGACGGTATTACTGCAATTAAAAAATCTCACAAAAATCTTCCGCCATTCGGAGTCGGCGTAAAACTGTATTTGCCTCAATTTGTGGTACAACATCAAGACACATCGCAAATTGTAGGAGAAGTGCGGACAAACATCGTGATAAATAAATAATGTATGTGCCAAATTATTATTATTATAGTAAAAGCAAAAAAAAAAAAAAATAAGATGATATAGTCCATGTTTCGATGAATTTGCAAAAATTTTATAGATGTGCCATGTATTTTGTTGTTGCGTTGCTTGGTGATTTGCAAATACCATGATGCTAGGCTATTTAATCGTGAACTGATATTTCGTTTCATTTTCAAAAATATATCTATTTCATATCAGGAAGGTATTGCAAAAAAAAAACGGTTGTTAATATTTAAAGAAGAAAAAAATTTAGGAAACCCGACTCTATTACCCTAAAGTAATTGTTTTTTAGAGAGAAGAAATAAAGTATTGAGATTTCTAAAACATTCGCTTGATGCCAAGAATGACAGAATACAAGATTGCGCCTCCCGCGCTGAGATCAACTGAAAGTTACCAAATAATAGCCAGAGAATGAGTGACTAAAGGAAATTCTAAAAAAGCGGGAAAGCGGCAGGACGATTGAAAGTTTTTGTTAGCTGTTGTTTGTGTAAAATAGTGAATGAGCAATCTTGTATTCTATCATTCTGGGTTTGATACCTAAACTTCAATATCATTCGGGTTCATCAATCAATGCGAATTTATATAATTTAAACAGCTGATTTGATTTTTTTGTTTGTCACATTCTGTTCATATTCTCATTACGTTCATTTGGTATTCGATGTAAATTTATGAAATAAATTGAGAACCCAAATGAAAATGTGTTTTAGTACTACTGCTACCACCGTATATGAATTCACTTTATATGAATACTATTTATATGAATACTCTATACTTTTTACAAATTTGCATTCTCTTAGACTATTTTACACCATACCAGATCAACTATTGGTTAAGGGGAATTTTTGCTTTTAACAAGAAGATAATCTATTCAGGGTATGAGACCTTTTATTTTATGACACTTCATTAAATCTCAATGCGTGTGCATATTCAATTACTATATGTACATACATATATGATGAGTGTTCATAGCACGGCATTTAGTGTGCAATAAAACACCGTGAAAGCTAGATCTGTGCAAGTATATCAAAATCAATTGTCGATTAAAGTAAATAAAAAACGCGTACTTTTCCTATAAAAAAAAAAATGTCTGTTTGCCGATTCTGCAGTGAGTTCATTGACTTATACTCGCGTTCCAATTGTGAGGTTATTAAATGTAATGAACCATGTCAGGGCGAATTGCATACACTCAGTACGAATTTTAATTATCAACAGCTGCACATTTTGCAAACATGTAACTTAATCAATTGGAGATGTGAAAATTGTCGAAATCTTTGCACGGAAAATATCGACTATAAATTCAAAGAAGATATGGTTAGAAATAGATCGGAGAAAAAACTTGAAATGAACGAGGCATACCTGCGTGAAATGGAAAAACGCATAGTGATGCTGGAAAAAGGACTCCTAGAACATCAGATGAGTGAGTTTTAGAGCAGAACAGTAGAAGTAAATTTTATTGTTATCTAATCCAAAAGCGCTAGCTTATGAATTTTTTTTAATTATTAAAGGAGTGAAATTTGGAGCCCTCTTTTTTTGTTATTCAAATATATTAAAAAAAACGTATTATATTAAAAAAAACGTATGCTGGGAATAATAGCCAAAGTATACAATTTCAAACTTGAATAACTCGAAAAGGGGCGTAAACCAGCAAATATGAAGGTGAAGTTTTGCCTACTGTTGAGGAAATGAGTTCGAACGTAATCGATCTCCACATAGTCATACATTCACATTGTCCTGTGCTTTACATTTTTATACCCGAGCGCTCTGGTGCCCGGGGTATTATAACTTTGTTCACCTAACGGTTGTTTAAATCGAGATAGACATATATATACCAAAATTCTTAGAATTAACAGCGAATTTGATTAAGCCATGTCTGCCTGTCCGTCCGGCCGATCGTACTTCAGTCGGATAACTCGAGTAAATATAAATATTGAGCTATCTTAAAAAAACTTGGTATACACATTGCCCTGAAACCAAGGTACTTTGGTATTGCAAATGGGAGAAATCGGACTATAACCACGCCCACCTCTCATACAGCGGTAATTTTCAAAAAATAAAAAAACCCAATATTTAAGTGAGCATTAAAGGCAATTCCCCGAATTGAATATAAAGGATGGGGGGGGTGCACTAACAAATGTACTAAATCAAACAAATTTAAAAAATAAGCATATCTCCGAAACCATTCTACCAAAGTCTACCAAATTTAGTAGACATATCATATTTAATATGAGTAAGGAAAATTACAAAAATTGTACAAATCGGACTAAAACTACGTCCGTCCACCCCTCATATAACGGTAACTTAAAAAAAAAATTTTTTTAAATTGGTAATAGGCGTGACACCACCCACTTTCGAACAACCAGATATATCTCGGAAACTATTCCACTAAAGTCCACCAAATTTGGTGCAAACATTGCATTTCAAGTCAATAGGCAAAATTTCAAAAATTTTAAAAATCGTACAAAAACCATACTCACCTATCATATAACGGTATAAAACAAAAATCAAAAAATCCGATATTTATTAACTATACAAGGTAATTTGCTCAAATTTGATGGACAAGATTGGGGTTGAGAATGAAATACATGGAATTATAAATGTTGGGAATGGCCATGGTATCGGACAACTTAGAGCAAATAGGTATATCATATCTATAGAACTTCTTTGTCAATTTTAATGAAATTTCGTACACACTTTGCATTTGTAGTAAGAAAGCACAGTTCCGAAAATTATAGAAGTCAGACGAAAACCACGCAACCTTTCATATAACTGTCATTTACAAAAAAATTTAAATACACGAACACATACATACATACAGATATTAAAAGCATACAACTTCGTTTTAGTCTTTATTTTCAAAATAAGGATTATTACATTCACTGGTTGTATTGCATACTACAAGCACGGTTTATTGGAAAAAAAACTTGCGCCGGGTATTTAAGGTTCGGTTGCATCCGAACTTAGACCCTTCCTTGCTTGTTCTTATGTTTATTCATTAATATCATAAAGTTATTGAATTGGAAAGTGTTAAACCTAAACACTTTGTAACTTTGGATACAAACTAATGTAACCTTTAGTTACTAACCTTTACCTTTAGTAACTAACCATTGTAACCTTATTCAAAAAAAGGAAAATTGCAGTGCGGGGTGATCCAATCCATTATAGGGGAGGAAAAACACACTCGCTTTCCGACCGCGCAAGAGATTACTAGTTTACTTCTAAATCCCTTTTAAGACTTAGGGCAATTTTATAATAAATAAAAACAAAGGTCACTGAAAGCCCATCGAACTTATTCACTACCTTATTTATTTATAATTTCACTATGCCAGACACGTGCCTGCAAATAATAATAGGTGCGTTTTAAATGTTTATGGGGGATGAGTGGTGGCGGGTTTAATAGAATGATAAAACTTTAAGTACAGTCGTTAATTTTTAAGACCAAACCCGCGTACATCACTTTTTATTTTTCTTTTCGAAGTAATTTTTGAGCAATCCATTCTCTCTGAATAAATTTTATTCACCTAAAACTGCGGCCACTTAAAAGCTTTGTAAAAAAAAGTATGTTAATGCATTTATTTCTATGTTTTAAAATTGAAATTAATTTTCGTTGTACTGAATTCATATGAGTATCTTCTCACATACATATTATATTTTTTGTTTTGATCTTCTGTTTTTCCGACAATGTGATAAGCTGGAAAAGTCGGAACGATTTTCCGACAACCCTAATCTAGTTAGGTTTGGAGTCAAATAGAAGATCAAAAATAAGCAGTTAATGCTAGTCAGTTCTACTGACAATATACAAATGACGACTATTATAAATGCATACCTTTAAGGCAAATATATGGTTTAACAAACAATGTCTTACATTGCATAGAACAATAAAATTTGCAAAAATTAAAATAAAGACCAACACGGAAGCAATCAGGAGAACAATAAAGAATGCCGAAAAAGATTTCCTCAGATATCAATTAAAAAGCCTATGTGACAAAAAAGAATGAGCAAACGCGGAAGTACTCTTTATTAACTTGAGGCTAGCGGAAGATATCTCAACCAACACTCCAATGGACATCTTCGATCGTACGAGTATAAGTAAATACATCAAAAGCGTCATGGAACTGAAATACGAAGCATTGCACAGGAAGCTGGATATATTAACATCGCGATGCGGTTTAAATTCAGACTCGTGAACTTAATAACCCCCATAATATTAGATAAAGAAGAAAAGGAAATATTAGAGAAAATTAGAAACAAAAAATTGTAAAGGAAAATTTAAGAACAATGACAAACACAACAAAAAAGACTAAGGAACTGAAGACAGCAAAATGGAGGTATTCATGCAAACCCTAGAAGAGCAATCACATTGAAGAACTAAAAACAACATTATACAGGCAGATATGCAAATTAACAAAACTTTTTCAAAAAACAAAAACACTCGCGCACCTACTATGTAAAAGCGCAAGCCAGAAGTACAATTTCTTTGCCGACTTCATATAGTTATATATGTATGAGAGTGGTAGTGGGAGTAGTAGTTAGTAATAAGTAGTAATCGTAATAGTAGTCGAAGTACTAGTAGTAGTATTAGTGATTAGCAGTACTTAGTAGTAGCATTAGTAAAAATAGTAGTAGGAATTAGTAGAAATAGTAGTAGTAATTAGTAGTATCATTAGTAAAAACCATAGTAGTAAATAATAGTAATCGCAGTGATAGTAGTGATAATCGGAAGTGGTAGTAGCATTTAGTAGTCGTAGCAATAGTAGCTTAAAGGAGTCAGTCGTTTTTTTAACAGTTTCCTTCCAAATGTTGCTATTACTGACACACGTCAGTAGTACTACATGTTTTATTCCTCAAATGACTCGGAATTCAATAGTCAAATGACCCGCATTTTACTAGTCAAATGGCCATAATTAAATGGTCAAATGACTCGCGTTTTAATAAATAATAATATGTGCTATTATAATTTTAATCTATTACTTTCTATTATTTAATTATCCATATATAATCTTTTAGGTGATTTAATTTGCATACGATTTTCTGAATACTTTTGACTATTCCTCATAAAATTGTAAAGGTGTATCAGTAATGTATGTAATATAAATCATTTAATATCAAACAATCAACTTTTTAATTCGGACTCTTCTAAAGTATTTAGCAGATCGTATATTCAAAATAATTTTAATGGTGAATTACGGCGTTGTGTGTATCATAAGCAACAAAATTTAATATAATACATTTGGTCCATTATGCTTATTAATATATTTTCATTGATTGTTTATAACATAATAGTTTATTTCATATTATAAACTATATAAATAAATGTTTCAAACTTTTTTGAAACTTAATAAATACTCGACAAATTTAAAAAAAAAAATGGTCATCAAAATTTTCAACTAACAACGCATCAATAAAATTTACTTTTGTATGAATGAAAGTGTGCGACACCGTCATCAAAAGAAAAAAAAATATGAAAAATCAACCCGAATGTTATACTAAATTTGAAAGGGCTAAAAAACTGCACCCTTAAATTCGGATTAAAAAGTTTAACATTTTGATGACATATTCTAAAAACTTTGAAACTTTTATTTATATGTAAACTATAATAAACTATATAATATGGAATCAACTATATCAGCACAGCCCTTAATATGCACAACACTGTACACAGAAGCCAATTTTTTTTAATTTCTTGTTTAAGTATATTTTTTTGTGCTTATTTCAATACGTCCTGGTAACTCAAAAGTATCTGCAGCAAAAAGAGCATAAATACATTTACAATTATTTATCAAAAATTACCAAAAATAACCGTTCGACAAACTTAAATTTTGGAGCGCCTTCTGTCCCAATTAAACTGATGACTCATCGCCGAATGTCCTTGTCAAAACTTACGAGTTCTCTGTTAATATGCGTTCTATGGAGAACGTCATCACATTTGTAAAGGAAGCGAAAAGTTGAGAGCAAGTTAACAGCGCAGAGCAGAGACGAAATTTTTTAACAGAGAATAAATTCCAGTAAATGTTGATTGTTTTGCCCTTTTTTACATATATATGAAAGTACGTACGTACATATAAATGTGTGGTACATAAACGCATGATACAAACATTATAAGGTAAAACCGTTCGCTCAATGTTAGTATACATTTTTGTTGTTGTACGCTCAACAGCACCTTGCCTTGCGCAAAAGCAAAAGAAAAATACAAGTAAGACGAATAAAACAAATCAAATCGGCTGCTATATCTAGTAACCCCAACAAGGCGAATACCTGGACTGTTTGGTTCACACAAACAAAATACTGGGCGAATATAGATTTTGACATTTCACTCGTAAATTATCAAAACAAAATTCGCAACAGTTTCGCCTTGATTACCGTGCTATCACCTTCTATGGATCCGCCTTGAACCCCCACCTTACATGAATTCGCCATGTAATTATATGTACATATCTATAAATCTATTCATACATATATTTATATGCATATGCAAACATACTGTATATGCATTTGCATAAAATCTAAATCAACCTTGATCTACGCAAAAACCTAAGATTCAGCTGCACCTGCGCCGGCACCAAACACGAAATATTTTAATTTACGTTCTCTGTTCGTCCCTTTAACAGAAAATCTCATCTAATTTCACCATACCAGAACTAATTTGACTTTTAATATTAAAATCTGAATGGATCCATTTCTTTCCAGGTTTTACGAAAAAAGTGGGCATTATTTAATTTTTTTTATTTTCTTGAAATATACAAATATACAAATATGCAAATATATAAATCAGGTATATTGAAAGTGCCCCAATTACATAGGAAGCAGCAAAAAGGGGGCGCGCCACGCTCACTTTTTTCTAGCTCACTGGACCCTATTCTTTGCCTGTTCCCTCAATTTCAGCAGCAATTTCAAGCAGAGTTCCAGACAAATGATAACGCGTGGGTAAAGCTATTAACTTTCTCGAATAGATAAAGTGAGAACACTTTTTCATACCTGAAAAGTCAATAATTTATTTATATTAAAAATATTAGCCAGGCTGTATACCTTGGGGAACATCGACGTCGCCTCAAAAGAATTTGACCCAAGAAAAATTGACTAAAAACCAAACTCAATAATATTGGCGCTAAGAAAACAGAATGTGGACCAAATAAGTTTTATCCCAACGTTCCTATAAGAGAAACCCTCATCCGATTCACCATAGTAGAACTAATTTGACATCTGCTGATTGATATTACAATCTTATTGGATTCAATTGGTTTCTGTGCGTGGTAAATTGGACGAGAGTTCTAGCCATTGGAAACGAAACGGTGTGCATCTTCTTTGTAATCTACATATGTATGTTCTTTGCTTAGACCTTCTGAGAAACTCGATCGAATGCTTTCGGAAAACCAATAGAAATTTTATTGACTATAAAGTCATTCAAACAGTCGTTTTATTGGAAACTTTAGACATGCTTTTAACGAAATCGTTTGGACAAATCAAGGTGATGACAAATAATAAAAATGTCTTCTTTTAGATTTGTATTCTATGTGCCTACACGATTTTATTAAAGGCGGTTATAGCGGGTTGTACGTAGGATTGATTTACTGCTTTTCAAGAAGGATATCAAGTCGGTAGAATTTATGTAAATTTTTCGAGAGCATGCGATGTGGGTATTACATTTTTCTCTGTGCATTATGTTATTTAAAAATCACTTGAAATTAAATTAATGTTTAACTGATCTTACTCTTATCCTTTTCAGAAAACCCCACAAAGTCGAGCGGCTCGGCAACACAACCTGAGGGATCATATAAATACATATTTAATCGGCGTGCGGTCCTCATCACTGGTTCAATTATTCTACTAACAATATTAATCGGAATAGTAATAGTCACGGTGTATAGTCTCACAAAACACACGACACGAAAAAGTAAGATACTAGGCGATGGCGACGATTCCCGAAAGCATATTCCAATCAATTCAACAATAGGTATTTTTGAATAAACACAAAAATTTTGGTGCTCTCGGTGGATTGCTTGTAAGAAACACCCGCACATATCACCTCATATAATTGTCTATTCATACACTACACATTTGGATCTTTCATGAAATTAAGTATTGAAAAACAGTCGAGCATTTTTTGATTAATATTACTTATTAAAAACATTCATTTCATTTTATCTCACAGATTTTATATTGTTCTCTGTAATAAAATTATGGGTTTCCCAAGGTAATCAAATAAATATCTATTTTGGGTGCACAACCTCAATCAAATTTCATAAACAAACTGAATTGTGATTGAACAAATTTTGTATGTCGATTTTGCTCTCGGAAACACTAATCCAGCCAGTAAAATATCTAGAAGTGTCCGAAAATGTAAAAAAAAGTTTAGACTTTGGTTTCTTTTTATTTCCACACTTGCTTAAATGTTAACTTCCCAAGCATGCATAGCATGCATTTACCATGAAACGATCTGTTTGGGATCTGAAGTTCATTTGCCATACAGTTGGTCTCTATGGTCTGAGATCCAAGTGAGGCAATATATTGTATTTAGCTAACTCCTGCCTGTAGATATCAGCAATAACCCAGCCTTATTTTTTACCTAAACAAGCATGAGGCCAAGATTTGTATTGAAACATTATAAAAAGTTATGGCGCATCGACTCCGAGAGAACTGTGCGGAACAGCCGCCTGGATAATTAATTATCTTTTACCACAGCAATAGACTAGAAATTTCCGTCTCACACAACTTTTTCTAGATTTGAGCCATTCGCGGCATTGCTGATGGCCACTTTTCACTTTTTGGTACAAATAAATGAATGTGATGGAAATGTGTATGTACACATAGGACAACTCAATTTGCCCTCTCAGTCTTGCGGTGAAGGAAATGAGGAAAAATTGGTTTTGTGTCTGCCAGCCAGCATGAGGTATGGCGCATATTTCTAGCTTTGCTAGAAAATATTAGAATGTCTGTCCCAGCAATTTAAATAATGCGATTATGATGTGGTAAGCCATCTGATTCTGTCAAATTTTTTGTATTGCATTTACATATGTATGTATATTGGTACGATCTTTAGTTTTCCCTTGGCAAATTTTGTTTGGCGACAGACAACTTCCATCCGCCGCTGTGCTCTTTTTCCTCCATCCATAAGTATTCTTGCAATCGGGCGGTCACGGTAGCCGAGTGCACCGTTATTTTATTATTACATATTAGATTATTACGTAGCCGAGTGTGTAGCATGTGCGCACTTCATGCGGTGGGTGCCGGGCTCGGCAGGCAATGGCGAAGCTACGAGTGTATTTCTACCAAAAAACAACTTCTAACAAAAATCATATGCCGTTAGCAGTCGGCGTAGAACTGTAGGTCCCTCAATTTGTGTTAGAGCATTAAGACGCACACCACAAATTGTAGGAGAAGTTCGGCCAAACATCAATCGCGTAGTCCGGAGAACAGGGTCCCAATCAAACAATTTATTTCAAATAGTTGTTATTATAACATCCCAATACATACTAGGTTATGTTTAGTTATGCTGACAGGCTCAACAATAGGCTTCACATACTAAGGAAGTAGTTTGTGTTGCCAGAAGAAAAATATACGACCGTTAAATCATCGTCTTATGAACCGGTGGGGATGTAAAAGAAAATTCCGAACCTCTGGCAAAGTTAAATATACTTTTTGGACCTTTAAAGGCCCGATTTACTCAGCATCGTAAACCGTCACTGTTTTTTTTTCCTACAAAAATATTTCCAGCAAAAGGCAATGGCCGTCAGGAGGCTCGCTAAGAGAACTCTTTTAAATAAAGTAAAAAGCTCGCAACCTTGACACATGACTCCTCGCATTTGCTTTCAAGGCATGTCTACTTCCTGCCTGAGGTGAACGGTTTTGGCACAGCCAACCTTCTCAAAGCTTCTTTACACTCGCCAGGTTATATGCGAAAGCAGATTAGCTATCGATGTAGATGTTAATTCGCCCGCAAGCTGGATGAATATCTGGTACCTGTTCAGACGATTTCTTTACGGCCAGGATTTCTGTTTGAGTCATACTGCAGTCCTCCGGAAGTATATATGGCCTGCTAATCTCTGGGTCTGAGTAGTAAACCGCAACTCCGAGTACAATTCCCAATTTAGACCGCAGAAATAAACTCATATTTTTTGTTTGAAAATGACAAGCTTTCTAGATACATTCACACCACATTCTTCATTAACTTCATGCATAATTTCTCTTGCTGACTTAAAAGGATCAGCTTTGCTTTTCCTTACTATTATTCTGTCAACACTCATATCGGTTTTACGTGGTCTTGGTTTTCTTGTTATATTTTTGCTGACACAAGATGGATCTTCTTTTATTGCACTAAGAGCATTATATACCATTTTCCGAGAGCAGAGCAATATTTCAGCAATTTCGGCAGGGGATTTTCCGTTTTTTCTCATTGTGCATATAAGCGCTCTCTTTTCCGGCGTGCAATGTTTTCCGCGTCCCATTTTTACAAAATATCGACTAAATAATTATTGATTCCCAAAATCAAATTAAAAACACGCGAAAACTTGACACAAAATTAAAAATAAACGATGTTCTTAAAAATATGCTATTTACGTGTCCACTTCAAATCAGCATTATGCCCAATAAAATTGGCACGCACAAAATTTGATTGAAAGCAAAGGGTAATTTTGTGCAGGGAGATGAGCTTCATAACGGTAACAAGTAGATACATACAAAATTTTTAGTGTTCAGTTAATTTACGACCTAAGAAGTTAGATGATAAATTAAATGATAGGCGGAAAGTGTCATCCGTTTTTTACTGACTGTAAAAGTACAAAAAGAAAGTTATCTTACTTGATGTTATTTTTTATGTGCTATACTTTTAAACCTGTTTTATTAGGATTATTATATATTATTTCACACTCTATAAATATGGAATGTAGAGTTGCAATGTTCCTAATAAAACTTTGTATGTGAACCAAAAACCAAGCTGATAAAACAGCTTTTAAAACAATAGCAAACACAACGATAGTACCAAATAAGGGATCTTGTGAATTGCACAAATTTTTCATACAAATTATAAATATAAAGTTCTTGAAAATCAGTATTGTAACTTAAGTACAAATTCCAAGAAAAGTATTTAGAATTCGGCATAGCCGAATATGCAAACATTTACATTTTTTTATTGCATGTCCACTTCATTCTTCATTTACATATATCTACGCTAAAAAAAATTATTTAAAAATTACGCACTCCAGTTGAAATGCAACAAATGTTGAACTATTCGAAATTCGCACAGCCACGTCTAATATGTATGTACATATTGTGTATGTCTCGAAAATTGTGTATTAAATAAAAGAAAAAATATTCATATAAGATTCATAATTGTGAAAGTGGTTTAAAAACAATTTTATTGGAGCACCAATCTAAAGCCAAAAGTTAAGTTGAATGGAATTAAATGAATTTAAGCCAACCTATCATAATTATAAATCCATATGTTAACATGGTCTTTAATTTAATTTGTAGAGCCGCTAGAGGATAGCGAGTACATATTTAACGGTACGCTACTGTTAGTCAGCAAGGATGAATGGTTCGCAGAGCCAGTAAAAGATGGAATCGATCAACTGAAATTGCCAGTGCCGCGCGTCATCATCGCACACACCGCGTCAACCACTTGTGAGAATAAGGTATGTACATATGTAACTAGTAGTAGGTGACCAAAAGTTTCAAGTAAACATAATGCTACTAAATCTTTTACCACGTCACTATTTCTCTCTATCTTTTCCTCACTCTTACGATTTATGTATTTCCATAGTTCCAATGTGATGAACGAGTGAAAAGTGTGCAAACCTTTCATATGCATTCAAATGGTTGGAGTGATATTGGTTATAATTTTCTAGTGGGTGGCAATGGTTTAGTCTACGAAGGTCGTGGCTGGTATGGAGAGGGCGCTCACACTAAAGGCTATAATAAAGATAGCATTGGTATTGCATTCATTGGTACTTTCAATGAGGAAGTGCCCACCGAAAATGACTTGAAAGCCGCCAATTTGCTAATCGAAGAAGGTGTACGGTTGGGTGCAATCGCGAAAGATTACCAACTATATGGAGCACGACAGCTAAGCGGCACGGAAAGTCCTGGCAAAGCACTGTATAATATAATCACAAAATGGTCACATTGGAGTAAACGTATTTGAGTTTAAAAAAATTGATTGACTAACCTAAAAGTGGATGGCTATATGTTGCATACTTACATTGGGATAAAACATATGTAGTATTTATTTTAAATTTTGCACTCTAATGAGTCATTTGTTTATATATTGTTAATGCCTTAAATGAAAGCAAACGCTTCCTTACTCATGTAAAGTAGTATATGTATATACATATACACATAATTATGTTAATCATAAAATACATACATATGTGCTTACTTATTTTAAATACTGAATAACTTTATTAATTTTATTAATAGGCAGACATAGACAGTGGAATTTTTCGTTTGACGATTCTACTTAACCGATTATTGCTAAAACCAAAAACATCATTGGTTTCCAAATTGATTAAGGTTGGCGCCTATTAATTTTTTTAATTAAAAACTTTAATAGATAAGCGGTGTAAGGCTAGTAAAATATAGTTTATATAGCCTTCAAAACAAAAGAGCTAATAGATAATACTTTAGTAGGGAGATGTGTGACTGCTTAATAAAGTTAAAATATATTTTACGAAAAACTCAGCAATATACATATGTATGTAGCTATTAAATGAAAGGTTATCGAGAATTCTTTAGCCACGAAATACCGCTGAATAGAGTTGCTACCTTTTGGAAACATTAAAATACATACAATTTTTTTTAATAAAACAAAGCAATGTGGATATCTAACGAAAGGTGTAATTGTTAATCTTTAGAAACGAAACACACCTGAATAAAAATTTAAAAAATAATGTACGCTCATCTGAAATAATTTAGCATTAAGGTAATCTATTATAAATAAATAAAATAAATAAATCGCATTAAAATCAAAGGTTATAGAAAGTACTTTATCTGCGACATAAATTTGAATAAACAGAGTACCTTGGGTGTGTAAAATAAAGCAATATGAGCATGAAACGAACGATATTAAATAAATTAAATAAATGAAATACTTAAGTTCTGCAAAATATAACAAAATGAATATCAAATCGAAGGGTTCCAAAGTTCACGGTATCTACAAATGTAAATCTTTTGGGGATTTGCGTAAGCACAATATTAATTTCAAATAAGAAGTTTTGTTAGGTGAGAGTAAGTTTTTTAATTTTCGTTCTTTCCTATGTATTTACCAATAAGGTATTTTTTCAGAACAAGTAAGAAATAAGGTCTGTTGAGCTAGAACAATAAAAAAGTGGGCAGCCTCTTTTTGCTGATTTTAATGAAATCAATTTTTTAATGCAAATTCAAGGGTTATTTGTTAGGGAGGGGCAAAGGTAGAATTTGTAAACCACTTAAAATCTTATACGTGGAAAAATATATTGAACCGATGTTCGGCATGTGGATGGAGTTGGAAAGGTAAAATAAATAAAAGTTTTTAAAAATAATATAAATTCAACTTTAACTTTTGGATATTATTTATATTATATTGCAAGTTATTCGGCACGCTAAGTTTAAACAAATTCTTTCAGGATCGTTAAAAGCTGAAAAACAGTCGATTTTGAGCAGTAACTGTCACTCTTAGTTTTTGTAAATGCAAGTAGGTAAAAATTAATTACTTAATTGCAAAAATATTTTTATTCATATTATCTACTGGAGCCACCAAAATTTCTTATACGAAAAAAATATATATAAAGAATTGTTTGCATTTAAAAATACTCGTACAATATATGATATGCAATTAACTTGCGACGTATTTTTTACAGCGGACGATAATGTGGGCGGTGGCAAGATCTTGCGCATAGTTCCACGTGATGCTTGGTTAGCGCAGCCCCCCTCTGCCGATCCTGTACATTTAGCAACGCCTGTCAGCAAGGTTATCGTACTCTCCACACTCACTGAAGACTGCGAAACACAAGTAAGTGGATTTGTATTAATTTGATATGGATAAATATACATACTTTAGGGGTTTTCCGGGTATTGTAACTTAGGAACACTGGGCTTGGTATGTAAAATCTAATAGTACCATCAAAGAGTGGCAACAGTATCCATAGAGAAAAAATTTTGAGCAGTAAATAATTATTTGTTTGTCAGGTAAACAAGTTTTCAGAAATAGAGCAAAATGTTTTTAAGGGCGCGCATATATATGGTTTAACTTGTTTTTTTAGTAACAAATGAAAATACAAAACTCAATGAACATTCATAGAATGCGTTTGCAATTTAATATAATAAGTCGAGGACTTACTTGCGTTCAATATGCTCAAAGTATATGTCAATCAATAGCTGGCGCTATAACCGCCTAGGCGTTTTTTGCCGATTCCAATATAGCACGCCAGTCGTTCTTTTGTCTAGCTAACTGACGCCAATTGGAAACACCAAGCAAAGTCAAGTTCTTCTCCACCTGGTATTTCCAACGTAGAAGAGGCCAAAACGTCGCCAAAGACGTAAGAGTCCAAACATCTTTCGGGAAATCTTTCTATCAAACACTCCAAGGTATCTCATCCGACTTATAGAGCATGAATTTTGTTCAAGACGTGAATAGTCAACGCATATTTGATGACAGGAGGTACACCGTTTTGACCTCATTCACCTTCAGACCCATTCGTTTCACTTCTGTATCCAGCTTGGAAAATGCAGCACGGTTCGGAGAGGCCCTTCCTAATTCGTCAGTTTAAATAACCGTATTAGACCAAACTTAGACATCGCGATATATAGGCAACTTCTTCTCGTACTGTCGAAAGATGATTTAAATTCGATAAAAAGATGGTGTGTGTCGATCCTCTTTGCACGGGCCGTTTCCAAGATTTGGCGTATCCTGAATATCTGGTCCATGGTAGATTTAACAGGTCTAGCTCAGCATTAACATCATCGATGACAATTATGTAAGTCTTAGGTGGATTTTTATATCAGAATCAAATTTTTGTGAAAATGGAATATAGAGAGTATTGAATACAGGGGGTATATACAAAATGATAGCCGTCTTCGTTGTTCAGACTTAAATGTAAAACTACAAAATAGAGTTCAGTCAAATTTTCGGAGGTTTTTTCTTGAATATCTGGTTCTACTAAAGGTGAATAGAAAATTAGCTGGGAGGCGCTGGAGTCAAGTGTTTTATAAACAATTTATTAGCGCATTTGCAACACATTCAGAATGTATGCTGCTTGTATGATAAGTTTGCAAAAAATGGGTTATAGTTATGATCTGATACGGATAAAATTGAAGGGCGCTAGAATGTTGTTGGGAATGATGCTGAAGTGACAGTTCTTGGCCGGATATAAATCCGGGCCGTCCCGGTATCGTAGAACCGACTGTCGTGAGAAAGAGAGCGAGTTGGAATCGATTTATTCAGTTGATATTGAAAGGGGCAGGTGCGATTAAAAATTTATTTACTTTAGTTACAGCTGTTTTTGAAATCAGCTGTTTTGAAACTATCACATTGGAAATTATATCAGCTATGAACTCTAGAGTAAACTTTCTTTTTTAACTTGCCTTATAAATCTGCTGTCGGGAAAAAAGCGGGTTTAATACCCTCGAAGTGGAGAATGCACCGTTATTTCGCCAGACCAAAAATCCATTTTAAATTTTTTAAATAGCGTCGTACCCCCTTATTATAGGAGTTCAATTGGATGTACATATAAACTAAATGCACATGACTGTACTTAAACACACTCAGATTTATGTAACTATTAATTACTTACTTTCTTCATTTTTTCAGGCCGTCTGTGTTTATCGTGTTCGTATGACACAAACCCTTAACATCGAATCTCAAAATCATGATGATATTATCTACAACTTTTTAATTGGGGGCGATGGCAATGTATATGAAGGACGTGGTTGGGATGTTACCGGTGCACATCTGCGCGGCTTCAATTCGGACAGTATTAGTTTCGCCTATATTGGTACATTCAAAAAACATAAGCCATCGGAAAAGCAAATGGATGTCACAAAATTACTACTAAAGGAGGGTGTAGGGATGGGTAAACTCTCGCCGGATTATAAGATATATGGAGCATACATGTTGGATCCGACTTTGACAGATGCGAAAGCTGATGAGTTATACAACAGCTTCAAGAGTTGGCCACATTGGTCTGAATATAATCAAACAAATTCACAATAAATTGTTTCAATTGTTTATGTTTTGTAGTAATATTTACAAGTACATATTATTGTATGTGCGTATGTATGTTTTATATTATTTTTAAGTATATTACAATAATATTTTCAATGTAAAAATATTTAACTCTCGAACTAAATACCATGCAGTGCAATAGAATTGGTTTGAAGTCTGATCAAATATTTGCTATAGCGATACATAAAGATTAATTGGAAGATATTAAATTTTATAATTTTATCTAGAAATTGATGTATTAAAATTAGTATCAAATGTGCATTAGTTTTAGAGCGGTTACTTTATAAAACAAATAGTTTTTAAAATGGTACAAGCAATTCCTATAGATTCTGAATCAACAACCTATTCAGGCCAATTGCAGATTTATGGAGATTCCCATTACGTATAATAGGAGTATATGATTGAATGGGTTTTCGTAATCAAATAAAATGAAATATTCTCCATAATTATGCTCACTTGGATTTAAAGTGGTAAGAACGGTATTTGGATCGAATTGGTGTGATGTCACTTTAATCGGCTATTTTGTCGACTTCTTACAGAAACGCACGGCAGATAGACTGAAGCTTTTATATATTTGGGTGATTCGCATGGTTTCATAATGTATCATAAGTCATAAAATTTAAAAAAATACAAAATTGCTTAATTTTCATTATGGAATCCAAAAACATAACTTTTGAAATCTAAAATTGTATGACTTTATGATTTTTGACACATTTTGAGACCTTGCGAATCACCCAATTATATATAATTGGCTTACGTTTTCAAATACGGCGACTACCCGTCTTTTATTTCAAAGTGTGCTTTATTTTACCCTTCTGTACCTTAAAGCAGTTTTGAAATCTGCTAAATATCTGTAAATACCTTCATACCCTTTCTTGTCGCCAGTTAGTGGCAAAACTGAAGTTATTTTGTGATGAATTATCGTGAAAAATATTATACTTATAAAACACGACGAGAGTTTTGGGATGTCCTTGATAAAAAGCAATACGTTTTGCATAATATTTATACTTCTCAAAAAGTTATATTTATCTACCAATTCGTAAAGCCAAAATAACCGAAAAAACTTTTCTATGCATTATGGTATTTAACATTCTGAATTTTGTTGTCATAGATTCAAGGATGCACGTAAAATATTTATATTTTATGAGTAAACAAAATAACTTTTTATATTATTTAAAACTAGTTTCTTGTAAAAATATTAAAAAGTGAAAATTTACAGGGTTTTGTGAGTAAGTAAAACTTACCTTCAATTCCGTTTTAAATAAACGCTTTAAATTTTTTTTTACCAAAACCCCAATCTACATACTCTGCAGCGACCCCTCAAACTTCTGCAAATTATCAGAAAGAAATAATATATGCTGATGGAAATTTATTAAAAACAAGCTTTTATCCGCGGCTTCGATCGCATGGCATTCGGTATAAAATTCGAATAAAAAAGAAAATGAAATAAATAATTTCACTAAATGCTAGAAATTTCTGATTAATATTAGATTCTGATTGGATCCAGTTGGTTTCTGGTGTGGTGAAATTGGACAAAAAATCTTCCCACAGGAAATGAAACGCGATGCAACTTCTTTGTAATCTACGTTCTTTGTTTCCATCATGAAACAACTTCTCACAAAAATAATTTGCCGTTCGGAGTTGGCGCACGCTACTAATTGTAGGAGAAGATCGGCCAAACATGAAGCTATGCTGTACTTAAGTGCCAGATTTTTATATTTTCGCTGTCGGCTAATACAAATTTTCAAGAAACACAAAAATTTAATAATAAAATAAAGTTTAAGAAATCCTTAAGAAAGTCCCTTACGTCGTTTTTTTGTACAGTAGAAAAAATGTGGAACACTTTCCACAACAGTTAATCAAATTTGAGAAGAATTCACAACACACTTCGTTTTGATCCTTAACGAATTCGTTACAACCCTATCTTCTTAAAAGTCTGAGTACCGACTAATTCGAATAAAAAATTTTATTGCCACCTATTTCTCAGAGCCTCAATGTCTACCCCAAACCATAATTGCAAAGAAATCACAAAAACAATGCAAAAGTTATTTGCATTATAACAAAAATACTTCACTTGTAAACCAAGAAGACAACATTCAATGGTTGCCTAGTCTGTATTCAGCATAAGCATAGGAAGGCACAGTGAGAGCTTATTTTTATCCGAAATCTAACAGCGACTCGGATCGTAAATCTTAAAATACCTTGTATCACATGGCACGTAGATATTTGATCAGATCTTAGGTAGCTAAAATATTCTTAATTTTTTAACGAAAATAAATGTATAAACAATCTAGATTAAGATAAATATCTTTATATACATACTGTTTTGCGAAATTATGATAAATCTCACAAATTCAGTGATGAAAATTGTAACCTCTTATCTAGTCAAAATATCTACAATCTAAAAACTAAAGGATATAAAATTTAATTTTTTAGTGGTTGCAAAGTGTTAAATTAATATTTTTCGATTTCTCATAAAACATTGGTACTATTTAGAGTTTACTCTCGAATAAATAACGAAAGCTAATGCATCTCTAAGTATAAATTTAGTTTTGAAACAAAGTTACGTAAAAGATTTTTTTTTTAATTTGCTTATCAATTTCCGTCTTCCAAAATTCAGTCCATATTAGTATTAGGATAACATTGCAACTAATGTGAGAAAATTAAATTGGAACTTACATAGTTATTGCTATTAAAATAAGATATATCATCAATATAGTATAAAATAAAACTTTTTTTACGGATACATTTTTGTTTTTGTTTTGTCATTTTCAATTCTTGAGATCAATAGAGCGCAAAAGACTTAGAGTTTATGAAATTCTCATTTAAGGGAAAATTAGTTCATGGCATCTCTACACAGAAGAATTGAAACTTTATAGGAAATACATGAAGTGCCCAGATGTATGAATGCAACTTTCAGAGTTTGATCAAAATTTTTAATTTTTAAAGAACTGCAGGCGTTTGAATTGAAATGGTTGGTTTTGAATTAAAACGGTAAGTTTTATGTGGCGAAAGATCTGACAATTCTAAGGAGTTCAAAAACTAATTAATTTCTTTGTATTAATGCAAAATATTTTCGAAATAAAGCTAAAGTATATTGGAATGGTTTTCTGTTTTTTAAACTTCTTTCGATATACGCCCTTACTTCAGCACATTTAGTTAATATTATTAATTAAGTGTGATCTTCTTTAAACATAGGCCATTGTGATGAGTTCCATTTGATCTTCGACAGTGGTCGAAAGGGCAGATTGAACGAATTTTCATCTGGTATTATGACACTTATTCGTTGAAAAATAACGTTTTGTGAATTTCATAGTCAAAATAAAGTTGATTTTCAAGTAAGTTGTAGCTTAATTTGACCTTAAAGTCGAATTATTTTGACTAGGACTTCGCGCCTGTATATCCACCTGCTGAAATTAAAACTACATAGAATTTTATTCCAACTGTGAGGCAATAGTTGTTGCAATAGTTTTTTAGTACTCACAGCCTTAAACCTGCACAAAATTGGCAAAAATACTTTAAAAATAGTATTTGAAATCCAAAAAACCAAGCACAATTACAATTTTCGTAAATGTTTAGCAATTTTCCAAACCTACGACACAGTGTCGAAAGCACAACGAAAATTTTGACAGAGTTGTACAGCTCATAATATGAATTTGGCATTCGATTCAACGAAGATCGAACTTTGAATGCAAATCATAATAAGGGTCTTTGTTTGACACCAATATCGTATCATTTCAGTTAACTTAATAATTAAATTGAATAACCCCAGTTAAATAGGTGACAACCATTCGGAAACCCGTCTTTCGTTTCACACCAGTGCACCTGGCCGAAATTATATATATTTTGGCATAAATTCCAAAAGGAATGGCAACGTTCTCAATATCGGTGCATCGCTATTCAAGTTAGCAGTGAGTTAAGGCCGATCAAATCATTCAAACGCCCTTCTCTCCCTCTCTCGATCTTATATTACTGATTATGGTCGATAGTTTTGCGATTTATTTACAAGAGATAAAACAAACAAACATATCGATATATGATGCTTGATGCATTCGCACTAGTTTAGGAAAATTTGGGGAAGTTATTTTAGGATCATTACGGAAGCATTTCAGGACTACTTCACAATTTGTTGACATGCAGAATTTTGAAACATTTTGTATGCTGTAATCATTGGCCGGGTGTGTAGCCTTTCCGCGCTTCATTCGGTGTGCCGCGGGTTGAAACCTCGGCCAGGGAAAGTAACAGCAAAACTAAAAGAAAAGCGGTGGACCCTCGACCGACAATGGCAAACCTCCGATTGTATTTCTGACATTAAAAAACTTCTCAAAAAAATCATTTGCTATTCGGAGTTGCAATAAAACTATAGGGCCATCAATTTGTGATACAACAACAAGAGGCAGACCACTAATTGTATGAGAAGTTTGACCCAACATCAAGCTATATGATGTAAGCGCTTAATTATTATATATTATTATTATAATCACTCACATACGATTTGTTGTATTCAAATACAGTTGTAGCTTAGTTTCCAGCTTTCAAAACAAAAAATTACTATAAATGTTTTTGTTATTTCTGTTGCTTGAAAAAACAACAAAAATATGATTTAATAACGTTGGTCAGCATTCGGATGGGTATTGAACCAAAACAACTTTTTCTGATAGATTGAGTCATAAGGGGAAAAAGTAGGTTCTCCGCTTCCAAGTTTGAAATTGTAACTTTGGCCAAAAATTATGTTTAATTATTTCATGTGATTAACCAAAAAAAAAGGTAAAAACAGGGTTCATCCTTTTCCTTTTATTTAAAGGGTTTGTACACAGTTATATTATAGCTATTATAAGTAGAGATCTTCATAGAATTGGAATTTTTCGAAATATGAGGTTTTTAATTTTTCGAAATTCTGACATTTGACCCTGCAATTAGAGTTAGCCGAGCTCTGTCTCCGAATCTAAATCCCATCAGGCACTTGTGTGCTATTTTTAAACATGAAGTAAAGAAACATAGATAACTTTTAAAACAGCGCTGAAAATAAATTGATCCAGTATTGGGATGCCATATGCCCAGCCGAATGTTCAAAACTTGTACGCAGCATACCCCAGAGAATTGCTCCGGTCATCAAAGCAAAGGGTGGATCAAAATGTATTAATAAAAAACAACTGTCTCACCTTTTAAAATTAAAAATGGCGGTATGTTTTTCTTGCCCTAAATAATCTCAAAAATACACTTACGAGGCCTTTACAAACTAGGCAAATGCCGTTATATCCCTACTTCGACTTTTTATCTGAACAGTAAGTGCTGGGTTTCGGTTTCTCACATACTTATGTCTATATATGTCATATATATGTATGTATTTACATCTTTCAAGCCGCTACCCAGCAAATAGTTAGCTTAATTGATCATTCGAGAATTAACCCTTGGTCGAAGGTTAGAAAACGCTTGTACAAATATTAGATAATCATGGCGTTCTCAATAAAAAATAATAATTAAACTGTGAAAATAAATTCAACCTTATATAAAATACTTTGACTTGCTACTTAAAGCGACCTTATAATATGGGCACTACCAACCACATTGGGAGCATTTGAAATGGGCTTAATACCCTTTGCCATTAGACTCCATTAACATTATGGCTTTATTTAAATGCTTTTCTAAATACTCATCCGTTATAAAAAATACTACTTATCACCATAAAGGTTGTCGAAAATTGCATAATTGTATGGAAAGAAATTGTCCCAAACTGCCTGAAGTGCAAGATTTTTAGAGAACAATAAAAAAGAGGTCCGTATATTTGAATTGCCGTTTACGAATTGCATATTTCATTTATTTTTATAACCGGGCGCATTAGAACCCAAGGTATTATACCTTGGTTCACCTAGCGGTTGTTTGTAGCAGCATCAAGCGGTATAGATATAGCCATATCTGCCTGTCCATCCGTCCGTTTGTGCATCGAATAATTCGAGTAAATATTAAGATATCCCAACGAAACTAGGAACATACATTGGCTAAGATAGTAGAGAAAATGGGCGAAATCGGTAATTTTAGGATTGGGTTGAAGAAAGGAATGCGCTGGTTTTGGAAATATGCATAGCACCATCCAATTTAGAACAAATTGGTTTATGACAGATACTGTTGTGTTAAACTTTATCAAATTTGGTATGTATATCAAATTCGGGAGCGTAGACTCTTCTTTATATGTTTTGTCTGGATAGATTGACAGCTCTACTTTTGTCTCTTTGGTACAAATCTTGTGATCTACTTTACGAAAACTTCCCGTTGAGCTTGAAATATTCATATTGATAATATGATTTGATTGAAGTTCAAAATACATACTAGTTATATTAAAGAAAATATGCATGTGTTTATGGTGTGGTTTAATTCATATTAGGGATCTCAAATCGGGACTCCGGCATTTTTAGTCCCAAAAATGCAGGCATTGGTGAGTACATTTTTTTTTACATAAGATGCAACTAATAAAATTTTCATCGCAAAAATCACTTCTTTTGAGGAGAGAAACGCCGTATTTCCAACAATGATTGAGCTTTCAGCGTCGTAACACTCTCTTTTTTATGAAATAGCTGAGTTTTGTGTTTTTATCACATATATTTTTAACTTGAGCCTTTATTCCACAGTAATCGAAGGCAGAGGGTGTGAAATCTGTTTGATCCCACTTTCTTGTACCCGAGAAACACAGAAAATTAACTTTTTTGTAAAAATGACACTAATGAGACAAACGACGAAGTTAATTTAAGTAAAACAGTTAGAATGAGGGATAAGTTATATAGGGCCTTAACTAGTCGTTCGCATACCTAATTTAATAGAAAGTCAAACGATAATGTTTTTATTCTAGTCTTATAATATTCATCGTCTTTTAAGAATTCGGCTAGGTAAAACTCTCAAATTTTTCTGAAATCATAATCTTTGTTTGCTGGGTATGTTCAAATATATAGTACATAAAAGAAATTCTGTGTTTGGAAATTCAATACTTAAATATATGTACATATATGCATATAAGTCTATGCAAATATGTACATGCGTTGATGTATATATACTATTTATGGTTATATATTTCCATGTATTGGAATAAATGTCTTTGCAAATTTTCCAATGCATTCACTTACTTATTCAACCGTATTTGAATGTAAGGTTCAAAAACTACTGGCCTGCCGTGATTCAACTTGTTACGGAGTTACAAAACTTTAATACCATTAAAATATTAGAGTTTTCGTCACCTATCTATAAGAAAAATACATAGGGAGATTTTTTCTCAATCTAGCTGATATAAAATCATGTTTGAAATATATATACGTAATAAATAATATTTGCGTAATTTTTTTTTCTTATTTTAATATTTTTTTATTTTGTTTTGAAGCTCAGTTTTTTATATTCAAAACTAAACGTACATCCATTTTATTAAACAAACAAATTCAATAAATAAAAACTGAGACAACTTGTAAATAAAACTGATTTACATAAATAATATAAAATACATAAATTTGAACTCTTCATCTATGTGCTCGTATTGGTCAAAATGTGGTCTGGACTGAACAACAGTTTTAGTATTTCTTTTTCAATGTATCTCTTCTATTGGAAATATTTGATTTATTTGCCGAAATTGAGCATATTAAGGGATCATACTTTCAAACGTAATATATGTATTTAATAAATAGTCTTAGGGGTCGTGCACATATTACGTAACGCGATTTTTGATCATTTTTGAGACCATACACACCACGAAATTCGGTGCTTTAAAAAAGGGTCTTCAAGATGAGTTACGAAGAAATCCAGATATGGTATGTAAGTAGAAATCCGATAATACCATTCAATGTCGCTAGTCTTCACACTACACCGATGCATCTCCTCGAGAAGTTATTCTGAATTTCTTGAGCTCGATATCGTATTATTTACAAACCTGACCGACTTTTTGGAAACTGTTACTGAAATATTCATCTACATTCTTTCTCCTGACTATTTATTCTTTCTTTGTTGCATCTGCCAACTTTATAGCTTCATCGAGAATTTATGTTCAGTTTGCAGAACTCGACTTGCAACGAATCTTGAAGGTTTTCGCTTTTAGAAATTGCATTTTGCAGTGCTGGCAAACGTTTAGGATAATTGAAAATTTTTACTATTCCACCATTCCACCTTGCAACTGATTCCGTATATCGGTATAATGCATGCAGATTTTTTATAGTATTTTTTTTATAGTGTAGACCAGAAACTTTTGGACCTTACTACCTAACGAACATTCGTGTTCGTTATTAGATATTCCTATGTACATAATTAATATATATAAGTGTTCACTATTCAATATTCGTTCATATTCAATATTCTATGATCATACACATATGTATGTATGTAGATGCTTTGACATTTTCTTGCATCTAAATAAAATTTGTACAAGTGTACAGTTATGTGTAAAAATATAGCATTCCTATATAAGTATGCATGTAGATACATACATACATCCGTAATGGTTTGCCATCCTGCAGTAAAATTCGACTGGTAGTCAACAAAAATTTTAGTATTTTTGGTCTTATATGTATGTATGTTTGAAACGACTGTAATTTATTGAGCTTGAGGTCAGGTTTTTATTAGGGAATAATATGAGTAAACAACGATTTTTCAGAGTGGTAGAAGTGATAGCTGCTATTGAGAAAGCAAACGATTTTCACACGGTTAGCGTGGCTGAGTGGTTGCGTTCTCGCCTAGCAATTCTGTGTATGGTTCAAACCCTGCTAAAGTCTAGAAAGAAAGAAGTCTGATGAGGAGATGTGGTGATCTCCGAAACAGTAGCTATCACTTCTACCACTTTGAAAAATCGTTGTTTTCTCATATTATTCCCTAATAAAAAAACTGACCTCAAGCTCAATAAATTTTAGTTCTTAATGTACTATTCATTAGGAGATTTACTCAGTTCAAGCTGCAACTCAGTGGCATCTATCTTCGAAGCTGCAAAGATAAAAATAGTTAGGCAAAATAAAAAGGCTAAAAAACGCTGAATTAAAATTTGTTTGAGGCTAAACATATATGTAAATCAACAATTTTAACATTTTATTTGTATTACGATTTCATAGCTACGAAGCAGTTTATTCTTATGTAAAATTAATTCATATGTTTATATAGATGTAATACATCTTCATCATCAGATAAATTCGTGTAAATATTAAAAGTGGTCATCATTTGAAAGACATCTTTTTTCATCGCGAAATATATTTATTTGTAAATTATATTAGCGGTAATTTTAAGAAAAGGCTAAAAAAATACGGGCTAAAAGTTAAGAATTGGATATAATATTATTCAGTTCGAATTTCAAATTGGTTTACTAGCAATGTTGGGAACAAAGCTGATTAATCGGGTAAAATCTTAAAACTTCTGGCAAAGAGAGCATCTCATTTACTCTCTCATTCCCCAGAGAATCAGATACGGATTCGCTACTGGCAAAAACTGGCCTCTTGAGGTGAATTAGGACACGAATCTAATATCATTTGATATATTGATTTCGAACTGCAAATTGGTTTATGCGTGGACATCGCCATGCTAAAAATTGAGTTTATTTGCCTTAGCAAACTGGAAGAAGCTATTGTTGCATTAGTAAGTATGACCACTGGGGAAAAGTACATACAATTTTTTGTGTGTGAGAAAATATTTCTCAATTGCAGAAGTTTTTATTAGAAATCCATAATCATTTAAAAATGTTTATATAAGAAATAATGCGTTGGAAAATATAATTTTGGAAATATTTTTAAGCATTTTTTCTCCGCTCAAATAAAAATCTATTTTTTCTACTACCATTCTATTATTTAACTCCTACTTATTCTAAGAAGGAAAATGCATTATTGGAATTTTTTGCCCGAACTGTAATTGTAACACGATATGTATGCATCTGTTTTTTATTTTGCTTTAATTTTTCTTCACTCGTTAGATTCTAACTACTATATGTATGTATATTGTATTTTAATTTTTTCAATCATTTTCTTGCATACGTTTGATTTGCTGCTCACCAGACTTTGCGATGTGCATCAGTTATAAATTTACTGCCATGGATATAATACATACGTAAACTGAAATAGTATTATGAAATTGTAATCAGTGAAATCAAAGAGCATTAACGAAAATATCACCCAATCGAGGATCACTATGAATTTCGAAGATAATAAGTTTCTGGTGATTTCAGTTAATCTTTTTGTGATCATATTCATTATTTATACAGTAATAATTTTGAGTCAGGCGTACTTATTGTAATAATGTAAACATTTGGCATTATCAATTACTTGTGACGAAAATAAGGAAAAGGAGGTTTGTAATTCGTTTCGATTTAGTGGTATATATGTAAGTGGTTTATAAGTATATACATAAATGTATGGTGTTCAATTAAAAAAGTGAATAAATTGATTGTGACTGCGTGGATATGAACAAAATAAGTTGACGTTGTAATTTATTTACAAGGCATGTCAGTATAAATTGTTTCAGTAAAATTTCTGTGTTGCAAAAAATAATAATAATCAGTTGGTATTGAAAATATGCGAAATCCGTAATAATCCGAAGAGTTGTCAAATTTTACATACATTTTGTTTTTGCTTTTACGGCTTTTGAAAGCTCGTACGCAAAAGCAAAAACAAAATACACAGCGAATTCACATCAAGTGATGTTATACGTGCAAAAACAAAAATTTACACTAAAAAATTATACACACAATGATTTTATGATTTGCAACAAACACATCATTTTGGCATTACGTTTACCAAGCGAAATTAGACAGCTGCTGGAACAACTTTACCTTATATGAATTCGCTTTGACAAAATAGGTGAATAAAAAAAATCAAATCGGCGGCTATAGCAACTACACCTTATATGAATTCGCTTTGTAACAAAGTTACTTGAAACCCCAAATGGAGAAAGAAAAGAAAATTTGCATTTCCATGTATCTTATTCTTAGCAAGGCGAATTCATATAAGGTGAAGTGGATTAAGCAGCTGATTGAATTCGCTTGGTGAATATTAAGTCAAAATGTTGTGTTTGTTGTAAACCACACCACGAGTATCATTATGTATATAATTTGTTAGTGCAAATTTTTGTTTTTGTACGTATAACACCACCTGATATTGATTTTACTTCGATTTCGATTTACATACATACATATGTATGTACATACATATGTACATATATGAAAAAACCATTGATCCAAAAATTCATGAGGAAAAAGTAATATCATAGTTTTAATACTTCCTCTTTAATGAAAGAAAAAATGTTTTTCTTTTATTTGAAAATGGATTAAAATTAGCATTTTTACAAAGGAATTGGAAACTCTGGATATGCCAGCCACAGTAATTTTGTGCAGAACTATTTTCTACGTGGAAAACTCGTAAAGGAAATAGCTCTGGCGGTCGAATTCCGGCTACGCCGTCGAAGTATTTTTGCGCAGAACTTTCTTCTGCGTACATACGAAAAAATGTACTTTTTAATCGGTATTTACTACAGGTGTCACGGATTTGGACAGAGTAACTCGAAGCCATTGTACAAATAACTAAACCTTGCCCGGTTTGCGCATTAAAATTCCTGCTTCACTTTTTTGTACACATTAAGCACAACACTGTATAACCGCGCACTGCTAAAAATTCGAGGCGAACTAATACCAGGTGGTCCATGCAAATTCATACAAGGTGATAGCATCCCATGAGTTAAATGCTTGTTCTTCTTTCCAAATAAACTGGATTGTTTCGTTTGCACAAACAAAATACACAGCGGATTCGCCTTATTTATCACCTTCTATGGGTACAACTTGCAGGTGGTGGTGAGCGTACAACAACGAAAATGGCCACTAACAAATTATATGCACAATCACAGTGAAAATCAGTAAGAATTACAACAAACACATAGTTTTGACATTCAGTCCATCAAGCAATTCACTCAGCTGCTTGCTCAACACCACCTTGTATGAATTCGCTGTGTAAAAATGATTGTAATTCTCCGAAATTTTTTTCACAGGCTGACATAAAACGTAAGAAATGTTTCATTTAGTTAAAAAATAATTATGTATGTACACATCAAAACAACCAAACAAATTAAAGCGAAAACTCAAGAGACGTAAATTATGGACATAACAGAGGCACAACTTGAGGAAAGCCAACAGAAGTACAAAGAAAATTTCAAGAAGAATCTGATTTTCCTGTCAATATTAAATGCTTTAATCCCATTATTTATAATACTAATAACAATTTTAAAATAAAGGTTTGTGTGTGTGTATGTGGATAAGTATTATGAAAATCCGTTAAGCAGCTCCTATATTTTTCTCAAATCGATCCAGAACGCTAATGGAGTATTACGTTGATTGCAATGGCAAAGGAGTTTTTCTTCCATTCACAATGAAATCATTAAAAATAAGAACTGGTCTCCTCTTACGACAGAACTTCCGGCAGTATTTCAGGCGAAAATAAACAAAAATTGTCTTAAACTTTTAATAGAGTTGAAAAACGCTCCTTCCAAGGCGAATCCATACAAGGTGGTGTTATAAATACAACTACAAAATTCATATGTATTTTGTTTTTGTTTCTGCGTAAGAGTTGTCAAAATTTAGAAGAAACAAAAACAAAATACATAGGGATTTTGTAGTTGTATTTACAACACCACCTTGTATGGATTCACCTTAGCTCCTTCAATTTATTAATACATAAAAAGCATCTTGGAGGGAAAAGGTTTGCAGTGTCACAATGTGTGTATGTTGATTTAAAAAAAGAGCTCCGCTTCACTTGTTGTTCAATATTGGTACCAGGATACAGAACTTGTCTCCCCACATCCCTAATTTTATCAAGTACATATATGTACATATAAAATAATAAGGGTTATTTATCGATGCATTTGCCAAAATTGTATGGATGTACAATGTATTTTGTTTTTATAATGCCATGATGGTTTGCAAATACAACTACTACGAAATTCCCATGTATTTTGTTTTTGCTTTTGCGTAAGAGTTTTCCAAATTTACATATATTTTGACTATTTTATCCTAATTTGAAAAAAAATATTTGTCTAGTTGAAGTTGAGAATTGTCAATCTCGGCAAAACGAAAGTAGCGGTACCTCTGCATGCGTCACCTTCTGCATTCAGTTCACCGTGCTATGTACATATGTACATATGTAGGTGAATAAAAAAATCAATTCGGCTACTATAGTAACTACACCTTATGTGAATTCGTCTTGGTAAATAACTTATTTTCGTCCAAATGACTTCGCCTAAACCAAGTGCGTTCACACGTGTATTTAATATATAATTTATCTTGACAGTTCTGTAGCCACAGGCTTACTTAGTTCTTAGATCAAAGGAAAAATGGAAGAGATTGTGTACATTTTTAATATATTTAAATTTTATTCTGATGATACATATTTTTTTTAATTTGCAGTAAAAATCAAGGACAGTTGAGTGAAATGCTAATGTTTGGTTATGGGAGAACACATAATAATCGATAAAATTTAGAGCCGACACTGATTTATGATAAAAATACCAATTCTTTGACAGATTTTACAAGGCGAAATTACTTAATTTCATCGTAATTAAATTATAATTGAGCCATAAATTAAGATAGTGTGTCCGTGCTTTCCCCTACTTACATAGGAATAAATTATTGTATATATCATAAAGTTTTAAGTGCATTTACTGTGATTATTGTGATTCATGGATAAACTGTAAATTAAAAGGGTTGGCTCATTTTTGTCTCAAATATGTCCATTTAACCTCGTTACATTCACAAAAATTCAGTTTTTATGAGCTGCCATACTTCTTTAGAGAAAAGAACAACCAAAACGCTAGCACTATAGTATAGAACTATCGTGTATTCCTGTGAAAGTACATTCGATGCCATTATGTATGGAACTCGATTCCTTTTGCATGGGCACCACGGACACGCTTGCAAAAGTCCAGACGCTGAACTCAATTTTCGACGGTTTTCAAGCATAAATCGGCCGATACTGCTGCAATTTCACGTTCGATATTCGTACGAAGTTCATCAATCGTCGCTGAATTGTTGGCATAGACCATAGACTTGACGTAGCCCCAAAAAAAAGTCTAACGGCGTCAAATCGCACGACCGAGGCGGCCAATTGACTAGGCCATTTCGTGAGATAACACGTTCGCTAACTTGGTTTTCAATGAATCGATTGTGACATTCGCTGTGTGGCTTGTGGCGCCGTCCTGTTGGAACCACATATTGTCCAAGTCCATATCATCAAATTCGGGCCAAAAATATTCGGTTATCATTGAGCGGTAGCGATTCCCATTCACAGTAACGTGTCGGTCTTTATCATCACGGAAGAAGTACGGCCCAATGACGCCGCCGGCTCATAAACCGCACTAAACCGTAATTTTTTCGGGATGCAATGTTGACTCATGGAGTACGTGTGGATTGCTGCCTGTCCAATAACGCATATTTTGCTTATGCGAAGCCATTCAGCCAGAAATGACGACGACCATAAATTGAGGCCATTGACTCCGGATTTCGGTAGTAAATTTTAATAATTTCGACTCGTTGGATCGTAAATCTTTCCATGATGAAATGGCAAACTTTGCTGAAGAGAAATGTCAAAAGAGCGGGAAAAGATATGGGGTCGTTTGCGGTCACTATCGGTCTACTTTTGTAGCGTCCCTATTGAACCCCCATTTATTATTACCGATAATATCGAGTCCCTTTTGAAAGGAATGTTGCTTGAAAACATGATTTTCAGAGAGGATGGCACCCTATGCCATATAGATCGTTAAAAAATCGACTTATTGAAAAAAACATTTGGTGGTGGCGTTATATATCTACATATATGCAAATTTCGATTTAATTCGGGCCCCATTGTTGCAGATAAGTATAATGTTGAACATTCTGCGCCAAATCAGAGTCCGTAATTTATTATGTTATAGTATTAATTGAGAGAACCTCTTTGATTTTTTTTTTTTATTTTTTTTGTACAAAGTCGTTTTTCAAAATGCCCATAACTTTGCGAAAAATGGACTGATTTGGCCAACTTGCGAGAAAAGAGGTTATTTAACCCAGAGTTTACCGGTTATTTAATAACAATTTGTTGTACGACACCAAGACGCACACCACAGATTGTAGGTGAAGTTTAAAAAAGCCAAGCGCACAACATTTTTCTACAATTGTCAAAAATTTATTGGTGTCCACAACTTTTCACTTCTCACAGCAGAGTAATAAAATAGTTTCGTCATTGTAAAATATTTCCGCATAGGACTTTTTCACAATACATTCATGTTCTTAACAGGCATGTGCAAAAATTAAATGCACTTCTTTCGTTTAAAAAACCCCTCAGTTTTTTCACAATAAACCAACTGTCAACAATTATGTATATCTATATAAATGTACATAGATTCGTACAAGTAAATTCTGGCTTATACGTGCATTGTCGAACGAATATAAATTCAACAAGCTTTAATTAATAAACTTCAACATTATTGCCTTTAAAAAAGAGAGGTGAAGGGAAAGCAGCTCGGCGTTAATGGCGTTATAGGAAAACAGAAAAAGTACCATTGATTATTACCTGATCAATTCGTTGTAGAGTAGAAATTCAAATATTTTGCAAACAATTGTCGAATACTCAATGCCCACATTTATATTTAGCAACATACATACATACGTACATATGTAGATAGAGCATTAGAACGGGTCGATTTATGCGGGACAAAAATATTTAGGATAAACTATAGCTGAACCCTACCAATCTGATCTTTTACAAACACGCCAACCAAATCTGACCTTTTCTTCATTTGGAAGACTTTCTACTTAAAATTAAATAGGTTATGCCCAAAATATTTTCACTCAAGTTTTTACAATAGTGGAAAATACGGCTAAAACGCATATCTAGGCGAAATATCGAGCTTGGATATTTCATGAAAATATTTTTTTTAGAACATTTCAGTATATTATTGCCCACACAAATTCCTCATTTCATCCTTGATTTGTTAAATTTAGGGGTTTGGCTCGAAAATACCTCATACGCGTGAGAAATAAAGGGTGGTTAAATTTTAAGGGCCGATGTTGAATGTGAATCACACCTAAACGTCCAGTTTTTTTCTGCATTTCATTTGACATTTCTCAATTTCAGACTAACTCAATTTGAACATGGAAAGATACACAATCGAGCAACGTTGGCAATGTTGGCAAGAAATGGCAACAGTGGATGATCAATTTTCGAAGAAAATCATCTTCAGTGATGAGGCAGATTTTCACCTCAGTGGATTCGTCAATAAGCAGAATTGCCACATTTGGGCGAATGATAATCCAAGAGTGATTGTCGAAAAACCAATGCACCCACAAAGAGTGACTGTTTGGTGCGGTTTATGGGCTGGCGGCAAAATGAGGCCGGTCAGGCAGTTACTGTGAATGGTGTTCGCTATCGTGAGATGATAACGAACTTTTTATGGCCCGAATTGGAACATATGGATGTGGACGATATGTGGTTCCAACAGGATGGTGCCACTTGTCACACAGCCAACGAAACAATGGCTCTTTTGCGCGACAAATTCAATAGCCGTGTTATCTCACGTGGTGGCGATGTCAGTTGGCCACCAAGATCATGTGATTTGACACCGTTGGACTACTTTCTTTGGGGTTATTTGAAAGAAAAGGTGTACGTTGATAAGCCAGCAACAATTCAAGAGCTATGAGATAATTCGGCACATTAACGGCATAGAACCTCAATTATGCCTCAGCGTTATCGAAAATTCGGACCATCGGATGGAGGTGTGCCGCCGAGTTCGCGGCGGACATTTGGCCGATGTTTTGTTCCATACATAATTGAACCACACCATATTATCATAATAAAAGAAATTACAATAATTTTCAAAATAATTTGTGTTTTATTCAAAATCAACATCGGGCCTTAAAATTTAACCACCCTTTATTAGATTAAAATGTGGTACAAAAATATGCGTCATTAAATTTAAATATATTTTCAAAATTAACTAATTTTCAAATTTTGATATTTAGGATTTTATTAAACGTTATAATAAAGCTTTCGCTCATGCATTTGCAATCAAGCCAGAATGTACGATCACGAATCACGATCACCTTGCCAATAACATACGATACGTCAGTCACAAAAGTGGATAGCCTATCGAACAGCTTTTGAAGATGAACATAGAAGACGCGATCCAATGCATTTGGTCCCCACAAAAAGTTGTTAAGTTTTGATTTCATATTATCCTTATATATCTGCAAAAGTTGAATATCGTCGATGCCTTGCGCTGATTGAAAAAACACTAAAATCATCAAGAAATCAACGATTACGAAAAGGTCAATGAATTAATAGAGTTCGGGTTTATTTCCGAAAAGAATTGTCAGCCCAGAATATACTTACTTTATCAGGCACTACAGCATAGCGTTATATTCCTAAAGTACAAAATTTTACTGGAAATAATTCAGAATAGTTTTAGATATGTTGACCTCAGCAGTGCGAGCACACTTTAAAAAAATCGAAGAAGAATGTGGAGCCACTGATTCTGATGTCACATGTTTCTTTGGCATCAGTAAATTTAAAATGATTTTCAGTCATTTGCGAACTACAATGGACAAAGGGTGAGCTCGATATTCATGATATTAAAAATTAATCCACTCTACTTCAGCACCGAAGGGTGAAAATATTGAGTTGGCAGAGCGAGTTGTGCGCGCCAAGAAAAAATTATGTATGGAGTATAAAGTTTTATTTACCATATAACTATTTTAAAAATAAAATTATATTAAGTCTGTTGGTGGATATCTGTTGGCTCAGGTTTGTATAAAATTAAATTATTCTAGAAAGAAGATAATAATTTTAAAATGAATTTGGTTATCGATACCTAAATCGTTGCCGTTGTCTTTAGCGATTTGTTGCATTATTTATTTCTACCGTTATCAATATCGTAATAGTCACCATAGTCGTTATAGTAAATTAATCGTATTTATTATCCCGAAAGCTTTGATTAATGTTGAGGCTTTTAAACAAGTTAAATATTAATACCAGAGTAAAAGACTATTTTGGAAAAGAATAAAAAAATCTAAGCAAGTTAAAAATTACTGACAAAGAAAGTAGAATGAAAAAAATTAAAACATATCTACCAAGTGTGCTTATAAAAAACGAATGTCATTGCCTTCTGTCACACTTTATGTCATTACACTATGGTTTTAATATTTAGCTCTTTTAATTGAGAACATTTTTTTTTTTTAGTGCAGTACCCTCTCTTCTACTTGAAACATAAATAACTAAGTGTACTCCTTCCAATTGACCTATGCCCCGAGGTACTGAAGACAAACTCCCCTCTTGCCGTCAATGTTCACGCGAACCTAGGCGCACAATTCTCCACAACTAGGTCGATGGGCGGCAAACTGAAAATTCTTTCAAGAGCGGCGATATAGGTTTTAGCGCTCATATGACACAGAGTGCAGCTAGCCCCTGAACATTATCCATTGACCCCGAATATGTAGGTTTCTTTGTTGCAGTTCAACCCTACGAAATTGATTACATTCGGGAAATAAAGAAATCTAGTCAATCTAGATTTGAAAATGTGTTAAAAAATTAGTAAAGCAACCATTATATTTTTAAATATCGTGTGCAACGGCTTCAAAAAATACATGTTTCAGAAATAACATTTAAGAGTTAGCCGTTAGGGGAAATGAAGCGGTCCTGGGGAGAAAAATTTGTAATTAGTACTACGTTTGACTTGAAACTTTTGGAGACTAAGAGTATTCTAGATTTATTTTTCTACATATTTGATACACAATTGAAAAATGCACTTTTTTACGATATCCAAACTTATATAACTCCTTAATGTTCTTACTCATAACTCATAAGTGATTGCAGATAAGTCCATACATACATGCTTACATATGTATGTATTTATATATTTATACAAATATACGCTCTTTAGCGATAATGACAATTGAATGCTTAATTACATTTCACATCATTTACCCATAGGTTTCTTTCAGTTATTTCCAGTACGCCAGCGATACACTACGAGCCGAGCGCTTTCAACAAAATGAATCGAATCACCAATTGCCTTCTAAGTACTCTACTAATGTGGACCAGCCTTTTCACTTTCCGAAATGTGTTTATAGCAGCTGATCCCAATATAATTATCAAATCGCAATGGAATGGCGCGGAGGCGGCAAATGAACTCAGCAAACAATCTTTGCCGGTGGGACGTGCCATTATTCTACACACAGCGAGTGCGGATTGCCAAGATGTGGTAATGAGATATTAGATGCTAACACTAACTACCTACCTTACCTTATCGTTATTAGTTTCGTTATTTACTTACGTTTGTGATTTTTAAGGATATCTGCTCTCAGCAAGTGCGCAACATCCAAAGTTTTCATATGCAAAGCTTAGATTTCGATGATATTGCCTATAACTTTCTGATCGGCAATGATGGCAATGTATACGAGGGACGCGGTTGGGAATTTGTCGGTGCTGCTGTGAAAAACTATAATATCGGCGGGCTAAGCATAGCCTTTATTGGCACATTCGAAAAGAGTACGCCCAACGCACAAGCTCTAGAAGCTGCTCAATCTCTGTTGGAAATGGGCGCACGAACGGGCAAGTTAGCTGAAGATTATAAGCTTTTTGGACATCGCCAGTTATCGCCAACATCAAGTCCGGGCGCGGCACTATATGAGACTATCAAGCAATGGCCACATTGGAGCCGTGCTATTAATTGATAAAATTGCATGATTTTTTTTAGATATATCATATATGTATAATATACATACATTGTATATACATATGTATATAGAATTGCACATACCTAAGATTTGCACATGCCTACATGTATCTATTAAAAGTGCATACTTATAAAAATTTATTTGTTTATAGTAAAAGAAATGAAATGAAATATGCAGCTAAAGCTCACAAAAAATTATTTTTAAAGTAATCTGAGCAATACAGACTAGAATCTATATGGCAGGAGATTCCTAAAGTCCTCTCAGAGACATACCAGTAGTGTTTGATTCTTATTGAAAGTTCGATGGGAAATGTAATAGCGTTGCCAAAAACTTTTGCGCGCAATTTTGTCAAAGGAGCCATCAAGTAGTATAGGTCTCAAAGGAATCAAAATAACACATTTACAAAAACAACGAAACTCCAAGATACCTACTCGAAGTACATGTTCCCGGTTTGGTGTTGGTATTTGATTTTAAAAACTCGTCTCACTCAAAACACAGGTCCAGCTCGTCTAGGGCCTGTAAGTATTAAGATCACATCTAGCAGGAGTGTGTGTTCCATCTGTAGCAGCAATAAGTGAATAGGGCAGTGGAGGCATTCGAAATATTCAAATCAGTCAGCAGGTGGAGAGATGGTATATTTCCAGCACTAATCATCCATGCTTCTATCAAGGCAAATTCCTATAAGGTGATGTTATTAAAGCACCTGATTTCTTCTTCTTCCATTATATTTGTATTTTTCCTTTACCCATGATATCCTAAAAACGAAAACTAATGGCGTCCGTTCTTCTATTCTCTTTTATCGTGGTATCCTGAAAATCGAGAAAATTTTTGTGTGTGCGTTATGAATTCGCCTTGATTATAACAAAAAACAAATTTATATATATTTTGTTTCAGTTTTCTCGTACCGATCGTCAAAGTTAATTGACTACTTCCAAGGCGAATTCATTTAAGGTGGTGTTGAAAAAGCAGCTGAGTGGATTCGCTTGCTGGACTGAAAAAACTATGTGTTTATTGTAATTATCACCGATTCTCAATGTCATTGTGCGTACAATTTGTAAGTGTAAATTTTTGTTGTTGTACGCTCAACACCACCTGGTATGAATTCGCCTTGGTGTTAAGCGAACTAAATCAAAAACCGTACACTAACAAATTACATTTCATCACAAGATTAAAAGTAGACAGGGTGGAAAAATAATGATTTTTTACACTAGTAATAATCAAATGAAAAAAACAATGCTCATTCATGTGCTAATTAAATTTTGTTGCTTATGATACTCACAATATTGTGTATAAATTTATTCCATTTTAAAAGCTTGTCGGTTTCAACTTCTCAAACAGAGATTATCTGCAGACTCTATTTAGGAGTTCACATATGTATGTATATCTTTATTAAGCGCAACGATCAATAGCTGAAAAACCTAGAATATCTTGCGGAATAAATGCCATTGACCCTGTAGTATAGTAGTTTGTATTTGTATTTACAATGGCGTATGGATTTTGCAAATATTATATTAAAACTTGGCGGCCACCGTAGCCGACTGTGCAGCCTGTGCGCGCTTCATTTGGTGGGTCCCGGGTTCAAATCCTGGCCGGGACAAGTAACATCTAAAATTATAGAAAAGTTTTTTCTAATAGCGGTCGCCCCTCGGCAAACAATGGTCAACCACCGAGTGTATTTCCGCCATGAAAAAACTTCTCACAAAAAACATTCACCGTTCGGAATCGGCGTAGGTCCCTCAATTTGTTTTACAACACAACTTGTAGAAGTTCGGCGAAAATCGCTTAAGTGAGTATAGCGCCAATTAAGTAAGTAAGTAAGCACAGAACGTCTTCCAACTTCAGCACGTGTGGAATCCTTACCTTAGTTTTCGATTTCGTGGCTAACAGGCATCTATCCACCACCTTTAAACGTGTTGCTCCCTGTCCAATCGGACGAAGCGTGTAATCCGAGTGGCCTTAAAAATCGGGGATCTCACTTCGCTGGCAATTCATACTGCACACTTCGGGGGGCAAGGCCATATGACGCATTACCAGAAGGCTGCCCAACTTGGTTTCGTCCTCGATGAAGGTTGTCTCAAATCTGCTCATCTAACACCTCTCTCTCTTTGGTCCGCACATGTCGAAACAGCGAGTCTCCTGGGCCATCCCCTAGATGATTTTGACGACAACGACCATGGGAGAATCTGAATCAGAGTGTAGCTAGCCGCTACAACAACAACAAGCTTCAGACAGACCTCGGAAGACATTCATCGGTAGTTAATTAACATCTTCATCACCTCCCGACCTATGAACGACATCATCGGAGTTCAATCACCACCCATAGCACACGAAGAGCTCGAGCTGCCTGACGTACTCAACATATGCCCCATATGTGAAGACTCCCCGCATGATACTACCACCTCTTCAAATGCTCACAACAGATTACTCATCTAACACAAATCTCCCTCCGATCCGACTCCGTCGAAACAGCTCGTTTTTTTGGACCTACCTTTAGATAATCTCGATGACAACACTTAGTAAACAAGCCGATTTTTGCATTACTTAGTACAACCGGCACAACAACAACAACTCTAGGCGCTAGTGCACTCGGGTAAAAACACCTCCAAAGAAACACTTAATTCAATATTTACTTTACGGCTCTAAATCGTCTTATTGTGTTAACTTAACAAACTTAAAAAGTTATACTCTTTTTTATATCATATGGACCAATCGCACTGTCTAACACTTGTTACGCTAATCCTTATAAAAGGGGTCGAGGTGCTGTTTATTATCGTGTCTGTAATACTTTGTAATGTATCCTAAATATAATTTATATCTTAAATGATAAGACTGTAATAAATAAGAGTCGCCGCGAATTCCTGTTTCAGAGTATTTAAAGGGGGTGTAAAAAATTGTCGTCTACGTTATTCTCGGCGATGCTTCATATGTAGAAAATACGCAACACCTTTCATATCTTCACCACGGACGCAAGGTTCCCATTTTGACGTGCTACTATTTAGTTAACAGAGCATATAACAATCCTCATAACTGTTTGGGGAATGTTGCTAAAGAGACAGTATAAATCCGCATCGTACCGGTATCGTAAAACCAACTGCGGTGGGTCTTTGCAGCACAGTTCTTGCTATATCTTGGCAATTATTTAGTATCTCTTAACAACCCCATTATTTGAAAATAGAGTTATAATATCGGGTCTTGCAATAGGAACGCTACAAAAGTTTTTTTAAATAAAACAAAAACGGTTTGGGATATGAATTAAATTCTTTATTCCTGTGAAAGTACATTCGATGCCATTATGTATGGAACTCGATTTCTTTTGCATGGGCACCGCGGACACGCTTGCAAAAGTCCAGACGCTGAACTCAATTTTCGACGGTTTTCAAGCATAAATCGGCCGATACTGCTGCAATTTCACGTTCGATATTCGTACGAAGTTCATCAGTCGTCGCTGGATTGTTGGCATAGACCATAGACTTGACGTAGCCCCAAAGGAAATAGTCTAACGGCGTCAAATCCCACGACCGAGGCGGCCAATTTATTGGGCCATTTCGTGAGATAACACGTTCGCCAAACTTGGTTTTCAATAAATCGATTGTTACATTCGCTTGTGGCGCCGTCCTGTTGGAACCACATATTGTCCAAGTCCATATCATCAAATTCGGGCCAAAAATATTCGGTTATCATTGAGCGGTAGCGATTCCCATTCACAGTAACGTGCCGGTCTTTATCATCACGGAAGAAGCACGGCCCAATGACGCCGCCGGCCCATAAACCGCACTAAACCGTAATTTTTTCGGGATGCATTGTTGTCTCATGGAGTACGTGTAGATTGCTGTCTGTCCAATAACGCATATTTTGCTTATTGACGAAGCCATTCAGCCAGAAATGACGACGAACATAAATTGGACGTAGCGCTCTTCAAGTTGAGGCCATTGACTCGGAATTTCGGGAGTAAATTTTAATAATTTCGACTCATTGTTGGATCGTATATCTTTCCATGATGAAATGGTAAACTTCACTGAAGAGAAATGTCAAAAGAGCGGGAAAAAATATGGCGTCGTTTGCTGTCACTATCGGTCTACTTTTGTACCGTCCCTATTGCTAGACCCTTTACATACATATGTACATTTATAAATTTGAATTTAGGTATGCATTTGGATTTGGCTAACGAATTTCAAAAATTTTCCACCATTCTCTCCCGGTTTTACCGTAAAATATTTTTAACACGCTCCGTAGCATGTTTCACTCCTTTTTACACTATGATGGAATACAAAGTTAAACTAAAGTAATAAAACACATGCGATTTCATGCCAATTATTACCAATGTTTTTTTTTTATTCTCTCAAATCAATTGCAAAATTCAGTAATTATTAATACATACATTATTGGCATACATTAATTATAACAAAAAAGGAAAATAACTTAAGATATTGCGAAAAAATACCGTTATACTATTAATCGGTTCTTATAACAAAACAAGAAGGAAAAAAAACTATATTTCAGCGAACATAGTTTCTAAAGGGTTGAAAGTAAAATTGCCTGCTTATTAAATAAATATACTCTTAAGCGTAAAACGTATATTACATTCCAATGGCAAACTATGTACAAACGTCTCAGTATCATTTGCTGCAGCTGATTATCGCATACGTTTTATCAACTCTCTATTTTACGCGCTTGTTATTAAACACTTAAATTCGAGCTTTTTTTTATAATTCATAGTTGACTTCCTGCTACTACGAAGCTGCATATTAAATCAAGACAGAAACTATGCTGAAATAATTTCTACCGTCTTTTTCTTCTTTACTTCAGTTGCATCACATTTTTAGCGCAGTTTTCAATCTCACACATATGTATGTATGTATGTATGTATGTATTACACATATACAAACTTATTGTTTTTAAAGTATCATCTTACTGCTGCTTTGCATGTACTTCACTCAATCGCTTTATAACGTAATCCCGTTTAGCTGCACCCTCGAGTGAATCTCCTTTTTGTGTGTGTAAATTCTGAAAACAACTGGTCGATGTAACCTTTGGCGAAAGTTCTTCGCTATCACCATGCTCCTCTTCACTTGCTATTAATATGCAATCATCATCGACCCAATCTTTTTTCAATGTGATCTTTTCAGTTTGGTTATAAAATGTGCGCTCTGTCTTTCGCAGGAAATTATACAAGGCCACACAACCGAGTATTATTTTACGCCCATTTTCCTCGTCAATACGCAATGGTTGTGATAATATCGGAAATATGTTGGCTAACATTCGTAACGCATTTTCGGTATGTATATTAACCATATTCATTATATTATTATAATTAACTTGTGAGTCATTTGGCACATCGGCTGGTCCGCTCAGCAAGTAAGGCTTTAGAGGCAGACCACATTTGCTAACAAAATAATAGGACTGTTCTATGCCATCTTGTGCTTCACAACTCACTGGCAGTTTAACTTTATAAGTTTCAATCAACTGTCTAATTGTGGATTTTTCATAGATTTCATCGACAGCGATCGCTTGAGTCTTTTCGACATCAGTATACAGGAAGTTATTATTACTATCTACAATGGATGTGAAGATTAGTGGTTGTTTATTGATAAAGTCTATTTGCTCCTCGATGCGTGATGTAGAATGGAACCTGATTTGTTGCATGGCCAGATGTCCAGCACAATTTGGCATACAGTGTTTGCGTTGAAACTCGTTAGCCACATTTTGCCACTGTTCATCAGTCTTTGGTAGTGATACAAATACGTCCTTGAGTAATTCGTATATATTGAGGCAAATATTGGCTATCATTTTTAGTATCACAGGTTTCGAGGCACGGAAGCAATAGTTACGACATGAGTGTACTTCACCTGTAAATAATATAAGTTGCAAAAAGAGGAACATATTAGTTATATTACATATACAAACATATACATATACATATATATAGTAGATTTAAAAATATTTATATTAGTACAGTGTTTATTTCACTTTTTGCGATAATATTCTGACAACAAGATTCTATGTATTTTAAAAAATGTAAGGAAAATAGCAGAAAAAATATAGGCTTCATGTTCCGAACTTATAAATTCATGGGTAGAAAATTTAAAATATTATATTAAAATAAAATGCTAGTCGACTCGCAAATCTAAAGATTGCAAAAAAAAAAAACAAAAAAAAAAACAACAAAAACAAAGTAATGCGCTACATCCTATGTACATAGGTGAATGATTTGATACACCTATCAGGGAAATGCTAAATATGTTAAACTGACTAAGTTCTATACATAGCATTGAAATGGCAGATTTATTATCCTACTTAAGGAATCGAATGAAATGCAACAATTAATATCCTAATTGCCAAACTAGAAATGGAAATAATTTTCGTCTTTCTATGATAAGCAGAGAACGAAAACAAACCGAATATATCACAATCTATTCCTAGAACAAGTGCGAAAAGTTTGTGCTCTTTTTGTCATACTGCTCCCGAGCAATAACAATTCACCATACGTTGGAATAGTAAGCGAGTACAAACCATACTCATTATGAGAAAACCCCACGATTCATTAATACAAGGTTCTGTAAATAGTGGCAGCTAAATACCGATGCTGCTCAATCTAGAGTTGTATTTTAGGTGTAGGAAATTTTTGGTCCATGTTGGAAGTCTAGCTTAGTATCTTAAAAAGATATGGAAAAATGATATACATACATTGCAGTTTGTATTCAAATTTATTAATTAATAAATTTGATATTTGCCTCCGTACCTTTCGTGAAAATAAAAAAATTTAATTTATTTTATTAATGTGAATGCATAAAAATATTAAATTTCAGAATAGTATTTACTTTCCTCATATAAAATAAAATACGATACAATAAATAATTAAGGTAAAACCTCATACCTGAACAATCAGTGGTATGGTTACAATATTTTATAAACTGCCAAAATTTATGTATTTAGTAGACCTTGTATGATTGATTAGTAAAAGTAACAAAATCCTACGGTTTTAGCTTTGAAGTTTTTAAAAATTCCATATCTGAAAACCCAGTTTTCTAAGAGTATAGAAACTATAGTGGTCTGATCTCGATGATTTTCAATTGGACACTTTCTTTTTTATTCAATACGACAAAAAGGATTTTATATTTGGATGGAATTAAATAATATAAGAAATAAACTCCACCATTTGGATAAATCTGTATTAAAACAATATTTTGCTAAAAAAGTAGATTGTGGTATTGTGAAAAAATTGTAATAAAATAAATAAATAATTTGCAAACGGTATTTGATAAACTTTGCAATACCAATTATTTTTAATTTTTATTTGAATGCCCGATGTATACAAGTTTTTGTTGATTTTGGTTTAATTCCTTTATATTAATTATTGAAGACTCTTAGTTACTAAAGTTAAAATTTAAAGGCTAAAGAAGCTCAAGATTACAAAGCGCATTTTGCAAAATCGGTCGCTCCAAAAAGCTGACAAAATAAAAGTTTAATAAAAATTCGATGACCACTATTGAGCAAAGGAAGACATTTGTAATCCTCGGCGCTTCTATAATCCGTGAAGAGTACTACAAAGCTTAGCTGAAAAAAAACTTGATTCCTATCCTTATATCTTTTCTTAAATCAAAACTAGAAGGTAATGCTCGAGTGTTGTATCTGTTAACAAAATTAAGCTCGCGTTACGCGTTATGATATAACCTGACAACTCAAAAGTTTCTGCAGGCAAATTAAATAGATTTTTCCAAACGAGTCGAGCAATTGGCTGAGTCCCTAGAACGTTCGTTGATCATAGAGAGTATAACCCCATCTAAAGCACACGAAATGCCAGTATAACAAACTGTCAATGTATGCCGACTGAACGTCAAATCAATTCTAGCATCAACAGCATTCATCGATTCGAAGGACGTGGTGGCAAAATTCATCGTTGAGCATCAGGTGCTTGCCATCCATGCAAGTGGCAATAATAATTTTAGGACCTCCGTGCCAACCGAAGTGGCACTACTTTTATAGCAATAAACGTGGTTATACGAGTATTCGATGTAACAGACAAAGCCATAGCGCAACACAAACTTTAACCCAAGACAAAATCAAGATACTTTTACTTTAAAAAAAAAATTATAAAAAAAAGAAACAACAATAGTGTACGATATAACACCAAGCGACAATCGAGCATTTGCACTTTAAACGCGAACATTGGGGTGCAAGACGAACAAGTTTAAATGAGGAACATATAAAAAAGTCATATTCTGTTTAAATCTCCCGGGTTCAAATGAAAAATTATAGAAAGTTTTTTCTAATAGCGATCGCCCCTCGGCAGGCAATGGCAAACCGCCGGGTGTATTTCTGCTATGAAAAAACTTCTCACAAAAATCATTTGCCGTTCGAAATCATCGTAAAACTGTAGGCCACTCAATTTGTGTTACAACATCAAGACGCACGCCACAAATTGCAGGAGAAGTTCGGCCGAACATCAAGCTGTGGTGCAAGCGCCAAATTATTATTATTATTAGAATGCCCCGATTGCTACGACTTATGCACATTTTTAGTCGACAGGCAAGCAGATATTTCTTGAATCAAACTCTCTGCTATCGATAAGAACAAACACATAGAGAATAACGAGCTTATTAACTTAACAGGCAATACAGCAGATATAGTACGAACTCTCGGGGAAATTTTTATTTTAAACATGCAATACAATACAGATAATATTAACCTACCAGCAGAGTGTAGGGATTTTATCAAAATCTATAGATGCAGGATGCAAACGACCGTCTTTCTTTTTGGTTAAATAATCAAAAAATAAAAATTCCTATATTGCATGATACAAACAGTGAGACTTGTGATATACTACACAGGTGTGAAGTTATCGTATATTCGATTTTGAATTTTATTAATACTATAGATAAAGTAAAATCAGTCAATAACGGTTATATCCGGACTGAAAATTTAAAAATTTAAACTACTACAATAATACACTATAAACAAAACTGTATCCGGCTCAAAGGATGCGAATGAACTTACAACAATACTCGTCACACAGCCACGAGTACAACAAGTACAACAGCGACGCCAAAGGCAAATTATCAAATATTAAACACATAAATAAAGATGACAAAATGGCGCTAAATAACTTTTACGAGCAGACCCATAAACTTAAAGCCACGTTTCACTCTGACTCAATTACGATCTGGATAATGTAGCTGACTTAACTCTTACCTAGCCAGAAACAACCCAGACGTAGTCACACCCACGTTTTCACTTACCCTCTCAAGCCGACTTCATCTAACACCACTTTCCCATCGTCGGGCCCTGTCAAAACTGTGCGTTTCTTGGGCCTCCCCCTTGATGAGTTTTATGATAACGACCATGGTTGAGCCGATCTTGCAGAGTCTATGTAACCGCTACAGCAACACCTTAAGTACACGTTTTCCGCGTATATAAAGAATTATCGTTTGCCACATTCACAGCGAGAAGTTAAAAATCTTTTGAAAAACGATTTGATCGAAGGAAGCTACTCGAGCTACAATATCCCTTTGATTCCAATGTCAAAAAAGGGTGGTAAATGTGGGAAATAGTTAAATTAGATTTAGATTTAGATTTAGATTTATAGAATGTTCGTTGATTTCCGTGCGGCCAACAAAAACCTTATAACCGATAAGTTTCCTTTAGATCGCGTTGACGACATATTAGACAACCTCGGTAGAGCAAAATTCTCCACCTTAGACCTTTACTCAGGATTCCACCAAGTACCCTTACATGTCAATTCTTCAGATATTACGTCATTCAGTACAGACCAAGGGGCTTTTAAGCCTTCAGGATAAACGTTGTAACCAATTCATTTTCGCAAATGATGTCCATCGCATTCTGGGGTATTTCACCTAAAGTACCATTGTACGTAGACGACATAATTGTCATTGGTTACAGCAAAAATCACAATTTAAAAAACCTCCTAAATATATTTGATACATGCAATTCGGTTAACTTAATCCAAATAAATGCACTTCTTTCGCCACGAAGTTCCGTTCCAGGTCACAAATGTTGGATGAAATTTTAACAGAGAGTTCCCAGATAAGTACCTTCCGATACTATCTCAAACCGTTGGACAAAGATGCACTTGATGCACTAAGTAGAACTAATGCGAAATACATTTGGAAAAATTTAACGAAGAGTCATTTTAACGCCTTAAAACAAAAATATTACAATATTCGGGCTTCACCAAATAAATTAATGTCACAGTTGGTGCGTCTACAACCGAATGCGAGGCAATACTAAGCCAAAACTGTGACGGCGAAGACCTGCCTATACATTTTTTCTTAAAGTCTTTCAATAAATCTGAACAACGGTTAGATCAGATCATCGACCACTGGTCTATCTGATCAGATCATCGACCCAACATCTAAACTAGCCAGAATTAGATTAGAACTTTCAGACTATAACTTTACCATAGAGTATGTATATCAAACGAAAAGTGAATGTGGCTTAAGCCTACATGTATAAATTAGTGTGATTTAAGGACTACAGTAAAAAAAAATTTAGCAGCGTTCTAACTACGAAAAGAGTATATATAACCTCTGAAAAACACAACTTACATAGCCATATACTGGTATACGACAAGTTCTCATACATTTTTTTTTAATACGCAGCGATTAAGATCTAAAGAAATACATATATGTACAACGCAAGTAAAAAAAAAATCCGAAATTCAAATTCTGCCCATTTTTTCCAATATGACGATGGTTAACGAAATTTTAATTTTAGATATTTGTTTTCGAGGCTACAAGAAGTAGCTGGCAACTATCATGTTTCGCAAATTGAATGACCCAAAGATGACCACATTTTTAAATACATTCCCATATCAGAACTAAAAGCTAAGGGCAAAACAAGTTTGAAACCATTGGAAATAATAGATCCGGTAGAAATAATGATCGACAACGATAAAAAGCAACAATGAATGACAAATTAATATAAATAATATAAAATATTATTGAAAGAGTCATTTCGAAATTTGTTAAACTTTATGAGAAACAAAACCAAACCCAAAAATAAACAACAACTACTTGCTCCCACGCCAATAACACCTTTCAATCCGTTTGTAGTAGGTACGATAGTTCCTTTAGCGATTTTCTAAAGTTTTACACTAAATTTAAACAGACTTAGGAACTGAGTATGAAATATTTGGCGAATTATGCAATCTCTTAAAAATAAAACATGACATCTCTACCGCGTATCACCACGAAACGCTCGGTACAATAGAACGTAATCAAAGTATTTTCAATGAATATTCACGCTCATATCTAAATGATATCCCTTCCTTATCTTAAATACTTTACATTCTACCAAAACATGGCTGTAAATTCAGCATTTGACAATAAACTAACACCTCGTTCCCACGAGTCGGAACTACACTTACCACCTGGGCTCGGCTAGGCATCAACATGGCTTCCGGTATTATTCAGAGGCTCAACATCTAAACTAATTAGGATTAAACAAGGGGTACCGCAGGGTGGCGTCCTATCTCCACTCTTGTTCAACCACTACATCTCCAAGGTCCCTCAACCGCCAGAGGGAGTCACAATAGTCTCTTATGCCGATGATTACTCGATAATGGCAATCGGCAATGTAATTGATGACCTGTGTTCGAAAGCGAACGGATATCTCTCCGACCTTGCCCATTTCTTCACAGGCAGAAACCTGGCATTGTCCCCCATTCCGACGGTTAATCACCAGAGGATTCTGGGGGTTGCATTTGACAGCCTACTCTCCTTCTCCGCGCACACTACCGCAATGGCTAATAAAGTACAGAGCCGCAACAATGTCCTCAAGTCTCTCGCAGGCAGTACTTGGGGCAAAGACAAAGATACGTTGTTGGCAACATACAAGGCGATTGGACGGCCAGTAATTAACTATGCACGGTGACGGGATGCCTGCTGATGGCGCCTGAGGAATATCTCCACCAAGAGGTCAATGTGCTCCGCGTAAAGGGGCACAACCTCATGCTCAGCAAGCAGTTCCTTGCTGGGTGTCACCGCTCGGGGCTCCCAAACAGGCATCTGCTTGCAGTGGAGCCACCCCCAGGCACATCAGAAGGCATCTCCTAGAACTGAAGGACGAGGTCCAGCAATATATAACGCAACCGCTGGATCCGGAGGCGTACCGGTGGGTCCTAAGCGACATCCACAGAGACACAGTCACCACCACCATCGACTCTCGCCAGGAGAATGCCGTAATAGGAGCCCAACCAACACCAATAGCAGATGAGGAGTCCCTGCTGCCTCGCGAGTCCCGCGTCACTCTGGCACAATTGCGATTTGGATATTGTAGTAGGCTCAACTCCTACCTATCCAGAATCAACCCTGATATACCCAACACATGTCCGGCATGTGGAGAGTCTCCACACGATACCAATCACCTATTCACATGCCCTCTCAAACCCACTCATCTAACCCCCCTCTCCCTCTGATCCAACCCTGTCGAAACAGCACGCTTCCTGTGCCTCCCCCTAGATAAGTTTGACGACTACGACCATGGGTGAACCCGCTCTTTGCAGGGCGTGACTAGCCGCTTCAACAACAACTACAACGACAGTCGGTTCTACGATATTGGAACGACCCGGATTTATAACCGGTCAAAAACTGTCACTTCAGCAGCATTCCTCAAAATTTTATGGGGAATCTTTTATGCTGTTGCATCAACAACAACAACCTTTTAAATTAGTATTCGGCAAAACGGCCGCGTTACCTCAGGAAATGAGAAAGCGTCAATCGACCCCATCTACAACGTTGACAACTACACCAAGGAAGTAAAGCATAGGCTACAAAGTCTCATATTTTTGCAAAAAACGTATAAACAAGCACAAAGCGCGAATATGATTATTATATGATAAGTCCGTCCAACCTTTGAATTTAAAAATAAACGATATAGTTCCTATTGGCGAAATATATAAAATTTACGAAGCTCCACTTAGACTTAAAAATTTTGATGGAGTAAATGTACTATCTGTTTTAGATGAAATTAAAATAAATTGAAAGTAGTACACAAAAATAGAATACTAAAATCAAATTGAATTCATATTGGCATAAACTATAATAACCATATTTACGTGGATACATACATACAAATACACATATTGTAAGTAATGGAAACGAACGTAACGCTGTACGTAGTTTTATAAACATATGCTAAGTACTTTAAGGTATTTCACAAATTTTCGTAATATTTAATACGCAAACAATTTGGCTAAAGTACTTAATGCCAACATATTTGCTTAAGTTAACTTCTGTCTAACAATTAATCAGATTGAAGGAATTTAACAAAGCAGGGGTATATCATCCAACCAACAGAGCAAAATTCCTTCAACTTTTTGAATTGCCTTTAATTTCCTCTATCGGTCAGGTGACCGTAACAAGCCTGCTCAACCTGGCACTGTCATCTTTCCTTTGGAAGAACGGTGTAATATTTAAATTTGCTACTAGTAAGAATTTGTTAAACCAATAGAGACAATTTAAGACGAAAGTACCATTCGTTCCCACGTCAGTCGAGTCTAGGTACCGGACCGACCGGATTTATGTATATCTGGCCAAGGACTGTCGCTTCAGCAGAATTCCCCAAACATTTATGGGGAATGTTTTATGCTATTACAATATCAACGAAACTACTATTCATTCTTCCCTGCTATTTGACGTAGATATATGACATTTGATATGCACATATTTCTTTTAGATTAAGGTAAAGATAAAGAATATTATAAGCTCTCTTTATTGGCGCAACAAAACAAGCCGGGTAACATCATTTTGCAGCCTTAAACGACTTTTATTGATTTAAATAAAAACAAAAGGAAATTAGACTTATTTCTATAATTTTCGAAGTTTTGCTTTCTGGCAAAATGTAGGTAACGTAGTAGAATTTGACTAAGAAGTTTCGGAGATATGCCTATTTGCTCTAAGGTGAGCGATTCCATGGCCATTCCCAACATTTTTGATCCCATGCATGTATTTCATTCTCAAACCCAATCTTGCCGTTCAAATTTGGGAAAATTAACTTGTATGGTTAATAAATATCGGATATTTTACAATTTTCGAAATTTTGCTTATTGGCTTGAAATGCAAGGTTTGTACCAAATTTTGTGGAGTTTGGTGGTATAGTTTTTGAGATACATATACCTAATTGCTCGCAAGCGGGCCGACCACGGTTATTACCAAAAATTTTTATTCCGTGTATTTGCTAATGTGACCTCGTTTAGCATATTAAATTTGAGCTAATTCTCTTTAATAGTTACTTACATTAATATCATTTTTGAAAATTGCAGTTAGTATATAAAAATAGTTTTGGTCCGATTTTCACAATTTTTGGAAATTTGCTTATTGACTTCAAATGTGAGGTGTGTACTATTTTGATAGACTTTGGTCGCATGGTTTCGGAGATATTCTTATTTGCTTTAAAGTTTGCGGTGCCACAGCGATTTTCAAATATATCGGAAAATGTGTATTTGTTAGTGCCACCCCATCCTTCATTTTAAATTGAGGGGAATTCTCTTTAATGCTGACTTATGCACATATCAAGTTTATTTTTATTTTTATCAATTACCGTTATCGGATTATAAAAATTTTCGAAATTTTGCTTACTGACTTGTAATGCAATATGTGTACCGAATTGTGTAGAGTTTGGTCAAGTAGTTTCGCAGTTTTAACATTTTCTTATGCAAAAATTACACAAATTATTTTTCTCCACTTAAATCCTGTGTATCAAACTCGAGCAAATTACCTTTACTGGTTGCCGTTGTGTGGGTGTGGTTATTATCTGATTTTCCGAGAAATCTATGCCTCTATACAAACTAACAGGAATACAAGCATTTCAAAATAAATTTTTTTTATTTATTTAGCAAAGAATTTAAAAACAAGTCAAATGGTTTCGCTGTTGCGAGATGTTGTAACAGATTCATATCAACAAAAATTTCTTCAGCTATACTTCAGCCGCCATTGTTGTGATGGTCGAGGAAGATAACTTTGTTTAGATTTTACTTTTAGTTAAGGTATATTGTAAATGTACTAATATTAATCTTGGGTATAATGTAGTTACTATTGCCAGAGTAGAATTAAAAGGTTTGGAGGAAATTTTGGGGTACAAAATCGCTAAACATGTTACAGAAACATCAGTGCTCGTGGGTGTATGTATAATGAATATATACATATGTAAATATGTAGGTATATACATACATACATACATAAACAGTTTTTTAACCGATTATTTACATTTAATCAAAAATAAAAAAACTCGATTAACTTACCCGTGGCCAAATACTTAAGCGTTATAGCAATTCTTTCCTCTGCACTGAATGATTTTTTCTTCCGGTGCGGTTCATAGGAACTTATAACTGGTGATAGGTTATTTACCAAATATCTAAATTGCCGCTCCGTTATATCGAAGAAGCAGTTAAAATGATATATTTCATTACTGCGCAATTGTATCTCTTTGCGTAGATTTTCTTTGCTTAGAAATTCAGTTTGGTTCTTCTTCAACCATTCCTTCGTCCATTCCAAGCGCCGTTTACAATTCAATATACCGGCCAAGTCCAATGCGGACATTTTGGGCAACTGTCGCACAAGTGCTGCTGCAGTAGTAGTGCGGTTTGTAGGAGTACAATTTCCAGTACCACCTCCACCACCGTCATCTTTGCCATCTTCTGCGCGACCAGCAACAATAGCAACATTACCAGCACCACCAGCGATTGCAGATGTAAGTGTCATCACTCGACAAACGCCATTTCCATTGGTATTTGTAATACCCTCGCGTTCACGTAGCACGCCTATAGTTTTAATTTTCAATTTCTCCATATTATAGGTATTTTGTGCTGCTCCTGGAAGATATCTTTTTATTCTTATTTATGTATAAATGGGCTGATTTGGCGAATTTTTCTCAGCACCCGAGCCCCAAAAACGAAATCGATTGTCGCTTTTTTTCAACACAGAAAAAATTCACCTTCCAAGTGATTACTACGCATAGAAATCTCAAGCTCAAAATGTTTTCATCGAATCCGTTTTTAGGCTTATTAAATATTTTCCTTAGATTGATTAGGTGTGGTCACTTATTTACAATTCAATTTCATTCAACCAAGATATTCTTATTCGATTTTTACCAACCCAATTTTTTTTTGGAATGTCGAGCTAACGAACAACGAGCAACACAACGCGACCAATAACATATGTACGCACCGAAAAATGGCAGCAGGCACCACAAACATACACACACCGTCGGCTGATCGGCGATACTTGCTGTTCGAGTTGTTGGTATTACGTGTGTTGTTGCTTCAACAGACGATTGGGATGCGTTTCACATGTAATGAAAAATTGAAAACTTCCAATATCTGAACAAATTTTCATACAACTCCATTAACAAATTTCACCACTGTTACTTAAATTTTATATACTTTGAATGCGGCTATTAACAAAAGTGGAGGAGTACATTAGAGTTTACTAATTACGGTGCAAAATACAATCCTTACGTTCATTTCACAAAGTCAAAACAGAATTCGTGAATAAAACGATTTGCTTTTCGCATTTCTTGTTTTCGTGATAACAGCTGTTCAAGGCACAGCTGACGCGGCATGTAGGGTTGCAATCAGTGGAGTACTAAAAAACCAAGTTACTGCCACTGAATATATAAATAATTAAGTTTATTCAATAAGAGCTGATAATACCAATAAATACATAAACTAATGTTCTCTCTTTAAATGTTTAATTTTAACATCAGTTACCTTTCCAACATATCCGAGAAAACGCTTTTAATATGTTCCGGATACGAAAAAGAAACGCAATTTCACATAAAATTTCTTACATATATTACACCCTGTTCAAACCAAGTTTCGTTACTTGGCATCTCACTCATTTGAACTTTTAATACGCGTTTTGCTGACATAAAATTAAATTGTTTTCAAGTTTATATACATTTTAGTGTTTTTATGAGAATATATTACAGTAAGTTAACAATGCGTTCAGCAATGAGTTTAATGCAAAAATATTTACCTTTATAGGAACTCCGGAGTTCCGGTAGGTATCGTTGTCGGACCCCGCCCCAGCGTTCAGTAAAGTAAGGTAATGCTCCGGAAATTGCTGCATTTATTTCCGGCTAGGAAGTTCCACACAGCACTTTGCAGTTACCAGAGAGGAAGATGTACATACCAGAGAAAGTTCTCTGGATACAAATACATAGGTAAATATAAAGTCTACTCTAAAGAGCCAAAATATGCAACGCAGCCACACGATATAGTGAATGGAGTAATTTCAAGAATTTAAATACACCTTTTGTTTACAAACTTTGTGTTAAGACGTTAATTTTTCTGAGTTTGGTGTGATTTTTGCATTAAATTAAATTTTCCCGCAAATGTTGATATGTAGAAACTAAATATGCATACATCAATGTAGCCGGTTTGTGAAATGTTTAGTAATTTGTAGAAAAGGTTTTGGGTTATTGGGCGGAGCGGGCAGGGGCGTGGCATCAGAAACTCAACCCATTAATGGGCGGTGCCGCAAATAACAGAAACGGAAACAGGCACAGAATTCAGTACATCGACAGAAAAGGCAACAGAATTCGTTCCCACGACAGTCGGTTCAACGATACCGGAACGATGCGGATTTATGTCCGGCCAAGGATTGTTACTTCAGCAGCATTCCCCAAAATTTTTATTTTATTTCAACTTGGTTTTTGCGCATTCCCTTTCGTTTTTTTCTTCGTTCATATTTCAGTGTTTGACAGCTGAGCTCCGTAATTTAATTTGCATGTTTAATTAAAGGTGTAAGCTTAAAGTAAATTAATAAAATCACTAACTACTAATTGTGAAATTATGTTAAGTGTATGTGAAACAAAAAATTTATAGATTTACTGGCTTAGTTAAGGCAGAATAGAGTAATTAATTTACCTTTATTTTTGAAATGTGCAAAAAAGTACATATTTGAAACCGAATTTCTTAACTAATTAATGATCAGCTGGATCTATTCGCTACACGTGTTCGAAAATTTATTTTTACATCGGGTCACGCATTTAGGCACTATAACCCGAAATCTTTCTACAAATAACTAAAACGTACCCGCCGTTTTCTTTGTTACAACGTGGCTCAGAAAATGATTAACGGATTTCCAAAAATTTGGGCAGTACATTCCGGCACGGCTTTATTTTATTTATGGGCAACATTTTTATTTATGGTGCGATATTGATGATATTGGTTTATGAAAAATGGATCCGCTAGGTGGCGCTAGAATCGAGTTACTTAGAAAATCCGTATTTACTGTATACTGTATACATATACTTTATTTACAAAAAAGTATACAAATCCTTTGGATGGCTCTATAGATTTCCAGAAACTCCACATTTGTGGTTCAACTTAGTTCAAATCTAATAAGCTTTGTGCAGTTAAAAAATAATGCCCCTTAGTCATATTCGCGATAATTTTGCAGCTATTTTTACCAGATATCCAATTGAAAATTATGCCATATTTCTTGTGGCAATGGAACATTGCTTTTAAATCCATCGAAGTTGCATTTTTAAATTTAAAAGTCTTCTATGGAAACGCAGGCGATGGATGTCGCAGGTATCAACTAATCCATTCTGATTGGAGAATTTTGAATTACATTTAATGATAGAAATTTAAAATGCTATTGTATAAAATGTAGTGCAAGAAGTTTTCGATTAAGTAATGATTTAGACGCGATGGAATTGGGGGTCCTGTGGGGGTGCTGGTAAAAGCGAACCTTTATTTTATTTTTAATGTTATTCTTCATTCATTATCAGTCTGGCACTTTACGTTTTAAAGTTAAAAAAAAAAATACCCAAACATAGCTCGAGGTGCCACTCGTTGGAGTTCGAAACCTCAATGCATGACGCGCCAAATTAGGCACCAAGAGGACGGTCATATATTTATAAATAAAATAAATGTAAAATACATTAAAATGAGTCAAGTTGAATTAAAATATAAAATAAGAAAGTAAAATAAAAACAAAAAACAAAGTCAAATATATGTAAATAACATAAATTAAAATAAAAAATAAAAATGAAATGAAATAAATTAAAATAAGCTAAACTAAATTTATATCAAACAATAATTTTTACGAGCTCAAGGCCATTTTTAATAGAAAAAATTTAGAAAAAATTAAGAAAAAACAATGTAGAAGCTATAGCTATTTCGGAGATCACACTTCTTGCATGTATCGGACTCACGTCCTCTAATCTATACTCATTAAGGTGAAACCTAAACAAGATGAACAGTAAAAATTATTGTTTGATATAAATAAATGGGCCAAAAAATTAGAATAAATTAAATTAAAAAAAAATAAGATTTAAAAAGTAATATTAAAAAAGCTGAAATAAAATAAGAATAAAATATAATAATTTAAAATAAATTAAAATAAAATGCTGTAATAAAAGCAAGCTAAATAAAATCGGGTAAATCGTGAGTTAAAAAAATTAAAAAACCTCAGAAATACATATTTTAAAAAGTATAAGACAACTGGGAACCAGATCTTTCGTGTTAAATATGAAGACTATCAAAAGCAATTTAATTGCTTAGACAAATTTATTTACAGAAACTACATTCTTGATATAGAGTTTAAATTAAAATCAAATCCGAAGACGTTTTGGCAGTTTACTAAGTCTAAGAAATCAAATGCCGGTATACCTTCTTCAATGTTCTTTCAAACTAAATTTGCACGTTGCCGCGCTGATGTTTCCAATCTGTTTGCGGAATTTTTTAGATCGAACTTCACCAGTGATGTGGGTACTTCGCCACCTGATAGTGATCTCATGGTGAATTCCTCTTTTAGTTTTGGATCATTAAGTTTGTCCTGCGATGATGTTACTAGTAGTATTGCCACACTGAAATCGTCTGTGAAAACCGATGTTGATGGTTTGTCGGGCATTTTGGTAAGAAATTGCCCAGCTTTAGTGCTCCCATTGCAACTTATTTTTAATACGTCGCTTGCTTCTGGAGTTTTTATCGATGATTGGAAATATACCTCTATTACTCCGCTTTTCAAAAGTGGAAATAAAAGTGACGTGTGCAATTATAGGCCAATATCGAAGTTATCTTCAGTATCTAAAGTCTTTGAGAATATTATTGTAGAAAAAATGTTTTTTATATCTAAGAGTTTAATTTCGCCAAATCAACATGGCTTCGTCTCCAATCGGTCGACTGTTTTTAATCTAGTGGTCTTTAGTGAGTACTGTATTGATTCCTTCTTGGATGGTGTTCAAGTTGATTGTGTCTATACAGATTTCTCCAAGGCTTTTGATAAAGTTTCCCATTCGATTTTAGTTAGCAAATTGAATTGCATGGGCTTTGATTCTATTTTTTTGCGATGGATTAAATCTTGTTTGTGTAATAAACGCTGTGTAGTCACGGTAGATGGCGCAACTTCTAAGCCTTTTATAGCGTCTTCCAGGGTTCCTCAGGGGAGTATTTTAGGTCCTTTACTCTCTGTGCTATTTATAAATGACATTAGCAGTTGCTTCACATTTGCTAATTTTCTGCTTTATGCTGATGATTTGAAAATATTTTCGGTTATAAAGAGTTAAACTGATGCTGGTGTGTGGATGCTGTTGGTGCATTAAATCTCGCCTTCCTTTGAATATCAACAAATGCTTTAAAGTCACTTATGCTAAAATTCGCAATATTGTACCTTCGTGTTATAGTATTGCTTCTTCAGTCTTAGAATCTCTGAATGAAATCAAGGATCTTGGCGTTATTTTTTCTTCTAATTTTACTTTATATACATACGTCTTTTGTTCGCTCTAACTTAGAATACGCAACGATCATTTGGAGGCCATACCATACTAATTTAATAAATAGAATTGAACGTGTCCAAAAAGTGTTCCTTAAGTTTGCTTTACGAGCCTTAAATTTTTCGGAACCAGTACCCTCGTATAGTTCACGTTTACTTTTAATAAACTTGAAATCGTTGGAATCTAGAAGATCCATAATCTCCTTGTCTTTTATTTTTAATTTGATTAATGGCGTTGCTGATTGCCCCATTTTATTAGTAAAAATTAATTTTAACATTCCTCAGCGAAGTTTACGTAATTGTTTGCCGTTTTATGGGGTTAATTTCAAAACTGAATATGCTCGTAATGTCCCTATTGCCCGCGCGGTTAGTGAATTTAATATGATATCGAACAAGGTATTAATCGATTTTTCTTATTCAACAAATGTTTTTAAAAAACTTTTGGATTAAATTTTTTGGACTTTGAAATTTTCTTTTCTTAGTTATTAAGCATAATATTGTTAATAGTCTGTACGGAAACTTTTGTTTTTTTTAATGTACTCAATAAATAAATAAATAAATATGCACCCATACGGGCGTCCCTACTGACGCCCGTACTTGAGTTCATATTGGCGTCCTTCCTGGCGTTATAAACTAATATCCGGCGTCAGCAATTATAAAGATTATACCCGTTTTATAACTTCATATATATATTTACTCAATAAGTTGTCTGCGAGAAATAATCTTTCTGTAGACCAAATAAATATTTAGTGCTTTCTAATATGTGTAGTCTCTAAGAATTTTGTATTCATTGACTTCATAAACAAATAAATAAATAAAATAAACTAAATTGAAAAAATTTTAATAAAATAATAACAAAAATGAAATGCAATGAAATAAATAAATATTCAAGAAAATAAAATGAAGTAAAAAAAACTTCGGCATCGGCCAATGAAGTTCGGTTTGCCATCGGCCGACATATAAAAATATTTATTTCAAATTACTATTTAAAAAATGTATCACTAGTGGTAATACTGACAGAAGTTATTAATGCTCATCTGCAACAGAGAAATAGTAAAATTTTTAAATACTGGTATCAAAACCCACACTTCCTGATTTTAGAAACAAATTTTTAACACCAACAATAGTTCTGACTAAATATTAAAAAAAAACTCACAAAGCTCCAGTCATTAGGTTGCCAATTCTTCTAAATAATTCCGGTTTCCAGGGTGGTGCTCTTAGTGAGCAGGGTTGAGAGTCAACTAGAGAAGTAGCTGCCTGTGTTGCGCTTGTAGCTTTCCGACGACGAGCTTTCCTTATGTATTTATTTATGTATGATCTTAGATCACATCGTCCTACCATCGGAAGGTGGGCACAAATCAGCTAGACATTGAAATATCTCCCTTTGATGAGAATCGTGGCGAGACGCTCCTCCACCGGAGTGAACGACAGCACTTGGCGACGAGGTCTCTCCCACCACAAATCCTAAACCGAACTTGCGGTCCTTTACATGGTTTCTTACCTTGCCTCGTTCATTTCATTTCGGACCATTAACTGGCCAGCGACACCCTCCCCATTAAGGGTTCGGACATTCCACGTGCATGCCCTTAAATCATAGTCCTTAATAGTTTGCATGTGGCTTGTTTGCATCGGAGGCTTGTTGAAATTTTTCATGGGTTATAATTTTTTACGTGTATTTTTAAATTAACATACAATAATTCCATTTCTTTACCTTCTAAATCAATAAATAAAACAACAGTTGAATTATCTTTATATGATTAAGCATTTATTTAGTTAATCGTAGGCATGTGTGCTGCATTACAAATACATATGCTGTGTCCCCTCATACACCGATAGGAAATGCATTTTATCTTTGTTAATAACTACTTTGCAGTAAGTTTGACTAAGATTAATTGGTAATACATGCTTGCTTTTGCTATGCTTATTTTTTCTTATGTATCTGTATGTATGTATGCATGTGCTTTATTACATATGTATGTAAATATTTTCAATATTATCCTTATGTTATTTTAATAGAAATATTTAATATAAATTATTAAAATGCTTAGGCTTTATTTGCTCCTTTGGATTAAAAATTTAAAACAAAAAAAGAAAACATGAAGTTACTTTAAAAGCAATTGTTTTTTATTTTTTATTTATGTTTTTCATTTTGTTTAAAGTTTTTTATGTTTTTTTTGCGTTTTTATTAAGGCATCATACACGTTTTGAAACTAATATGCATGTATCCCATTAAAGTTGCTTAAACTTAATTACATACGAATAATGACTAGTACGAGTATATTGAGATAATTAAAAAAAAAAATAATATTAAATTCTTTACATCGACCGTTATGCTACTGCCGTGCTAACATTTCATTTTAATGCATTTTTGTTTTTGTTTTTTTTTTCGTTCATAATCAAAAGCAATGTAGAAAATTGTTCATAGTTTTAAAATCAATATAACAATATATAGTATATTTTTTATAAGTAGCTATGTTTATATCTTAGTTGACATTTAGTTTTGAAAATTTAAAGCCAATTAACAAACGTACTTGCATTCAATATAATATAATAGACAATTAATTAAAGAGGGTTGGGTTTATTTTCGGATTCAACCTATACTAAACAATTTTTCTCCCAAAACAATTTTCTTCAACAGTAACTAGTTGATGGCATGTTTAACACTTTTGTATGCGTAGATGTGTGAGTGGGTATTTTTATTTTTTGTGGAGTAGTAATTTTTTTGCAATGCATATTAATTTTTTCATTATTTTGCTAAAAATCGTGTTCTAAGTAAGACTGGAATTAGTTCATATTGTTTATTGTGTATTTCATAAATTTCGATGCGCCGATAATTTTAAAATGCAATGTATATTTTTACTAAGTATACATATATAGGGAATGCAATATGTATGTTTTTATATTGGTTTTTTTTAAATATTTTTTAACGATATCTCCAAATCTTTGACGACGTTGGTTCATCATTAACGAAGCATGATTTTGCGTTTATTTATTTAAATCTGTAATAGGAGAAAAAATAACAGTTTATAAAATAATAATAACAGTTTATAAAGTTTTAATATTGTAATTTATAAACCTTTTCAATTAATAGTTTCTTTCAGTTTGCTTATCGTTATTGAAATGTAGAAGGATCTTTACAGTTTCTTTTTAATTTTATGCCTCTTTTGAAAATCCCTAAACAACAAGCTGACCCAAAATAAATGACGCAATGTTATTTGACTATATCTTTTGAATATTTGGACTTCTAGATTTTGTTATATTATATTTTGAGGATAATATCAGTTAAGTGACTGCCGCCATTTCATTAATATTTAGCCCACGTTCAAACATTTCCCCTCATTTCTGGCAACAAGTTCTACATTTCTTGACGGATGTTCTACATAATGCCTGGGGCTTAGTTATATAAAACAGTGATTTAACAAGTAAATAAGATTCTAATACGGGTGAAACTGAAAGACTTTTATTTAGGCAATAAAACCATTTATGACACTCTTATTTTGGAAATTGTAAGCGACTATTATTTATTTCAACACAAAGAAATTATTATACTTTAAATGTGCCACGTGCATTTTCTCAAAAATCTCATTTATATGCATCTAATTATAAAATTATACTCAACAAATTTGAGCGAATTTGCTATATGATTTAATAAAATATTCGAATAGTTTGACTTTTTGTTATTTACCGTTATATGAGAGGTGCGCGTGATCTTTCCTCCCAAATCTATAATTTTCGAAATCGTGCTTACAGAATTGAAATGTAAATGGTGTACCAAATTTGATAGAGTACCAAATTTGGTACAGTAAACAGTTGCCGCATAGAGCAAGCAATGTAAAAAGGGATTATACATAATTAAATACTTATGCACGGAAGAAAAGAAGGGGGTAAAGCCGTACTTTGAATGGAAAACTCCCGAATTATTCAAACAAATTTTTACATAAAACAAGCATAAAAACCTATGTTGATGCTACATACATATGTAAAAAGTACCCACAAATTATAGTTTGTTAAGGTTTTGTTTTCATTATGTTGGACATTATTGTTAGAAGCGACAATTTATTTTGAAGATTACGACTTTTCATTGCAATCAAAAATGCCTTAAAATGACGCTGTTCAACACATAGAACTTAAATACTTTTTTGTGTTGTGTGTGAAATCGAAAATGGTATTAAGAAAACGTTTCAATTACAATGAAATTTAGACATTTCGTAACCATTCATGGGGACCATAGCGTTAAATAAATTATAAAAAATATTACATTTAAGAAAGTATACTAGAAAATATTAAAACACAGTGAGTCTAGACGTAACTATAAGTCACCATACAATCAAAATCATCGTGAATAAATACAAGTAAAAAATCTTAGCCCATAGACGTCCCTCCGCCTTCTCCAGTCATTCACTGAGCGAATTTCTATGTTTGCAAATTAATATTGGTAATTTGTGACACTTAATATCAGCTGCCGCCATTTTTAATTTATAAGACTTCTCACTTGTATTCATTCACAATGCTCGAAACCTCTATATAGAATAAACACAAATAAAAATATGGGTACAAATTTGGGTATGTAATTATTTGCTCAATTTCCCTTTAACTATAGGCAATTATATTAACTATTCACTACCAAAAATATTATTTCTATACTGTTATTAAAAATTACATATATGGAGAATGTTTGTACTCATGCACAAGAGGATATTTTATATGGAGGAAAATGTGCAAGGCCGTCAAAAAAAAATTACGAAAAATCAATGCAAATTTCTAAGAACTTGAAAATTGCACCAAGGCGCATTAATAAATGTATGTAAGGTGGTGTCAAGCGCATAGTAGTAAAAGACCCACGTATTTTTTTTATTGCTTTTGGTGCATGTTTGTCAAAATCATGGCGAATTAAATGAATTCGCTTTTATCAAAATCAGCTCGGGCGAATTGTAATTGACATTTCTGTTTACCATTTACATATATAAACAAAAAACAAACAAACAAAAAATTATTGATGGGCACGCCAGCAAAAACTGAATGCAAGTCATTATACTGGATGCAGTAGATAATGCTAACAACGAAGAGAAAGTTAGTCTTGGGCATGTAGAAAAAGGAGTATGCCTAGTCATGTTAGCGTTTTGCAACCAATATTGTACCAAGACAAGTTAGAAATTGGGCGGCGGTATTTGCAAGCTCGAAACCTCTCCTTTATGAAATATTATGTATATTTAAACTCTTTAAAAGTTTAAAACCTGTCTGCACTACAAAATCTAAATTAACTAAGTTTTCGAATCCAAAGAAAGCGTATTTAATTTTTTGGGTACTTGTCAATAAATGTAAACAACGTCATTAATACAGGTCAATTTGACATTTGGGTACGACGGGGAAAAAGAGAACAACTCAGCTGTTCCAATAATGTCACCTGTATAATTCCGTCATGATTTGCATCTTATTATACTCGCAAAGTTTCTAAAAATTCTGAGAGGAAAAATTAGGATTTGCATGAAATTTTTTTCAAGTTTGTTAAATTATCTTAGAATAATTTTAATTTAAGTTTTTTTTAAATCATAAAGCATATATGATATTGAAATTGCCTTTATTTTTATAAAAAATTAACGATACATGGCACTGAAAATATATTCAATATTGTATAAAATAACACTGCAAGAAATAAGCTGTGAGCCACTGTACATTCGAGCGCATTACTCCCCATTCAAAAAGAAATCGGTACTTTTTTCTATCGTGGTTATACCTAACATTCAAATATTTTAAGACATCAAACAAAATATTTCGCAATAGTATTCAGCTGTGTCGTTTTAAAATTACCTCCGCTTTAGGGTTTTTAAAAATAAAAATAGTTTTTTTTGAAATATTCCTTCACAGGCTAAGCTTAAAAGTGCTGCATAAAAATATCTATTCAATTTTCTTCAACGGAATCATTTAGTTACTGACTTTTTTTTTGAAGATTGGCTTAACAAAACCTTTAACAACTCAGTGAAAACTTGACCAATTTAAATATGTCATCGGAAAAGTATTTTCCACCGTTTATAAAACCAATCACATTATTACGAGTATAAATCCGTTGATAAAATTTTTAAAAATTTTGAAGCAGACCTTGTAAGCTTTAACTGTTATCTGTGGTAATTATTTTGAAAAATATTTTTAAAAACTATCTTTATTTGTAAAAAAAAATTTATTTTTGGAGGTATTTTCAAATCCACTCCTTTATTGTAAATCATAATACGAGTATTACTCCGAAATATTTAGGAAAAAGTCTTAAAACATAATGACTTTTTAACTTTAAGCATGTGGAACAATGACTCTATTGCGTAAAGAACGTCCTGGTCGTGTGATTCCTGGAAATGACCTCTTTTCATTGGGACTACTGGAACGATTCAAGTGCTCACAGACTACAAGTGATCTGAGCTCGAAATAGAGCCACAACTATGCGGAAACGTGAAAAAAAATGTCAACAGCCTGTAAGAAAATTCGAGGGGGAATTTTGGATCAAAATGTGTACTTTGTATTAATGTAAAAAGTCACCACTTTTCACAAAATTACTTCTATGTTTAATTTGAAAATGAAAACTCTTGCAGAATATTACGGATTATATCCAATTGGTTTCTGTTGTGATGAAATTGGACAACTTCTTTGAAATCTACGTTCTTTGGGTTAGACCGTCAACCGGCAAATGGAAATCAGCTATTTATCTCGTGGTGGACTGAATACAGAAGGGGATGCCGTCAGTCGTACCGCTTCTTAGGTTTAGCTGATTTTGGACAGTTTTCAGTTGCAAGTAAGCCAAGCTTATTTCTACAAATGAGCGGCAGTAACTGTTTTTAGCATTTTCCAGATTTGTGCCTATAAATCATATTTTTGCACTTTATCAAACTTAAAATACCTTTCATTCTTATTTTCTCCATATTCTTTATTTACTTGATTTATGGTATCTCATTATCTTGTATTCTAGATTAACATAAATAAGCAAAGCAAGGTCGTCATTTACAGGAAAACACTTTTGAAGGACTGCCCACTCACGAATACCCCAAATATTTTATTTTGTTGTAGAATACGCTAACGTACACAACCTAACCTTTTCCTAAGTCGATTAAGGTAATTAATTCTGTGAGCTCAGATATAAGCGACTAATTTTGTATGTGTAGTTGAGCTCCACTGCACTTATTTATTATTTCCCGTATTTTTATTAAAAAACGAATCGCTTCCGAAATTCTTTATACCAGAACTCCGCGAGTGAAAATCAAACCTCGATTTTTATTTTTTGTTTTGGTACGTAAATAATATGTGAGTAGATATGCAATAAAGGGTCGCAATGAAAATGTACGAAGTGCTTACCTAACCACTGATGCATGTATAAAAAGCTTGTAATCCCTTAATTATGTAATTTTTATGCGAGTAGTTTAATTCTAATATTTTTGCTGATTCTTCGTCCGATTTGTCAAATCCTTTTAATGTTGGTCATCGTACTCTGCTTTTTGCTGCATTTGTCGACGTCTCAAGGCTTCGGCATCTTCCAGTAATAATTCTTCCAAGACATTCTTATCCTCCACAACTGTTGATTCTTCGTGTGACCAAAAGCTGCTCGATGTCAAGCTAGAGTTTGCGCCGGGATAGGAGTCCTCCATGAGTGTACTCGAGGCACAACTTGTAACGCTGCCAGACATTTGAGAATTCCCGGCGCTTGTTTGGTAAGTAGCAGTTGTGCCCGCCGAACTGGTATTGGTATGTTCAATGCAAAGTGACTCGGTCGAAATATCCTTCGGTATTTGCGCGGTAGGACACTCTAAAATCAAATTACCGCCTGCGCTGGTTGTCGTAGTAACGGTTTGTGTAACGATATGCTCATGCCCGTCAGCATCTGTGGTGGTCGTAGTGGTTGTTGTAGTTGTTGTCAGACCTTCGCCTAAAGTGGTCTCACCCGCTGTCGGAAATCTTGCCAATAAATCAAACTGCTCATTTTCCATAGAATCGATACTCTCTTCACGTGTAGGTTGCTTACGATCAGTTTCCAGTGAGTCTATATCCGAACGTGTTGTTGCATCTTTGGAAATTTCGAAGCTGCCAATACTGCTGGAGCGCATATCGAGACTTTTACTTATTTCCAAACTATCCACGCTGCCTTTCTCCGAATCCTGTTTATCGAGCTTAACTTTTGCCTCCAAGTGCTCGGTTGACACCTCGGCAATCTTTAGCAGCGACTCCCTGACTTCGCATTCTTCGAGTTTCTGCTTGAGCAGCGCTTCAATATTTTGCTGTTGTGCCGGCAACACTTCAGTGCGCGTTACAGTGCGTGTCACTTTACTAACAACAACAGCGGATGCACCGTTTTCTCGATCACTATCGTTCGATTTATTCGAGTCGTCCGAGCGCGAAAGTAGCGCGGCCTCTTCTTTGGCCTTGATCTCAATCAAATGCGCTTCAATGCATGCATTTTCTAATCCTTCGAAATCTTTCAGACTCGAAACCGAGATATCATCGCCCTGTGTTGTGCCGCTAGCGCTGTGACGCACTATGTAGCGCCGAGTAAAGCTGCCATTGCTCGAGTCTGTTGAGCCTTGGTGTATCTTATTGCGATTTTCCAATGAAATGGCCTGTTCCAGCGATTCAAATTCTTGCAAGCTGCTCATCGAAACATCGTCATGTTCGCCGCGCGCATAGTATCGACGTGCGGCCATGACGTCGTACTCTGGTGTGCTAGAAAATGAATCCTTAAAACTGCTGATGCGACTGCTACCCACTTCGAATTCGCCATCCTCCTCCTTGATGTCTTCCAACACACCTCCGGTCATGTCATATGGATACCGCAATTGTGTGTCAGTGAGTTGCATTTCAACCCAGCGCTTATTTGAGGTGGCCATATCTCCCGAGTCGCTTTCTTCCTGTGGGTCACTGCTACTACCCGCTGTGGGCGGACTTTCTTCGAACTCGAAGTTAAGATCATCGCGAAATATTTGCGAGCCTAATTTGGGATCGGCTGGCGCTGATTTGATAATAATTTTCTCAACATCTTCGTCATGTTTTGATTCATACTTCGTTGGCTGAATTTTGATACTCTGCGCTCCCAAATCAACTTCGTTGGCTTCTTTAGCTACTTCCTCGATAATTACAAAATCATCAGAAATGTCAGGCTGGTCAACCATTTCAAAAGAATCTGGAGAGTCGGGGGCCTTTTCATCATCATAATCGCTATCGCCAGCTTGTGGACGTTGAAGATCCGCCAGTTTCTGCTTGTATTGTTCTTGTACTAGTTTTTGAAATGTTTCCTCGCTCTTGTCCGCACGTTTCTGCTGATGCAGAGGCTCATCAGCTGCTTTGTGCAGCTCTTCTTGTGTTTTAACTTTGTATAGTGATTTTTCCTCAAAGCCCTCGGCTGTTTCTTCTAGACTTGGTGATTTTTGAAAGTCCTCAGTCACGGTTATATCTGGTATTACTGAATAATCTTGCATATTTTGCGATGGTCGACGTTCTTCTTCAATAGCCTCGGCCTCCATCTCTTCGGTAACGCTATCCTCAACAATAACTTCGGCGACTAATTGAGAAGGTGTGAATGGACGTTTTTCTAGTTCGAAGCTATGATCCATTTCGGCGGCTGCCTGCTTTTTCTTTTTGTTGTGTTTGCGTTCGTTTGGTGACCGAAACTGTCGAGTGTATTCTGATTCATAGGGATCTGTGTCGGATTCACTTTCGGATTCCTTATTTTCACCTAATGCAGGCAAATCTTTATCAGTTATTGCCTTTAAAACATCACCGGTGATCGAAGTGCTTTCGTGTCGCTTGTGTCCACGCTTACGTGCATCCCCAGGCGGTGTTGTAGCGGTAGAATCCTGCGGCGAATGTTCCTTGCTTTCTATTTCCATGCTGAAGGTTTCTTCATGCTCAAGTAAAGAGGGTGATTGTTCGTCATGTGGGAAACCATACGCCTCAAATCCAGTTAGCGAAGACGAGCCAGCCGAACCATTCAAATCCTCGAAGTTCTCCACCACAGTCTCTATATTAGATGTACTTGACATGCTCACTGAAAGTATGCTTCCCTCATCTAAACTTGATGCTAGTTTCGACTCGTCAATAGAACGCCTTATATCGCTATGATAGAGCAAAATATCTTCAGCACGTTCGAGGTCCTTTACATCATCGAGTTTTACTTCATCCACGGGGTATGCCAAACCCCAAGTTTTTTCTACTTCCTTCGGTTTGGGAAACTCTTCGACTGTAACAGTTTCCAAATATTTTTCATCGCTCTTATTCTCCTCGGATTTTGGTTTAAATATCATTTCTTGTGAACGTTTCATCTGTGATCTTTGCATTTGCTGCTCGGTTTTGTTATAATCCTCTATATCTAGACTATCATCACTGTCCTCGTCGTCAGCACGTAAATCGCTTATGCGCGCCAATTCCTCAGCTTCCAAAGCATCAGGCTCTGTGGAGGAGGCCACCAAAGTTTCCGATAACTCAGACACATCAATGCTACCCAAGTTTGCTGAGGTTTCCGATTGCGAGTCAAAACTTTTCATGCTTTCGTGTGAACTAATCGTCTTGCCACTGCTACTTTCGAGTGTGCTAACGGCGCTTATATATTCGGTAGCTTCGCGTGTGACCGACGATATATCCAAAGCAGTTTGATATTCCGAGGAATTCGGCTGTGTTAGCAAATTTTCGATATCCGAGGAGAGTGGACGACTATCATTTTTATCTAAGCTTTTGTAATAGCTTTCACTAGAACTAGACTGATCGATTTCGGGTACTGACCATCTATTTGTGGAATCAGCTGAACTAATTTCGGATTTGATCCTGTGTGTAACTTGCTCAAATGGTTTCATTGTTTGGGCAGAGCTTATTTCTGAAAACACTGTCGCCGAATCGAGTGTGGTATCATCAGTTGGCGATTTGCTAACTGGACCACCTTCCACGGTAACAACGCTTGCTTTGGCCATTTTTTCTTGAAAGTAATCTTCCATTGAGCTAAAATCTTCAACTGTTTCTGTTGATACAAAACCAAGTGAAGCGTGTTCTTCTTTGCCGGCATACTCCTCCATCGAACTAAAGTCATCAGCAGTGCCCGTTGATACAAATCCCAACGAACTATGCTCATATTTTGTCGCTTGCTTGATCTCTTCGAAAATATCACGCGCATAGTGGTCTGCCACACCATCTTTATTTAAAGTTTCCTTGGTTGTGGTATCAAAATGAAGCTCACTTGATTTTGTTGGCGAATATTTTGGCAGCACTGTTGTCTCCTTTAAGCCTTCTGGTATTCCGATAAATGTGGAAATATCTGCCGCTTCCTCGAAATCGTACTCCTGCTGCACTTCCTTTGAAGTGGCTTCGATTTCCGACATAGTCTTCTCCTTCTTCTCTGCGCTACTGAATGCGTGTGCAATCGAACGAAATTCGAATTCTGATGGAGATTCCTTAATGGACTTGCCATCTTTCACTATGAATTTTAGTTCATTCTTTGCAGCATTTAATGATTCTTGTGCTTCTTCTAATGTACGGGCTACCATTTCTTCATCGATCAAAGATTTCGGTAATTCACTTGGTTGTTGTGGTGAGTGCACCACTTTCGGTTTGCCCACTGGGATTTCCTTTTCTGTTGTCTCCCATTCACTCTTCTCCAGCTGGAAGTCCAGTTGCTCTGGTTTCGCAGTCAACATGTCCTCATATATTGCTTTCTGCCGTATGCTCTCTGGCTTTTCAGCTGACGGCTGTGAAATTTCTGCAGTCACCGTGAAAGTAGTAGAAACTTTGCCAGCATCAGTTTGCTTTTCCTTCAGCGGTTCTTGTTCCAAAAGATCATTTCTAGTTTCGGATCCTTGACGCACTATTTTACATGCAGTCTCATCTGTGTCACGCTTCATAGTTACATACTCTTTAAATACATCATTACTTTCATCAGAATCAACGGATATCTCTTTCATTAGTGCAATATCTTTTGCTTCGATTATGGCATCTTCCGCGAGCTTTTCTGTAGCTGTTGCAGGTTCGGTTTCCTCTAGATCGCCATCGGTCTTTGTGGGCGTTGTTTTGACAATAACATTTCGGCTAGATTCACCAATATAGAAACTGGTTTTTGTACGTCCATCCGTTAACTCAGACTTTTCTGTATCAGCATCATCTACTGAAATCTCACTAGTTGGTTCGAGTGATTCTGTGCGATCTTCCGAAGCTGTAGTAATGGTTGTAGTAGTTGCAGTTGTAGGATAATCCCGTCCATGTGAGGATTTGATGGAGATTTCCGTAGATGGCTCATCAGTTTTAGAGAGATCTTCTGTCATGTCCAAGCTGCGCAAACTAATACTATCCGACTGTTCACTCGCCAAAGCAGCTAAATTTTTAAACGAGTCGGTTGGCATCATTTGTAGGCGTGGCTTTGGAACTGGTACAGCTGTTGATAAATCGGGTAAGATTTCAGGGGAGTCTGTTTGGCTGGGTACATCATCATCACTTTTAAGAGATTGTATGGTGTCGTCGCCGACAATATCTCTGCTTGGTGAGGCCGATCTAGCGGCACGGGGCTTGGGTGTGGGTGCATCGGTGTCGGAACAAGTTGGGGGAGTCGTTGTCGTCGTTGCGGTAGCACTTGTCGGTACTGGGGTGGTTTCAGATGACTTAGCGAATTCAAAGCCTGTCTCTACAAAAATTAAAACAAGTGTGAAAGTAAAGGTAATTTTTTGAAGTATCAAAGAAGAATAAATAATATTTTAACTGAAAAATAGAGTATAGAAACTAAAAGGATAGATAGAGTGGTTATTTTTAGGTAGGTACATAAAACCAGTAAAGAATATATTATATATGTATTAATTTTTTTAGTTAGCACGCTACTTTACAAAAAATTATATAAATTATATTTGACATGCAAATTTGAGCCGCTTTCAAAGAAAGAAATATACAAAAAAAGCATTTCTAAGGAAAAAAACGCAATGCATATTTAAGTTTATGCAATTAGAGCTCAACTTTAACAAAACCTAGGCAAATCGCTTAAATGCGCATATATTTTTAATATGCTATATCTATAGATTTCGAAAACATTTTTCAATTTATACGGGCATATTGAAAGGGCATACATATACACGCGATTGCTCGTTCTTGCGTTTTACAAATTTCGGCTTAACAACGAGTAAACCAAGCAGTGTTTTTTTTTACAATTTCTACTACTTTTTTCTTATGTAATTCATAATTAGTAGCTGTTAATTGATCAGTATAAAATATTTGTATGTATGTATTGTACAATATTTATATATAAGTATTAATACCTGCTGCAATATCTTGTATATCATTATCGGGTGTACTTTGTCCGATATCGCCCAAAGTGTTTGTCGTCGGTGACACACTATCGTCCCAACTCATTTTCGAAAATTCACTTTGCAAATTACTTAACTCATCATCAGGCACCATTGTGTCGAAATTTGCATCGAACGCCGAGGCTTGCTCGTCGATATCGCCGGCATGTGATGTGAGCTTTTCGAATTTGTGTTCTATGCGCCGCGATTTTGTAACACTGGCATCTTCTGTAACATTTTTGAAATCACTAATACAAACGTACCTAGTTGCAATTACTTAAATTGGGGATATAAGTTCATTTGTACGGATTTTTTTCTAAATGGCGTAATTTATGATGTATACCTACAGTGCGGAAAAAAATATCAGCACAGTAATTTCTTTTTTAATATTTGTCACAATCTTGTTCATGCTTAAACTTTCCCGTTAATCCTTTGTCAAAATATATGTAGCTTAGTACAAGTAGCAAAAACCATTTAATCCGAAATTTCAAACTTTGTAGCAAATTCATAAAAATTCAGCAAAAAAAAACAGCGGTTGTTTGCGATAACGTCCTGGAGCAGATCGAAGTCGGCCACAACCAGTAGTCTGGCTGATCAAGCGGAAATCCCGAAATAATTATGAGCAAGGTCTTACAGATTAATCTGAAGCATTCGCGATGTGCTTCTGACAATCTGGGAGTCTTTCTAGGGGAAATAGAGGTATGGGTACATCAGACTGACGCGATAAGGCTACATACATTGCGTCAGCCTACTTTGCCCACGACCAAGATAACCCTTAGGCGGGGGTAAAAACCCTTGGGGAGTCTGCATCCCTGCAGCAAGCATCACTGGTCATAGGGTGTGATGCAAACGCTAGACATGGTGAGTCACTCTTTGATTTTTTAACAAATACCAATAATATTAGGGAATATTGGGTCTACGTCCGCCCTCATATTCCCGAGTACGGATAATAGATAATAGTGAGATATTTGTGGAAAACTGGTGGGTGTCAAATGAGAGATCTTATTCTGACCACAGATATGTTGGTTTGAGTATAAATATAAGTATGAGAACAACCAAAACATACCGCAACCCTAAGAAGACCAACTGGCCTGAATTCAATCGTATCGCTCGATTAAGGCTCGGTATGGCGCCAACCACCTTGGTGAGATCTATCAGTGAGATGGAGGTAAATCTGAGGACCGTAGGAATGACACTTAGTAATTCAATTCAGAGGACTTGAGGGAAACTAGATAAACTTTAAACTCTTGTTTTAAGTCCAAGATGTGGAAAAAATATATAAAAGCGAAATAAGACGATCCAAAAATGTGGCTAGAGGAGCGAATCTCTGGACGGAATCAAGGACACAACCAGACTGAGTAAGTTGTTGCCTAAAGAACACAGCTATCCATCACTCTTCTGCAGAGATGATATGGTGTTGACAAACTGAGTCTGTGGAGGACTCGCTTAAGGTTCAATTATAGGTGCCATACCATAACGCCATACCCATAACCAAAATTCAATTGATAGGTATGGTTATGGTTATGACCATGGCGTTATGGTAAGGCACCACTAATTGGAAACAGTGTTGCCCATAAAGTTGGTTCGATCAGCTGTTTTATATGGTTGTGGTTATGGCACCTATAATTGAACCTTTAAGTTGCTTGTCGATACTCACTTTCCGGGTAACTCTGAGTCTAATAGTAACCCGGCCCGAGGACCGACATATTGCTAAATCTATTTTCACGGAAAGTAAAATTTCAGGGGTGATTAAATCATTTTCGCTCTACAAAAGTCCTGGCCTGGATGGTATTCTTACGGTCGTGCTACAAAGTATTGAAGATACTATCATTCCATTATGTTTATCAATTTTCAAAGCCTTAACTACGTTTCTATGTCATGCAGCTAAGTGAAAGTAGTATTTATTCGAAAGGCGGGTAGACGATGCTATAGTGTTGCTAAAGAGTTCCGACCGATCGCTCTGATCTCCTTTCTTCCCAAAACTTTTGCTCCGGGGGAAAACGGGTGTTTGATACGGCTCTTCATGAGATTGTCAGAACGATTTAAAGGTCGCTGGAATTCAGACAATACTTTGCATGAGCTAGGAGTCGAGAAAAGTATTAGCACCTGGTTAATTGGAATTTTAGGGTGGAGGAAACTGCACATTAACTAGAAACTAGCGGGGCATCCCCACAAGGAGGAGTTATATCCCCAGCAATAAACAAGCTGGGCCAATCGGCTGGACATTTGGACAGATAAAACAGTAATGTTGTTATTTACGTCTGAGACCAAGACTCCCAGTTTTGAGTTAAACACTTCATTTATCTAGTGAAGCAAGATATCTAGGATTCATCCTAAACTAAAAAACTGGAAAACTAATATCGAAGAGAGAGTTAAAAAGCGTTTTAGTCCGGAGTTTTGGAAAAAGTGGGGTCTACAATCGAAAATACTTCTTTGGATGTGCACAGCCGTACTTTGTCCAATTTTATGCTATGTTTCCCAGGTCTGGTGGACAACCTTACGTAGCCTATATAACCAAGTCAAGCTAGGTAGTTGGAGTGACGGAGGCATTGATAACATGTCCTACGGATACCCAACATGTTAAAACACATCACCTTCTAGAGTTCTTTCTCTCCTTCCCGCCATGAACAGACAGGGCACATATTATATGCAGCCGGAAATAGGCTTCCATATGCCTTCTGGACTTCTAGTATACTTAATCTGGACATTGCAACATAGCTGGAAACGAGGCAGCCGATAAGCTAGCCAGAGAGGGTTCAATAACAGATTCAAATGAGGTACCGATTCCAGTCCCAATAGGTTTAATTAATAGGAGCCTTTTACCTCCACTAACTTCAGCAATCTGCTCGGTGCAGCGCACAGTGCCAGGATGTAGATATGCAAAAATAAAATACGACCTTAAAATATATCAATTCTTCTAGCGAAGAGTAGGCCTAACATCACGCGACTCGTGGACGAATGGAACACACACCAGAAGACTTGATATTGCCCACAATGATTACTGCATAAACTAAAGAGATGAAAATGAACAAGAGACAGTTGATTACATTCTCTGCAGATGTCCGACTCTAATGAGGAAACGGAGTATAATTCTCCGCAGGATTTGTGCAAACATTGCCTCAACAACATTCTAAAATGTATCTGCGTTAGTTGGTTTTAAACAAAACAATCCGAGGTGCTATGCCATCAAAATGGCCAAAGTTCTAATTGGACGTTAAGCTCCTTCGTCGTTATTCTAAACTAACATATATTTGGCCACCCTTTCTATTCAAAAATTGTTTTTCTGTCTTTTGTTTTATTAAAGTAGTTCAAGAAACCGCATTTTTATGTTTATTGTGTTTACATAATTTTAGATCAGCTGTTTTTCTTACTGGCAAGTAATTGCAAGTAACAATTTTTCCAACAGAAATTCGCAACTTCCCCTCCGAACAAACTGTCATTTTGCTCTCTCAATTTCCCCTACTTTGCAAGTTTTCTGGATGTATGAACACCAAATCGTAAAAATTGTTACAAATTATCTTTATCAAATCATAAATTGAATTATTGTTCGAAACCAACTGTTTATATTGGGCGTTTTCCAAATTTTGAATAAATACTACTAATCTCCGAGAAAGAAGTACTCTCTAACTAAATTTCATCGAAGCAACACGATTTATAATCATCAAATGCCGATTCGCCATATTTTTTAGAGCAAACATTGCTACTCGAGGTGCATATTCTTTGATTCCAGTGTTACCGTTTTGGTAATTTCTTCTCGGTAATTTTTGGTAGACTGTGGGGCAAGAACTAAATTGAGTTTAAAAATATGTTAAAAAAAGTTTAAAGAAGTTCTGTCTTCGGCCCTGCCGAAGCCTTTATACCTTTCATTAATTGCTGGTTTGATTTTAAAGCAGGAAGGTAGAATTTATAAATAATTACGTTAGTAAGGTTCAACCTAATAACGAAAATGGCTTGGGTAAACAAATTTTTGTACATTAAATTTTGAATTTTAAATTTTGTGTAATGTTATACCAGTTAAATTTTTAATGAAAACAGGAACATAGAGTATATGTATATTTTGCAAATTTGAAAAATGTAGCTTGAAAATTAAGTAATTTGGCTAAAATTTGTCTTTCAGTACGCAAAGGTAAAATAGAGGTATTTATCAGTGTGCTGCCAGTCATTCTTCATTGAAATAATAGTTGCTTAGTTGCAAAGAACTTAGAAATCATTTGGTATTTATGAAAGGAATCTTATACATCAGTTATTTATCTATATTAACAAAAAAAAAATTTCACCATTGCATAAGTTCCAATAATAATAATAATAATAATAATAATAATTTTGCGCTTACACCATAGTTTGATGTTGGGCGAAGTTCTCCAACAATTAGTGGTGTGCTTCTCGATGTTGTTGCGCCCGAACGGCAAATGATTTTTGTGAGAAGTTTGATTTCATGGTAGAAATGCACTCGGAGGTTTGCCATTGTCTGACTAGGAGCTTCCTCTATTAGAAAAAGCTTTTCTTTAATTTTTAATGTTACATGTCGAACGCGGGGCATGCCGAATACGGTACGGAGACCGCCAAGTTTCGATAACATAGTTATTACTCGTAGTTAGTAAAATTCCGGAATCAAATGTCCCACCGGTCACAATGGAATGCTCCTAAGCTTTCTTGAATCGCTTCGCTTAAGAAGGCCCACTTAAATTATCTTCACAAAAAAATCCGTAGAAGTGCCTTACATCCCCAGTATAAAATAGGAAGATTACATATATGAATGCACAGGGCCTTTCAGCAAGAAGTTTTATTTTAAAATTAAAAAAGGAAAGTTACCGCCCAAAAAACGACATCAACGTGACTCTTAAACTTAAGCTTTGGAGCCCTAAATAGGGTAATTTTAATTGTTTACCAAAAGAGCCTCAACTTTGAAATTATTACCGAAAACCTAATGTATTCTTCTCAAAAGGATATGTCAGTTGATCCATGCACAGTTCAAAAATGATACTAAATTTAAAATTAAACCTCTTTTTGAAACACCCTATGAAAAAAGGTAAACTCATCTATAGAAAAAGGTAAAAAGAAGTCAACGATGAATTGACCTAAAATTTTTCAAATGTTTGGTTGATGGTTCCTTGAAAGCTGCTTACTGCAGCAATGTCTCTATGCCCTATTTGTATGTATAAACATTTTAATATGTCGATCTATAATTTTTGTACATATGTATGTATGTGGAACTTTTTGTCATGGAACTGTGCGTGCATGTTGTGCCTCTGGAAAATTACCTTTTGCTTTCAATATGGCTTCAGCATCACCATCATTATCATCACCACTAACACCACCACTATCACCACCGCCACCAAGTGTTGTTGCCTCTTTGGAGGTGGAAACTGTTTGTGTTGTTGTCTTAATTCCTGTAAAAGTTACTGGACGAAAACCATCTTTGAATTCTATGAAGTCATGTGATAATTGTGGTTGTTGATTTTGCTGTTGTTGTTGGTGTGTAATAATGTTGATTGTTGTTGTGGTTGTAGCACCTGTTGTTGCAGTGCTTTGGTATTGTTGTTGTTGTGAAACATACCACTGTTCATCGGTGAAACTCATATTATCATCGAACGATTTGCCAGACATCGATTCAATGGTTGGCGATTTGACAACATCTAATCCACCAATATCATCACATGTAATAGCATAATTATCACTTTCTGAATTATATTCTTGTTTAAGCGAATCATAGCCATTCGTTTCTGGTGACTGTTGATGCTGTTGTTGTTGTTGTTGTTGTTGCTGACTGTTAATAATGTGCTGAATGCTCTCATCTAGTACATTATCGATTAGCACTGTAGCCTCTTTGCGTATGTTGGTGCCAAAATCATCGTCAGCAATATAACCAGCCTTTCTGCTTCTGTCTTCATCGTCATCATCATCATCGTCATCGCTGTCTTTATCATCGCCATCAGTGTTTTTATCTTCATTAGGGTAACTACGATGATCTCTGTGCTCTTCAATACTTTTATCTACTTTATCAGCACTCTCTGCACTAAAATCTATTAATTTTTCTTTTTCTTTATCATCGAAGTCGACACTAATTTTATGATCTTTAACGTCATCGCCTGCAAGACAATTGCACATATTGCAGATAAAGTGGGTAATTGCATCAAAAATCCAATACTTTAAGCAGCATATTTATGTAATTACAGCAACAAGTATGGCAACAACCCAAATATGTACATTCAGTTTTTTTTTTTTTGTTTTTTGTTTTACACATTGTTAATCAAAAGCGTGCATATCCCTTTTCAATGCAATAATGAACGTGAAATGGCGTGTCATATAATGATATTGCGATGTGTTTGAATGTGAGGCTTATAAAGCGGTAACAAGTAAATATTCAAAGGAATAGTGAAATATTTAATTCTAACAGATGTACAACGATACATAATTACCTTAATAATAGGTCTTAAGATCAATACTGCTAAATAGTAAACTTAATTAATTTATTTCAAGACTCAGGCAAACGTCTGTAATTCTCATCAGACTTTTCACTTACATAGATGAGTAGTATTTTGTGCGAGTTGAACAGTACGAAGGTGGAACTCCCAGTATTAAGTATCTTTAACATTTTCCAAAAACGTATAACCTCAAAAAATAAACTTAACATATCGGAGCTCAGACTAGGGTTATGTTAGCTTTCACTCGAAGCCATAATTGCCCGTTGTGAATGTATTATGTGAGTACTGAAGGAGGAACCTCGGCAAATTCTTTCTATGAAACCATTTACCAACCCGAAATTGATAAGGCCCGTCATTTCGACTCCCGCTTACTCTGGCACGCTAGTGAAAAGCGAAACACCAAGTGCTTGAGTCGTGTCGACTACGAAACTCAATTAAAACAGTAATGAATTAACTCGTCTTACTCTTGAACCTGACAACTTACACAAAGATAACCGATATACGCTATCGTTGTGGCATGGCATTTTGGATTTATCCAACTCCAAAATTTTATCTATCTCATTCACACTAAACTTGCAACCCCACAATAATCTCTTTGAACACAACGGTCATTTGTTATTTCTGCATTATGATAGTTAATTTTCCTTATTCGATTATAACTAAGCGTCCGTCTAGCTAATATATAGTTCTGAGTTGCGCCTTCCCATCTCGTCCGCCATCCACGACGTCTGATATTTCTTTATAATTCCTGATTTTACTACTTTGGATAATATTACTCTAACTGCGCGAATTTTGAACCGAAACCGAGCCGTCGATTTCGGTTTTTGGGCATTGTTGGATATCGTATAGAAATCCTATTTCGGAAGTACCAGATCGATGTATGTTAATGATTCACTTGGCTTCAGATGTGACATTCTATTTCATATTTTAGGTAAAGAGTCTCTTCTTGAGGCGTGCTGCTCAAGTCAAAAGAACGTAGATTACAAAGAAGTTGTATGTATTTTCGTTTCGTTTGTCATTCCAGAACACAATTGGATCTAATCGGATTCTAATATCAATCAGTAAAAGTCAAATAGTTCTGGTATAGTGAAATAAAACAACATTTTCTGTTAGCCGAGCGGTGGGGGTGATGCAACTTCTTTGTTTTCTACGTTATTTGTTCAAAGCACTCCATATGCATATTTGAAATCATTATTTTTTTCTATCTTCTTTTGTTTGGGGCTCCACGTCAGACTACAACTTAATGGCTCATTATCGGTCCGATGACTGTGATGTAAGTGTTACGAAAAGCGTAAAATGCCTGATATTACTCTTTCTTCGCAGCTCTCTGGCGACTTTTGTAGGATATTCATCAATCAATTTAGAAAGCTTCTCGCCTTTAGAGTAAAAGCTCTTATTCAATGATTTGGGGACAAATCTTAAAAAATCATACAAAAATATTAGTTGTGCTCCACGATTCACACAGCAATAAGAAAGAAAAAGAAAATAATCTGTGAATTCTCGATCACAACTATTATGTTCATTCTTAGGCGGCACAACAGATGATAACTGTATATCAAAATATCTTCATCCGAAACATTCTCAACTGTTAATTTTATGATCCCTCATCCCGACAAAAATCCTATCACCCATTTAAGAAAAAAATGTCCTCATTTTGAAATTGGTGAAAATCTTGATAACATTTTTCATTCAAATGATAAAATAAAAAATGTTTTCTCAAACGCGGATAACATTTATTGATGCCAACTGGAACCATACTAAAAAGTTCGTGATGCAATCTCCCAACATGGAATGAAATAAAAAACGGAGGGCACCTATAAATTTTTGGTAAACGAAGAACAACACCTCTATTCAGGCAAAAAGGCAATCAATTTCAACATGCTATCATTTTAGCTTGATATATGTATGTATTTCAACTAACGCTCCTCCAATTGTTTACACCCTCCAAAGTCCGAAGTTCGCGCTCTCGATTGCGTTTTCCTATTTGGTACGCTGTTACGAATCTGTTGGGTTCCTACAGAGCTCATTAAATGAGCTTGCTTCATAAAATTGTGATTACAACAAGTAGCAATTTTGTTAATAGACAAAACAAGGAAAATATTAAGTAAGTGAAATGTTATTAAATTTCCTATACAAACTTTCAAGAGGCGTTTCCTGTTTGTATTGCTTGGATTTTTTTTAATTCAAACTAATTTTCATGGTCAATTTTTTCCTGTTTTTTTAAGAAAAACTTTACAAATCAAAGTTTCAAATTTTGCACAAAACTCAAATTTTCACGTTTCTTTTAACTTTTTTTTGCAGTATTCAGTTTTGTAGCCCATTCAAGTTTAGTTTTTTAGTTAGTGTTAATCTCAAGTGACTCAAAATTGCCATTTGGTCGTATTTTTTGTTGACGCTGCTGCGCCTTGTTTCTCAATATCACGTTTGAAAATATTTGTTGAATTTTTTATTAATGTTGTACAACTTTTTTTAATTTCATGTAAAATTTTAAAACTCGATTTTTATGATTTAAAAAAAAATAAGTTATATTTTCATAAAAAATTAACGAAAAACTTGACAAGCATAAGCAAATCAAAGAAAAATACTTTTGTAAATAACGGTATGGGCTACTCTATATCTTTATATATACACCTACATATGTTTTGCTTTAGTTTTTCTTTATTTGGCTTTACTTAAATAAAAAATGGATACATTTTCATAAAAATTTCGATCTTTCGATCTTTAGTTAGTTAGCAAAAAAGATATCTAAAATCAAGGGGAATGTTCAGCGCAACTCAAACTTGCTCTTTAATATATTTAATTTTAATCAGTATGCCCGAAAAATGTCTGGAGATTTTAATAAAGAAGTAATTTTTGATTTTTTTTTTTAAATATTTTTGCACAGAGTCTGAAAATTGTATTTACATTTGTTTTTGTTATAGAACTAATTATATTTAGCAAAAAAATAAATTAAATAATAAATTAAGAACAAAGCAAGTTGTCAAAACTGGCAACTATATCTTTCTTTTATTTCGGTCATAGGTGTTCATACCTGTAGTGTCTCTCGAAAGTATTCGACAATTTCTTTCACAGAAAACAATCAAAAATAATACTTCTTTGAGCTATTTCCGTTTTTAAAGAATTTGTTTTAATTTTTGCTCAAAGCTCGAAAATTGTATGTATATTTTGTTGTCATAGCATAACTATATTTTTATAAAAAATTATAAAAATTATCTTGGCCATAAAGAAAATTTTCGATATTTTTTAAATAAATTTTTTCACAAAGTTTGAAAAAATGTATTTACATTTTTTGTTATAGAACTAAGCATATTTTTATAAAAAAAATATTTAATTAAAATGAAAAGTAACTTGTGAAGACTTGTAAGTATGATTTATTATTTCGGTGTTAAATCATTTTCACATTTCAAAGTAAATTACATATTTTCGTCCAAATTACTTCGCCTAAACCAAGTGCGTTCACACGTGTCATTCCTAACTTATCTTGGCAGCTCTGTAGCCGAAGGATTGCTTAGTCCTTTGATCAAAGGATAAAATGTGAGCGATTGTGTATATTTTTAGTATACATATTTAAATTTTATTGCGATAATATTTCTTTTTGAGTTAACGATCACAAAAGGAAGCTTGTAGAGGCAGTAAAAACCAAAGGACAGTTGAGCGAAATGCTAATATTTCAAAATGCATCCTCCAGTTTGGTTATGAGAGAACACATTTTTCGATTATTATCGTTAAAATTTAGAGCCGACACTATTTGTTCGTGATTTCGTTCTTGATTTATGATAAAATAATCATCCTAATTTATGGGCAGACTTTACAAGGCGAAATAACTTAATTTCATCGTAAATTGCTCATAAACTAAGAATGGGTCATAAATTAATATAATGTATCAGTCCTTTTAAGTTTTCACAGAAAAAATAAAAAAAAATAATTTATTTTTGTTTTGTTTATTTCGTTTTCGAGGCTGAAGTCGCCAAAAATCGATTTGTCTCCAAACTAAATTTGATAAGAGATGATAGAAACTCATTCCGATATATGTACATCATAAAAAATAGCCGTATGTTGATTTTGCGTTTTGAAATTTGTGTCCTAAATAGTTTGCATTATATTTTTTTTTTTTATATTTTAAGTCAAATCTTTTTAGTACTAAAAAATACTTATTACTCAACATGAAATACATAATGAACGTACATACATACATACAATGCTAATTATTGATATTGCCTACTAATACATATGAAACGAATTGTTAATGTTCCAAAAGTCATAACTTGAAGATTAATAAACCATTGATTTTGTTAAAATTTGCTCTAATTGTTTTATTTTTTCTTAAAAAAATGCATATATGTATGTATATATAAATACTATATATACATTATACATATTACTAATTAAAGTACGAGTTAATGTCAAAGCCGTGCCGTGTGGTGAATATTTTTAATGGGAAAAAACTAAGCATGTGGTGGAAAGCAGCAGTTTACAAACAGATATATATATATAAAATATATGATTGTATATATAAAAAGTATATATTTAAAAGGAAAAATAAAACATGTTATCCTATTCTTTGCAGCACTTACCTAAATTTTTAAAGGAGTATTCATCTAAAACGAGTTTTTCTTCTATAGTTTCTGTAAAAGAGAAACATAAAATAAGCGAACGTTAGTAAATGTGTGGTGGTGATAAGTATTCGATGTGCACATAGAGTGTAGGAGCATGAGTAAAAATGTTTGCAGAATGAATGCAAAATAATATTGTCGAGAATGTATGTATGTACGACCACAAACTGAAAATAATGTGAATGCTATTAAGACAAAAAACCAAAAACCAAAAAAAAAAAACCAAACTACTAAACGAACGAAATGTAATGCGCTTCTGTAACTAGTTACAAATATGAGGATAATACAATCGTATTCGGTGCTATTTATTTACACAACACTCTTTGTTAGAAAAATGATTCAATGCATAACAAACAATTAGTTATTTGGTTAGTATGTAGTTAGTAATGACGAAAACTGGCATTTAGATTTGTTAGTATATAAGACTATTTCTTGTTTTGTTTTATTTATATTTTAAATGCAAAAATGCTATAACCTTGGCAACGCTAGCAATGTTCAAATATTCGTATCAAATTTTTTTGAATTTACTTACAAATCATGTTGGTTTAGGATTACTTTCGTATTTTGAATTTATATTTGTTTCTGTTTTTTGGGTTTGTGTTTGCGATCTGATCTATTTTTGTGTAATATTGTTGTTTTAATTGCTTAATTAATTCATTTTTTTAAATTTGTGTTAAGTTTAATTGCTTCCTCTAGCAGCCGACTCATCGGACTCCACATACTCGACATCCGTGTGCACATCACGCGTCTCCACATTTCCCTTTATGTGCAATTTCTCAGCCTCCACATTGAAGCTATTGCTATTCTTTTCATGCACCACAGTGTAACTTTCATTGAGCAACTCAGTCAGCTCATTGCAATTGCAAGTGGGCGCCTCCTCCTCTGTGCGATTAACGCCACCACCATCGTCGGCGTCCGATGGACACTGCACATCTTCGACATCTGTATTTGTTGGATTAGTTCCATCGCCAGTACTCGCATCGTGCAAAATTAAGGCTTGCATTTTGCAACGTTGCACATGAGTTGTGTTCGGCTTAAGTTGCCCATCTGTTTCTATTGTAACCACAATATTTCTATTACTCACTAAGTAATCCTTTAAGGTTGTGCTACCTACATCGGCAGCACATTTAGCTTCCGTATCGGACAACTCATCAGCGCTAATATCTTCCACGTCTGTGTGCTTATCAACGCTATCGGCGTGTTGTTGTTGTTTCAGTGGTCCATTGGCATTTCTCTTAATATTTGGTGGCAGTTCACGATCACTCAGTTCCATATCTTCGACATCAGTGCCACCATCTTCTTTGGCACGCGCTACTTCTAAAAGTTTTGTTTTACCTTTGCTCATGCTGCGTGTCTTTAACTTTTTACGTCTATTTGTGCCATCAATGTAGATTTCTTCGACATCTGTCACCGATTCTGTATTGGAATGCAGCTCAACGCGCTTACTATGCTGGGGCTTTAGTGTCTCGTTCAGGACTGTGACTTCGCTTTCAATTAAAGTATCGGTATTAAAGCACTCTGCCACTGAGCCATTTCGTTCCATTTCGTCGCCACACGAGTAGTCTTCGTCTTCGGTCGCTACATCATCGGTTGTCATGTCGTAAATGCCGAATTGGTATTCACGATCCATTGGCATAACATTCTCGATTGTGTCACCGTATTTGTCTTCTTTCAGCACCACCATCTCACGATGGGGAGGTGGTAGTACTACATCGCATACGGGTTGCACATCTTGCGTTGACTGCGTCGTCAAATCATCGCAAAAGATATCTTCCACATCTGTCAGATTACCACCATCATCGCCAGCTGTGGACAGTATTACAGCTCTGGGTATGGGTTTCGCTTCGGCATCACTCTCGTCAAAACTGTCCTCGGCAGCAGAGTCATCAAGCTTTTCAACATCTGTTAAAACTTCCTCTACATGTCCTCCTGCTGCCACGCTCAAAAAAGAGGCATTCTTATTAACTGACATTGTTGTTGATTTTCTACGTTGCTGACTGCCAGTACTAACGAATGCAACATCTATTGGTGGTAAACTTGTATTGCTAGCGCTATCGAAGATATTATCATCCCCGTCTTCAGAAGCTGAATCGGTTATCACGATTTGGCACACCTCTTCTTCGCCCGACAACTCAAATACTTCAACGTCGGATACGGCATATGCGCCACTAAAACCAGCAACATCTGACAACGCTGATGCGAGTTCACTAATGTCACTCATTACCGATAAATCTTCGTATTCGTCAGACTGGTCATGATCATCTCCGTTAGTGGGTCGTGTGCTATCGGCAATGCTTACCTTGCCATGTTCGCCTACAACTGCATCTAAATCGCAACATACCGACCGATCACAACCATCCTCTAGCTCGGAATCGGTATTATAATCTTCGCAGTCTGTGAGGTAATCACTGATATCATTTAAATTTTGTGCTTGCAAGAAATTACCAGCCTTATTTTCTACAATTTCTTTGGCCTCGCTATCGATACGTTGTTGTTCGCGTAAACCGTGTTGCAAGAATTCTTGTAGAGATAATTTTAATTCGGGATAAACATTGCTCTTCTCCTCCTCTCCATCAGAATCGATGTAATCCTCAATATCAGTGGCATCATTATCTCGCTGTGTAATTTTAGGTAGATTGAGTGAAGTGCTGAAAGATTTTTTTATATCGACCTGACTATCAAAATCTTCAACATCTGTGACTTGGCCCGCATTGCAGTTATAGTCCATATCATTGCTATTAGAATCTTCAGATGATTCAGAAAGCGGGTGGTCGTCTTCGGTAACCGAAATGATTGGAAGCTTTTTGGACATTTTTTTTTTTTGTTTGGTTTTGCTTGGTTTATTTTAATTTAATTGTTCTTATTAGCGGTTTCAGTTTTTGCTATTTGTGGAAGAGTCAAATTGATGTTAAATTTTGAGTTATTTCCAATTAGTTATATTCTATGGACGTAAAAAATGCATATACGTAACGTATCAACAGAAGCAGTGTAAGTGCTGATTTACACGGCCCGGTCGCCGATTAGTGGGCACTCAGGCCTGTGGTTTTCACACTGGACAATTATATCAAGGAATTTGATATCATAACTGTTTCTGTAGTTTTTGAACACAAAATAAAGTACAACATTTAAAATCATAAAAATCTATCTCAGTCACAAACGATTACCGTTTAATCGGCGACCGGAAGGTGTATTACAGCAATTCACATGCGTAACTTTACTTTGTTGTGTGAATATTTACTAAAGCACCATATTTGAAGTGATAAGAACTAACACACATTTATGACCACATTCTGAATACTTTAAATTTAGATGTTTAGCACAAAATTGTCGATAAACCCCTGAATAGCTGCTAAATCAATAATCCGATTGTTAAATGTAAAATGTTCACAAAAAATTTGAAACCGGTCGAGAGATAATTACAATTAAGTGACTTATATTTTTTATAGATCTATAACAATCTAAATTTAGCCATATGTCAAAAACTGTACTGCTTTTTATATTTAGGCTTCATATTTGGATTCAGCGGAACATTTTGTATTAGAATTTTATAAAAACGTCGCAGGCCACACAGTTTTTTTTTTAAATTTTGCAAACATGTGTTGAGAGTAGTATCCTGACGTTTATTGTTTACGTTGCTCAATAACTATTATGCAGGAGCAATATTTTTTTATGTTACTGCATTGCCTGATAACTTTTATGCAGTAACCACGGTTTATCGCCTGACAATTATCAGGAAACTTAAAACACAAACTTTGGTATATTTACTTATAATTCTTAATGGCGGTATACAAAATATTTCTCATGTAGTAACTATTATAAAACAACGATTTTATTAAATTTCAGAATGCGGACAACATTTTCTTTTTCATTAATTGGAGATACTCGTAACAATAAAAACAAAAACAGCCGAATGTAAGTTAAAATTTCTTAATTGCTCGTATTTTATTATTATAACTGACCAAAATTAGATATTTACTTTATATTCACACGCTTATGAATATATTTTATTAACCATAAGCTCCCCCTATTGTAAAAACAATTCTTTCAATTCTCCAATTAGTATATTATTTTGAGGAATATATTGTACTTATACATATAAGTACAAAAAAAAGCTCCCTAATACAAATACTGATTCAACAACTGATACTGAGAAAATTAAATTGTGTTAGGATAAACAACAAATTTATTTGCCCGTTCGCATTATTGTTCTGACTTAAAAAAGTAGTCCAAAGTGGCTCAGGTTGATCGGAGGCGCACGGGGGAATGAGGGTGACAAGTGTAATGCATACTAATGTGATAAAAGCTAGAAGTGCTGGAAGCGAATGCAAGAAGTTCTTCTATCTGCCATGAAAGGGATGGTTGCCATCCTGATTACAGTTTATTCAGGTAATTCTCATGGAGATAGCAGCATAGCGCAGGCCATCTATGGATTAGCGCCATTGTCCCTCCTGTCGACCTAATGAAATGAGAAGTGTTCCTCTATCTGGAAATAATCTTTTAGATCCCCATTGCTGCCAATGGATCGTATGGAGGATATATACATTATAATTAATTCAAAACAGCGAACATTTTTTTAGGAGGGTATACAGAAGGTGAAATGTTGAGTTGAAAATGTATTTTCCGTTTGATGCACTTTCATTGGTTTCCAGTTCATGTCTGATCAATTGCAACTTTGTCAGGTGTTCTAAGCTCAATCGTTAAACAAATTAGATTTTTTAATCAGAGAACATCCGAACTTCGCCTCCAGCCTTATTCAGCCACCAAAATTCGATTGGGCTTCGATTGGGCTTTGGCATAAAAATCGAACTTTTGCTAATTTTCTTTAATTTAAAAATTGTACAAAGTTTTAGTATAGTAGTAATATGTTTCTCTTTGGAAAAAATTCACTTAAGCCTTTCAGATCTGCATGTTAGCGATATGATTTCCAATAATAATACTGAAAGAAATCATTCATTACGCAACGAATTGAACATATAGAATACTTTTTGAAAGCCATATTTTCTATTGAAAAAATTGCTTTCAAATGTCTGCCTGCTCCCCCATCGAGTATGTCTAGTGAGCAATTGCAGGTCAGCTTTATAGCGAAATATTGAATCGTTGGGCTTCGGCTCTCGCTTAGTTGGGTGGCACTCAGCTAATACTTGTTGATAGGGTTAAATAGCTTGGTTTCATTATGGATGGGAAACTTTCCTGGAAACTGACACCCCTATTACGGATGTCGACTGGCAGTAGATAAACGACTATTAGTCGATTATCGGTGATATCGTAGGTGTCGAATTCTCGTTCAATGAGCGACTGTCGATCAACATTCTACAACTGTACATTAAACGCAAATTTTTGTCGATCACGTTTTACAATACAGAAATATAATCGACTCAATCGTCTAAGGTTATTCTACTGCCAGTCGACATTCGCAATAGGGGTGTACACCTTTTTTGCCTTGAACTATTATAAGGGAGCTATTTACAAAATCGGATCTATCTCGCCTAGGGTTATAAAATGATTATATAATTTAGTAATAAAAACCGAATTCGAATATGGAATGCTTTGATAACGCTATTTCCACTAGAGCCGATATGCTAGGGTGAGATTTGTGAATCTGAGGTCTGTTGAAGATGTTCGCGAATGGAGCGAAGATTGACGGGAGAATTGAAGCTGGAATGGACCGCCTAGAACTTTGCCTGCAATGAAAATTTAGACTACCAGATAACTACAGTTCTGAGTTCTAGGTTTCTTATTTTAACCTCTACGTATTTTTCATCTTTATCTACATGATATTTTCGATAAGTTAACTGCCCTTTGGGCTATAACTTTAACCCTCCGTAAAAAAAAAACTATCTACCTCTAGTCCGTACTGTCTTCGACAAAGTTGGTAAGGGTGATATCCTATTTCATAATTATTAGCGTTTGTTCGTATAAAGTTGGATAATCCAATATTTTTTTGCAACACTGCTTGCATTTATAATAATTTGGCGCTTACATCAAATTTTTAGTTGTTTGGCCGAACTTTTCTTACGAATTGTAGTATGCCTCTTGATGTTCTACTACGAATTTAGGGCCCTAGAATTTGAGTTTATTTAATTTAAAATGAGAAATAAATTGAAAGGGATTTGATGTTTAGCTGAAAATTCGTTAATATATGTATTTCCATCATTAACCGCAGCAAAAATTTAACGAGTTGTTTTAAATATAGTAAGCTATCGAGTTTATGTTCTGACTTCGTTCAACTACCTAGTGCTGGGTCGCAACTATTTAGATAGCAAAGGAATGTAGATATTTTTTATTATTTTGAATTATTTTATAACCACGGTGTATATATATCTACAATAAAATGTTTTTATTTTTAATTTTACCAAAATAGGATTTCAAATAATTTGCTCTACATACATACATATGTATGTATGTGTATTTCTAAATACACATCGTCAATTTAGTTTGTTTATAACTATGTATATTGTCAATACAAATTAATGAAATAGTTTAATTATTAATAAATATTTACAATATATGTAATCGCGCATGAATATGAAAATAATTCCTTTACTTCATATATTTTTGTTAATAAAAAACAGTGTGTATGGTTTGTATTTATGTAATGCTATATCTTCATCTACCTAACTAAAAAACTCAATAAACTTATTTACAAAACTATCGTAACATAACTAATTAAGTAATTTTTTAGATATTATATATTTGCATGTTTTTTTTTCTTCATTTACCTTTTGGTGTCTCAATCTGCTCCGATCTCGAATCTCTCGATGATGTCGGACTAATACTACCCATACGTATGCCCGACGCACCAAATTGCATCTGTAAAGCCGGATCCGTAGCATAACCGGCTGCCTGTTGTCGACGCAATGTTTCTTCGATTAAAGCTAATGGGCTGCGTGTCGGTTTTGGTGAGCCTGGGCTGGCGGCCAATAGGCGTTCCTGTTCCGTATTAAATATTGGCAATGCAACTGAATCGGACAAACTAGAATCGGTTGTATCAATAAAACTAACATCGTACTCGTTTACACAACGTTGTTCAGTTGATGGCGGACGTACTAAGGACATTCCATCCAAATCAGTGTCCGGTTGACGATAAATCACTTCAAAAGGCTTATCTGGACCAAAGGTCTTAGTAAAAACTTCACTTGTTAATACTTTTCTGCTGCCAGAAGATGAGGTAGAACTTTTTGTACTTTCCGTAGATCTAAAGGACCTTGTAATTTCTGTATCATCATCAAATATAACCGTGCTAACAATGGCAGTTGTAGCTACAGGCTCTTGGTGAATTTTAACCACCGTAGTGCGCGTGGGTACGGCTGGTATTTTGGAGAATTTCGGTGTAGTTGTTATGGCCATGGTAGCCGCTGATTTATCAGCTAATCTCAGATTTGCCACTTCTTTGTCTAGTTTCTTTACAGTCGTGCTAGTGCGCGTATATCTACGTACACTGCTAAGCGAACCGCTGGCACTGGTGTTACCGCTGCCAGTCATGCTCGACTCATTCAAAGAATCCTTCAATTTTTTTTGTACTTTCACATCACTTTTCTTAGTTTGTACAGTTCGTCGCTTCGTCTGTTCAGTTTTAGTTGTAGCAGTAACTGCATTATTATCTTTATTGTCTTTTTGTGGTTTTAGCTCAGCTAATTTACTTTCACTTCTTATAGTGTTTGCTTTTTTTCGAGCACCTACATTGGAAGATACGCTAATGGGTACCTTTGAACGTTGCTGCGTCTTTTCCACTCTGCTTATAGGTTTCTTATCTTTGGTGGTATCTCGCTTCGTACTACGAGTATCTGCTCTTATGGTAGACATACTGGTAGTTGTCATTTCCTTTGCTTTGCTGTCAATTTTGTGTTTTAATTTACTTTGATTTGTTTTATTCAATACATTGCTCAATTCCTTACTTGTTTTGGGAGGAGTCATAGGTTTATCAGTTACTATGTGCTCGCTATGTGCTATCACACCTTTAATTTTCTCTACATTAGTTTTTCTATGATACAATTTATCAGTGCTTTTTATCGATTCCTTACTATTAGATAGTGAGTCTTTCTTTAAATTCGTCAAACTACTTTTAAAATTGTATACTTGATCCTCTTTGGATCGGTTGCGTACATATCGTCTTGGTGCATCATTATTGGTAGGAAAAGTGGTAGTTGTAGTGTACTGCTTACCTTTTGGTTGTATCGTTGGTGGTACAGGTGATCTGGCGGTCAACGGAGTTGCTCCATCTGTCTGATTTGCGGATGTGGCTTTTGTATTTCCATATCGTAGGCTATGTGCCAGTGTTGGCTGCATGTATCTGTGCATCACAGTTGAGGTAGGTGTAATCAAACGCTTTCTTTGCGCTTCTTCACCGGCGGATGATTCGGAAGATTTGGTGATTGTCTTCGTTTTGGGTTTCTTGGTTGTTGTCTTCTTCTCAGAATTTTTAGTTTGCGCATACACGCTAGTTGCATGAGAATAGTCAGGTTTCAATCGGCTGTGTGTCGGACTGAATGTTCTTAGTGTGGCATTGTATGGCATCGCAGTTATATCAGTTCGAATTCTGGGTCTGGGCGTGGTTGAGCGACTATGCGAATTGTCTTCAGGTAAACCAATGCTAATTGTATTAGAGCGTGGACTCATAGATCGCTCTGACCGTAAATCAGCACTTAAACGGCCTTGTGCAGTTTTTGTGGATGCAATTTTTTGTACTTCGTCTTTGTTTGGTGTGCGTTTCTTCTGCTTGGCCATTACGGCCGCTGCTGGCTTAACACTGGAAACTGGTCTTTGCACATCGGTTCTTGGCGATGAAGTACGCACTTTTCTAGTTGTCGCAAGTTGGACCTGTGTTTTTCTTTGTGTCTGTCTTACAGTGGACTTAATCTGATCTCTATTGGAAGATGTATATGATTTCTTCGTTTCCCTAGCAAACTGATTCTTGCCTGAAACTCCCTTAATAGCCTCACTACCAATGTTTACCTTCTTTCTACCTTCATCTATATTCACAAAATAAGCAACAGCTCTTTCCTTCCGTATGCGTGATGGCTGCGAATTGGACCTTTCTAGACTATCTAAACTACTGCAAGAGTCCAACATATCGCGGCTATGCGAAACACTGGTAGAGAAATCACAACGTTCAGTTTCAGAAAGCACATCATCGCTGGCAATCTTATCAGCCCTCATTCGAAGCTTTAACGGCACATCGTCAAATTCGTCGTCAGATTCATCTGAAGAGTATATTTTTAAAACAGGTTCAGCTACCTCATACGGAGATTTGCCTTTATCTTCTGACTTGCCAGGTAATGGAATCAAGCGCGAACTTGGTTTAACGTCAGCTGTCTTAGGTTTTTCGAATTCTTCTTCAGATTCATCAGAAGAGTATATTTTTGGATCAGGTTTAGTCACGTGTAGTGGAGATTTGGGTTTGTCCTCTGGCTTCGAAATGGGTTGAATTGCCTTGATATCCTTATCTTCTGGCTTGCCAGGTATTGGAATCAAGGGCGCATCAGGTTTAATGTCAGCTGTCTTAGGTTTTTCGAATTCTTCTTCAGATTCATCAGAAGAGTATATTTTTGGAACAGGTTTAGTTACGCCTAGTGGAGATTTGAGTTTGTCCTCTGGTTTCGAAATGGGTTGAATTGCCTTGATATCCTTATCTTCTGGCTTGCCAGGTAATGGAATCAAGGGTGCACCAGGTTTAATGTCTGCTATCTTAGGTTTTTCAAATTCTTCTTCAGATTCATCAGAAGAGTATATTTTTGGAACAGGTTTAGTTACGCCTAGTGGAGATTTGGGTTTGTCCTCTGGTTTCGAAATGGGTTGAATTGCCTTGATATCCTTATCTTCTGGCTTGCCAGGTATTGGAATCATGGGCGCACCAGGTTTAATGTCAGCTGTGTTGGGTTTTTCGAATTCTTCTTCAGGTTCATCAGAAGAGTATATTTTTGGAAAAGGCTTAGTTACGTCTAGTGGAGACTTGGGTTTGTCCTCTGGTTTCGAAATGGGTTGAATTGCCTTGATATCCTTATCTTCTGGCTTGCCAGGTAATGGAATCAAGGGCGCACCAGGTTTAATGTCAGCTGTCTTAGGTTTTTCGAATTCTTCTTCAGATTCATCAGAAGAGTATATTTTTGGAACAGGTTTAGTTACGTCTAGTGGGGATTTGGGTTTGTCCTCTGGTTTCGAAATCGGTTGAATTGCCTTGATATCCTTATCTTCTGGCTTGCCAGGTAATGGAATCAAGGGCGCACCAGGTTTAATGTCAGCTGTCTTAGGTTTTTCGAATTCTTCTTCAGATTCATCAGAAGAGTATATTTTTGGAAAAGGTTTAGTTACGTCTAGTGGAGATTTGGGTTTGTCCTCTGGTTTCGAAATCGGTTGAATTGCCTTGATATCCTTATCTTCTGGCTTGCCAGGTAATGGGATCAAGGGCGCACCAGGTTTAATGTCAGCTGTCTTAGGTTTTTTGAATTCTTCTTCAGGTTCATCAGAAGAATATATTTTTGAAACAGGTTTGGTTACGTCTAGTGGAGATTTGAGTTTGTCCTCTGGTTTCGAAATGGGTTGAATTGTTTTGATATCCTTATCTTCTGGCTTGCCAGGTATTGGAATCATGGGCGCACCAGGTTTAATGTCAGCTGTGTTGGGTTTTTCGAATTCTTCTTCAGGTTCATCAGAAGAGTATATTTTTGGAAAAGGCTTAGTTACGTCTAGTGGAGATTTGGGTTTGTCCTCTGGTTTCGAAATCGGTTGAATTGCCTTGATATCCTTATCTTCTGGCTTGCCAGGTAATGGAATCAAGGGCGCACCAGGTTTAATGTCAGCTGTCTTAGGTTTTTCCAATTCTTCTTCAGATTCATCAGAAGAGTATATTTTTGGAAAAGGCTTAGTTACGTCTAGTGGAGATTTGGGTTTGTCCTCTGGTTTCGAAATGGGTTGAATTGCCTTGATATCCTTATCTTCTGGCTTGCCAGGTAATAGAATCAAGGGGGCACCAGGTTTAATGTCTGCTATCTTAGGTTTTTCGAATTCTTCTTCAGGTTCATCAGAAGAGTATATTCTTGGAACAGGTTTAGTTACGTCTAGTGGAGATTTGGGTTTGTCCTCTGGTTTCGATATGGGTTGAATTGCCTTGATATCTTTATCTTCTGACTTGCCAGGTAATGGAATCAAGGGTGCACCAGGTTTAATGTCTGCTATCTTAGGTTTTTCGAATTCTTCTTCAGATTCATCAGAAGAGTATATTCTTGGAACAGGTTTGGTTACGTCTAGTGGAGATTTGGGTTTGTCCTCTGGTTTCGAAATCGGTTGAATTGCCTTGATATCCTTATCTTCTGGCTTGCCAGGTAATGGGATCAAGGGCGCACCAGGTTTAATGTCAGCTGTGTTGGGTTTTTCGAATTCTTCTTCAGGTTCATCAGAAGAGTATATTCTTGGAACAGGTTTAGTTACGTCTAGTGGAGATTTGGGTTTGTCCTCTGGTTTCGATATGGGTTGAATTGCCTTGATATCCTTATCTTCTGGCTTGCCAGGTATTGGAATCATGGGCGCACCAGGTTTAATGTCAGCTGTGTTGGGTTTTTCGAATTCTTCTTCAGGTTCATCAGAAGAGTATATTCTTGGAACAGGTTTAGTTACGTCTAGTGGAGATTTGGGTTTGTCCTCTGGTTTCGAAATCGGTTGAATTGCCTTGATATCCTTATCTTCTGGCTTGCCAGGTAATGGGATCAAGGGCGCACCAGGTTTAATGTCAGCTGTCTTAGGTTTTTTGAATTCTTCTTCAGGTTCATCAGAAGAATATATTTTTGAAACAGGTTTGGTTACGTCTAGTGGAGATTTGAGTTTGTCCTCTGGTTTCGAAATGGGTTGAATTGTTTTGATATCCTTATCTTCTGGCTTGCCAGGTATTGGAATCATGGGCGCACCAGGTTTAATGTCAGCTGTGTTGGGTTTTTCGAATTCTTCTTCAGGTTCATCAGAAGAGTATATTTTTGGAAAAGGCTTAGTTACGTCTAGTGGAGATTTGGGTTTGTCCTCTGGTTTCGAAATCGGTTGAATTGCCTTGATATCCTTATCTTCTGGCTTGCCAGGTAATGGAATCAAGGGCGCACCAGGTTTAATGTCAGCTGTCTTAGGTTTTTCCAATTCTTCTTCAGATTCATCAGAAGAGTATATTTTTGGAAAAGGCTTAGTTACGTCTAGTGGAGATTTGGGTTTGTCCTCTGGTTTCGAAATGGGTTGAATTGCCTTGATATCCTTATCTTCTGGCTTGCCAGGTAATGGGATTAAGGGTGCACCAGGTTTAATGTCAGCTGTCTTAGGTTTTTCGAATTCTTCTTCAGATTCATCAGAAGAGTATATTTTTGGAACAGGTTTAGTTACGTCTAGTGAAAATTTGGGGTTGTCTTCTAGTTTCGAAATGGCTTGAGTTGCCTTGGTATCCTTATCTTCTGGCTTGTCAGATAATGGAATGAAGGGCGCACCAGGTTTAATGTCATCTGTCTTAGGTTTTTCGAATTCTTCTTCAGATTCATCAGAAGAGTATATTTTTTTTTGAACAGGTTTAGTTACGTCTAGTGAAGATTTGGGGTTGCCTTCTAGTTTCGAAATGGCTTGAGTTGCCTTGATATCCTTATCTTCTGGCTTGTCAGATAATGGAATGAAAGGCGCACCAGGTTTAATGTCATCTGTCTTAGGTTTTTCGAATTCTTCTTCAGATTCATCAGAAGAGTATATTTTTGGAAAAGGTTTAGTTACGTCTAGTGAAGATTTGGGGTTGTCTTCTAGTTTCGAAATGGCTTGAGTTGCCTTGATATCCTTATCTTCTGGCTTGCCAGGTAATGGGATCAAGGGTGCACCAGGTTTAATGTCTGCTATCTTAGGTTTTTCCAATTCTTCTTCAGATTCATCAGAAGAGTATATTTTTGGAACAGGTTTGGTTACGTCTAGTGGAGATTTGAGTTTGTCCTCTGATTTCGAAATGGGTTGAATTGCCTTGATATCCTTATCTTCTGGCTTGCCAGGTAATGGAATCAAGGGTGCACCAGGTTTAATGTCTGCTATCTTAGGGTTTTCAAATTCTTCTTCAGATTCATCAGAAGAGTATATTTTTGGAACAGGTTTAGTTACGCCTAGTGGAGATTTGAGTTTGTCCTCTGGTTTCGAAATAGGTTGAATTGCCTTGATATCCTTATCTTCTGGCTTGCCAGGTAATGGAATCAAGGGTGCACCAGGTTTAATGTCTGCTATCTTAGGTTTTCCCAATTCTTCTTCAGATTCATCAGAAGAGTATATTTTTGGAACAGGTTTAGTTACGCCTAGTGGAGATTTGAGTTTGTCCTCTGGTTTCGAAATGGATTGAATTGCCTTGTTATCTTTATCTTCTGGCTTGCCAGGTAATGGAATCAAGGGAGCACCGGGTTTAATGTCAGCTATCTTAGGTCTTTCGAATTCTTCTTCAGATTCATCAGAAGAGTATATTTTTGGAACAGGTTTAGTTACGCCTAGTGGAGATTTGAGTTTGTCCTCTGGTTTCGAAATGGTTTGAATTGCCTTGATATCCTTATCTTCTGGCTTGCCAGGTAATGGAATCAAGGGTGCACCAGGTTTAATGTCTGCTATCTTATGTTTTTCCAATTCTTCTTCAGATTCATCAGAAGAGTATATTTTTGGAACAGGTTTGGTTACGTCTAGGGGAGATTTGAGTTTGTCCTCTGGTTTCGAAATGGTTTGAATTGCCTTGATATCCTTATCTTCTGGCTTGCCAGGTAATGGAATCAAGGGTGCACCGGGTTTAATGTCAGCTATCTTAGGTTTTTCCAATTCTTCTTCAGATTCATCAGAAGAGTATATTTTTGGAACAGTTTTGGTTACGTCTAGTGGAGATTTGGGTTTGTCCTCTGGTTTCGAAATGGGTTGAATTGCCTTGATATCGTTATCTTCTGGCTTGCCAGGTAATGAAATCAAGGGTGCACCAGGTTTAATGTCTGCTATCTTAGGTTTTTCAAATTCTTCTTCAGATTCATCAGAAGAGTATATTTTTGGAACAGGTTTAGTTACGCCTAGTGGAGATCTGAGTTTGTCCTCTGGTTTCGAAATGGGTTGAATTGCCTTGATATCCTTATCTTCTGGCTTGCCAGGGAATGGAATCAAGGGTGCACCAGGTTTAATGTCTGCTATCTTAGGTTTTTCGAATTCTTCTTCAGATTCATCAGAAGAGTATATTTTTGGAACAGGTTTGGTTACGTCTAGTGGAGATTTGGGTTTGTCCTCTGGTTTGGAAATAGGTTGAATTGCCTTGATATCCTTATCTTCTGGCTTGCCAGGTAATGGAATCAAGGGTGCACCAGGTTTAATATCTTCTATCTTAGGTTTTTCAAATTCTTCTTCAGATTCATCAGAAGAGTATATTTTTGGAACAAGTTTAGTTACGCCTAGTGGAGATTTGGGTTTGTCCTCTGGTTTGGAAATAGGTTGAATTGCCTTGATATCCTTATCTTCTGGCTTGCCAGGTAATGGAATCAAGGGTGCACCAGGTTTAATATCTGCTATCTTAGGTTTTTCAAATTCTTCTTCAGATTCATCAGAAGAGTATATTTTTGGAACAAGTTTAGTTACGCCTAGTGGAGATTTGGGTTTGTCCTCTGGTTTCGAAATGGGTTGAATTGCCTTGATATCCTTATCTTCTGGCTTGCCATGTAAGGGAATCAAGGGTGCACCGGGTTTAATGTCAGCTATCTTAGGTTTTTCGAATTCTTCTTCAGATTCATCAGAAGAGTATATTTTTGGAACAGGTTTAGTTACGCCTAGTGGAGATTTGGGTTTGTCCTCTGGTTTCGAAATGGGTTGAATTGCCTTGATATCCTTATCTTCTGGCTTGCCATGTAAGTGAATCAAGGGTGCACCAGGTTTAATGTCTGCTATCTTAGGTTTTTCAAATTCTTCTTCAGATTCATCAGATGAGTATATTTTTGGAACAGGTTTGGTTACGTCTAGTGGAGATTTGTGTTTGTCCTCTGGTTTGGAAATGGGTTGAATTGCCTTGATATCCTTATCTTCTGGCTTGCCAGGTAATGGAATCAAGGGTGCACCAGGTTTAATATCTGCTATCTTAGGTTTTTCAAATTCTTCTTCAGATTCATCAGAAGAGTATATTTTTGGAACAAGTTTAGTTACGCCTAGTGGAGATTTGAGTTTGTCCTCTGGTTTCGAAACGGGTTGAATTGCCTTGATATCTTTATCTTCTGGCTTGCCAGGTAATGGAATCAAGGGTGCACCAGGTTTAATGTCAGCTGTCTTAGGTTTTTCAAATTCTTCTTCAGATTCATCAGAAGAGTATATTTTTGGAACAGGTTTAGATACGTCTAGTGGAGATTTGGGTTTGTCCTCTGGTTTCGAAATGGGTTGAATTGCCTTGATATCCTTATCTTCTGGCTTGCCAGGTAATAGAATCAAGGGTGCACCAGGTTTAATGTCTGCTATCTTAGGTTTTTCAAATTCTTCTTCAGATTCATCAGAAGAGTATATTTTTGGAACAGGTTTGGTTACGTCTAGTGGAGATTTGAGTTTGTCCTCTGGTTTCGAAATGGGTTGAATTGCCTTGATATCCTTATCTTCTGGCTTGCCAGGGAATGGAATCAAGGGTGCACCAGGTTTCATGTCAGCTGTCTTAGGTTTTTCGAATTCTTCTTCAGATTCATCAGAAGAGTATATTTTTGGAACAGGTTTGGTTACGTCTAGTGGAGATTTGGGTTTGTCCTCTGGTTTCGAAATGGGTTGAATTGCCTTGATATCCTTATCTTCTGGCTTGCCAGGTAATGGAATCAAGGGCGCACCAGGTTTAATGTCAGCTGTCTTAGGTTTTTCGAATTCTTCTTCAGATTCATCAGAAGAGTATATTTTTGGAACAGGTTTGGTTACGTCTAGTGGAGATTTGGGTTTGTCCTCTGGTTTCGAAATGGGTTGAATTGCCTTGATATCCTTATCTTCTGGCTTGCCAGGTAATGGAATCAAGGGCGCACCAGGTTTAATGTCAGCTGTCTTAGGTTTTTCGAATTCTTCTTCGGATTCATCAGAAGAGTATATTTTTGGAACAGGTTTAGTTACGCCTAGTGGAGATTTGAGTTTGTGCTCTGGTTTCGAAATGGGTTGAATTGCTTTGATATCCTTATCTTCTGGCTTGCCAGGTAATGGAATCAAGGGTGCACCAGGTTTAATGTCAGCTGCCTTAGGTTTTTCGAATTCTTCTTCAAAATTATCAGAAGAGTATATTTTTGGAACAGGTTTAGTTACGCCTAGTGGAGATTTGAGTTTGTCCTCTGGTTTCGAAATGGGTTGAATTGCCTTGATATCCTTATCTTCTGACTTGCCAGGTAATGGAATCAAGGGCGCACCAGGTTTAGTGTCTGCTATCTTAGGTTTTTCCAATTCTTCTTCAGATTCATCAGAAGAGTATATTTTTGGAAAAGGTTTGGTTACGTCTAGTGGAGATTTGGGGCTGTCCTCTGGTTTCGAAATGGGTTGAATTGCCTTGATATCCTTATCTTCTGGCTTGCCAGGTAATGGAATCAAGGGCGCACCAGGTTTAATGTCAGCTGTCTTAGGTTTTTCGAATTCTTCTTCAGATTCATCAGAAGAATATATTTTTGGAACAGGTTTGGTTACGTCTAGTGGAGATTTGGGTTTGTCCTCTTGTTTCGAAATGGTTTGAATTGCCTTGATATCCTTATCTTCTGGCTTGCCAGGTAATGGAATCAAGGGTGCACCAGGTTTAATGTCTGCTATCTTAGGTTTTTCAAATTCTTCTTCAGATTCATCAGAAGAGTATATTTTTGGAACAGGTTTAGTTACGCCTAGTGGAGATTTGAGTGTGTCCTCTGGTTTCGAAATAGGTTGAATTGCCTTGATATCCTTATCTTCTGGCTTGCCAGGTAATGGAATCAAGGGTGCACCAGGTTTAATGTCAGCTATCTTAGGTTTCTCGAATTCTTCTTCAGATTCATCAGAAGAGTATATTTTTGGAACAGGTTTGGTTACGTCTAGTGGAGATTTGAGTTTGTCCTCTGGTTTCGAAATGGGTTGGATTGCCTTGATATCCTTATCTTCTGGCTTGCCAGGTAATGGAATCAAGGGTGCACCAGGTTTAATGTCTGCTATCCTAGGTTTTTCAAATTCTTCTTCAGATTCATCAGAAGAGTATATTTTTGGAACAGGTTTAGTTACGCCTAGTGGAGATTTGAGTGTGTCCTCTGGTTTCGAAATAGGTTGAATTGCCTTGATATCCTTATCTTCTGGCTTGCCAGGTAATGGAATCAAGGGTGCACCAGGTTTAATGTCAGCTATCTTAGGTTTCTCGAATTCTTCTTCAGATTCATCAGAAGAGTATATTTTTGGAAAAGGTTTGGTTACGTCTAGTGGAGATTTGGGGTTGTCCTCTGGTTTCGAAATAGGTTGAATTGCCTTGATATCCTTATCTTCTGGCTTGCCAGGTAATGGAATCAAGGGCGCACCAGGTTTAATGTCAGCTGTCTTAGGTTTTTCGAATTCTTCTTCAGATTCATCAGAAGAATATATTTTTGGAACAGGTTTGGTTACGTCTAGTGGAGATTTGGGTTTGTCCTCTTGTTTCGAAATGGTTTGAATTGCCTTGATATCCTTATCTTCTGGCTTGCCAGGTAATGGAATCAAGGGTGCACCAGGTTTAATGTCTGCTATCTTAGGTTTCTCGAATTCTTCTTCAGATTCATCAGAAGAGTATATTTTTGGAACAGGTTTAGTTACGCCTAGTGGAGATTTGAGTTTGTCCTCTGGTTTCGAAATGGGTTGGATTGCCTTGATATCCTTATCTTCTGGCTTGCCAGGTAATGGAATCAAGGGTGCACCAGGTTTAATGTCAGCTGTCTTAGGTTTTTCGAATTCTTCTTCAGATTCATCAGAAGAATATATTTTTGGAACAGGTTTGGTTACGTCTAGTGGAGATTTGGGTTTGTCCTCTTGTTTCGAAATGGTTTGAATTGCCTTGATATCCTTATCTTCTGGCTTGCCAGGTAATGGAATCAAGGGTGCACCAGGTTTAATGTCAGCTATCTTAGGTTTCTCGAATTCTTGTTCAGATTCATCAGAAGAGTATATTTTTGGAACAGGTTTAGTTGCGCCTAGTGGAGATTTGAGTGTGTCCTCTGATTTCGAAATAGGTTGAATTGCCTTGATATCCTTATCTTCTGGCTTGCCAGGTAATGGAATCAAGGGTGCACCAGGTTTAATGTCAGCTGTCTTAGGTTTTTCGAATTCTTCTTCAGATTCATCAGAAGAATATATTTTTGGAACAGGTTTGGTTACGTCTAGTGGAGATTTGGGTTTGTCCTCTTGTTTCGAAATGGTATGAATTGCCTTGATATCCTTATCTTCTGGCTTGCCAGGTAATGGAATCAAGGGTGCACCAGGTTTAATGTCAGCTATCTTAGGTTTCTCGAACTCTTCTTCAGATTCATCAGAAGAGTATATTTTTGGAACAGGTTTGGTTACGTCTAGTGGAGATTTGAGTTTGTCCTCTGGTTTCGAAATGGGTTGGATTGCCTTGATATCCTTATCTTCTGGCTTGCCAGGTAATGGAATCAAGGGTGCACCAGGTTTAATGTCTACTATCTTGGGTTTTCCCAAATCTTCTTCAGATTCATCAGAAGAGTATATTTTTGGAACAGGTTTAGTTACGCCTAGTGGAGATTTGAGTTTGTCCTCTGGTTTCGAAATGGATTGAATTGCCTTGTTATCTTTATCTTCTGGCTTGCCAGGTAATGGAATCAAGGGAGCACCGGGTTTAATGTCAGCTATCTTAGGTTTTTCGAATTCTTCTTCAGATTCATCAGAGGAGTATATTTTTGGAACAGGTTTAGTTACGCCTGGTGGAGATTTGAGTTTGTCCTCTGGTTTCGAAATGGGTTGGATTGCCTTGATATCCTTATCTTCTGGCTTGCCAGGTAATGGAATCAAGGGTGCACCAGGTTTAATGTCTGCTATCTTAGGTTTTTCAAATTCTTCTTCAGATTCATCAGAAGAGTATATTTTTGGAACAGGTTTAGTTACGCCTAGTGGAGATTTGAGTGTGTCCTCTGGTTTCGAAATAGGTTGAATTGCCTTGATATCCTTATCTTCTGGCTTGCCAGGTAATGGAATCAAGGGTGCACCAGGTTTAATGTCAGCTATCTTAGGTTTCTCGAATTCTTCTTCAGATTCATCAGAAGAGTATATTTTTGGAACAGGTTTGGTTACGTCTAGTGGAGATTTGAGTTTGTCCTCTGGTTTCGAAATGGGTTGGATTGCCTTGATATCCTTATCTTCTGGCTTGCCAGGTAATGGAATCAAGGGTGCACCAGGTTTAATGTCTGCTATCTTAGGTTTTTCAAATTCTTCTTCAGATTCATCAGAAGAGTATATTTTTGGAACAGGTTTAGTTACGCCTAGTGGAGATTTGAGTGTGTCCTCTGGTTTCGAAATAGGTTGAATTGCCTTGATATCCTTATCTTCTGGCTTGCCAGGTAATGGAATCAAGGGTGCACCAGGTTTAATGTCAGCTATCTTAGGTTTCTCGAATTCTTCTTCAGATTCATCAGAAGAATATATTTTTGGAACAGGTTTGGTTACGTCTAGTGGAGATTTGAGTTTGTCCTCTGGTTTCGAAATGGGTTGAATTGCCTTGATATCCTTATCTTCTGGCTTGCCAGGTAATGGAATCAAGGGCGCACCAGGTTTAATGTCAGCTGTCTTAGGTTTTTCGAATTCTTCTTCAGATTCATCAGAAGAATATATTTTTGGAACAGGTTTAGTTACGCCTAGTGGAGATTTGAGTTTGTCCTCTGGTTTCGAAATGGGTTGAATTGCCTTGATATCCTTATCTTCTGGCTTGCCAGGTAATGGAATCAAGGGCGCACCAGGTTTAATGTCAGCTGTCTTAGGTTTTTCGAATTCTTCTTCAGATTCATCAGAAGAATATATTTTTGGAACAGGTTTAGTTACGCCTAGTGGAGATTTGAGTTTGTCCTCTGGTTTCGAAATGGGTTGAATTGCCTTGATATCCTTATCTTCTGGCTTGCCAGGTAATGGAATCAAGGGTGCACCAGGTTTAATGTCAGCTGTCTTAGGTTTTTCGAATTCTTCTTCAGATTCATCAGAAGAGTATATTTTTGGAACAGGTTTGGTTACGTCTAGTGGAGATTTGGGTTTGTCGGCTTGTTTCGAAATGGTTTGAATTGCCTTGATATCCTTATCTTCTGGCTTGACAGGTAATGGAATCAAGGGCGCACCAGGTTTAATGTCAGCTATCTTAGGTTTCTCGAATTCTTCTTCAGATTCATCAGAAGAGTATATTTTTGGAAAAGGTTTGGTTACGTCTAGTGGAGATTTGGGGTTGTCCTCTGGTTTCGAAATAGGTTGAATTGCCTTGATATCCTTATCTTCTGGCTTGCCAGGTAATGGAATCAAGGGCGCACCAGGTTTAATGTCAGCTGTCTTAGGTTTTTCGAATTCTTCTTCAGATTCATCAGAAGAATATATTTTTGGAACAGGTTTGGTTACGTCTAGTGGAGATTTGGGTTTGTCCTCTTGTTTCGAAATGGTTTGAATTGCCTTGATATCCTTATCTTCTGGCTTGCCAGGTAATGGAATCAAGGGTGCACCAGGTTTAATGTCTGCTATCTTAGGTTTCTCGAATTCTTCTTCAGATTCATCAGAAGAGTATATTTTTGGAACAGGTTTAGTTACGCCTAGTGGAGATTTGAGTTTGTCCTCTGGTTTCGAAATGGGTTGGATTGCCTTGATATCCTTATCTTCTGGCTTGCCAGGTAATGGAATCAAGGGTGCACCAGGTTTAATGTCAGCTGTCTTAGGTTTTTCGAATTCTTCTTCAGATTCATCAGAAGAATATATTTTTGGAACAGGTTTGGTTACGTCTAGTGGAGATTTGGGTTTGTCCTCTTGTTTCGAAATGGTTTGAATTGCCTTGATATCCTTATCTTCTGGCTTGCCAGGTAATGGAATCAAGGGTGCACCAGGTTTAATGTCAGCTATCTTAGGTTTCTCGAATTCTTGTTCAGATTCATCAGAAGAGTATATTTTTGGAACAGGTTTAGTTGCGCCTAGTGGAGATTTGAGTGTGTCCTCTGATTTCGAAATAGGTTGAATTGCCTTGATATCCTTATCTTCTGGCTTGCCAGGTAATGGAATCAAGGGTGCACCAGGTTTAATGTCAGCTGTCTTAGGTTTTTCGAATTCTTCTTCAGATTCATCAGAAGAATATATTTTTGGAACAGGTTTGGTTACGTCTAGTGGAGATTTGGGTTTGTCCTCTTGTTTCGAAATGGTATGAATTGCCTTGATATCCTTATCTTCTGGCTTGCCAGGTAATGGAATCAAGGGTGCACCAGGTTTAATGTCAGCTATCTTAGGTTTCTCGAACTCTTCTTCAGATTCATCAGAAGAGTATATTTTTGGAACAGGTTTGGTTACGTCTAGTGGAGATTTGAGTTTGTCCTCTGGTTTCGAAATGGGTTGGATTGCCTTGATATCCTTATCTTCTGGCTTGCCAGGTAATGGAATCAAGGGTGCACCAGGTTTAATGTCTACTATCTTGGGTTTTCCCAAATCTTCTTCAGATTCATCAGAAGAGTATATTTTTGGAACAGGTTTAGTTACGCCTAGTGGAGATTTGAGTTTGTCCTCTGGTTTCGAAATGGATTGAATTGCCTTGTTATCTTTATCTTCTGGCTTGCCAGGTAATGGAATCAAGGGAGCACCGGGTTTAATGTCAGCTATCTTAGGTTTTTCGAATTCTTCTTCAGATTCATCAGAGGAGTATATTTTTGGAACAGGTTTAGTTACGCCTGGTGGAGATTTGAGTTTGTCCTCTGGTTTCGAAATGGGTTGGATTGCCTTGATATCCTTATCTTCTGGCTTGCCAGGTAATGGAATCAAGGGTGCACCAGGTTTAATGTCTGCTATCTTAGGTTTTTCAAATTCTTCTTCAGATTCATCAGAAGAGTATATTTTTGGAACAGGTTTAGTTACGCCTAGTGGAGATTTGAGTGTGTCCTCTGGTTTCGAAATAGGTTGAATTGCCTTGATATCCTTATCTTCTGGCTTGCCAGGTAATGGAATCAAGGGTGCACCAGGTTTAATGTCAGCTATCTTAGGTTTCTCGAATTCTTCTTCAGATTCATCAGAAGAGTATATTTTTGGAACAGGTTTGGTTACGTCTAGTGGAGATTTGAGTTTGTCCTCTGGTTTCGAAATGGGTTGGATTGCCTTGATATCCTTATCTTCTGGCTTGCCAGGTAATGGAATCAAGGGTGCACCAGGTTTAATGTCTGCTATCTTAGGTTTTTCAAATTCTTCTTCAGATTCATCAGAAGAGTATATTTTTGGAACAGGTTTAGTTACGCCTAGTGGAGATTTGAGTGTGTCCTCTGGTTTCGAAATAGGTTGAATTGCCTTGATATCCTTATCTTCTGGCTTGCCAGGTAATGGAATCAAGGGTGCACCAGGTTTAATGTCAGCTATCTTAGGTTTCTCGAATTCTTCTTCAGATTCATCAGAAGAATATATTTTTGGAACAGGTTTGGTTACGTCTAGTGGAGATTTGAGTTTGTCCTCTGGTTTCGAAATGGGTTGAATTGCCTTGATATCCTTATCTTCTGGCTTGCCAGGTAATGGAATCAAGGGCGCACCAGGTTTAATGTCAGCTGTCTTAGGTTTTTCGAATTCTTCTTCAGATTCATCAGAAGAATATATTTTTGGAACAGGTTTAGTTACGCCTAGTGGAGATTTGAGTTTGTCCTCTGGTTTCGAAATGGGTTGAATTGCCTTGATATCCTTATCTTCTGGCTTGCCAGGTAATGGAATCAAGGGCGCACCAGGTTTAATGTCAGCTGTCTTAGGTTTTTCGAATTCTTCTTCAGATTCATCAGAAGAATATATTTTTGGAACAGGTTTAGTTACGCCTAGTGGAGATTTGAGTTTGTCCTCTGGTTTCGAAATGGGTTGAATTGCCTTGATATCCTTATCTTCTGGCTTGCCAGGTAATGGAATCAAGGGTGCACCAGGTTTAATGTCAGCTGTCTTAGGTTTTTCGAATTCTTCTTCAGATTCATCAGAAGAGTATATTTTTGGAACAGGTTTGGTTACGTCTAGTGGAGATTTGGGTTTGTCGGCTTGTTTCGAAATGGTTTGAATTGCCTTGATATCCTTATCTTCTGGCTTGACAGGTAATGGAATCAAGGGCGCACCAGGTTTAATGTCAGCTATCTTAGGTTTTTCGAATTCTTCTTCAGATTCATCAGAAGAGTATATTTTTGGAACAGGTTTGGTTACGTCTAGTGGAGATTTGAGTTTGTCCTCTGGTTTCGAAATGGGTTGGATTGCCTTGATATCCTTATCTTCTGGCTTGACAGGTAATGGAATCAAGGGCGCACCAGGTTTAATGTCAGCTATCTTAGGTTTTTCAAATTCTTCTTCAGATTCATCAGAAGAGTATATTTTTGGAACAGGTTTGGTTACGTCTAGTGGAGATTTGAGTTTGCCCTCTGGTTTCGAAATGGGTTGGATTGCCTTGATATCCTTATCTTCTGGTTTGCCAGGTAATGGAATCAAGGGCGCACCAGCTTTAATGTCAGCTGTCTTAGGTTTTTCGAATTCTTCTTCAGATTCATCAGAAGAGTATATTTTTGGAACAGGTTTGGTTACGTCTAGTGGAGATTTGAGTTTGTCCTCTGGTTTCGAAATTGGTTGAATCGCCTTGATATCCTTATCTTCTGGCTTGCCAGGTAATGGAATCAAGGGTGCACCAGGTTTAATGTCTGCTATCTTAGGTTTTTCGAATTCTTCTTCAGATTCATCAGAAGAGTATATTTTTGGAACAGGTTTGGTTACGTCTAGTGGAGATATTGGTTCGTCCTCTTGTTTCGAAATGGTTTGAATTGCCTTGATATCCTTATCTTCTGGCTTGACAGGTAATGGAATCAAGGGCGCACCAGGTTTAATGTCTGCTATCTTAGGTTCTTCCAATTCTTCTTCAGATTCATCAGAAGAGTATATTTTTGGAACAGGTTTGGTTACGTCTAGGGGAGATTTGAGTTTGTCCTCTGGTTTCGAAATGGGCTGAATTGCCTTGATATCTTTATCTTCTGGGTTGCCAGGTAATGGAATCAAGGGTGCACCGGGTTTAATGTCAGCTATCTTAGGTTTTTCCAATTCTTCTTCAGATTCATCAGAAGAGTATATTTTTGGAACAGTTTTGGTTACGTCTAGTGGAGATTTGGGTTTGTCCTCTGGTTTCGAAATGGGTTGAATTGCCTTGATATCCTTACCTTCTGGCTTGACAGGTAATGGAATCAAGGGCGCACCAGCTTTAATGTCAGCTGTCTTAGGTTTTTCGAATTCTTCTTCAGATTCATCAGAAGAGTATATTTTTGGAACAGGTTTGGTTACGTCTAGTGGAGATTTGAGTTTGTCCTCTGGTTTCGAAATTGGTTGAATTTCCTTGATATCCTTATCTTCTGGCTTGCCAGGTAATGGAATCAAGGGTGCACCAGGTTTAATGTCTGCTATCTTAGGTTTTTCGAATTCTTCTTCAGATTCATCAGAAGAGTATATTTTTGGAACAGGTTTGGTTACGTCTAGTGGAGATTTGGGTTTGTCCTCTGGTTTCGAAATGGGTTGAATTGCCTTGATATCCTTATCTTCTGGCTTGCCAGGTAATGGAATCAAGGGCGCACCAGGTTTAATGTCAGCTGTCTTAGGTTTTTCGAATTCTTCTTCAGATTCATCAGAAGAGTATATTTTTGGAACAGGTTTGGTTACGTCTAGTGGAGATTTGGGTTTGTCCTCTTGTTTCGAAATGGTTTGAATTGCCTTGATATCCTTATCTTCTGGCTTGACAGGTAATGGAATCAAGGGCGCACCAGCTTTAATGTCAGCTGTCTTAGGTTTTTCGAATTCTTCTTCAGCTTCATCAGAAGAGTATATTTTTGGAACAGGTTTTGTTACGTCTAGTGGAGATTTGAGTTTGTCCTCTGGTTTCGAAATGGGTTGAATTGTCTTGATATCCTTATCTTCTGGCTTGCCAGGTAATGGTATCAAGGGTGCACCAGGTTTAATGTCAGCTATCTTAGGTTTTTCGAATTCTTCTTCAGATTCATCAGAAGAGTATATTTTTGGAACAGGTTTGGTTACGTCTAGTGGAGATTTGGGTTTGTCGGCTTGTTTCGAAATGGTTTGAATTGCCTTGATATCCTTATCTTCTGGCTTGACAGGTAATGGAATCAAGGGCGCACCAGGTTTAATGTCAGCTATCTTAGGTTTTTCGAATTCTTCTTCAGATTCATCAGAAGAGTATATTTTTGGAACAGGTTTGGTTACGTCTAGTGGAGATTTGAGTTTGTCCTCTGGTTTCGAAATGGGTTGAATTGCCTTGATATCCTTATCTTCTGGCTTGCCAGGTAATGGAATCAAGGGCGCACCAGGTTTAATGTCAGCTGTCTTAGGTTTTTCGAATTCTTCTTCAGATTCATCAGAAGAGTATATTTTTGGAACAGGTTTGGTTACGTCTAGTGGAGATTTGGGTTTGTCCTCTGGTTCCGAAATGGGTTGAATTGCCTTGATATCCTTATCTTCTGGCTTGACAGGTAATGGAATCAAGGGCGCACCAGCTTTAATGTCAGCTGTCTTAGGTTTTTCGAATTCTTCTTCAGATTCATCAGAAGAGTATATTTTTGGAACAGGTTTGGTTACGTCTAGTGGAGATTTGGGTTTGTCCTCTTGTTTCGAAATGGTTTGAATTGCCTTGATATCCTTATCTTCTGGCTTGACAGGTAATGGAATCAAGGGCGCACCAGCTTTAATGTCAGCTGTCTTAGGTTTTTCGAATTCTTCTTCAGATTCATCAGAAGAGTATATTTTTGGAACAGGTTTGGTTACGTCTAGTGGAGATTTGAGTTTGTCCTCTGGTTTCGAAATGGGTTGAATTGCCTTGATATCCTTATCTTCTGGCTTGCCAGGTAATGGAATCAAGGGCGCACCAGGTTTAATGTCAGCTGTCTTAGGTTTTTCGAATTCTTCTTCAGATTCATCAGAAGAGTATATTTTTGGAACAGGTTTGGTTACGTCTAGTGGAGATTTGGGTTTGTCCTCTTGTTTCGAAATGGTTTGAATTGCCTTGATATCCTTATCTTCTGGCTTGCCAGGTAATGGAATCAAGGGGGCACCAGGTTTAATGTCTGCTATCTTAGGTTTTTCAAATTCTTCTTCAGATTCATCAGAAGAGTATATTTTTGGAACAGGTTTGGTTACGTCTAGTGGAGATTTGAGTTTGTCCTCTGGTTTCGAAATGGGTTGAATTGCCTTGATATCCTTATCTTTTGGCTTGCCAGGGAATGGAATCAAGGATGCACCAGGTTTAATGTCTGCTATCTTAGGTTTTTCAAATTCTTCTTCAGATTCATCAGAAGAGTATATTTTTGGAACAGGTTTCGTTACGTCTAGTGGACATTTGAGTTTGTCCTCTGGTTTCGAAATGGTTTGAATTGCCTTGATATCCTTATCTTCTGGCTTGACAGGTAATGGAATCAAGGGCGCACCAGGTTTAATGTCAGCTATCTTAGGTTTTTCGAATTCTTCTTCAGATTCATCAGAAGAGTATATTTTTGGAACAGGTTTGGTTACGTCTAGTGGAGATTTGAGTTTGTCCTCTGGTTTCGAAATGGGTTGGATTGCCTTGATATCCTTATCTTCTGGCTTGACAGGTAATGGAATCAAGGGCGCACCAGGTTTAATGTCAGCTATCTTAGGTTTTTCGAATTCTTCTTCAGATTCATCAGAAGAGTATATTTTTCGAACAGGTTTGGTTACGTCTAGTGGAGATTTGGGTTTGTCCTCTGGTTTCGAAATGGGTTGAATTGCCTTGATATCCTTATCTTCTGGCTTGCCAGGTAATGGAATCAAGGGCGCACCAGGTTTAATGTCAGCTGTCTTAGGTTTTTCGAATTCTTCTTCAGATTCATCAGAAGAGTATATTTTTGGAACAGGTTTGGTTACGTCTAGTGGGGATTTGAGTTTGTCCTCTGGTTTCGAAATGGGTTGGATTGCCTTGATATCCTTATCTTCTGGCTTGCCAGGTAATGGAATCAAGGGTGCACCAGGTTTAATGTCAGCTGTCTTAGGTTTTTCGAATTCTTCTTCAGATTCATCAGAAGAGTATATTTTTCGAACAGGTTTGGTTACGTCTAGTGGAGATTTGGGTTTGTCCTCTGGTTTCGAAATGGGTTGAATTGCCTTGATATCCTTATCTTCTGGCTTGCCAGGTAATGGAATCAAGGGCGCACCAGGTTTAATGTCAGCTGTCTTAGGTTTTTCGAATTCTTCTTCAGATTCATCAGAAGAGTATATTTTTGGAACAGGTTTGGTTACGTCTAGTGGAGATTTGGGTTTGTCCTCTTGTTTCGAAATGGTTTGAATTGCCTTGATATCCTTATCTTCTGGCTTGGCAGGTAATGGAATCAAGGGCGCACCAGGTTTAATGTCAGCTATCTTAGGTTTTTCGAATTCTTCTTCAGATTCATCAGAAGAGTATATTTTTGGAACAGGTTTGGTTACGTCTAGTGGGGATTTGGGTTTGTCCTCTGGTTTCGAAATGGGTTGGATTGCCTTGATATCCTTATCTTCTGGCTTGCCAGGTAATGGAATCAAGGGCGCACCAGGTTTAATGTCAGCTGTCTTAGGTTTTTCGAATTCTTCTTCAGATTCATCAGAAGAGTATATTTTTGGAACAGGTTTGGTTACGTCTAGTGGAGATTTGGGTTTGTCCTCTTGTTTCGAAATGGTTTGAATTGCCTTGATATCCTTATCTTCTGGCTTGACAGGTAATGGAATCAAGGGGGCACCAGGTTTAATGTCTGCTATCTTAGGTTTTTCAAATTCTTCTTCAGATTCATCAAAAGAGTATATTTTTGGAACAGGTTTGGTTACGTCTAGTGGAGATTTGAGTTTGTCCTCTGGTTTCGAAATGGGTTGGATTGCCTTGATATCCTTATCTTCTGGCTTGCCAGGTAATGGAATCAAGGGGGCACCAGGTTTAATGTCTGCTATCTTAGGTTTTTCAAATTCTTCTTCAGATTCATCAGAAGAGTATATTTTTGGAACAGGTTTGGTTACGTCTAGTGGAGATTTGGGTTTGTCCTCTTGTTTCGAAATGGTTTGAATTGCCTTGATATCCTTATCTTCTGGCTTGCCAGGTAATGGAATCAAGGGCGCACCAGGTTTAATGTCAGCTATATTAGGTTTTTCGAATTCTTCTTCAGATTCATCAGAAGAGTATATTTTTGGAACAGGTTTGGTTACGTCTAGTGGAGATTTGGGTTTGTCCTCTGGTTTCGAAATGGGTTGAATTGCCTTGATATCCTTATCTTCTGGCTTGCCAGGTAATGGAATCAAGGGTGCACCAGGTTTAATGTCAGCTGTCTTAGGTTTTTCGAATTCTTCTTCAGATTCATCAGAAGAGTATATTTTTCGAACAGGTTTGGTTACGTCTAGTGGAGATTTGGGTTTGTCCTCTGGTTTCGAAATGGGTTGAATTGCCTTGATATCCTTATCTTCTGGCTTGCCAGGTAATGGAATCAAGGGCGCACCAGGTTTAATGTCAGCTGTCTTAGGTTTTTCGAATTCTTCTTCAGATTCATCAGAAGAGTATATTTTTGGAACAGGTTTGGTTACGTCTAGTGGGGATTTGAGTTTGTCCTCTGGTTTCGAAATGGGTTGGATTGCCTTGATATCCTTATCTTCTGGCTTGATAGGTAATGGAATCAAGGGTGCACCAGGTTTAATGTCAGCTATCTTAGGTTTTTCGAATTCTTCTTCAGATTCATCAGAAGAGTATATTTTTGGAACAGGTTTGGTTACGTCTAGTGGAGATTTGGGTTTGTCCTCTTGTTTCGAAATGGTTTGAATTGCCTTGATATCCTTATCTTCTGGCTTGACAGGTAATGGAATCAAGGGCGCACCAGGTTTAATGTCAGCTATCTTAGGTTTTTCGAATTCTTCTTCAGATTCATCAGAAGAGTATATTTTTGGAACAGGTTTGGTTACGTCTAGTGGAGATTTGGGTTTGTCCTCTTGTTTCGAAATGGTTTGAATTGCCTTGATATCCTTATCTTCTGGCTTGACAGGTAATGGAATCAAGGGCGCACCAGGTTTAATGTCAGCTGTCTTCGGTTTTTCGAATTCTTCTTCAGATTCATCAGAAGAGTATATTTTTGGAACAGGTTTGGTTACGTCTAGTGGAGATTTGGGTTTGTCCTCTTGTTTCGAAATGGTTTGAATTGCCTTGATATCCTTATCTTCTGGCTTGACAGGTAATGGAATCAAGGGCGCACCAGGTTTAATGTCAGCTGTCTTAGGTTTTTCGAATTCTTCTTCAGATTCATCAGAAGAGTATATTTTTCGAACAGGTTTGGTTACGTCTAGTGGAGATTTGGGTTTGTCCTCTGGTTTCGAAATGGGTTGAATTGCCTTGATATCCTTATCTTCTGGCTTGCCAGGTAATGGAATCAAGGGCGCACCAGGTTTAATGTCAGCTGTCTTAGGTTTTTCGAATTCTTCTTCAGATTCATCAGAAGAGTATATTTTTGGAACAGGTTTGGTTACGTCTAGTGGGGATTTGAGTTTGTCCTCTGGTTTCGAAATGGGTTGGATTGCCTTGATATCCTTATCTTCTGGCTTGATAGGTAATGGAATCAAGGGTGCACCAGGTTTAATGTCAGCTATCTTAGGTTTTTCGAATTCTTCTTCAGATTCATCAGAAGAGTATATTTTTGGAACAGGTTTGGTTACGTCTAGTGGAGATTTGGGTTTGTCCTCTTGTTTCGAAATGGTTTGAATTGCCTTGATATCCTTATCTTCTGGCTTGACAGGTAATGGAATCAAGGGCGCACCAGGTTTAATGTCAGCTATCTTAGGTTTTTCGAATTCTTCTTCAGATTCATCAGAAGAGTATATTTTTGGAACAGGTTTGGTTACGTCTAGTGGAGATTTGGGTTTGTCCTCTTGTTTCGAAATGGTTTGAATTGCCTTGATATCCTTATCTTCTGGCTTGACAGGTAATGGAATCAAGGGCGCACCAGGTTTAATGTCAGCTGTCTTCGGTTTTTCGAATTCTTCTTCAGATTCATCAGAAGAGTATATTTTTGGAACAGGTTTGGTTACGTCTAGTGGAGATTTGGGTTTGTCCTCTTGTTTCGAAATGGTTTGAATTGCCTTGATAACCTTATCTTCTGGCTTGACAGGTAATGGAATCAAGGGCGCACCAGGTTTAATGTCAGCTATCTTAGGTTTTTCGAATTCTTCTTCAGATTCATCAGAAGAGTATATTTTTGGAACAGGTTTGGTTACGTCTAGTGGAGATTTGGGTTTGTCCTCTTGTTTCGAAATGGTTTGAATTGCCTTGATATCCTTATCTTCTGGCTTGATAGGTAATGGAATCAAGGGTGCACCAGGTTTAATGTCAGCTATCTTAGGTTTTTCGAATTCTTCTTCAGATTCATCAGAAGAGTATATTTTTGGAACAGGTTTGGTTACGTCTAGTGGAGATTTGGGTTTGTCCTCTTGTTTCGAAATGGTTTGAATTGCCTTGATATCCTTATCTTCTGGCTTGACAGGTAATGGAATCAAGGGCGCACCAGGTTTAATGTCAGCTATCTTAGGTTTTTCGAATTCTTCTTCAGATTCATCAGAAGAGTATATTTTTGGAACAGGTTTGGTTACGTCTAGTGGAGATTTGGGTTTGTCCTCTGGTTTCGAAATGGGTTGAATTGCCTTGATATCCTTATCTTCTGGCTTGCCAGGTAATGGAATCAAGGGCGCACCAGGTTTAATGTCAGCTGTCTTAGGTTTTTCGAATTCTTCTTCAGATTCATCAGAAGAGTATATTTTTGGAACAGGTTTGGTTACGTCTAGTGGGGATTTGAGTTTGTCCTCTGGTTTCGAAATGGGTTGGATTGCCTTGATATCCTTATCTTCTGGCTTGCCATGTAATGGAATCAAGGGCGCACCAGGTTTAATGTCAGCTGTCTTAGGTTTTTCGAATTCTTCTTCAGATTCATCAGAAGAGTATATTTTTGGAACAGGTTTGGTTACGTCTAGTGGAGATTTGGGTTTGTCCTCTGGTTTCGAAATGGGTTGAATTGCCTTGATATCCTTATCTTCTGGCTTGCCAGGTAATGGAATCAAGGGCGCACCAGGTTTAATGTCAGCTGTCTTAGGTTTTTCGAATTCTTCTTCAGATTCATCAGAAGAGTATATTTTTGGAACAGGTTTGGTTACGTCTAGTGGAGATTTGGGTTTGTCCTCTTGTTTCGAAATGGTTTGAATTGCCTTGATATCCTTATCTTCTGGCTTGACAGGTAATGGAATCAAGGGGGCACCAGGTTTAATGTCTGCTATCTTAGGTTTTTCAAATTCTTCTTCAGATTCATCAAAAGAGTATATTTTTGGAACAGGTTTGGTTACGTCTAGTGGAGATTTGGGTTTGTCCTCTGGTTTCGAAATGGGTTGAATTGCCTTGATATCCTTATCTTCTGGCTTGCCAGGTAATGGAATCAAGGGGGCACCAGGTTTAATGTCTGCTATCTTAGGTTTTTCGAATTCTTCTTCAGATTCATCAGAAGAGTATATTTTTGGAACAGGTTTGGTTACGTCTAGTGGAGATTTGGGTTTGTCCTCTGGTTTCGAAATGGGTTGAATTGCCTTGATATCCTTATCTTCTGGCTTGCCAGGTAATGGAATCAAGGGCGCACCAGGTTTAATGTCAGCTGTCTTAGGTTTTTCGAATTCTTCTTCAGATTCATCAGAAGAGTATATTTTTGGAACAGGTTTGGTTACGTCTAGTGGAGATTTGGGTTTGTCCTCTGGTTTCGAAATGGGTTGAATTGCCTTGATATCCTTATCTTCTGGCTTGCCAGGTAATGGAATCAAGGGCGCACCAGGTTTAATGTCAGCTGTCTTAGGTTTTTCGAATTCTTCTTCAGATTCATCAGAAGAGTATATTTTTGGAACAGGTTTGGTTACGTCTAGTGGAGATTTGGGTTTGTCCTCTGGTTTCGAAATGGGTTGAATTGCCTTGATATCCTTATCTTCTGGCTTGCCAGGTAATGGAATCAAGGGCGCACCAGGTTTAATGTCAGCTGTCTTAGGTTTTTCGAATTCTTCTTCAGATTCATCAGAAGAGTATATTTTTGGAACAGGTTTGGTTACGTCTAGTGGGGATTTGAGTTTGTCCTCTGGTTTCGAAATGGGTTGGATTGCCTTGATATCCTTATCTTCTGGCTTGATAGGTAATGGAATCAAGGGTGCACCAGGTTTAATGTCAGCTATCTTAGGTTTTTCGAATTCTTCTTCAGATTCATCAGAAGAGTATATTTTTGGAACAGGTTTGGTTACGTCTAGTGGAGATTTGGGTTTGTCCTCTTGTTTCGAAATGGTTTGAATTGCCTTGATATCCTTATCTTCTGGCTTGACAGGTAATGGAATCAAGGGCGCACCAGGTTTAATGTCAGCTATCTTAGGTTTTTCGAATTCTTCTTCAGATTCATCAGAAGAGTATATTTTTGGAACAGGTTTGGTTACGTCTAGTGGAGATTTGGGTTTGTCCTCTTGTTTCGAAATGGTTTGAATTGCCTTGATATCCTTATCTTCTGGCTTGACAGGTAATGGAATCAAGGGCGCACCAGGTTTAATGTCAGCTGTCTTCGGTTTTTCGAATTCTTCTTCAGATTCATCAGAAGAGTATATTTTTGGAACAGGTTTGGTTACGTCTAGTGGAGATTTGGGTTTGTCCTCTTGTTTCGAAATGGTTTGAATTGCCTTGATATCCTTATCTTCTGGCTTGACAGGTAATGGAATCAAGGGCGCACCAGGTTTAATGTCAGCTGTCTTAGGTTTTTCGAATTCTTCTTCAGATTCATCAGAAGAGTATATTTTTCGAACAGGTTTGGTTACGTCTAGTGGAGATTTGGGTTTGTCCTCTGGTTTCGAAATGGGTTGAATTGCCTTGATATCCTTATCTTCTGGCTTGCCAGGTAATGGAATCAAGGGCGCACCAGGTTTAATGTCAGCTGTCTTAGGTTTTTCGAATTCTTCTTCAGATTCATCAGAAGAGTATATTTTTGGAACAGGTTTGGTTACGTCTAGTGGGGATTTGAGTTTGTCCTCTGGTTTCGAAATGGGTTGGATTGCCTTGATATCCTTATCTTCTGGCTTGATAGGTAATGGAATCAAGGGTGCACCAGGTTTAATGTCAGCTATCTTAGGTTTTTCGAATTCTTCTTCAGATTCATCAGAAGAGTATATTTTTGGAACAGGTTTGGTTACGTCTAGTGGAGATTTGGGTTTGTCCTCTTGTTTCGAAATGGTTTGAATTGCCTTGATATCCTTATCTTCTGGCTTGACAGGTAATGGAATCAAGGGCGCACCAGGTTTAATGTCAGCTATCTTAGGTTTTTCGAATTCTTCTTCAGATTCATCAGAAGAGTATATTTTTGGAACAGGTTTGGTTACGTCTAGTGGAGATTTGGGTTTATCCTCTTGTTTCGAAATGGTTTGAATTGCCTTGATATCCTTATCTTCTGGCTTGACAGGTAATGGAATCAAGGGCGCACCAGGTTTAATGTCAGCTGTCTTCGGTTTTTCGAATTCTTCTTCAGATTCATCAGAAGAGTATATTTTTGGAACAGGTTTGGTTACGTCTAGTGGAGATTTGGGTTTGTCCTCTTGTTTCGAAATGGTTTGAATTGCCTTGATAACCTTATCTTCTGGCTTGACAGGTAATGGAATCAAGGGCGCACCAGGTTTAATGTCAGCTATCTTAGGTTTTTCGAATTCTTCTTCAGATTCATCAGAAGAGTATATTTTTGGAACAGGTTTGGTTACGTCTAGTGGAGAATTGGGTTTGTCCTCTTGTTTCGAAATGGTTTGAATTGCCTTGATATCCTTATCTTCTGGCTTGATAGGTAATGGAATCAAGGGTGCACCAGGTTTAATGTCAGCTATCTTAGGTTTTTCGAATTCTTCTTCAGATTCATCAGAAGAGTATATTTTTGGAACAGGTTTGGTTACGTCTAGTGGAGATTTGGGTTTGTCCTCTTGTTTCGAAATGGTTTGAATTGCCTTGATATCCTTATCTTCTGGCTTGACAGGTAATGGAATCAAGGGCGCACCAGGTTTAATGTCAGCTATCTTAGGTTTTTCGAATTCTTCTTCAGATTCATCAGAAGAGTATATTTTTGGAACAGGTTTGGTTACGTCTAGTGGAGATTTGGGTTTGTCCTCTGGTTTCGAAATGGGTTGAATTGCCTTGATATCCTTATCTTCTGGCTTGCCAGGTAATGGAATCAAGGGCGCACCAGGTTTAATGTCAGCTGTCTTAGGTTTTTCGAATTCTTCTTCAGATTCATCAGAAGAGTATATTTTTGGAACAGGTTTGGTTACGTCTAGTGGGGATTTGAGTTTGTCCTCTGGTTTCGAAATGGGTTGGATTGCCTTGATATCCTTATCTTCTGGCTTGCCAGGTAATGGAATCAAGGGCGCACCAGGTTTAATGTCAGCTGTCTTAGGTTTTTCGAATTCTTCTTCAGATTCATCAGAAGAGTATATTTTTGGAACAGGTTTGGTTACGTCTAGTGGAGATTTGGGTTTGTCCTCTGGTTTCGAAATGGGTTGAATTGCCTTGATATCCTTATCTTCTGGCTTGCCAGGTAATGGAATCAAGGGCGCACCAGGTTTAATGTCAGCTGTCTTAGGTTTTTCGAATTCTTCTTCAGATTCATCAGAAGAGTATATTTTTGGAACAGGTTTGGTTACGTCTAGTGGGGATTTGAGTTTGTCCTCTGGTTTCGAAATGGGTTGAATTGCCTTGATATCCTTCTCTTCTGGCTTGCCAGGTAATGGAATCAAGGGTGCACCAGGTTTAATGTCTGCTATCTTAGGTTTTTCAAATTCTTCTTCAGATTCATCAGAAGAGTATATTTTTGGAACAGGTTTAGTTACGCCTAGTGGAGATTTGAGTTTGTCCTTTGGTTTCGAAATGGGTTGAATTGCCTTGATATCCTTATCTTCTGGCTTGCCAGGTAATGGAATCAAGGGTGCACCAGGTTTAATGTCTGCTATCTTAGGTTTTTCAAATTCTTCTTCAGATTCATCAGAAGAGTATATTTTTGGAACAGGTTTGGTTACGTCTAGTGGGGATTTGAGTTTGTCCTCTGGTTTCGAAATGGGTTGGATTGCCTTGATATCCTTATCTTCTGGCTTGCCAGGTAATGGAATCAAGGGCGCACCAGGTTTAATGTCAGCTGTCTTAGGTTTTTCGAATTCTTCTTCAGATTCATCAGAAGAGTATATTTTTGGAACAGGTTTGGTTACGTCTAGTGGAGATTTGGGTTTGTCCTCTGGTTTCGAAATGGGTTGAATTGCCTTGATATCCTTATCTTCTGGCTTGCCAGGTAATGGAATCAAGGGCGCACCAGGTTTAATGTCAGCTGTCTTCGGTTTTTCGAATTCTTCTTCAGATTCATCAGAAGAGTATATTTTTGGAACAGGTTTGGTTACGTCTAGTGGAGATTTGGGTTTGTCCTCTGGTTTCGAAATGGGTTGAATTGCCTTGATATCCTTATCTTCTGGCTTGCCAGGTAATGGAATCAAGGGCGCACCAGGTTTAATGTCAGCTGTCTTAGGTTTTTCGAATTCTTCTTCAGATTCATCAGAAGAGTATATTTTTGGAACAGGTTTGGTTACGTCTAGTGGGGATTTGAGTTTGTCCTCTGGTTTCGAAATGGGTTGGATTGCCTTGATATCCTTATCTTCTGGCTTGCCAGGTAATGGAATCAAGGGCGCACCAGGTTTAATGTCAGCTGTCTTAGGTTTTTCGAATTCTTCTTCAGATTCATCAGAAGAGTATATTTTTGGAACAGGTTTGGTTACGTCTAGTGGAGATTTGGGTTTGTCCTCTGGTTTCGAAATGGGTTGAATTGCCTTGATATCCTTATCTTCTGGCTTGCCAGGTAATGGAATCAAGGGCGCACCAGGTTTAATGTCAGCTGTCTTAGGTTTTTCGAATTCTTCTTCAGATTCATCAGAAGAGTATATTTTTGGAACAGGTTTGGTTACGTCTAGTGGGGATTTGAGTTTGTCCTCTGGTTTCGAAATGGGTTGAATTGCCTTGATATCCTTCTCTTCTGGCTTGCCAGGTAATGGAATCAAGGGTGCACCAGGTTTAATGTCTGCTATCTTAGGTTTTTCAAATTCTTCTTCAGATTCATCAGAAGAGTATATTTTTGGAACAGGTTTAGTTACGCCTAGTGGAGATTTGAGTTTGTCCTTTGGTTTCGAAATGGGTTGAATTGCCTTGATATCCTTATCTTCTGGCTTGCCAGGTAATGGAATCAAGGGTGCACCAGGTTTAATGTCTGCTATCTTAGGTTTTTCAAATTCTTCTTCAGATTCATCAGAAGAGTATATTTTTGGAACAGGTTTGGTTACGTCTAGTGGGGATTTGAGTTTGTCCTCTGGTTTCGAAATGGGTTGGATTGCCTTGATATCCTTATCTTCTGGCTTGCCAGGTAATGGAATCAAGGGCGCACCAGGTTTAATGTCAGCTGTCTTAGGTTTTTCGAATTCTTCTTCAGATTCATCAGAAGAGTATATTTTTGGAACAGGTTTGGTTACGTCTAGTGGAGATTTGGGTTTGTCCTCTGGTTTCGAAATGGGTTGAATTGCCTTGATATCCTTATCTTCTGGCTTGCCAGGTAATGGAATCAAGGGCGCACCAGGTTTAATGTCAGCTGTCTTCGGTTTTTCGAATTCTTCTTCAGATTCATCAGAAGAGTATATTTTTGGAACAGGTTTGGTTACGTCTAGTGGAGATTTGGGTTTGTCCTCTGGTTTCGAAATGGGTTGAATTGCCTTGATATCCTTATCTTCTGGCTTGCCAGGTAATGGAATCAAGGGCGCACCAGGTTTAATGTCAGCTGTCTTCGGTTTTTCGAATTCTTCTTCAGATTCATCAGAAGAGTATATTTTTGGAACAGGTTTGGTTACGTCTAGTGAAGATTTGGGTTTGTCCTCTGGTTTCGAAATGGGTTGGATTGCCTTGATATCCTTATCTTCTGGCTTGCCAGGTAATGGAATCAAGGGCGCACCAGGTTTAATGTCAGCTATCTTAGGTTTTTCAAATTCTTCTTCAGATTCATCAAAAGAGTATATTTTTGGAACAGGTTTGGTTACGTCTAGTGGAGATTTGGGTTTGTCCTCTGGTTTCGAAATGGGTTGAATTGACTTGATATCCTTATCTTCTGGCTTGCCAGGTAATGGAATCAAGGGCGCACCAGGTTTAATGTCAGCTGTCTTCGGTTTTTCGAATTCTTCTTCAGATTCATCAGAAGAGTATATTTTTGGAACAGGTTTGGTTACGTCTAGTGGAGATTTGGGTTTGTCCTCTGGTTTCGAAATGGGTTGAATTGCCTTGATATCCTTATCTTCTGGCTTGCCAGGTAATGGAATCAAGGGCGCACCAGGTTTAATGTCAGCTGTCTTCGGTTTTTCGAATTCTTCTTCAGATTCATCAGAAGAGTATATTTTTGGAACAGGTTTGGTTACGTCTAGTGGAGATTTGGGTTTGTCCTCTGGTTTCGAAATGGTTTGAATTGCCTTGATATCCTTATCTTCTGGTTTGCCAGGTAATGGAATCAAGGGTGCGCCAGGTTTAATGTCAGCTGTCTTAGGTTTTTCGAATTCTTCTTCAGATTCATCAGAAGAGTATATTTTTGGAACAGGTTTGGTTACGTCTGGTGGAGATTTGGGTTTGTCCTCTGCTTTCGAAATGGGTTGAATTGCCTTGATATCCTTATCTTCTGGCTTGCCAGGTAATGGAATAAAGGGCGCACCAGCTTTAATGTTAGCTGTCTTAGGTTTTTCGAATTCTTTTTCAGATTCATCAGAAGAGTATATTTTTGTAACATGTTTAGTTACGTCTAGTGGAGATTTGGGTTTGTCCTCTGGTTTCGAAATGGGTTGAATTGCCTTGATATCCTTATCTTCTGGCTTGCCAGGTAATGGAATCAAGGGCGCACCGGGTTTAATGTCAGCTGTCTTAGATTTTTCGAATTCTTCTTCAGATTCATCAGAAGAGTATATTTTTGGAACAGGTTTAGTTACGTCTAGTGGAGATGTGGGGTTGTCCTCTGGTTTCGAAATGGGTTGAATTGCCTTGATATCCTTATCTTCTGGCTTGGCAGGTAATGGAATCAAGGGCGCACCAGGTTTAATGTCAGCTGTCTTAGGTTTTTCGAATTCTTCTTCAGATTCATCAGAAGAGTATATTTTTGGAACAGGTTTAGTTACGTCTAGTGGAGATTTGGGTTTGTCCTCTGGTTTCGAAATGGGTTGAATTGCCTTGATATCCTTATCTTCTGGCTTGCCAGGTAATGGAATCAAGGGCGCACCAGGTTTAATGTCAGCTGTCTTCGGTTTTTCGAATTCTTCTTCAGATTCATCAGAAGAGTATATTTTTGGAACAGGTTTAGTTACGTCTAGTGGAGATTTGGGTTTGTCCTCTGGTTTCGAAATGGGTTGAATTGCCTTGATATCCTTATCTTCTGGCTTGCCAGGTAATCGAATCAAGGGCGCACCAGGTTTAATGTCAGCTGTCTTCGGTTTTTCGAATTCTTCTTCAGATTCATCAGAAGAGTATATTTTTGGAACAGGTTTGGTTACGTCTAGTGGAGATTTTGGTTTGTCCTCTGGTTTCGAAATGGGTTGAATTGCCTTGATATCCTTATCTTCTGGCTTGCCAGGTAATGGAATCAAGGGCGCACCAGGTTTAATGTCAGCTGTCTTCGGTTTTTCGAATTCTTGCTCAGATTCATCAGAAGAGTATATTTTTGGAACAGGTTTGGTTACGTCTAGTGGAGATTTGGGTTTGTCCTCTGGTTTCGAAATGGGTTGAATTGCCTTGATATCCTTATCTTCTGGCTTGCCAGGTAATGGAATCAAGGGCGCACCAGGTTTAATGTCAGCTGTCTTCGGTTTTTCGAATTCTTCTTCAGATTCATCAGAAGAGTATATTTTTGGAACAGGTTTAGTTACGTCTAGTGGAGATTTGGGTTTGTCCTCTGGTTTCGAAATGGGTTGAATTGCCTTGATATCCTTATCTTCTGGCTTGCCAGGTAATGGAATCAATGGCGCACCAGGTTTAATGTCAGCTGTCTTCGGTTTTTCGAATTCTTCTTCAGATTCATCAGAAGAGTATATTTTTGGAACAGGTTTGGTTACGTCTAGTGGAGATTTGGGTTTGTCCTCTGGTTTCGAAATGGGTTGAATTGCCTTGATATCCTTATCTTCTGGCTTGCCAGGTAATCGAATCAAGGGCGCACCAGGTTTAATGTCAGCTGTCTTCGGTTTTTCGAATTCTTCTTCAGATTCATCAGAAGAGTATATTTTTGGAACAGGTTTGGTTACGTCTAGTGGAGATTTGGGTTTGTCCTCTGGTTTCGAAATGGGTTGAATTGCCTTGATATCCTTATCTTCTGGCTTGCCAGGTAATGGAATCAAGGGCGCACCAGGTTTAATGTCAGCTGTCTTCGGTTTTTCGAATTCTTGCTCAGATTCATCAGAAGAGTATATTTTTGGAACAGGTTTGGTTACGTCTAGTGGAGATTTGGGTTTGTCCTCTGGTTTCGAAATGGGTTGGATTGCCTTGATATCCTTATCTTCTGGCTTGCCAGGTAATGGAATCAAGGGCGCACCAGGTTTAATGTCAGCTGTCTTCGGTTTTTCGAATTCTTCTTCAGATTCATCAGAAGAGTATATTTTTGGAACAGGTTTGGCTACATCTAGTGGAGATTTGGGTTTGTCCTCTGGTTTCGAAATGGGTTGAATTGCCTTGATATCCTTATCTTTTGGCTTGCCAGGTAATGGAATCAAGGGCGCACCAGGTTTAATGTCAGCTGTCTTCGGTTTTTCGAATTCTTCTTCAGATTCATCAGAAGAGTATATTTTTGGAACAGGTTTGGCTACATCTAGTGGAGATTTGGGTTTGTCCTCTGGTTTCGAAATGGGTTGAATTGCCTTGATATCCTTATCTTCTGGCTTGCCAGGTAATGGAATCAAGGGCGCACCAGGTTTAATGTCAGCTGTCTTCGGTTTTTCGAATTCTTCTTCAGATTCATCAGAAGAGTATATTTTTGGAACAGGTTTGGTTACGTCTAGTGGAGATTTGGGTTTGTCCTCTGGTTTCGAAATGGGTTGAATTGCCTTGATATCCTTATCTTCTGGCTTGCCAGGTAATGGAATCAAGGGCGCACCAGGTTTAATGTCAGCTGTCTTAGGTTTTTCGAATTCTTCTTCAGATTCATCAGAAGAGTATATTTTTGGAACAGGTTTGGTTACGTCTGGTGGAGATTTGGGTTTGTCCTCTGGTTTCGAAATGGGTTGAATTGCCTTGATATCCTTATCTTCTGGCTTGCCAGGTAATGGAATCAAGGGCGCACCAGGTTTAATGTCAGCTGTCTTCGGTTTTTCGAATTCTTCTTCAGATTCATCAGAAGAGTATATTTTTGGAACAGGTTTGATTACGTCTAGTGGAGATTTGGGTTCGTCCTCTGGTTTCGAAATGGGTTGGATTGCCTTGATATCCTTATCTTCTGGCTTGCCAGGTAATGGAATCACGGGCGCACCAGGTTTAATGTCAGCTGTCTTCGGTTTTTCGAATTCTTCTTCAGATTCATCAGAAGAGTATATTTTTGGAACAGGTTTGGTTACGTCTAGTGGAGATTTGGGTTTGTCCTCTGGTTTCGAAATGGGTTGGATTGCCTTGATATCCTTATCTTCTGGCTTGCCAGGTAATGGAATCAAGGGCGCACCAGGTTTAATGTCAGCTGTCTTCGGTTTTTCGAATTCTTCTTCAGATTCATCAGAAGAGTATATTTTTGGAACAGGTTTGATTACGTCTAGTGGAGATTTGGGTTCGTCCTCTGGTTTCGAAATGGGTTGGATTGCCTTGATATCCTTATCTTCTGGCTTGCCAGGTAATGGAATCAAGGGCGTACCAGGTTTAATGTCAGCTGTCTTCGGTTTTTCGAATTCTTCTTCAGATTCATCAGAAGAGTATATTTTTGTAACATGTTTAGTTACGTCTAGTGGAGATTTGGGTTTGTCCTCTGGTTTCGAAATGGGTTGAATTGCCTTGATATCCTTATCTTCTGGCTTGCCAGGTAATGGAATCAAGGGCGCACCAGGTTTAATGTCAGCTGTCTTCGGTTTTTCGAATTCTTCTTCAGATTCATCAGAAGAGTATATTTTTGGAACAGGTTTGGTTACGTCTAGTGGAGATTTGGGTTTGTCCTCTGGTTTCGAAATGGGTTGAACTTCCTTGATATCTTTATCTTCTGGCTTGCCAGGTAATGGAATCAAGGGCGCATCAGCTTTAATGTCAGCTGTCTTAGGTTTTTCGAATTCTTCTTCAGATTCATCAGAAGAGTATATTTTTGGAACAGGTTTGGTTACGTCTAGTGGAGATTTGGGTTTGTCCTCTGGTTTCGAAACGGGTTGAATTGCCTTGATATCTTTATCTTCTGGCTTGCCAGGTAATGGAATCAAGGGCGCACCAGGTTTAATGTCTGCTATCTTAGGTTTTTCGAATTCTTCTTCAGATTCAACAGAAGAGTATAATTTTGGAACAGATTTAGTTACGTCTAGTGGAGATTTGGGTTTGTCCTCTGGTTTCGAAATGGGTTGAATTGCCTTGATATCTTTATCTTCTGGCTTGCCAGGTAATGGAATCATGGGCGCACCAGGTTTAATGACAGCTATCTTAGGTTTTTCGAATTCTTCTTCAGATTCATCAGAAGAGTATATTTTTGGAACAGATTTAGTTACGTCTAGTGGAGATTTGGGTTTGTCCTCTGGTTTCGAAATGGGTTGAATTGCCTTGATATCTTTATCTTCTGGCTTGCCAGGTAATGGAATCATGGGCGCACCAGGTTTAATGTCAGCTATCTTAGGTTTTTCGAATTCTTCTTCAGATTCATCAGAAGAGCATATTTTTGGAACAGGTTTAGTTACGTCTAGTGGAGATTTGGGTTTGTCCTCTGGTTTCGAAACGGGTTGAATTGCCTTGATATCCTTATCTTCTGGCTTGCCAGGAAATGGAATCAAGGGTACACCAGGTTTAATATCAGCTGTCTTCGGTTTTTCGAATTCTTCTTCAGATTCATCACAAGAGTATATTTTTGGAACAGGTTTAGTTACGTCTAGTGGAGATTTGGGTTTGTCCTCTGGTTTCGAAATGGGTTGAATTGCCTTGATATCTTTATCTTCTGGCTTGCCAGGTAATGGAATCATGGGCGCACCAGGTTTAATGTCAGCTATCTTCGGTTTTTCGAATTCTTCTTCAGATTCATCACAAGAGTATATTTTTGGAACAGGTTTAGTTACGCCTTGTGGAGACTTGGGTTTGTGCTCTGGTTTCGAAATGGGTTGAGTTGCCTGAATATCTCTATCTTCTACACTAGGCTTAACGTGAGTTAATTCAGGTTTGTCGCATTCTTCATTAGACTCATCGGAATAGTGTTTCTTTGCAAGAGGGATTTTGGTAGTGACGTCTAGTGGGGGGTTGGGGCTTACCTCTGGTTTCGCTGTATTGTTATCTAGGTCTGTAATGGTTTCTTTATATTCGGCGTCTACTTTTTTTGTGGATTCCGTTACTGAAATTTTTTCTTTGCATTCATTATAAAAATATATTTCATCAACAGTCTTTTGAAGATGCTCGGAAGTTTTTTGGTAAGTATGTACGCAGTCTTTTTGTATGGGTATCAGAGGTACGTTAAAATTTTCTATTGCACGTGGTTCTCTCGTGTTACTCTTATCAGTTGTGGCAGGTTTTGTTGAAGGCACAAGTGGTACACTGAATGTTTCAAACTCGTAATATTTTTTTGTTGTAGACTGCATAGATTCTTTTATTGAATCCATGCTCTGTAACTCCGTTTTATCGATTGAGAATTGCAGTGTTTCATCTCGGTAGGCACGGTCGTTTTCTTGAGTTGTTGTAAAGTTTACCTCTTCGCTTGCTAAGCAAGTTTGTTTATCATTTTCATCTTTATTCTCATTCGCGCTGGTGACGTCGGTTATGTTGTGCATTGGAAACATTTCTGTATTGGGAGTGGAAGCTTCTTTGTGCAAGGTATTTTCTAAGCTCTCTGCTTTATGCTTCTCAGATTCTTTACATGTTTCTATCTTGCGTTCATAAGTCTCAGTTGCATGCATTTTATTTCTATACTCGTGTATAACATTCACACTAGTGTCAGATCGCTCCTCAATATTTAAGTCAATAATTTCTTTCTTAGCTACCATAGGGAAGCTTGAATTGTCTATCACAATTTTTTCTTCACTTGGAAATTCATTTTTATCACATATCGTTGTAGTGTCTTTCGGTTCTAAATGCTGGGCATTTTTTTTGCCCTCAAATTCATCTACGAGTATCTTAATATCTAACAACGCTTTATTGTCCTCCAAACTGTCTATAATTGGAAAGTTTTTAGTATCTTCGTAATGTGTAGTCTTTTGGTTAAACTTTTCTATATTTCTATCAATATTAATCGTAGCTTCGCTTAAAGCGTCGGCTTTGAATTTATCTTTAGTGATCTGTGACATTTCTTGTTTGCCAATCAAATCGCCGGAAATCTCGGACATTTGTTCGATTGGTAATCTTTCTATTAACGTGACAGCTTCTAGATTTACCTCGTGCGCTGGCGGTTCGGCGCAGGCTAGGTTTTCTAAAATTTCATCAGTTTGGCTGAGTACTAGTTTATCTAATTTCGAGATATCTGCTATTTTCTCTTCGTGTACAATACGTTTACGCACAGGAAAGGGCGAGCTTTCGTGTGAAGACATTGCCGCTCGTTGTTCAAATGTTTTAACAACATCCTTAACATTTGGTAAATTTTCGAAGCTCTCACTTTCACCTGATGATAAATCAATATCTCGCTGCAAATTTGTAGCAGGCACTAAATCAAACTTAGCTGCACAAGTAATTTCAGCGCTTTGCGCTATAGTTTTTACTTGTTCTACAGCTGGGCGTGGCTCAATCGTTTCGTCGTGCATTTGATCGGTTTCAAGCCTCGCAACTTCGAACATTTTGCGCTTCAAGCACACTTTTTCACATACTTCTTCCTTAGGTAGATTTTCATTAGCTAATCTTTCCTCGATAGCCTGTACTGGCGACAATTTGACTTCAACAGCCGGTGGCTCGTACGATACTAGTTTATCCAGTGTCAAATCAACTTCTGTTAATATTTGCTTCTCTATGGCATCTCCATCCATTTCAGTCGTTGTTGAATCGCGTGGTCGCACTTTGAATGGCATCGCTTCCACTTCATAGCCATGACATTTGCCTTCGAAATCTTTTACCACCTTCTTCACTGTTGGTAATTTGTCTGCCATATCTGTGAGAGATTTTTGTTTGCCAATAGCTGGTATAGCTGCTGCGCTATATTTGGTTTTTTCTAATTCTACAATTTTTCGCTTAACATCACCACGACCCTTCAATTGCTCCAAATTCGACTCAACATCATCTTCAGTCACGTCAGTTTTTGGCTCTGCTGATGGCACAGTAGGCTCTTCTAATTTTACCGGCAATAGTGTAGCTGGCGACGTAGCCTTAACTAATTTTTTCGGTTTATCCCATGCAGTGTCATGCATGTGCGCCATTTCTGTTCTGGTTACAGCAGTTGTAATAGTTGTCTTAATTTGACTACCACCACTCATTTCTGGAAATGAGGTAGTGTCTGTAAGATACTCTATGCCTTCTCCAACTCTTCTCTCATGTGTATCTTTCGTTTCGGGCGACTTTTCAGCTTCAGTAATCTTGGCAAAACTACTAGATTTTACATTTTGAATGCTGTAGTGCTCTGTTCCATTCATACAAGCATAAATATTTCATTGATATTTTCATATTTCGTTTTATTTGTACATTTGAGTATTTTTATTTTTTCAGTTGCATTTCCATTCAAAAGCAGTTAGAGGGAAGAATATACGATGTAAAATAACAATTACAATTAACACTGATGGTTATTACCATTGAATATCGATTTAGAAATCAATCAGGTCAGTTGGTTATTATTATTATTAAGAGGCTTAGTATTTAGTAGATGTTGACAACATGCATAAGAGTGAGAGGGTGTTTTTTTTTGTTGTTTTATTTTATTTTTTTTTTTTATTTGTATGATCATTTTTTGATGTACTTAGGTACCAACAACTTGCATGTGATATGGTGTGGAAAGCAACAAAAACATAAAATTACAATGATACGACCAGAGCTAGCCACCAACTGAAATTGTTTAAAGCTGCGCATTGCCATTTTACGAGTAAGTATGTTATGTAGTACGATTATGATTATTTGTATGTGTAGGTGCATATGCATACACGTACAGTAAAGGACTAAAGTTCACACACATCCAACGATTTTCTTATCAACTAGAAATTATACGTACATTTTGTTCTAAAACTAATGATGCAATTTTATTAGAGAACTAAATATCAGTATACCTAAATGTTTATGAATAAGATAACTAAACTTTTTTTAAATCACTTCATAATAAGTTAAATAAAAAATAGATGCCAGAAAAGTCTGCAACAGGCACTGAAAAAAATTACCACAAACTGATGGTATTCTACGCGTAACGCAAAGAAAGGCTGTCTTAAGTCGCAGTTCGGATAAAGCATTACGCAATAAAAAACGGAAATTATTCTGATTTTTATTTCTTAATAATAATTTGGCGCTTATACCGCAGCTTGATGTTTGGCCGAACTTCTCCTGCACTTTGTGGTAGTCGTCTTGGTGTTGTAACACAAAATGAGGGACCTACAGCTTTACACCTACTCTGAACGGCGGTTGATATTTGTGAGAAGTTTTTTCATCGTAGAAATTCTGTTTGCCATTACCTGTCGAGGGGTGACCGCTATTAGAAATAACTGTTTCTATAATTTTCGATGTCATTTGCCCCGGTCAGGATTTGAACCCGAGACCTACCGAATGAAGCGGGCTCACACTGCACACTCGGCTACGGCGGCGGCCTGCCACAATCAAAACAGGTGGAGTGTATTAAATTTTGAATTGTCGATTAAAAATTCCTAATGCAAAAAATTGTGGAGCGAGTGGTGATGAAATGTTAGCAAAAATAGGGAGAAATTATCAGCGGAAATCAAACAACAACTATATACAGAGCATTATTTCAGGTCGTATTCCAGCGTAATAAAAATGGCGAAACAATTTCGTTTGGGCGAAGCGCCACCCTTTACATACATATGTGGAGGGGACAGTACTGGGGCACAGGTGTAAAGAAGTAGCAATATGGGCTAAACTTTAAAGCGGTATATTTGGAAATAAGGTCAGTGGAAACAGGGGTCAAAAAATGTCTTCCGCTGTTCAAAACCATGATCGTACTCTTGAACTCAGCTTTTAACTCTTTGTGAAGGCTGACAAAAAGAAGTTTTGATTTAAATCCGTGGTTTTTTATCTTGATTCTCTGTCATAAAAGGTATTGATGGAGTTTCGTCACTCGAACTCGCTCCAAAAAAGCTAAAGTTGTTCCACTCTCAGAATTCCAGGCAATTTTACTGGTGAATTTCGCTGATCGCATCACATCAGAAACGGCCACTTATGATGCTTGCTTGCAACGTCGATTACAAGATGCTATTGAAGAAAAACATCAAGGAAAAGTTCCGGGAGATTCGTTGCTTTCTTATGACAACGCGCCGGCTCACATACCGGGTGTTTCCTAGGTTGTCATTAAGAAGTGAGAATTCATTGACCTCAAACATACCCATATAGTTGCGACTTGGCCCCAAGCGACTAATATTTATTCCCTACATTGAAACCCAAACTGCGAGAAAATTTTTTAACACTGATGTTGAAATGAAGTCAGTTGTTTTGGGTAATTTTGACGGAAGAAATTCCGACTATTTTTGTATGTATTTAACCATGCTAGTAAAATCCTGAGAAATGTGTTTTGGAATAAAGTGAGAAATAATAGTTTGAGAGTAAAGTGTGTCTAAGTTCCAACTTTATATAATCGGCATATGTTTTTCATAAACACCCGAGTATGGTATATGTATAAATAAGTGGACGAAATGCGTGAGAGCTAGGTCGAGGTTGTGACTGAGAGTTTATTGAACTATGCATGTATGTTGTTTCAGATATACTTGAAGACTTATTTCTTCAAAAGTGGAAGGTAGATAACGCAATTGTTTTTGGAATTTTGAAATCGTTTGTATCGTTAGCGAACTCACATCATTAATTTTTTAAAATTTCTGAAAATTCTGATTTCCATAATCGTCGAAATTACACTTAATAAGTTTATAAATACAACATAGTATGTGCAGCAAGTTGTGTCGAGTTTGATAGGGTAGGTTCACGTAGATACGCGTCTTTTCAGAGCAACGTTCCAGGAAAGCCAGGTTGCTCTAAAAATCATATAACACGACATTAAGCCGTGTGAAAGACAGAAAAAGTCCTTCGAATCAAATTTAAAACCAACAAGGTAACGTTATTTTACGTTCAGAAGCATGCATTTCTCAAAAGGCAATCAAAGAGATGTGTGCCTCCTTTTCGAATGGTGACTGTGATTGCTAAAGGAAAGGTGAGGTTTAGTAGCTGGCTGAGGAAAGGCAGAAATATTTCAGAAAATTTTCCTATGAACTCCGCATAGTATTTAAGAAATAAGTTGCAACATCCTGAAAAAGTACTTGTGCTGGATGCGTATGTTATTGTTAAAAGCAACTATGGGACTGATTCACTCTAAATAAAGTTGCGACTAAATCAGCCAATGAAACTTTACATGAGAAAAGTGCATTTACCTTTTGAACATGTCAACAAGAACTCAAAATTAGTCGTCCCTATTGCAAATACAATATAACCAAAAAAATGTATGTTTTAATGCAGCATCTTTATCTAAACTAAAGCGTAAACAATTTTGTTTTTATTATTTTCAATACCTTTGACGGTTTGCTTGTGGTAATCTGGGAAAGTGCCTCCCCAAATTTAACGAAACTTTCACTCATAGATAAAAGTATTTTATGGGAATGTTATGGACTACTTTCTATTATAAAATGTCCACTCAAAAATTATTATTTCGAAAATTCGTATTAAGTTCTCAAATGCGCAACAAGTCCGAATAATGGATATAAAAACGTGAATGGTATATCCAACAGATGCAGATTGTTTTAAATACTCAGGCTTCCAAATTAATTTTTCTCCAGATTCAGCGGTATTTAGTGTTTTGTCAAGTTTACTTTTTTATTTTTTGTTTCGAAGATTTTATGAACTTGTTAGGCAGTGCAAGAACTTTAAAATCTCTTTGGCGTCATCGTCTCGTCGAGTTTTTACAAGTTTAATTTTGGTCGATCCAGCGTAGCAATGTCAACTAAGTATGTCTATTATCGTTTGCTGAAATTCAAAATGATTATGCTAAGAACATCTGATAAAGTTGTGATTAGTGAACGTCAAACATAAATAAATCAAGTTTCACTATCCAAATTCACCAAATTTTCTGATTTTGAACAACCTACATACATATATATATGTACATATATATGTCTTTAACAAATCTGCATCATTAATTACTCAACCGAGTGTGCATATAAATTCAAGATAATAAGAAATCCTCTAGGTGTATATAAACTTTAGTTTTTCGCTGTATATGCTATACGAGGTCGTGGATTATATGCAGCTGGTGGTGGGTCGTTGGTACGCTGAATTTCACCGTTACTTAAAATTAATTTCATTTCATTTCATTTGTTACATTTGTAGTATACTAGAACGTTTGCATTTTTAAATATCATATTAATTCATTAATAGCCAGAATCATTGAGGCAATTGAGTGTATAAAGTCAGTTAAGCTAGAAGCGCGAGTGATGTGTTTTTTTTTTATATATTTGCGATTAGTAATAATTAGCTTTTCCAACCACGACTTCATATAACATACGATTTTTTTCAATTATATGGAGAAATATATGGTTCACGGTCATCTAGACATACATACACCCGCCGTAATGCCAAATTTAGTTTAAAAGCATAAAGAAATGATTTGTGGGGCAAGAGAAAGCAAGTGCAATTTATTTGGCTTTTTACATTTAATGATTAAACAAAAATCACTTTTGCGATAATGATTACTTTAAATGTGTAAATACATAAAAATTTTGTTGTAGCACCGCATAGTAAATAACTTAAAAATAACTAATATCGTACGCAAAAAAAATGTACATCTAAATATACAAAGTGTTCATGAGAACTACATACTCTATGAAAACTAAAATTGTAAAAAAAAATCAAGCTAGTATGTATAAAAGAAAAGTTGAATATTCAAAAACAGAAAAGTAGTTCAAGGTAATTAAACAAATTCTTTAATGTTTTTTTTTTTTAATTTTGTACAGAATTCTGTGAACTTTTAACATAAAAGACTTTTTGGGTTCTGTGTCGTTATCATCCGGAGTATTGAATCAAGTAATTTCAGAAAAATTTCGTGTGTCTCAAAGTGTGCTGATACCTAACTATATCCATGTACATTAGGCTTCTTAACTCCCGATACAAAAAAAAATCGATACTGTTTTTTCCATCGGGATTATAAAATTTATTATATTTAATCAGCATCAACCAAAATATTTTGTAAAAATATTAAGATGTACATGAGAAAATGGAGTATTTTATAAATAAACATAGTTTGTTTTTAAATATTTATACAAAAAACTCCCTTAGATAGTACACAAGTTTAAGCTTAAATAGTATGCGAAAAAATATTTTAAAAATGTTTCAATGGAATTATATTAATGAGATTTTTGATATTGTTTTCAACCTTTTTTTTTTGGGAATATTGGTTTGAGAGAAACTTTAACAACTCAGCCAAACCTTGATTAGACTTATATGGTATCATCCGAAAGTCATTTTCTCACGCCCCAATTTCTTTTCAAAAAAAAAAAAACTATCAGGATGCCGTTGAACAAATTTTTAAATATTTTTGTACTTAGGTACCTCTTAAGCTTATATAGTTTTACCTCCTCAGGTAGTTTTTTTTCATATTCAAAAAGATTACTTTTATTTATAAAAACAACTACAATTTTGAAGGTATTTTCAAATCGAAAAATTTTTTGCTTGGTGTCTTGAAGAAATAACTAACATACTTAGTTAGATCGAAAGTACTACTGATTTTTTCTAATCGTACAATTTTTCCCATTTGAAAATGCGCACATTGGGTTAAAACGGATTTTGTGCAAAACATCTTGCCTAAAGAAGTTATGGTTGTCGCATTTAGCTATCAATTCGATACTTAAAAAAAACCACGGTAATTAAAATGATTAAACGAGTTATTTAGTCGGTGTTGTGAATGAGGTGCGTTAAAACTCTAACTAAGGAGAAAAAACTAATTTGGCTGGAGCAAAGATTTCGGGTAACATTTCACGAAGAAGTTAACAAGAATTCAATACAAGTATTAAAAAACTATTTGGTAATACATTTTCATAGTATATATTGATATGCAGATGTATATTCTTCTTCTTCTTCTTATATGTAAGGAAACCGTGTTTGTTATTTGTATGTAATTCATATTATCGAAAACTACTGAATCGATTCATATGATGTGTTTGCAGTCTGCAGTGTCTATTGTGCATAGGACAAAAATAATTTCGATGGTGCAGGAGTCGAGATGTTTTTAAAAATCTAACTATGATCCAATTTGTTTTAAAATCAAAACAAAATATAAATATTTTATTTGAAAATTGCGCCGATAGGTGCCGTGAAAGTCGAAATATCTGCAACCCCCTATTCGCAGTTCGATGTTATTCAAATTCAAACTCGAATTAGCCTCATATATATAATAATAATACATTATTTGAAAATTTAAGTGATTGGTGGAGTTTATATACTCTAAAAAATGTATCTGCAGTTCAATTTAACTCGAATTCATTTATTTGCATGGTGTAGTGGAGCGCACCGGGTCAGCTAGTTTTGTATAAATAATTTTACGCCCTGAAAATAACTTTGTATTTCAAATATAATCATATATGTATGTAAATACATAAATCCAAAAAAAAAAAATATATATTTTTATTTATACAAATTTTACCTAATTAATCAAAAAACGAAAATGTGTTTCTTCGGCATAGTTAGTCGTTATTATTGAAAATTTTGCCGCGCTACAGAACAATAGTGTCCTTAGACAAGTGCCAATGTACATGATATGAAAATAGTATCCCTTCCATAAAATAAATAACTTTTGGAAGAAGTTCAATTTTTAGTTCATTTTGAGACACCCTGTACACCATATTCCCATTTTTTTAACTTTAAAATCATTATATAGCCATTAATGCTCATAGACATAAAACTACAAGCCCTTTTCGAATAGTCTGTTAAAGGTTCACAGAATTTTATCTCTCTAATTTCTTATTAAAAATACTTAAATTAATTTATTGTTACAAAAATCATTTAGCTTCATTGTATGAGTGTGTTTAAAATTTTTGTTGTTTTTTAAGCTTTAATAGCATTTTAAAATTGTTGTAAATGAAATGTATCGTTAGCAATGCAATATATTTTTTGTCACAGTAAAACTAGCAAGCATGAACCAAAGTTGTTTAACAAAATACCAATTATTCTTAAATGCCTAATTATGGTTAGTGAGTTTAATTGCAGTTTTACTGAATTTTTCGAAGATACACAAACTCTATAGTTGCTGGTGTCGAACTCATTTGCCTTAATTTTGATCTACACATATTTTTCCCTTAATACGATATTCAATACTGAATTTTTAATTTCTGAAATACCATTTTTTTTTTTGGTTTTTTGAAAAATACTCAATACTCTATTTTGTAATCTTAATTGAAGAAGCTCGACTATAAAAAGTAAGCGAAAAGGGAATTATTTCTGATGTACATATATTGGAACGATTTTTCGTCATTGGTTGCGGCGGTGTCCCATCTTTGGGGGGACATTTCTCTTCAAATTTTGTCTCTAATTTTGAGTAACAAAATATTTCATTTTATTACTGCGAGTCTGTGTGGCCGGTTAGATAATAGATTTATCTTTGAAAAACTAAAGATCTTCGTTTACTTAGGAAACAAGATCGAAAATAATTTAAATTGGGACTTTTAGGTGGGAAGCAAGTGGGTTAAACTCTATGAAAATATGTCCCCTGAAATTTTACTGTACATGTCTTATGCTTTGATTTAGCTCGATACTTTTAGAAAATACTAATGAATTGTAATTTTAGGTACTATGGTAAAGTGTTATCAGCCAAACTCTTCCTGCATACTCTCCAAACTTCCGTGCATAGAATTTGTTTAACGAAATGATTTTCTAATTATTTCTTATAGTAAAACCACTCCGTAAAAGAGGGTTAGAATGTTCCAGAGAAAATTGGAACGGTAGCCCCTTGCACTGAAAAAATAAAATAATCTAAGAATTGATGCAATTACTTCAAATTGAGGCAGAGGTTGATTGAGTAGAGGTTTCTTCGAAATGAAACCTACATAAAATTAAATCTGTTTTCTCCAAAAGTAGTAAATATTTCTTAAGCCCCATTCCATTCCCAATATGTAATCCAGATAATTGTTTTTTTTTTTGAGTGTGACGAAAAAGGGGGGCCAGATGATATGTTCGTAATCGGATAGGTGAAATTGGTGAATTAGGTTACGATTGATTCTGCAAATTTGCCCACTTGTGATTGTTATTCGTTTCTAGAAGTTAAATTGAAAATGTCTGCCTATTTAGGAGAGCTCCACCGAATATAATTTCCCTAATGGATTTAGCAATTAGAATGACGTAGGAGTCGCGTTAAAAGCACTAATGTAACTCCGAAAAATTGATATTTTCTTTGCTATTTAAGGCACTTATCAGACCGCCGTCCGAACTGTAAATCGATAAAAATGCATCTCAGTATGAAGTGTGAATATGAAATAAAAAGGAACCTTATTTCTGTAAATAATTTATTAAAGTTTCTCCAGTGATCGATGTAGATGTTTTTTCTAATTTAAAATTTTAAAGTTCGAATTCTAATTCCAAACAAATGTTTATAGCTTTAAGTGTTAAAAAAATAATAGCATTTACTTAACTTCTATACATTTCAGCACAGCAAATTTGTTTAGCTTTTTTCTGAAGTAAAAATAAAGGAAAGCCATCACATAAGTATTTTCTTGCAATTCGTACATAATTTTAGCTATACACTCAATTGTTGCGTTAAAAGGTATTCAATTTTGGAATTTTATTAGCCATCTAATTTTTTATGTACATACATATATGGCTAATAATTTATACACACATAAATGTATTTGATACTCGTACATTTATCAAACCAAATTGAATAAATTAGCTTGAAGTAGTAGGGTTGTTCAACAATAATTTTCTTTTTTACATTTAAAATTGCAAACGTTTAACAAGTTCATTTTCATTTTATAATACTCTAAATAATTCTAAGCAATTTTACTATACCTAAACTTAGCCAAGTCAAACCAATACACACCGTTTTTTTTTTACTAACATAAAATATCACTTTTCTTTGCAAACTCAGACCACAGGGACTCCGACATGTTTTCAACTTACCATATGACCGTAAATTATATCTGTGATTTATACTTTAATCATTTAAGCAATTTTAAATAAACGTACAAATTGTAAAAACTACAATTCAAACAAATAACGCAGTACTAGATTTTAATAAATATTTAAACATTGAATAGGTGTTTTTGTTAAATTTTTGAAATGAAAACTACATTGGAAATAACTCAAAATTATATATTTGTATATTGCTCAAAAGTTATAGATTTTTTATGTTTTTTTTTTTGTTTGTCGATTTTTAAATATGCGATGCGTTACAAGTATGTATGCAAGTATACATACATATGTAATATATTTTTATTTTAACACTAACGTACTACAGCTTACGAAGTAAAATTGAAACGTTCACGAGCAAATCAGATGTCTTACTGTAAGCGAATTGTCAATTGCATTTAACAAGAAAGAATAATGGTTACCCTCAACTTTGTTTAAATTAAATTAGTTATTCATTTACTATTTATTTGGCATACCAGCGTGTGGGTGTCACTTGCACCGCTAGCAAAAGAATTGCTGCGCAAGCACCCCCCCAGTTCAAGGCCTTGCAGAAGCAGAAGCAGCGCTAGTATATAGTTAGTTCATTTATATACTACTATATTGTTGCGTAGATGCATATATATGTACTATATACATATGTATGTATGTATGTATGTAAATATGTACTTAGCACATCCGTAGCAATGGATTTTCCACCGCAACGTCTATGCGTATTCGTCATTGTTCATTGGTTTCGCGCCCTTGCTTAGTGGCTCAAAAAGAGATTAACACCTCGAGTACATAGAAAATTAAGCATTACTTATTTGGCATGGTATGTTAAGTGCAAAGGTAGGTAGCATATAATTTCCGTTGATCTAATGAAGTTACTTTTTATATGAATATTAAATACTAACTAAAGAAATGAATAGAGTACAGTATAATAAAATTAAATTAAATTAAAGTAAGTTAAAAAAGAACTCAATTTAAGTAAATGGAGTGAACAAGAAGTTGGTTCAAGTTAAATTAAATAAATCAATCTAAATAGATTTATTTATAACAAGAGTTGTTGTTTTGCTTAAGGCCTGTTGTTTATCTTTCTAGACTTTGCCAGGATTTTATCTCCGACCTTTTCACGAATCCAAGGTAAGCACGCTACACGCTGTACCAAACCGACATGCAGCAGCTTTAACTTGGATAATGGAAAGTAAAAGGAAATTAAATTAAATAAAGCAAATAAAATTAACGTAAAATCAAATCATATAAATACAAATTAATTAATATGTAATAAATTAAATTAAGTAAAAAAATAGAACTAATTTCAATTAAATTAAACTGAATTAAATAAATTAAAAAAATTATAACAAAAATTTAAGTATATTATATAAAAAGAAAAAAATTAAAGAAAATAAAAAATAAAATTTAGCCATATTAACAGTTTTATAGCGTACTAATAATTTAAATAACAAAATGTAATAAATTAAAGTAAAAAAAAATATATAGATATACATAAATAAAATATTACAACAAAAAATCGGTACATAAATGAATGGAAATACGATAAAATAAAATAAATCAAACTATAACGAAGTAAAAAATACATTTTTTTTTAAGTGGAATAAAAAGTTAATCAAAGTAAAATAATATAATAATTATATAAAAATACAATAAAATAAAATAAATCAAAAAATATGTTTCAAATAAAATAACACAAAATAAAGCAAGATAAATGAAATGAAAATGAATTTAAAATAAAATAAACTAAAACAAAAAAAAAATAACACAAAAAATAAATTACCCGAAATAAAGTGAATAGAAATATAATAAAATAAAATAAGTCAAAATATCGAGCCGGAAAAAAAAGTAATTGCAATTTTTTTGACCCGGAAATGTTTCTAAAACATCTAAAGTGAAATTTTGTAAACAAAACTGTCGCTTAAGTTCATTGCGTTTAGGGCTCGATATGACGAAGTATAAATAAAAGTGAAATATAAAATATAAATAAAATAGATCAATGAAATAAGACATACTAAAAGAAATCATATAAAAATAAATAAATTAAATAAAGTCGAGTAAAACGAAATAAATAAAATATTGTAACTCATGAAATGAAAAAAAATTAAAAAAATGATACAAACTAAATTCAATTAAAAAAAATTTTAAAAATATATAATAATATCAAATCAAATCGTCATTTATGTAGGGCAATAATAAATTACAATAATATCAAATAAAACAAATAAATCAACATATGTATAGTAAGTGTATATAAAATTAAATAATAATTGGTAAAAAAAAATAAACAAAATGAATAAAAATAAAGTAAAATGAAAATATAACTAGCTTTTTTAAATATTAAAAAATATAAAATAATAATAAAAGTAAAATAGCCCCCTGTTTGCATTAAGTTAGTACAAACGCAAGCGAATTTCTAAAAATCTCACCTCTTATTTATCTTGCCTTTACGATGCTTTTTAATAATAATTCCATGCCACGATGCCGATTACCACCAGGCTAATTATGGATTATAATTCGATGCTTAGCTTAATCATTCAGCCCTCTAGTAACTACATAGCAATAAATATGGAATACAAGATTACGCCGTCTGACACCATCTGTGTTCAGCCCACCGTGCTAACATATACATATGTATTTCCTATAGGGTCAACCATAGTTGTACATAGCAAGTATTTCTACTTTTGACCTCTATATGTATGTGCATACTACATATGTACATATGTATATGTATATGTATTTAAAAAGTTGAATGAACAAGTTTTTTTCTCTTCCTCTTTCAGTAATAGAAAACGACACAAGATGTGTGCCTAAATTTTGACCGAGTTGTCTGTCTACGCCTCTTGAGCCTTGACAATGCAAAGTTCCAAAACGAAGCAATGTAATAGGAGAATTCCTTCATTCTACACAAATCAATATGGAAACCATGCAAATACCTGTTTTTGCCTCATTAGTTCCAGTCAGTTTTTCAAACGTTAATACGTACTCTGACTGCTGATTGCTTGCATTCTTACTTTCATTTAAATTTACATAAGTTGATTGGGTATGTACATATATATTTCGAATAGAAATAAAAATACTAAGGAAATGTAACTAAATGCGAACACATTAGGACGCTTCAAAGCTTTAAATGTTGCTGTAAAAATGTAGAGCACTGCTTGGCTTTTGTCGTTTTTTACATTAAAGTGGCAAATTTGTGTGTCAAATGTGTACACTGACAATGGGCGAGCTTCGTCATTCTCTATCCCTCCCTCGGCAGATTCGTTCAGGATCCGTTTGAAGAGATGAGGAATGCGACATAATCTTCTTTTTACCTTTGCCCTCTATTTTTTTTACATAAATTCATTCTGAAATGAATTCGTCGATAACTGAAACCATAGAATACTTACGTTCAAACAATGTTCGAACCTCGCATCTCGAGGCAACTTCAAGTTTCCGAATTCACCACATTTTTCGAATCGTCCATATATACATATATATGTACCTGCATCCGAAACAACTTTTACATGTTGAGAAGGACCAGTTTGGGTACACACGAAGTCGAAAAAGAAATGATTCATTAGATCGAAATTAAATATTGGCTCCGTACACGTTGCTCGGTAAACAGTTTTCTCGCTCCCTCTTGACGAAATCGGCTTCCTAAGCAAGGCGTTGATTGCGTTGTTAAATCTTCAAATTTACATGCAAATTGCACTAAAATCCAAATTTGTAAAACATAAATTTCTACCTTCTCTTTTAATAATATAATAATATGTCTTAAGTAACAAATGAAACAACCATTTGTAAGGGAGTGTCAAAACTTGAATATCAATTGTGAGGAAACTTTTAATAATTGAATCATGCATAAAGACCGGTAAACTTCGATGAATTCAATTAAAAATAATTTATCCTCTTCAATATTGCATTCGTTGACGCACATGTTTACTGTTTAAATAGAGTTGTAAAATGATTTGACTGTTAACTGAAAAGATGTGGCTCGCTGGTCACTGCAAAATAAAATATGATTATTTTTGTGGCACAACAGCCGAAAAGTCAGCGTGATATAGTGGCTCGAGATGATACTTCCTCACCAAAAGTTGAAACGAGTTGATCGTCACACTGCTATTAGTTTAATAAACGCCGCAAGACATAGAATATCTTCGCACAAAAATGTTCATGATTTAAAGCCATTTTATGGCCAAGATGAATACTTCAAGCATCTGGAAACAACATCGCTGTTAGTTTTGCCTTTTCGAAGCGATTGCGTCTGGAGGTGAACGAGGGCGAAGTACCTCCTACCATTAGATAAACAGTCAGCTCATTCGCGTCTTAGCTTCTGCGTCACTGTCAGTTACAATTTTTACAAGTCATAGGAGTTTTTATTGGAACCAGTATTAACATCAGTAATAATGTCACCCTAGAAATCCAATGGAGCATCTCTCTTGCCAACAAGTGTTACTTTGTGCTGACTAGGCATTTGAGCAGGAAAGCCTCTCGACGACCGTAAACCACGCTCTATAAGTCTCTTTTTGTCCGTGCCATTGTATGACGCAGAAGTATGGACGCTATCAATTTCGGCCATTGGAGAGCGAAAGATTTTTGGACCTTTTCGTTTTTACGTCCCATGAATAGTAAATATTGTGTTTCCCCGTTTAAAAAAAATTTTATTTTTCTAGAAGCTATACGAAAATTTTGGAATTGACGCAGATAGTGCTAGCGATTTAGACGACTTTTATCGAGGCAATTCTGCAGATTTTTTATCAAATGGGATCTGTATCCCCAGCGCTGGCAAAGACTCATACACTACGTCGTCTGCGTGAGTGAGTTCGAATAGATTTAGAATAGTTTTCGAATCGTTTTCATTCTGACTCGATAATCAGTTTGAACAGATGTTGTATGTTAAGAAAGCTGAACCTCATGCTGGAAGAGAATCAGCTGGTCTCAGTGATAATATCGTAGGGGTTAACGCTAGACGCAGATTCTGTACAAAACTCCGATTCATATTAAATATTTCCTCAAAACTAATTAATTTAACAGCAGTCAAGGAATTTTTATAATATTTTCCAAATATAAGGCTAAGACTTGAATGGATATAAAACTGCGAATAAATTCCCCGAACAAACTAATTCATGTTCGAATATTATTTGTAATGCATGGCAATATGAATCTTTTCGATAAATACTGCGGATGCGCTGAAGCGAAATCAAGATTAGATCGGTTTCATTTTGATCGTTTTCGCTTTGCTTATCTAAATAGTTTTTGAAAGCAATTAAGTGATACAGATTTATCAAACTATTTTAATGTAGATTAAAACAATAAAGCATTATAAATCTTCCTAATATTATGAAAATTATAGTAGAAAAGATTTGGATGACAAACAACATGTATATTTAGATTCCAAAAAACTTGTTCGCAATCGAAATGCAGAACAGGGGCCTGATAATTTATTTTACTATACGGTTGGTACTTATTTGTACCACTTAACATTCCGAAGGGTGCACCCACCCCATAAGCTAAGCCACCATATTAGTTGTTCTCAGATTTCTATTCAGCTATTTATTATAAATTATTTCCAATAACCTGATCCAATAAAAAATTTTATTTCAGCATTGCTATTCGAATGCCGGGTCGATAGTTTAAGTAGCAACCATAGTGTGCCTCATTTATCCTTGTTCAATTATGTTTTATTGGAGAAGGGATATACATAATCGACTTAAGCAAAAGCTAATAGATTGACCCCGCGAAATCACGATAAATACAATCGCTCCTGCTAATAACGAATGTACCGTACCTTAGCGTGGGTTCTAGATTCCTGAGTGTGCGCTCTGAATAGAGGCAGCAAAACCAAATCTAGCGCTGTTCACATAGACTACTTAATACATACATACATCCAAGTAAGTACATACATACATTCTTATGTATATCATACATTTGTATGTAGGCTTTTATATAGCTTAAACGCATTGTCTATTACATATGTACATACGGAATATATAGTGAATAATTTAAAAATTTAATTTGTAAATAAACAAAAGTAAATTTATTTAAGTTCACTAACATATTCGAAAGTAGGTTTTCGAATTCGAATCATTTTCTTGTACTACCAGCCGCTAATTCATTCAATTAGCTTCAGTTTATTGCAACTGCTTAATATTTTTTTATCTTTATAATATATTTTCGAACACAAATTCAGAGCTTTGTTGTGCTTTTTAATTTTTTTTTTTTTTTTTTTTGTTTAAAATACACACAGATAAATATAAATGTTTACACGATTTAGAATGTGAATGAAGTTTGCAGACAAAAAGCCTATATAAAATTAAATTTAAATACTGTAACAAAAATATCGGTAAATATAACATGATACGATAATCAACAAAAATATCTACAATATGCCATACAAACAAAATACAAAAAAATGGTGGTCGAATATACAAATTTATTTACTTCAGACAATGCTAAAAGGCAACGAAAATATGAGAGTCTCCATACGAGAAGTACATAGTACATATATGTATATATAATGTTGACATATGGCTTACCGATTTTTGAAATTCCCGAAACACGTTCGAATGTTGATTCCGTGGTCTTGTGCAAAGTAATCACAGTATCTGTGAGATGGCCTGACAAAAAAAGTAGACCGGTTAAAATTTTTTACAAATCAACGCTGCTGTTCAAGTTTTGCAACTTACTTTTCGCATCGGAAGTAATACGTGGCGTCGTTTCTCCTCCTCCATCTTGTCTATCAGTTCTGGTATCAATCGGTGTAGGTGGTGGGGTTTGCGAATATGGAATGTCGCTCGCTGCAAAAAATTTTCGCAAGCAATTGAATTTGGAAACAAATAAAGGAGAGCCTAAATTCGAATGAAACTAAACTTTAAATATCGGGGGCATTTTTCTACTTTAAATAAACAGTACTTGTTGTATGCAAAAAAAAAAGTTTATATATTACTCTAAATTTGTAAAACTTAAACGTTTTAAATAAAAACAAAAGAAATAAGTATGATTTTAACGTACCACGCCCATTTTCCAAAATATTAATTTTTACAAATTCTCAGAAATTCCATGCATTTTCAGCTCATTGTCAACTTCTCTCCATATTTAACATTATTGATTTTTTCCATTGGCGTTTTATAAGAGGTGGGATTGGTTTTCGCCGATTTCGAAATACTTTCTGAGTTGAAATGCAAAGTGTACAAAAAACGTGTTAGAATTCGATAAAGTAGTGAATTAGAATTTGTTCTAAAGTGGACCACGCCCATTTTCCAAAATTCTAATTTAAGTGAATTTCCCATCTAATTAAATTCTTCGTAATATGTTTTAGTGAATTTAAATTGAAATTATTTTTTAACATATCCAGTTTTTCGGTTTCTAAAACCCCGTTAAATGAGGGGTAGGAGAGGTGTTTTTATCCGATTTCTATAAATTTGTACTTTAGTTCGTCCATAGTTAGAAATCTGGTTTTGGGGCGAACTGCAGGGATACCAAATATCTACCTATTGATCTCTTTCTATGCGTTAGCTATAAACAACCGTTATAATAACAAAATTATAATTCCCTGATCACTAGTGCACTTGCGGATAGTGAATATAAAAATTTCCAGAATTACCATGCATTTTGAGCTCATCGCCTATTTCAATCTGTCCCGCACTCATCTTTTTGCTGATCGTCTCCTCCACTGACTTGCAGAACTCAGCGTCTGTTAATGTAATAGATTTACGTGGTTCAATTTGTGCAGGTACAGCCAAATCATCGGTAATCTGTGGCGTAATCGACAATTGTGTCCGCTGTTCTGTGGCTAAGAAGTCATCGGTCATTTTAATTGTGTCTATTTTGGTTGCCGCCTCAGTTACAATTTTGTCTATTTCCTCACTCAACCCAATGCTGCTTACAGTCTCTTCTTTTTCTGTCTTTGCCTTTTCGTGCATAGGTAGCGTTGCTGTTTTTGTAAAAGTATCCGTTACTATTGTTTCTTTAGTTGGTTTTGTGCTTGTCGAGAATTGCTTTGTCTGCTCTATGGTTAGGAAATCTTCTGTTAGCTTCCTCACTCCCACTGCCGATACTTTGTCCATTTCATTTATAGGCGCGGCTATCTCAATGCCATCGTCCTTCGATTTAGCGGCGACTTGTATCGTTTCTTCTAACTTTTTAATGGACTCAACTAATTTAATGCTCTCCTCTTTGACCGCCTCCGTAGCCGTTGAACTCATCTTGAGTATAGTTGTTTTCTCATCGATTGTAATGTCGGGTTCCAAATCTATTAGAGTTGTTGCTGATTTGATTTCTTCTTTGGTTGACGCTGCAGTTGAGTCTGGTTTCACGGATATCAAGTCCATTTTGATGTCTTTAAAACTGTCCTCCAAAGACTTGACGGCTTCCTCTGTACTAAGTTGTGGTACAGTGGCCATGATGACGCTTGTTGTTTTAATCAGATCGCCCATCGCGCTTTTGACCTGAGTAGATTGGATATCTACCAACTCATCGACTTCCACCTCAGCAGGTTCACTAGAAACATCTGTGGTGCTCAAAACTGTGGGAACGACAGTGTGCGTGTCAGATTTAAAGAGTTCATGTTTTTCGACTTGCTCTGCCGCCTCTTTTTCAAATCGTAATTGTGTTTGTTGTTCCATTGTCAAGAAATCTGCTGTTAACTTCTTTGTTTCCAAAGCTGGCGTGGTGTGACTGGGTTTTGGGGCTTGTTGAGTCGTGGAAAACTTTTCTGCATGTAACTCAGTGCCATCAAGTTTCGCGTCTACGGCCTTCTTTGATGGAACAGAAACATCGCTAAATAGTTTCTCGCTATCTACTTTGACGGTTTGTTTTACATACGTTTTTTCAGCTTCCTCTTTGACGTCTACAACTTTAGTTGTTTCAGCTGTTTTCTTTGTCACATCGATAACACTTTCAAGCACTTTCGTTGTTTTTTCAACTCGTGAATCTATTTGCTTCTCACTAGCCTCTGCAGTCTCCTTCAAAGTTTCAGTTACCGCTTGTTTCACACCTTCTTCCGTTTTCCCCAATCCTTTTAAGACTTCAGTTGGCTTGTGATCTGTTATGGTCTTCAATATTGCAGTCTTTGTAGCGCTCATTAGTTCGCTTGTTCTTTCTTCGCTTTCCATAACTCGTGTCATCAATTCATTTCTCAATTCACCACCTATTACGCTTTTAGTTTCTGTGAGTTCTGGTGTGGTTCCCCTTTCATTTATTGCTTCTTTCAATTGTGCTCTTGTCACTTCGACCTCTTTGGTTTCCATGAGCTCTGCTGTTGTTTCCATCACCCCCGCAGTACTTGTTGCAAGTTCGTTTACAGTTTTATTCAGTTTTAGCTGCGACTTTTGTTCCATGCTAAGGAAGTCTTGTGTTAGCATCTTTGTTTCAGTTGCCCCAATTTGGATATCCTTTTCAATTATTTTCTCGAATTCTTTTTTTGTTTCTGTGGTACTTTCCTTATCATCTGAGGCTGTGGGTTTAGGGAGGCTCTCAGCAGATGAGCGTGCCTTTGGCTCTGGTGTTTTTTCGGTGAACAGAGTCCTTCTCTCGGCAACTGGAGGTGCAGTTTCTTGTACTATTTGGTCGATACTGGCAATTTCTTGAATGGCTTTAATTGCAGATGGCAACTGAGATGTTTGCTCCATACTCAGAAATTCTTCAGTAAGTGTTTTTTCTAATGTTTTAGCGGGTTCTTTACGTGCCTGATACAAGTCGTCTGCTGGCATATCATCATGTTTCTTTATATCTTTAGGCAGCACTGATTTCATATCATAAGTAACTCCTCTAGCTTCGAAGTCGGCAATTTTGTCCTCAATTGAGCTGATCTTCGCTTTCTCTTCCTTTGCTGTTTGCTTAGTTTCCGTAATAGTGGACGTTTTAGTATCTGCGAGCTGCTTCTCTTGCAGTTCCTCCTCGGATTTGCCACCCTCAAATGCAGTTATTATTTTTTCAATCTTCTGACTAGATTTCTCTAAAGTTTCGGTTACTTTCATTTCCTTCTCCTTCACTTCTTCAACAAATTTTTCACTGATCGTGATATCTACTGGAAGTTGAGTTTGCTTCTCGACATTTAAGAAATCTTCAGTCAGCTGCTTTGTTTTCTCCTGTTCTGAAGTGGTCGGTGACTCTAGCTGGTACTTGGGCTTTTCGACGGCGCTAATATCTTGTACTATTTTCAGATTTTCATCGTCCTGTATCTGCTTGTATTCTGTCGCGGAGTCCTCTTCTTCAGAGCTACGTCCGGAAGTTTTTAATTTGTGCGTCAGTTCCTTATCAAAATCACTTTTGCTTATCTCGCCGGTATCCATTTTACCCATTTTCATTTTCATAACTTGGTCTGGTGCCACAGTAGACTTAACAATATTATCTGTGGGTAGCTGCATCATGATTTCCGATTCATGTATAGCTTTTTTGTCCTCAATAAGGCTCTTGCGTTTTATTTCTGAAATTTCGCGTGTGATTTCTTTTTTTTGTGATGAGGCGGGAATTTGTCGTTCAATAGAGAGCCGTTTCACGATCTTCTCGCGTCGTTCTGCCACTGTGCGTTTCGTAATTTCCTCATCTGATTCAGATTCCTCCACTTCCTTTTCCTCGGCTGAGTACTTAACTTCCTCATGGTCGTGGATCTGTTGAATTCGTTTGGCTGGAGAGAGGAAGGCAGATAGACAAATATGGAGTAAAAAAATATTGTATATCAATGAAAAACTGGTTCAAAAAATATATTTTTTCTCTAAATAGTATCTACTTACTCTCCTGTCGCACGAGCTCCTCAACCGATTCCGAGTTTTTCATAATATCCGTTTCATCAAAATCACGCGAATGTGAAAGCCTACCACTTTTGCACTTTTTCATAATATCATCACGTCCAATATTTTTGAGCGCTACTTCCATGGCGTGTATATCGTAATTTGGTTTATCTTTGAACAAGCGTATCATGCTTTGGGCCTGCCGCGCAATACTATCAGTATTTTGATCTATGATCTCATCAATCTCCTCCGTACTAATACCGATTTCAGAGGCCAATTGTATCCAATCTTTTCCCAGTAAATTGGACAAGTCCACAATACGTATATCGCCGATATAGTGATCATTCTGATGCTTACTCAAACTGAATAGTGAGCTACGATAGGTGGTGGTGATCTTATCGCTGAATTCGGTAGTTGTATCCGGTATGACAATTTCGGGTAGTACAATGTTCAAAATACAGATGGGATGTTGCGGTGGCTCACCCTTGGCAACTTTTGGCTCTTTCATGAACAGCGTACGTCCCACAATATCGGCATGCTGATCCTTTACACGAACCGTGAATGGTAAACGATTTTCGCGAAATGCTTTGAATTGTAGTTGCAATTGATCGCCAGATTTTGTGACTGGCACTAGATTACCAGCCATTTCAATATGTTGTGGCTTGCCTTCCAGTACCTCAACATCTCGACTCTTGGCCACTTCTGTGAAAAGTTCTTGCTTTTCGAGCGTTTTATCCTCGCGGTCATCGGTCATGCAGAAAACTCGCAGTCGAGCTTCATAGGGTTCCACTTTTTTGGCGAATACTACAAACTTCGCCATAAAGGGTACATGAATTACCTCCCTAGAGAAATAAATTTCAAATTTAAAGAATTGCAAACAGTAGGTTGAGATTATTAAAGAAATCGAGGGCTTCACTAACAGTGAAATTTTGGATTGAGGAATAGGGAAACGCAGGTTACATAAAATACATCATGGTTTCCTTTAGTAGACATGCACTACATCTTGGGGATTAAATAGAAAAGCAGAAGTTTTCAACTTAACTTTAAACAAGGGAAGAAAAATTTTCTAATGAGACATGTGACCAGACAATCATTGAGGACAGGCCCTGACCAGACGTATTCGCATTCTACTCCCACAAAGGCACTGGAAGTCCTACACCACATTCTTCCACTAAACCTCTATGGTATCCTCCAATTCAATGAAACTAGATTGTATGTAATTCACCCTTGGAAAGCCTGTGGAATTGGCCATTATTGTATTTTACTCAGTGATGATTGGCAGGTTCAGGTAAGCGAAAAACATATTTGTTCAATCTCAGAAGGTTTAGCTAGGTATCTATTTTTAGTGAATAAACGAGACTATAAACAACTTACGGGGTTTGTATTCCTGGTTTATGAGGATGAGAAGCGGAGCATTTGTTTTGGGTTTTGAAAGAAATGTGATTATATCAGATCATGTGTTAATTTAGGCCTTATTTGGAGATCGGTTAGCGAAACTATGGCATACCCCATTTAGGCAGAAGACTATCATATGCACGATTTCAGGTTAAAAAATTATAACAAAAGTTCTAATAGCTACTATTCATTTTGTTCATTAATGCCAATTAAGAAGATCTTAAATCTACTTAGGACGGTCGGTACTACAATTGTCGGGGAAATTTAGATTTTTTGTAGACATAATTTTCAATCGAAATTTACCCGGTCAAAACATACAACTAGAAATATTTTAGAACCTCAAATCTGAAACTTTACAGTTTTATAATGTAAGCAATGTTGGCAAGTGCTGGCGGAATTTCAATTTAGTTACTCACACACACAACATTATGTTGTTATTGTGTTGTATATAATGTTTCGCTATCGCCAATAAGTAACTCCGCTAGTGACTAGAGACGAGTTGCCCATTTATCTTGAGACAGTCACATGAAATTCACATAATATTGTGGCGAACTATCAGAGCCAAAAAACTTACTCTCGCTAATGTCGCCTTAAAAATAGCTGATATATTGGATTACAGGTATCCGAAGTCCTATGTCCGATTCTTACGATAGAAGAAAATAAAAGATTAAAAGTAAACAAAAAATGGGAATAAAAATGTATGCAAAATGGGGTGCATCAGACCCCATACAAAATAAACCGGTAAGGTTTTTTCATCGGAATTTTAAAATTCATTATATTTTAAGGCATCAACCAAAACCGAAGCTCGTAATTATCCTATTTTCTTTAATTATTGAAAACTAAGTAATAATTGATTATATTTTTTCCAACGGAATGCTTAAGATTTACGTGAGCTGGACTGATTTGAAATTACCTCCTTTATAAATATATATTTAAAAAATAAAAAAACACTACCTCAGTTCACAAAACAGTTTAAAATCAAAAGGTCTGCCTAAAAATATTTGAAAACTTTTCAACTGCATTATAATAATGAGAAGATTGATTTAGGAAAAACTGGAATATCTCGGCCAAACTTCGAACAATTTAGATTTCAGTATCATTGGAAAGGTATTTTCTCACCCTTTTTAGTTCAGGCCGAATATATAAATGCAGGGCCCAATACTAAACCGACTAAAATCGATATAACTTCGCAAGCGGCGCCATTAGTGACAAGTGACTGCTAGCAGAATACCGATAATAGACTCATTTTTAATAGTATGAGTGATTGGTTTGCAAGAGAGTTGGATATTTTTCAAAACTTAAAGCGGCGTTTGCTCTTTCTAAAGAATGGAATGGAGTTATAACGTTTTTGTATGCCCCTTCATCCTTATATAGCGAATTTACAATTAAAAAAATTTTAATGAGTGTACTATATGTATATATGAAATTTTAAAATCGATTATGTACGTACTTATAAAGCTCGGTTGCCATTTTTGTAGCTTCTGATATATTCCTGCAGTCCATTAACCAAAATCTAGCCGAGACAGTAGTCGTAAATGATACGCAATCATTTACAAAAGTCAAGGGCGTTGAGCCGGTAACATCTTCCCATTGCGCGCGTGATGGGCCACCTAAATCGTTCGACACAAGAAACAAGATGCCACACATAGAGTTAGAACGCCTCGATATTGAGACATATATATATATATGTATATACCACTAGAAGAACATTTAACTTAAAAATATTGTTTCTACTACAAATTCATTTGCAAAAACATAAGGAAAAAGAGTTGTATAAAAATATGTTGTTAATAAAGTTATAAAAATATGAAATCATAAAATCAAATAGTGTTGTTGTTAAATGAATGAATCAAAATAAAACGAAAAAAGCTGAATGATTACATAGCTTCTAAAATAGTTAGATAGTTAGAAAGTAGTAAGAGAAAATGTGAGGAATGGATGCAAAATGTAAAACTTAATATAAATTCGCAAATTGCAAGCAGTTTTGTTAAGCAGCGCTAATTAGCATTAAATAGATATGGGTATATAAAATGTTTATTTTTTTTACTGCTAAAATCAGATTTAAAGCACTTTTTATAGTATATTTTTCTTTTTTATTTTTTTTATATAATCTTATTTTTTAACTTCCTTCAAAAACATGCGCTATTAAAAGTTAAAATTAATGGAATGTGAAGACTTTGTGTTTTTCTGTGTACGTGTTCAAACATAAAAAAAAAACAATTGTTTGATAAGTTTGGTGAAAATTGCCAACTTTAAGGTAAATAATTAAGAAAGAAGTTAACTAAAATTAAATGTCAAAGGAAAAATATACAATGATTAAAGACTAAAAATATATTTAAAATGCATGAAAATAATGAGAATCGCACAAGCTGCGTTTGATTCGCCAAATATTAGTAAATATTTTATAACTAACTAATTTCTAACCACGCTATTTTTATAACGTAGTAGCTGCAAATTTCGATTTTTACTTTTGCATGGAAATTGAAATTTTAGTATATACCTACACAATTGTCAAGCGTTGGCGAAAGAAATACGCCTCTTAAATATTTAAATAATTTTGATTACATTTTTTAAGTGGCGTTACGTACAAACATTCAGTACACAGGTAGTTGCCAAATTGTTTCGAATAGCGTTGAGGCCCCATTTTCAGAAAAGTTCTCTTTGGTACCACAAACAGTAGAAAATTCAAGTATATTGATAATCCTTTCTTATTTATATTTCATTTGCAAAGAATTTAAAGTAAAAAATAAAAACAATTTAAAACATAAAAACGAAGACGGGATTTGAAATAAGAATTAAAAAAATTAAAATATGATTACTTATTAATTTAAAAATATAAAATTGGTATTTTCGGACTTATTTTGAATTTAGCAAAATAGCGTGAATGTGAAATAGTTTTCATTCAAAAACTTTAAGCAATGATATTTGTTTTTTATTTACTGATAATATCCCCTAAAGAATTTTATTAATAATATTTTATAAAAGCGACAATCTTAACAGAATAATAGAAATTTTGAACCCACCCATCTATAACAAACGAGAATACATAAAAAAAAAAGATTTGCAGGGTACCGCAAAAGTCATCACCTATCTGAGGATGCTATAATTTTTGCAAATAGTGGCAAATGTAAGTTCATTTAAGAAGTTGTAAGGTAAAAATAATTAGTCCTTGTAACCACGAAACGCTATACTCTTTTTAGATCATTTTATATGGCCATCACTGGCCAGCCATTACCAGATATCAACCGTCACAGAGTTCATTCTGTGCGGTTTTTTGAAGTCAGGGGTTTATGTGAATACTCCTCAGGCTCTGGAAACCCTAAGAAGAAGGAGGCAAATTAAATTACACCAGAGTACTAATTCCCATTTTACAGCGGTTGCTTTCTTGGTTTCCAATTAAAATCTGGTCTTTGGCTCAAAAATTATTGTTGATATAAATAAAAAGAGGCCAGAAATTAATCATGTCAACAATTAGATTATAACTGGTGAACTAAATTGTGATTCAAAACACGCCATCTCCTGTATTTTATCAACCGAAATCAGAACGAGTGAAACTTTTATTGGTGTATTTGCTCTTTTTAGTGCAGTATCACCTGAGCAGCTCTCTCAACGTACACACCCCCACTCAATGAATTGGTCGGTTTGCCGACTATTGCTCTCGAGCCTTTAGCAGTTATATATATCCTTTTTAGGCTGAAGAGGATGGAATTGATACTGTGAGCAATATGTAGCGCCGATCAAGATGCTTGTCTTTTATATATTAGGCTAGTAGTATAAGTCCGTCGCAAGACGGAATCCAGCCACTTTGTGTTCACGTAAATAAAGCATTACAAAGATATTTTTGGTTATAAATATGCAAAGGAATTGACAGTTTGAGTGATACATATATGGAGTGGAGTATAACACCTCTATTTTATATATTAGATATTAGTGGCGGCAATATTCTATTTTGAGAGTTATGTCATGACCCAACAGCCTAGTTTCGCATGGCCTTTGTGTTATGTTTTCAAGAGGATAATAGTTAAGTTCGTTACCATTGGGGCCTTTTTATGGAATTTTAAATACCCAAAACGCCGTTTTTGAAAACGCCGTTTCTATTGATAGTTCTTGTCGGGTATATAGATTAATAACCAAAATAAGCTAAAATAAAAAATAATAATCTTTAGTCAGCAAAACATAATTGGCGATTTTATTTTTATTAGTACAATCGTTATATTGGCAATGAACGGTACTGATGTTTTATGGCGGAGCTACAGTTAAAGGATGCCATCGTCTAACAAGTGACGATAACTGATAGAAAAAAAAAATTTTCTTTTAATATCGGCAATGAGCTCAATCTAATATTTACATACTATCAATCTCATATCTACATTCTAATATTTACTCGGACTTTGGGATGCGTTTCTGCCAAAAAATCTGTGAAGTCCAATAGCATTTTTTGTTCCTTGTTTCTGTTGTTCTATAACTAACAGTTCTGCTAAGCTATACTTTTCTTTTTATGAAAGAGCCAAACTTTGTTTGATTAAACTGTAGAAGAGATACTTCAATTTCTAAAGTGTTTTAGAAAAGGGATAGAATTATTCATATGATGCTGTGGTTAATTGGAATTCATAAGAAATCACCAGAACAAAATTTTATATGCATATAAATGTATTAAATTAGTTAAAAAATATATATCGAGCTTTGTCAACTCAATTATGTCGCCACTGCGCAATTATGTGTTATTTTTTTCTGGAGCAAAATAAGAGTCTGAAACGAAACCGACTGTAATTGAACTATTTTGAACGTACAGCTTTTCTTCTTTAGAAATTTATGATTTTTCTTCCAATCAGTGGCTTTGTTGCGCTCAAAAGCTAATTTTTAAAAAATTACAGCAACATAATAATAACTTAAAATAAATTTAAAGTAAAGTCCAATGTATCAAAAATAAACTTCCACTTATACTTTTATTGAAAATTTAAGCTTAGAAAAAATTAAATAATAACTTTAAACAAATTAAAAGGAAAGTCAAATGTATGAACAAAATCTTCTTTAAATAAAACCAAAAATAGTGTTGTATACATAATAAAGTGGCAAGGATCGGTTTGAGAACAAAATGAAAAAAAAAATTTATCGTGTAGTAACTTGTGCAAATCTTAACTAATTTTTAACGTACATGCATATGTACAAAATATAATAACTTTGATTCTAAGAAAACACAGTAAAATTTCCATAAAGTTTAACCACACTTTTGAAACTTTACAAACAAAACGCTCGATATTTGATTAACATTCTGTTAAATAAATTATTGAACTGAGACTGCCAACTCAATCGCGTAAATTCGGCTCAAATAAGGGGATCTCGTGGTTCTTTCGAAAAAAATGAACTGTTATGTTACATATGAATTTTATGGAGACAATTTAAAATTTTGCTATCCAGTATCGGCTGGTTTTTATTCCAGCACACGAACAACGAAGTATATTATATAACAGAAAAGTTCCTTCTATTTTGTTATTATTATTTTATTAGAGGTCGATGCTTGGCAGGCAAAAAGCTTTGAATACATTTTTAGAACTATGTAGTTTCTCGGAAAACCACATAAGGGCGACAATTAGAGGGAGTCCATATATCACATAAATGTTTTAGGATAAAGGAGACTTCTCAAATGATCACTCTCAATCCCGCATATAGAAAGGGGATTTGGCATTATAACTTGATTTGCTGTGATCTTATTGTTAAAAAAGTAATAGCTGCATCATTTCCTTTTTTATTGAATGTTTTTGATATGAAGTAAAAAAAAAATGGATCGCTAACGTTTTTTTCGCGATAAGGGGTCGATACAGTGCATTTCATAATTATAACACCACCATATATAAACAAGTTTTGAAATGCTTTTTAAACGTTATTTCTTGAGTCTTATATTTTACTCAGAAAAGAAAACTTTATATTTTATATAAAAATAAAGCTCAATATATAACAAAATAATTTTAATCAGAGACCGGTTACAACTTTAATAAAAAAATACTTTTAAATCGTTATTTGTTGAGATTTATATTTTACTTAGAAATTATAACTTTATATGTGGTTGTGTTTTTTTTCTTATAAATCACAAAACGATGCTTGAATTTGTGAGCATTTGCTTTGCAAAAACTCCACAAATTAGGATTTATTTTCTTAGAGATAAATAAAACACAAGAAATAATTATTATTTTCCAAGCAAAAAATAAAACCAACTTGATTTAATTCTGACAAATTTTGATTAACATTTTTTAAATATTGTAATTTCTATTTAAACGTGGTTTGCTCTAAAATGAACTATAGAAAAATATATAGCCAACCTTGTCAATATGTAATGGTTTTACAATTATGGGTTATATGAGTAAATGCAAAGAGTCAAATTTTGAATGGCTTCAAAGAAGTAGGGCTAAAAGCAGAAAGACGTCGAGCATACGCCGCACAGTTTACGAACTTTGAACCAAGCTTTCTCTTCTCTAAATTTTCACAGGTTATTTGCAGCTTCTAATAAAATCGTAATTGCCATCGTAATTCTTCACAACTCTAACAGCTAGTTTAGTTATACCTAGAAATGGCGACTCTCAGAACCACATCCTGTTACCAAACGAGATGAATTTGTAACTATCATATGACATCTATGGAAAAAGCCTCCAAATGAACTAAAACTATATCTCTCCCTGATTCCAGATTCGGGCCTCATTGGCGAATCTAGCCTCAAACATTCGCACCAATGCAGTAAATTTTAATGGATAGTATTTCATAGTTAACGAACTTCGCTTTTGAAGCAAAGCGGTGAAAAGCAAAAATATCTTAAACCTATACAGTTTATTTCGGTTGCCGTTTGAACCCAATTCAATAGCTAGTAAAGCTGGTGCTCAATCTACCCTATTGATACAATTTTCGGGGACTTATACTTATAAACATTTATGTGATCAAAGTCATTAGCCAGTATTATCCTTTACGACACAATATAACCATAAATAACACATCACTGAATACCTCTGGAGCAAATTTCGCTATGAGGAATTCGTGCGAAAACTTTGTGTTTGAATTTTCTGTAGAACCTTCCGAATGTGTTTTTTAATAAATATTTGACAGATTCCACATATTGGGCTTTTTAAGAGATGGTTTGAATTGCCTGTAATCGAAAACTGTTCGGTTAACAAGCTCATAAATCCCAGTTCAAATAGTGAAGGGGAAATTATGAAAAAGTAACAAGTATTTGAAAGATCCATATGTAGGTAGAAAGTCCACAGTTCCAACAATTATTTTACAGAATGTTCTATTATTGTTGAAATGCAAAACGAATAAAAACGATCCTTTAATAAAGCATTTAAAAATTCAAACGAACTAAAAATCAAAAAGAATAATAACATTTTTTCACAAAAAATACATCTGATTTATTTCGGACCAAAGAGTAACTTGCGATAAAAACTAGAATAATTATTATCAAGTGAATTTCTGTTTTAAATCTTAAGTGATAAGGTAACCTAACTTGTTTGTGCAGTAGTTTATTCAAAAAGTATTCATCTTTTCTTTTTTTTTTTGATTAAAACAAACGCGAGTTGTATACAAACGAAAATTCGAAGCAAAGCTTAAAAATTTAATCATTTATTAATTAATATAATATTAGCTTATACATTCGCTGTGCATTCGTGTATAGCTGTTATTTAATATTAAAATAAGTAAATGGTGCCTTGCTTTCGAAATTATTATTTTTTTAAATCACTTTCGATTTGTGTCTCCGTTTTTGTGTTTAAATTGTACAGAGGTTGTCTAGTGAATTTATTAGAATTTTAAAAGCATTATAGTACAAAGTATTTACATTATTTCTTTACGGAAAGTTTGTATGTGTTATTAAGAAATAAAGTGAAATTCGAAATAAAGTGAAACTCGAACATTATTTTTAAAAAAATTTTCGATCTGTAAAATTTTCTTATATTCTCGTACGTTTCAAATTAATGGGAGAGTGTTTTAGGGTATGAAATAGATATGACACAGCACTGGAACGTTTGCATGGGATCCTTACCTCTACTGCAAGACCGCAATTAGAAGAAACATTTTGGAAGGTTTTACTTATCAAGAGATAAGCTTTCAGAGTAGCAGTAGCCACAATTCTGCAGCTCGTGGTATTCGTGGAATGTTTGTCACCTATTACACTTTCCAATCCGATCTCTCATATCAATCGGTTTATTTGTTGTTTTTTCCTCAGGGAAATATGCTGTTCTGATGTTACGTCGTGGGCATAGAATGAATAGTTTTACTGATGTATTAGGTGAAAATCAGATACATATACTCGAACATAAGAAGTATCAGGGATGTGTAGAATAGGTAGCTGGGTACGGCCGACTTCTTAGCACAGTCTGAGATCTCTTTAGAAGGCTAGTAAAAGTGCAGGGCAGGATGATACCACAACTGGTAGTAATTTGGATTACGCAAGGACTTTTCTAGTACCATCGAATCTGATTAGGGGAATCTATATGGAATTTGTTGTCTCCAAGTAGTAAATATTTCTTAAAGCCAATGCATTGATTGATTTTTATTTTTTATTATGTATTCTGCCTTAGAACTTGCCTTGGTATCAAAGGCGTGTGTTAGGCCCGAAAGACAATTCACATACCGTTTACAAAAAAGTATGAATCGAAATCGGATAATTTTTGGAGAAATAGTATTTATAGAATCTGATAGGATCAAATAAACATCAGAAGACTATTGAGGCTTTCAGAAGGCTTTCTGGTTGAACATCGGGCTTGAACTCGAAGATAATAGCGTAAATATATTATAGGATCGTCCCGACGTTACATATGTTAACTAGTGGCCTCAAACAATACATATGTAAAGTTGTCAAACTATGGTCACTTAAAGTTCAAAAATTGTCATGCCTCTCGAGGATTTAGTCAATGAGTAACTGCGGCTTTGGTTCTAAAATGGATCTCTTTTTTTAATTTTGTACGTCATCAGCAGTAGCTTCGCGAGAACTACAATTATCTAACACAATTTTTCTCAATAACAAATCTCATTCAGGTACCTTAGGAAGGCCACCGGTGTTGAGAAGATGTAGATAATTTCTTGATCGGGAAGTTTTAGCATCACCATTTCAAGTTTTACAACCAACAGAAGAATGTCCTACAATATTTATGTTAAACACGACATAAGTGCCGCATTTAAAACAATATTTCTTGATAGGTAAATGGCTTTCAAAACGCTTCTCGGCATTATGATTACAGTCAAGATTATAACAGAGTAACATGGCAGCCGTCCACTTTTGAAGTAAAGCACCTCCATTGGGTATCCTACCACTGCAGAATTTAAAACATGGAAGTGCTTCACGAGCTGCCTAATCGGACTGGAATCATTTTGTAGTCTTTGGTCGTCAAATTCCAGATATATCAGAATCAACTGATATCACGTGATAATTGGTGGTATATCTGAACTAAATCACACAGCATTGGTCTGTTCAATATGATGGATTTATCTTGAGTATGAAGATACGTAAGGCCTAACCTCTTGTGACCTCTTCTACCAAGTATCTTTAGCACCACTTGTGGTATTTGGAGGTATATATATAAGTACCTCGGGTTAACAGGGTTAGTAACTTGTAACTCCGGCCAAACATCGCGCTATATGATGTAAGCGCCAAATTGTTATTAATGTATTATTAGCTAATTTTCGGTATACATATGTATATCTTATTGTAGTTCCTTCAGTTTTTTGGGTTTTTATATTGATATTATACTATTTTCCGCGCTTTTATTTTGCTTATGTTTGCAAGAGATGACAGAAAATCGTTCCAATATACATCAACCTGTCTCATATCTTGAAACACTCTGGTTATTATTATTATTTTTTTTCATTTATGTTCTTTTTACTTTTAAAATTTTTCCACCCGGTAATTCGTGACGCATACTTTTCTTATTTTGCGAGCAGTGAAATTAAATAATTCCGAAATTTTTGGAGCGTTAATAATTTAACTTTTTAACGAGACAACCCTAGCAGTAATTTAAATTCGTATCGTCAATGCAAAATATGAAAAAAAGACAATTTGAAGAAACTCGCTTAATTACATGGATTGCAGTTAACAATGCTGAACAGAGAATTAAATAGTACAAATGAAACTGAAAACTGCAGATTTGTGAAAATAAAAGCGAAACTAAATAAAAACAAACTATTAAAACAGGGAAAACAAAAACTAAAACTAAAATAAATTATTTCGAAGTTAAGTATTGCTTCAAAGCTATAATATGCTTAGAATATTATTAGAGAAATTGGAACTGTTTTATCGAAAATTATTAAAATAATCGTATGCAGAATTTCAAATGTTATACCGGCTTTAGTTTTTTCTTAATTTTTTCTTACGACTTCTGTCGTTTTTTTTTTTTGCTTTTTGCTTTTTGTTTAAGTTTTGTTTAGTTGCTTATTTGTAAAATTTTATTTCAACTTTTTGTTTCAGATAAATCTAGTAGTAACGCAAAAAAAAAACTAAACTTAAAATAATGATTTTTGTCTGTTTTAGTTGAATTTGAAATTTCATACATGTTTGTGATTTTGAAATAGCTAGTTACCTTTTAGAGATCTTTTCCGAAATACACCTTCAATGATGGAATAAAAGAATGGTATGCGTGCACATATGCATTTACGCATTAGTACAAAATTATATAAGAAATTGAATACATTTTGAACTTGAAATCAGAGTAAATAAAAACAAACAAAAAATAAATCATTCAGAAAGACCAACGAAAAAACTTTAATTGAAATTAAGGAAAATTATAGAAAAAGTAAAATAAACTAACAGTAACCTCATATTGTTGGCATATGATGCGGCGATTTCATATGAGTATTGGGTAACTATGAATGTATGAGTTTTGTTGGTTTGGCCTAATGTTTTATAAGAATGTAGGTATGTATGTATGTATATTTGTAGCAATGCATTAAAACAGGGAATTTTACAAGTGTTATGAATGAAACAAAAAAATGTACGAAGTATTACATACATACATAATTTCTATGATGGATTTTAATATTAATAATATTATAATAATAAGTAAAGCGAGCGTAACACGTAACTAATATTTTCATTTTACGAACTGATCTTTCGCTAGCATTTATTGTCACTTTACTCGTTACATACATATGTAGGTATGTAGGATTACTGTACGAAGTATACAAATGTATGTTCGTTCGCATGACGAGCTTAGATAAATTTAAAAAAAAAAAATTCTATACTCACTAAAGTAAAGTACTAAGTAAACACATTCAACTTAATAATCATCTACGAAATTTAGTTACATAATGGCTCAAAAGTAATTTATATATGTATGTACATATGTATGTATTTCTTCACTTCAAAGTGTTTTGGAGTTTTGTGTAAAATGAGTTGATTTTAATACATAGCACATTCACAGGTACATAGGTGAATGTAATTATTTATATTTTTATACTATTCATTTAGATAAGTATCGTAAGGGCAGTTAACTAACTTCAATATAGCGAAAAAGTCGTAAAAAATTAAAGTATACAATCAAAACCAAATAAAATAAAACTACTTACATAATGTTGGTGAATTGGTGAATGTAAAATGTATCCTATATAAGATATTTTACGCTTATTGTTTATATAGTACTAACAAAACACTAAAATCTCAATACATATGACAAAATAGACAACTTTTGATTTTTTATTTTTCTTTTTCTAGTTAATTTTTTTTTTGTGTAAAAATAAAGTAAATAAAAGTTTATACGAGTACTATACCAATTTCTTTCACCGTCACCAAAAAAAATTCTCAGAAATCAACGGTAATTTGCATTATATCGTACTAAAAATGAATGGGCTATAAAACTTCATACCAAAATTCTGAAGCTTGGGTTTAAGCTATTTTTGTTATAGCGTAAACCACGTTCTTTATAAAAAAAATTTAAAAAACTTAAAATAAAATAGATAAAAGTATAGACAAAATTTGTTAGTATGTGGGAGCGATACAGTTTTCCGATGGGATGCATACCTTAACCCTGAGTTTTAACTTAAAAAAAAACTAACTACATTCAAAACTAGACTTATACAGATCATTAAATTTTTGCTATAAATAAATTCTTAATTTTTGCTTATATCTTTAATTATACTACGAAATATATTCTTTTGTAGGCGGAAGATATTGTATATATGTATATATTGGGCCCATTTTAATGTCACCGAGTTGCAAAAGAACGCTCCAACTCGTATAAAATTTCCTTTATTTGCAAAATCAACCCGGTTAGTCTCTTTCATGTAAGTTGCGATTTTTTAAAGTTATTTAGGTTGGATATCATTTAACCGAGTTCGCTCAACTCGCATATTTTTCCGAGTTAATGTTGTTGCTTTACATGCAATTCGTTAATAGAGAATAAATTTCGAAATGATATCGCTTTGAATGCGATCTCTAATAAATGCACTAATAAAATTAAAAATTTCAAAATTACTTTTTATTTTTCAACATTTAATTTTAATTGTTTTTTTTTAAATATAGTCTCCAACCAAAACCGTTTAAATCCGAATTTCACATTTTGTGTGAAATTTCAACAAAAAAAATTTATCAAAATTACAAAATTTTTCTTTCGGGTGTATGCAGTTTTTGTAGCAACTTTAGTGAACAAAGTGGCAACAAAAAAAAAATACCGTTTTCTTAGCTTTTTGCTAGCTTTTTGCTAGCTTTTTTTTGGAGGCGCTCATCCCCATTTTCTTCGATATAACGTTACTGTCAAACATCTCGCAATTAATTTTGAAATTATTAGTAAAATTTATGAATGTTTCTTGATTCAGCGCAAAGTTTGGATTTAACCGGTTTTTTTGCATGAAAAATAGTGGTATTCACACCGGGCCTGTTACGTCATCGGTAAAACTTTTAACTGTGAAAGCACTTTTTGTTAAGTTTCGGGATGATGGTAAATTGTTTGACAGCTAATTCAGTTTTATTGAAAGTGTGTTTCTAATAGCCTAATTTGCATCGTAACGACAACAAATTACAAATCAAAACAATTTCGAACCTACCGATTGGCGATTTAGCAACCCTGGTGTGAATGCCACTAAATTTTTTACGAACAAAAATTAATTTAAAACACAACTTCACTACATGCTAAATATTCTCACAGGTACGATTGGCAACTTTTTTGCGTTACCCCAGCAAAATTGTAACCTAGTTGCTAAAGAATACTGGGTAGGATTAGAGGTAGCATGTAAAGCAACAACACTACAACTCGGAAAAATGTGCGAGTTAAGTCAACTCGGTAAAATGGCATCCGACCTGAGATGTAGTCCTGAGAAGTGAAAAAACTGCGCTATTGTGAATTAGCCCTAAGAAAATACTTGGAAAATTTAGATTTACGACCTAATTCGTTTTTAGTTGCATAGTATTTTTAAATATAACTCTATCAACCTAAAATGTATCAGCACAACTATTTTCCGTTCCTAAATAGCACTAAACAGATCGCATCATTCATGAAAGAGGCTAACATGGTTGCTTTTGCAACTAAATGAAATTTTATCCGAGTTGAACCGTTCTTTTGCAACTCGGGTGCAAAGAAACGGGCCTAGTGTAGAAATTATAAGGAAGATGGTTTTTAACTCAACTGAAACGCTAATATTCAATTTTCTTTGTTTGTGATCATTTTATTTATTAAGATAAAGTATGAAATTGTTCTGACTATACCCGGTATTTTTATTATTTCGAGGTATTCCCAAAAATAAATGTGAAAATTAATACAGGCTGCAATGTTGTACCATATATGTAAGTATTTTTTCGAAATAACTATATATAACGAGGGGTTTAAAGTGAATTAATAGAAACTTATTATTAAAACTCAGTAAAGAAATAAAGGAAGATAATCTATCGCAATATAGTTTGAGTTCACTACAATATTTAAGTTTTACACAACAGGTTGCATCATGTTTTGGAAAATAATTCCAAATTCTTGGTATACCTACCTACAACTAAACTAATAATCTACAAAACTAAAAACAACAAAATATTGGATGATTAAAAGATGTATGTAGAATAAAGCTCAAAGCTACAGAAATCTTGAAAAACTATAATTTCGTAACTGGCCTTCAATTTATTTAGCACTAATTTATTTTAGCACTGGCTAGTAATGTAGTCAGATAATATTTTTTAAAGTGAATAATGTGTAGATACTCCTGTAATGTGCAAACCTCCTTTAGAAGGTGTTAGAGGTCCTAAAGCGTGGCGGCCACCTGAATTTTCATCTCTCCAATAGCCTTTTCTCCTAAAACTTCCACGCTCATTATAAAACTAAACAAGGAATATCTACACACCATTGAGTTAAAAAAAAAACTACGATTAAAATAAATTAAATGGTTAATGTTCAGTAATTTCAATCGAGAGATATGTTTATATGATAATGTTTCTCAACTAAAAAATGAATTACTAATTCGTAACTTTAATTACAACTAAATTTCTTGAAAAAATGGCATATTCGAATAATAACAGAATTCTGAATACACAAAATTGGTATTTATTATACATATTAGGACAATTTGCTGATTTCTTAGTGAAATAATACGTTCATTAAATATACAAATTTTGAAACGCACCTAGAAAAAATAATCATAACAAATACCCTTAAAACTTCTAAAAATCGACTCCTACGATTAACTATTATCGATAACCAACTTGTATTAAAAGCTGAAAATTCTTTGTAAATATAGTTCATAATAAATATTAAATTATGGCAAACAAATGTACTAAATAACTTCTCAATATAGGTCTTTTTTTCAGTGTATTCATATCGCTTGACTAACATCTCCGATTTAAATAAACCAAGTATTATTTTTAAAACTTTTACAATACAATGGGTGATTTATTACTTTTTTTAAATTTCATAAGGTCAAATAAATTTTTTCGTCATCAAACTGTGGTAAAACATCTCAAAAATGTCCTTTAAAGTTTTTTAGCCTTGAATATCCCTTCACTAAAGTTGGGGTTCACCAGGTTAAATTACTACCAGTTGCACAAAAATATGCACACATTTCTGGTGACTATTTAACGGTAGTTGGCAATGTTGCCAGGCAAATTCCAAAACTATAGTCAGAAAATAGCTACATATGTAAAGCTAATAAAATGCTTAATGAATTAAATTTTACACTTTACTTACTTCTATAATCAAATGTTAGCGAGTAACGAAATTTTACAGAGCACAATTGTAAATAGGAAACAAGTAAATAAGAGTCTAAGTTCGGGTGAAACCGAACTTTAAATGCACCAGGGCAATTTATTGGAGTTTTACGCATTTCGCTCCCTAATAAAATTTTTAGTACAAAATTGAAATGAATTTATTACATAATTAAATAAAGCACCGAATATTTAGACTTATTACTATATGAGAGACGCGTGACAGACAAGCATGGCTTAAACGATTTCCATTTTCATTCTGATAATTAAGTTATAGATATGTAGTGCTGAATGTACGGTGACGGAGGACAGAGTACTCACCTTAAACTGTCCGTTGACTGAACGAACAACGACGAAGGACTGGCTTGGATTATTTCAAATAAAATACGAACGGACTTGAAGTCGGACAGTTGAAACAAGCAGAAGAAGTTTGCTAATTTTATAATACCACTCTTAATCAAAATGTTTAATTATAATAAACGTACGTGATCCAAAAGTTGGTATCTTTATTAATTGTTGGAGCAAGCCAGTCGAAATTTCCTACAGGTACGTATGTCAACATCTACATCGTTTTCTTAAGGCGATTACAAAGAACTGTTATGTAACACAGTTATAATACCTTATGCGCTCCGGTATAATAAATAAAGGAAGTTATAATATCATTTTTTTAAGTACATACTACAAATTTGTAGACTCATTAAATGAAATTTTGACATCAATACCTTCGTCACCAGAATCCTCGCCTTATTCGTGTAAGTTAAATGAGTTATAATATTGTGTCAATTTATCTGATATCTAAAAATCAAGACAACACTTTCCAAACCTTTTAAGGGAACGCCTCATCTCAAATATAGCATTAAAAGCGTAAAAACAAAATCACTTAAATAGCTCTCCGACGAAATTTTCGTTTATTCTGTTAGCCTTTATTTATCGATGGTGGAACTATGGTTTTTATCCTAATATTTAAATAACTTCCCACTGAAGATATGTCGCCTGTTATTATTTTTCAGAACTATGAAATATGTACTTGTGACTTCACAAATTTAAATATAAAAATCTATATTTTTTTAAATTCTTAATATTTTTTGGTAATGATTTACCTATTTGCTGACTTTTGCTAGTTTTATGTATTTTTAACTGCGTAAATGCAATCAATTGTATTTTAGCTAACTGGGTTTGAAAAAACAGCTAGATAAAAAGCTAATAGTCACAATACAATTTTTAGCTATACTCAGGTCTAGTTATAAAATAACTAAACTGGCAACACTGGGGGTGGATTACATTTGACTTGGTGTTTGTGCGTATAATAATTCATCGCATCAATAAATAAAAACCTTTTGACAGATTCGAATGTATTCTGATGATATGTGAACAAAGTTTGACAATTCAGTGTCCTATTGAAATGAAAACTATCAAATTAGCGATCCTGCTTTTCTGCTCTATGCGCCTTGGATAATAGCCGATTTATTTCCGGTTATCCGTATACCAGATTGTATAAATTGCGCATTACATAAATATTTAGTTTACGAGTATGAAAAATAAAACATTGTGGTATTAACTTAGTAAGTTTTCTTGCAAAACTCTAAAACTGTTATTATCTACATAATTATGTTTGTATGTATATATAGTTTTATTTTTATTAACGTTTGTGCTTTAAAAGTATTTAAACTTAGTTTTGTTTTCATTTTGTAAGTTGTTGAAATATGAATGAGAATAAATGAAATGTTTTCACCCTTTTTTCTCATTTACAATACCAGCTAGGATACAGAGTTACGAAAACGATAAATAGTTTATACATAGTTACTTAGTTATGTGAGTATGTAGTTGGAAATAAATTTTGTCACTTCAAAAAATAAAACGAAGTTTTGTTAAAAGTTAAACAGAAAAAGGAAATTAAAAGAACTCAACTCAAGTTCTAGTTTTACACAAACTGACACAAATAAAATAAAACAAATATTAATTGAATGCCTAACTTAAATTATAAAAATATACAAATATTATATTTTGTTAAGTAGAATTATTTAACTACTAATTAATATATAAATTTGTCTATTTTTCTTCTTATTTTTTTTTTTGCTTTTTTAAACTAATCTCAATATGCTAAATCCATAGGAGTACACTTTTACAACTATAACAGTAAGAACTGTCTGAACTTACCTGTTATGGAACAAAGCAGACGTAGTGTGGGTGTATTGCCGGAATATTGATTTATCATACCCTGACTGTGGGCCTTCGGTGCGGGCATACTCAATGTGATGGCCTTATGAAATTTACGACGCCGTGGCTCAACTGTTACAATTGGCGAAACTGCCACACCACGGCCAAGTAGTTTAGCAGTTAGATCTGGATCGACTGGTTGTGCCTAGAATGAGGTAAACACAAGAAATGGTCGGTACATTTTTGTGATTACCATTAAAAATTTGTTGTTTTGGTTTTTTCGCTTCGTTGATTTTTTTTTCTTTTTTTTTTTTTGCAGTTTTTCGTTTTCGCTGCTTATATACAGAAATGATTGTTTCAACATGAAAATGGCCACTTACAACTAAATAAAATACAAGTATTGCAGACAATAGAAAATAGCAAAAAAAAAAACAAAGAAACACGAAAAGCGTATTGAAGCTACAAAGGTATGCGAGTGCTTAACTATTTAATTTAAAGAAATTTATAATTTTACAAATTTACTAATTTTCATTTTATTTTATTTGTTTTTATAATTTGACGTTTATTATTTGTGTTTAACGGTGGTTGGTTGGGCTAGCTGCTGAACATTTATGTATGTATCTAGTATGTGAGATATTAAAAAAATCTGGAAATTCATGCAATTTCAAATTTGGCGGCGGTGAATAAGTCTTTGCCATATGCAACGCTCGAATAGTTTTTACTTGTTAAAAAATACGCATTTATTGCAGAGCGTTGATAAATATTTCTTTAAAAATATTATCATAATATTAAAATTTTTTTAATATTTAATTGGTATTGTTGGTTACGATAAAAATGTTCAGGCCCATTAGCTTCCCAATAAATTTAGTTATCAAATAAACTTTACAAATTTAAAAGCTACAATTTAGTTAGAATAAATCAATTGAATCAAAAAAATTTCTAAATTCACTATATTTTTATCAATTTCATTTAATTCTGTTTGTTCGTTTTTTTTTTTTGTTTGTTTGGAAGGGCCGTTGAAAAATCACTTTGCATATACACAACTCTTTTAAATTTTCGCTCACTCGAGGCACATTAATCCAGACCCAATTGCAATATAAACTATGTATTTATTTACTACAAATGTATGTACATACATATGTGTACATAAGTATGTACGAATATTTCAACTAATCCGAAATCTTTTTAAAGTAGTAATCTTACGATTTCACTGCCAACACGATGTACACCCGTAGTCAGAAGCGTTAAACGCGAAATTAAATGTGTCCTAAATGACTAAAAAAAAACATTTTCATTTAAAGTTTATGTTCGAACTAAATTTATTGGGTATTTTTCGTTTATCCATTCAATTCAACTTTTTCATAAATATAAGTATGTATAAGTATAAATGTTAAATTAATCAATTAATAAGCATTGTAGTGGATATATATTTTGATATAAGTACATACATATTATAGTTGGTATGTACTAGCGTAAATTATATAAAGTTTACGTTTCTAAATACATATAATAGTGCGTTTCTAATATCGGCCATAATTTGGCGCATTTAAATACATTCTTCTTTAATATTTATTATGATTATTGTGACTAAGTTCCTTCTATTATGGCATTATTATTTTTATATCCATTGCAATATATATAGTGCTTATCATAACTATACGACAGAGACTTTTTGACAAGTTTCGACCCTTTATTTGTTACTCATTAATTTTTATTTAAAACTAAACGACATTAACCAACAAACCCCCTATAAATTCGGTCTTCACACTTTGTGCAAATTTAAATAGAACTCAACATATTTTCATAATAACTTTCACTGCAATTAGCAAATTTGCAATTTTGATTCCACAGCTCGTGAAGCCTAAAGTCGGCCGCCGACTTGAATGAACTTTAGCCTCTTCCGTATCATAGCTGGTCACTCGCACTGTAAATGTTCGACTGTCTCTCTGTTGTAGGATAAGTCGTTTCTATCGGCATGCACTCCTAAGGGCCAGTGCCCTATACAGAATGCCGTAAGTTTGTAGGCATTTTCTTTGCTCATTCTTAAAAGAGCCCGGGTAATTTTTATACTAAATTTAAAGGTGTATTATGCTGCAAATTTTCATTGCAATTTGTTGAACTTTATTAAAATTTATACTAAGTTTAAAGCTTAGTTTTTGTTGAAAAGTATTTTTTTAATAAGTATCTGTCGCATAGTTATGATAAGCACTAATTGTACATACATATGTACATATATCATAATACGGATTTTTTATGTTGAAACTATAGCTATCAAAATTGTTTTTTGTATTGTTAGAAATACGTGTACTCTCTTAATGTCAATTGAGGTTGTTCAAACTAGCAGCTGTATATTAAATTACCGCCATTTTTCATTTTATGTCTTAGAGGATGGCATTATTTCACGTTCCGATATTCAAAAACTAAATTAAAGCTATGAAACCGAAGGAAAAGTGTATCAGATGGCAACAAGATTTGTGTTTACCATTTTTTGTTCCAACTAAATGAAGTGGTAAACACCGATTTAAAATGCTATGAAAATGATAAATGAAAATCTTTTTCATGGCAGAAGAGTTTATCTTTTGCTTGATGTTCTATACTCCAGCCTCCTATCCGGGTACTCCGGTGATGTTGGCCACAAAAACCGTCAAAATGAAAATCACTATTTATACTAATAGTAAAGGCGTAACTGTAGCTCTAGTTTCACTGATTATGTGTTCGAAATTAATCAGAGAATGCTTGATGATTCTTTTAATCGTTGCGCACTAAGAGCCTGTGCCAATTGTTGAAAAAGTTCTATGGTAAGACACCTTTTTACTGTGGTGAGAAAATTATATATTTCTACCGTGCTGCTGGAAATTTTTAACAGTTGCTTTGATGCAGATGAAGACCAAAGGTTTAAGTATATAGAAAATATATAGAAAATGGAACTGAAATCCATGCATTTATTAGACGTTATAGCAAGAACTTTAAAACAAACAACGCATCAAAAACGTTTTTTGGTCTTCTTCATGATTATGCTTGCTGCCGAATTTTTCACCTCATAGTTATCGAAAATTTACTTCCCAAAGCATTTACCTTTCAATTGGCACGGGCCATAACTGATATAGGCCCCAGGTCGAAATAATATTGCAGCACACCACATAGCTGAAGATTTAGCTATGCAGGATCCCAAGATAGTTTTAGTGAACAAGCAGTGCTTGAGAGCCCATCAGCTTTTTGTGCACTCCTATTAGACCTATAGGCCGCAGCTCAACGAACGTTGAGCCAAAAATAAAAATGAGGAATGGATTGTTCAATTCTCCAGAAATAGAAAAAATTATAAATCTACATTTTTAATTTTCAACTAAGCTTAATGTGCAATTGCAAGGTGCTCTTCTCCCAGAGCGTTGATAGGTTTTGCCCCGCAGTAAGAGGAATTAAACACCTTGGCTCTTACTTTATAAACACTTCGGTTAAACTCTCTAGGGGGAGGGGAATGCATATTACTGTTCACTATGTACAAAGTATATAGTATATGTGTGCAAAAAGAGGAAATTATCTGCAAATGATGGCACTTTTTTCGGCATCCACATAAGCGTGACCTGTCCTAATCTTTGGCTCGTCAAAGCCAGGCACTCAGCTTAGAAAAGTATTGTGAGCAATTCAATAACTAATTCCCAACCCTATTTCTTCCCTATTTAAAAATTAGGTTTCTTATTGGGAAAATGTACTTTTATAAGCTAACAGCTTTTTTCTATTCCTACATTCCTGTTTCTGACTGATTAAAGAAACATGCTTTTAAACTTTTACACTACCATGTGTATTAACAAATTTGTCACCATCTTGGGAGAAAAGGGCTGATGAGCGAATAACTATATATCAAGCTCTATGTGATACATAATTAGGGGGATGCCAAAAAATTGTGCCCGGACTTTTTTTACAGCGTAATTCAATTGGGCAATTCGCAAGGTATCTTAATAGGTTTTAGTTTTTTTGTATGTGCTATAGTTTCAAACCAGTTGTATCAGGACTGTTGTTGTTTCACATGCAAAGTTAGAATATCACCCCATGTTTACTGAGTGTCGTATTTCATCAGTAGGAAAATACAACATAACACTTTTGTGGGTTGTTCACAAGGAATTGGGCATTTATAAATGTTTATTGTGGAAAAGTAGGAATACATAAATATCTACGATTTCCTATAGTTTTACTGCTACTCACAATTAAGCAAGATATTTCTAAATAGTGGTGCAAACAAACAATCGACACTTTTTTACTTTTATTGCGATATTTTCTCTTATCGAATTTAAAGGGAATAACTTTTTCGGCGTATTTCATATATTTCTATGTAACCCATACACTGGAAAAAGAGCTGAAGAAATATTTTTTTTTTATTTTGATGCCGTAATTTTTTCTTAAAATCTTTCGATATTTTCTTCTTACAACCCTACATAAAATAAGATCTGTTAACTCCAAAAGTAGTAAATATTTCTAAAGTACCAATTCATTCGAAATATTCTTTGTATTGGCAGCTGCTTTTCTTCAAATCAGATAATTTTTTGAGTGCTTTATTGCTGAATGACTACCGATTCTGCTTTAAGCCACTAAAACTATCACTACTCACTAAAATTTTTTTAAACAAGGTACTAGGAAAGGAGAGACAAATTTTATTTTGGTTCGCTTGCCATTGGAATACAACTGAATGTGTCTATTCATAAATATGGATAACGATTGCTTTTTTCGAACTTTTTGAGTGATAGTTTCAGTAGTTATTAAATTGATATTTTTTTCTTTGATATCATGTATCTAAATAGACCAAAATTTTTTTTTTATTTATTGATATTACTATTTTGTTCCAAACTATTATTTTTCCTTCTATGTACTATATATTGTATATGTATTAAAGTTGATATCGATTTTTACGATATATCGAAAAAAATATGTTTATTTGGCTTTGTAATAATGCTTAGTTGTTTCGTTATTTTTGTTTCCATAAATGCATATTGGGGCTTCTGTTGTTTTTGTTACGTTTTTGTAGTTTTTTTTTTTTATGTACACCTACAAAGGTATATCGCCTATATATTTAATGTCTTTATAAATAATTTTGATAAGTTATTGTTATTGTTATTGATAATTCTTGCAAATATGAATGGTATACCTTACCACATATATAGTTTACTAATGATAGTAGTTTTTGTTATTCTCAATTCTTTAAATATTAGATATATGTAATTTACCAGATAAGCGAGAAGCGCTTCTTCTTTGGTACATGATTGACGCTGATTTTGCGCAACTTTTCTGGTGCCACACCTTTGCGTGGCTTAAAGAGATTTACCTGCAAGCCCACTTTGATCTTCTTGGTGAGTGCACCTTGCGGGAAAACGGCCTGCACTTGTGGCACCACAGTACTGGATACCATGCCACCCTCTGGTCCAATGGCATGCACCTCTTGGCGTATGCGTGAAACGACAGCAAAGTATTGTGGAAAATCATAGGTGACAAAACGGCAAACATGATTTCCAGCTTGCTCCTCTAATTGGGCAATTTCTGTGTGTGCAAAAACAAAAATTCAACCATTACTTACAAACTTAACTTTTTGTACGTATTTTTTCTTCACAATTTACAATTTATTTTTCTACCTACCTTCGGGTTCGAAGCATTGTTGCATAACATCGTGCATGATTTCTTCAGAATTATCAATTGCATGCTCGCGCCAAGTTTCACCATTATCCGAACGTAGTATGATAATTTCACGCTCTTTGCCACGCAGTGAAGCAAAATGGGGCACTTCCATGATGACGGGTCCAATAAATTTAGTCGAGACCGGGCCCAGCTCCAGCACACGACTAGCCAATGCTTCGCCCTCCATTAGTTGTGGTGGATGCATAGTGCGTTGTGGTTTAACATAGCGGCATGTGACACGAGTTGGCTGGCAAGTGGAACGCGAGGGTATAATCATGCGTACACCGCTGTGGCGACAACCACGCATAGCACCGCCACGAGCATCGACGAGGAAAGAAACAAGGAAACTGCAAGCAGATAATTGACATGTGAGTTTGCAAAAGGTGTTTAAGCAAAAAAAAAATTATTAAAAACAACAAGAATGAAGGATTTCGTACAACTACGCCAATTCTGAAGAGTAGAAACAGAAGCGAGGAGGAATCCATACCGTGATAGCCCCGAATACTCTTCACTTTGAAAACATTAACGTTTTATATTTATTTAAATAGAAACAATAACAAATTTTTATGCTTTTAACGCTACTTGACCATTTTACAAAAATTTTAATTTTTTAGGTCTTTCCCCCTAGTTAAATTCTTCATAGCAAATTTGTCACATGATTTACTAAAATTTACAATACCTTGAGTTTTTGTAAACTACCGTTATATGAGAGGTGGGCGTGGCTTTTCTCTGATTTTCGAAACTATGCCCTCTCCAAAGTTTACACCAAATTTGGTGGAGTTAATAAAGTAGTTTCGGTATATGTATGTATGTATTATTGCTCTATTGTGGGCAGTATCTCGGCGATTTTCCAAAACTTTGGTATCTGTGCATTTGCCTCTAATTAATTTCTTCATTTCGAATTTGAGCTAATTTGTTGCATTATTTAATAAAATCCCTGGTTTTGTTTAATTACCGTTAGATCAGAGATGCGCGTGGGTTTTCCCCGAGTTCGAGTTTTTTAGTTTTCGAAATTGTGCTTACTGAGTTGAATGTAAAGTGTGTACCAAAATTGGTAGAGTTTTTATAAAGTAGTATCGGTGCCAGGCCCATTCATGGAATATCGTTCCGATATACATCATCATCCAATTCCTTTCTCTAACCCAATCCTGCAAAATTTTCGCAAGTTGCGCTATGTATATGATATATGTAGATGAGGCATGGTTTGTTCGATTTCTATAAGTTTTAAAATTGTACTTAATGTTAAAGTTGGTTAAAGTAGCTTTTGAGATATACCTACTTGCTCTAAGTTGGCGATACCGCCGAAAAGAATGTATCCCATATATTCCTTTATCTAACCAAATCCATACTGGATATCAAAATTGAGCTTAATATATTTTATAGTTTCAATTAACCGAAATGTGAACAAAGTTATAATACCCTGGGCCTTAGTGCGCTAGGTTATAATAATTAATTCGGTTTCAATTAAATTAAATTTTCTGAACAATTATGCAATCATTGCACACCCTTAGTTGACACATTTTTTAACAATCCTCACTTACTTAGCACCGTAAACACAATTGACATCGGAACGTTGCACCATTGCACTCGTCCAAATAAAAAACTGGCCATAAACTCATTGTTGATATAAAATCAGGTCAAAAAATTAAATATACTTATGCCCAAATATTTTCCACTCATACGAAACCTTCATTTTGAAACTAAATTTATTCATAACTACCTCTTCCAGGAAAGTTTTCGGCTGCATGTAAATAAAGATTTATAAGTAGTAGTCGTACTTTTATATGCACATATTTAAGTACATATAGAAAAAGTTTGTTTATTATCACACCATAACTTACCCCACATATTTTTGTTCATCATTTAGCCCGTTGCCCATATAAATACCATCCACCATCGATTTACCAGCGCCGTGAATTTGTGCTTTATGTGGACTAATCATCTCTTCGGCAATAGCTTGCTGTTGCGGCTGTCCTCCAACACCGCCAGGATACTCAGCGCTATGGGTCATCATGCGATTTGAATCGATACGTTCATCGCGTGTTACATCGATCGGCAAGGAATCATCGCCTAAGGATTTCATTTCATCAACTGTCAAATAACGGTAAGGCTGATCGGAAAGCATATTATCTTCGCCTGGTGGTGGTTGTGTAGTAGTGGTAAGTTGACAAGTTTTAATGTTTTTGTTTTTTTTTTTTGGGTTTTTTGGTTTTTCATTCATTTGGCATTCCATTGATATCCGATTTTTGAATTCGATTTGATTTGATTGCAGAATATTATTAGTGGTGTCGGCGCGAACAGTGCAAGAAAAATTTTGAAGAGAAATAAATAAAAATGCAAATGATTTTTTTGTTTCTCAATCTTAAAGAGCAAACGTACATGCAATTATATGTACAATACATAATTTTTTTTTTCGATTAAGTTTGAAAGCTGATAATGCATTTGCAGTTGAAACAAAAAATTTAATGGAGGTTAATGTAAATAAAATGCGAACACATATTTTATTAAGTGTTTGTACGTGTTTGGGGTTTTTGTACGAGCTATGTATGTTTAATTGTTTTGAACTAAAAGCATATAGTGTAAATAGCGGATATACGCATAGAAATAACAGAAATTAGTTGATGCAAAAAACATACACAAATAACTTATATGATCATAGAGCGGAAATCCGCAGCATTTTAAGGAAAGCGCAAAAATGTCTTGATTTATAAACAAAACTGAATTATAATGAATATGTGTGCTTATTTCATGGTAAACTTGTGTGAGCACTTTTATCTAATTAGATCGAATATGTTCTCTGTATACATATTTCCCCCTTAAATAATTACCCTAATGGCAAAGTTATTTGGAAAATACCTAAAACCTAAGTAAAGTATTAAATATAATACTGTCTATCACTTATGTTTATTAATTTATTTTTATTTTTTTTAAGTATACATATGTATATACATATATATTTCCAATAAAAACATTTCGACATTTCTGAAACATATTTTCCTTTTCTGCCATGTAATGCATGAACAGCATTTATTTTGATCTGGAAAAAATCACTTTGTTATAGTGGTATTGAACGATTGAAGGAACAATTATACATATTACTAATATTAAATCGCCTTCTATTTAACAAAAATCAGAAAGAGCTAGCCGGTCACCGTATCCGAGTGTGTAGCACGTGCGCGCTTCATTCGATGGGTCCTGGATTCAAATCCTGGCCGGGGCAGGCAACATCAAAAATTATAGAAAAAAGTTTTTTCTAATAGTGGTCACCCCTCGACAGGCAATGGCAAACGTCCGAATGTATTACTGTCATGAAAAAAAAACTTCTCACAAAAATTACTTGCCATTCGGACTCGGCATAAAACTTTAGGTGCCTCGATTTGTGTTACAACATAAAGACGCACGCCACAAATTTCGAAGTTCGTTATAAACAATTTTCCATTTTTTTTTTCAAAGTGTCGAAGGCTATTAGAAGAATACATTTCTATAATATTGTTTATAGATTCCCAATTAACTAATTAAAACATTTTTCTAAACATAAATTTCTGATTTGGTCATCTAAACGTAAAATTGTGCACAAAAATTATGATTTTTTTTAATTTATTCAAGTCTAACACAGTGACCGAAATAACGACTTAAGCGATTTTGGCCGAACTTCTCCTACACTTTGTGGTAGGCTTCTTGATGCTGTAACACGAATTGAGGGACCTATTATTTACGCCAACTCCGAACGGCGGTTGATGTTTGTGAGAAGCTTTTTCATGACAGAAATACACTCTGAGGTTTGGCATTGCCTGCCGAGGAGCGACCGCTGTTAGAAAATCTATTTTCTATAATTTTTGATGTTACTTGTCTCGGCCAGAATTTGAACTCGGGACCAACCGAATGAGACGCGAACACGCTACACACTCGGCTACGGCGGCCGCCTTTTTTTTTAATTTTTCAAATATTTTCATGCTCCGCTTTTTAAGGCCTTTTTTAGAAACATTTGCATTTTTTGCTGACAGTGTTGCGCATTTTTCCAATTAAAAAAAGTTTCATTATATAGAGGAAAATACCTCCAATAACGGAACCAAATAAAAAATTTTCAAAAATCAACACGAATTTTTGCACTTATTATACTAGATTGGAAGGGGCTCCAAATTGCAAACCCCGCTTTTTTAGAAATCCGAGCTAAACAGTATAAAATTTTAATGACATTATCTTAAACTTGCTGACTTTTTGTGAACTTTATGGAAAAGAATAAGGAAAAAGGTTTTGGCTAAGGTTGGTGTTACAGCGTGGAGTGATGTTTTGCTTTTACAGCTTTGAAAGCTCAAAAAAATCAAAATCAGCTTCTATAGTAACACCACCTCATTTAAATTCGCCTTGATTACAGAAGAAGAAAATCCGCAAGACCGTCAACAAAAAAATATCAAAACTCAACGAAACCCTTCTAAAATTCTAAGAAAAATTGTATAAAGTTTCAAATTTTGTTTATTATGGCTTATGTAATTGAATGAACTATATTTTTATAAACAACTTTATGAAAATATAGTCAGGATAACTTGCTGTGCTAGTAGCAACATTCCTACGATATCATATTAACATGATTTGCAAAAACTGGTTGGGCAAACAAGTTCAAAAAAACGTTGAAATTCCGAATTTGCAAAAAAACTCAAACGATCTCAATTCTATATACATTTCCAAAGATAATCAATACCAAAAATATTGGATATTTGTATTCAAATAGTTTGTCTTTTTTATAGGCAAAGTTAAATCGATCAATCACTGCAACTTCCATTTGAATCTATACCTGTTCGAATAGCTTCTGAAAATTTAGTATTTGTAGGATCTTCGCTTCCATTAATATAGACTTAGTTCTGCAGGTACAGTTCCGAGAATGTTGGCTTGTCAGTAACATTTAACTAAGATGCCATTTAAATCGAGTTAGTACATATTAGTATTGGTTTTAAATTAATATTGATATTGCTGGCTTGCGTTTAGAAGAATTTGTTACACACACATTGTAACTACTTCAAGGTCATTAGGAGCGGGATGATTCCAATTCACGATGGAAATTCTTATTCATACCTTAGCTAAAACTTCCAAAGCTTTTTGTATTTTCAAATCAAAATTGGTGTAATGCCAAATGCCTACTTATTTGAGAGTTTTTGAAAAATGTCTGAAAAGAGGTGCAAATCTGTATTATGCTGTAAAATTCACGGGCTATATTTTTATAACCCTGGTGCGTTAACCAAGAACTGCTAATTTTTTCTTTTTTTTTATAAGTATGCAAAACATGAATTAAGGCGTTAGTTAAGGATTATATTAATCTAAAACAACAAAACTTCTTCGAAAATTTCTCTAGACAAAATATACATACAATCTAGGTAATTTTTTGCAGTATAACTAGTTTGTCTCAAGAATATAAAAACAGCTCTGCTAACGTTATTTTATTTTTTATATCGGGTCTTGCAGTAGGAACGCACACAAGTTTTTTTTAAATAAAGCAAAAACGGTTCGGGATATGAATTAAATTCTTTATTCCTGTGAAAGTACATTCGATTTCTCGATTTCTTTTGCATGGGCACCACGGGCACGCTTGCAGAAGTCCAGACGCTGAACTGAATTTTGGACGGTTTTCAAGCATAAATCAGCCGATACTGCTGCAATTTCAATTTCGATATTCGTACGAAGTTCATCAGTCGTCGCTGGCTTGTTGGCATAGACCATAGACTTGACGTAGCCCCACAGAAAATAGTCTAACGGCGTCAAATCGCACGACCGAGGCGGCCAATTGACTGGGTCATTTCGTGAGACAACACGTTCACCAAGCTTGGTTTTCAATAAATCGATTGTTACATTCGCTGTGTGGCTTGTGGCGCCGTCCTGTTGGAACCACTTATTGTCTAAGTCCATATCATCCAATTCGGGCCAAAAATATTAGGTTATCACTGAGCGGTAGCGATTCCCATTCACAGTAAGGTGCCGGTCTTGATCATCACGGAAGAAGTACGGCCCAATGACGCCGCCGGCTCATAAACCGCACCAAGCCGTAATTTTTTCGGGATGCAATGTTGAATCATGGAGTACGTGTGGATTGCTGCCTGTCCAATAACGCATATTTTTCTTATTGACGTAGCCATTCAGCCAGAAATGACGACGACCATAAATTGGACGTAGCGCTCTTAAAGTTGAGGCCATTGACTCCGAATTTCGGTAGTAAATTTTAATAATTTCGACTCGTTGGATCGTATATCTTTCCATGATGAAATGGCAAACCTTACTGAAGAGAAATGTGAAAAGAACGGAAAAAAATAAGACGTCGTTTGCTGTCACTATCGGTCTACTTTTGTAGCGTCCCTATTGAAAACCCCTTTATTTTTTCGATCAAAAATAACCGTTGTTCTTGAATTTTTATTTTTTCGATCAAGTTTGATCATAGTTTTATTTTTATTTTTTCAATCAAAAATAATAGTCATTATTGGATTCAAATTTTTCCCATCATATTTGATCGCTACTTTGTGATTTTTATTTTTTCGATAAAAAAAATGGTTATTCTTGCATTTACAATAATAAACGCCAACAAATTTGTCTTCGATGACAATGTTATATGAATGTAAAGAATTAAAAAAAAAGAACATGGTCGTTCTTTCGATTTCGATTTATGCACAGAAACAGGTACATATTGTACAATAATACAATATATGTATGTATGTATAATCTATGGATATATTATCTTTTGGAGCAGGATTGGTTTTGTTTGTGTATTTTTTATTTATTTTTACTCTATAAGTGCATTGTCAAACTTTGTTTGCTTTCTTTGCAATTCATAGAGTTGGCGAACCTATTTGGACATTATAGAAACGAAATGCAAAAACAAAATAAAAGCCGCTTGTTCTATATGTTATATGCTATAGCTCTGCTGCCTATGCTATAGCTCAATGTGCCTTTGCTCATACTGTGTAAAAATTTATAGGGACTTATATAAGTATAAATATAAGAGAGCATCATTTATCGTTTTGCACCTCCGAAAGTGCATTCAAAATACTTTCGTATGTCATTATGTATATATATATATATATATATATATGGATGTGTAAAAACTATGTACATTATTATGTACATTTAAAATTAAAATATATTAACACCAATAATTTACACAACACGAAAAAACTTTTTTACATACATTTAGAGGAATCATTATGGATAAATATTTATGGAAGTATGTATAAGTATGTAAGTATGTACGTACGTATGCATATGAATATACTAGAAATATGCACTAGGGTGATCGAGGTCAAAGTCAGCTTGGTAAAATCGAATAAGTATTTAAAGTATAAAATATTTGTTGAGACTCAAAAGAATGGTATTCGTTTCCTGTGTGATTTGCTAATTTAAAACAAATGCCAGATATATTCGATGATTCTTCGAAAACGTTTGCGAAAAACAATCCAGTGGCATACATATTTCTTTTTATTTTTTGAAGAATATGTACATTAAGTGGCATCAATCCCCATACAATAAAATCGGTATTGACATTTGGCCAAAATTCTCCTACAATTTGTGGTGTGCGTCTTGATATTGGAACACAAATTGAGAAACCTACAGTTTTACTCCGGCTCCGAACGGCAAATGAGTTTAATGAGAATTTTTTCATAGAAATACACTCGGAGATTTGCCTTTGCCTGCCTGCCGGGGGGCAGGAGGGCGTTTACGCTACATACTCGTCTACGGCGGTCACAAACAAAATATTCCACAATAATCTTGAAATCTAGGTGAGCGATTTGAAATAACCTCCATTTTTAGATTTTTCTTATAAATAATAATGTTTTTTTAAACCATTCTTTTAAAGATATCACCTTAAATCATAAAACGGAATAAGCTTAACAATTCTGCATCAAAATGTTTAAAAATATGTTCCCAAGAATCAGCATAATGAAAATCTACCTGTTTTGGAAGTTTATTTAATTTAAGAAATGCTTAAATAACTCAGGCAAAGCTTGGCCGTTTTAGACTTATAATATCATTTGAATGGTAGTTTCTCGCCTTTTTTATTCCACTGCAAATAAACACACCAAATTTTTTCGCAGATCTCATTATTATGAATCTTTTGATTAAATTTGTAAATTTTTTTAAGCAGGACTAAGCCTAAACTCTTTCTTTTAGAAATGAGGTATTCCATTGAAAAGAGAAAAACCTCATAAATTTTAAAATTACATTAAATATCCCTTTAAGCAGCAACCTATAGCTAAGTCACTATATTTCATTAATCTGTTGAAGAATATTTTTAAAAAATTTAAAAAGGTGGATTTTGAATTTTTTTTTTTTATAATTTGTTCGTTTCTATTATTTTTCATTGTTTTTTTGTGGTTGCAGGCTTTGTTTTAATGCCTATACAGTAGTAATATTCAAAACACAAGTACCGATCGCATTAGTCAAAATTTTAAATATTGTTTCATATTTCTATAAAAGTTATATCAGTTTAATTTTTAATGAAAACGAAAATGTAGAGTGTACATTTTACAACGCAGAAAAATCTAGCTAGAAAATTAACTGGTTTTTCTAAAACTCGTTTTTGATTAAAAAAAATAGGATTTTCAGTGCCCCACCAGACACGTTCATTCAAATAACAGTTATAAAGAACTTAAAATTTGTTTGGTATTACATAAGTTCCGATGGCATAGTTAAGTATATTCAATAATTTAAAAGAGGAAGCTAACTAAATATTGGGAGTTGAGAACAATTAGCAATTACAGCGGAAACAACCTACCTACCTACCCTAAGTATTGATAAGGCAAGCCGGATTATCGAGACCTTTTAATTTCATTTAGTAAAACCGGTGGTAGATGAGGTGATAGCGCAATATCTGTTTGAGCATTTTATCAAAACTTAATCAAAGGTTTCATTTTGAAAAATTTCGGTTAGTGTTATCTGTCAAAAACTTTGCCAGTTAACCTTACGCCAGGTCTCAGTTCTTATTAGCATCTAACCAAGGGTTACATATATGAATAAACCTGACGGCCCTAAATACATACCCCTGCATATGTACATAAATACATACATACATACATATATATATATATAAGTATAGGCCGTAAAGTGTGAAAAGTGGTCTAAAAATTTTGACATGTTACTAAATATTTATTTACAAACATATATAGCATATAAGCCGATTGTGTTTTAACAAAAATTCAAAAATTTAGATGGAAACACTACCACACATAAACATACACACACTTCATAAGGAACTTTTTTATGAAACAATTGGTTAAGAAATACGAATATCTTTTTTGTTTTAATTTAGCTAATAAACGTAAAGCCCAATGTGTGAGACTTACTAGACATAAAGAATGCTTCGCCCTGGTAATATGGAAGATAAACGTGGCCTTCATTCGTATTTCGATCACCCTTAATGCCATAACATGGATCCCAATCGTTTGTGTCACCTGAGACACAATTTTGTCAAACAAACAAAAAAATATATATTTATATTTATATAAGGGGAAAAAACTGACAGTTAGATTTGATTTATTGATTTTACCAATTTTTAACGTATTATACAACAGTATAATAAGGATAGTTACACATACGTTATATAATGGATAACGAAAGATTTTTAACTTCGTGTCGTATTTGTGGAGTGCTTCGCATTGTGTTAATCGAGTAGCATGTCAAAGTTTTTATACCAGTTATACTTACAGAGATATGTAGACAAATGTATGTACATATGAATGTATGTAGTCGAACACACTCTTCGGAAGAGTAAAGTAATAACTTAATATTAAGTATCTATGCATTTCCAGATCTATTCTGAATGTTACCGGCTGCTTTCAATGCCAGCACATTTTATTATCGTAAATTGTAACTGGAAGTCTGGCGCGAATGGTTACGCTGTTAATATACTGTGATACAAAGTTTATGACACCGTATTTGATGAAACCAAAACTAAATGAGATTTTACGCATAACCACAAATCTCTTAAAGTTTTTAATTCATTCTCGTAGATGTGTTTTCTTTGTTGTATAAGATAAATAAAATGCAAGTACTTACAGGAGAAATTATGTAAATTCAAACAGATAGCAAGGGTACTTACTAATTTAAAACTCTGAGTTATTGGCTAACATAGCAAATTTATCAATTTAACCGGCAATCTCTGAGTTAAATAAATAACCTACTTTCTCACAAGTTGGCCTAAATTTACAGGTCCACAAAAGCCCATAATTTTAATTTTTGTTCTTTTATGCCTTTGAAGAAAAAAAAAAAATAACGTATTTTATAATAGAAAATATTGATATTTTAATTAAAAACCATTTTCCCATTATCATTTTCTCTCATGATATTGACATTTTCTCTAAAATCAATGTAAAAATACAAAAGCCAAAATTTTACCTTATCGTCACCTAACATAAGTTTAGGTATTAATAAACTTCATCAATGAAATCGTTGACGCCATAAACTATAAAATACCATCATCACTTACTGGAAGAATTACATTAAAAACCATTATTTGAACGAATTGTACTCAATTGTTCCAGTAAAATAATCCCAAATAAACAAAAAAAACTGATCTACGCTAAAATGAATTTCGTTAAGGGAGGCATAAACTGTCATTTACTTTCGGTTTCATCAAGTACGGTGAATTTTGTTGCAATGTGTACATGGTGACAAAAAAATCCTTCATTTTCAGTTTAACTAAAAAAAATTTACCGAGTTAACGAAAACCAAATGCAACTTAAACGAATTTGGTGTGAAAACTCCCATTGAACTTGTAAAGTGTATTTTTTTAGAGGTAAAGAACTTATATTTCAAATAAAAATGAATGGCATTGTATGGCATTTAGTTTTAGACATAATCTTGGGCATATGCACTGCGACTGTATCTTATGAAGACCATGCTTTCGGTCCCATTTTGCTGTAGCATTATCTTAAATATAGACCAGCTAAGACAGGTTCAAATCATCATTTCCTTGCCATCTCATCTGCGAACTCGTTCGCTGCAATTCTGCAATGGCCAGGTGTTATTCCTCACAAATAGGAATCTTTCCCCAGAAGATTTAATAAAGCCTAAAATTACCTAAAATTATTTTTAAAATGATAGCAATAAAAGTAGCCAGCCTCCAGATCTTTCTCAAGGTCAGACGCAGGTCGAGCAGGTCGAGCTTGCTCGAGCATCAGCCGCTATAGAAAGTTTAATACCAGGTCAATATATACCTACGTTCCTGTGTACCAATGTACATACATACATATTTGTAGCCTGGAGTTTAAGCGTCATTAGTCCAACTATTTAGGACAGGGAATTTAAAGTGAATTTGCTGCGACAGCATATTTCTTTAGTATGTGATTCTACACCTTTCCAATTCGGAAGGAAATTCAAGCAATTCACCATCAAATATTTGCAGTTGCAGCTCTGTTGAGGCTGCTATTGTCTGTATGAAAATCTGAAGAGAAGTTAATGCCAAAAGTGACTCCATTGCTGCAATTTGGTTAGTTCTCATTGCTCCAGTGATCGACAAACAGACTAGATTCTGAAATTTATTCAACCAAAGTGAATTCAAAACTTAACAAGTCGGAGGCAGTGCAGCCGAACTGATATATATGTAAATAAAATAAACATGTTATAATTGTGAAGGTGAAAATTATAATAAATGATGAATAAAGATGCGAACTCCGCAACTCGTATTCCTCCGCCGAGATCAAGTAAAAATATTGCCACTGTAGATGAGGGTGTAAAAGAAAGCCCAGGGTCACAGGACTGGGGTTTATCTCAAATCAGCTTACACCCCATTTCGCAAAAAAATCTTCGCTTAAGTACTGAAACGGCGAATATTTACTGAATTTATTAATTTAAATTTTAAGGTAAAACCTCTTATTAAAATAACCTCTATCTTATCGCTGTTATAATGTTGTAAATAACACGGTAGTACCACAGTTTTCCTGTGGTTACTGTTCACGCTTTATTTTTGTTACCGGTAACTTTAAGTTGTGTTATCCTTTCAGAATAGACCTGTTAATATGATGAACTCTTTTGTTCTTTTGTAAAGCAATAGTTTCTATATGCAAATTGTATAAAAGAAGTATAAAGGGTGTAAATGTGATTTACGAAATGGAGAACCAAGCAAAATTTCAAATATATGTAAATGAAGTTTATATATGTACAAATGTCCATAGAATACATACATACATCAATATAGTATACATAGCAAAGCATAATACATACCACCTTCCTCCTCTGAATCCGACATAAATGATTCGTGCATTGCTTCTGGTGCAACAACACGATACTTTTCATCGGTCTGTGATTGTGTTGTAGCATCTGGTTCATTTGTAATCGATTTCAAAGAATCCAAAACACTTATATAACCCAATTTGCGTGCAATATGTAACGGTGTCTGCCCATTAACTGTCTGTGCATTGGCATTCGCCTTATGTTCCAATAGTAGATTAACGATGTGACAATGTCCTTGTTGCGCTGTCTGATGCAGCGGTGTATAACCGATTGATGTAGCCGCATCTACATTAGCACCATGATGCAATAAAAAGCGCACCATATTTGCTTGACCGAAATGGGCGGCGACATGTAGTGGTGTATAACCGGCCTTGGTAGCCATATCAATGTTAGCGCCATTGCGTTGCAGAATTTCAGCTACATTTACATTATCTTCTTGTGCGCACAAGTGCATCGGAGTTAGGCCATTCTTGGCTGGGTGATTTACGTTCGCCTTATGTTCGATGAGCAAATTCGATATCTCGGCATGGCCCTCCTGAAAAATAATTTATTCGATATTGAAATAGTGATATTTAATAAACACTTCTTGACCAGAGCGGACTCGATGATGCGTTGGGAGGGGAAGGCTCGAACTAGAAATTTCAGAAAATATAGACTTCTAACACTTAATATAAATTCTTCCCGCCGCCACACAGCGATTTAAAATGTATCTCAACCGTATTAGTTGTTTTTAATTTTCAGAATTTAAAATTGTTAAAAAGAGGAACATTTGATGAAAAATAAAAAGACAAGAATTAAACAACGCATCGAATATTTATATATATTGTAAATTGAAATTATATTATATGATGGGTAGGTAGTTATCAGATTTATAATTAAATTATTCATTATCGTATAATGAATGATAATAATTTATTCATTACTTTATAATGAATAATTGTTTCGCGACTTGAAAAGTAAAGTGTGTACCAAATTTAGAAGAGTTTGTTGAAGCAGATACCATTCCAACTTTTTTCAACCCACGTATGTATTCCTATCCAACACAATCCACTGTGTCAAATTTGAGCAAACTATCTTTTATAGTTACGGAAACATCGCATTTTTTTGATATTCGCGAATTATCGTTAAGTGGGGGAGATTATTATCCGATTTCAGCTATTTTCGTTATCAGTCTGTCTATCAAGTTTCATTGACATATCTGAATATTTACTTGAGTTATTGGGTGCACGGTTATCGATTTTTCTTTTTACTCTGAACATTTTGATATATATCGATATCTACCTATATACATATGTTAAGCAAGTTACGGCGTGAGCAGGGTCAGCTGCAATGCCTATAAAAATGAATGCGTCATCAACCACGTTTATCAGTTGCTTTACAAATCGTAATTCGCGATCCGAACACGAGATTAAAGCACTTCCACCTTTTCTGGGTAAATATCTACTAAATATATAGCAACTAATGAACTACAGAAGAGCCTGAGTCCTCGTCGTTCAGTTTTTCAAATATTATATTATACAAAGTTCTATATTGGGACAACTCTGAGCCTTTGCTACCAAATGATTTGGAAGTTTTGAAATATTAACATCGGGATCATCTTACGATCGGGTTAAACTACAGGGATAAGTGTTCGATGTGTTCGTATATAAAGAGGTGGTTGGTTTCATTATGCTATTCTTTGCACGCAGGATTTGGTTCTCGAGATCGATGATCGGTAGATAGGAGAATAACCTTTTATAAGATATATAACTTACGAAAGTCAAGGTATCGCTGGTCTCACGAGACAGTTCAGTATGTTATTTTCCAACTGGATGGACATACAACTGGTTTTAAGTTACCATATTAACAGGTGATTTTTTTTTTACTTCAAATCTAATTTCCATCTAGAGAATAAAAAATAGTTTGTCGGGGCTTATTGAGTTAAGTAGACCCTCAATCCTTAACGCCAGCCTTGGTAATATCTGATGTTGGGACCGGGGCGTTGTCATAAAGCAACAGCAATATTCGCGACAGTTTTTTCTTTAAAATCCACCATCAAAATTTCTTCGGAATCCCAAAAGATTCCAGCCATTATCTTTTCCGAAATTGAGTAATCTTAACTCTTTTTAGTCGTGGTGAACTCGAACGGACTTTGGTCTGGTGAACACATGCCCAAAGAGCGCAATCTCAATTTACCTTTTAGCAACACTAAAAGCATTTATTCCACTTGATTGGACCTTATCAGTCTGGCTTGAGGCCATTGACCAGATATTTACGCTTCGTCAAATTTTCACACACCACCGCTTCGTCAGCGTTAAAGCCAATTTGATAGCTCGAAAAGAAGCTAATTTGTCTCCAAACTAAACTTGACAAGGTATGACGGAACATATTTTCAAAGTAGAACAACTTTTCGCCCTGTCGGTAAAAAAGACGAGCACAAAGAAACTATTTTTTTCTCTACAGTGAACATTCTCTAAGCTCCTAATTCGAATAACAGACTAAAAACCCACAATTTTCTACACCTCCTCTCCCGGGGTCTGATCCAGCATAGTCCTTGCTTACAAAATACATACATACATATAATATACAAACTTACCTGGCAACTCAAGTGTAATGGCGTGAAACCAGCTTTGCTCTCAGCATTAGCCTGAGCGCCATATTCCAATAGTGTAGTGGCAATATCCATTTGATTTTTACGTGCAGCAATATGTAATGGTGTGTGACCATTTTTGGCTGTTGCATGGGGGCTAGCCCCCTTCTCCAACAACAACAAAGCGACTTTTTGGTTATCATAGTGACAGGCGACATGTAACGGAGTGACACCATTCTTTCCTTGTGCATCGACATCTGCTTCCTTTTGCAACAACAATTGAGCAACCTTGATATGACCATATTTGGCGGTCAAATGTAATGGCGTAAAGCCTTTCTTTGTAGCGGCATCCAATGCAGCGCCATTCTCGATCAAAACAGCAGCAACCTAATTGTAAAGTTAACATATACATATAAATTGTATAATTAAAGTGAATGTAGTTAATGAAATAAATAATTATAAAATTTATTATCATCTACCTTTAAAGAAGAAATAATAAACAAAGAAACCAAATTTTGTGTTTTACACAATTTATTGAACAATATTTTTAAAACAGTAAATAAATCATAACATTTTTTTTTATTACAACAAACAAAGTTTCAAACAATATAACGAAAAAACATACTTATAAAACAATCAATTAAATAGAGAACTTAACAAATCGTAGTTATTAAATATTTCAAAAGAAGATGTTCACTGTGGCGTCTACTAAACGTCACTACAATTCACTAAAGCGTTAAACAAAAAAAAATAAATAATTTACTTTACTAATTTATTTGGATGGTGTAGATCTTTATAAGTATATTTCTACAACTTATAGTTATGCCAAGAAAAATCAAGAATTTCACTAGGGATGTGTATTTCCGAAAGCCCGAAAGTTGTCTTTAAAAAAAATATATATGTAATTCTTCGAATTTTTGGTACTGCCTGGCACTTGTATCCAATTAAAGCTGCTTACGTGGCTTTATTTATCATAGGATATATTTTAAATCTATTGAGGCAGTAAAAAAATTCCACAAATTGGTAGTTAGCTTTAAAACTGAACAATTAGTCAAATGGGGCTAAAACGTTTCAACGAATAACCAACTCAAAATAAATATTCACAAAAAATTACAGTCGTTTTCTCAATTAACTACTAATGATGATTTAAACTAAATACCTGTTCGCCGCCTGAAACAACGTCAATGGCAATTTTGCCAAAAACCACATTAGCTTAACTTAGAGTCAATTGCTTTTATTCTGAACAGTTTGGAAAAAGGTGACATATAATTTTGTTGGCTAGAAAATTATGTTCGGGCATGTTGTTTGATATCCTGTACGAAATTGTAGCTAATCGCCAGCCCATCTTATTACAACTTTATAATAAAATGTTCAATGACAAATATGCATTAAGTGGGTATTGGAAAACTACTTTTGAACGCCGCTTCAAGCATTGATTTCATTAGCATTAAGTTCGGTTATATCCATTTGCCAAAAAATTGCGTCTATCTTGCTCTTAATATTTCGCTTAAAATACTAACCAGCGTAAATTGAGTCAGGTGGTCGATGGGTGTTGTGGTTTTCATGTTTGGATTCGTTTTTCCGTGGTTTAGTTGTTTTAAACAAATATTACTTTTTATATTAAGAATTAATTTTTATCTTTATATTGTAACTAATTGCTATTCTAGTATCTCTACTTGTACGATAATAAAAATTGAAAATTTTTAATGTAAAACCCCTAATTACATTGTGCAACAACCAAAACCAGGACGGAAATTTTTAACATTTTCTGAAAACAAAGCTAACCCGTAATATAACACTCGATGGATGTCTGAAAAGATATAATTCCCTAGAACATTTTAGCCCTATAGCGGGTTTCCATATTCGTTTTTTGATTAGTTTCTTGAAGTAATACACGTTTAGGTTGGAGCTAATGGGTTAAAATGTACTACGAAAATATTTTGCGTGGTAATTTATTGAAGATGTTTTCGCATTTCATTACGCTCTGATATATGTTTTAAAGTTGTTTCCAGTTTTTTGAGAGCAACTTTTCGTGTGTAATGAGAAATTTAGTAGACCATAAAAAAAGACGAAGTAACTTTTACTTAACAAGTCCGGCGAATATTTTATCACTGAATATGAATAATTTCAGAAAATATTAACACAGTTAGGATTGGTCTGAGTAGCAATTGCTAAACATATATCCAAGAACAGCGATTAACACAAAAAATCTTAAAAAATTTGGATCGTGAAATAAAATCTAAAATAATCAATAAAAGCATCGAAATCCAAACTTCATTTTTGTGTGTTTAAAATAATCAGTGCAGCTGTTTTTAGTTAGTGCTAGTTTTGTTTTGTACGACGTCTACCAAGATTTGACTGACTTTGGCATAGCCATGTCGAATGATGCACCAATCTGCTTTTAGGAAACGCTTACCTCATTAAAAACCCTCTTTTTCTAACAAATAAATTATAATATTGCAAAAAACTTAATGGTAACTGTACGAAAATTATTAACATTAAATTGCCTTAAACTAATTCTTCTTTCATTTTTCAAAAAATAATCGCAAATCGCATACATATACATGCATACATACATATAACAAACATATGCATGTGTATGTACATGTACAGGAAAGAACATAAAAAACAATCAAATAAACTCTACAAAAAAAAAAATAATCATATAAAGTACTCCTGATGACGTATCCAAAACAATTGCATCAAATAAACCGTATCAATGTGGTCCACAATCTTTTTTGCAATCAATTCTTTTACCTCATCCTGTCCCTCTTTGGCAGCAATATGCAATGCAGTGTACATATCCTTTGTGGTGGCATCCACTTGAGCGCCATGTTGCAGCAACAACATTACAATATCAACATTGCCAAGACGAGAAGCAATGTGCAACGGAGTTTGTTGCTCGCGAGCGCGTGCATCTACCTGGGCACCATTGCGCAACAAAATTCGTATAATATCAGTCTGTAATGAAAGTAGAATCAAATCGATTAACGTCAAAAATTTCTACCACACTTCTATGTACATTACACCGTGTCGTCTCATCAGCAAAATGTGCTCTGCACACCAACCTATCTAAAATATTTTTAAAAGGCATTTTCAAAAAAAAAAAAAAAAAAAAAATGTTTGGCCTCCCTCGTGGTCGCACTTTTACATTTTTCTTCATATTTTGGTAATTTATAGACAGATCTTAAAGTATGATACATCAATCACAATAACGGGGTAATAATAACTGAGGCAATACGGAAGTATTGGCGTATCTTACTTTAAGATCCGACTATAAATGACAAAGATATGGGGAAAAAATGTAAAAGGGCAACCCCTAGGATGGCCAGAAGTTTTTTTTCGAATTTGCATTTCAACTTTATTTTATATAGTAGTAAGGCGAACTTTTCTTTCGATACGGTCTAATGTTCACCATAGCACCACCAACAAACCTGATTAGCGCGTGCAGCCAAATGCAGCGGTGTCTCGCCGCGCACAGTCGGCACATCCGGACTGGCGTCATGTTGCAGCAAATAGATGACAATATTCATGCAACCCATAAAAGCGGCCACATGCAATGGCGTCAAGCCACTTTCTGTTGTAGCACTAATGCTAGCGCCATGACGCAGCAGCAACTCCACCACCTTTATACGATTCTTCTTGCATGCAATATGCAACGGTGTGAAACCGTTAAGTGCACGTGCATTGGCGTCGGCATTTCGATCGAGCAGGAGCTTAGCGACACGCACGTGTCCACAATGCGCAGCCACATGCAGAGCGGTCAAATAGTCTACGGTAACCTCATCGACGGGTGCACGATGGTAGAGCAAAATTCGTGCAGCATCAACATGTTCACCCTGTGCGGCCATATGCAACGGAGCGAGACCGTTCTTTGTCTTGGCGCTGATCGGTGCACCGCGCTCGAGTAACATGTCGACAACCTGTTCATGACCGGAACGTGCTGCGCAATGCAATGGCGTTAGACCATCACGGGTCTTGGCCTCAATATTGGCGCCCTTCTCCAGCAGCAAGGAGACCATGTTGGTTTTACCCCACTTGGCTGCAACATGCAATGGATTAATGTTGTGCTTGGCGGCGAAGTTGACGTCGGCGCCTTTTTGAATGAGTAGAGTGGCGATAGCTTGATTGCCATAGTGGGACGCAATGTGCAGTGGTGTAAAGCCAGATTTGGAAGTTACATCGGGATTGTGATCGTTCTGTAAGAAGTAAAATTTCAATATTTAGTAAAGTGGTTCATCTAAAACAAAATCAAATTACTTCATACGAAACATAAAATATGCGACTATGTATCACCACAATATTTTGACTCTAATTGGTTTGTTGTTGAGCTGAAGCGCATTGAAAACCCATACCTAAAAAAATAGTTTACTTGTAAAAAAATTTGCACTACAAACTTTTTCCTATTAAAAGGCATTTGTCAGAAACTTGTTAACTTTAAAGGTATATTGAAAATTATGAGTTGATCCCCTCTTTAGAAAAGTGTGTGATGTTTTTTTCTGATTTTGAATTAAAAACGGCATGTCCTCTGGCTCGCACAAAATATCTATCAAATATAAACGAAAAAAAAACGTAAGTCTAATAGCAACAATTATTTTGACTGAAAAAAACAAACCACAATGTAGTAGGTATCCATTTTTAATTATAATTAATATGATATAATTTATTAAATGTTTTACAAATTTGGGAAGTTATGTAGCCACTTTTTTAAGAGAATTTTTCTTGGTGGAGAAAAGAAACAACAAACAAATTTTAAATATGAAAAAAATTTTAAGTATAAAAAAATGTATTTCTTGTAGTAACGGAGTCCCTACACCTAATGATAACGATTTATTTGTAACTGAAGATGAAACTCAAAAAACAGCAGACAAATCTGAATAAAAATTTTATAATATGAAATAATTATGACAAAAATGACAAATCAAGCGATAAAATATTTGAAAACATGTATTGTTTAACTTTTTTGACCTTATTTATTGGCTTTATTTATGTCAACAATATTTTTCTCTACGAGCTTGAGAGCGGTTTTTCATATTTTGGGAAATTTGGAAAAACAACAATAATCAAGAATATTATTTTGTACGAGCTTGAGGCCGGTTGTGTTTTGTTTTTTTTTAGTGTAAAATATTTAAAATAATTTTAAATAACGGATTAATCAGAAATTAAATAATTAAAATAATTAGTCTAAATTGTGCATATAAATCAAATATCATGGACAAATGTTTAACCTAAGGAAATCTAATATTTTTGATCGAAATAACGATAACTGTTACATTTTTGATATATAAGAAATTGTATTGAAACAAATTTCGAAATACATATGTTCGAAACTCTTTCAAAACTTGGATAACAAGTTTAATTATTTTGTACATATTGACAATTTTTTTAAAAGCCCCTATTTTTATTCTGTATGATATCACTTTAGATCCGATTACTGGAAAAAAATTCGAAGTTTTTTTCAAAAAACAAACTCACTTTGTATTACATTTTCAACACGGTCCAGCTCATTTATACATACATTGCAATTCAAAAATAATCGTTAAAATTACCCAGATTCACAAAGCACCTCAAAGTTCTTTAATCAAAGAAGGCCTAGCTCTACAGGTAAACATACATAAAACCTGGCATTTAGTTATTTCTGCAAATGCATCATATTCTAAAATATGTATCCAAGCGAAAAATGAGAGAATTTTTTAGACACAAAACTATCAAAGCGAAAAATGGCACAAACCAATATTGAACCAACATATTTTGGACGAAATCTTAATATAAACAAAACTAAATACTTATATACTATTTACTCACATCCAAAAGTAGTGTAGCCGCCTTCACATCATCTTTCTTGGCCGCAATATGCAATGCCGGCAATCGCACCTTGCCGCGTGTATCACTTTCCAAAAGGACTGCCACAACCTTATCATGGCCCTGTTGCATGGCCACGGCTAATGGTGTAAATCCATCTTCAGTGGCCAGACTTTGATTGGCGCCATTGGCGAGTAGCAGCTTGACAACCGAATCGTGATTTTCCTGTGCCGCCATGTAGAGTGGCGTAAAACCATTCTGCGACTGTACATTCACTGAGGCATTATGCTCGAGCAAAAGTTTCACCACCTCTTCCTGGCCAGCAAGTGATGCAATATGCAATGCAGTGTTACCCTTTTTGGTGGCGCTATCAACAATAGCGCCGCGTTTCAACAACTCGGAAACGACGTGTATATGTCCGTCTTTGGAAGCCAAATGCAGTGCGTTTAAGCCATTCTATATATGTGCGTGGGGTAGTATACGATTTTAATTAGGAACAAGTGTGGCATTGAAATAAATTTTACGTCTACTTACAGTATTGCTGGTGTTAATATCAATATTGTTCTTTAAATGTTCCAAAACTCGTTCCAAATTACCCGCTCGGGCTGCGCGTAGAAATGATGTGTTGCCATCGCCCTGAAAAGAATAAAGAATATAGTCAATAAATAAAATAAAATAAGTCGACTTCGGAAAAAAAGGCACTTTTAGATATTAACCCAACATCCCTAGTAAAGGCTGCCCCAATAAGAACCAGTAATAATATTACTGGAATTTTACTGGATAACATTTTCGTACGCCAAATGACAGCTGAATTTGCTTATGCTCAGAAATTTCGCTACTAGCAAGTTACTGGATAATTTTTTACAAGAAAATACAGCCTAAACTTTGAAAAAAATTTCGTAATAAGTCTCATAGATAGCACAAAGCTACACGACAAAAGTATTTCATTTAATTGTGTTTTCCATAGAAGTGTTTTCGAGAAATAGGCAAAACAAATATTTTTTCTAAGACTAACCTTGTATAAATACCGCATTAAAAATACATTCAGCCTCTTTGCAATGATATCTCTCTTGTGTAAATCGGATGTAAACTTTTTGAGTTAAAGGCGTTTACATGCAAAAAATAAGGCTATTTTCGAGCTTCTTTTTTATTAGTAAACTTCGTAAAGAAATTATTTAGAAATGTCTACATGAAACACAATGTTATTACGAGCGTAGGAGTCCAAATCGGACGGAAAATATGAAAATTATTACAAACCAGCGGACCCGGTTCGCTACACCCTTCAACCTCGCCTCGACAAATTTTCAAATTCAAATTGAGAGAGCACGATTATGACTTTATGTGTTTATGTCATATATTACATATATCTCCGAGTATTTACTTATGTAAGTGGCATATATTTGTAGCAAATTGAACAGCAAATATGGTTTTTACAAATATATCGACTCCAGCGCCACATGCGTTGTTCTGCCAACATTTATTTATTAATGACCTTTGCATATGTAACCAGTAGACGCATTTCGTTTTCTCCCAAATATAACTTGTGTACAATTTAATTATGTTTGACATTTCAGCCCTCTCTAAAATATAGGTAAAAACCTGGTCCTCGCCGAGACGAATCGTTAGATACTCATATTTTAATATTTTATATACTTGTGTATAATTTTATTAAATTCGACTTTTCAATCAGGTGGCAACCTTCTCCAAAATATAGGTATTCACATTTTAATATTTCATATATGTAACTTGTTTACACAGTATAACCCGGTTATAACGATATCCAAGAGACCAGCAAAAATGCAAAAGTTTATACCAAGTGAATCCAAAATTAACGTCTGTCAAAAAAAAATTGTAGTGAAAATGAAAAATGTCCTAATTTTTAAGACTTTCTTCGTTCTAACCGGACAATTTATTCATAAATTACGCCGCTTAAAGCGGTAGTGGAGTCGTATTAAATGGTTGAACTTTCACAGTACTTTGTATAAAAATCAAACTTGAGATTGTGTTTACGTCGCTATAAGCGGTCGGCCGTTATATCAGGATTCTACCGTATTTTAATTAAATTTGACTTTTCACACAGGTGGTAACCCTCTCCAAATCAAACAAACCCATGCCTAAAACCAAGACGTATTTATAGAAGGTGATGGCATAAGAGCAGCTGATTTGATTTTTTTTGAAAGCAAAACCAAAATGTGTTTAAATTTTGACAACTCTTACGCAGAAACAAAAACAAAATACATAGAAATTTTGTAGTTGTATTTATAACACCACCTTCTATGGTGCTTAAATTACAGTCGATTCATAAATATAAGGCCAAAAATAATAATATGAAAAGCTTAATTTAAAACAAATACTTTGTTAAATTGATGATTTGAATTTTATTATTTACGAGTATTATAAAAAAAAACCTTTTGACTCAAAACCTAGAGTCGTCTAATACAATAATAGAACTTAAAGGAAATTATTAAAGGCTTTTTCTATTAACTATTCCATGCACATTGAAAATCCGACACCCTCTACACCTGTCTTTCCAAATAAATGGTCGTTCAACTTGTGCAGGTGCATTTAAGTTTTCCGGTTGTCACCCAACCACCCAGCTCAAGCAAATTATGTCGATTAAACGATAACAATGTCATTCATACTTAAGCATAGACACATAGTATGTATGTACACATATATGTACATAGTATATTTATGCAACCAGCTGTTAACACTTATGCGAATATACTATGTAAGTTGTTTACTAATTTTTTGTTTACAAATTTTTTGGGGTTGAAAATTGTATACATTTGTATCTACATCTATATATATATATATATTTATGTATATAGGTGTATATAAAAACCAAAACTTTTCAATTGCGAAAGAGAATGTATCTTCGAAAATGGCGTCATCATTTTGAGAGAACGCACACATTCTCGAAAGCGAATTTCGAAGTACGAAAGTGCGCTCTCCAAATTTATTTATTTCTTCCTTTTTTCTTCCTTTCTTTGATTTGCTTCCGACTGAAAATGAAGTGTCCACAATACCAAACGGCAGACAGAGATTTTTTTTAAATATTTTTTTAATGTTTGTCTATGTGTTTTATGCGCATGTACTTACATACTACTCGTATTCAAAAGAAACACACCCCTTTGGACATTGAATTTATTGTAGGTATATTCATACATGAATTGTAAAGAATATAATTTTGCATTAAGCTAAAGCCTCTTTTGTAATAGGTACACAAAAGAATGCAGTATATAAATCCCGGAAGTAATTTACAAAAAGTTTAAATGTTTACCTATCAAAATGAGAATGCTTGAGGTGATTTTCTATTAAAGAAATCGTAGTAGACGGCGGGTAATGTAGACTGATTGTTACAAATCGTTTTAAATCCTTTAAAACTTAGAGCTAATAGTATCTTTCGAAATGTACTTTATTTGCCATTCATATCTATACAAAGTCTCTGATTTCACCGTTTTCTGAAATTTAACGAAACATTTGATTTATAATAGTTACTAGATGATAAATATTTTTATTCTCAATTAAAAGTTATATACCAACGTTGCCGTAAAAAATAAACGTTAATATATATGTAACTCTTATCGGCGAAATAAAAAATACTTATCGTCTAATAAAGATTGTAGAGCAACATTTTTGCAATAAAAGTTAAACATAAGTGATGTTCCTCTGCTTTGGTTCGATACCACAGAATTTAACGAATTCACACACCTCTGCCGTTCTGGTTGTTTTCACAACGATATACATATGTAGATATATTTGTTTACCTTTTTAGACGGCCAATTGAGGGACTTGGTATAATAATGATATACTGATTTTCTGCTTTAAAGTTTCTTACTTATTCAACATTTACTCGAGCTTGCCTGGTTCTAAGCAAATTTTCCGGGATCGAAATATGTAGGTAGATGTTCTTCATTTTAATTCCGATAATTTTATTCCGTTTGAAGAGTTTAGCCTTTGAGTAGTCGGAATGAAAATTAATTGACAAATTAAACCTAAATATGTATGTAAGTATGCTGTTTGTCATCCAAAGCAACAGCACTTCTCCAACTAAAGGCAATTTTATTCGAGTTGGAGTTTGCCCTTTAAAAAAAAATACATTGGTGCTGTTAAATTAATGAGCGTTGAGGAAATGTTTTATTTGAATCGGAGCTTTGTACAGTACAAGGAAAAGAAGGAACGCGATTTTAATTAATGTTTTGCCAATTTTTTATTAAGTTTATGACATCTCAAATTTTTTACAATCGGTATGAAAAATTTGGCTACATAGATTTCACTGGCAATATTGAATGAAATATTACAAAGTACAAAGTAACAACATTTGATGGCATTTTGTTCATTTTTTCTTCGTTCAGAACGAAGAGGTTGCTGAAGATGGCACAACACGGTTTGTGCTCAAACTAAATTCCTTCCAAAAAATATCCCTAAATTACAACGAAACGGTTGCACGAGGTGGTTTACTATTTTAAAGATCTATTTATATCCAAATTTTTAACTTAACAGAATTAAACGAGTATTTAAAATTTATATGAGTCCTTTTCAATAATACATTGGAGGCGAAAATCGATTAAAGCCTATCTATGTTATACAAATTTTCACGAGCATCAGCATTTTAAAACTTTTCAAAAATTTTATTAACTGAACGCTTATGAGAAACTGTTACTGAAATATCTTTGAAAGACTTTGAAATAAAAAATGTATATTACATTTCTGGCCAATCAGATTAGCTTAGCATTGCTGGCTATGGACCTCACATGGCCAAATTAGTCCCAGGTGATTTCAGATTGTTTCCAGCATCCCTTCCAAGTAAATTTGTAGTAGATATAATCTAGGATATCAACACTTTTAGCAAATTTATTAAATTGAGAAGCTCGTAAGCTATCCTATTTATAGCTTCCCTGCGGCTTTCCTCACAGCAAACCCTTCCACCACGAATGCACTGCATCCAAGAGATGTAAAAAATATTTACTGTACATGACATTAGGGACTACAAAAAAATGTAATGTTCTCAAACTCAGTAATTAATCTAAAGTATGTTGAACTGATTGTGTACATTTTCAATAAATTTGCGAAACATTTTTACAAATATAAAGACCGCTAAACTGGTTATTTGACTTTGAAGGTGGCTTTACTTCGAATGCCATTATCTTGATGCAAAAACTTGCAATTAAATAAATAAGGTATACTAAAACAAACACAAGCGGTTATATTTTCGTTTCAAAAAAATATACATATATATAAAACGGCATGGAAGTCGTCAGGAGCTAGAACCAATGGAATGTCACTCCTCCGCAATAAAAGCAAATTAGGTAAATATCTATAATATTAGCTTTTTAAATAAAATATTAAAATTGTCCTGGACTGATTGAATTTACGCGTAATTATAGTTTCCTTTTTTTCAACGTGCTTTTAAGAATCAAAGAATCCTTTTTCAAATGAGCTGTTATTTTTGAAAGTTATAAATATGTATAAGTGTAGTTTTTCATATGTCGAGATATGTAAGGGTTTACATCTGAATTAATTTAAAATTATTGGTCAACTTGGGAGTGTTATTTTTAACTATATAAAAATTATAAAAAAGCTAAGTAATTAAAGTACAAATATTTACCAACATCGAGACACCATTGTTTTATTAACCATTTGTTAGAGTTAATGGAAATCAGGATGAGTGCAATATATAAAAATGAGTAACGATTTTGAGCTAAGTTTTGAAATGGCTCATTTAGTATTTTGCCGGGTAATATTACTTTCCTTAAGCAGTAAGATTTTAATTTAGCCTCCAGCCTTTTTTTAGCCTTTTCTTAAAATTATGTAGCTTCTTTAGCCTTCCCTGTTGTGCTGGGAAACGAAATCCTTTTGATACTAATGAAATAAATGCCAACGAAATGCAATGGAAAAAATCACACTCATATCAGTGCAAAATCTAAAATTTACTATAGAATTTTGGACAGCAAATCCTTTGCCACCCTTTTCAATTTTCAGTTTTCTTTTTAATTTTTTAATCTTACTCAGAAGTCGAACGCATTTTTAGCGCTATGATCATTGTCAAAGCAAAACAAAGAAATATAATAAAATTACTTTTAACAGTTATATGCAATTTTAAGCATTCTATACGGCATGAATAAGGAAGAAACGTGTTGTCATGATTTCCTAATTGAAAAGGATATCGATAAAAAGACGAACACATCTAATTTATAGATATTAAAATTTATCTGAAAATGCGGATGTAATCTGTTAACAAATATATGAATTAATTTTACGTATGAACAAACTACCTCGCACCTTACAAAATAAATTAATAAGCCAATATCAATAAGCGAAAACCGTATAAAATTTGTTATCAAATCGTAATACGAAAAAAAAAAATTTTGAATTATACTTTGTATGTGTTAAGTGTTAAACAAATTTTGATTTAGCCCTTTTATTTTGCCTGTTTAACATTTTTTTCAAAAGTACTGGGAATACTATTTGGCACCACCTTGTTGCAGTTAAGATATTTTATCTAAACTAGTGCAACTTTCTTCAACTTGTAATAGATATTCGAATATTACTAAAACAGACGGAATAAAAATTCTCAATGTTTTACAAATCAGTTATGTATCCATACTATTTTTTTTTTTACAAAAACTAATTTTCAGCTGATAAGAAGAGGTACAACTCTAAATTCGGCTCTAGAACTAACGGAAATTTTTCAATATTGCTTTTATGCAAATTTCAAATAAAATTTTGATATTTCTTATTGGAAACTATTCATAACGCTATACAGTATTTACGTAATGTATTTATTTTGGAAATACTCTTACTCGAAAAAAAAAATTCTGGATTGAAGAAAAACAGCTACTACTCACTTTGAACCTGCCACAGGAAAATTTAAAAGTCTCTTTTCAAATCTAAGTACACTATTTTTAAATCAATTTCGTATGACTCATATCATACATACTACTCGTAAAACTACTTAATGTGTTGAAAGTGGGCGCAGAGTTGATTCAAGTATGCAGAAAGTTGTCAATGCATATCTTGAAATTAGGTTAATCTAAAAATAAAATAAAATTGTGAATAGCGTCTCCACTCAAAACACGCACCGTCCTAGTCATACCAAAAACCGCACCCAAAGTAAAATTATCTCATTAATGCACACATTTATACAAATACATGATACAAAAACAAATGGGTCCCCTGAAAGTTAACACAACCCTGAACTCTACATATAAATTGGTTGCATATAAAACTAAGAATCGTATGAATTACCATTTTAATCACTTGGCTTTTTTCACATAATAAAACTACGACCGAGTATCACCTGCACCGCAATAGTCAACCAAAAACTTAGTTACTTATAAATATGAAAATACACGTACATATGTATGTATGTATGTATGTATGTACATGTAGTTTTTACCTTCGTTGTCTTCACGAAAGGGAATAGGAAAATCGATGAAAATTTTCAGCCACCACAAATGGGTGGGTCTCAATAAGAATTTGTGAGAAAAATTTAACTAAAATGCAGTTTGCTTTAACTAAAAGGCATTTTTTGGCCTAAGGTCTTCTATATTCCATCAAATTGCTGCAATTATATTGAATTCAATGGTAAAAGGGCAATAATTCAATATAGTAGCTATGAAAAATCGATATCCGCAAAGATGGATGCCAATATGGCTGCCGTCTTATTCAACAGCAAACGTTTAGCTTTATCAATTCAATTTTTGTGTATCTGTAAAGGAAAATATTAAAAATTTGCGAATGAAATTACCTGGGTTCCATTTTCAGTGACCATTTTTTATAAAATCTAAATTTTGTATAGGTTTTTGAAACGGTTTTCTTCACTTTTAAATGATATCTATAGTATAGAGAAATTGTGTAAGTCGATGTCGTCACTGCTTAGTCATAGCTTTCCTTTCTTTTCCTAGTCGAAATTTCCATTTAAGTGCACAATATTTTATAAAAAACTTATGAAGTGTAACCTTTTAAAGGTATTGGTACATTTTTCGAATTACTTTTATTGCATAAAATACTTTAAAACCCGTTTTAAATCTTTTTTATATGTATATCTATATATTATATGTATATCTATAATGTGCTCTATATGTAGTAGATAGCTTTTTTTCACTTAGACGCTGATGTTAAGGAGAATTTTTGCTTCCGATTTCTTGAAAATTTTACTCTAGACTGGATGTGACCGCAACTTCAACGTATCCTAATACCTGGTAGCTGAGTTGCCGACTCAGGATGTTCGAAGGACCTGCGCAGTTTACCATCGAATTGAGTATTTTCGAAATTAGGCATTGAGCGCGTGTGGGGGGTTTTTCGAAGATGTGAGAGTGCCAAAGAGAGCGAGAGAGAGCCCAAAAGCGCCGGTCAGATGCTAAGCAACGTGCTTACCACGTGCATCTGTTATTGTTTTGATAGTTGAAGTTGCCGGTTTACGTTAGCTTGTTATGGTTTTCTTAGCTGACATACTAAATATACATATAAGGAAGTAAATATACATATGTATGTATGTAAGTAGATGCATTGTCTCTATTATTTACCACCCTATTCCGCACATGCGCAACTCAAATTTTATTAAGAGCATATAAATAATACTTTGTTGATTCTGTTTTGATAACATATTTTATCTATGATTGGGATTTGTTCAACAGCGTTTTAAGCGATGCGTTCAACAAATTTCAAACTAATAGCGTAATAGTCCTTGATAATGCGTTGCTTAGCTTGACAAAAAAATATTCAATAGCTACATACCTATATACCTACATACATGCATATGTAGGTAAAATACATGTACTATATCATATAAAAGGTATTGATGAGTATGTATACATATATGTATGTACTTTGTACAAAATTGTAAACTCGAAAATTCCTTCCTGTAATATATGCGTAGGAAGATGTTAAAGTTTTTATTTGAGGGAAATTGCTAGATTACTTATTAAAATTACTATTCGGAGAGTTGTAGCGCTTCGATTATTCGAATAATTAAAGAATATTTGTTATAATTCGCACAATCCATCGTGGCATTAGTTATGAAATATTTGTCATTTTTTAATTTACAATTTTCATTATATTTTAAAAATATATCTGGATGTTCCTAAATTAATTGAACTATTTATCGTGCGGTCTTGTGCTTCCACAACTCCACTACATCCTTAAATAACTACCTGAAGCAAGTCCCCAAAAGATCTCATGGAGCTGTTTGTAATATATAAAATGTAGAGCGTCTATTGTCCTGCGATGAAAGTATATTAGTAATATGAACTAGAAATAAAAGTTTACACTGTAAATATTCGAATAATCGAACGCGAATACCATTATTATATTCTTACTAATCGAATATTGCCACATTCGAATAGTTCACATATTATGGAGTTTTTTTTCATTTTTTGTAAATTATAAGGTGCATTCGATGCGCCCCTTCTTTGATCGCGATGCCTAAGCTCTGCTCGCGCTCGAACAAATTTGTGTGTACAAACAACAACAAAGATATCTAGCTAGATTCGGCGATCGCGAGTACGGTGATACCTCATCAAAATGGTCGAACTCTTTGCATTCAATGCTGCAAATATTATACCAGTTTTAAGCATAAACGCGATCATGTTCGCCTACGTGCTTGCACTTTTGGTGCATATTCGTTGTTTTGTGATACGCGAATGTTACATTGGAAACAAAAACAAAAACTGTGTTGATAGTAATTTACACAGATGCTTCATCGATTCGCCATTTGCTAACGGATGGCGAAACGAATACGACTATAATTTCCATTGTTTTCGAAATTATGTTTTTTTTGCAAAGCTGCATAAGTTATATATGGCATATAGACACCTATTACCCGTGCTTCCAAAAGCAGATAAAAAGTCGACAAAGAGATGGTGTATGGCGATCCTTCGCACGGTTATTTTCCAATTTTTGGCGTATCATGAATATTTGGTTAATGGTAGATCTGCCAGATCTAAAGTCACACTTATATGGTCCAATTAGTTCGTTGACGGTTTGCTTCAGCCCTTCGCACAATACAGTCGATAGAACTTTATACTAAATGTTAAGGAGACATGCATCGACCACCATGCTTGAATAGCTCAGCTGGTAATTCATCAGAGCCAGCGGCTTTATTGTTCCGCAGCCGCGTTATTTCATTCCGGACTTCATCTAGGTCATGTGGCTGGATATCAATACCGTCATCAGCGATTTCATGGTCGGGATCATCATCATCGAGTCATGGACAGGGCGGGACAGTGGCAAAGATAGTGTTCGATCCTCTTCACATCTTCTTTGTCCCTGCAGCTTCGTCAGAAATCGTTTGTTATGCATCCCAATCTCTTGCCGTGAGTGCACATAAGGCAGGGCCCGGTTATTACCCCAACCATTAGTCTGAGAGGTGGTCAGTCTTAGCGAATCAGCGCTTTGGATCGCTTTACGTCAACCTTTGGTCAAACTTGTTTGGTAATCCGACAGGTGGGTTCCATGGCCCACCTGGTATTCACTTCCTCGATGAGTTTAGTCTTTAAACTATGTTTGCAGGAGGTTAGAGGCATTCCCGCTTCTAGAGTAGCATTTATCATAGGTAATTCCGTCATTTTCCTTGCCAATTTGTCTGCCGCGATATTGCCAGGAATATCACTGTGCCCAGGAACCCATGTCACAGTCACGCTTAGACGCGAGCAGATTGAGAGAATTTCTGCATTTTTATTTTATAAACCTTATAATAATATGAAATAGGCACTAAATAGGGCTCAATTTTTTCGGCAGGTACTCATACATATGTAGTACGTACATACATACATACATACATATGCACATATTTATTTCTAAATTTAATTGCATTTTCGAAGTACAAAAAATGTCACGAAATGCGGAACCATCCCCCAATCGCGCATAGTGTGAAACTCGCCCACCGGGCCCACTGTCACGTGCTATTCACCATGCATTCGAAACTCAAAGTGACATTTGCGGCTTCACCCCAATCAACACGACATTGGAGAGGATAGCATGCGCCCCTAACTTATACTGTGATCTACCACACTGAAGAGGGTTGCAACCTTCAATTCGTGTTATTGTTGCTGATAAACTAAGCATGACAAAAAGCCAAGTACAAACATGCATACATACTACTCGTACATGCATAAATATATATACGACAATAAATCGCAAGGAAATTGCAGCAAAGCACACTGGTTCGATACGAATTCGTGAAAAGGAAGTGCAATGTGTAATTTCAACATACATGTTATTCACTTTTCGTGTTATTTTCGCATGAAAAACAATTTCAAAAAGGTTCCAAAAAGCCACTGGTCGCTCGCCGCCCTTGCCAAAAGATCGGTATATACTTACATACATGCTTATTTATTTATGTTGACTTACGTACTTGTACGTATAAGGGTGAAATTTGGCTTATTCCACCTAAATAATAAAAAATAAGTCTCTGGGGTAAATCTTCGTGTCAATTACTGTATATATGTCAATAATGGCAATTATTAAGAATTCAATTTTAATAGATTCGGTATTGCTTTTAATCACTTATTATATTTCGAATAAAAAAAAATTAATGAAGCAAGTACTATACATACATAAATTACACTGTACAATACTAAGAAATACAAATCTTCCGACACCGGACACACCTGAGGGGACCAAAAGTAATTATATACATATGTATATGCATGTATGTAAGTTTATCGGCGATTGGAAAGTTTACATCTGAGCCCTATTTTAGTAGGAGCCAAAGTTTCCCACTTCTACATCTTTCTATGAAAAATCGGCTTAGGAGACCGTGGGAAGAAAATGGCATAAAATGCCCATAAAACGGATTGAAATGTGCGACAAAAGATATTTTTCATAAAACTCTACTATAAGTCTCTGAATACTTTGGGTGGAAATTTCATCGGGAGATTTCAAATATTCGGCTACTTAAACGAAAAACCAAATATTCGGATATCTTGATATTATCATAGCTTCCGGATATTCGGATATCAATACATTATTTGGAAATCCAGATATTTGAAATTAATAAAATGCAACACAGGGCAAATAAATTAATGGGTAATAGGCAACGCGAAAAGGTTTCGGTATTAATCGCAGGCCAGGAAAATAAACTGCGGTATCAGCTCATGCGAAGATTATTAGCTATGTATGTGAGTATAGGTGAATGCAATAATATTCAAGTACCAAGAACTTTAAAAATCGCTATCCCAAACATCATTCACGAGTTATCTTATACCATTCTTTAAATAACGGTATGTGCGTTTATTGACAGTCGTGAAATAGGAAAAACACGAATATTACCCAGATCTTCGTAAATTCGGATATTCATCATAGTCCCAGCCCTACTGAATACCTCAAATGTGGAACTTCAGCTTGGATGGCGGAAATTAATCCAAACTAAAAATTTGTTTAAGGGTAAATGTCGTAATTATTAGGAATTTGTGTTAAAACCTCCCACAATCCAAATTTTAGTGGATTAGTACAAATGGAAAAATAATCAGTGCATCGCCCACGTCTGGGCATACACGCTGTGTGGGTGCCACAAGTGCTAAACTTATAGACGTCGACGTATCTGAGTCAATAACCAGCAGATATATTTGTTTACTTGTCCTGCGCTGTCTGTTATTTGATAATCAAAATAAAATAATGCAAACATTTACCATCATAATGTAACTGCAAAACAACACTTTGGCCAAAAACGGCACCTTACACGGTCCACACCACAAGGCGAACCCACACCAAATTTTATGAAAATCAAAATAATTTTGATTTTTGGTCAAACTGTCATCAAATTTGGACGAGTGACCCATGCATACAAAGCTTCACTAAACAGACACGTACACCCCTATGCTGAAATCCGAATTTTCGTAGCCTACGAATTCGTAGCTCCGTTCCGAACAATTCGAAAATGCTATGGTGAAATCCGTTCGTAACTCACGGCCGCGTTGCCAACTAAAATTATTAAATTCGAAGTTCTTAAAATAAAGTGAAATAAACAAAGTGAAGAGTGAATTTTGAGACCAGCGATTATTAGTTATTTGTAAGCAAGTTTTTTAATTAAATTAAAATAAAATGGATTCTGTAGCCGCTGCACTTTTGTCCCAGGAGGAAGAATATGCTATAAGCAACAGTTGCATGAATATGCAGAGGAGATTATTACGAGACGATGCAAATTTATTAAAAAAAAAACAATGCATCATAAATCAATTTCTTAAAACTAAATAAACAGTTGAATTCAGTACTTTAATAAATATATTCGCACTGGCCTCACTGCTGAAGGTTTTTTCTGCAATAGCAGTAGCCTCTGCTGCAACGCAAGCTCCTTTCTTTTCATGGCCTCCATTTCATTATTGTGCCGTTTCTTCTCGCGCAGAGACTCCCTCTTCATGTCATGAATATTTTGCAAAATATTTATTAATACACCACTTTTTTCTATGCACAATTTAACTTACATATTTGTTCGTTGTTTTCCGTGTACACTATTTATTTTATTATTATTATTGTTTTGAATTTGCTAAGTTCCGACACCAGTTGCTATTCGTACAAAATCTCCGAAAAATGCAATGAAATTACAGCTACGTCGGATTCAGGCATACCAACATTACGAATTTCGAAATTACGATTCCGCAATTCGGATTTGAGCATACTGATGTTACGATTCGTAGCAAATTCGTAGTTACGACGGATTTCAGCATAGGGGTGGTAATTTGGTCAAACGATTTGATCGTATAGGTCCCATAATGGTGAAATGGTATAAGAACAGAATTGTCCTGCACAAATTTGCATACAGAATTTTAATACCCAGAGTATTTTTCTACATCATTTTGCCTTCACAGAATTTTGAAAACACAATATGAATTTTCAAATATTGGTAAAAAATATTCTCTAACTATAAATTAAATATTTAGGTGTAACAAAGGGCTCGCTAAAATCCACCAGAGCTAAATGTAATAAATTTCAAACACGATATAATCAATAAATTCAAGTGTGGCTAATCAAGTGTCGGGCAGTGTATATGTACATACATACATATGTACGTATGTGTGTATGTACTTGGATATAAATATTTGCTTGTAGATGACTACACTGCACAGTCACGTCACATTACACCAATAATTTTCGCTTCAGTTATTCTTATAAAGTATATTAGGTTAATTCCCGTCATCATGCGTTATTATTAATAGTACACATATTTACACATTGCGTTGTTGTCGTTGACGGCATCGTGAAAGCGTCCTTGTAGGAAATTTAACAAGCTTTTTATTTACTATTCCGTCTTCAAATCGCGTTCGGTAGTACTTAAGGCAAAGTGGAATGCTGTTGGTAACAAAACATAGCAATTGGCCGGGCGATTCCAAACTAAGCTGCCCCAATATGGTTGCCTGGAACTAGTAGGGCACAGTGGACGAAGTTACAGACCAGCTAAAACGCAACACTCCGGGCGGCCAGTTGCCAGAACACTACATACCTCCACCAGGAGGTATGAAACTCAGCAAGAGGTACCCCAATAGGCACACATTTACCTACTAACCACCTCGCGGCCACGTCTGAAGATATCTCCTCGAATATTGTGGTCGACTCAAAATCCCACTTATCCAAAATCAACCCATACATTCCCAATACATGTACGACATGTGGAGATTCACCGCACAACAGCAATCACATATTTACTAATCACCTATACGGTAAAAATAAAGATGAAAAAAACAAAGCAAAATAAAAAACACTTGCATGGAATTCCATTTCACACTTTGAAATATTATTAGGTTCAAATTCTCGTATATATGTATATTTTTTTAATTTATGAAGTGCATAGCTTATAATTCACTTCATCCGAAATATAAGTATATATGTATTATTGAGCTCCAAAGAAATGTTAAGAATAAAATTCACTTTCTATTGGGCAAAGCTACATTAAGCTATAGGTGTAGTAGTTAGGTCGAAAATATCCACCAAACAAATGCTTGCATATTTATTCTGAATCATACTGCTGGTATAACTTCCTGGGTATTAATGGAAATGGATTGGAAATATATTAATAAAGCCGATTTTAATATTATAAGAGTGAATATACTAAGTTTGCAATACAATAATGCAGGAAAAGTGCAGTAACTTAGCTTAGTACGGAAATTTACAAACTGCACATATCAAAACAAAAGTTAAGTTTAACAAATATTATTTCAATAAATGTTTTCACGATTAGTTAAAGGGGAAAATAATAAGAGCGAAAACCCCGGTATTGCTTCTATGTTGATTCAGCTGTTGTGATAAGTTAATGACCAATATTTATCATTTTAATTAAGTGCATTGTTTAGAGAGCATTACATGAGAATTTGAGATGCCACCAAAGTGTTTATATATTGAAAGCTAAATTATTATTTTACAATTTGAAATGGTTTATAGGTTGAAAGTAAACAATTTCTATATAGCGCGTGATTTTAAAAACCAATGGATTTAAATTGCAACTATTAACTGCTAAGAAAATTTTGTATGTGTAATATGTATGTATTTTACTGAATGCAATATTTGTCTGGGAATTCATATTGATACATTTTGTCTCAACGAACGTGTATGAGGTGCAAAATTTATAAATATGTCGTTAAATACTGGCTTTTTCTATTTTCTGAAATTGAGTTATTTAAGGAGTGTTTTAAATCTAGAAAGCAAAATCACATTGATAATCTTTTCAAATTACTTAAGTAGGCCTTATGTATATATTTAATTCTTTAAAGAAAGAAAACCTGAAATAATTTTCGGAATTTCATACTGCGTATCAGGATTTTGGTGCAAAACAAGACAAAACTGCGTTATCCTCTTTACCTTGCAACCCCTAAACGTGATGGTTCAAGGTTGCAATTTAAATGTACGGCAGTATTTTAGAATAATTTAGGCTCGACGGTAAGCTTTTTTGGAATGATGACACCACAGAGCATATTAAAAAAGCCACAACAGCAAGAAGACGATTGTTCTATCATGAGGCTTGATTTATACAGCCATCGTTCGTCCGATGCTACTCTATGGAGGCCTAGCCTCCTGGCTAACCCTTAGTAAATCGACAGAGCTTAAGGAGTTCTACAGGGTATAAAGGAACGCGGAGTTGGGCATAAGTTGAGCCTTATGCTCTTCACCTACTGAAGCTCTGAATGCGATTCGGCATCTCCTTAAACTTGAGGTAGTTGCTCAAGAAATAGCTGTTATCGCAACTTTAAGGATTCATGGTACATCCGATCACTCGAGCATTTTAGAGGCAATGGCGCCCTACCTATACCTGTTCGCACTGAATATAGCCTTCCACCAAATACTTTCACCAAAATCTATAAAATTGCAATACCAATGCACCAGGAGCTTCAACTATGTAGATGCATTATTCCGGCTTCCTGGGCACCATGGGGACGTGCTGGCTAAATAGGATGCCACACTGGACCTAGTCAAAAGACACAAGGATAAAATAAAGGTATTGAACTTCTCTGACAGTCAAGCGGCCCTAAGAGCCCTGAACTCATGTATCTAACTGAATACTGAAAGTAGTAACATAAAAATAGTAAAGTAAAAATAGTATGGGTGCCTGGACGACGAGTTGACGAGGAATGGTACGATCGCCCACCTCCTTTCGGGGAAATACAAAGGAACGGAGTACTGGTGAGCTACTCAAAATCATAGGAGAATGTTTGTTTGCGTATGGTCCAAGAGCAGGAAGTGTCGCTCTATCCAGGTACTTCAACCTAACCTAACCCTAACCCGCTTGCGTTTTAAAAAAGTATAAACACAAGTGCCATTGAGGTCGTTAGCTTACCGTGCCGATTTTGAACGTCTCAGTTTTGAAAAAATACGCTTTCGCAGCCATTACCTTATGTTATTTTTACTAAAGTTTGCACTTTTGGAGTCCCCGCTATTATACTTCAAACCATAGCAACGATGAAAGCACAGAACAGACCTCACCCAAAATTGGAAAGGGATTAACTTACAGCGTGACCAAGGCGAATTCATATAAGGTGGCGTCGAATGCCCAACAACACAATTCACATGAATTTTGTCTTTCTGCTTCTACGGCTACATCTGTCAAAGTTTATATGTATTTTGCGTCTATTAACCTTATATTTATGAATTTGCCTTGAGTTTGACCTTAACGTGGGCATGTGTTCCTTTCTTGCTAATTCCATGCTGCCTGATTGTCTTATCCAAATATTGTTCTGTAAATATGTTTTTCATACGTTCGCAGTTTAAAGATACCAATACTTTTAAAACAACTTTCTGTTATTTAGAGCATTCGTTATATAAGCATTCGGTATTCTGATGATGTCAACACTCAGCTGATTCCAAGGCGAATTCATTTAAGGTGATAGCACTAGTCAGCTGCGTTGTTAATTTTTTTTCCGTGCGTGTATTTTGTTTTTTCTTTTAGTGGTATAGCTGTCAAAGCCGGAAAAATAAAAACAAAATTCAGGCAACTTTGACTAGTATCCCACCAAAATACAAAAACAAAATATGTGCATGTTCTTCTTTATGTCATCACTTTATGAATTAGCCTTGGCTGATTCTGTCAAATTATTTGACAGTCGAATAGCGGTATGCAACCAACCTCTGTATTCTCTCAATCGTGATATCATTGAATCCTTGCCGATCTATTGAACTAGTCGTACGAGTAGTTTTTCAGTTGCTTCTCTCTGTTAGTTTGAACGAGGTGAACAACTTCACAATGAATATTCTGATCATCTCGTAAATGGTTATGTATGTGCTCTCTTACTTTACTGGAGCGGGGTTTTAAGTGATGCGTTTCGGCACATTCGATACGCAAAAATTCACCATATTCGTTTTTGAATAACCTAAAATTTTACAGCTTCCTGAAACTATCTCTAAATTTTAATTTTCTCTCTCATTCGCCTTACGATGATAAAGATGACATGATACGAAACTCTCTTATTTTCAGCTTAAAGCGAGAAATTCATCTTGTGTTTTGGCGGCTGGCAAAATGGTCAAGACTGAGTACATTCTTTATTGTTCCTCGTATCTTTTCGAAGTAATATTTGAGCAATTAAATCTCTCTGTTTAAATTTTATTCAGTTAAAGCCATGTATAGGCCAATTTAAAAACTTCTATTTCTATGTTTAAAAATTAAATTATTTTTCGTTCTTCCAAATTCCTATGAAGACATATACTTTTAAGAAATTTATTAATTTATTAGAAGTATTGAAATTGTTTCTCTTATGCTTTGCTTTATTATTTCACACAAATGAATATTTTTAATTTTTGGTGGTAATTTATTTAATGGAGTTAATTCTATAGTTGTCTTTTGTGTTGTGTAATTTCTTTCTTTATATTTTGATTGATCAACTTTTTTTATGATATTTATTTTTGATATTTATATATGTAGTATATTTGATAGTTCTATACGGGTTAAAAGTGGAAATCAAGGCGCTTAAATTTATTTCGAAAACGCGCCTATTGTCTACCTTAACGGTTGTGTGAAAAGTGGAAAATACCCTTTAACAATTTCACAAATCTCCAGTGGCACAACAGGAAATTCTTATAAAAAAGGCACTTTTTACAACGCTCTCACGAGACAAAGAGTTCTTATCATATTATCTATGACGATGGCATCGCACAAAATTTACTCTCTTCGTTTATATTGAGGAAGGCAAAATCTGTTGTCCTATCTTTCTTGCCTTTTACAATGTTATAGTCGTCGTTCAAAAACCCGTTACTGAGTTTTACAGAATTTATTTAGGTTTTGAATTTTATGTATTATTCTTTTTTTGTTCGTTAATTATACATATTTCTTGAAAAATAATATTCCATTAACGTTTGTGGATTTTGGAATTATTATTTTTCACACGTTTAATTTTTCCTGCTGGGTATTCACATTTTTGTACACATATATTTGTGCATGTAACAAATAAAAAAAATCGGGCAGCAGCATAAATATGTAAAATGGAATATTACATAAATTTTCTCAAGTAACACAAATACAAGTTATCCTTTGCAATCACAAACCACAAAGCAATTAAAATAAAATTACGATTTTAAGTGGTAAAAAGGATATGAATTCACTGGCTGTTCTAGCCTTCATTTAATCAATTCCTGTATGTTTTTAGTTTTTCCACTCTTGTTTTTTTTCTATGGCACATCGAGCGCTTTTCACTTACACCCAAACTCTGAAGCGAAGGAAATCGTTTCTTCAATGACAACATTTTCTTAATTTTTTATCCTGTCGGTTTGGTAACTGTTAATCAATAATAGTAATTAATACCGCTCTAAATATTTTACATTTAAAAGTTCTTTACGATGCAATTTTTTCGACGCGCAAGTGGTGACAAAACATTTTACATACTGCCAATCGGAATGGAATCCAATTTGTGAATTTGAGAAAGTAAATCTCTTAAAGATCACTTGTTTGCTGAGCATTCACCTATTTATCTAGTTCGGTCAGCATTTTTCAAAACAACGCGAATCTATTTTTAAAAATCATTACAACTAAAAGAGAAGAAGCGAGAATTTTGAGATTCATAGGCTCTCTAATATGCAAACAGTGTTTTGTAGTTTTTGGTTCGTGGATCGCAGACATCGGTGGTTGAAATGAAAACTTGTGATTGTCTAAAGAAATGTTTGCAAAAATTTTGCAAATATTTACTTTGCTTTCTAGACAGTTGCGAAATGCTGTATATGCTGCATTCCACAGCTAATGGGCTGAGTTTATGAGGTACTCCGAATTTATTTGAATCGATTAAAACTAAATTTTGAACGAATATTCTAGAGAGTGTTTTAGAGATATTAAATCATTGGCCAATGCGAACGAATGCCTATTATCCAAAATTTTAATTTTTACGCATTTTTTCTCTCTACTTGAATTCTTTGTACCAAATTAAGCAAATTTTATAATTTTCGAAGTCGTGCTTACTGAATTGAAATGTAAATAGTGTACATAATTTCTTACAGTTTCGGAAATATTCCTTTACCGACTGTGATTGACAATATAATACACGACCGTCTATCTCGGTATATCAAATCGAATACTTTATTTCATTCTTTTTTAACGAACGCGTACGATATAGCAACAGTACGCTAACAAGATAACAGCGACAACTACAACTTAAAGTATATATAAGTACCTACGTCTCCTACGTCAAATTTGGTAGAGTTTGATAAAGTAGTTTCGGAGACACATATTACCATTTGCCTTAAAGTGGGCAGTTTCGTGGATATTTTTTGTTTGCCAACCCATGTTGCATATTAAATTTAAACAAAGTGGGCGCGTTTTTGTCCAATTCTTACAATTTTCAAAATTTTGCTTATTGACTTGAAATGAAATGAGGGTTCAAAACTTGGTAAAGTTTGGTAAGGTAAAGTCAGAGATATACTTATTCCTTCTAAGTAGGCATTTTTCCAAAACAAAAAAACCAAATTCCCACGTATTTCCCTTTCTAGCCCAATCGTGTTTATCATATCTTTTATATTTACAGTAATATCGCATTCATTTGGTTTTCACAAAACACCGTTATGTGGGCATGGTTATTATCCGATTTCACCCATTTTGAGTACTGCCTTGGGTCGAGGGCGATATATCAATCAAGTTTCGTTTCCATATTTACTCGAGTTATCCAGTGCCGCCGAGAGGAAATCCGGGCCCAGGGGTAAAAAGGTGGGGCCCTCTTTCTACACAAAAGTTTCGAATACTTCATCAATTGCATCAACTATATTTCTACTTACTACTTCAAACTTTTTAAAGAATAAATCAAATACGACGTTTTTTGCTCTCATCAGTTCAGCACATCTATATGCATCTGCATACGCGCCCTTGTGAGTCACGAATCTTTTCCGAAAGCGATGCAAACTTGTTTGTGAATTAAATATTTCAACTCACCTTAAGGACAGCATTCCAACTCTTAAGTTCACAAAATTAATTTGGCCTCTGGCGGATCAACGTCAACTATTCACTCAATTTCTGGAAAATCCCCCGACCCCCCTCCCTCTCGTCGGTCCTGGAGTTATCTGGGGCTCGGACGTACGGGCGGGCATTCAGACTTGGCTTCATCGATTTCTCTTTTCTTTCTTCTTTGCTTTTAATTTTGGTTGCAGGACCCCTTATATTTTATTTTGTACGTTTGCAAATACATTTACATATTTTACATTTTTGGTATTCAATTGTGTTTAACTTTTTAAAATTTTTTTATTATTACTAGAATTGAATTTCAAATTATTTAAAGCACTCATTGTTTTTTGTTTTTATTTTTTAAACACAATATTATTTTTGGTTTAAAGTTACTTCACTAAGAAACTGCTACGAAATATCTACAAAAAACATATTTCAAACATTTAATTATTTCGACATTCAAATAGGAGACCAAGAATCAAACGAAATGTAAAAATTCGGCGTTGGAAAAACTTGTTGACCACCTTAGTGCACACATAGTCTTCCAATTTCACAATCAGGCATACCCTTAATTGTAAATATGTATGTATGTACATACATACATGCATACATATGTAGATACATATGTACAATGTTGACTTATGGAGCGCCAAAGTGGCGAAATAGTTGAAATTCAAACCCTTAAATCTTTTCTACGCAGCATCTTCATAAAGCTTAGAAATTACGTCATCCTTGGTGAATATCATCGAATATACGGCATACATAATTATTAAAGTGTTTATCAAATGGCATATATGTACTATATACATATGTACATGTACATACACATGTACAAAGAATCCGTTGAAATAGAGATAGTGTGAACAAAAATCTAAATTACGTTTCACAAGCAAACAAGAGTATTTTAATTTTTGACTATTTTTCCGACGATCCTCAAGTTATTAATTTCTTAGCTTGGTTCAAACCCTTAAACAAACCAGAAAACCATTGCCATCATTCCTTGTGTCCGAGGTTCCGAAACAATTTTTACAATTGATAATTGAGACTTTTCTTCATGAAATTATGAGGCGGGCATACATACATATGTATATGTATGTGTGTATATGTAACTTTTAATGTAGAGGTTTATCAGTTCTTGGTACGCTTTATAATGGAAACCCTATAATATTTAGTGTAGGAATTTTTAAGGCCGAGTTAAAAAAAATAAATACTTCAAAAGTCGCTAAGGCGTTAAAACCATCTTCAATCTTATTCCGCGGAAAAGATTTTCTGAGGACAAAATTTACATATAAATAATTAACGCAGAATTTTGCAGAAAATATATACCTATGTAATAAAAATGCATCTAAAGCTAACATTTATTTTATGCACTTCCTGATAAACAGTACCATTACTAGTGAATAGATCTGGCAGGTTAATTTTGAGGGAAACATTTTTTATATATTAATCGTAATATATTGTATGAATAGACTATTGGTAAAATTCTCTAAGGTACATTTTAATGTCATTGGGATTCTCTAAATGCGTATTTTAGCTTACTCCTGCAACAATGACATTTTTGTGATGAAGTTATTGAATTAGATTGGTCTCCACAAAAATACCTTGTGAAACTTTACCCCATATGATCAAATAATGAACTCATTAAAGCGATGTCGCATGAAAAGCTTTCGCTTTGCGTGACATTTGAAACTTTGTCGGAAAACCGAAAAACGCAAACGGGATGCCACAATCTTTTATTTATTGTGAAAAGTAATAAAAAAAAACTATAATGCTGAGCATTTATTTTGTTTAATCTTTAAATTTTCATTGTTATTTTGTAGAAAACTGAAGTGTAGCTTCAATGTTTCTAAGCTAATGTGAGTAATAAAAAAATATGAAAATCAGTTCATTGTCATAGCGCGCGAAAAGATGAGAGTTGGCGAACTTTCAGCTGCACTTCTGCGTCGGCATTGGTTATGTGGGAAACTTCGTATTATTTTATGTATTCATCTCAGTTGTCAAAACGAAACTGTCACGTAAAGCGGCGCAAGCTTTCTATCTAGGATAGCCTTTAGGCAACAATTACTAAAGACTTAATTTGGCCACACAAAAATTTACCTACTATCATGATGAATTGGAATCATTCCGACTTCAAACGGTGTGATGAATCTGTGGGATGACTAATCTTATTAAGTCATTCCTACGAAATAAGTATATGTTATATACACAAATAATTTCCTATTTGAAAGATCCCCTCTACTGGAAAGCTTATGGGAAAAGTTTCTGGAAACAAAACAAAAGAACAATCCAAAAAACGTCAAAGTGAGTTTATTGTCAAAAGTTCAATAATTTAATTCCTCAATAAATGGTTAGTGTGTTAAGAAGGTTTTTATCCGAATATTAAAAAAAACAATCGATTAAGTATTTTTTGTAAAAAAAATATACAGATATATATTATACGTATCTACTTTGGCCGATAATGATAATTTCTTATACCCGTAGTAGTTTCCATGGTATTATAGCTTTGCTCACATAACGGTTGTTTGTAACAGCAACCGATATAGATATAGACACACATTACTCGTGGCATTCTTAAACAATGTATAGAAACTTATTGCAATTTATTATATATGTTGAATATATTGACTCGCGTACTCATTTAACGAACACTATGCATGTCAATCTATTACTATATGCAGTGACATATCTATACGTCATTACTATTTTATGTATTATTGATTCCTTTCTTTATTGTAACTTTATTTTTCTTTCTTCTGGATTTACGCCTCGTGGAGTTAAGATTAACTTGTAACTATTCCTAAATAAATATCATTTTATCTCTACAATCTCGACAGGTTATGGGCCCAGCCCCGCAAAAGTAAAGTTGTTTTTTTGAGATTTTGTGATTAATGAGTGATATTGAAGAGGCAGAAGCGATTTTGCTTAAGATTAACGCGGATAAAGTTAGCACGTGCGGTGAGGCATCAGAAATAATGGCCACCGGTTCTGCATCCAGCTCTTCACGGATCGAACTGCTCTCCAAAGAAAACTTCGACACTTGGAGCATGCAGGTGGAAGCTTTGCTTGTGAAGAATGACCTTTGGGAATTCGTAAGTGGTTCTAATTTGATACCCGCAGAGACCGCAGCTGCAGCAAGGAGCAGCTGGTTGAAAGCCGACAAGAAAGCTAAAGCAGATTTGATTCTGGCAATCCAACCGTCTGAACTAAAGCAAGTGCGGGGATGTGAAACATCAAGAGAAGTTTGGCTAAAGTTAGAGTCTATCTATGCGTCAAAAGGTCCGGCGCGAAAAGCAACGCTACTGAAACAATTGATGCTACAGAAGCTAGACGAAGGCGAAGATGTGAAGGAGCACATTGCGAGATTTTTCGACGCGGTGGATAAGTTGGAGAGTATGAGTGTACAGATCAACGGCGATCTTTTATCCATCATGCTCTTATACAGCTTACCGTCCTCTTATGAGAATTTTCGTTGCGCGATAGAGTCACGCGATGCGCTCCCAACTGCTGAAGTGCTAAAAGTAAAAATAATAGAGGAAAGCGAAGCCCGAAAACAATCGGCAGGTAGCACAGTAATAGCAATGGCAGCAAAATCGCGTGGGCACAATGTGCAGAACCAAAAGAAATTCACTAAGAGTAAACGTGAATTTAGGTGTTTTAAATGCGGTTTGTTAGGGCACAAGGCGAGTGCATGTTCTACGAGAAGGGATGATGTGCGAGGAAAAGACTCCAAGAATGCTAAACTTTTGGCTTATAGCGTTGATGAAACGTATGCAGCATGCCATTCTGCAGCTGCAGATAGATCGTATGGAGACAAACATGTAAAACGCGGCTGGGTTTTAGATAGTGGGTGCACTGCTCACTTGTGTGGTGATGAGTATATGTTTAAAACAATGGAGAAATCACCAAAGGCCAAACTAAATTTGGCGAGTCAACAGGCGAGTGCAGATGTGCGAGGAAAAGGTGCGGTGCATTTATCAGTGACGGGCAAAGGTGGACAGCGCCAAGTGGAGTTCCAAAACACATTGTTCGTTCCAGAGTTACGCACAAATTTAATTTCGGTGGCCAAAATTACTGATAAAGGGCACAGAGTGACCTTTACTAGAGACGCAGCATATGTGTGTAATGCAACAGATGAAACAACATTGATTGCAGATCGCAATGGAGATTTATACTATATCAGAGAGAGCAGCGATTGTGCTGCTGTCCAGCCGAAGTGCTCCGAACTGTTGAAGTGGCACTGTCGGTTGGGCCATCTAAACGCGGCTGATTTGCGAAAACTTATGGATGATGGTGTAGTTCCTGTTTCAGATATTGGGGACGTCAAGCAGCTGGCACAGTGTGAAGTGTGCATATTGGGTAAAATGTCTGCCTTACCATTTAGTAGAGGGAGGGTACCTTGCTCAGAGCCTTTAAAAATAGTGCATTCTGACGTTGTTGGACCATTTAGAGAAGAATCCCTTAGCCGAAGTAGATATTTCGTCACCTTTATAGATGACTGCACAAGGTGGTGCGAAATATATCTGCTGCGAAAGAAATCTGGCGTTTTTGAAGCGTTTAAGCTCTACCAGAGATTTATGGAGCGGCAAACAGGGCTTAAAATTAAGTGCCTGCAGTCCGATAATGGACGTGAGTATGTTAATAATGATTTTAATAAATATCTTTCAGATTCTGGCATAGCACGACGGCTCAGCGTTCCTCGTACGCCCGAGCAAAATGGAGTCGCGGAGCGAATGAACAGAACGCTGTTGGACATGACTCGGTGTATTTTGTTGCAATCCGACTTAGGTCATAGTTTTTGGTCGGAAGCTGTAGCAACTGCATGCCATATACGCAACAGATGTCCATCACGAAGCTTAGGAGGGAAATCACCTTATGAATGCCTAAATATGGTGAAGCCTAATATCAAATACTTTAGATCATTCGGTTCAAAGGTAATGGTACTAGACAAGCTACCAGGAAAAAGTAAGCTTGCACCAAGATGTGAAGAAGGCATATTTGTAGGGTATCCAAGAGACAAAAAGGGTTATCGTGTGTGGATACCGAAGGCGCGTAAAATCATATGTGCGCGTGACGTCAGGTTCGCTAGTGAACATCAACTGACATCGCCCCCAACGGAACGCGTTCATGAGTTGTTGCTACCGAATATAGTTCCAGAAGAGAATAGCGGCAACTGCCGTAAAATTCTAGAATTTTCTCCTTCTGTTATTGAGAAGAGTAATTCTAATGATCCCATTGAAGACGCTGATGAATCGGTGGAAGAAACTCGTAGAGCACCAGGTAGGCCCAAGCTGTTGCGAATTGGGAATAGAGGAAGGCCACGCAAACTATTTCGTTGTCGCGCTAACTCAGAGCCATTGGTAGCAGAGCCATCAGAGCAACCGGTTTGCCCAAAAAGCGACGATGATAGTATTAGTGATGAGGATGTATTTGTTGGTATAGCTGAGGTGAGCATGCAGAGCGCTTTGAATGGACCTGAGAGCGATGAGTGGCGAGAAGCTTTGGAATGTGAGGTAATTAATATAATTAAAAACGATACATGGGATATTGTTCAGGCCACTCACAACAAAAATGTAGTGGGATGCCGTTTTGTTTTGACTAATAAATATGGAGCTGATGGTATAATAGAGCGGCGCAAGGCTCGCCTCGTAGCTAAAGGCTGTGGTCAAAAATACGGGATAAATTATAATGAAACTTATGCACCAGTAGCACGATTGGAGTCAATTCGATTGTTACTTGCATTGTCAGCTCATTTTAGTCTCACAATTTGGCAGTTTGATGTTGTAAGCGCATATTTGAATGGAACATTATGTGAAAAAGTGTTCATGAAGATGCCAGACATGTTGTATAGTATATTACAACAAATTACGTTGAAATTTGATAAAAACAGTGAGATTTGTAGAAAAGCTGCAAAAATGTTGGCAGTGTAATCCGGTAGCTACACCATCAGAGTTGAATGTAAGTTTTGACAATAATACTAAGCTTTTCGATGAAGTCTGCCCATACCGAGAACTAATTGGAGCTCTTATGTACCTGTCCGTCGCTACAAGGCCTGATATTGCTAATACGGTATCAAGGCTAGCACAGTTTGTGACTAATCCATCTGCTTACCATTGGACAGCGGCCAAGCGGGTGTTAAGGTATCTCGCTGGGACTGCTAATCGAGGTTTGCATTACCAGAAATCAAACCTACCGCTCATAGGGTACACCGATGCTGATTGGGGTGGGTGCACAACTGATCGCCGTTCCTACACAGGTTACGCTTTCTTGCTCAGTGGTGCTGTGATAAGCTGGCGCTCGCAAAAACAACGTACAGTTGCACTTTCGTCAACAGAGGCCGAGTATGTGAGCTTGTCAGAAGCAGCGAAAGAAGCAGTATACTTGCGAAGTCTTTTAATTGAGATTGGTCTTCAAGAACTTGCTAATATTACAATCAATGTGGACAACCGGGGAGCGCAGTGTTTGGCAAATGACCCAGTTTTCCATGCGCGAACCAAGCACATAGACATCAGGCATCATTTCGTGAGAGAATGCATCAGCGCAAGGTTATTCTCACTCAATCACGTATCTACACAGGAGATGATCGCAGATGTGATGACAAAACCATTGGCGCGAGCAAATCACGACAGATGTGTTGTTGGACTTGGCTTACCCATTTAGATGACCTGCATATTGAGAGGGCGTGTTGAATATATTGACTCGCGTACTCATTTAACGAACACTATGCATGTCAATCTATTACTATATGCAGTGACATATCTATACGTCATTACTATTTTATGTATTATTGATTCCTTTCTTTATTGTAACTTTATTTTTCTTTCTTCTGGATTTACGCCTCGTGGAGTTAAGATTAACTTGTAACTATTCCTAAATAAATATCATTTTATCTCTACAATCTCGACAATATATTATATTATATATTAAATATTTATATTATATGTATGCCCAGTTTTCATACGACGGTAATTTTTGAACATACATACATAAAGTAATTAAATATTACTAAAAGTAAAGACAATTGATTGATCAATTAATTAGAATGTTAACGCGTATTATATTTCAAATAGATTTACACTGAAACCCCCATTCGTAAAATTAATTACCCTGACGGTGAAATTTCCCAGTTTCAATGCTCGATGTATATTAAATGTTTTTTTTTTTTTGCTACCACAAGTATTGTTTAATTGAAGAAAAAGATATTCGCCGGTTTCCCGAGAACTTCGACTCTTCTTTCCATGTTTTCAATTGAATTATGCCAAAATGTGTATACAAAATAAATGGCATAACCCAATTTTCTTTGGCTATATCTTTTGCATGAATAGAAAGGAATTAGTGTGATATTTTTTAATATCTACTTGAACCTTTAGATTTTATTACATTACGTATTAGAGCTGATATCAGTTAAGTGGATGTCGCCATTATTACTAATTTACAATGCAAATGTAATAAATCATTTGACATTCAACGCCAGTTGCAAAACTTATTTTATCTTTAATTTTTCTCTCCGAAGAATGTAAAGATTTTTTGACATAAATATACCGAGCTACATTGGACCAGGGAGGTAAAACAAACTGTAATTTAGGCCAAAAATTAAAGAATGTGAAGAGTTAATTATGTATATGAATAAAATGTCTATATAGTGTTAAAATTAGACAATTCTGAAGGCGATTTTAATTTATTTCCTTTTATTTATTTTGGGATCTTTATGAATTTATCTAAAACTCTGCAAGTTTATTATATGTAGATATCACAAAGACACATTTTCGTGCTATAAAATTACATTGCAAAAAAAACCATATCCACCCAGCCTAATGTACATATATACATTTGCACACATTCCTGCTCCCAGACTCCAATGCGGACATACTTACTGTGCCATGATGTCCGAAGTGCTCATGCTTAGCACCACCATGTTTGCCAATATGATGATGGTGTGTTGGTGCCCCACTTGGTGGCGACGACAATTGCGACGGTGGACTACGGTGATGGTTGTGATGATGTTGTTCCTGATGATGCAAATGCGGATGATGGTTGTGCGCTGTTGGCGTCGATGGCATATTATGACCGCTATGTGGTAAATGCGATGAATGCTGCATACCAACTTGATGGCCATGATGATGCGGTACATGGCCCTGCGAAGCCTCCAGCAAAGTCGGTTGTATGTGCGTAACGAATTGTGCCATTTTGGGGTAGATTTATGTTAAGTATATTATGAGTACCTACTATGTATGAATTTGTATGGAGTATGAAATTACTCTATTTTTCCAGCGCGATTTTTCACACTTTTTTTTTTATAAATATATACTTATATACATATGTATGTATATGCGTATACAAGCGCTCACAGAATATTTGGAACTTGCTTTTCAATTCTAATTTTAAAATTTTGCACACACATTAACTTCAAGGAGTTTTCAAAACAATATTCACTTTATAATTATTTGGGCTTAAAGAGAATGCGTATTTTGTTAAATTTAAGCACTTAGAAATTCTTCTTTATTTTTTTTTTTTTAATATTTTTCTTTTACAAAATTTCCAAAATACACCCAACCGTTATTAACTTTTTCTAGCCACACATATTTCTCGTTTGCCTTCCGCAATTCTTTGAATTTTCAACACTCTCTAAATTTGATTAGATAACTTTGACTTTAAAAATTTTTTCACATTTTGTGGGTATACTAAAATTTGCAGTGGAAAATTTGTTTGTGTAAATATCTATATGTTGTGTGCCAAAGTATTCGCACTTTTGCCCGTCAGGACAACCGTTTGCCAGAAACAATGTCAAACAACTGATAGAACTTTGGGGAAATGTTCTAGCTTTAGCCTTTGCCTTTTGGCATTGCAGGATATTCCGCATACTACAACACTCGCGTAGCTTCGGTATCTACATATCGCATGCGAATTTATACGACAAAAGCCCGGTCGACTGTTGGTGTTTGTGTTAACAGGGCCAACCACCTCGCCGCCAGCACCAAAGCAAAGCAGCAAACAGCTTAGAATTTCATACATAGTATGTACACACCACCGTAAGTGATGCCACCGATGAAGCCATGTTTTAATAAATGGAATAACTACTGGAACTGGTACTACGTACAAACAACCAACTGCGTTAATGCTGCTGTTTTGCTTTTTAAGTCAGCTCCCTTACGGCAGGGCAAGCTGAATGGGGTGTTGGCCGCGTTTGCGTTGTTGTCGTGATGCTTTGCCATAGCTATGCAGGACATTTGGCGATGGTAGACTTACATGTGGTGGTGGGAGATTTTGTTTTGGTTCTTGGTGTCATTGCGTCCTCGTTAATATCCTTCCTTGCGAACTTAACAAGAAACATCTTAGCTGAACTCGACTGAACATTCTGCATAAACGGGTATGAGGTAGGTACCAACTTATGTACATATGTACTACATACAAGTATCTCTAAATACCTACATTTATCATTTATCTCTACATGCCTACTAGTATGCAGTACACGACCGAACAGCGATTTTTAGGCCAAACCTAGATGAACGGTCTAACGGTATAAAATATTAATAATAATTTTTTTGAAATATTGCAAAAAAAAAAATTGGTAAAAGTTTAACGACGTGGCATCCATCTGAATGTAAGTTTTCTTTCTGTTTTACTCTGTAATAGCAAAAGTGAATATGTTTAAACATTGCAACACACATGACAATATTGTTTAATTTTAACACTACACTTGTTAAAGAAAATTTGAACACGCTATCGTTTGAGTAAAATTAAAATAAAACCAAAAGTTAAGTCTACCATCTCTGACTAACAACTTGATCTTATTTTGCAAAGTTTTCAGTAAGGCTGTAAATTATCGAAAAAGATCGCAAGTGGATCAACATCTCAACAGCAAAAAATACAAGAAGTGCTCAAAACTGCGAGTACAAGAATAGAGTTATTTTATTTTTTACTGCAACTCTTCTATCCGAAACTAGTAGATTTATTGGTTTCAAGGGGTAAAATAGTTTTTTTTTCTTTTGAAAGCACCAGCCAGAGTGTGATTGTCACTTTCACATGGGCGCATAATAACAATGAGGGGCACATGGATCAACGCTGCAGTAAACTACGCCTGAAATTTTTAACAATTTGTAGAGAGGGTTAATGCATTAGACGAATCTGAGGCTTCGTCAATAAGAAACGCAGTTTTTAAAATATATGATATATTTACTCCAACAAAAGCTGAGGGTGGAGTTTCACTGAAAGATCGACTCCGTTTAGTTGATGAAGCCAGCGAAGCTGCATTCCTAAAACAAATAGAAATTATAACTGTTAAACAATAGAACGTACGTTTGGAAGAAATAAAAGCAATTGTATTTTGTATTTCAGTAATGCAAGAGTGGCTTTTGAAAATTACGAGTATTCCCTAAAGGAACTAGCTTCCTTTAAACATACTCCCATTACATCAATTGAATTTTGTTTGTATTCTCATCAAATTTTCTTTAAAACACCATTGAGTACTGCATTTTTTTTCAAGTTTTAAATAAATACTATAAAGCATCTTTTTCAGTCTATAATGCATGAAAACCCACACCCTAATAGTAATAAATAATACGAAACGAATATTTAAAAATTACATATTTTCATTGAGAAAAATTCTCTCGAAACAAAATTCCAATAAATCGATCTAATCCTAATGTCCATATGCTATGCAATTTTGAAGATTTTGGTTTAGAAGACTTTTTCTTTTACGTCATTTTATAATTGTTATTTTATTACTTTAATAATGCGATTGATATTTTGCGATTTTTATTTTTTCAATCAAGTTTGATGGTTATTTTTTTTTGTTTAAATTGAATCGGTATTTTGGGATTTTTCTTGTTTTTTTGTTAAAAATAATCGTTAATCTTGTATTTAAATTTTTCCGATCATATTTGATCAATATTTTGTGATACTTTTTCGATCATAAAACATTTTATTGTCGCCGCCATTATTATGATCCAAACTTTTTAATCCAAGGATAACGATTATTTTTGATCGAAATAATAAAAATCGCAAAACATCGATCAAATCATGGTGGGACCCTTAATCCCTTAAAAAAATTTTATTAGGCCCAATCGCAATACCCGCATTGCTGAAAACAAAGAAATCGGCCGACAAGGGTCCCACCAATTATTCTTCTCCGCACGGCTTGCGGATGATGCACAGTACAATCTCAGGACTCAATTCCATAGGTACGCAGGAGGATCGCGGCTTTAACCGCTACCACCCCTGCCAGAAAACAGTCCTGGTGGCATTAAATTTTTCAAATACTTTCGACACAGTAAAACACGCAAGATACTAGCTGGCATGGACACATCAATTATCTCGCGGGAACTGAAGCAGTGGGCCTCTAGTTATCTACCAGAGGAAGTCACCATCGTCTCGTACATCGAAATAATTACTACCTTATGTAGTTGAGTTTTTATTCGATAGTAAACGACCAGCATGCGCAAAGGAGGGGAGGCTAGGCCTCAACACCCCTATCGAGCGAATCCCAATTACACAGGTTGATCTCCCGAGGATTCTGAGGGTTACCTTATACAGCACACACAACCGCCATCGGTAATAAAGTACAAACCAGCAATAAAGTCCTTAAGTCGCGCGGCGCCAGTACCTGATGCAAAGATAAAGAAATGTTATTGACAACAAACAAGGCGATTGGTTGGAAGGTTTTAAAAAATTATGCAGCAATTTGGGCACCGGGAACCAGTAGAACGCTATAGAGGAGGCTAGTGTAGCGTTTCGGCACCACGGACTGTGGTAGGATATTTTCTGATGTCGCCTGAGTTCCAAATACAACAAGATGCTTGCCCTAGTTAAGGACCACAATAACATTCTCAGCAAGCAATTTCTTGTTGGGTCTTACTTCACGGGGCACATACACGACGCCGAACTGCCCTCCAGTCAGAAGGTGTCTCCTCGAACTAACGAAAATACAATGACTTCTAACTGTCGTTTTATGAATGCTGTGCTGCAGCTCAGCTACGATCTGTATACTGTAGTAGTATTTACTCTTACTTTTGCAAAGTCAACCCCGACATATGTACATATGTCTGGTGTGTGGAGATTACCCGCACGACACCGATCAGGGTCTAGCTAACCGCAACAAAAAATCACACCGGTTCCTACTGTCGATTCCAGGTAACGTCAACTCAAAGCGATTGCAAATATTGTCGAAATCACTCTGGCTGTGCAAATGTGCATGTGAAATCTCTCCAATTCATTATTTTCTACTCCGTAGTTCTGCTTTCTGGTATAAATTAGGTACTCGATCGACCATTCACTACCCGGATTTATGTACATATATCCGACCAAGGACTGCCACAACAACAACAACAACAACAACAACAACAACAACAACAACAACAACAACAACAACAACAACAACAACATCTTCATCAATGATAACAACAACAACAACGGACTGCAGACAAGCCTTGAACAACATTCTTTGAGAGCCTATAAACACTTTCAATCGCCCCTTCTTACAAACGAATTGGTCGAGTTGCCTCGCAAGTTAATACGTTCTAGATGTTGTAGCAGGTTGAACTCCTACCTATACAGGAGGGACCACTCAGCAAGGAGGGACCCCTCAGAAGAGTCCTTGCACGACATTAACCACCTCTTCACATGCTCACAAAAACTAACTCATTCAACACATCTCTTCCGTTGGTCCAACCACGCCGAAAAAGCACGTTCCCTGGAAAGTGTCCCCAAGAAAAGAAATTGAATTTCCAATTTTTCTGTATCCCAATATTGTACCACCACTGTACATACATCATGTCGTATAACGTCACACAACACATACGAGACGTAATGAAGAAAGTGGGTATAAAACAGAAATGAAAAATTTGTATTCTAATGAAGAAAACAAAATATATATATATTTGTGTGTGTATTTGATAACAGCTCAACTAAAGAGCAACCACACAGAGCGCTGGGTTCCAAAGTCCAATTCATATGCACTCCACTTTCAATATTAAAGAAAGAGTGTAGAACAAATTTATTTTTAATCGTATTGACGACGTAGCAGAGTTAGGAACGAACCCACTCACAAAAAAGACGGTGTAAATACCTCAGCATTTAGATTTCACTTAAACTATTTTTTTGTTTTTAATTATTTACATTAATTTTGCGTAATCACAAATGGCTTTTTTAAATAAGGTAAGAAAGTTATAGTAAATTCGCATTTACATAGTGCAATAATAAGTGTGCGTAATTATGTGTGTAAATATGTAGTTGCTTTAAAAGTGAAGTGGAAACAACAGATTATGAAAAAAAAAATAAAGATACCAGTTTTACTGGATACCAATACATAACTTTTTAAACAACATTTTATTGTATGTGTGTCCGATCAAGTGACGTCGGCAAAAGTAAGACGTGCTAGTTTTTTTTTTGTTTTCTATGTGTCAATTCTGTACTTTGACCCATCCACTAAGCGTATATATTTGACATTGATTTACATATACATGTATGTATGTATGTACATATGTATGTATACATAAATAACTTGGCATGCCTAAAGGTATTGTACATATGTATTATGGTATATATGTAGAGATGTCGGGATGTATGTATGTAAGTACATACATACATATGTACATATATAGCCATTGGAGAGCGTCTTAGCGACTGGGTTCGTGCATTGATACTGTGACCCGGTGTTTTTAATCTAAATAATTATAATTTTATTTTTATTTTAATGTACATTTATTTTGAATTGCAATTAAAATTGTTTCGGTTTCTTTGTATGGTATATGAATGAGCATTTTTCCGAAGAGCGAGTTTTCTGTTCTAAGAGTGTTTCCCTTTTTTGTGAGTTCTTATTGACAATACAGTAGAACTTCCATATAGCGCATCTCAAGGAGAGAAAAATAAATTTTGTTTTATATAAAACTCGTAATATGGAATTGTTTGAAAAGGTTTGTGTTTTATGTACAGTTTACAGTTAAAATAATTAGTACTTTTTGTTTGGGTTTGATTTTTCCACTTTTCTTTCTTAATAAAAACTACAAGCACAAAAGGCAATTACGGTTCAACAGTTTGCTTACTATCAGCCTATACGTCAGTTGCAAACTGAAAACTGATGCAAAAATTACTAGTGAGGACATTCTGTTTATTGATTTTTATCATCAACTTTTTAATTCAGGACTTCTCCTAAATATATGTATGTTTTTTTTTTTTTTTTTTTTTTGAAGAAACGAAAGTCGAAATAAAGTTCGTTGTAGGGAAATTGAAAACGCATGCAAATACAAATATTGGGTAAAATTTCTTTAAATGCTACAAACAGAATTTTTGATACGTATGGCCATGAGTGTAGCCGGTTTAATAAAATTCTACCAAAATTGTTACATTTCGTTTGAAATTTTAATTTTGGGAATGGTAGATTTCATTTAGATTTGGTAGATTTTCAAAGTTATTCGATATTTTTTATTCAAAGAAATATGTAAAAAAGAAAAAATCTGAATGAAGAGCTGTGACTTTTTGACAATTTTTGGTGGCTGCTTAATCTTCAATTCAAGTCGAATTCATATAAAGTTGCGTTTCTATAACTAATTTATTTATTTTTTTATTCGAACCAGCGTATGAATTGTCACATTGAAATATTTTGTTTACATTCTGATTGCCTAACAAAATTTTAATTTTTGAGTACAAGCTTAGAAAAGTATGGAGCTGATCACCAAACTGAAAATCCTTTTAAATTCTGTAAATTGCCTTCACAAAAAGTTAAAAATTCTGGGGGGAAAACGACATATGTATATAGTTTTTTGTAAATTTAAGTAGTTTTTTAAATTGAATTGTACATATGTATGTATTAATGTATGCGCACATACATACTTTAATGTATTGTATGTATATGTATTTTCTGTGATTCCTGTTTGCGCCTTCTTTCTTCACTGGGGTCTAGTAAACTTGTCCGTTCACCTTGAAAAATCATTAAAAATTGAAGAACGTCATAAACATTATCGCGAGTTCAATAACACTTGCCCTCGTTTGCTCCAACAAGATAATATTAGGGAGCCTCGCCAAAAAAAAAAAGTGCCAGCTTTCCAACAGAATTCCACAAATTATTATGTTTATAGACTTTCGCCAAAATATTTTGGAGAAATGTTAAGATTTACTTACGTGAGCTGGACCGATTTGAAAATACCTTAAATTTATTTTAAAAAAACACACCTGTTTAGGATTAAAAGGTCTTCATAAAAATTTACATGATAATGAGTGTTTTTTTTTTGCAAAGATTTTTTCGAAATACAATAAATTTTATAATTCCAGTGGAAATACAGTACCTGCATACATCCATACATACAAACAGTTGTGCATATAAATATGTGTGGCTAACTGTTGCTAAATTCTAAACAAGCACAGCACACCAACAGGTAGTGCAAAACAATCACGTACGAAAAGTCAATCCTTTTTATTTAAAGTGATTACAACAATTTTATTTACACCGGATCACTTTTTCTACGTAATCACGTACATATAAATATATGCCGACGGCGTTAATTTTTTTATTCCACATAAATTAAAAGAAAAATGTCATAATAAATTATAATTAGAAATATAGATCAAATTTTTCATTTTAACTTGTTGATTTTTTTTTAATGTGGTACATAGTTTGAAACTTTAATTTTTAGGGTTTATGTTACAGTTCAGTTCAGTTTTTGTTACTCATTTATAAAAAATTAACGAAAAAGGCGGCCGCGTGCGCAAAGTGTCCCTGGTTTGAAAATCGGCCGGGGAAAGCAGCATCAAAAATGATAGGAAACCTTTTTTTTTTTTAATAACGGTCGTTAAACTGTAGGTCTCTCAATTTGTGGTACAACATCAAGAAACACACCACAATTTGTAGGAAAAGTTCGGCCAAACATTGAACTACAAATATGGTGTAAGCGCCAAATTATTATTATTATTAAGGATAAAGATTTTGCATGATAAACACTCCAATATTGTATAAAAATGTTGTGCACAGAATTTCCTTATTTGTTTTCGTGGTAACTATATACCAAATTATACAACTTAGCTTTCATACATATGTACGTACATACATATATGTATATATTTATATGGGCAGTTTATTTTTGTTTGTTTACGCATAAAGAGAATATAACAAGTGGTACATACATATAACTACTATTATCTTCAAATGAACATGGCCCACTTTTAAAATATACGGCTCTTATACTGATATTTCGTGACTTTGGTATTTTTATTTGATCAGTAAACATTTTTTTATTTACATATCGATTTCAATCGTAAACTCATCAAGTTCCCATAAACTATTAGAACAATCAAACAGTGATATATCGTCATTTAATCAGATTTTTTATCTGATTCGTAAGATATACACATTTGTATCCAATTTAGTAGAACCAGCCCACGGTTTCCCAAAACACCACAGAAAGCATTCCCGAAAATGTTTTTTATCTGCTACTTTTTGTTCATATCCGAACGCAGAATTCCTAAAACTCAATAATGAAAAATTTAACAAAAGTTTCTAAATAAAAGGTAAGGTATTTGTCAGTTGTATTAGCTATAAAGAGAAATTTAAATAAAGTTACTCAGTTAATTGTGGTAACACAATGGGCCTTCTATTTATGGCCTAAGTGTGCCGCCGTAGGCGTCAGCCACTCCTACCTACCTACTCAATTTTTCCACTTTTGTGATCCTCTCTCATTCACTATGTGCTTGATGGCGTAGCTAGGGGCATTCACGCAAGCAAATTTTTAAATTTAAGGATGTCATGACAAAAGAGAATAGAGCAATGGAAACCATTAGTTTTCCTGTTCAGAATTTCATGGAGAAATGAAAAAAACAAATATGATGGAAGAAGAAGAAATCAGCTGTTGTAACCATCACCTTATATGGATTCGCCTTGATGACGTAGCACCCAATTTACTCTGATAATTTTGACTGAGGTGAGCGCAGTCTTGTATTGTACCTATGTAGATGAATACAAAGCGGGGGTATTAAGATACACTCACAGACAGATCGAAACACAGAGCGAAATCCAATCCCACTCTATGAAAATTGCTAGAAATGCAAAAACGATACAAAAAAGTACTTACAATAATTTGCCTGACATGGAGAGTGTGCTAAAAAAAATTTGTTTGTCATTCGGCCCTCTGAGCAGCGGCTGTAATTGCATTCAAGGAATTAGAGCGAATTAATTTCCTACTTGTCTGGAATAGACGCCGAACTGAAGCATCTCAAACATCACGTTGATTTTTTTCAAATTGTTTGCTTACCTAGTCATATACAAAAATTCCGAGCATACATATGTAAAAAATGCACAACGTCAGCTAAAAACTCCATACTAAGAATTTTTCTAAAAATTCTGAATAATGTGTTTGAATTCTTGGTAAAAATTTGTGGAGTTTTTCTAATGACCTAGACTTTTATAAAAAAATATTAAATAAGAAATGAAAAATCGTCAAACCTTTTCAAAATGTCGGATTCGTTCCTATATATGAAGATACACTACTAGGAGATATAAAGTACTGCATACATACATATGTGCATAGTATGTACATACATACATATTTCTGCAACCGCCCACTTAAATTAGTACATTTAACACCTATCTTTTTCTGATCCAACCTAGTTAAAACATTGCGCTTCCTGAACGTCCCGTAGATAACTGCAATGCTAAGACTAAATAGACTCTCCGATCTGTCTATCAACAACAACTAATTTAGATAGTATTTCTATAAGGAAATTATTTATCACTTACGTTGCCTCTTCTCCAGTCTTTACTGAAAGTTGTTAACTTCAGGCCAGCGAGCTTATTTTCTATATCTCTGAAAGCTTATGCAAATTAAATTAATTTCCTTATTTCTTTTTAGATTGCAACCACGCCTTTGCGCCAACTTGCGTCACGTAATTATAGTGCTATTTCACATGTTATACCTACCGGTCCTTCTTTCGGCATTACCGATGATCAAAAGCAATTTCAGGAACTAACCCGTAAATTTGTGCGGGAAGAAATCATACCGGTAGCAGCACACCATGACAAGACCGGCGAATATCCCTGGGATATTATAAAGAAGGCATGGTCGTTAGGTTTGATGAACAATCACATCCCAGCCGATATCGGCGGCATGGACATCGATTGCTATACCAGTTGTCTAATTGCCGAAGAGTTGGCTTACGGTTGCACTGGCATTATGACGGCATTGGAAGCGAGTGGTTTGGGTGTAAGTATATTTTTTGTATAAATGAGTAAATAGTTGCTATATCACCTCTTAATTTTCCACCTGCAGCAAACACCTGTGATAATAGGTGGCAATAACGAACAGAAGAAGAAATATTTGGGGCGTCTATTAGAGGAACCAATTGTTGCCGCTTACGCTGTTACAGAACCTGGTGCTGGTTCCGATGTTAATGGCATTCGAACGAAAGCTGAACGTAAAGGCGATGAATACATTTTGAATGGACAAAAAATGTGGATCACCAATGGTGGTGTCGCCAATTGGTACTTCGTGCTGGCACGCACCAATCCCGACCCAAAAGCGCCAGCGTCGAAGTCTTTCACCGGCTTCATTGTTGAGCGTGACACACCCGGTGTTACGCCCGGCCGTAAGGAACAGAATATGGGACAACGCGCGTCCGATACACGCGGCATCACATTCGAGGATGTACGTGTACCCAAGGAGAATGTGTTGATTGGCGAAGGTGCCGGTTTCAAAATCGCTATGGGTGAGTAAAAATGTCAAAGGCAAACTGCAGACAATTCGGAATTCTTTTTTATTAAATTTTTGTCTTCTCAGGTACCTTCGATAAAACCCGCCCACCCGTTGCTGCTGGCGCTGTCGGTTTGGCGCAACGCTGCCTAGATGAAGCATTGAAGTATTCACTGGAACGCAAAGCCTTCGGCGTACCAATCGCATACCACCAAGCCGTGCAATTCATGCTTGCAGACATGGCAATCGGCGTGGAAACATCTCGTCTTGCTTACAAGCTTTCTGCGTGGGAAGTGGATCAAGGGCGTCGCAACAGCTACTATGCTTCGATAGCGAAGTGTCATGCGGCGGATATGGCAAACAAAATTGCCTCCGATGCTGTGCAGATTTTCGGTGGAAACGGTTTCAACACCGAATACCCAGTAGAGAAGCTGATGCGTGATGCCAAAATCTATCAAATCTACGAAGGCACTTCTCAAATCCAGCGTCTTATCATTTCCAGAAATATGTTCGAAGAGGCCAAACAGTCTTCCAAATAAGCTAAGAGATGTATTAATTTAAAATTTAGAATATTTAGTAAAGTGTTTTTAGAAAAATAAAGAAATTTTTTATACGAACTGCTTAAATGTTACAAGTAAAATATGGAACAACAAAAAAAAAAATATACTTTCGTATGTGGTTTATAAGAACAAAAAATAAAATATGGTAGATAAAAAGAACTGTCGACATATTTTTATATTGTACACCGTTGCTAAATTGTTTGAAGCCATTATAAGGTTTTTTCCGTTCGACATTTCATATCCCCGAATCAGCTTCATCAAAGGCAGATTCACCGTTTCTAATCTAGCAAATTTTTCCTGAGGACTGTCGCGCAAGTTTTATGGCTGGGCATCAAATTGGCTAAGGCGCTCGACAGAGTTTTTCCCAGAATTCTGCTAAACAAATTCAGATTTCATGGATCCATACACATAAGAGATTGTTTATTGCCTTTGTTAGGTCCCGTTTGAAATATGCTATTATCTGGTTGCCTGCCCAGGCGTTACATATAAATGGAATAGAGTGAATCCAAAGTATGTTTTTTAGACTTACACTCCGATCTTTAAAGTTCACTCGGGATTGTCAAAATGAAAATGTGTTTACAATAAAATTTTCGATTTTGTAAAAACAAATTGTTTACACTGGTGAACAAACTCGGTCGATTTTTACAATACATATTTGCCAGGTTATTCATGATAAAGTTTCTTCGTTAATTTTATATAAAACTGCAATTCATGCTATAACAAAAACCATGTAATTTTCAAGTTTTAGAAGAGTGTTTAGAAATTTTTGCAGTTTTATAGCCTATTTAGTTCTAGTTTGAAGTTGCTTACCGTTCATTTTTTATATTTTTCTTTTTTTAATTTTGGTGTTGTAAACTTTCTATACTAAAATTAAATAAGCAATAAAGCTGCATACTCGAAAAACTTCTAAAAACTTAAAATTTTTGATAAACATTTTTTGAGTTTTCATAAACTGTGTATAGAGTTTGAAACAATAATGGTATAGTATGAACTATATTTGAATATAAAATTAACAAAACAAAATGTATCATGAAAATCTTTGCTAATATTGTAAAACGTGCACCATTTGCCCGGTTTTGCACGCCACTGTATGTTTTTTTGTTTTCTATTTTCTCAAGTCGACCAATAAATTCCTCTTAGACTGAAATCGACAATTGCCGCACCAAAACCCAAAAACAAAATACGTGTAAATTTGGTCCATGACTTCGCTGTTGAATACGCTTTGAGTTGATCATTAAAATAAATTAGGTTTTTTATCTACAGGTCTAAAGTAAATTAAAAACTTTAAACCCGGTTTACTCCGAATATGATTTTTTTGAATTGTGACTTTCTTCTAGCAAGTGCACGATAGTATGTATGTAATATTGTATATTTTTTCCAAAATGATTGCCATCGCCGCGGGACAAGATTGTTCTTGATAAGATAAAAGATCACCATAACTTTTTTGAATGGATATGGGTATAAATGAGATAACAAAAATTTAGAAATAATACATTCAATGTATTTATATGTACTTAGATACGAGTAGATGTCGAGAAAAAATAAACTTTATGATATTTACATATTTATTTCGCAAACGGTGTTTTTTTTATAATCGTTGTAGAAAGTACATAGCTATCTATCTGTGCATTTATATACATATATATGTGCCCCTAATATGGCTTATATTTTGTGGGAAATTATTAAAGTGCAGGATAGTGCTGAAAGTACTGATCAATAATACCGCTTCCTCATTTCTATATGAGCGTACATATACAGTGAAACCTCACACAACCGGACACTGATTTTATCTGCTTATGGAAGGTGTCCGTTTATGAGAGCGGGGCGAATAAAAATTAGAGTAAAATTTATACACACACTTCTTCAATACAATAGATTTCTTTCACAATATTGGCAGCCTGGGATATTCCAATACTGAATCTTTTAAAGCAAACAAATAAATACTAAAAGCTACAAGTCCCGTTACATGTTAAGATGTTTATGCTCGTCCTCAAATTTGTTAGGTTGTTGATGTTCGTATATACGATGTGTGTATATAGATTTCGGATGTTCGGTTTATTTTACTTTTATTTCAATTATTGATTTTCGTTGCCCCGATTTTATTGTTTTCTTTACACTTTTAATCAGTAATTTATTTTTCTTGTCCGTTATCGTGAGGTCATCGTCTGCTTGCGAGAGGTAAGAAACTGGAAAATATTAAAACAAAAAATGTCCGCGTGCGGTCATTAGAGCGTCCGGTTGTCAGAGAGAAATTTGTTCTGAAAACATAACGTAAAACTTGGTTCCGGTTAAGGGAGGTGTCCACTTAGAGGAAGCGTCCGTAGTAATTTTGATTTTGACGCTGTATCATAGGATTGGAAAGTAGCTAAAATTAAAGAAATTTGTAATTGATCGTTGCTTTTTGGAAATCAAACATTATATTTACAGTATTTCTGCTCATTTTATGCTGCTTTAAGGTCGTGAGTACTAAAAGCCCACTGGAAAGGCTGATTTCGTTGATGAAACAACTTTGTCTTAATATTAACTGGTAGAAATGCCGGCGCGAAGTCCAAGTCAAAATAAAACCGGCTTCAAAGTCAATTTAAGCTTCAACTAACTTGAAAATCGACTTTATTTTGACTATAAAATTCACAATAGTGCTATTCTTCAACGAATAAGTGTTATAATACCAAATGAAAATTCTTTAGATCAGCTCTTTCGACCCCACTCGAAGATCGAATTCAACTCATAATAATTACCTTAGACTGGTCTGACTGTTTAAATAATCACAACGTTAGGTAATTTATTTAATTTTCAATGTCATACAAATATAGTTCATTCAATGAAAATCATAACAATGCAAAGCCAAGTTTGAAACATTGTACAGAATTTAAGAAAAGAAAGTTAATTACTGTTAGAATTAAACAATTTTTTATTAGAATTTTTGTTAAAAAATTTCGGATATGTTTGCTGTTTTATAACGCACTAGCTGACCCGGGCGTTTGATTATAAACTTTCTACAATAAATTATTTTTTATAAAATTATATACATAAATGTACACATATGTATAAACAAATAAATCGGTCGGTTTTCCAATGCGAGAACCTGCCACGCTTGAGTACATAACATACGTTCAGTGGCGAATAGCAAGTATAATGATATTAGTATTTAGCTTTTAGTACATTATCTACATCATTATTATCTTTATTTTCAAGAACACATTTACCTCCTAACTACCTTCAAAATTCAATATTTCAAATATTTTGACTATTTTAAACTATGTCAGAACGGTTATTTTTTAAAGCAGCTATTGCTTTAAAAAACCTTCTACAATTTTTCCCAGGATATTTTACTGTAAATTTTAATACTTTCTTCCATTTTCTTTTTGCTCTTCGGTTTTTCCGACAGGGTGAATATTTGATGTATTTCCCATCATCCCGTATCAAGTTTGGTTTTGAAACAACCCGTTTTCGGCGTTGTGTCATTTTCATGAAATTTTTTGTTTCCAGAGAAGCTTGAAACCCTCATACCTTTTCATCATTCCAATCAAGACGAATTCATATAAGATGAAGTTGATCAAGCAGCTGATTGAATTCGTATATAACCTGTTAGTGCAAATCATTGTGGCCGCCGTTGTGTGTGTAGGTTGTGCGCGTTTCATTCGGTGGGTCCTGGGTTCAAATCCTAGCCGGGGCAAGTAACATCAAAAATTATACAAAAAGTTCTTTCTAATAGCGGTCGCCCCTTCGGCAGGCAATAGCAAACATCCGAGTGTATTTCTACCATGAAAAAACTTCTCGGAGTCGGCGTAAAATTGTGTTACAACATCAAGACGCACACCACAAATTGTAGGAGAAGTTCGGCCAAAATCGCTTAAGCGGTTATAGCGCCAATTAATTAAGTAAATAAATTTTTATTTTTCTACGTATAACACCACCTGATATGAATTCGCCTTGGTTCCAATATATGTACATCAACATTTGCGTCACATTGCCCGCGATTAGTAAGCAATTGAAAACTTCTGTGCGTATATATATTTATATATATTTAACACTTTCGCGAACCCAATTCTCGGTCTAATTTTACAAAACTAAAGATGCATATGTTGGCTTTTAAAATTGTACTTGTATTTACAAACCTAGTTCTTAAGTAATACTTATCAAAATCTTAAATTAAAATCTTAAAATCCGCTAATGCACTTATTTGTATACTCAATAACAATGCAAATCGCTTAAAATATTCAAAACAAAACGTTTAAAATATTCAATAGAATACTCTTAATAAACTATGTAGTGTTTTTAGTGATGATTTCCACGAGCCAAGACAGTCGTGCCTACGATACCGGTACGACCCGGATATACATATATCCATCATGTATGGGAAATGCAACAACAACAACATTATTATTCACGGTTTTAAATATCCCCCTCCGTTACCAATGCTGATTCAGATCCTGCTCATTTATGTACAACAACAAACAATCGGAATAGGATTTTATATGCGCTTTATCGCCCCAATGTAATTGCCACAGATGGCGCAACCGATGTTCGTAATCGTCTTTATTGTCTGCTAATGTCAGTGATAGAAAGCTTGGTAATTGTTTCAACAGTTCCATCTTCTCCAAGCGTTCGTCATCCACTAAATTATTGCAATTAATCGCACATAATTTGCGCAATTGCGTTAATTTAGTTAACACAGTTTGTAAGGCAGTTCCGGTTAGTTTAATATTATCACTCACTTCAAGCAGATCTAGATCGGGTGCTTTTTGCAGATTCTGCGTTATTTTGTAGATGTTCATATCGCTAAGATGACAACCACAAAGTTGGACGCGTCGAAATTTCTCGCATGTGCCACTTTCGAAAAATGAAGTTATATGTTCCGTATTGATGACGGAGTTGCGCTCATCTGCTGTGGTACTTTCTTGCGTATAACTTATATTTAACTCTCTCAGACGCGACGCATTCAGCTTGGTTAAAAGTTTACGCAAAGAATGATCAGTGAATCGATTATAACTTAAATCAATCGCACTCAGCTGATAAAAAGCCAGATCATAATCATACAAATTTGTTAAACTACAATTCGCTAGCGAAAGTTGTTGCAGTGATTTTGCAGCACTGCTATTGCAAAATCGTTCCAGTATACGTAAACTATCATTGCCTAGTGGATTCTGACTTAAATTCAATTCTTCTAGTTCCTCAAGCCCTCCTGGCGTTGAGAGCAAAACGTCTACCCCCTCTGATGTTATAAAGTTACCTTGTAAGTTGAGTGTTTTGAGTTGTTTTAGCGTTGGTATAGATTTGGCTAATTGACGGCAGCCTTCATTTTGTATGAAATTATTCCTTAAATTAATGACGCGTAGATTACCTTGATGCAGCGCTGCCTTGAAGATAGGTTCGGTCATTGGCGGGAGTAACCAACAGTCAGTTAAGCAGATAACATTTGTTGTTTGTGTTTGCTCTAAGGCAGACAGAATTTCGTTATTCACTTCTGCAAAATAAAACAAATTTAGCTAAGTTAAACATATATTTGTATGTTATATTAAATTGGAGTGAGTAATTATGTTTATATCATTATTTAAACATTTTACAAACAAACATAGGTAAAGGTGCATAGTAACAAAATAGTTAATGTTAAAAAATGTTCAAAACGATTGTAAAATTCTTTAGAAAATAATATAGCAATAAATTGTCTTTCATTAGCTTTGCGAGTTACCACAGCTTCAATGCTCTTTTTTTGGGAAACGATTTTTTTTTATTTTAAGTATGTAGAACTCTTTCATAGCCTACGATGAACTCTATTGAAATTTTCTGTTAAATGAATTTCGAAGCTTTTTAACCTACTGGAGACCTCTGAAATTAATGTGTTTTGCAGGCCTAACAAAAAAGATCAAAACAACGCTTTTGTGAGGGAATTAGTTGGCACGTTTTGATCAGAATAGAGCTGATAGGTTTTTAATGCCGGAGATAGAAAATAATTGGGTAATTCACAAGATGTCATAATGTGTCATAAATCATAAAGTCATACAATTTTAGATTTCAAAATTTCCGTTGTTGGATTGCATTGAAACAAATAATTTAAACTAAGCGATTTTATATTTTTCTTAATTTTATGTCTTTATGACTTATGACACCTTGTGAATCACCCAAATATATTTCTATTTAAATATCAATTCAAACGGAAACAATTTGTATTTTTAACATTTGTATCAAGGCGAATTCATTTCAGGTGATACTAGTAGTAAAAACAAACATTTGCATATATTTTGTTTTAATAAATTATATCAAGGTGAATTAATACCAGACGGTGTTGAGCGTACAACCACAAAAATGGGCACTTACAAATTATATGCACACTGACAGTGCACACTTTGCGGAGTACCTCTATTTTGTCGCAGAGCAGGCGGTAGATTAGCCTTATTAGGCCCGGTTCGACCCCAAGCCCTCCCAAGCATGTGACTATTGCCTCCGGCTGGACCTTATTAAAGGATCTCTCTATATCCAGGAAGGCACCAACTGCGAAGGCTTTGTGTTCAAGAAACTTCTCTATTACATTAGCAACCGTGTGCTGGGCTGTTTCCACTGAAAAACGTTTTTAATTCCAGCAAAAACGGACGTTAAATACAGATTTTGTGAATATCTTGACTCTAGGGGCATCGTGCTAAGGGTCTACGGAATGTACTGCCCAAATTTGGCTGAAATCCGTTCATTAGTTTTTGAACCAAGTTCTAACAAAGAAAACGGCTATATTTATATTGTATATAAATAGAAACTTATTTATGAATGTACGAATATATGTATACATATATGTATGTACATATGTATGTATACCTAAATATTACTAGAATATGCAACCCTCTGTTCGCTGAGAGCAGTTTAAATTTTATCCAAGCGAAACAAGTAGTTTGACACCTATATTTTACTTTTCCATATAACTTTTGTATATTTTAATTAAATGTGACTTTTCAGACAGGTGGCATTCCTTTCCCAACAATAAAATATTCTTTACGGCTTATGCATGCATACATACATATGTATGTACAAACAAAATTTCAGAAACCCGTTTGTTTTGAGAAAAATTTGAAAAAGCTTTAAGTGCTTTACTAAGACAGCCTCTAGTTCAGATTTAAACATCATGATAGTAGATGGAACCCTAAATGGCCAGATAAATAATATTGTAAAATTTTTGAATGATAGTTCCACTGAGAGTATTAGTAAAACATAACAAGAATTAAATATTTCTTTCGGAGAATAGAAAAAAAATTTTGTGTAAAGAGGTCACAATATTTCTACACAATTGTTCCCTAGTTATGATACTCGTATCGGAGATAAAAAAAATCGTCATCGGCGTTACTAAAATTGAATTGTTTGAAAAACTGCATATCTAAAAATCTCTAAAAATTATGGTTTCAAAATTTAAGATTTCGATGAAATTTTTCAACGTTTTTTGAATTTCGTACAAATTTGGAATTTTTGATTGTACCAACACTTTGTAGGGCCCTGTACGCTTCAGGCTGATAAGCAACTACCCTACAAAAGGCTATCATTTAAAAACTATTTGTTATTTGTGTCAAAATTTGTGAATTGGGCCAACATTTTTTCAAAGGTCGAGCTTTTTTGTGAAGTGATTTTTTCCTCGTTCAACACAATAAAAACATACAAATTTGAAATTCGAACTACATATTTTAGAAGTTATATCTACCAGGGCACATTAACCAGGTAACAGCAACAGGGTTGATTTTTTGATTTTTTTCATTCGAAGTCGTTCATCAGCTGTCAAAGTTTGTTTACATTTTATCATAACAAACTATTATTTGTTTTGATTATAGATGAAAATAAATTGTTTACATATTACATATCCAAATTATATTTACATATTCAGAAATGGGAAAATGTTTTCTTTGCAATAAGAGGAGGGGGAAAGGCTGTAACTTTTTTAAGGTTCCGCAAGATCAGTGGAGAAGATCAAATTGGAACAGAGCATGTGGTGTGGTGCTCATTGCAGGTGCACAAAAAAAACACGAGCTCAGTATGAGCGTTACTGTAATAAGTTGTTGATGCACAAGCTGCAAATTTATTCTTTTTATATTTATTTTTCACTTTTTTCGAACAATAAAATTACTTACTTATCTTCAATGTGCCTTGCTGGTGTGCGTTTTGTTTACTTATTGAATTGTCAAACACGCCAAATTTGGCATTTTTATGTTGACGTTTGATGGGCCACTTGCAACAACAAAATACATGGCAGGGTTGTATTTTTTCTAATGCTGTTACCTGGTTAAAGTGCCATGATATCTACAAAAATAATTTCGAAGCTGTTGGGATTGTATTTATTTTCTCGCGAGTGGTAAAACGGATTATACTAATTTTTAACCAGTTAGAAGATGATGTGTTCTCCCATTCCAACTTTTTTTCAAGTTGTTCACAATGTTTAAAATATTATTGGCTTCTCAATCGCGTTAATATCGACGTTTGTCTCAAATAAATTTAAAAAAATTTGGCTATAAAATAGATACAATCCAAAAAAAAAAAAAATCGAAAAATTTAATTAAAAAGAAGCAGGCTGTGTCAGAGACACGGCCATTAAGTTTAACGTAGAATACGCCATCCGATAAGACAGAAAACATATGTATGTAACAATAAATGATAAATAATACAAGCAAATGAATTTCTTTATTTGATAGTTACTTTGGATGATATACATAAGCTTATGATAGGAAAAATAGGATAAAAATGTTTTTAAATTATCAATTAAATTTCTCGCAAAAACGAAGTCAATGGCTGTTATCAATAGTAAAGATAAATGATAAATAACATACGCGAATCAATTTTATTATTTTTTTTGCAGTGCTTGGCAGCATTTTCTCTTCTTTTACTCTACTTTAACTTGCCCGCCTAAAATTATGCAATACATTTAAATCGCCCAACAGCAAACACTCAACCAAACACCACACACATATTTGTGTGCATGTGTTTATACAATTTTCATTTGAGAAATTTAAATATTAGGAAGATATCAACCAACATGAAATGCATGTCAAACGAAAGCTAACATCTTCATTTGACTACAAAAAAAAAAAAAAAAATTAATCGAGCCGTTTCCTTATAATTAAAGAAATAGAGATTACAACAATAAAAACCTGACATTGGTGCCCATACCGTAAGGTAAGACGTATTCTACGCCAAAAAAGCCAGACCTTCGAAAAAGTGTTGGCTCACTGCACAAATTTTAGCTCAAGTATGTTATTCGCAAAAGTGTAGTCTAACGAAAAAAACGATTATTTGATGTTTCACACTAGTTCTGCCTTTTAATGGATTATAAAGTTGTACAAAAATATTCCGCGTGAAAATTTCCTCTGTAAGTAAGTCCAATGTAAGACTCGCTCATATACATACATATGTATCTGGTATTCCCACGTTTTCGAAAACACACAATTAATAATTGAAAAACTAGTTTGGTCATAAACAATGTTTGAGCTGAGAGTGACATAGTTTCGTTCTGAAATGAGACCATTTAAACCCCAGAGAGGTATTGAAACCTCTGGTTTTCAAGTATAAATATAAAACATAGAAGGGGAAAAGACCTGATTTGACTTTTTCTAAATTTCAAATTAAATTTTTAAAGGACTCATCGCAAGGTGGGACATGCAGTTACAATTGGCAACTGTTCTACGATCGAAAAATTCACATGCGTGCGAGTAACGATAGATAGAACATTTTTCTTGTGCTACGTTTATTCACTCACCTTTTTTCAACTGATGGCACATTTCTTCGTAACGTTGCGCAAGTGGTGATATCTGCCAGTCCAGCACTGTTGCCAAAATCATATTTTGTTCGATAGCCACATTTACTGAATCGTTCTCTTCGTATGCAAATCCATCTGCGGTTTTTAAACGTAGTACTGGCTTTAAGCCTACCATGCTAAAAGAAGAAAAAAATAGAAAACAGAATAAAAACATTTTAAAATTTTTATATTTCTGTTTAAACAAATTTTAAATTACTTATAGTAGCGCCTTGCCGCCTCCTCAGCCAACCAACGTATATTAATATCATTTAACTTTTTACGCTCAATCGGCACCAGCAATAATTCATTCTCTACTTTAATTTTAAATGAGATTGTTGTTGGTATAACTTGCGTTGTTTGTATTTTAACTGGTGATGACTTTGATGGTGATGTGAGTAAGTGTATAGAAGTTGTAGAGTCTGGCTCATTTGTAAAGGAATTAGTTGCTGGCGCATCAAAAGAATCTTCAGCAGATCTAGGACTCTCACTACGAAAACGACAGAACCCGTTTTCAAGCAGCGATGACTGATGTTTTGTTCTACTTTGTTTACTATTAGACAAATTTGAATTAGTGCTAATATTGGAAGAACCGGATAAACGTAATTTTCGTGTCTGCTTTTCGCGCTGATGTTTTGTAGTGCTAGTTCCGGCCTCCAAGAGTATTTGAAAAGCATCATCGGGTGCTAATAAATCTTCTGCATTCCAAGTAGAATTTACTGACTCAGTGCGCAAATTGTCTTTAGAATTGGATGCAATTTCTTTGGTAGGCGTATGAAAACGACGTTTTTTGCGTTCAGGGCCCAAATCGTCGATTAGCCAATCATCGTCATCTACTTCATTCTCATCCAGCAACGCAGTTCGTCGAGTTTTGGACATGGTGGAAGAATTGGCAGTGTTGCTCGAACTTTCAATAGCATCGTCTAGTGTGGAAGCGCGATTAGGATGCTTCAATTGTGCCATTATCGTTTTATATTCCATACCAGCGGATTTATTACGAGGAGATTTTTTCTTTTGCTCCTTAAAAAGATATAATGCAGTAAATATTATATGTTACAATATGTAAGAAATTTGGAAGTTAGTTTTATTAAAGATATTTCGCTTAGGTATTCTGTTTTACGGCGAACATTACTTTTTCGAAAAACTTTCAAGAAAATAGTTCGAAACTTATTTAGCCAATAAAAAGTGTGATTGAAAATTCAAAAGTTTAAGGCTTTACCATATGGTTTTAGTACTTCCATCCATAACTAAATACATTCGACTCTCAGATTTTGACTATCAAAATATCATATAGCGTAAACATTTCCCCATTTCTCACGCTTACCTTCGAACATCTGCTTTCGCCAGAGCGATTTAAGCTTTTACGTATACGGCCACTACTACGCAAATCCTCTTCGACCAACGTTTTATCACCACTATCTGACTCCACATCTGAAGCGGACTCTACTTGCGCATTCGTTAGCGCCGCTATTGGCTTCTTACATATTCCAGTTTTCGAAAGTGTTGTCAATAACTTAGCTCTAATCATTTCGTACTGAGCCTGCTCACCCTCCGTTAAATTTACCGAACGCCGCCATTTATCTAATCCATTTAAACAGGTTTCACCAAAATCTGTTTTGAAAGCTGCATCAGCACCACGTTCCAATAATAATTCAACTACGTCAAGAAATCCATTCGAACAGGCATCATAAAGCGGCGTTATTCCATCACAGCTTAGACCGCCTTTATCGTTAATAGCAACAGCTGCTCCGCGATCTAATAACAATTCCACGATATCACGAAATCCATGATTGCATGCCTCATGCAATGGAATCCAGCCGGCATGATCGCGCACATTGACCACATGCCCCTGATCGAGAAGTCGGCGAACTAGCTCTAGATTTCCCGCTATACACGCCTGGTGTAGCTGTGTTTCACCTTTATTATTCCGCTTAATTGTAAGCGCTCGCACACCACGCGTAGCACGATGTGGACGCGGTTTTTCTGTCTCATCTAAATCACTCATATCTGAATCTGTAAGATCGTCAAGACAAACGTCATCACCCAGCTCGGGGGTATTTTCTTCGTTGCATGCTGCCGAATCGGATTCAGACTCAGTATCGCTCTCTTCATCGTCAATATTTAAATGTACTCCTGCGAATAGAATGTGTTTCATAAAAAAAATAGCAAACATGTATTGACAAGTTTTGGCAATATTGCGTTTCGTTTTTTAATTTGCATTATTTTTTACAAATACTAGAAAGGCTTGGCAGACGTCGTCCTTCCTATAATTATTAATTGTCTTTTGACACGCATATTTTAATAATTGTGCACAAAAAAGGTGGCAACACTTTTCAAAATATACCTGTAATCTTTTTCCCAGAGAACGAACGGGTTGACACCCACGGTGTACTGAATACTGAAGGTGACGCCTTTAGAAGTACCGCTACTTTGGTTTTGCCGGGTTTGATAATTCTCAACTTCAACTAGACAAAGCTTTTTTCACAAATTAAGAAAAAGATACACTTTTTTTAGTATTTTGCGAATTTATTTATTAAATGTCTGCCTATAAATTCATATTTTACACTTTAGAACAATTAGAACACGTTTTTCAATGAAATATTGGAAGTTGTTCAATTTTCTCTCTCCCGTATTCTTGTTTACTAAAGGCGAGATCTGTCATTTCACCGCGGGAAGGCGCAATCTTGTATTCTATCATTCTTGGTTGACACCTATATTTTGCTATTTCATATAACTTGCGTTTGTTTTGATTAAATATTACTTTTCAAGCAGGTCGCCACTCTCTCTAAAACATAAAATATACTTTACGACCAATTCTCATACCTACTAAATATACATACATTCATAAAAATCGATCGGGACGTTTAGGAGGATTGTCAAAACAAACATCGTGACATGAGATTATTATATATAGGTATAAAATATATGATTTTATAAAAAACTCCATGATGCAATGATGAAAGGCGTTGTAAGTTGACACCTTACAAATTTCGAATTTAACAAACAAGTACTAAAATTCCTACATATATGTACATATGTATGTACATCGAAAGGCAGAGTTGGCTCTCGGTGTTTATATTGATGAAATTAACTATCAATTTTGAAAATTAACTGTCAATTCGGAAAATTTTATTATAAAATACGCGTTTTAATAATCCAATTGAACAATTTTGCAAAAAATAGTGTGCTTAAAAGCGGGCAAGGCTTTATTTAAAAAACAAATCCCCATTACAAGTGTTTTTCGCCCACATTTAGAGAAAAATATAAAACCGTCTATGTAGAAAAACCTGAATTCGAGAAAAATAGTTTTATACATTTGGTTTGTAATGATAGCATTATGGGCAAACCAAAATCTTTTTGGCCACAACTTTTTAAATAGTCCAGCTGGAGAGATGGGGATTTCACATACGTATGCAATAGTGCTTGCAGAATATGATGGCATACATAACTCGATTTTATCTTGAGCGTTTATTGTTTGTGGCCACAGATATATAGATATAGATATATTCCAAACTTCTTTGTCAAAATTTACCACATTACGTACACTTCGCATTTCTAGTCAGAAAGCACAATTACCTAGCCACCGTACTGTCGTCCTCGGGGTCAAGTCACCACCCATAGGTGCCTTGTGAACCCTGCGTCATTCTGGCTCAATTACGATCTGGATATTGTAGCAGGTTAAACTCTTACCTATCCAGAACCAACCCAGACGTACTTACTGTCCGGAATGTGATAATTCTCCGCACGATATCACCCACCTTTTCACTTTCTCTTTAAAACCGACTCATCTAACACCCTTTTGCCTTTGGTCCGACCCTGTCGAAACTGCGCCTTTCCTGGGCCTCCCCCTAGATGAGTTCGATGATAGCGACCATGGTTGAACCAATCTTGCAGGGTCTGAGTAACTGCTACAACAACAACAACAACAATGAAAATTATTGTAGTCATACTAAAACCACGCGCACCTCTCATATAACGGTAATTTACTAAAAATCAATATACTAAATAGTTTACTAAATCATGTAGTAAAATTATACTAATTTCTTACTTTTAGGTTTTACTTAAATCAATAAAAGTCAAATAAAGATGTTATACTAGCATACCCGGCTTGCTTTGCTTTCATATATTAATGTCTCTACGTAAAAACGGTGAATAGTAGTTTTGTCTTAAATGGAGACCTTTTTCCTAACAAGAAATATATATCGTGATAAATAGGATCAATATACTAACTATTGTACATCTAGCTATTGTACATGAGAAGTTAGCTTTTTTATATTAATGGGCATCTCCCATTTTTCCACCATGATATAAAGTTTGATTTATAAGACCTGGTTTGTAAACATTGAATAACTTCGCCATTTGCCAACCGATTTACTTTTTAGACACGTTTTGGAAACTTCAAACCAGTGCAATTTTAATCATGGGTGGCTTCACTCCGAAAGAATGCGTCAAATTAGTGACCATGTAAATTGAAAATAGTCGTTAACTCAACGTGCACATCGTGCAAAATATATGTAGCTAAAAACTTCTTCGATCGCGGGACAGTGGGTAATCAAACCTACAATCATCCATGCTCGCTCAAGACGTCAATTGTCTCGTATCGCATCCGAGCTCAGCAGTTGAACATCAGTGGAAATGAGGCGATATTTACTGGCCATCAAGTTCCCTCGATTTAACCCGTACCGACTACTTTTTGTGGAATTATTTAAAGAGTACAAGATACGCTAGCAAGTCGAAAACGAGCTCAAGACCAATATTCGTGCCGGAATAACTGCCCGACCGATCGTTATGCTCGCAGAAGTGATGACAAATGCCCGAAAAAGAGCGCAGTTTGCTGTGATCAATTAAGGTTACTTTTTGTCCGTTACCGTTATTTGATACTCGATCCCCATACATATATACCTAAACGTCACGTTTAAGTTAATTTTTCCGCTAATATAAGCAATAGTAATAGGTCAGGCGTCTTGCTTTGATGTGTAAGTATGTACAATCGATAACTTCTTTTGGATATAGTTAGGTATTATTTGCAACTTAAAAACTTAAATAATTATTTAAAGTATTAAAATGCACACCTTTTTCTTTGGCTTCCTCCAACAATTCATCGGCCAATATTTGCATTTTGTGCTTCAACATCAATCTCTTCAGACGCACAAATACGACACGCTCTTGCTTAATTCGTTCACGGTCGTTACTGTTTTTCGCCGCCTGTTGCTTCGCTTTTTGGTAAATATCTTGTATGGTCCAAAAGGATTGTCGCTGAAGCTCACACACTTCAGCAATGGCACAGAGTGTTGAAAATGCTTCTGACGGCACATTTTTATTTAGGTCATATTCTTTCCATAGATACACCAGCGCCTGGTCATATTCTTTATTGTCTTTATAGGTCTGATAGAGACTAACATAAATAGGTATTAAATTTCCCTCTGGTTCAGCGTTTTTTTCAGCACAAAGCAACATTTGCTGGTAATACTCAATAGCCTTGCCGTAGTTTTGCAGTTGACAACAGCCATCTCCTAGTTTCTCATATATACTTTTGCGTTTTGGATAATCAACAGAGCTGGTAGTGACTAATTCGTCAAGAATTTCACAAATTTTCACAACTAAAATTATATAATCAAAAAATAAATAAGTACCTGTATATGATTTACTTTTTTTCTATATATATTGAACCCACCTACTCGCAGCGATTTTTCAATTACGATCCGATCATTTTCATCAGGTGTGTTCTTCTTATACGCCTTCGTTAGTATTTGTTTAGCGCTCGCAAAGTCACCGTCTTTAATTAAAATCTCTGCTTTAGTAACAAGTGTTTCGCAAATTTTCTTGACCCTATTCGGTAGACGTTTCGCAACTTCCAACGCAAAGTTGCAATACCGCAGCGCATATGTCGAATCATGTTTTTTGTAGAAATATAGCAAACTCATCGAAATGTAACACAAGTGTGTCAACTCGAATATATCGTGCGATTTGCTAATTTTTATAGCTTTTTCAATGTACGAGATTGACTCTTCAAATTCTTCCATATGTTCTTTAACAACACCAATATTAAGATAACATCTCGCTTGCATATCCAGTTGTTCCAATTTCGAAATCTGACCTGAAATTCTGCACGAATAATGTAAATTATATTTTTTCTTATATACCGTATGCGATAATAAAATAATGAGAACTTACTCCTTAATTATAAGTAAACTTTTGAGAAAGGCACGTTCTGCTTGCCTTAATTGCTCCATTGTGGTAGATGCAGAAGTATCCATAGTGCTTTGACCGTGCAATAAGTGTGCACGCCCTAATGTCGCGTAAGCTCGCTGCTCTTCCACTTTATTGTGTAACTTTTTAACAATATCTGAAAAAAAACATTTTATTCAATTCATATCTTATTCTATCAAATTATCCGCTCACCTAAGTATAGATTTATGTGCTCCTTAGCCTTGGCGAACTCGCTAAGCAACATAAACATTTCGCCAATCATTCGATGCGCTTTCGCCATTTCCAACTTTTTACCCAGTTTCGAGTAAATTTCAGCCTCTTGCTGATACTCATTGACGGCATTTTGATATTTACCTTGTTGATTGTAGAAATCTCCTAAAGTATTGCAACAAACGGCCAATTGTTGATTGTTGCCTTCACTACGAGCCTTCTCCTTTCGTTTGATGCACCCTTTCAATGGAAACAATTACAAGATTTTAACAATTCCAAAAACGTTTACTACACACACTTACGTTGTTCGTCCATATGTCAAAGTTTGTATTCCAACTGCAGCAACTTCTATAATGCAAAAATTTATAAAACAGCAACAAATGCAAAAATGACGATTTCCCTTGTTTGCAAGTTTGGCGCAAATTTCGTAAACAATTTACGATGTGCAAACATCGATTATGTTTGTAAATGCATTCATTCGATAGTTCTTGTATCGACCTACTAGACTAATCGATATATTAATAAAAATAGTAAAGAAAAGTACTTTTCTATCAATTTGGTAATAAAGCGCAAGAATTATTTAGAAAATGTATATCTGTGTAGACTTCAACTCCTCTGCAGCTGAAATCCTTAATATTTTTTAAAGGGGGCAATCCCATCTCTTTCTTTGTTATGTTTGTTGATAAAATTTCCTTTGCCCTGCGCATTGTGAATAACTAATAAATATTCACAATGGCCCTGCCGCACTATATTCACTTCGTAGCTGTCAAAAAATTATTTGCTAGAGAACTTTGCTGTCAAAATCTAATCTTCTACATAATTCCGTGTGGGTCTTATTTCCGATTGATATTTTCTTAATTTGACAACTTTATTTGTTAGGATTTAAAAAAGAAACATATTTATTCCTTTAACCGCCAATAATTTAATAAGCTTTATTTCTCAAATATCTTAATTATTAATGTTATATTGCAATTTAATTGTAAAAAATGGGTGTAAAGGACCTGTGGTCAGTCCTAACGCCATACGCCGAAAGAAAGCCGCTGAGTGAATTGCGTGGAAAAAAGGTTGCGATAGACTTGGCGGGTTGGATATGCGAAAGTTTAAACGTTGTAGATTATTTTGTGCATCCCAGGCATCACTTAAAGTAAGTAGTAATGATTTATTAACAAAACATGTTAATTCTATTAACATTCGATACCTACATCTTGATCTATAGAAACTTATTCTTTCGTACTTGCTACTTGATTTGGGAGGATGTGACACCTATTTTTGTGCTCGAAGGAACAGCACCGAAATTAAAAAGTCAAATAATCGCAAAACGCACTGAGTTGCAGTTCCGCGGCGCCAAACCTATTCAAAACAAAAAAGTTGAGTCACAATTATCACAACCGAAGGACAAAGATAAAGGGCGTACTCGATTCAATCATGTATTGAAGCAATGTGAGAACTTATTGCAATCCATGGGCATACAGTGTGTACAAGCACCAGGAGAAGCCGAAGCTTTTTGTGCGTTTCTGAACAGAAAAGGGGTATGTTTAAATATTATGGCCATGGAAAAACAAAAATAGCTATAATTTATTTAATAATTGTAGTTAGTTGATGGTGTAATCAGCCAGGACTCGGATTGCTTTGCTTATGGCGCTGTACGCGTCTATCGCAACTTCTCAGTATCAACTCAGGGCGCACAAGCTGCGCAGGGTGGGGCAGTTGATATTTATGATATGCATCAAATAAATGAAAAAATGGGTTCGTATACATAAATGGAGAATATGTATATGTACAGAATTAACAACAGTATTTAATGTGCATCCTTTTATTTTCGTCAACAGATTTTGGCCAACACAAAACCATCATAATGGCGCTGCTCTGTGGTTGTGATTATTGTCCTGAAGGTATTGGCGGCATTGGACGTGACCGGGTACTCAAATTGTTCAACAAATATAAAGAGATTGAAATCTTAGATAGGTACATAGGCAAGAGTTGACATATACAAGATTATTGTGTTTATTAAGCATGAAAACTTCTTTAGAATAAGATCGTGGCGTCATGAGGACAGCAAGTATAATGCATTAGAAATGAGAGTCGATGATAAAATGACTTGCAGCAATTGTGGGCATTTAGGACGAACACAAAGTCATACAAAAAGCGGCTGCGGTGTTTGTCGCACCACACGCGGATGCGATGAAAGTCTATGGAAGTGAGTAAACATAGCTGCTCAACTGTTTTAATTACAAAATAATGTAATGTAATGTTATCTATATTTTCTAACGAAGTGCTAAGTCTGGTTTCGGTTTGCATATGGAAATAAAACGTCAAAAGATATTGATTTACGTTCCCACGGCAGTCGGTTCTACGATATCGAAGCGACCCGAATTTAAATCTGGCCAAGGACTGTCGTTCAGCATCATTCCCAAAATTTTATGGGGAATGTTTTATGCTGTTACAATAACTACAACACGATATTGATTTTGGTTTCAACATTTAAATTTGACCTAATTATATGCTTACTCTTGGTTAGCATATGTATTTCTGGTGAATAGTTAATTTTTGTGCTGCGAAGGATTTGTCCCCAATTAAATTTAACAGGGTGGATAGGAATTCGTTCCGATAAACGTCATCGTCTACCTCATCGGGAGAAAAATAAAAAATCATGAGGCCCTTTGACAACAATAAAGCAGAAATCCCTAAAAATATACATATTAGGTCAAGCGCTGACGTTTTGACTAAAGTCTGGCCGAATGTTCAAATTCAGCCATATTTTCGTCCTTGCCCAATTATTAGGCAGAAGCCTGACATTTTTTTCTGAATTTAAACGGTGGTATTTGTTTCTTTGTTAAACTGTACATACATATATAAAAACCAATTGGGTCAAAAACTTATGGACAGATTTCAATCAAATTTTGTCAATATATTCCTTAGACCCATGGCGCGCGCATAGTTTGTACTTCAATCCGTTCGCTGGCTCATGAGTCGAATTATTTAGAAAATATTTATGGCCCGATATTGATGATATTAAAAAGGTATATAGCGCTGCGCTGGTACATAAATATTTTAATGAAAAATGGATAAGCTAGGTGGCGCTAGAATCGAGTTATCCAGAAAATCCATGTTTATGGTGCGACTTAGTTGAAATATAATAAACTTTGTCCAGTTGAAAACAATACGCCTTAGTCATAGCGGAGAAAAAGTTAACCATTATGTTAGTTGCAGCTACATTTGGCAGATATCCCATTGAAAATTTTTTACAAAAACTTGCAGTAACTGCATGGAAACCTAGTAAGCAACGCAAGAAGCTTTTATTCATAGCGGAAATACACTCGGAGGTTTGCCGTTGCCTGCCGAGGAGCGATCGCTAATAGAAAAAAGCTTTTTTTTTATAATTTTTGAAGTTACTTGCACGTTCGCGTAAAACTGCAAGTCCCTCAATTTGTGTTACAACATCAAGACTCACAGCACAAACTATAGGAGAAGTTTGGCCAAACATCGAGCTATATGATGCAAGCGCCAAATTATTATTATTAGTAAGCACCTAACGAAATCGCGGTTATCAACTAGTTTTTTTTTATAAAGTTGTAGTTTGTTCTACAACCAAAAGCATATAAATCGGAATTTTAAACTATATAAAATTTATGAAAATTCAGAAAAGGTTAATCAACATTCACATCTTTTAATTTGAATCTTAGGGAAACTTTGCGCAGGCAGTTTCGAAGCTCGTTAAATTTTAGTATAATATTGTGCGTTTCAAGATGATAAAAATTACTCTTGCATTTTTACCATATTTTTAATTTTAGTCCCGGAAGCTTTTTATATTGCAGAAAATTTTTAAAATCAAATAGAATGTATGTAAGTTCCATATTTTATATCTATGTATGTGCGACCAAAAAATTAATGAGATGCAAAGCTCCAAATTGTTTTAAAAATTTTACTTATTATTTAAATAAGATTTTAATGAAGATTTGTTATATTTTGTACAATGTTTGAATTCTGCTTTATATGCTTTTTGATAAAGAACAAACTATGTTTTATAAAAAATATACGAAAATAATTTACCCTCAAAAACATTTTAAACATTGTAATAATGTCATCATGTGGTCATTTCTTGATTAACTGTAGCTATGACCACAACGAACCACGTCCGGTAAGGAAATCAAACAGGATACCGTCTGTACCACGCTTAGCCGTGTGAACTGTTGTTGTTTTTTCACTTTATAAGGTTTTGCTCTGCAGTAATATTCTAAGTCGACTATTTTTTGGTACTCGAGTACTTTAGGACTGAAGTCAAGGCGAATTCATATTAGGTGAAGTTATTAAAGCAGCTGATGTTTTCTTCTTCCAATATATTGGTATTTTTCCTTTACCCATGACATCCTAAAAACGAAAACTAATGACGTCCATTCTTCTATTTTATCGGGAAATCTTAAAATTGAAAAATCGTTGTGTGTGAGTTATGCCATCACTTGATATGAATTCGCTTATTTTTGGTACTCGAGTACTTTAGTACTAAGTAAAACAAGAATCGAGTCAAAATTCAAGTCAGATACTCGGTTCGGGTTCGAATACATTATATAAGTAGTTTCGCATTCTGATTTCTCCTCAAACTCAAATATTTGTACAAATCGGTTGTGTAAGTTAATTAAAAACTAATACCCGACAATATTAACAATCATACAAGTGGCTATTTACTGTTGTTGTTGTAACAGCATAAAACATTTCTCATAAAGTTTTGGGGAATGCTGATGAAGTACAGCCCTTGGCCGGATATAAATCCGGGTCGTTCCGCTATCGTAGAACCGACTCGATAAGGGGCTGTCCGAAACGGAAACAGACTTACATACAACGAAATACTTATAAAAACTGTTATTCTTAAATTCTGTTCTTATGAGCAAATTTTTATATTGCTTATAAAATAATAACAGTCTTTGTTGATTTATGCGCTATATAGAAAGATTAATTGCAATTTCCGATCAGTTTTTCAATTTTTTTTTTTGCCATCACTTGCAATAGGTTTACCAAAGCAAATTCAAATCAAACGAGAGTAAATAGTACTTTTTGCACTACATATAGAAATGAATTTACACTTAAAAAAGCTCATTTTCTAGAAGGTAATTCCTAACTTCACAGCGCAAAACCACGATTCATGTTTCAAAAGTACTCGATTCGAAATTTGTATACTATAAGTACTCGATACACTTAGGGCCAGTTTTTCAGTGCTAGTTCAACTTGATTTGCAGTTTAAACTAAGTTTAAACTCGATGTGCTGTTTTTCAGTCGAATTTAAACTTAGTTTAAACTAAGTTTAAACGCCCGATATGCTAAGTTTAAACTGAGTTTAAGCAGTCAGCTGTTCAACTGTTCAGCTGTCATTTCATGAGTTCACAGAAATTGAAATCAACAAAATTACGTTTTTTGTCCGTAAAATATATTAAAATATGGATTTTTCAAGTGAAAGTGACTATAGCGATGCTCCGCTTATACATTTTTTCACCGTATTAGTAACTTAAATTTTCACAAATAATTCACGAAGGTTTTTGTGTACAAAAAATGTAAACAAACGTCAGCTGCTTTGTTGTGTAGATAAAGAAAAAAACAGTGTTGCCCTACCACACTGTCAAATTCTAGGGCGGCCTTAAACGCTCACTGAAAAACAGCTCTGCAGTTTAAACTTAGTTTAACCTTAAACGGCGTTTAAGTAAACTTAGTTTAAACTCAGTTCAAAGTAGCACTGAAAAACTGGCCCTAAGTTGAGCATCTTATCCAAATACTAAATTTTGCTTACTCGGGTACGTGAGTAGTTCTCGGACCTGAGTAATCGATTTTACGCAATTAAAAAATAAGTATCATTCGGTTTCGTTCTTTAGCCGAACGCTAAACTGCGGTATATCGTTTGGCCTGGAACTAATTCGGCAAAAATTTACCACCCAGTCGAAAGGCAATGTATTTATTTTTGTTAATTGCCTGCCTTATCGATAATATACTGATTCGTTCCAAATGAAATGATGGATCTTTTCTGGTCAACGTACAAGGAATAATCATTTTGCCAGAGAAACTGATTGCGAATAAAATTATGACACTTGCTATTCTCACCTCAAAGCCGTGTGAGTGATCTAAGCATACCTCACACATCAATATTTATTTTATGTTACGAGTACTTTATAAATAGAGTTCGAATTATATGCAAAAACAAAGAAGATACAAAATATGTACCCTTATAACTATAAGCAAAGTGTATACCGAACTCTATTTATAAAATTAGCAAACTTTTTATTTATCCGAACTTTATTTAATATATACATACATATGTATGTATGTACAATATGTAATATGTAATAGTTTTTCTGTTATTGCAAAGTTTTATCAGATTTAATTCCTCTTTACACTTTTTTTGATAGTAAATTGAATTGATACATTTTTATTTTATAGGGAAGAGCGTTTGTCTTTGAAGGCAGAGCTTGCGCTGCGAAAAAAAGCATTAGTCAATCCTTTATTTCCATCTGAGGAAATAATCGCGGAATTCCTTAATGAACCTTCTACGGTACCCCAATTAAATTTGGTTTGGCGACAGCCCAACATAGTAAAGTTTATCAAACAAATTGGCCACCTCTTACAATGGACGGAAATTTATTGCTTTCAAAAGTTTTTACCAATTATTACTCGTTGGCAAGTACGAAACATGCCACGAATAACCGAATTGAATGGAGTTACTTATATATCCATAAAGGAAATATTAAAAAAACGCACAGTACGTGGCGTAATCAGCCTTGAAATTATTTGGCAAGATGAGCATGGTTTTTTGAACGGTCTCATACCAAAAGAGCAGCTACTAGATTTCGAACAAGAAAATCCGAAGGGGCTCATAGCACTGTGGAGTACAGTGGAGCCACTGTGTTTGGTTGAAAATGCCTACCCAGGTATGGTAGCAGCGTTCTTGAAATCAAAAGAAAAACCGCCAAAAGCACCAAAAGGACGAAGAAAAGGCAAAATTGCTGATAAGGCGGTACTCAGTTCACTAGAAGATTTGACTGATTTGATAAAGGCCACCGATGAAGTGGCTATAAGTATTAAACCAAAAAGAAAAGCGCAGCCAAAGTGTTCGAATAAAAAAGGCTTACAATCGATTGATAAATTCTTCAAGCAACAAAAACATATCCCACCTGCGAATATGCCAGTCAAAGATCACACGCCACTTAAAAATAAAAGCCTTTTTCATATAGGAACACAATGCTCTACACCAATAACCAAAACCTTACCGTCGGATTTGGAAAGTGATTGCGATGAATTAACTCACAATATTTCAGATATTGTAAATAGCATTGTGCGTGTTCCCAATCGATTTGTTGGTGTAAAAACGTATAAAGGCCATGCATTATTTTACGAACCAATCACAAAAGACCTGAGCCTTTTATTAAATGAATGCAGTATTAAAGATGATTTAGATTTAATAACTCAAAAAAGAAATTTATCAATTTGTTCGCATAAAGATGCAAATAGTTCTCCCCAGTCAAAACGTATATCATTGGACGATAGTTTTGATGCTTTGGTTAATGCGAAACGTCACAAGCTGCAGAGTTTAACAGAAAAGGCAAAGAAATGGAATTTGTTTACCGCTGCTGCATCGCCGGTAGTGAAAACACATTTAGATCGCTTCAAAGAACGAAATTTTGTACAAACTTCGCCTAAAGTCGCGCAACAACAAAATAAAATGGAAGACAGCGTTGATATGTCAAAGTATGAGGAAGTGCAAAATGTTAGTTACTTTTTTGATAAAAGTAATCACGAAAATGATGAATTTGAGAAGCTTATGGACTTAAGTTTATTGAAAAAACCATCAATGCATACGGATTTCAACGCTTCAAAGGATTTCTTAATCATTAGCGAAAGCAGTGACGAATATTGATATTTGTTCCAAATCATTTGTATAATTTGCATAGTAACATAACACGTTTATAGTATAGTAGAAAAGCAAAAAATACAGCCGCCGTTAGCGTGTTAATAAAAGTATTGTGATTATTATTTTTGTCAACTTTCATTTATAAAATTATATTATATCACTGATATTAAATCGCATGTCCAGTCATATTTTCAATCACACTATGTAGGAAAACAAAATTTTGCCACACTCTTTAATACTTATTTGACGTACATAAATATTAGCTTAGTTTATTAATACTCGTACAACCTTTGCTAATGAGTTCCATAAATTTACACAATTCATCATACTGTGACATAACATATGAATAAATATAAAAAAAAAAAATTTTATTAATTAGATAAACAAAATTTATGGTTTGCGCTACTTACCTAGTGCTCAGTTGTTGATGTTGTTGTAACAACACTACTCAAAGTAATTTAAAATCATTAATATGGTGACGAGGTTCTAAATGTTTACATTTTGTGCTCTCATTATAGTTTTTTAAATTTGTTTTCTTAATTAATTTATTTGGCGCGAAGATATAACAAAAAAAATGCCGTCTGTCTTTAAAGCAGCAGCTTTTTTTTTTGAAAGATATCCAATTAAATTAAGTTATGTCAAAAAGCTGAAATTAACGCTTCTCAAATATAAAACTTGAATTTATAAAAGGTGTTAAGCAAGCAGCTGATTGGATTCTCCCGATGGACGAAATAATGCGTTTGTTGTAATTCTAACTCTCATTGTGCGTATAATTTGTTAGTGTACATTTTTAATTGTGTACGCCTAACACAACCTGGTATGATGATCTCGCTTTGGTATGTTTTTTACTTATTTAATATTTGATTTTTCCTTCGAAAAGTGCCAATTTTATTTATAAGGAAGGAGACTGGTGGGACATTTGACTTTTGAATTTTACCAACTATGAATAATAACTATGCCATCGGAACTTATGCCAGTCCTTTTATTTGATTTGTTTTTAATATTTTCAACAGATTAATGAAATACGCTCAGATTGTTTCAATACAATACCCCTTATATTTTATATTTATAAATTGTTGCCGAATTTATATATTAAAGACCTGTTGTTTGATTCCTATTTTTTCCTTTTTTATTAACTTGCGTATGCGGGATAATTCAAAACTGGAACAATTATGGGGAATTTTTCTATCCGGCTCTTGTGAACTGAGTTAAATTTATTTTAAATTTATGAAGTTCTCAAAACCTCTAAGCTCTAAGCTCATCCAAGGTTTGTTTGTAAAGATATTAGCTCAAAATGAGCCAAAAATTTAAGATTTCAATGATTTAATCGATTTATCTTCTACTGCCCGTAACTCAGTAAACAGTTTGATTTTTTTCAAACCTCTGGCAGCTCAACCTGTATTGCAATCCATCATGTATCTTATAAATTTAGTTGAATTCAAAGTTGTTTAACAGGAGACAACTCTCTCCAAATATATTTCTCAAATAAAGTTTCCTTATCCTTTTTCGTTTGACACCAGTATAAATTTTTAATTAAATTAATATTTTTAAATTAATTTTTATGACTAAGTTGTCTAGGGCTTCTTCCTTTGATTCGCATGCCGTATTATTTCCTTTAACTTAATAATTTAATTTAATTTAAGCAAGTGGCAACTTTATCTAAAAGTATTTTAAAAATAATTGATTTAATTTAATATAAAGATTTTTGAAATTAAGCCATTTTTAGTTTGTCACTCAACATTTTATAAATGAGGCTTTATTAAACCCATTTCGTTGAATATCCATATTACAATATTTGATTTCATTAATTAGTTCTCTCTATGAAATATACCCCATGTGTTATTAATGTTATTTTTGTGTCTGTCGGTGTGTCCGGGGTTCGAATCAAGGCCGGGACAAGTAACATCAAAAAAAAAATTTAAAAAGCTTTTTTCTAAAAACGGTCGCCCCTCAGCGGGCAATGGCAAACCTCCGAGTGTGTTTCTGTCATGAAAAAACTCCTTACAAAAATCATTTGCCTCCGAACGGCGTAAACCAGTAGTTTTGGTACAACATCAAATGCGTAATTCTCTTAAATAAACCGGTTTCTCATATAAAATTAAAATTACGAGGTTTACGCATTTGCGAGGCATTGGGAATGGTTTAGATGAATACCCATATTACATTATTATTATTAATAAATAACATGCAAATCCTTTCAGCCATTTGGACTTGAAAATGTAGCAGGCATACACACAAACATTCACGTTTATTATATTAGTTGCATATTTTGCTTTAGTGTATTCAATGATTATGCAAAATACTTCATAAGCAAAATGTTGTTAATTTTTAATGTTTGGTTTTTGTACAAAGATTTTGTAGTATTGGGTGGCGACGGAGGAGCCATGGCCCTCGGCCACATTAGAAAGAGCACACTCACAGGTTTTAGAAAAAGTGTCGTTCCCCCCCTCTAACCGCTCAACATACCCATGTAGATCCATTTTAAAATGGGGTAAAATTACAATTTTTTTCAGAGAAATGGTAAAGTCCAAATGAATAGTTTGGGCAGAATAAGAGTAAATAATCGACGTTTATTTTTAAAATATGCAAACAAAAGACATATTTCAAACTAAATTTCTTAACTAAGATCATTAAGATCAGAAATTTCAAGGATTTGTTTTAAATAATTGCTGGATTTTTTTTATATCTGGTCATGCATGTGGACACTCGAAACCTTTGTACGAAAAAATGTATACATACATATGACTAATACAAACTTTTATTTTGCTGTTTTTAATAGAGTAAAAAAAATATATATTTTTAAAAATATATATGTATGTACATAAAGATATATTGAAATATTATCTAATGTATTTGTAAAAAAATGAAATAAAATTCCTGTGAAAGCATTTTCTGTATTTGCTACCTTTTACCCACTGTCACTTCCTTTGCACTAAGCATAACATTCTGTTTCCAAGGAAACACGTTCAAACTAACAAACATCAGCTTTTTAACAACAATTTTTAATATCATATATTTTTCGTAACAAAGAATACTTTAAATGGACGATTTAGCTGACTACTCTTCAGAAATTATTGAGTTTTTACCAACTCAGCAGTTGGAAAAACAAAATAAAGTGGTTGAGGCATGTGTCGGAACTGATCCAGAGCCATCAAGCCAAAACAAATCCGTGGAAACTTCGCTCCTTTCGAACACTAGCACTCAAACAGAACTGCTTACTACAACGAATTGTCATGTCGACGAAAGAAAACTTGCCGATTGGTTACGAAAGATTTTTCCGGCTGTTGAGGAACAACTCCTCAAAGGACCTACACCAATTGATGACACCTACGATAGCACTAATTCATTTTCTGAGCAAATTAACATTAAAACATATCAGAAAATCACCATGGGTGCTGTTGAAAATTCGCAGGGTATCGCCGCATGGCTATCGGTGCATACAAACAATGCACCGATGTTGGTAGTTAGTGCTAAGGCACCACACGACGACTGGTGTGACCATCTGCAACAAACACTGAAACTTTTCGCGCCTAAACGCATGGAAAACGGCCACTTGGTTATCTACACTGAAGTGAAAAGTTTTCCATTGAAGGCGTGCCTGAGCTGCCTCAGTACGAACAGTTTTAATAAGAGCATATTTGCTGGTTCTACCATGGATGGTGACATACACGTTTGGCTATGCCGTTCAGGTAGTCGAGTCGGCGATAGCAACTTAAGCGCCAATACAACAGGTGCACATGAAATCGATGAGCTGTGCTGTACAACATCACCGCATGGCTGTGCTGTGGCATTGGAATGGCCAATTGAAAATCGGCTGATCAGCTTTCATGCAGATGGTGCGATCATGTGTTGGACTGTTGGCAGAGAATTGCTTTTGGAAAATGAGTAAGGAAATTTTATTATTTACAAAGTAAACATACATATGTACATATTTGTAATTTGAATTGGATTACGTTAATCGGTCGGCAGCAATAGGAAACCTCCGAGTGTATTTCTGCCATGAAAAAACTTCTCACAAAAATCTACTGCCGTTCGGAGTCAGCGTAAAACTGTAGGTCCGTCAATTTGTGTTTCAACATTAAGGTATCCCCACCAATTGTATTAGAAGTTCAACCGAACATCGAGCGCCAAATTGTTATTATTGTTATTATTATTATTATTGTTATTATTATTATTATTATTATTATTATTATTATTATTATTATGATTATTATTATTATTATTATTATTATTAATATTATTATTTTGTTGGGGATATATACAATAAACTCTAACTTAAATTAGCACACTGACTGCTAAGTCCTTCGGTGATTATTGCTCTAATTACTATTATTATTATATTTTCCTAGCTTTTTCGTAACATCAGAGCTTTGTCGAATTTTTCTCACGTACCGAAATTAATGATTATGTTTAAATTTTCAATGAAAAAAATCAAAGGTTTCTAAACATCGGAGAATAGTTTGGAGTATATACACATATGAAATATTCCATCGTCATTGGTGGGACCATTTCATATAAAATTTAGTTAGTGTTGAAGCATTTTAATAAAATTATTACTACATTCAACATATCGTGGGGTGGCAGGTAAAACTCATTAAGAACGTTCAGAACGAACTTGTGTTAACCAGTTTATACCATTAAAACCCTACTGGAACATTTTTTCCTTTCATATCCCTATATCATTTACACTAGCCAACTAACAATATTTATTGCAAATAGTGTGACAATCTATAACACATTGTGTTAGGGTCCGAATGCCAAGAAACTTTTATGCCATTTTTATCTTTGTTACCTATCTTATTAGGAGACGTTTTCTCACGAAACCCTCTCCAGCAAATTTCCTTTAGGTTACCAGATCACTGCAGCGTCTTCCAGGCTGAGGTCTCAGCTATCATGGAGGCGGTAGAGAAGATTGGGACCGGGATTATAGGAAGAGACATCTTCATTTTTAGTGACAGCCAGGCTGCAATCAGAGCTCTGAGCTCTTCCACGTTTAACTCGAGCATCGCGCTGGACTGCCGCCTATCTCTGCAGGAGATGGCCAAGCAGAACACACTGTACCTCATTTGGGTGCCTGATCACCGGGACATAGAGGGAAACTGCATGACAGACGAACTTGCAAGACAAGGTACGACCAAGCAGATTCTTCAAGATAAAGAACGCATTGGTATGCCGTTTGCCACTTGCAAACTGCTACTCAGAGATTGTACATATAAACAAGCTGACAACAGATGAAGGCAAAATACGACCTGTCGAACCTCAAGGCAGACGTGGCCTAAATGGGATCGGAAACGGTCGCGCAGCGTTCTCTCTCTAAGAAGGGAAAACATTTCCAACGTCATCGGGGCTCTAAAAGGGGCACTGTCTGATAGGAAAACATGCTGAAAGGTTGGAAGTACCCTTCCGAAGATGCTGTAGGAGCTGCAAGAACGACGAGGAGGAGGAAACGATTTTGCATTTACTGTGTAAGTGTCCTGCACTGTGTAAAAGCAGAATGCGATATCTGGGATCACCGTTTTTGGATGACCTTAGTGAGGTTTCAAGCACCGAGGTAAATTGCCTGTTGAGGTTCATCAGCGAGGCAAAATGGTTTGGTGAGGGGTAATTTCCTCTTGGATGGTACAAAATTTTTCCTTGTGGTAACACAATGGGCCTCCTAATACTGGCCTAAGTGAGTCGCTGCAGGCGGCTGCCACTCCAACCTAACCTAACCTACCGGTCTTATTATAGATAATGCCAAATCGTGTAGATTATAAACATCCTTATAAGTCAAAATAAGTACTAGGTATTTGTTGCTTATTTTATTCTGGCAAAGTTAAAACTTTGTAAACCCAATCATTATTGCAAAAGGCAATCTGTATTGCTCAATGTATAGAATTACATTCCAAATATGTGTGCCCGAACCAGTATTGCCGTTTTATCCATTTGATTTCTAGATTTTCGGCTACTAGTCACTTCTTAAAAGTTAAATTTAATACGTTTCCCATTGGATAGTTAAACAAAATGTTCAATTGTCTAGAATCTTAAATTTGCCTAAATGATTTCTAACTTGTAAAACGTGTTGTAAGTAATTCTGCTACCTTCTGATTTATATTTCGGCCACCATAAGTATCACAGAATAATTATATTTCACTAATCACGCAATTCATTACTTTTACACGTTTTCAATGAAGCTCCATGTGTAGCAATATGCATCTTCTCCATCTTCAACGTAAATTGTATACACATATTTTTCGCGAGTAATAAAATTATGAAATTTCTGAATTTGAAGAACATTTTGCCGATCAAAGGAGCTAGTAACAAATGAAGGGTATATTTCCATATTTCTCAGTTTGTTATTGTCCTCTCTGTCTATTCCATCGCTAGAGAACGAACCGCATATTTTTACCGAAATCATTTTTGTATAAATCACGAATTATAAAAAAGCGAATTACGACCCCAACATAAATTCCTCAAATACAGTAATTAATATTTTGATTTACATATATTTAAAATTTGTAGATAATGATGTTCTCTCATGAAAGGTGCATGGGCCAACTTATTGTCCTATTACTTGGTTTTTCTAAAATGTCGATGAAAAATAATAAGCTTTAAGCAAAAAAAATTTTACCTGTCCTCCCACGATATATCAGTGCACATGAAAATATTTAAATTCAACAAATTACTTCTATAAATTATCAGAATGTTCGTAATATATTAATTAATTAATAAATAGCGTCTTTATTTTGGCACACCAGGAACAAAGGTACCATTTATATTTTTCCAAATATAAAATATGACAAATGTTTTTTAAATGTACATATTAATTGGATATTAAATCCAATCGTTAGTTGATTTTATTTAATCGATTTAACTCTAATAACTTAACCATATATATTGAGTTATACTTGTTTAGTGGTATTTTTTTTTAAATTAATCTTTGAAGTAAAAAAACTGTGATCAAACAAATAAAACTCATTAAATAATAATTATTTTTAATCAAAAAATATCAACACAAATTAATCAATATTTCAGAATAGAAATATAACACTTGAAAAACGGATTTTAATTTTGTTCAAACAAGTATAACTTACTATAATTGTTATTAAAAAAAAGTTTTAGAATATTTTCGATATGCAATTTTGTAGTCCACCCTTTAGACCATCTATGAGATATGCGTATCTCTTTCAAGGAGAATTTTGAAAGTGTTTTCCGAAACTTTCTAATTGGGCTTTGGTGAGATAGCTTTTTTCGATATGCAATTTTGTAGTCCACCCTTTAGACCATCTATGAGATATGCGTATCTCTTTCAAGGAGAATTTTGAAAGTCTTTTCCGAAACTTTCTTATTGGGCTTTGGTGAGATAGCTTTTCCAAATGCGTTTTTCTTTGTAAATTGAAACTCAAAATTCCAATAAACGTTTTATGTTCCCGAATACAAGGGGCTGGACTATTTCACAACGATTACGAAATATATGTTACCGAAAAACTAGAGGCACATCCTGTATCGTTATCAAAGTTTTTGTTACCAGAAAATATTAAAAAAAAACCTAAGGAATAGAACTCTTTGGGCCAGTTTTCAGAGCGAGTTTAACTACGACGAATTTCATAAACTCAAATCGACATTATTCTGGCTTTGTTTGCTTCAATTTACTAATGTACGCCTATTTACTTTATTTTAACATCAACAGTTTCAAATTGAGACTACAAGCCAATGCTTCCACCGAGATTACAGCAGCCGTTTGTTTGAGTTCGAATACTTTCGCGGTCGGCGTCAAAGATGGCGGCATATTTTTGTGTACCATTGCCAGTTTCGGTGCAATGCGAAAGCAAATGGAAACATTACCATTGAAAAAACATTTATTTATGATTTCAACTTTGCTGAAAACTTCCATCAACGATCGTCGGGCAATAATCAGTTGTGATTTAAGCGGTCAAGTTTACTGTCATAACTTAGCAAATGTGGAAGAGGTGAGTATTGGGTATTTTCATTTAATTATGTATCCAGTTGCTTGTGAATTATTTTCCACTTTAATTTTCTCACACTCAAAAAGTAGCCGCCAGAAAGGTATCAATAAGCACTCAGTAAAAAACTTTCTTGTATAACTTTTTCCTTTAAGTTTTATTTTTGTACTTTCCTAATTTCGATTTAAAAAATTAACTAGTTGATAATAAGGGTAGTTTGATCAATGTCTGATTAAGCATTTAATTCGAATTCAATCAAAGGTTTAATTGCCCCCAAGCTGGCCTATGCGGCTAGTGTCGGTATTTGTGAAACATTGCCCTTGTTATCCTTACGCTAGGTTCGCATTCTAATCAGCATCTTAACATAGGTAAATCTTATTAATTTATTAATTTTAATGTTTTCTGCAACCCTTTTACATAATAATAAAAGATTTTATAACTTAGCATGTTCTTTCCTCACTCTTTACAAATAGTCTCATTATTGAAAAATCGTGTTACTTCTTTGCAAATTTGTTTGAATTTTGTAAAATACGTTTAAATAGTGGTTAAAAGGTTGTTAGAAAATACACTAAATAAAATCACATGTTTTTGTTTTTTTTTGTTTTGAAACTACAAAATTTAGATTTTACCATTACTTTTCCATATATTTACCACTAATTGCATAAACACCTATGTATTCCTTTCCATATCATAATTAAAATCAATGATTTTCGCATAACAACGTAATGCCTAATCAGAAGATTGTAAATAATTCAATTCTAAAAAAATATTTTCTTATTGTGCGATTTGCACTCTACCAATAACTACCTACTATATGTATGTACTTTTTACCACCTTTACGGAAATTGGCCTCTTTTCTACTTTCTTCGTAAATGCAAATTTTGTAAGGGATTGCCAAAGCTAAGCTATCATTATTTACCAAATTTTTAATGATTGAATCATGATCGCATTTCAAATTTCAAATTACTTGTATGCAAGGCTAATTCATGTGAGGTGATGTTACAAGAACTAAAACAAAATTTGCATACATTCTGTTTTTGGTTTTTGCATACCGTGAACTGACTACTTCTGTCTAAAAGTGACAACGAAAACAACCAGAATGTAAATACAATACATATTTCCACTTGACTATCTTTACGCTGATTCAAATTAAAAAATTAAATAAGTTCTTTTAGTATCGCCTCCTTATATGAATTCGCCTTGGTTGAATTACACTACTGTTTAAATAAAATAAAATAATATAAAAGTTAAAGTAAAATAAAATAAAATAAATTAAGGTAAAACAAATTAAAGTGAAATGATATAAAATAAAATAGAATAAAATTTAAAAAAAATAAAATAAAATATGTCTAGTAATATGTGATTTAATACGATATTATTATAATATATTTTTTCGCTTTTTCGTACTCTGAAATTGTGTTTCAATACAGAAACAAACGCCGACAACAGTTATGACAAAATAATAAAACAAACAATAAAACAAACAATAAAACGAAACTGTTGGCTGAGAAAATTTAACACTAATGATGAAATGACATCAGCTGTTTTGAGACATTTTGACATCAAAAAGTCAGACTAATATTTTCAGGGTATACAAATGTTAGTAAAGCGCTTTGAAAAGTGTGTGCAAATAAAGGGGGATTATATTGAACAATAATTATAGTGGTTTGAGATTTATCCTCCTTCATTTTATAGTTCAGGCCAGAAACTTTTGGACCTTACCATGTACTGGCAAGTTTTGACAATGAATTTATCTTTATTTAACTGCGTAAAAACATGTAAAGATTCACCTAAATTTCGCATTTTGTAATCGAAATTTTGAGAAATTTTACTTTGTTTGTAGCCTATTTAATTTTCGTAAAATCCATGTATCAAGTGTCTAAAAGTTCTAGAGTCCTTGCTCAAAATCAACTATTCGACTAGTGAATTTTCATTCAACAAAACGGATAGCAGAATACAATGCTGTAAATATTTGGCATTTGTCCTGTCACCAGTATCAGAAACAAATCCGAATCCAGAATACCACATATATAAACCATAAATTACAATTAATAGTGAAATATACTATTTCATTATATATCATATTAAGCACAAAGTTGAAGAACAAGTTATTTCGGAACTAATATTTCCTAAGGTTTCGAGCAAGTAACTTCTCGCGAAGATCGCTTTCTCGTCAGTACTCGTCTCGCTATATACACGACATTTCTCGCGAGAGCGGCAATACCCGAAATTGTACCGAGAACTCGGTTTCTCGAGTATCAAAATACTTGAGATGTGCGAGTGGAAATCGAAAAGCTCTATCAAAGACTCAAAGTTTATAATCATAATTTTTAGAAGAATTTGAGAAGCAATTTTGTAACCCATTCAATTTTAGTATAATAAAGTGCTATTTTGTAGTGGTTGAAAATTACCGATGATTTTTGATAACTTTTTCTTCCATATAACAATAGATTTTGTTCATGCGTTATATGGAAAACAATTGGCAAAACGGTCCGAAAAAAATTATTAAAAATTATCGAACATTTTCATTGGAAATTTTCTGATTGGAAATTTTTGAGTTTTTGATGATTTTTTTTTTTAAATTCGCTGATTTTTCATGTACTTTCGTGTATTTTTGAAAATATTTATTTTATGTTTATGAATGACACTTCGATATTAATTCGAGCCGAGTATATATGAAAATGACGGTTTCACACGAACTAAGACGGTTTGCTTGTTTTAATTGTTTATGTAAGAAATTTATTAATAATATCCTATCTCCATGCACTTACATATAAAAGTTTTTAATTTTAATAATTTAGTAATAATTTAATATTTATGAACATTTCAAGGAAAATCAAGATGTTATACAAATACCGTTACCATTCAAAAACGCTATCGCCTGCTCGAAGGATGGATATGTTATCTATTGCCCTGGAATTGATGGATCTTTGGAGTGTTATAAGTATTTTTAATTTCTTTTTTGTAATGGAAGTTCGTAAAAATTTGATATAAATACTATTCCTATTCCAGTATACGTGAAGGTGCCCATATTTTGGTTCAAGGTGATTTGCGTGGCAAAGGGAATTTCATAACATCCAGTGATAATGGGTAATATAGAGACCAAAATCCTCCTCGTAGCTTTTCCATTAAAGCAAGAGCAGAATTGCTAAAGACGTAGTGTTATTAGAACTTTTTTATATTTCCCTTGCGGCTTCGAATGTCAAATTGAAGTTTTTGTTGCTCCCATTGGCTTATGGGTTTAAAATTTGTGAAATAATTTGACAGTCTAAGCCGCAATAGCAATAACAAATATATATAAAGGTTTGTTTTTGTTCTACTGCTTTTTGGGATATCCTCAACTAACAGCTTTCGTTAAATAACATGAAATTAAATGTTATTATAGAATTTCCTAATTTTCTTCCACAGTCTTTGTTTCCATGAACATTCTTATTAGGAGTGCTCGTTACAAAAGCCCCAGTAAAAATTAGCCAGTAAAATAATTCAGAGAATAAGGCGTCTTACTCTCTCAAAGACAGAAACTTACTGAGTTTTTCGCGAACAAGATTTATTAAACATTTGCAAGGAACCCCGCACAGTTGCATTTGGATTTATGCTTTTAAATCATTTTACTAATGCAGTTATTTTTTTCCGCTTGTTCGTTAATGAATCGCTTCTTATTTTTTTAATAAATCACTCGTATTTGTGATTTGATTTATAATTTGAAATATCGAATTGCTTTGTTGACTGAAATACAACCACATGCCACAATCAACTGTTTTTCGTGCTGGGAAAATTTGTCCCCAAATGAAATGTCAAAATAGCGCTCTTTCCTTGCAGTATTGCAACTTTTTTGGCTAAACGAACGCGGTACAAACGAGCACTCTTATTATTAACAAAACTTTTAATAATTGAATCATGATGAAGACATACATATTGTATGTATGTATGTATGTATGTATATATTTTGGCTTTGTTCAAATAAATTTCTTCTTTTGTTTTTGCTAGATAATAACGAGTTTAGATATTTCGTATTTCTCTTATAGCTACCATATGTGTTTATTATTAATGATAAGATATTAGGTATTCCTATAAATCGTCATATTGTAAGCAAAACAACTGAGTGGGTGTGAGGTTGGGCATCTCACTTGGTTTCTTGTTTACATTTAATTTAGAATTTCTTTGTAAAATAAAGTGTGCGGTATTTTGAAATGTGAGAATTCAAATTCATAATTTTCTATTTGCACACATGACGTCACTCCAAAAATCTACTGAAAGCTAACCCTTCACCATTTCAATCATGTGCATTTATCAACCGATTTATCTAGCATTTTAGTGGTAGTTGTAAATATGTACAGTTTATTCAACAAATTTTCATAATTTTTAATTGAAGTTTTTGGAAAACCTTTGGGTATGCAGTTTTGAAGTTCATTTAATTTCAGCATAATAATGTGCAAATCTGAAGTGGTTGAAAATGCTGGTTGATTTTTGACAATTTTTTTTAACTTTTTTCCGTATAACGGATGGGTTTTATACAAATTCCCGTTTTTTTTTTTTTTTTTTGTAATGACACATCTTTTGCGTTATAAACCCATCCGTTATATCGAAAAGTTTCCAAACCCAAAAATTATTTTTTTTTTAAATCAGACGAAGTTTTAATCCTTTCAGGCAGTCACATTATTATGCTGAAATTAGATTGTGATAAAAATGTGCAGTTTTAAATTTTAATACAAATTGTTTTGTTTCTGTATGAATTATATTTCAATAAAAAACAGTTAACATGGAGGAAGTTGTGAATAAATAAGGACTACTTTGGATGATTGGTTTGGGACTTGTTCGGAACAGAACGGTACTGGTTTCGAACTGGCTTAGAAATAGTTCAGTTCTAGTTTGTTACTCGTTTGTGAGTAGTTTGGAACTGGCCTGGGACTAGTGTGGTCCTGAACTAGTTCTTAATGAACATAAACGAAAATTGGTACATAATGGGTACAAGACTTTGTCCGATTCCCCTCTCAATCTATTTATGGAATCGGCAAAGAAGTTTTACTTCTGGCAGACGCCCTTTGGTGCATCCGTTTTCTTTGTTAATAATACTTTCCACACTGTAAACGAAATTGTCTGCTTCCACGTATTTCGTTCGATAAAACTCCACAAAAATTAATTAATGGATAAATAAATTGTTCCTTCTCCTCAGAAACTGGATTATCACTGGCCTTTATCAAGACGATTTTCAATTATTCTACGTGGAGAACTGAATAAACCACAAAACCGCAGATGTTTTTGAATGGAAATAAAAATATGTATATGTATATATTTTCGATGTAAATACATTAGAACTTCAACGTTTGGATGCTATAGACGAAGTTAACTATAAATCCACTCATCCATTGTATTTAAAAATTTGCTATATTAACGTCTTATATTGTAGAAACAATAAACTATATATATTTTTTTTATTAAATGTAATTTATTGTGTATGACTTTACTATATACATATGTATTTATTTTATACGCTTTCTTTATCAAACTTATCCACAAATATTTGCTCTGATATCTTACTGTTTTACATACCACCACTGCACAATGAAGTCTAAATAAAGCATATATTCAAATTAAAATATTTTTACACACAAATATTTTTATATAGTATGTACGTATGTATGTATATAACCTGCTAGTTATGAGATAGATACACACATACACATTCTACGTGTGGTTTTTCATTCATATCTTTTGTTTTTATCAAAAATGTTAATTAGATTTGTTTGCAAATCACAGACAGAAAATAGTTAATAAGTGTGCTTCATTATCTTTCTAGTACATACATAAATAATTTTCACATACTATTTATTAGGTTAACTTTTGCAAAAGAAAACAATGAATGCACAATAATTGTAGTAAAATTAATTTGATATAAAAGCAAAATATGCCTGCGATCCGATGCAACACAGACACAGGGATCATATAAATATATATAGGAGGTAAGCAAATACGTGTATTGTATATTTGTAATGTATGTAGTTGTTGCTTGTGAGCTTTTTAAACACCACATTAAATACTTAAACCGGAGTTTAATTTATTCTACAATAACCCAAATTAATAAAACATATTTTTCAAGTATTAGTTTCGTTTTCGTAAATCCATATAAACTAGACAGATTACACGATAAGGTGAATTTATTATAATGTGACAATTTATTGGTAAATTTTACTCTAAATGACTCAAATTTTTCTATTTTATAAATAAAATCGTTTATAGCATTGTGTTCTCTTTGTAAAGTAACGGATACAAGCAAAATATTAAAATTTGTTAGAATAGTACATATCTTGAAGGTTTGACAAAAACATATCAAAAATATATATATATATATCTTGTATATTGGAATAAATTGAGTTGGGTTGAATTAGGCGCATACAGGCACACACGACACATGTGGAAAAGGCGTCCCGAAAAAAACAAATACAATAAATAATTGATTAAAATACAATACATCAGAAATACAAACATAACATGCACAAGTTGACAGAGCCCATACTCGTATACTTATTACACATTGTTTACATGTACAGTAAGACTAACAGTAATGATATTCGGAAACAATTCAGCTACTCATTTCGGGTATAGCAAACATGTTGCGCCTCGATGATAAACTTTTGACTGCCTAGGACGGCTGACGCCTTTTTTAACTGCATTTTTTTCAATTAGTTGAATAAGACGGTGTTCGGGTCCTCGTTGTCCATTTGTTTAACATGACGTAAAACGTCCTTCTTAGTGATAACACCGAGCAGGCGACTGAAAATTAAAAAAAAAAATTACGCATTTTAGAGATAAATATTTAAAAGCAATAAGATTAAAAATTGCAGTAGATATTTTGGGTGCACTATGATTCCAATTTAAAAAAAAAAGTACTATGTCCATAGAGTAAAAACAGATTTTTGCATTTTCGAATGAAACAATTTTATATTGAAATATTTACTTGTTAAATAGTTAAAATGCGTCTGACCGAAATATTTAATTCTGAGATATTTTGTTAAAATGGAGTTCCTCTCTATTTTTAACCCCTTAGACCATCAAAAAACAAACGTTTTGACCCCTTTTTGATAATAACAAATAAAAACATTTGGCTAAAGGGTCGAAATATTCTATTATTATCCCTAAACCCATAGAAACGGCATAGACGGATTCACCGGTCTTATTCATATACATAACTGGCATTTATTTTCATGTAAACCATTTCTTTACATTTTTTTTCATTTAATATGTTGATTAAATATCCTCTATAATATTTTGATAAAATATATCCTATGTTATGCTTGAGTTTACTACCTAGCCATCACTTTTTTTTTTTTGTTTTTTGATTTCGAATGGCTGAAGCCGGACGGCTTACAAAACGCCAGGTTATCCCTCCTGTTTTGGTAGGTTTGGTCTAACTGCTTTCTTTTTTTTTTTGGGGTTTTGGTTTGATTGGCTAAAGCTCAAGGCTTATAAAACGCCAGGTTATTCCTCCAGTTATCGTAATTTTTGTCAAATAAAGGTCTGCCACAACACAGAACGTTCTTTTTAAATAGTTTAGAATAATTAATTTTTACTACTTTTATTTTCGTTCATTTTGTTTGTTAAATTATTTTGTCTTCTTTGTATTAGCATCCTTATACCGTTAAAACGGTGCTTCAATTGCCGTTAGCACATATGTATGTGCTTTAAATTTTGACTCTTTATATAATATAATATAATATAATTATCATTTTATTTTTCTACACAAAAAGGGTATTATTATTTCGCTCATTTTTTTTTAATTTATCACGAAAGTGTATTCTTTTTGCATCCATTACTTTCATTGTTTTACACGGAGGTGTATCAAAAAATTTTCATTTATTTTATACATTGTATCGATATTCTTTATTTAAATTTTTATCTTCATTGTATTAGAAATTGTATATTAATTTTCGAACATTTTATTAAGTTACGGTTTTTCTTATTTCGCGATTATTTTTTATTTATATTAGCACATTACTCGACGGATCTTAGAGCTTCATCATTGCTAAGAACCTTCATGTCGAGGAGCCATTTTGAGACTGCTGCCATCACTTAATGCCCCAAGAAAATCCGTATATATTCGTAAATATCATTATTTTTTAAGTAAAACTTCTTTAGCAGCAGTAATTATTTACATCGCGTCACGAAGTCGTGACATGACGCTTATATGAGAAAAAAAACATACTACTGAGATAGATGGTGAAAAAATATTCTATAATTATTGGTAGCGACATATACATATATGTATGTACTATGTATATCTATTAGTACCTGCATAAATATGTACATAGCTTGGGACTATATCGGCGCTAGTTCAAGACCATTTGAAGACAAGTTTTGGGCAGTTTCGGCACTTTTTTCGGGACCATTTCAGAACCATTTCAGGATCATTAAGTAGTTCGGGACTGGTTCACCAGTACAACTACTATTATTACTACCTCTACTACTACTACTTACTACCACTAACACTACTACTACAACTACCCCTACAAATAATTACTACTACTACTACTACTACTTCTAATTACTACTACTACTAATTACTAATAGTATTATTTGTACTAATGCCACTTCCAATAACTACTTCTATTTTTGTTACTAAATTCTACTACTATTTTTACTAAAACTCGTACTATTTTCACTATTTTCTACTATTATTTTTATTAATGCTACTACTTATTACTCGTACTATTTTTTACTAATTACTACCACTATTGTTACTAATTTCTACTACTATTTTTACTAATTTCTACTACTGTTTTTACTAACTTCTTCTACTTTTTTGCTAATGCTTCTATTAATTTCGACTTCTATTTTTATTAAGGCTACTACTAGTTTAGAGCTATTACTGATGCTACTACTATTTTTACTATTCACTACTATTTTCAAAAGCATATTTAACTCTATACCGCCTTGTAGAATCAGCCCAGAAGTTTTACTTCTGCCTCGCTCGCTAGGTGCACGCGTGTTTTTTTTTTAATTTTCAATGTACATACACGACTGTTCTACAGCTTTATTATAGTATAGATAGATGTGAAATCTTGAAATTTTGTACAAAGATAAACCATGTCTTGGAATATTTTATATAGCTAGATGGCGCTGGAGTCAGGATATTCATAAAATGCGTATATACGGTCCTATTAAAGACGTAAGCGTACAGGTGTAAGCGGAAAAACTTTTACGACGAAAGTAAAAACGTATACTATATTTTTCATTGAAAATTATACAAAAAAACCTGCTACTAAATTTATCAAAACTGGACTTTTAGCTTTAAATATCTGCTGCAAATATATGGAAAGTAGTAAGCTAAATATACGGAGTAATAGGTATCAACTTGGATCCATATTTATTATATAAAATTTATTTTTTTGGATAATGTTTTTAACGATATCGCTCGTAGAGTACTGAACCGTTATTGGTTTAGCATAATAAGCCGAGCTCTGTTAATAAATTATAAAATTCAGTTTATGGGCACAAATTATAACATATTTTTAAGAGAATTTGTTTGTTATTTTATTTTCTGTATACTCCCAGAAAATACCAAAAAAATTAACTTTCTGATAATCTTTCTTCTTTCTTCTAAAAAAAAAAATTTTTATGAGAAATGATAAAGATAACTTTACAAAATGTGAGGTATAACACAAATATCATTCTTTGTCAAAGAGACAAATTATAGATTGACGGTCGCAATTTTCGAAAAAAAAAATATTAATTGTATCTAGAAATGGTGAATTTTGTTTAAAAAGCCCTAATTAACCAGTTTTAATAATGCTAGTAAAGGTATGAGTTATGCTAACCATCCGTCCATCAAACGATTGTGTCGAAAGATAGGGTTCAGCGTACGGCCTGCTACTAGCCAGCTAGGGTGTTATTTGGACAAAGTAGTATTCGAAAATTAACCGGAAGGTTGTTAGTTCATTCACTATTTAAAGCAGAATCGAATTTCATAAGTTATATGTACCATCCTGGGTAGTTATTTCGCATTTCAATCTTTCCGAATAATTTAAAAATTAATTTCATCCGATGCACATTGAACAGGTAGTGGCAGCAGAGTAGCTAATTTGATTTTTTTCATTTTTCAATCTTTATTTATTTGTGCCAAGGCGTATTCAGTAAGGTGTTGGCAATACCAAAAATGAATTCATTCACAAAACTTACAGGTATTTTGTTTTTAGGTTTTGGTGTGGCAATTTTCAAAGGAGTATTTGTTGGGCGAATTGAGAAAATACAAAACAAACAAACATACAGTGGCGAGCAAAACCGATCGAATGGTAACCTTGTTACAGCTTGGCGTGGTTTTTCATGATGAATTTTTCTTTGCTAATTTTATATACAAATATAGTTCGTACTACAAGAAAACCCATTTCTTTTTATCTTCTGTTTTCCGTCATCCCTTGTCAAGTTGGTTGGAAGACAAATTCTCCAAACCAAACTTGACAAGGGATGACGGAAAATCGTTCCAATATACATAACAAAAACCCTATAAACATATTAACAAAATTAGAAAAACAGCAAATTTTCATCAAAATTTTAAAATTTTTGAAAGTTTTTAGAAAATTTTCAAGTATGCAGTCTTATAGCTTATTTAATTTTATTTATATTTAGTTAAATCCAAGGCCAAAATTTAAAAAAAAATATATGAAAAATTAACTTCAAACTTGCACTTTATTAAAATGAAATAGGCTATAAAACTGCATACCCAAAAAATGTTTAAACATTACTCTAAAAAAAATTCAAATTTTGTTGAAAATTTATTGAGTTTTTATAATTTATGTAAAAGTTTGAAACATTAATTTACATGTTCTTTGTTATAGTATGCACTATAGTTTTATATAAAATTAACGAAAAAATTTAACATGAAACCTCAATAATTTTAAAATCTACCGGTTTTGTTCATAATTTATTTAATGCAAAATCAAAAAATTTATTGTTATTTTATTATTTATATTTTGGCAATGCCTACACAAAGGCAAGGCGAATTTAAATGAAAAAATTATTTCATCTAATCTTTTGATACCACCTTCTATGAGTTCGCCTTGATTGGTGCGATTTGATTAGTTGTGGCGGGTTTTTATTGACACTTCAATTATTTATTGATACTACCAAAGCAATGGCGCACACAGACAAGGCTTATTTATTTTGATATAAATAAATTTTGTGATCAGAGCATGCTTAAGATTTTTGGTCCTTGTACAATATATCCCTAGTACTTTCATTCTAAATCGAAGGTTTATGCCGTTCTCAGATAATAATGATAATTGCTAAATTCATCTTCTAGTAAATATTTCAGAAAATATTGTATTGCCATTTACCCATTGTGTGTTACAAGTGTTTGTCGCAAGCCCAACTTTCGGAACATATCCACCACAGTTTCCATTGGCGTCTGATCTGTCACCGTTATGGGCGCCATATCGAGAATCTTCTTCAGTTTCAGCGGTGATGGTCCCAAATTTTGAAGTGGCGCTGTTGATGTGAATAATACTGTGGAGGCTCCAGTGATGCCCTCGATTAAACGTTTGGCATTTTCTAATTTAAATTCAAACGAAAATTATATAATTTTTTACTATATCTTAAAAATTTGTACATTTAGCTTACCTATAGCTAAGTTGAGATCTCTGCGCAGCACAAATCCTACTAAGTATTGGCTTTCTTTTGACACAACAACTGGATAACCATTGTGCTCCGTTTCCTTGAGTAATGACTCAATATCATCGACAGTCATTGAATCTTGTGTGATAACACTGAGCGTTTCATTTCTCCTAAAAAAAAGAGAGAAAAAGTCAAATAAATCATTTTTCATATCGCCAACCTATGTACCTCAATTTGACAACTTACTTTGGTTGCATAACATCAGCTGCCAGAGTTGTATGTGCAAACTCTTCTTTACTATCGAGGAACGGATACCCGTTAAGATTTATATGCGCTTCATAGATACCCTGTATGAGAAATATATTATTTTAAATAAGCAAAATGCACACATAATTAGAGGTTATTTTAGTAGATATAATGGGCAATTTAATCCGACCTTCTACGCTATGTTTGTTTTATCCTAGAATGTTTATAAAAAAAAAAAAAATGTTCGCTGTTAAACCAAAACTTGTGTTCTTTACTACCTGTAACTTATCTAATTCTCGTGCTGAGATTTAGAGCCAATATATGAAATGGTGATCACGAAGTTTTATATTAAACTTAAATTTCCCATGTATTTTCTCATTCACAATAGCACATTTGTTTCACTTCCCAAAACTACATACATCTTGCCCCGCCCAGGACTGATTCCCGAAATAGTCATTTCCAAATGCGGGAATGACCTTGACTTTATTCGACCAAGCATCGTTTTCAAAGCGATCTAATTCTGTTTACATCAATGAACGCAAATATGTCGATTCCGACTGAGTTAACGGTATCGATGATACTATCGATAAAAGCCGCTATGGCGAATGTTGACTTATATTTTTGTATTGTTAAGCTTAATCGAAAAATTTTGCGTCTAACGAACAGTTGTGGAATGCTAATCGACAGTTGTTCATTGAACGAGAAATCGACACTAACAATATCATTGACAATCGATAATCAAATAATACTCGTTTATCTACTGCCAGCCGATGAAGGTGAAGATCTTTTTAACTCGAACTAAAGAAAGAGCTCACCTGTCTTCCGAGAGCATCGCCCACCCATTTCGAAGCCATAGCTGCCGCCATCAGTGGAACTATATAACCAACACCACCTGTTAGCTCGAACATGATTACCACCAAGGAGACAGTCATCCGCGTTACCCCACCCAAAACCGCAGCTGCGCCCACCATTGCATACAAACCGGGTGTTATGAGATTTTTGCCATTAACACATTCTCCCGTAAAGAGCCAAATATTTGGATAACTGTAGGCGAAACGTTCAACGCCTGTAACGAAGAATAAATTATGAAAAATTAGATGAAAAGAGCAAAATTTTTGTGACCTACCAATTCCTACAATACGTCCCATAATTGAGCCCAGTAGAAGCGAAGGTATAAACAAACCCGCTGGTACTTTTATGCCAAAGGTAAAAACGACCAAAGCTAATTTAAACACAAATGCTAGTAGCAACAAAATAATAGCATGATATACACCAGCGCCGGGTTCGGTCACTTCTATCGAAGATGTGCCGCCATTAGAGATGTTCATACGTTTGTAATCGCTGAAAGAAAATTAAAAAATTTGTCAATAAAGAAGTTGTACGCTAAAAAAAATGTTAACTTATTGTTACCAACCATAAGGGATTCGTGGTGTCATCCGGCGAGCATTGACTGAATAGTAAGTAAATAAGCTCACTCATGTTCATGCGTGTGAATGGATTGGGAAAGCAAATAACACCGGTCACGAGTGTCACTACCAGCACTTCAGTAACGGGATATTGACCTAACTTGCTGAATTTACGATAACGGCACCACCATAAATTCGCTTTGATAAAAATCGTTCCGATCACACCCTGTTGTATTGTTTATATACATAAATAAAAAAAGTTACAATAAAAAATGTTATTGTTAAGGATTAGTATAAATACATATGTATGTACATATATAAATACTTAGTACATATTAAGGTGCTCGACGACTGAATACCAAACAAAGCGAGATATATTCCACGTGAATCATATAATTTTGTATAAGGTTTTAAAACTTCCACCAACATATTATGTCGCAACATTGGGTTAAACGTATAGAAAATACAACTTAGAATAGAAAATCGTACTGACCTATGGCAGCGTATGCTTCTTTAGAAACTCTTCCAAGTAATAATTTGAAGCTGAAATCACTCCTCATACCATAACGTATCGTTGTTTTGATGCCGTTGATACAATTTTAACGAAAATTTGAGTAACTTTACATTCATTAAACTATTTTCATTTCGCTCATTGAATTCTTCATTAACCTTTATTGTTAAATTTGTTTATTCACATCACTAAACCTTGCGGCAAAGAATTGGATTTTTAGATATTCTAACCTAAATGTGCAAGAACCACCGTTTTTGCCTATTTTTGACGTTATATATGTACGGCAGGATTTTTGGCACAAAAAAGTGCACACGGGATTAACACCTCTTTCAAATGGCGTTGAATTTTCTAAAATATTTTCTTTTTCTTCTTATATCCGGAATTTCATGGAAATAACATAGGTACATTGGCGCACCTAAGGTGGAGGTTTCGGGGTTCAAATTTCATCCAAAATATTGAAACTGAAATACTATCTTGGAATTGATTTAAATTTTTTTAAAATTACAGTAGCGTAAAAATCATACATTTTTTGAATCTTCGTGAATTTTGTATAAAGCGTGAAACTTTGATTTATATGGTTTATGTTATAGAATAAACTATATTTTTATGAAAAATTATTTTTAAAAAAATCATGTTGAATCACTATTTTTGTGAGTAACTGTATGTGGGTTTTCTGAAACATTCAAAACTATGGCTGCTGGGTTGGAGCTTGCGAATAACCCAATGTCCATAATTCGCATAGGAAGCAACATTCTAGGTAAGACACTTTTACGTACATATGTACATATGTATATGTATGTATATGCATGTGAATTACTTACCCCCATAATTCCCAAAAACACGAACGGTATAAGCTCGAAAAATATCCACGGTTTGTTGTATTCGACGAAAAACAACACCGAATGCTCATTGCCGAATGGTGTCAGCGAACGTAAAACGAATGCGGCAATCAATGCGCAAAAGAATGAACGCCATAGCGTCTTCAGTGGGAAATAGTAAGAGACTTCCTCGAGCGAGAAGAGTACACCACCGATAGGTGCACCAAAAGCCGTTGAAACACCGGCGGCCGCAGCTGCAGACAAAATTTCGCGTTTTTTCGCCTCATTCCGCCCATATTTTGGAAACATATGCGAGAATATATTGCCTATACAGCTGGCAATATGTACCATTGGACCTTCCTTGCCCAACGTTAAACCCGCGGATACAGAAAGCATCAGACCAACAGATTTAATTAACAATGTCCATTTGCCCAAATAGCCGCGTATAATAAATCCCGATAAAATAGTCTTAATCTCCGGTATACCAGAACCGCAAGCATACGGTGCAAACATGCGCACCAATGAAGCACTCAGCGCGGCAAACACTATCGCCCAGAAAATGAACCAGAAGTAGGACATAATATAAGCACCAGTGCCAGTGCGATCCATTCCCATTATCTCCGGCCAAGTCTTCCACTACAAAATAAAATGCGAAATATTAGTTTAGTGGCTGGTGGGATTATACATTAATGATATTTACCGTTGAGCAGTTACCCTCTTCGAATACTGACTGCTTGGTTGGCCAACAGCATTGTTCACGATTGAACCAAAAGGCCTGTGGACAAATGCCATGCTTTAAGTCAGACATCCAACTAGCTCCAATATCGATCATACCGGCAACGAAGCCAGCAGCAATACCAACTAGAAGCAGACACAGCCAACCGGACCATGCATCGTGAGCACCCTGGAAAATAAATATTGTATTTATCTACCGAAGTCAAACATCTCCAACAGACCTTTAGTAGGTCCCACAATGAATCCTGTCGCTTTTTGACTATATAACGATGCCTCATACGGTCGCGCGCTATATCACGCTGCCAATCGATCGTGTGAAAATCATCATATTGCCCAATTCCAGGTATATCATCTTGTGTATCTGTATAACAATTGAATTGAAATAGAATATATACAGAGGTGTACGTGAAATTTCAAATAATATTGCTTGATTTACCCGGTGCACCATAAAACGCCATTCCACCTTTAGCCATGAAGAGAAATAATGAAAACGAGTATGCATATTTGAGTACACAAGCAACAAATAACAAATATATATGAACGTCTATATGTAAATATGTACATACATAAAAATGTATCTAAATATGTAAATACCTGAACATTTAAAAGTATAATCAAATGTAAGTGTGGAATGAAATAAATGAATTAGGATTGAATATAATGCTGAATACACACGACGAGCCTGTTGTTGCAGTAAACAAGACATGATATTTCAGTCTTGCCATTTGGATACATGTCTGTAATAAATTTCGATGACGCAATTTTATTTATTAGGTAACCGAAATTCTACTACTACCGGTGTTAAATGAAAAAGGTTTAAGGAAGTCTCATCCTAGAAAAACATTTGGAAAGAGTTGCCAACTTAGTTTGTAAGATAAATGAAGCATACTAGTTTAAACTGATAAGAGGTTTCGGAAAACTTAGTCTCAAAAAAAATCTGTTGAATTAAGTATAACACGCTATACTTGGTTCCGTTCCTGCCTGCCACTTTTTGGACTTTATACTTGTTCAGACCTGTTTTTATTTTTTACTTTCTGACAAAACTGGGTCACATTTCTTAAATTTAATGAGCTATAAAATTGGAATTCATTGAAACTTCCACAAAGTTTAAGGTTCAATTTATACGGGTTTTGTTGTAGATTGAACTGAGCTTTTATAAAAAAAACATTAATAAAAAAAATCTAATAGGTAACAAATAAAATTTTGAAACTTGTCCAAAAGTCCCTGTGGTATATTTATGATAAGCACTGCATAAAGCTTCATAATTTCTTTAAAGTATAACAAAACGCTGCACAAATATTTTTAAAAACAGAGATAACTTATTTTTTTGAGGATACATTTGGATGCATTTTTTCAGTTATTCAAGATACGTTAAAGGTTACCGCAAAGGCAAACCTGTTAATTAGCTGCTTACAAGTTTCAGCAAAAGGTAGGATTTTCTATACCGCTGACAAATTTGAAAGCTGCTTAAATATTTTTACTATAACCTATATGTATATTCAGTCAATTTCGTTCAACCAGTCGTCCAGTCCGATTCCCCGACGGTTAATTTGTGTGTATTTTGCTGTACTGCTTATTAGGGATTAGTTCTTTAAAAACAACCATGCTAAAAATGTGATTTTGATGTAAGCGAAGTGTAGCAAATAATTGCAAGAAAATTGGGCTTACCCCAAGAGTTACCCCATGGGTACTGAACATGTAAAACAAGTTGCCTCAACACGTTTTACCAACGGATGCCTCGTGTGTATTCACCTTAAACAAGAATATGCCATCTTCGAATTTCTTTGCTCAGGTGTAAAATTTTTAAAGTAGAGAGTCTACAATGGGCCACGATTCAATTATTAAAGGTTAGATCAATAAGCAGCTTTCTCGCGCACACATTATAAATCGACGGTGCCTTTATAGACAATCTGTGTTGCTTCTTTGCAAATTTCGTTATGTACATTACCATACTGTATTGTTTTTTTTTTATAAAAATGAATGTATACATAAATACAAATTGGTTATGCATAAAAGGCGCATTAAATAATTCATATAAAATTTGGTGTGTTTTTTTCTTATCTTTAAGTGCTTTTTGAAATCCAGAGCTCATTAACACTGCCCCAATATAGGAGAAAATGTACATATATTTATGAATACTACATTCAATTGATTAGATTTGAACGTATTCTTTTCTCTTTCCCCCCCCCTTCTTAATGCAACCATTTGCAAAGCAGTGTCAAAACTCTCTTCTCATTATTGAACTAACCTTTAATAATTGAATCATGACAATGGACTGTATGTACCTTTGTGTGTATTTGTGTAATGTACATATGTATATATATATATCAGCGATGCAAAATCAAAATTTCCAAAATTCCCTTTGACAAACCCCAACTGACATTATTAAGTCTACTTGAGTTTTCACAATTTATTTTGCTAGAAATTCAAACACGATTTTGGTTTCAGAGTTTGCAATGCGACTCACTTTGTGCAAGAAATTTGCTTTCAAGTTTTAAATCTTGGATGGAATTTGCAAAAATCGGATCTGTGCAATCCTTAAAGCAAATTCTTCTAAAGGTTCCCCACGATTAGCGAAGAAAATAACTTTGTACCAGACCTAAAAGGAACCTAATTTCGAAAGCGACAAATAGGGCAAGCAATAACTGTTCGGGGCCATGTACAGTTACTTAAACAACTAACCACAATGTTAGTTCTTATTTATATATACGATAATTTTTATGTGCTAATTTTTTGCAAAACTTTAGTTCAAAATATTGTATAACAAACAAAGAAATGTAAAAATCAGCGCTTCAAATTTTGTACAATATTTATAAAGTTCGTAATTTTGTATTAGCCTTTAGTTCGTAATATAATAAAAAAGCATACATATGTATGTACATATATGTGCATATGTACATAAATCAGCATTTCAAATCTGGTTTAAAATTTAGAAAACTTCAACAAATTATTATCAAAATTTCAATTCATTCGAATTTTTGCAAGTGTTTTGGGATACCAATTTAATATTATTTAATTGAGAAAAATGTCAAATTCGTAATGGATAATTTCCTTTAACATTATTAGGCTCTCTTTTGACTAAATGTTAGTATAACGGAAATGACTCCACTCACTGTCCTCATATTTTTTTTGTGTTGGAATTTAGCTATCTCAATACCCAATGTGCCTAGCCCCAGGATGCACCTGCGAAACGTTCACACACCATTGGTGCCATGGTTGTTATGGATGTTTTCGTATCGACATACTTCTTCCTCAGAAGCTTGGTATTCACACGAATCAAATTCGAAAATCTCTTCAAATAGGGCTACCATTCCCATAGGGAATTCAATTAAATTACGAATTTAACTAAAATATTTTTGCAAACGAAAGAAACGAAGAAAGTTCTAAAGGATTTTTTGGAAAGAGTTGCCATCCGTTATAGAGGATAATTCAATTCGATTAATAAGCTAACAGAAATATTACAATATTGGAGTGAAACGAAAGAGGCGTTAAAAAAATATTTGGAAAAAGGCAGCCACCTGGTTAAAATGGTTAATTCAATTTCATTACTTAATATAAGTTATCTGAAATGGTGTCAGACGAAAGATGTCTAAGAAAGCTTAATTACGAAAAATCTTTCCCGCCTATTTACAAAATTACATTCAGTTAAATTAAGAATATTTATGAAATATTACAGTATGGGTGAGAAACGATATAGGTTTAAGAAAGATTTATTTAAAAAATATCTGTAGAGAGTGTTGTCTTCTGTTTAAAAAATTAAAAACAAATTAATTAATAAGGTAGATAAAATATTACAATCTAGCGTAAAACTAAAGAGGTTTTGGAAAGCTCAGTTAATGAAATATTTTTGAAGAGGGTTTCCAGCTCTTTGAAAATAAAAAATAAACATTGGTTGGAACTAAAGGTAGGCGTGCCAGTCAACAGATGCGTAATGTGGGTTCATCGAGAAAAAACCCGCCCGCATTTATAAAGTGGAAAAATTTTAACAAGGGGTGGCTGCACTGATTTTAGTTTGGAGCAGACATTCTATCCATCATACATTACACGAATTTCGGCATACTTTTTATATGGAGGAAAATATGTAACACCGTCTGAAACAAACAAAATCAAAAATGAACGCGATTTTTTGCTCTTTCCAACTTTATTATACTATAATTGAATGGGTTACTAAATTGCATACCAACAAATTTTCTAAAAATTCTGATTTAAAAATTAAAAATTTTGATGAAAATTTTTTTGAATGAAAAAAAAAATCAAAAAGTTTGAAGCTTGGATTTGTATATGTCTATTCAAAATATTAAGAAGCAAATAGGGTTCGAAACTTTTCAATAAGTCCCTGTCTTTTAGTTATGATAAGCAATAAATTATTTCGAAATTTGCTAATTAGTATGTGAATGATCGATAATCTTAATCTGTGTTAGGCAAACAGTTAAATCACAACACTGTTTATATGCTAATAACCAGATAACAAGGATATAAATTGAACGCGTCAAAATATTTGCCACATCTTCATAAGCTGACAACGGAGAATATGTACATACATACGAGTAGTATGTCGTTTTATATGCATGCAAATGAAGGTGTAGTATTGTTCAAAAACTAAGCAACTCTAAGTCCGATAATTATTTTTAAATTGATAATGTCCATTAGGTGGTGAATTATGACCATTCAAATGTACACTTTTAAATTTTAAACAAATCGCCTAATTTTTACACCGTTTTCAATTCCTTATAGAAAAGTAAAGAAACATACCACAGTACTCCACGCTCAAATCAGATGTTTTAAATGTACAGTATTGCCGCTTGTCAGATCGAAATTTGAATTTGATTTTTATGTGCATTATAACTATCGAATACCAAGGATTTTACGAACAACAAAACATCAAAGCAACTTGCATCTATTTTACACAAATAATGCTAACAAAAGTTTCGAACGTTCTGCCCCGCCTCTTCTGCGCTTCTTCCTCTTCTTTTTTAGAATTTTTTCTTTGCTAAGATAATTAAACGTTTTATTAGAAATATAAGATTTAAAAAGAAAGTTATGCGACTTTGAATGATTTAGAAGCAAACGTTGTTAACGTTTAGAACAACACTGTATGTTTGCCTGAGCACACGCACAATGGATTATTATCATTGAGCATAAACAATTAGCATATCACACTTTGCAAGCACGCTTGATAACACGCGCGACACATTAGACACCTACTCATTATCCCATTTCCATAACAGATAAATTATCAGATCACAATTTGAACTGAGTTGACATTTCGAGTAAATATATGTACAGTATGAAACAAAACTGAATATAAATATGGTGATTCTTCTTAAATAATGGGCAACATTTCGCATGATAAATATTTTTCATAAATATATTATAAAAATATAGTTCATGGTATAAGAAACACCAAGTTAATCAAATTTTCCAACTTTATACACAATTTATAAAAATTCAAAAAAAATTTTCACATTTTTATCACATATCGCATGAATATCATATGGAACAAATGCGTGACCCTAAGTTTAAAAACTTGCATGCGCAAGGGGCTATAAAACTGCATGCTCAGAATTTTTCTGAAAATTTTCATTAAAATATATAAAATTTTAATGAAATTTTTATATAGGGTAATATAAGTGTGAAACTTTGTGTAACGATGTTTTTTTTATAGTATAAACTATAACATATATTTTTATAATAAATTTACGAAAAATGTTTTTCACCCAAAATTCTGTCCAATATTTAAAAAGAATCACCATAGAAGCACACAATGCAAACATAATTACAATATTTATACAGTAAACAGTGTGTCCCATAACCGCGCACTTTATTTTTGAGGGTAGAAATACTTAGAGTGAAATTTGTAGACGAAATCTCATCTTCAATTCTGCGGGATAACACCCCGTATTTGTACAATATATTGGATGTAACAATACGTGGGTCAGCAAACAAACTTGTTAATAAAATCAAATATATTTTATACATATGTACACATATAATCGTCGCGTATAATTTCACGTGCTTTATTTTTTTTTTTGTGCCGATCATTTAACGCATATGCACTAATTTTGTGCCAGTCTGGGGCATCAATACAAACAAACGAAATTCGTGAGCGGTTCAAGCAGCTGTTAAATCACTATTAATGCAGGTCAAAAAAAAAATCCAAAATATACTTTAAAGCATAGAGAAAGCACTGTCGTCGACTCTGCTGAAGCCCTTATACCTTTCATGAATATAAAATATTTTCCTTTAATTGATTATAGCATTTTTGGTATAAAAATATTAAATTTTAAAATACTATTAATATAATACTCATATAAAATCAAATACAATAAAGAAAAGAGTTTTGAAGTAAATTTCAGATCTGAATAATGGTATGGGAGCTATCAGAACTTTTGTTAATCGACTATTCGTTTAATGGGTTAGCAAAGGTTGTTTAAAAAAAATAGTCGACCTCACTTAATCGACTAAAAGTTATTTTAGACCTTTTCGACCAACCGCCCATAAATAAATTAGTCGACTAACAAATCATTTTCGATTTTTCGATAAGTTGTTTTCTTGCTTATTTTTATTGGCACTAGTTTTCAACTAGATGAAGTTTACAATGAATTCATTGTGAGAAACTTTTCGAATAATTTCGCTTAGTCGATGAAATTAATCTAATACTATGATGAACTGTTAATCTAATACTATCAAACATTAAAAAAGTTGCTAATCGACTTATCCGGCTATTCGATAGTCCACTTTTAGCAAGAGCTCTAGGAGTTATACCTTTTAGCATATAAAACAATAATGCGGGGAAGGATACAGCTATCGTCGAGTCAATTACAATACGAAATATTTATTTGACGAACAATACACTTAGAACAAAGTTTTTCTTGATTGAAGAAAAAAAATAATGAAAATTGGGAATAAATTATTCTGCTTTATGTAATAGGTTTTTATCTTTAGATATACCTTGATATCTTTTTTTTTATGAGCGCCTTGATATCTTTCAACGAATGGAAGTACGTTTTTGGTTTGTGCTACTTTAGGAGATGATTTGTGTTATCTTTTTTGTATGCATAACGACTAGGCCTAATATAATACATACACATAAATACAGAAATGCATACACATATCAACAAAAGCAAATGACAACTTTATACATATTTTATCTTTCGTACTCACTGTCATTGATATCACCAAAGGCGCTATGTGTTGGTACATGATGGTGATTCCGCGAATAATGGTGTTCGCCCTCTGCATCTGAGTCTGCTGAAGTGTGACGTTTGTAATTGAAATTGGACGAATGGCCACCACCATTGCCTGGACTTGAATGTGGGGTGATGTCGATCATTTCGTCGTCGTCGTCGCCAACTGTGAGTGCAGTTGTTGCCGCAGTACCGTTACTCTCCTTTGTTAGAGAGGATGTAGCCAATGGATGATCCTGAGTAACAGTAATATCTCCTTTGGCACCTGTATGGCCGTTCGTCTAAAATGTAAGTGCGCATGTGAGATAAATGAGTAAAACGAAGATAAAATCTTATCTATATATCCCCACAGTTACTTTTATATAATAATGAATCTAGCCGGCAAACACCCTACATTTATGGTGTGGGTGCCAGGTCATAGTGATATACCGGGCAACTGCGTAGCCAATCAGCTGAGAATGATGTCCTGATATCATCCAGCAAATTGTGGCTCAGGACGAGCTTTGATGTAGAAATCCACATTAACCTAACCTTCTAGATAAAAATTCGGTCGTTACCATTACAATTGAATTGAATTCCTCAATTGTACGGTTTATAATAATTGTACCTGATGTCCGAAGCCAGTATAACATTAATAAAACCAAACCCCTAGAATAAATCGCCAGCACCAAAGCCCATTCGCGGAAAAATATGAATTTATATATTAAAATTGATCGACAAAACTCTTCGTATATTAGAGGAATTCTTCTTGGATAGCTTCTGATCTTTGATTCAGCACTTGTTCAATGTCTTGAAAATGCGTGTCACAGAAGTAAAGTCACACATGAACATTATGAGCAGAAAATTTTTCTTGGAAATAATATTCGTAGGATTATCTATTCGAAAACCCTTGGCGCTTGCTTTAAGATTTCTCCAAATAGTAGCAATGTAGGCTTATAGGGACTGCCATCATATTGTATTATCTGTTGTTTTTGGTTTACTGGCCGCGATCGTACTTGTAAATCACTATGCCGTTAGACCTCCGCCATCGAACTTCACAGTTTTAATTGCACTAAACGAATGTAATGTGATATCCACCGAGCTATGCGTAGTTGAGATTTTATTTTATTCTAAAAGAGATCGCGTAATTGGGTCGTTGATACCATAATTAGTTCGATGCCTATTAACAAATAATAATTACTTTGGCCGCAGTTGCCTTACAGGGACATATAAACTAATATTTTCTATCAGGTTTAAACAATTTATTTTACCACTAATAATGTCGGCTACAAAAATTGGAGAAGTGATCTTCCTTCTACATTTCAGAGAACTCAAATGAGTTAACTTACAGCATGTCACAAAAGAAGGTGTACAAATGTGAGTCGTGTCTCCCAAGAGGGCAGTCCAGCCGCACAGTTGGAATTTTTTGTAAAGAAATGAAAAAAGATTTGTTTTAGTTTAATTCAATTAGAATTTATTCAAATGTATATATGTAGATATACAAGAATGGTTTTACCTGTGGTGTGAAGTGGTAGTTGACCTGCGTCGCTTCTGAGATCCTGAGCCAGAGTGAAAGTTAGGAAAAAATGTACGGTTGCCGTCAACCGCAATTTTATTGGAAAGCAAGTAAATGGAAAAATTAACAAAAATAATTATTCGGCGGGAAATACGGAATAATTCGCAGTTGCATATGCATGCGTATGTGCATGTACGCGTGTATTAGGGCGGTTAGAAAATATTTACGCTGCCGTCGTAAACAGAAGGCCTTGGTTCAAAGAAGTGCAGAGAATGCAAAACAAATCTTAAAAACCTTTTCTATATTCTCTCTAGGCGATAATTAAAAGAGACGTGATAAGGATTCCATATTAGAGAAGCATATTCTAGCCTAGAGCGAAAAAAAGTTGCGCAGAGAAATTTTAATGTAAAAGGGGCGACAAAGTCTACTATTACGCTTTAGAAATGATAAAAGGGAATACGCTTGCGGTATAATGAAATTTTTAATTAAAAAGCTAGTCAAATATAAAACCTAAGTCCAGGGTTTCAATTTTGGTTAATAACTCACTACTTCCAAGGCTGAATGACGTAGCAACGATGCTAATTGATTCACACCAATTAAAAAGTCTTATTAGGTCGTCCTGTAGACAACGAAACCTCAGAAACACCTTTAGATCATCGGAATGAAGGAAGCATTGTTAAATGTCATATATGAGCAACATAAACAGAAGAGGCTAAAGAATACTTTCTTGTGCAATACCGAATGGGTAAGATCTAGCACCATTAACAGTTACGATAGAAGATCTATTCCTAAGATAAGATTTAAGCCACTGAAGGAATATTGAATACATCCCGCTAACGAGCCTGTGAAGATATGCACCAAGAGAGCTCGCCAAAATGGCTCGCTACAATGGCCCTAATTGGTTTATGTGTGCCTCCCTGCCGGACTAGGCAGAGTGGCAACCACCGTACCATAACCATAACCATAAGCAGCATGAAATCTTTTATGCAATTTCTGAATACTTCTAGACTTTACTATCTATCTACGTAGCAAATGTACCTCAAATGTTTAATTAAAGTAATTTTTTCATGAACAAGCTGCTGTAGGCTATCGTTGTTATTTCTGCTATGTACACAAATTAAGCAATAATTTTAATTACTCCCTTAATTAGAATAAGTAAATACAAATTTTAGAATAACACGGATATAACGTTAACGATTGCTTTCCTCGCTTAAAGGTTAAATTATACGATAAAGTCAATAGATTCCGACTGCTTATCGCTGTCACTAATTATGAAAAAATGTACCTACCAACGGGAGTAATCTTTATAGTAATCGGATACAACTATAATACTGCGGTTTTTGGATGTCATACTATGATTTTGGAAAAATTTGACATTTATTAAGGTAAACAACATTGCTATATAAAAATTATGCCAAGTAGTGTTTATTTAACAGCGTGATAGTTTTCGTGCGAAGATTTTTTACAAGTTTAAGCGAGGAACTCAAAAAGAAAGCTTGGAACGGCTTCATTCGGTTTTTTTGTAATAAAATACCATCAAAAACCACCATTTATGGCTGATTTGCAGAATTTAAACGTGAACGCCTCAGTATCATGGATGAATTTCATCAATTCCTGTTGATGCTGCAAATGTCGATGCTGTGCCAGAAATGATTCAGATGGATCAGCATATGATACACCGGGAGATAGAGGCATTCTTGCTCACACATAGCTAAAAGTCATATAGAAACTATTATGTATGAGTATTTAGTAGTGAAGGTAGTAGGCATTGGTTGAACTTCACACAATTTGACTGGAGCTCAAAAATATAGGCCTTGTGGGTACATACGTTTAGAGCATCGGAATAGGTGAAAAAACTTCGATCTATAAGCACAAAGCAAAACAAATCACTGTCTGGGTGTTTCAAAATGAGACAAATCCAAAAAGGTGCGTTCGCGGAACAGTAATTCAGTTTTTATCAATGAGGTTTTTGAGCTTGCAACTTTTGTATAAGTTCTTGAATTCGTGAGGTAATTTCTTTTAATCGATTTAAGGACTTGATGTAGTATTTAATACCAAAGCAGAAAATCCTCTTTCTAACTTCTCTAGCATTAGTGCCAAAAAAGTTCTGTATCAGTTTTTGGTTAACTTTAATATCAGCATTGTTGTTTTCTTGGAAATAACGATGGAACTCAGCAGCCAACATTTGCAGTTGGCACTTGTTGTTTTCTTGTTTGTTTTCAATAATGTGGTTTAATCTTTTTAATTTTTTTCCTGAATGCCAAACAATCAATTAAATATGTTCGATAAAAAACAGTTCAAGTTTTTACTTTAACTTTTATTTTGATCGAAAAAAGAAAATAAAAATAAAAATTTTAACTGATATTTTTGATCGGAAAATAAAAGACTATTTTTCATAGAAATCATATCTATGAAAATATAATGATATTTATTGATAAAAAAAAAAACAGATCAAAAATGGAAAAATTCATTGCAGTACGGTTTTTCGGTTTTTAACATTCTAATTGCAGTAAAATACAGCGAATTTCAGAGAAACCCTACAAATGTTGCAGTACAAAGTGCAAACAGTGCATCAGTTAATGAATGCTGATCATCAGTCGCGTGTATATTACTGTCAAAACATTCTCAATCTCAACAACGAAGGCCATGATTTTGTGTCAATCATCATGAGCCACGAAGCTCATTTCTACTTAATGTGGTTTCAACGAGACCGTCTAACCGCACACACAGAACGGTCCACAATCGATATTTTCAAAGAAGCGTTTCCTGGTCGCGTAATCTTCCGTTTTAGTGATTAAGGCATGGCTCGCGGCATTATGTCAAGAAGCCTCAGAGAATATTCAACAATTACAAATGTGTATTAACACTGGCGGCAGCCACTTCACGGATATCATCTTTTCCACTTGACAGAAAAAATGCTAAATGTCCAAATAAAGATTTCCATTTATTTTGACTGCATCAATCCTAAGTAACTGTTGGAAAAATTTTAACAGAATTTAAATAACATACAAATACATTTGTAGCGTGCGGGCCTTGGCCTGGATTTCCAGGGTAGCACCTTCTTTTTTAGCATGTGCGTTACTAATTGAACGCAAAGAAAATGTGATACCTCAAAATCAAAGTCTACTAGCTACAAATGAAACGTGCTGTACATTCTTATATTTTATTTTCTTTGCATAATTATTTAGATAATCAATAAACTTACAAGCAATCTTCAAATTTAAAGTTCACGCAATAAATACGGCGGCCATATATTTTAAAGCACTTTACTTTGCCTATCAACCTTTTTTTTATTTTTTTCTAAATAAAGGACGAACGCAGAAAGAGAAGAGTCAATTGTTATAAATATTTGAGAACGGTGGACAATCCTGGCAAGGTTATTTAGAAACTTAGAAGTCGATTAAACATATCGTCATAAATACCTCGGTCTACCAAGTGCATAACCAAAAGCACATACAATCGCTCCTACGAAACATCCTACTAGATTTTCTAAGCTATTTTGAAGAGATGGAGGGTCACAGTATACGTTATTTTGAAGAACTTCCATCATCACTTTAAAAATTTAGTGTAGAGAACCCCTGGTATCTGTGTTGTGCCAATATTTGTCTATCAAAAGAGCACTGAAATCCACTTACGTATTTGCAATATTTGATCCATAGTTTTCTTATTCTTTTTTAGAAACAGGAAGTTTTATCGACCCATGGGTAATACAAAAGCGAAGGATTTCTCGAGCGAATTTCCTAGACCAATAGGCATTCTCAGGTAAAAATAATATAAGCAAAAATAATTCGCTGAAAATTTCCAAGAACCGTTCCAATAACACAATTTACATATATGTAAATTCTTATGAAGAAAAATCGTAATTATTTTTTTTTATCCTCTGTTTTTCCAACAGGGTGAAAAGTTGGATGTACAGTTCAAAAAGATCCTTATATGTCGGTCGCATCAATACGAAATAAATTATCTGTAGAAATTAGTTTCGGATCCATTCAACGACGAACTTTCGAAGGCAGTTTGGCTACCTTCAGAAGTGCGAAAAAAACCATTTATTTCTCAAAAGAATCGAAAAGCACGGCTTGAGTTTGCGAAAGCACACATCAACTGGGCTATCAATAAGTTCAACATCAAAGATTCTGATGGATTGAAACTAGTACGTATACCAAAAAGGCAACGCTTAAGTCCCCGCTATTCCAAAGGTACTGTAAAACATGGAGGAGGTAGCGTAATGCCCCGGGGGTGTTTTTCAGGAAATGGAGTGGGTGCAGTTCATAGAATTAAGTGCATAATGGGCAGATTTCTATACAAAGTCATTCTTCAAACCATTATGCTGCCCCACGCTGAGGAGGAAATTACGCTAAAGTGGATAAGAGTGGAAAAAATGGTTTATTTCCAACAAAATCGACGTTTTACAGTTGCCTGCACAATCTGCCGATCTCAACCCTATAGAGAATCTATGAGAGATTGTAGATCGCAAAATTCATCGCGAACGTTGTAGCATCCTTATTTAATCAAGTGCAACATGAATGGAAAAGTATTTCCGCAGACGTTTTAAATAACCTTATTAAGTCTATGTCACGAAGATGTGCTGCGGTATTGGTAACAATGGATACGAATCAAAATATTAGATGTAACAATTTTTTTTCTCAATTACATATTAATGTGCTTTAGTTTTTTCGCACCATATTTAACACTACTTTCATGTTTGAACCAATATTTCAGTTCAATATAAAGTTTTATTCAAGGCGAATCCATACAAGGTGGTGTTATAAATACAACTACAAAATTCCTATGTACTTTGTTTTTGTTTCTGCGTAAGAGTTGTCAAAATTTAAATACATTTTGTTTCTGCTTTTACGGCTTTTGAAAGCTCATACGCAAAAGCAAAAACAAAATACATGTAGGTGAATAAAAAAAATCAAATCGGCTGCTCTTATGCCATCACCTTCTATAAATTCGCCTTGGTTTTATTGTATTAGCTTTTTTAACACATCAACAAATGTACGCTCTTTTAAATAATATAGAAAAATTTGGTTTTAATAATTCGGTAGTAGTTTGAAGAGTTTCATGATTTAGTTTTGTCCCTTCACAGGTTTTGTTTGGAGACAAATCGGTTTCGGCGTTGTGTCATCTTCAGTGTCATTTATTGTTCAAACGTTGAGTATTTTTTATTCAAGTTGTTGAGTATTTAATCTGTAAAAAATCTCCTGACTTTTTAGAGCTACTCTTCCCTTTAATATATAGGGCCATCACAAAATTGACATCTGTATATAAGTTCTATGAATGCATAGTAAATGATGAGCTTTATTTCAGTGTGGGACACTTCATCTTTTCCAACCAGCATGGTTCTATTGCGGTGAGATACACGCTACTTAACCTTTGAGTTTTTACGGAAGACTGTTATTCTGCTTTCAGACGGGGATTCCAATTCGATAATATTTACACGGATTTTTCGAAGAAATTTTACAATATCTTCCGCAAAATCTTAATTACTAAATTAGCTTAATTGGGCTTTGATTATGTATTTTGATGGCATAAGTCATATCTAGACAGTAGGAGCAGTACCGCGGTCTTCGATGGTGTTTCTTCGACTCCGTTCTTTTATATCTCTAGTGTGTCGTTTATTCTACTCTCCTTTATTATTATTTTTTTATTATTTATTAATGACACTCGTATTGTATATGTACACATGTAAGTACCTGTTTCTCTTTTTCGAATTTTCTCCTTTATGAGATAATTATCCGAAATTACCTTTTACATTGATGCAAATGCTCTATACAGTTAGAGCTAAATAAGGTATTCAGCTGGTTTGTCAGAATTAATATAAAATATTAAATTAAATAAATGTCATAAAGTATCATTTACCAAATTGCGGAAGCCTCTTTGTACAGAGTACCATTTATCAGGCACTTTTTGTTTAAACTAGGTGTATTTTGATTCCAAATTTAACTTTACTCCGCATTTAAGCTATACCATTTTTAAATCTCTTTCCATGCTATAATTTATGAGATGACAATCCTTGTGTTTCTCTTGCCTGCCCGTACACACTCAAGATGCTTTATTCTGCCTTCGTTCGGTCTAAAATGGATTATGCCGCCTTTATTTGGAGAGCTGACCATGCTGTTCATCCCTTGGAGAGAGTTCATATTCATATTTATTCACTTTCCTTGCATTCTCTAGATTTTTCGGACATTTCATATTGGCAAAAAAAAAATGTTTCACAAGCTCATCCTAGCAGAACCATGCCTGACCTCAAATTTTTTCAGATTTTTTGGTATCGGATATTTGCACGGCAAAAGCTTATCTTTGAAGCAATCTGAGGAATTATTTTTTATGTTGTAACTAAGGATAATATGGACCTTGGCTTTAAGCACATTATTTGTACTTACTTTTAATAAATGTTCATTCATTACCCATAAATAAATGGAACAATTGCAGAATACGTACAATTCTCAGAATACAAAAAAAATGTATATACACACATATGCACAAACAAACATCGATAGGGATAAATAAGGTGAGCGTAACGGTGTCCTTTTTTGAGGGGAAAGAACACAAAGTATTTCAAAGAAATAATCCTGTGCAATAAAACACCAGCTCCACTATCCACCGTATTTTTGCGTATAAATCCTTGGTGTATAGGCGGCCTTCGACCGCGCTTCAAAAAATATATCCCTGATCGGACCAACACCGGCTACGCCATTCACAGTATTTTTATGCTCATCGCGGGGGCCGTCGGCCCCGCTTAAAAGCATACATAAACCTAGTAGGTTGAACACCGGCTTCGCCATCCAGTATTTTTAGGCAGAACTCCTTTTCGCAAACGAAGGCTTCTGCCGCGATGATAATAAAAAAAAACGGTATAAACCAATGAAAACGTTTAAGTCGCTCCCACGACAGTCGGTTCTACGATTCCGGAACTACCCGGATTTATATCCGGCCACGGACTGTCACTTCAGCAGCATTCCCCAAAATTTTATGGGGAATGTTTTATGCTGTTACAACAACAACAACACATGGCCCACTTTTAATAATTATAATATTGTCGTTTTGCTTCAAAAGCTTCAAACTAACTTTTGGTACGTTCACCTTTGAGAAACTCTGAGCCGCTAATATAGAAACATATGTACATATCAAATTAAAGCCTGTTTTATACCCTATTCATTCCAGATATCTTTGTACACCTTAAAAAGCTGATTTATGTGTATATAATTTTTAATAAAAACTACCTTTTTCACAAACTTTCCAAAATATGTAACAAAAATTGATATGAAATTAAAGGAATTTATATTGTGTTTAAATCCATTTGTTAGTTTGTAAGATATCAGAATTTAAAAAATGCTTATTTTGACTTTTTGACCTTCAATACCTGCTACAATTATTGTCTCTCCCAAAAAAGAAGTATGCCATTATGCCAATATGACTCTCGTTTACCTCAATCAATCAGTAAATGTTAAAGAACGGTTACTAAAATCGATATGAACAATAATAACAATAATGTGGAAGTCGATATTTGACCGAAATTTTCAATCAGGGAATCTAAATTCTGTTAATTTTATTCAAGAATACTTCATATCATAATTAGTTCAAATACAATTCGCTATAACGTGATTAAACTCTGTAAGAACTCTGTCTTATTAATATCTAAACTGATTTCTATTTACCAAGTCAAATGTTTATATTTGCAGTCATATGTAGTTCCAAGCACGTTAATGCTCATTTACATACATATAGAATATTAAAGTCACCGACGGCACATTACCAACTACATATGTACATATGTATGTATGTTTATTTGTACATAAGTACATACATATCGAAAGAAGACACTCCTCGCGGTTCTCACTCTTTGCAAAGTTAGATATGGACTTGTATTCTGCGATATTTTAAAAAGGTAACTATGTATGTATGTTGGAAATCACCTTTATTAATAAATTGTCTTTGTTTTTTCTGGCGATACCACAAATTTGTATGCCCAATATGACGGATTGCGAATAAAGGCAAGTATGTTACACTGTCTACCGCGTTTATATGTGAGGTAGTTTTTCTGAAGCTCTAACCCCATCTTGAAATATTTATTAACAACATAAAAACCGGATATACTATAGTGCTACGAGTAATATGTCGGTAACTTACGTACATACATACATACATATGTATGTATACTTAAGCGTGGAATAACTGCGAGTCCTTTAATTATATTAAAAATGCACTTGCACTTAAGAAGCTTACACCAAGCGCATGTATACATATGCCTACATATGTGTGTATGTACATACATACCTACAAATAAATTCTATTTGAGGTGGGCGTACTACTTACCTTTTTCAATACCGATTGATACGCCGTAATGTAACTATTCCCTTCAGCTGCAATCTCCCTACTTCCCTTTAATGGAAATTTTTCCATAACGATTTTCACTTATATTTTAATTACAGCTCCTCTGAAATGAAAACATGAAATGATGCTGATTTTTTAAGGAATGTGATAAGATATAGTAATATGCCCAAATAGAGCTCCATACATAGATTATTCGATTTTATACACTTGAACACAATTCCTTTCACGGTAATAGATTTCACATGTTACCAGTAATATAAGTGGCAATTTTATTCAATCTTAAATCAAATAATTTGTTTTATAATTTCACAAACAAAGGAGATGGAGTTCCATTGTCGCCGTCATCACCTCCCCACAGAATTCATTTTGAACATTACAATGCACAACATTGGACATGCACAAACAGAAGTACAAGCAAACACGGATAATAGATTATGACAATTAGGCTTAATAAGAATTAGTTTTTTAGTAAAGAAAAGACGTACTCATTATTAAAAATGGTATATAATTCCGAAAACTTAAACAGAAATCACTTGAGTTATTTGTGAAAATTGGGAAAAATTACTTTACACTCACACAAGATCAACTCGGGAGAAAAAAACTAATGACGTGCTAACACCTTCCGTCGCTCAGTGTTGCTGTACCCGCACAGCGGATTATTTTATTTCCTACAAGAAAGTAGGATAAAATTAAGAACTAATAAGCGCCCGCGCTTTTGACGTTTCCGGAAATTGTATATAAAATTTATAGCAGCAAAAGACTCTGAGCTTGGCTTTTATTCTGTTTTGCAATAAATAAGCTTTTGTTGTTCAATAATTAGCATTTGATTATGTTATTTGTTTAGCACTTTTGTGCATAAAAATTAAGAGTGAAATGAAATGCATCTCTGTGCTGTAAAACATCTCTGACCTATGTTGGTGTATAAAATATCAGCTGTCTCTTATGGTTAGTACACAATTTGTCGCATGACGATTGCGACAACAAAAGCTCCACCTAACGAAGAAGCTTTTTATAATTTAATGTGCACCACAGAAGATTGTTTTCCAGTTGAAATAAGCCCAAAAACTTAATTTATGAGTTTAATCGAATTAATTAGTTGGGATTTAAGTAAAGGACCTTAGGAGTGTTTTCAGTAGTGATAAAAAGATATAATATAAAAATAAAGAAGCTATCAGTAATTGATTTAAAGTAATAATATTTTTGTTTATTTATTTATTTTAGCAATAGCTTATAAATTAATTTATGAGCCATTTAAAAACTAGAGTACCTGGTTATTAAGACCATGTTATTAGGTTTTTATGTCGCTCTATTTGTTGTTGGTTTTTTGAGACATAATTAACAATTTTAACGGTAGTTTTGTTTATATTCAGTTCAATTTAAATCATAATTATAATTCACTCAAAGTTTATTTTCTAATGTGTATGTAATATTTGTATTTTACTGCATCCTGATTAATACATTATGCACTTTCACAGAAAATTTAAAAAATCACATTGTGGAATTGAAATGTGAAAATGGGAGCACTACTGTATGTGTCTCTATACCCGTATGTGTCTATACCTGTATGTGTCACCAATAAAGCGCCCGGGAATAAAGGTAAATATTGATTCCCGGGCACGATTCGACGGTTTTTTCGATATTAAAAATGTATTTTGGGTTGTATGAACATTAGACTCGAATCATTATCTACCCAGATCTACACCGGATCCCTAAGAGCACTTTCCAGTTAACTGCGAGCATCGGGAGCACATTTCTCTCTAACTGCATACCGCCACTGAAGAAGTCGTTGGTTTTCAGCGACCCCAAAAAAATACTGATACGATGATTAAAGATGCTGCCTACAGAGCCCCGCTGTGGTCGGACGTAAGTATAAAAACGGCGACTTAGTGACTGATGTTCAAAGCACACTTAAATTATGAAGGGACGATTTTTCTACTTCACTCCATACATGGTGGCAGCAAAAGCGTCGTCGCAAAAGATGAAGATCCCGAACACCAAATCCCTGATGATGGCATAAACATTCCGTCAACCGCGACCTTGATGAAGTTCGGATAGCAATAACGCGGTCACGGAACAACAAAGCCGCTGGCGCTGATGGACCACCAGCTGACCTGGTCAATTACGGTGGCGAAGAGCTGGTGAGGTGCATGCACCAGCTTATTTCCAGAATAATCCTCAAGAAGGGTTATACTACAATATCCGCCAATTGCCGCCGTATCAGCTTCCTTTCCTTATAATTTCATATGAGGCTCTATGGAGCGCACGTATTGTGCGAAAGACTGGAGCCAACCGTCAACGAACTGATTGGACCTTATGAGTTTGTTTTTAGACATGACAAATCTACCCATCGACCAGATTCTCACGACACCCCAAATATTTGAAAAGACCCGTGAGAAGAGGATCCACTCACCTTATCTCTTTGTAGACTTTAAATCGGCCAAAATACATAGAGAAGATGTGCATTAGGGTGTCTCACAAAAGAAGTTGGGGGTTTTCCACTGGAATTATAAAGTCTATTATGTTTGAAGGCTTCTGGCAAAATAGTATATCGGAAAAATATTAAGATTTACGTGAGCTGGACAGATTTGAAAATACTTTCATAACAGTTAATCTTAAAAGGACTGTACAAAAACATTACAAAATTTGTTCACGGTAATCATAATAATGAGATTTTCGACACAAAAAATGTTTGGGTTTACCTCCAAAGAAATAAAAAGTGTAGGTGTTAAATTATTCCAGTATTTCTTAAACCAATCTTCCAAAAAAGTAAAAAATAGGAAAAAAATCTCATTATTTTCCGAAATATTTTGGTAGATGTCTTAGAACATAATGAGCCTTATAATTCCGATGGACAACACCGATTTTTTTGTGGTATGGGGAATGCTGTATCCTAATATACATATTTATTCTTCAAAAAATAAAAAAATTAAATAAGTACGTCCATAGTTTCTCGCAAATGCATCTAAAAATTATTGAAATCTGTTCAGTACTCATTACACACATTTTCCTTGCAATCAATTTTATGTATGTAATAGTGCAATAGTAAAGCATACCTACAAAATAAAATTTTAAACTTTGTAAAAGTTAGATGACAATTTAACAAACTTGAAAAAATTACGTTGAAAACATAATTTTTTCGCGGAATTTTCAGAACCTTTTCGGGAGTGCAACCTATTCGGTTCTATTATAATATAGTACAAGTTTCAAGTTCCTAAAATTTTCTTTGATTTTTGATAATTATTTATTTTTGCTGGAGGTCTTGCGCATTCGTCATACGAAAAAAAGCGCAAAACCATCAGTAAAAAAAGACAAATTTAAAAATGTAGCATAAAAAACCTACCTATATTACAAAAATAAAACTGGCGGCCGCCGTAGCCGTGTGTTGCAAATGTGTATACATACATATGTACATATGTATGTATATTAGGGCTGCAACTAGACACGGGTAAAATTTGGATATTCCGGTTAATATTTGTATATTCAGATATTTCAAAAAAATTAACGAATTGATAAACTATAATAATAATACTCAACAAACACTATTTGTAAATAATTTTTTGATGATAGCGGCCGCTCTCGGCAATGGCAAACCTCCGAGTATATTTATAGCGACATTGACATAGTACAGCGAATTAAGATTCAGCGGGTACCTTGGCTAGGGCATATTGTATGTACGAAAGAAAATGCTTCAGCCCTGAAAGGACTCGACGCTATACCCGCTGAGGACAGTAGAGGAGGAAGTAGAATCGACCAATATCGCCTAGGTGGTTATAGCGTCAGTTGTTAACTGATTGATAAACTATCGTCCCAAAAGTGTTCCTTTTTGGGATTTTAAGTAGTCAAAGTAAAATTTTTCAAAACTGATATTTTCTAACAGCCAATCTAAATGTATTCACAAAATAAATCTTCTGTTGAATGAAACTAAACTAAATAGCCTACTCAATGATGTGAAGCTTATATACATAAATCACTATTTTTCTTATTTTGCAAAAAAAAAAACAACAAATCATAAACATACTTACACATGTACGCACAAGTAAGAATCCACCAACATATGCGCATATGTAGATACAGATATTTATGTTAAACCCCCTCGTTATCCGATGGAAATAGCAACTATTTATTTTGTCAACAATTATTTAATTAACGTTTTAATTTTATTTATTTTGTTTAATGCTTCCAATAAAATCAGCAGATATGAAGCCATCGACAGTTATTCGATAGTCTGCTTGCAAATACAAAACATATACATGTGTATATGTATGTACACATAAGTATATAGAACTATTTATATAAGTACATACATATCTATGATGTACATATGTACATACATATATTCCCTAACTCAAAACCAAATAAATCGTAAAAACTTTAGATACCAGGAACAATGCATAACCAAATGTTTGCGAAATATCTGTGTTGCTGATTTGTTTGATCTGGAATTGACACTCATCACCCTAGTTGCGTATACGGCCCTCCTGCTGCGATTTATATATCCACTTCAGGTATAAATACGTCTGCAAATGCTTGCAGTTCTTCAGTTGTTATCTGCTATCCTACGAATTGTTATCATTTTTACATTGCGAATACCGTTTACCTATTAAAGTAACTGTAAAAAATGGCCAAACTATTTTGCATTGCTTTCGCTTTGATCTTCAGCTCGATATTCATTTCATCTAAAGCGCTGCCTTCCCCAGATGAAGAACGCTATCTGGATAAAGAAGTAAGTTCTATGGAGTTTCAAAATATGTAAATAGTATTTGTCATTAACATATTTTAAAAACACACACTTTAGTACAACCGTGAATTCTTGAATTGGCTAAACTCAGTGCAGTATCCTCAGCCTTATGCTATGCCATGCAAATACTACCCGGCCAACACTTTTACAGGTCCAGTACCAAAAAGAAACTCGGAGTTGATCAATTCTTTGCTTAGCCTACCAAAGAGTATGAACGAAGCTGGAAAATGAGCTAATAAATTCGAAAGTTAGGTTTATTATTTTCTGTTTTGTTGTTTCAAACAAAAAAATTTAAAAAACAAACAATATGGAAGTTGCCCGCAATGATTAAGGATTAAGTAGTTCTTTGTATTCATGTACATACATATACACATATTATACGACTACAACTGCAAAAGTATTTAAAAATACTCCTACGTATCAGGAGATACATAAAAAGGTGTTAACATAAATGTAACTACATATGTACCATTTTATGAGTATCTCAGAATAAAGAATATACATATAATTAAATTGTTATAAATATCTAATTTAAAGTTAATTGAACATGAATATACATAAATTAAACCAATGAAATGTTAAACAAAAATTTTAGTTTTTATTTTGAACGAAGGGCGCTTAAATGTTCGATAATGGGAACTTTTCCGATTCTATACCAAATTAAACGATATACTTATACTTGTCTGTTGAGAAATAAACTTCGGGACTTTAATGGCCCGTTCACATAGGACTTTTGCTTTGCTTTGCTTCAGAGTTTCGCTTTGACAGATAAGTTCAATACATGATGTTATGTGAGTCCTGCTAAATACAAAGCGAGAAAAGTAGAGCAAAGCAAAGCGAAGCAAAATTATGGGCAACTCTCAACTTTTGTACGCTTTGGCAATCAGCTGTTATCATTTCCATTTTATTTTTATTTTGGCGTGCGTATACACACTACAGACACTCGCGAATTTCACACATTAGTAGCATAACTACTACTACTTCCATCATATCAGTAAAATTCATTTTTTTATTCTATCTTTAAACAAAACAGCAGAAACTGTCAAAGCGTTCTATGTAGCTGACCTTCTACGCCTCACGCTTTGTTGTTAAAATTCGAACTGTCAAGCAAAGCGAGGAAAGTTCTATGTAAACGGCCCATAAAGCATAGTTCAGTTTCTTTTCTTCAGTTCAGTTGGTGAATTAGAGAGCAATTACGAGTGATTATTACATATGGTTATTTGAACTAGGCTGACTCCACTAGGTTTACTCCAAAGATTCAAAATAAAAAACAAACGTATCTTTTGATTTCGACTGGCATTCTTTTCAGCTACTTTAAAGCTGTTTTTTAACCGATTAAGATTAGTTTTCAGCTCTAAAAACAATAAGTATCACAAGAAATATTTTGAAGAAATAAATATACATACATACATATATGTATATGTATATATATATATGAATCTTTTGTTTTGCTTGAGAGAGGTATGTACTTATATTTGGTATTAGGTCAAATCACTAGCCGTTGCATTTCTAATACATGTGTACATGCATACATACATACATACAAACATATGTGCATACATATAGATATGTATGTATGTAGTATATACCAAAAATTCCAAAATTGATTTACAAAAATTATTATTTCAATGAACTTTTTATGTCAGAAGACAATATTATTTAAGAGGTGTGTAATAAATTATATTAGTTATTAGCTAATTTTTTTCACCTTACTGTGTGTGAAATAAAAAAATCTGTAATATTCTTAGAATTTTTAATGGAAACTCATAAGTTTGGTTTAGGGTTGAAACCCCCAACGCCCAGGTTTGACTTATTTGCTTTAGCTACTTTAGTTTAATGTTTATTAGTTGAATATTTGTCTCCCCCTTTTAAATACTCCCACAAAGACTTTCCCGGTTGTTTTGTTTTTCCGAGAATAAAATCTTTCAACTACAAACTCCCCAAGAGAATATTTCTGCCCGAAAAATTAGGAGCAATTTTTTCTAACTTAGAATCAGCTGCGAACGAAATACTCATACATAATAAATAAGCTGATTGTGCCCTTGAAGACTTTACATATAATGTAATTATAATTTTAAACAACAATATTTTCTTATATCTTAGCCTCGCATTATAATGAACATGCACAACTTCCAAAACCTATTGTTGAAAACAAAACACTTTTATTGTCAATTTAAAAAAATGGTAAAAGAGAGAATTTACAAATCTATGGAAAAATACTTAACTGCTTTGTCATTTTTAATAAACATTTCAAATTAGTTACCTACACTTATACATAGTAAATATTTTGAAAACTTCCAAAATCGCAATTCGCAGCTCAAAATAATTATATAAGTATGTATATGTACACATATGTATGTCTATACGCAGAAATCGGACTTTTTGCTAAGAAATTTTAAACGCAAAAATCAAAAAAAATACGTAAATGGAGTACTACAGTTTTTATTCTATTTTGCTCAAAAGAGCATCACTTAGAACGGGGCTACCGAATTTGTTAAAATTATAGCAAACAAAAATCTGCTCAGTAAGTTCTGACAACAATTCATCGGTTACAAATATAATTTTTTTTATACATCAAATATTTAATAAAAATTATTTAATTTTGTTTTATTGCATTATTTTTAATTCTAAAAATATACTGACAACGATTAGAGTCGATAATAATAGGTCCGTACTCACCAGTAAAAAAATATCCAATAACAGAATATGAAGGAAATACGAAAACATAAACCCAATAGAAGTTGCAAGTTTCTGTTACAGCTGAAATGCAGGCATAAAACACAAAAATAACTCGAGAAGTTACAATTTGTTTCTCTTAATTGCAGGCACTCGGCTCCAAGATGCAGTACTACTCTTGTACACTCTCAGATTCTACGCCCCTTATTAATATATTTACACAATAAACTTTATAAACTTAATGTACGTTTACTTATTTATTCATTTTCTCCATTTTTCGACTTTTTTGCTGAAAATAATTAATATTTTTAATAATTGCTTTATATTTGTGATCAACTGAATACTTTTAATCAATTGTTTTTCGTACTGGCAAGTTGTTACGAGTAAAAATTTGTCCAGTAAAAATTTGCAACTTCCTCTCAGAACGACAGTCATTTTCGTTCTCTCAATTTTCACAATTGAATACAAGTGAGATGTCTTCTAAATTAAAGATGGCGGCGGTTGATATTAAATGTCACGAATAGCCAATATTAATTGTCAAACATTTTTTTTATCAATAAATGAAAATCAAACATAGAAATCCGCTCGACACGAGAATGCTGAGGATTGCTACATCAGGTGATCTCAGCTGTGCCGAATTTAGACGTCTATGGGCTAAGATTTTTCACTTATATTTATTCACAATGAGCAAGTTTTTATGTACGAAAACGCCAAAACATGATAATTCCTAACAATTGTTGCGAACTAATATAAACTAGAGCGTACAAACCCATAACCATTTTCTACTAATCAATGAGAATTTTGGCGCGCAATCAAAGCCTTGAAATATATAAAACCATTGTGAAAACTATCCGACAAATGAAAACTTGTTGGCAATTATTTTTACCTTTTTTTTGCGTTTCAATCATGTGTCTCTAACCGAAGGTACTCCAAACGTCGATTTTGTCCCTCCTTTTATAGTTAATCCCGGCAAAAATAAGGGGAAGTTAGATGCGAGTTGATGAGTAGATACATCTTGTGCTGCGAGAAATACATAGAATACTATAAAAATAAGTATGCAATATGCGAGTTAAATATTTATAGTGTAGGTGCGGCATTATACTGAGTAATTACAAATAATAAGACTCTGAAACCCTTTTTCATTGTCTCAAAGATGTGTATTGCAAATCGATATATCGCGAAGTTTATAAAATGCAAAAGTCATAAAAGAAAACACTGTTTTATCTACATATCATTGCATTATATGTATATGTGCTTTTTTAATGCAATCATTTTTTTTAGCTACCCATTTGGAATATATTTATCATCATGTATCACCTCAATTAATATCAATTTTTTTTTTGTATTGGTCAGACTGTCATCTCTAAGTGCTTCCGCTGACATTTCATTTGTTTATATTAAACATTCTACACACTCGGATATACAGTAATTTACCTACACTGCAATTCTCAAGGAAACAAGTACAAAGAGTTTTTATTCAACATAATTGTAAACATGAGCGGATTTGTAGCAGTTCACACTGGTAGGAGCTTTGAGATTCATATATTATTCATAAAAATAACTTGTTCCATAATTAATCACATTTTCTAGGTGCTGGAAATTGCATAGATGAAACAAAATACCAGCGCGTTATAAAAGAGGCATGCGTACGAGCAACAGACATACTAAAAAATGGAGGCACTGCAATGGATGCGTGTGAGGCGGCAATAATGCGCCTTGAAAATTGTGGTAATACTAATGCCGGTTTTGGTTCTAACCTTTGTTGGGATGGACGAGTGCAATGTGATGCATCCATAATGGATGGTTCAAACTTACATTTCGGTGCTTGCACAAACGTAAGCACTGTAAGAAATCCAATACGACTGGCTCGTTTGCTATGCGATGGACAGTCCACGATGCTATCAATGGAGCGCATACCGCCAATGATAATGGCAGGCAGAGGCGCTGAGATATATGCTGAAGAACTTGGTTGCACAATGATCGATGCCAGTGCAATGATTTCTTCTAAGGCGAAGTTCTCATATAATCATTATAAATCGAAAATAGCTGGGGTAGCAGCAAACGCAACAGTAGAAACGACGGTATCAAGCAATGGCATGCCAACCTCACCAGTTGGTATGGGACAAGTTAGTGCGCTTGATACCGTTGGAGCGGTATGTATAGATTGTAATGGTAATACAGCTGCTGGTTGCAGCTCAGGTGGACTATTGCTCAAAGTCCCTGGACGGGTGGGGCAGGCTGCCACTTATGGCGCCGGATGCTGGGCCACCAACACTAATGACATCTCTGTAGCCACATGCACCACCGGAAATGGGGAATATTTAATGAAAACGCTATTGGCGAAAGAAATTTGTGGTGATCTTCTAACAACGGATTGTGCTGTGACAAGCTTGCATAAGAGCTTTAAGTGTAAATTTTTGGAATCACCATTCCTGCCTGCCGGACAAGCATTATATGCGGGCGCACTATCACTCATATACTATCCAAGCGCTAACACCGGTGAAGTGCTGTGGAGTCATACAACGAAATCGTTCTGTGTTGGCTACATGTCAACACAACAGAAAGCGCCGAAGGTCAGTGTCCTAAAGAGCGATGCATTTTATTTATGTACAATTAGTATGTACATACATATATATGTATATAAAAAATTCATATTTTTTCTTTAATTACTTTACAGTTTATTTATTCACCATTGCCAACTTACAGTATGCCGGGGAGATCGTGTGTGGTCAATGGGCATAATTTCCATTTACGTGTCTAGCCATCGACGTCGCCACCACCACCGACCCGTTGCCATAGCCGGAATTAATAGCGACAGCATTTATTGCCAGTGCTGGCGTTTTATTTATTTGCAACATTCTTTATGTTCGTATTCTGTTTGGTAGCTAAATATGTATGTATTTATTTAAGCGAAACGTTACATTTCGACAAGACAAGCAAATATGTACATTTACATACATAGTACATATACTTCACATACATATGTATATGAAAAGAGGAAGAAAGCGCAATTGTGATTTAAAATTTTCAGTTGGAAGTCATCATTTTTATTCATAAATTGTGTGTTTATTGTGTATGTAAAGTTTGCACTAAATTATAAAAAAGGCGACTTATTAGAAGTAAATATATATAAAAATATATAAAATGTGTGTATAAGAATATTTAATATATAGCATGTACATATATAATAATTATAGCCATTTATTTAGAAAAAAAGTTTCCTTTTTTGTATTTAGTTCTGAGAAGCTGCTTTTATTTTGCCAAAGCGAACCGTGACCGAATCATCGATCGTTGATAATTATACTTTAAAGTTTATAGTTTAAGTGTGTACATAATACTCGTAATGTGTTGTGTGTCTATGTATTATATTAGATAAAGGCAAATATGGTAGTTTGAACGATTACAGCATATACTGTTGTAGACTATAGTATTTTATATGTAATGATTTAATTTTTCTATAAACTAAGAAATGTATGCATTTATAGTTACGAAATTATTTTATATTCAACTAATCTCTTAGAAGCTACGGAAAACTAACGCTATTTACTAGAGTAGTTCATTCGTTGTGGTATACGATTGGAAGTGCATTAAATTAGTTTTAGTTTGTTATTATTATAATAATTTTTATTTTGATATTGCTTATGAAAGTTCATTTTCTTTATGCGGTAAAATTAATCAATGTGCGTATTTATTAATGAACTATGTATGTGAATAAAACAATGACAATCAGGAGGTTAGTTTAAAAATGCTTGTTTCATAGTTTAAGTTTTCGCTATGTAATATGAAATGAATAATAAACATATATTAAAATAAAAATGCTGATGTGAGAAAACAAGATTTTTTAAACTGATTATATTCTATATATGTATGTACTATGTATATCCCAGCAATGGTTATCGACCAAAAAGGATGTGTGTCACTCGACTACAATGAGTAAAAGCCCGAACACTACAACGTAAATTGCTTATTTTCGTCCAAATTTCTTCGTATAAACTAAGTGCGTCCAATTTGGTCAACCTTAATTTATCTTGACAGTTTTTTAGCTTCTGGAGGCAGTAAAAATCAAGGAACAGGTAAGTGAACTGCTAATATTCAAAAATGCATTGCCCAGTTTGCTTATAGGATAGTGTATCTGGGCTTTTACAATTGAAGGTAAGCATTTCGCAGAAGATTGTAAGAACGAGTCAGGCTTACAAGTATTAGTATTGAGTTCTAGAAGACACAAAACCATCGAATAATTGAAAAAAAAATTATTATATGTATTTATTTTTTTGGTGCAAATTAACTTGATCACTCCACTCGCGTGTAGGATATTAAGACCAGGTGAAACCTTGAAAGCATTGGCACGTAGTCAGCATTTTAACCGCCCGATTTCTGCGTCAATGACAAAATTCATCGTATTACTTTTGCAATAGCTGCTGCGCCTGAAACTATGACACGGAATATAAGAATAGCTTACGTCGTTATCTCGTACTCAATGGGACTGAAACCTACAATGACAGTTGTCATTATTAGAATATATAAACCAATTTTTGTCGCATAGTTTTAGGCGCAGTAATTAACGACAATTGGCATGCTATGAGTTTTGTCATTCGCGCGAGAATAGGGCGACAACTCTGTTATAGTCAACTTAAAATACGCTTCACCGCCCTATTTCCACCCAAATGGCAAATCTCATACCATAACTATTGAGTTAACTACTGCTCCTAAAGCTATCAAGCAAAATACCAACCTCGTTTCGTCGTTGTGACGTACTCAGTAGGTCCTAATAGCTACAATGACAGCTCTTATCACCAAAGAATTTAAAACCAACAAGTTCTTACGCCTTAGTTTTAGGCGCAGCAGTTAAGACAATAGTCATGCGATGAATTTTATCATTGGCTTGATTTACATACATACATCCGGCCAAGGACGTTCACTTCAGCAGCATTCCTCAAAAGTGTATGTGAAATGTTTTATGCTGTCACAACAACAATTACAATAGGAGTCTTCGTTACAAAAGCCCAGTAAAAATTAGCCAGTAGAATGATTCAGAGAAAAAAGGCGTCTTACTTTCTCAAAGACAGAAACTTACTGAGTTTTTCGCGAACAGGATTTAGTTAACAAAGCCCGCACAGTTGCATCTGAATTTTTGTTTTTGCTTCATTTTACTTATACAAACGGTTTTTTTTTTGTTTTCCCCTTGTGAATAAATCACTCATATTTACTCTTTTGCAAATTTATAATTTTAAATATCGAATTGTTTTGTTGGCTGAAATGCAACCATGCCACAAAAAAAAGAAAAATATGTATGTTATCTAGCTTTTGCTATCGCAGATAAAAAAATCCGACACCGCCGGTAATTTTTAGAATGAATCCCAAAATTAGATGAAAAATATTGAAAATGTTTTCTTAGTATGATTTTTTTTGTGGTCAGCAAGTGGTGAAAACAGGCTTTGTTGCTATGAGACCGATAAAAAAAAACGGTTTTTGCATAATTTTAGATGTCGGCGGAGATTACACCTTTTGACCGCTAAGAATTAATTCAACTTCTTTGTTGTATACGTTCCATGCTTTAAGTTTTGCAACACTATTTTCGAGGTGAAAAATTTTATTTCTAAGGAACATAGGCAAGATTTGTTGCTTCCAAGCTCTACTGGGATATATGTATGTATGTTTTTTATGTACAATAATATATAATTGAATTTTTAGATTTATGTATATAAATAATAAATTCAAATGAAGTATAATGAACGTATGAATTGAATTCGGTTAATTGTGAATATTTAATACTTTCAGCTAATAGGCAGTGCGATTTATAAAATGTTAAAAACTAGAATGTTGAAAACAGATCGGTTTGGGAAGAGATGTTCCATTCTTTTTTCATTTCTAAACTACTTAAAACATAAATATTCGAGTGCGTCTATACTTTTTTACTTCGAAGTATGTCTGGATTTAGCAACATTGCTGCATTAGCAAAAACAAAGGAAACCCTGAAGGCACAATATATGCAGCTGCAAAAGTTTAGCATAAAAACTAGACTACTTTCATATCTTAATAATATCATTTCGGATCATTTACTCACACCAAATGATTGTGTATATATTAAAAGCTAACTATTTAAAGAAAAATTGCTATTGTCTAAACACATCCATACTCATACCAAATACTATTACTTTTATCTTCTGTGCGTTTTCGCAATAATTTGTCGTCCTGCTGCGCTGCTGCTGCTGCTGTCGCTGACACTAACGTTGAGCTATTGCTTGGCGTTATTGAATCACGTGAAGTTCCCGCAGCTATGCTGTTGCCGTCAGTACTACCAATCGTCGTATTAATGCGATTGTACATAAGGAATGTGGTCGGATTATCATTTTTTGGTATTGGTGTCACATTTGTTGGTGTCTGTGGTTCGGCGATACCCACACCGGCAACTCCAACTCCCATATCTGCCCCTCCCATACACATGCCACTTGCACCGTTGGCGGTACCTATGGTAGTCGATGATGAGCAGCCGCTTGAATTTAAGGGTGAAATTGATGTTGACAAACCACCTGCGCCTATTTCGCTGCAATTGTTATTCGTCGTTTCGGGAATTTTTTGATTTTCATCGATTAAATAAACTGTGCGTCGGGAACCGGCTGTACCTAATGTCAGGCTACTACCTGTCACATCTGGCGCTTCAAGACTAATAAAAATAACAAAATAAAAATATATTACAAAATTTGCAAAATTTGTTTTTATTTCTGTAGCAAATAAAATAACCGCTTGGCAGCAAAGGTAAAAACATTTTAATAAGTTTATGTATTAATACGACATGTAATGTATTTAATATATGTATGTATATTAATAGCACAACGTTGTTAATTTCAAATGTATCATAGAATATACGATCAATTATTCTTTAGCTGTGCTAAGACAAGGGTTGAATTGTGTGTGTGTATGTAAACATTTGCACGTAAAGCAAAAATTCAGCGAAAATACATTCAGCTACCATATAAAAATGCAAGCAAGCACTTAATTTATGTATGTCATTCGTACATACAAAAAATATTATTACTTGGCAGAAGTGCGGTACTGTTGCGCCAATTAACGTCATAGAACGTAAAGCATTTCAAAAATCTTTTAATCTAATGACCAGAGCAAATGGTTTAATATAGTGGGTGTGGGCGTATGCCAGTGAATAGAAACGACAGCAACAGCTGTTTACAAATAAGTTTTTAAATAAAACGCTTACAAGGTTAAGGTTGCCAAAAAAAATTATAACTTATTGTTTTCATATGCGTATGTTTTGTTCAGCGACAATTGTATAGCCGCTGACAATATGTACATACAAATGTATTTAAGTTGTTTGAAGTTAGCCTTGAAAAAAATATTAAAAAAAGTCTGATCCAAGGCGAATTTATAGAAAGTGATGGCATAAGAGCAGCTGATTTGATTTTTTTTATTCACCTATCTGTATTTTGTTTTTGCTTTTGCGTATGAGCTTTCAAAACCCGTAAAAGCAAAAACAAAATGTATTTAAATTTTGGCAACTCTTACGCAGAAACAAAAACAAAATACATAGGAATTTTGTAGTTGTATTTATAACACCACCTTGTATGGATTCGCCTTGAGTCTGATGTTGAATTCTATTTGGTTTTCTAGTTTTGGTTTGAACATTGAAAATAGCGAAACAAATATACAGCATATACAGCACATAAAAGGATTAATACGAAAATAAATACGATAAATAAGCGATATCGATAGAACCGAAAATACCGAAATCGATATTGCTGAAAATATCGGTTATGACATCGATATTGATAAAGAGAAAGAAAGGGCCTGTACCAAACGACCTCATAGGGCTAGTGAAAAATTTGGCAAGCAATTGGAATTCAAGAAATTTAAAATTAAAATTTAATGCAACATTACGTTATCTATTAACGTTTTAAAAAAAACTTATCCGGTAGTTTTGGCGAGTTGTTTGTTGTAAAATCAAGGTCAAAAGGTCTATTTAATGCATTGTCATTAAATCTAAAAGGATTGTATCAAAACGACTGCCAAAAATTTCCACCAATAAAAAGTTTCGAGTTGGTACGACAGAAATGTACAATTTTCTCACCATAGTGAAAAGTTTTTTCACCATAGAACTTTCTATCAATTGGCATAGGCCCTAAGTTAAATTCAGCTATATATGTACATAGATACATAGTACGACTACAATACTATCGATAAATTCGTATATCGGTAAAAATGTTTGTAGCTGTGTCTACAATAAAGCAACGTTATACAATTGAGTATCGTGCTTTACATCAAAGCTGTAAAGATAGATATTTATAACGATTATATCGATAAGACTTTAAACAACTATATGTTATTACTAGAGATTTTGAAAGGGGTATAATCAATATCTTGCTTCCCACCAATCCCTCTAAAATAATGAAGATGCCTCTCTTTGATGCGATTAAATCAATGGACACTAAATCGGTTAAAATAAATTCGGTCTTTACTTCTTATGAGGTTGTTGATAAACCTGGTTGTGTTTATGACAAGTGAAGAGAACGACGATTTATTATTAAAATACTTTAAAAAGGTAATTTAAAAGGCTCGGAAATTTTTGATACATGTAAATTTTTACATTGGATATGTATAAATTGATTATGATCAAATTCAAAATTGATGCTACTTTTACGAAAATGTATCCGCCAGATGGTGCTAGATATAATCTCAAAATCTGTATTCCCCATACGATTTTGAAGGAAGTATAAATGTATATGAGATGAGAAATAGTTTTATAAAAAATTATATATATCCAAGAAACTGCTACTAACTTTAAGACCGACTACATCTCAACTGACTATGGGACATTGTTTTCAAATTCATTAAAGCTGCTTTAAAAATGTAAAAGTACTAAGCTATGAAGAGGGAGTCGCGAGTACGAGTATCGGCTAGTTATGCTGAAAAGTAGTGAAGTACAACTGTGTTTATAAATTCATGACCTTGTTATTTTTCGTGTTTTTTTAACAACATTTCCAATGAGATTTTTCCAGTTTCAATAAAATTGTTCGGTTTCCTGAAGATTTTATCTTCACTAAGTAGAGTTTTACAAATTATATACCAACACTGCTCACGATAAATTACATACATGCATGGTCGTAAAAACTTTGATGTAAGACCAAGGGTAGTGGTCACAAAAGTATGCTTGTAATAAAAGTATATCTATAATTGTTTCTCTCATTGGTATATTTAACTTTAATCCGAACCAATCAAAAAAAAAAAATCAATTTTATTTTTACTTTCATAACATACTCATCGTTTTTAAATAATTTTTAAAAGGTCGGTTTCGTTCCCGTCCTGCCGATGATCTAGAAGCAGAACACATTAAGCAGGAGCTATCAGTATCGACCAATCAGGTCACACCAATAAATATCAATATCACAAAAACTTAAATGTGTGAAAAAAGTTTGTCAGTTCAGTCCATCGATGGGCGCCTTTGAGTGAATTATTGTTAAATAAAAAATAAGATTATATTCAAAAATTATCGGATTTTAAATGAAGAATACATTTTCATTCGTTTCAAAAAAACAAATTAGCTACTCTAGTCGAAAAAATTGCATACATTTTCGAGTTATTTTTGGATATAACATCTGAACCAAAAAAGACTAAAAACGGATTTAAAACGATACCCGTAAAGGGTTAGGATTATTTGCTATTCAGGAGTTTTTTTTAGCAATGACTGTAAAAAGGACCTCAAAAGCAGGGGTTTTGTCTATACCTCGAAAACGCTTCTTTGGAAAAATAAATGGAATTCATTTTAGTATTCACCGACTCAAAATTAGTCTGAAAGAGTCTAGTGTAATTCGAAATAAATCAATAAGGCAATTGAATTTATGGAAGAACTACATTTGTGATCCGATTTGGTAGCTATTCAAAATATACAAACATAGCAAATCATTACAACACAGTCGTAACTTCTGAAAATACATAAGTCGATTTTTATTACATTAATTAACAAGGGCACAGAGGTACATATATCCCATCGAAAAATATACATTAATGAAATTTGCTTTTTTCTGGAACCTTTAAGAGCTACCATTTGATGAAATAGACTTAACTTTTTTCACTTATATTAAAAACAATCCATAATATTTTAATTACTTTTTTGTATGTCCACAAGTGGTTATATGCATGTACATACATATGTATGTATTTATATTTTAGCCGGCTAATATAACAAAAACTAATCGATGACAAAATTATTTATTTTAGACTGCCAAGCGACGCGCACAGATTAGTTTTGTTAGCTAATTTCTGTTTGCATTATATATGTACATATATGCATATTTAATGTATATTATATGTATATGGATGTGTGGGGCAAAATCGTAAACAAAACAATGTTGTACAATAACAAAATTACGAATAGCAATTTTCGGCAGACAAGATGTTACCGGCACACACAAACATAGATGTTTATAATTATGTATGGGGGGATCTGCAATATTTACCCAAAAATCGTTTCCACACATTTATTTTCTTTCTACACCCACAACCAACCAATCAACCCAAAAGTGCATGCCAGTTTTTCATTAACATATAAACCCATATTTGAACGAACAGGAATATGTAAGGAAAAATTGGATGGGATTAAATTAAAAATTAATTGCACAAAGAAATAAATAAAACCCAAATATATGTAGGTATATTAGGATGAGTGATGCATTCAAAAAATCGGCAGTTTTTCTATCGGAATTATGGGAGCATAATCATAGACAAGTTGAAGCCGGCGATAAATAAGTAAGATATCGTTTTGTTTTTTTAATATCTATAATATATATATATAATATCTATAATATCTATATATTTATAGTCAAATTTTTCACTTATAGCTAGCGCTAAAATTAGAGTGACGAACATCTGTCAATAAAGGTGTCAAATAAAACGAAATTTCAATTACTATGTGTGGTTAGAGCGATTAAGTTGTAATTTTCATTAAAAAAGAGTGAATATGTCCATTTTGATGAAATTGAAAGTAACTTCGACATTATAAATGATTCACGATTATTAAGAATGCCAATATAAGTATATGGAACGACTTGATTTGTTTCGATTTAATGCAAGAATACTTATGTACATATATATCAGCTGTAGGCTAGACAAAGTCATTGTTCAAAATTTGACTGACATTTCAAAAAATTTACTTTGAATTATATGTACCTAACAGTTTATAATTTCCCGTAAGCAGTTGTTTCTCGGGTTTTCCGATTTCTTTCACGTTTCTTGTCCTACATAAATATGAAACTGACTATGTTATACTTAAAAACAAAGTGCGCTATATCTTTTTAGTATTAATCTAAGTAGAGTATGCTCTAACTTAGGACTATGACTATGCACCATACATTTCAAGACTTTCATCAAAATATTTCGGAAAAAATATTAAGATTTCGTGGGCGGGACCGTATTGAAAACCACATCAAAATTTTTATATTTTTATGCATACCTTTCACTTACGTTTTTGTCAAGGCGAATTTATAGAAGGTGATGGCATAAGAGCAGCTGATTTGATTTTTTTTATTCACCTACATGTATTTTGTTTTTGCTTTTGCGTATGAGCTTTCAAACCCCGTAAAAGCAAAAACAAAATGTATTTAAATTTTGGCAACTCTTACGCAGAAACAAAAACAAAATACATAGGAATTTTGTAGTTGTATTTATAACACCACCTCGAGTTGGTTTTTGTGGTATTTTCAAATCGGTCTTCATATTTTTCCGAAATATTTGGACGGAAGTTTTAAAACAGAAGAGAATTTTATTATTCCGGTGGAAAAACTGTAACTTTTTTTGGTGAGGCACCTTAATATATAGTAGATGATGATACGAACAAAAGAAAAGTTTGGTTTACCCGTGCACGCTATTTCTACGAGAATTATTCAAATCCGTACGCTTTTGTGCTTGTAAACTACTCCGTACACCGCCACGCGAAAGTGTATTATCCATTAGCTCGCTAAATTTAGAAAGAAATAAACGCTAATTGATGAATGGCACATATAGAAAATATGTTTGATTGTAAAGTTCAACTCATAATGATTTATAAAACAAGTGAACGTATGAAATGTGAACAAATTATTTGGCTAATTTCGTATTTCACTTACCGCTGCAAACTTTGGCGCATTGGAATATTTCGTTGTATTAAATGTGTATCCGATGCAATAGACATTGGTTCCTCAGCGCTATTATCAGAGTCATTGCCACCTGATTCAGAGCCAATCATGAATTGTGATTGTGTTAGACGTGAATCATCCACCCAAGAACGACGATTCTAGATAGTAAGAAAAATATTTGCTTGTTTAAGTTTATTTTAGATAAAACACTATGTAATAAAATACAAGCAAAGCGAGCAACACGCACCCGACTTGACGGTACCTTATTTATAAAATCTGAACCCGCTTTCTTTACACGACGTACAATGCTGCTCGCAAAAGGTTTCCTACAAAATTAAAAAAAAAAAGTATTTTTAAGGTAAGAAAAAACAAAGATATGCTTTAAAAATTTACTTTTTTGGTATGACAGTCTCAGGCTTTTTATAATGTTCCATTATTTTCTCCTCCAACTTTTCCTTTTGGCGGCTTAAATTGTGTAGTCGTTCCGTGTAGCTTTTTTCTTCTTCGCGGAAATGTTGTTTATCTTCCAACGAATGCGAGAGCAGCTCATGATATTGCGAAAGCAATTGTGATACATTGTCCATTAGAGTTTTTCGATCTGTATCCAAATTAGCATTCGTCTGCAGTAAGACCTTGTGAAAAATTAAAAAAAAATCTATAGCAACTGTGTTTAATTTGTTCTTGCATTGTACTCACTTCACACTGCTGTGCATAGTAAGAGGAATCATTTTCCATGGTTTTTATTTGGTCGCATTTCATATCCAGCTCACGCACGAGTTCGGCGTTTTGTTTTTTTAATTTGCTATTATCCGACCGTATCATTTTATATTGTTCCTGAGAGAGAAAAGCCAATAGTTATTATAAAATAGACTTGATAAATTGTATGCAAATACGTATGTCTAAAATAAGTAATTTATGTCGAGCTTATAATTAATTTTCTATTGAACAACAACAACTAATTAGTGGGTCAGCTGTACGGGACACAGAATATGCCATATTGCATTTTAGTACTTCTGGTCATTTTAATCTCTTTAATAGAAACATTTTCAACATTTTTGCTCTGTAACCACTGAGTATAGCTTGAGCTATACAGGAAAGTAACTAAGACTTTTAAGCATTTGAACGCAAAGAAATCAATTGATTTTAGATAGGTTCTTCCAAAAATGAAAGAAAAGTTTGATCTTTTAGAACTAATTTTTTTTACTTTAGTACATTGGTTCATTAAAATATGTGAGGTAAAAATTTCTGATATATTCCATTTCACAGTTGTAGATGTCGATTTTGCAAATTTTTCATTGCTGTTAATTTATATATCTTTTTCTCATACAAATTCGAATAGGGTTGGGTACAATATGATTTTGGTTCAAAATTCTGTATTTAAAATTCTGTATTCAATATTCTGTATTCAAAAATCTGTAATTCAAAATTCTGTACTGTTAAAATTCTGTATTGCGGAACACTGTAATTTTAAATTCTGTAAATCAAAATTATGTATTGGCAGTATTTTGTTTTGCAAAACTCTGTTTTGAAAAACCGGAAGAGCATATGGATAAATAAAAAAAGTGCGCACATGACTTGTCTTGACCCATATGGTTTCCTATATTATCAAAACAGATTTACATAAAGCAAATGTCCATATGTTTGTATGTATTTATAGCTTCAGAAATTTCAAAATGGTCACAAAATTAGTCAAACGAAGAAGGCTGTAAAAGCAAACAACAGAATTAAAAGAATAACAAAAAAAAGGCTTATATTAAGGCATGTTTCTTTTCTAAAGCGAATTGCTAAAAATTTAATAATATAATAATTGTTTCGCCATTATAATGTAATAACTTTTGTTTTGAATGAATTTTTGAATTTTTCTTTAATTGACGTATGTATATATACCATTGATTCTATAAAATCGGAATTCCATTATTCATAAAATAAATGTGCTATTCAGGTAAGCGTGCTTATCAGGTTATCTGCTTATTTGGTTATATTTTTACAGCATTTTGATCGAAAATAATTTTGATTCCAGAATTTTAATATACAGAATTTCAGTTCTCCATCATTTTGATCATACAGAATTTTAAATACAGAATATTGAACCAAATGAATTTAGGCTGGACAGAATTTTTTTTTTGATTTTTACAGAATTTTCATCCAAAAGAATTTTGAAAAGCAGAATTTAGTACCTCTCCCATTCGAATAGTAAGTACAGCGATATTTGAATGTTATTTTATAACCATATTTGATAGATCAATACAATGTAAAATTTTCCGCAGAATGCATACAATAAAAATAAACGGAATTTCAAATTTTCAGTTTTTTGAGATAAAAAGAAAACCGATTTTTAAGTTTTTTATTTTTATTATAGCAAAATAAATTGCCTTTTTACGAACACAAAAAAATATTAAAATCGACTAAGAAGTGATAAACTTTGATCAAAATTATGAAGTAACACTTGCCGATACGAAAGCATAATTTTCATATATTTTGTTTGCAAACGCAGCCATAATCTCACGAAACATGCTGACCCTATTTTACCATCTCACAAACATTATAGATTTTTTTAAAGTCATTGATTTTTCAAGGTTGCGTCATATTTTTGCTTCACGACACCTTTTTGCGAGATAAATGAAACATATGTACATACATACATATCGCTGTCCATAAGTACATGTGAATATATGTATGTACATATATAAGTAAATGCGCATATACATACATACATATGTATGTACATATGAAGTTTGGAACTATTTGAGGTCTCGTTTTGGACCACTTCATTCTATTTAGGGAATAATTATTTCGGGATCATTTCGCGGCTTTTTCAAAACTATTTCGGGGCTTGTAAAGTACCATTTCGGGGCAGAGTTGAGGACTGGTTCAGGATTGCTTTGGACCTAGTTCGGGAGTGACACATAAAAGGCCAAAAATAGGTACAGTATTTCCCACATTCTTCTCTCTATCTCTTTGTGGAATCGGCACAGAAGCTTTACTTCTAGCTCGTGCGGGTATACGCTTTTTTTTTTTTTTTTGTTACTTATAGGCTTTTACATGTTTTGGTATTTTTTTTAAACAAATTTTAAATAATCCCCTATTTTATAATTCCCAACTTACAGATATGGTTATATATGAAACAATTAAGAATACGTTAAAATAACGTAGCAACGACAACAATTTATCGTATGATTGTAAAAGTACATGAGCTCGACACGTTTACAAGTAAAGACACACAAGCTGTTTTCGCCTGCCAACTGAAGAGCTGTGCATGCCGGGTTTAGATCAAACTGTATATGGCTCTCATCACCCAATAAATTTTGTTAAAACTTTATTGTAAAAATTTACTAAAAACATCACCAACATAACGGTAATTTATAAAAATCAAAAAAATATTTAAGTAAGTATTTCAGACAATGTGCTCAAATTTGTTGAAGTTGCTCGAAATCAAATGGATATGGGCACGGCACCGCTCGCTTTAGAGCAAACGTGAACGCATTTCATTTCAAGTCAGTAAGCAAAATTTCGAAAATTGTAAAAATCGGGTCACATCTCATACATATATCGGTAATTTACAAAAATTAATAATATTAGATATTTTCCTTAAATTTCATAGACTTAAAAGCATATCTCCCAAATTGCGTTAGTAAATTTAGTACATGTTTTGAATTTGAAGCCAATAAACATAATGTATAAAATGATGCAAATCGGATGATACCATAGCTGTTTAAGTAATGATTAGTACTTGCAATCATTAGCAATTAGATTAGATCCATATTCACAATAAGATAATTGATTAGAAATCTTCAATTAGTTTATTTTCAATTACTAATCCTTTTTTTGTTTTTTCTAAATTTTGTTTGAAAAGTTTGAGCAAAACTTGCGATCTAATTGAAAGTAATTGAACTATTTGAAAAAACTAATTTAATTAGATATTTCAATTAGTTCAATTAGTTTCAGCTAATTGCAAAAAATTGCAATTATTTTTCAATTATTCTAATCGTAATTGATTAGTAAATGAAAAAAATAATTGAAGTTTTCTAATCAATTAGGATTATTTTTATAATTAATTCTAATGATTACTAATCCTAATTAAAATTTAACAGCTTTGGATGATACCCACACCTACCTCTCATATAAAGGTAATTTACATAAATCAAAAAAATCAATTTTTCGGTAACTAAAATTTAATTTACTCAAATTATATTTATAGTATCGGGTTGGAGAAAAGACGCCAGTTACAAAAAATTCTGGAAAACCGGTGTAGCACCACCTACTTTAGAGCAAATATATATACATATCTCCGAATCTAGTTCATCAAACTCTGCCAAATTTGGTAGACATAATTGATTTTAACCTAATAAGCATAGATTCGACAATTATCCGATAAAATATACTTTTTTGTATAAAATTGATTATATGGAGAATGTTTGTACGTATTTGGCTCTCAAAATACTGAATCGATTTTTATAATTTTTTTAATGAAGCAGTTACGAAAAATAATGGGGTGACTACTGATTTTTTTATAGTATGTGCATTAGGGTGCTATTTTTGGAGAAATTTTTAAATCGATCCACCTCTCGTAAATATATACATACATATATTTTGAAATATAAAAAAACGCCAGGTATTTGCTTGTAAAAATTTCAAAAATCACTTACCTGTATATTTTTGTACTCATTCTTAAAGCGGAATAGATTTCGAAAATCGTCGGTGAGCTTCGAATGTTCTGTACGCAGTACTGTTAAATCATCCTCATATGTCTTCATGGTGGCATTCTCTTTTGTCAAGTCAACAATACGTTTTTCTAAACTCGAAATATGCTCACGTAGTTCACGAGCCTCATTGCGTGAATCGCGCAGTAGCAACTTGAGCTGCTCTTTGCCAGTGGCAAGCGATTCATATTCCGCTGAAAGTTGATCATGTAAAGCTCGTAGCGCCATCAAATCGTGTTGTATATTCTTATTTTCTTGTTTAACTGTCTCACTTTGTTTCAATAATTGATCTTTCTCGGAGGCAAGTTGTGCATTTGCCACTTGTATAGCGACCAATTGTGTGTTAAGAGCGGATATCTGGGAACCCAGCGTTACCACATCGACATCGAGTCTCGCCTTCTCGGCTTCTAATTGTATATTGGCAGCTTGTATCGTCGCATAACGCGCACTCAACTCACTATTCGTCTCCGTCAGTCGTATTATTTCCACACGGTTCTGTTGCCCTTTTGGTAGGCCTAAGGTAACTTTGTGTTCGAAGCTTAGCTCCTGCGATTCATTACTGGGTGATAGTTCAATATTTTTTTCAACTGTATAGATCTCCTTGCGATGGCATAGCACGCAAATATCCGACTTGGTGTTTTCCTTTTGACGCTGCTCTTTGGAGACATTCAGCATGATTTCGCGCACTGTTTTGAAAGTTTCTGGATTGCGTACCAATTTTTCGACGACTGTCTCGACATTCAACTCAGCATTGCCAACGGCTTTGACGCTGTCAGTTAAGCCGAGTTTCTCTAAGTTCTGGCGCACCTTGTTGGTGGCTAATGTACCAGACACTAAATCATTGCGCAGTGTTGCTATCGTTTCGACGTCAACATCACGCTGTGAAATAAGTTCCTGGTTTTGCTTTTCGAGCTCCACGATTTTTTGTTGCGTTAGCTCTATTCCAGTCAACTCTTTTGTGAGACGTTCAATCTCTTTGGTTTGAGAGTCCAGCTTTGCTGTCGAATCATCAAGCTGAACCGATTTTTCTTCCGTATTTGCCTTTAATTTAGTAACTTCCTTCAGGAGGCTATTATTTTCACGTTCACTAGCACTAAGTTTCGCTTCCAAGTCGTATACTTTTTCTTTGACCTTACTCACTTCTTGCGAGCGTTCGGTCAGCTGTTGAATTTCCTTGGTACGTGTGTCCAGCAAACGATCCAAATCATCAGCACGACGTTGTATACTTTCGTTTAGAGTTTGTAAGCGTTGTTTCTCTTTATTCAGAGTTTCTACATGTTGCTCTAAGTCCATTAGCTTATTACGCTCCAATTCACGGTCTTGACTTTGACGTTCGTACGATTTTTGGCGATCGTCCATGGTATCTTGCAGCTTTTTGTTTTCTTCCAAAGCGCTTTTAAAGACATCTTCCAATGCGGTATTTTGTTGCGTTAAACGTTGAATATTTTCCTTCATTTGTTCAATTTTTAAGGATAACTTTTTCTTATCTTTTTCTAGTTCGAGTATTTTATTGGTAGACTCGTGGAAGGAGTTCTCTTTCAGTTGCTCCAATGCAGCAGTAAGTTGCTTATTTTTCAATTCCAATTTTAATATTCGCGTCTATATAAAAACAAAAACGGAATGTAAGTAAAATTTAATGTTCAGATAAATTGTTTAAGTCCTACCTGTGCGTCGTTGGTTAGCTGCTCTGATAAACTGTTATCGCCAGAATTACATTCATCTTCATTGTCTGAAAGGGAGTTGCCTAGTCTTTGGGAGCTATTAAGATTTTTCGCAACCAACTGCAACTGGGTGTTTTCTTCCAACAGCTCTTCTAATTTTGACCGATCTACATTTCGCTCCAGTGCCATGTCATTTAACTTTTGCTTGTATTTAATAATCTCAGATTCTAAAGTCATGACATGTTCTGAGCGTTTCTTTGCCCGCTGCAACTGATCTTCCAACATTTCTCTATAATTAACAAAATTTATTAATTATTTCAATTATTTTTCAAATGAAAACTATACTTACTTTGTTTCCAAAAGCATGCGGTTATCTTCGCGTAATTCCTCTACACGCGTCTTATAGAAATCAGCATCAGTTAGTTTCTCGCGAAACTTTTGCACCTCAATTTCCAAACGATCGGCGCGCTCGGCACGTTCTCTCAGCACATCAACTTCATCGCGGTAAGCATATGCGCGTTTCGCCTCAGCATACCACTCTTGGCTCTATAAATTTATAATATTAGATTAACTGGTATTTAAAAACAGTTTTTTATATTGTTTCTTTACCTCTGTGCGCAATTTTTCGTACTGCGCGTTTTTATGTTCTAATTCTTCGCGCAATTCAAGTTGGTTTTCAGACTTCTCCTCTCTGTCGTAGTAATTGCAGAACATTACTATATATTTTTAAATAAATTTAATTTAATTTCTGCCCTACTTACAGTTCTTGTCGCAATTTGCGTATTTTCGATTTTAAATCAGCCAGCTCTACTGCCATGTGATTATTTTCAGAATTGGTAGATGATGGACAAGAAGTTGTCATTGCGCAAGAAAGTGGCGATAACGGTATGCTTATAGTGCCATCACCACAAGCAGATATATTTAAATCAGAGTCCGTACACATCGAAGCAATCCAACGCAAATACATATTGTCTCGTTCCTTTGTCAAGCGCAATATATGATTATACATATTGACGGGTGTAAGCAAATTGACAGACTCCTTCGTAAGCACAAGACTTTGATCCTCAGTCACCTGTGAGCGTCACAAAGACAAAAATTTCAAAATAAATATTAACATTCGTGTTCCAATTAATTATAGCCACGTTACTTACTTGCTTAATCAATCCAACAATAGCATGTTGCGTTTCAACGTCTAGCATTTTAATGCGGCCTATGAAAATTTCACGATTGGGACACTGCACTGCAGCACCCAATAAGAGTGTTAGCAAAATTTTCATTTGCTCCAAACCTTGTTTCGATTCGGGATGATAACCGAGTATATAGACGTCGGGAAGCACGAGTATAGTGTGCTCTAGCTCTTCCTCGAACAGCGATTTTAAGTTGCGTGCAATGCATTCGAAGTTCTTGGATCGTGCTATGCATAACGATACTCCAACAAAATCGCGAATGTCTGTTGGGTGATTTTGTGGTTCTGGATCTATTTGTAGCCAAACACTGTGTATGATGTTTCCATCTAGTAAAGAAGTGTAACCTGTAAGCATTTCTGGACGCGGCAAACATGATTCCAACTGAAATGTATGAAATTTTATTACGACACATTAGTATAGCTTACTTTAAGTTTATTTTTGCACACACATTTTGATAAATACTGCGGGTTTGATTGTTTAGAAAATATAAACTACTTACAGTGGCCCACAGTGAAAATGAGCCAGTATTATTTTTTACAATAATATCATAGTGTAATGACATGATACAATAAAGAAGGTAATTCCATTGTCACTTGTTGGACGCCATATTAACTACCTGCCAAATAAACAGGTTATGCGATTTTGTGCTAGCATTCGTAATCGAAATTTTTTTTCTTATGTTTGATTCATATGTTTGAAATTAATAAATCAAAGAAAATTTAAAAATATTGATCTTTTTGGCTGTCCCTCCAAAAGTTGTATTCAAAATATTTGAATTAATTTTTAAAACAAAGTTTTCTTATTAATGACTTTTCGAATTATATGAAACCCTACATTTTGTAAATAATGCCCAATATATGATTGAAAATTACCCCCTCTTACAAATATCGGATGGGGAAACGATTTGCCAAATGTGTTTAGTTCTGGAGAAATGTCAATAATTTCTAAAAAAAAAAAAATATCGAAATGGAATTAATATTTTTCTTGTATCATAGTGTAAAGTGTATAAAGTGTGCTTGAAATCTATGTTATAATTCTTGTGTCATTCTACTTCAAGCGTCAGTAATTTTTGTAACCTTTTTTTTTTACATAAAATAGAATAAACATGTCGGGAAGAAAATGTCCTTTGCGCAAAAGCAGACGTAATAATCACTGTGTGCATACTGCGGCGAAGTTTCCGTAAAGGTTTTATATATTACACAAATTGTAAAAAATTTTAGCGTACAGACCTCCAATGGGTTAAGAGCAGCCACCGTAACTGTTATAAGCAATATCGAAAAAAATATTTTTTAATTCTTATGTTTTAATTTTTATCTTTTTCATGAAGTCTTAGAGTTATTTCGTTAGTTCTATTTTCACTCGTAAAATAATACTTATTTGTTGAGTTTTATTTTTCGCTCAATAAATAACACCAACGGTAAGTTTAACTTTTCTGTTGCAATCGTTAAAAAATAATTGTTTTATTTAATACATACATATGTATGTAACTACATACAAACATACGTATATGTGCATATGTATGTACACATATGTATACACACTCGTATAACCACTTAACAAACATAATTCAAAACATACGAAGTAAGATACATTGTTCGCTTGTATTGATCTACTTTTTCATTTATCATATAGGCCTTCAGCAGCACAGAAATTTGAAAACAAATCTATCAATAAAAATAAAAAATAAAAAATATAGATTAAAATCGATCGAAAAAATCAAAATAAAATAAAAATAAGGATAAAATTATTATTTTAAAATAAAAAACTAGTCATAACTATCATAACTATTATTTTCGATAACTGCCTTTAATTAAATGATTTACTTTTTAAAACAGGAGACAACCTTCTCCAAAAATATTTTCAAAATAAAGCTTTCTTAAACCTCCTTCGTTGCAATATTTGTTTAACCTATTATATGTTTCAAATATTTTTTTTAAAAAGCTGGCAACCCTCTCCAAGCAATTTTCTATTAAACAGGTTGAAACCTTCTCTCAAAACATTTTTGAAAATGAAGTTTAATAAAACCTCTTCCCTTTGATACTCATATTGCAATATTTAATTTCATTCATAGTTTTCATTGAATTTAACTTTTTAAACACGTGACTTAAAAAAATTGTTACTACAGTGTTCGTGATATCTTTAGCATCAATAGTCAATGCAATACTGTTTGCCATAATAATAACGGAAATTCAAATGGAGATATAATAATAGATAATGAAGTGATTGAAAAAGTTGACGAAATTAAATACTTAGGAATAGTTATAGATAAAAACTTGAATTTTGATAGTCATTTGAACTATGTTTGTAGGAAAATTGCAAAGAAAATAGGTTTTTTTCGGAGAATTAGAAAGCGACTGAATATTGATAGTGCCTTAAGATTATATAATGTGATGATCAAGCCTCATTTTGAGTACTGCTCTACCATATTGTTCCTAGGTTCGGCGGAAATGAGAAATAGACTACAAACACTACAAAATAAGGGTATGCGTTGTATTTTACTGTGCAATATACTGACCCCAATAACGTGCATGCTCGATACCTTAAAATGGCTAAATATTAACCAAAGAACTGTTATGAATGTCTTATTATTTATATTTAAAATGAAACATAATTTGTTACCTAAATATTTATCAAGCCAGTTAGTGTATGTGGGAGATGTACAACCATATAACTTAAGGAACAACGAAGACTTTAGGATTAATCTGTACAGAACTAGTAAATCACAGAACGTTTTACTTTATAAAGGATTAAAATTATTTAACGAATTGCCAAATAGTATTAAAAAAGAGAGAAATATCATTGTATATAGAAGATTATTAATCGATTATATTAAGAAAAATATTGTATAAAATTAAACTCACATTTAATGTTAAGCAAAGCACGATGTAATTATGGAAAATAATACTAGTGTGAATTTGAAATAGCAGGAGCTAAATAAACTAAACTAAACTAACCTTACTTTTTCAAGTTTATTGTTAATAATAAGTATGGTTCTTTATATAAAATAAACCATGTAAATCAAACTTCGTATAAAGTTTACAAAAATTCAGCATTTTCCAAATTGTCATCAAATTTTCAAACCTTTTAATAAAAAATTGGTTAAAAATTACCGTAGATTTTTAATAATTTTTTGCTGATAGTATTGCGCATTTTCCTCCTTATAAAATAAAATTTTATTCATGCGTCATATGAAAGAAAATGGGCAACGCCGTCAGCAAAAAAAAAAAAAACAAAATTTCAATCAATTGAATCTTATACTCTACTGAAGCAAAATTGCATGTGCTAATTGTATCGCCGTTGTTTAGATAATTAAATTTCGCGATTAGTGTGTCACCTAAAAAAAAACTTCTTTCATTTTTCGATAGTATTTACTTTTAAAACACAACCTTTGGAAGAGAAATGAGCTGCCACGTTCCTTAATAATCTCTCTATCATTCTATCCTTTTCTCAAAACAATTTTTTCTAGTTTGAAGGTGTTCTAGCTCGAATACTAATTATCCAAGCGCCTTGAATCTTGTTTTATAATTTTTAGTAATAGTTTTTTCATACAGTTTATCTTTTTTGTATTGAGTAAAATTTGGCAATTTATCTTATAACAAAATTGGCATTTTATATCAATTCTGTCAAATGATTCCAAGGGGATATCTCATAGATTAAGAGACTTCTAATTTAGCAGACTTTTCGATTTAAGGCTTTCTGAGATCCTAAATAACTCCAAGAAAACTTTTTCTTTGAATTCATGAGAATAATAAATAATCACAATTAGAAATAATCACATTATCCGTGATTCAAAATATCCTGAACCAAAGATGTAACTAGTAAAAGCTACTCTTATTTTAATGACTGCTGTAAAGGTTATATTTCGATTTAGGCTCAAAACCAATGTTCATTAAATAGGTTGCAATTTCACAATGTTCAATAATTAATTTGATATACGCGTGAAATAATAATAATAATAATTTGACGCTTACATCATAGTTGATGTTTGGCCGAACTTTTCCTACAAATTTTATTACGCCGACTCCGAATGGCAAATGATTTTTATTAGAAGTTTTTACATAGCAGAAATACACTAGGAAGTATTCCATTGCCTGTTGAGGAGTGACCGCTTTTATAAAAAACTTTTTATAGGATTTGAACCAAGGACTAATCGAATGAAGCGCGCACATGTTACACCCTCGGCTACGGAGGCCGCCTATTTTCTAAAAACTACCTATCATAGCTAAGAGAATATTAATATGTTGGTATGATGTTGCATGAAAACTAGTTAGATTTACCGGTATTCGATGAGCGCGTTGGCGTTCAAGAAATGTAAGTATTTGGTATATTAACAAAGTTTGTAAATCTAAGACAATCCGCCCGATATATTAAACGTTGGAGCTATATGTATGTAGGTACATACATATATAAATAATTACAAAGGTACATACATTTATTTGATATGCAAAGCGTCTACTGATTATTATTAGTTACTAGAAAAAATCACATTTGAATATCTCTTAAGTAGCAACATAGCCCACTGTAGTGGATGTCCAGGAAAGGTAACCGACATTCGCCTACCTTGTTAAACACAAAACTGGACAATAGACTCCCTTAATTGGTAGTAAGCCTGTCGGCAATTTTTTTTATGCAAATTACTATTCTATTGAGTTGAAATAATATGCTAATATATGTATATGAATATATGTATGCACATACATATGTACGTATGTACATACATATTCTATATTCAAGGAGGCTAACATATGTAAATGTAATGCTGAGGATATATGTCTATATAAATATCGTAATTATATTATTATTTTAAAAATTACCCAAGTAACCAAAGCTCCATTTATAAAATCATCAATTTCCATTGGAGTAGCTGTTCCAGCGTTAGCCATTTCTCAGCTATTACATATGTATGTATGTATGTATGTATGCTCCACAGAATCCGCAGCGGCCACACTCACAGCCTTGAGAACGAAGCACTTCACACACAAAGGAAGCACGACTGCTGGCAAAGTTGTGTTACTTCCACAAAATTTTACACTTTGACGATTGGATTTGTAATGTTACTTCTTAGATTTTTTATTACAAAGCATACGCAGTGAAGAAATCTATTTTTTATAGTTTTCTTCACACGTAACCAGAAAGCAGCCACAAGAAATCATTACAGGAAACTTTATAATTTGGATTGAGATATATTCATCATTAAGTTCGTTTAGGCCAATTCATTGTTATTTAGTTAAACCAATAATAAAACTATTTATATTGCTGTAGCAAAATTTCACAAGCCTTTAGCAAAATTGATTTCAGTCCACCGAGAAATACTACAAGCAACAAAACCAAGAATGATAGAATACAAGATTGCGCCTTCCCGCGGTGAAATGACAGATTTCGCCTTTAATAAACAAGAATACGGGAGAGAGAAAATTGAACAACTTCCAATATTTCATTGAAAAACGTGTTCTAATTGTTCTAAAGTGTAAAATATGAATTTATAGGCAGACATTTAATAAATAAATTCGCAAAATACTAAAAAAAGTGTCTCTTTTTCTTAATTTGTGAAAAAAGTTTTGTCTAGTTGAAGTTGAGAATTGTCAAACCCGGCAAAACCAAAGTAGCGGTACTTCTAAAGGCGTCACCTTCAGTATTCAGTATACCGTGCAACAAAACTATTCGCGCACAGCGTTACCACAGTTATAAAATGTCGGAAATGTATTGATTCATGATTTGATACAATCATCCTGCTAGTGTAGTGAGTTGTTGCTACATTTACAACATGTTCGTATGAATGAAATGTTGGCTCTAAATTCAAAAGGTATTGCAATCGTTAACCACTGAAGCCATGCACATTAAAATTTTGCGAAATATTTGCCTAACTATTACGCAGTTATGAGTGGTGAGCTAATGAGCATGTCCTCTGCATGTGGCAACATTTTGTATTGGGATCCTGTGGAACATATTTTGACATCACCTGAAAAGATGGTTTCCACAGCTACAATCGAACCATTTAGGTATAAGTTAAAGTTTTCGATATATCGTCGCTAGTGTCGAATAAACTCGAAATCAAAATATGCCAACAACATCAACAAACTACTATTCAAAAATAATGCAGCCGAAATTTCGAAATTATTAACACATATGTATGTCTCCAAAAACTTACACACCACGGCATATGGTATCATTGATTCGCAAAGACACATCATAAGATACTCACTGCAATATGTTAACTCTATTTTTACAACAGAAGCAGCGGGAAAAGCCCAACAGAAGCGTCAAAAACAATAATTTGTGCATACAGCTCTCGTCTACGAGGAGTAAAGGGGGTAGTTTCAATATTTTTAATTGCTTATATTACAAAAAAAAAAAAATTGACATCGTTGGATAGGTAATTAAGAGATCTTTTACTTGATGTGTATAAATATATATATTATATATGTGTTTCGAGGAAATCAAAACCTTGTTTTTCCAGCTTTGTGTGCCCTACTTTTTACTTTTCCAAATACTGTTTGCTTTCTCAATATATTTTTCAGTTTCCAATAATATAAAGAAAATGTACAAAGATTATGAATATATACCGCGTCCAAAGCCGTGCAAAAAATCCAAATTTTCGCGATCAATATGAAAAATTGAGAACTAAAGAATTAATAATCGATTATTATGAGATAAACTTCGATACTAGAGCAGAATCAGATATGATTTGTCCATGACTAAGCTCAGCTGTCATATTATTGGGTCGGTAAAAGTGTTTTGATTGAGCCAAATAAACAAAATGCGTCTTGTAAGTAGAAAAATGTGCTATTTTAGATATTTTGAACTAAATATTGTAAATATTTGTGTAGTACTGTTTAAGTAATGACTTGGCGAAACACTGCTATGTGATAACCTTCAAAGGATTGCGTATTATGCTGGATTGTGGTCTCACCGAACAAACCGTACTCAACTTTTTGCCGCTTCCCTTTGTACAGAGTGTGAAATTATCCAACTTGCCCAATTGGATACCAAACCGCGAACATGATCCCCAGATGGATGGCGAGCTGAAAGAGTGTTGCGGCAGAGTATTCGTTGACTCTGCACCCGAATTCACTTTGCCCATGGATAAGATGGTTGATTTTAGTGAGATTGATGTGATATTAATATCCAACTATCTTAATATGTTAGCACTACCATATATAACGGAACATACGGGCTTTAAGGGCAAAGTATATGCAACGGAACCCACGTTGCAGATCGGTCGTTTCTTCCTCGAAGAACTTGTCGAGTATATTGAAGTTGCGCCCAAGGCGAGCACGGCAAATTTGTGGAAAGATGTCCTACATCTATTACCTAGTCCATTAAGCGAAGCGTTTCGTCCAAAAAAATGGAAAACTATTTTTAGCTTGAAAGATGTGCACAACAGCCTTGCTCGGGTGACTATTATGGGATACGATGAAAAATTGGTAAATATACATACATCTTTCTAAATTTGTATTAAAGTTTCAGCACTCACATTTCTCTTATTTCTAGGATATTTTAGGCGCATTCATAGCAACACCGGTTAGTTCTGGCTACTGCTTAGGTTCCAGTAACTGGGTGCTAAGCACTGCACATGAAAAAATCTGCTACGTTAGTGGCTCGTCAACATTGACAACACATCCACGTCCAATTAACCAGTCTGCACTTAAACATGCAGATGTTTTGATAATGACTGGGCTAACACAGGCACCAACTGTTAATCCAGATACGAAATTGGGCGAACTATGCATGAACGTAGGTAAGTAGCGATATGATATTTTCTCGGAATTCAACTTTACTTTAAAAGTTCAAAATATTAAACTTTTCAATGCAGCTCTGACGATACGTAATAATGGTTCTGCTTTGATACCTTGTTACCCTTCCGGAGTGGTGTATGATCTTTTTGAGTGTCTTACGCAGAATTTAGAAAATGCAGGATTGAATAATGTTCCAATGTTCTTTATTTCGCCGGTAGCCGACAGCTCGTTAGCATATTCGAATATTTTGGCTGAATGGCTAAGTTCGGCGAAACAAAATAAAGTCTACCTACCTGATGACCCCTTTCCACATGCTTTTTATTTACGCAATTCGAAGTTAAAACATTACAAACATGTGTTTTCGGAAGGATTCAGCAAAGATTTTCGTCAGGTATGTGAGAGAGATTGCTAACGATAAGATTACAGAACGACACACAACCCGAAATTATTCTCTATGTCGATCTTATTTCCATGGGAATGTACTAAAGCTAACTGCTGCAACCAGTTTTCTTATTATTGTTATTTCTCGCTACTACGAGCTGTAGAGGTAAAAAAAAACTTAAAAGGGATGTCAATTATTGCCTTACTTTGTTGATACTTGGGTGTTAAGCTCTTCGTCGTCATCTAAACCTAAACTAAAATTTTCGTATTAAGTCCCTATTTTGTATGACACGAGTTGGGAAAGTTAGTTTTCGCAAGATTTTTACGCCAGTTTATTTCGAAACAGGAACAGTCTGATTAAAAAAAAACCTTATAAAGAGGATAGAGTACACAAGGTAGAAATGATTGTATGTATTAGGTAGCGCAAGTCAACTACTTTAAAACATTACATTGTAGGGTTTGTCTGATATTGAATATTGTATAATGCTTATATGAAATGAGACTTCCCAACAAGTTCAGAACTCTGGTAATTATATTTGTAAATAAATCGTATTTCTAGGATAAAGTTAAGAATCCCGCCCTCAAGAAAAACACAAAGAATCATCTAAAAATAAGCCCAAGAAAAGAAATAGAATTTTTCTTCTATTAAATTTTTTCTTTAAATAAATTCCCAGTCAAGGCAAATTCATACAATGTGGTGTTACTAAAACAGCTGATTTGGTTTTTTTAATTGCCTTACGGCCACGAATGTCAAATGTTTTTTTTTTTTTTTTTTTTTTACATTCTACTTGATCTCGTTGGTTAGCGAGGTAAATATGTAGAATAATTTATCAGCCCCAGTCCCAAAAGCAAAAACAAAATATATGTAAACTTTTCTTTTTGTGTTGTATTTTGTACTGCTACGCATACGCAGGTGATAGGCGTTATATGGAAAAAAAAAATGTGGACAAAGCCAGCAAAAAATTATAAGCAATCAGACATAAACTTTCAGTTACTTAATAAAACTTGCACTTTATTATAGTAAAATTGAATGCGCTACAAAACAGCAAAGCATATCCGAAGTTTGAAAATTTTAAGAACATTTTTTGAAACACATCTATGGAATTTTTGTAAATTTTCTATATAGTTCTAAATTGGTTTAACCATAACATTATATAATGATATATACTTTTGTAAAAAATTATTAAAAATAACAAAAGCAATATATTTAATTTTCGTGCTTATAATATAACCACCACGGTAGGGATTGCCGTCGAAATATTTAGGATATGAAACCAATCTTGTCTCACTTCGCACGTGTGCATATCATGTCAAACCCAAAAACAAATTAGATTGGATTTAATTAAAAAATATGGTATTACGGCTATCACTAGTTAATTATATTATGTAACCATTATACAAAAAATAAATAACACCGAAATAGTGCACCCAGCAAAACTTGCAATTAAATCAATGAATTACAATTATTTCAAATCCTCTACAATAACAATCATTTAATTTTTCAAACTTTTGTTCGGCCCATATTTGAATCCAGGATAATTTATATTATTTTACTAAACTTTTATTTTCATTTAACTCATGATACAATCACGACTTCTCTCTCTTCTAGCCATGTGTAGTATTTTGCGGGCATCCCAGTTTACGCTTTGGTGATGCTGTGCACTTTATTGAAATGTGGGGTCATAATGTTAATAATTCAATTATATTTACAGGTGACTTAAAAATATTAACGAAACAAAAACAAATTTGCTAAACATAATGCATACCAAAAATTTTCAGAACCCGATTTTCCATATCTGCAAGTATTGGCGCCATTTCAACCACTTGCAATGAAAGCGTTTTATTGCCCCATCGATACATCATTAAATTATCAGCAGGCAAATAAATTAATAAAGGAACTGAAACCCAGCGTATTGGTAATACCGGAAGCGTACACTAAACCACATCCAAATGCACCGAATCTTTTTATCGAGCAACCAGTAAGCGTATAGCTCATACATAAGTACATTTTATAAATTTGTGCTCTATTTCTAGGACAAGAAGATTATAACTTTTAAATGTGGTGAAATCATACGTCTGCCATTGAAGCGTAAACTCGATCGTGTCTTTATAACGTATGATATGGCACAAAAAATTGTGCCACGCGATGTGGGTAACGGTGTTGCAGTATCCACTATCACTGGCATTCTGGAAGTTAAGGATAAGGTGCACAATATACAGCCATGTATTGAAGTGGCAGAGGATAAACCAAGTGGCAGTAAAATAACGCCTCCCAGTCGAGAAAATGTGCTGAAGCATATGAAGTATGAGTATGGTACGCTAGACGTGGATATGCTTAAAAAGCGTCTAATACAGGATGGCATTACAAATATTAAAGTGGAACGCACTGGCAATGTAATAACTCTCCATTTAGTCAACGAGGACACAACCATTAAATTTGATGATAATGAGACGCATATAATATGTGGCGGAAAACCGTCTTTACGTCTCAAGTTACGTGACTCAGTATTAAAATGCTTACAGAGTTTTTAAATAGAGATTGTAAAGATTTTCAAAAACAAAAATATTTATTTACTAGACAAAACCTGCGCGCAGCGTTCGCAAACACAATCGGCATTATCAACTGCAAATCGTCTACAACGCGCACATAACGTTATTTCCAACTTTTGTATCTTAACGTTACACGCGTCACCAGCGCTAGATGACTTAAGCAATACGCTTTGCACTTGCAGTAACTCACAAAGTTCCGAGTCGGATATTGGCACACCCATAGTATCTGGTTGCAATGTTCTAAGTAGTTTGATTTGTTCGCTGTTTTCATTACACAAAATTTGTACTGCTATATTAAACGAATTCGTGTTACCAGCCTGTTGATTAATTAAACGTTTGACATCCAGTGCCACACTTATTGCCTTTTCGGCAGTAGAATCTTTCCAAACAGCGTTGGCGGTAAAAACTTGTTGATGAAATGCACTTTGAGGATCTGTAACAAAAAGTCCAACAGCTTATAAGTATCTTTATAAAAATTTCATGATTCGCTTATATCTACCATAATGCGTCCAACTTTCCTCCACCAAGAATGGTATGATTGGCCACAGCGTACTGCAAAGTATTTTATAACAGTTAATTAATGTGCATCGTATATTTCTCAAATCTGCGTCATCGCCACAATAGAGTCTATCCTTGATTGTATGCACGTAAATGCCTGAGATTTGATTTGTCAAAAAGTTTTGAACGCAGGCCACCACGCGATTGTACTCGCAGGCATCATATAATTGCCTTATCTAAATGAAATTGTAACGTTATTGAAAAAAGAGATATTTATCTACTTTTTGCACCTCATTTTCGTATTCCACCAAAGCACTTAAAATATATCGATTTAAGTGTATACTTTTATTATCAAGTACGTTTTCGAGCTCAGTTTTCTCGCCTATTACACCATTTAAATAACGAAATATTGCACGTATTCTGCTAACGTTATCAGCAGCTTGCTGCATCAACTTATCACTGACGGTTATGGACATATTTTGAGCGCCGTGGGAAGCCACCCACCACCTGTGAGATTGGCAAGAATTCTAAATGTGTACGATATAGAATTAAATTGTTTACCGCAAAACGTCTACCCCATATTTCTTGATGATATCGTTTGGTGATATAACGTTTCCAAGTGATTTTGACATTTTGTGGCCCTTGTCGTCGACTGTGAAACCATGCACAAATATTGATCTAGAAATGGAATATATTAAAATTAATTTTAAAAATATTAAGGCGGATAGTCCGTGTGTAAAAAAATGCACATAAGCTTCGTCCGTCAAATTTCTATTCGTATTCAAACTTTTTTTTACGATGAAGGATCATCACACCCACCTCCTCGACGACTTTAAAAATACAGACGAAATACTTCAACTTAACTGCACGATCTGTTAAAAGCTGCGATCTAGGAAACGAAATTCCACTGCTACTTATCCTTGTTGGTTGCCACCCTTGAATGTCACGGCATAACTACCCGGTCAGACGAAATCGAGTTCGAAATGCTTAATGTTTATATAATATACCCCCTGCCATCTTCTGCCCGGCAGGATATCTCCCTCACATACATAGGTGCGTTCCTCAGAGGTGAGGAGCATGCCAGCGGATCTTAGGGAAAATGAAAAGGCAGTGCAGATACGCGATTCGACATTCTGTACAATGGACAACGGCTCCCCCAAAAAGATTTCATTCGGTGACCGCGCTTCACTGGACCAGAAAAGATGTGCGAGAATATTTAGCCGTCAATTTATTTGGCATGCTTCGGTGGATAGGCGCAGCCCTTACTTTCACCAGCGGTGAGGCTAAAGAGGACCTGAGGAAGGTGAAAGCCTCCAAAACCATTGATTCTGACGGATTAAGCATGCTGATGCTGAAAAATTTGGGCTCAACTAGAGTGGCATACCTCACCAGCATCTACAACCAATCAATCTCCTCACTTATCATACCGGATGTGTGAAGGGTGGGGTCGGTTATACCACTGTTGAAACCTTTCTTTTATCAATGGTAAACACACTGGGGGCCTTGCTGCTAAGCATCACAAACGCAGACGAGTAGCGGTCTTAACCGCAACCGCCCCTGTGAGACGACGTCCTAGTAGCATTGAAACTTCTCCCTAGTCAAAACGCAGCACTTCGTACGGAGACACCATGGCTTCTGATGCCGTTTGAAAACCACATACACCACGAAGGAAATATGTCCCTGTCAAGAAGCATATCTTATGCTAAGTAAGCAGCTCTTTATCTGATGTCACCCCGACTGTAATTTGCTTACCGATGAGCCATCTTCCAGCCACATCAGAAGGTATTCGTCAGTTACGCACTGGATCCAAATTACATTATCCTCTTTAACTCTCGCCCAATGAACTGTGTTGGTGGGGTCCAGCTGCTTCGTGAATCCTACGTTACTCTGACGAATATATAATCTTGATATTGTAGTTAATTCAACTCCTATCCCAGACATGTCCGGCATGTGGCGATTCCTGCCCGACACCAATCCCAAAATCCTTCTCGACGCAACTTATTTCTTGGCCCTCGACCTAGATGAGTTTGATGATAAGGGCCATGAATGAACCGATCTCGCAGGGCCTGAAGCTAGAAGGATATCCACCGAAAAGTTGGTCCAGCTTACAGATATTAAATGTTTAACGAAGCCAATACCAGGAAAGAAATTTACCCAAAGCCAAAGATATTTCACATTCCATTCCCATTACAGTCGGCTCTACGTACCGGAATGACCCGGGTTTCACCCGCCCAAGCACAGTTGTTTCGACGATCTAACCCTGTTTAGATCGGCCTACCCTATAAGTCATTGGTCTCATCTGGAGTAAATTATAGCAGCAGCGTTGCTTCACATCCTTCTGCTCAGGGCTGGCATCGAGCCGAACCCTGGGCCAGAAACCTATTTTTTCTCCGTCTGCCAGAAAAGGCTCCATCCAAACTTCACTTCGGTAAGGTGTAGTTCGTGGGACGGATGGAGCCATCTTAAGGTCTGCTCAGGCCTAAAGACCCACGGCGCCCATAGCCTCTACGGCTTTTTTAGCCGTACCTACTACACCGGTAGAATCTCCACGGTTCAACGGAGCACACAACAGCTCCGGCCCTCGTGTGGGGACTAGCCAGCAACTCCTGGTACCCCACACAGTCTGCTCCGTGTGTCAGACCTTGTTGAGTTGCAACGGCTACAATTTGCATCGTAAGGATCGCGAGCGAGGTAATGGTGGTGGCTTAGCGTTCATCACACATCGCAGAGTGCAGTAGCCCACCACGATCTCTGACACTCAAGCCTAACAGTTGATCGTAGGGGAAATGATTTGGCAGAGCAGATAGACGATTCGACATTCAGCACGATGAACGATGATGCCCACCAGGATTATGGGTAGTTGCAGCAGCTCGCCTGACCTAACAATAGCCAGGTCTGATCAATAGCATAACGTGGCGACCTATGCTATCGCTTGCATCAGACCACCTACCCATAATCAACTTGACTGACAGGCCTGCCGACTTTGTCTCCACGGACTACCGGACCTATGTATATCAACTTTAAAAAAAGCTGATTGGCAAGGTGGTTGCGTCTGCCGTGGCTCGCTTTATCCCGGCAGGGAGGAGCCGCGAGATCCGACCAATTTCCCGTGGCGATTTGGTGGTTGGTATACCAGAATAAGCGGAACAAGTGGATGGAGCACCTGAAGTCCTGCAACTTAGTCACGGGCGTCGGTAAGCTCTGGTAAACCGTGAGGTCTTTGTCCAACCCGACGAAGTGCGACGACCGAGTGGAAATTTCATTCGAGGATCGTCGGACCCGAAGAGATGCGTGACCTATTTTAGCCGGCAATTCATTCTGCATCCTTCGGGGGATTGGGCCAAATGGAAGGTGACCAAAACGGAAGGTGCGCAGTCAAACTGACTTACTACGACGTACATGTGGTAATAATGGACTGATGCAAACATTTATGACTCACATTTATAATATGGTACGCTGAAAATTAGCATTTTATGTATGTATGTATGCATTAATATAAATCATTTTGAATATAGGTGGGTTTTATTTTGTTTAAATGATATGTGATATTGTGTGCATATGTGGAATGATATTACTTATAACAAGGACTACTGTTTGTCAGTTAAGTTTTGCTGACGAAATAATAGTTATTTCTTGATTTTTATTTTCGCTTAAGAAATAATCGTTATTTCTTGCACTGAATGTAAAAACTACGTGTTTGTTGTAATTCTCACCAGTTCTCACTGTCATTGTGCGTACAATTTGTTAGTGTACATTTTTGTTGTTGTACGCTCAACTCCACCTGAAAACCCAAATCAAAAATGACATCTGAATTCAAAACGAATTCCAGTGGCGGTACCTTAACATAAATCTAGAGATGATTTTATATATATTGCAGAAATGTCACACACGATACCAGAATGACCCGGATTTATATTCGGCCAAGGACTTTCACTTCAGCAGCATTCCCAAAAACTCTATAGGGAATATTTTATAATATTACATCAACAACAACAGCAACAACAACAACTAAATTATATACTTTGTGCAAAAATTTAAAAAAAATCTACAAAAAAGATAACGAAAAAAAATTCATATGAATAACTTGGCAAATATTGTAAAGAGAAAATGTACAATTTTTAGGATGATTCACTAAGTTGTTTTCATTACGTTTAACTGAATAACCAGTAAATTTTTACTCAGTGGGAAATGGAAATTGATGTGCATAGGCACTATAAAATCTCAAATAAAAAATTGCAGATTTCCAGGTAGTTATGAAATTAAATTTTAATACAACATCGCCACATTTCAGTTTGCATTACTAAACATTGCCAAAAAAGGGATATAAGAGCCCAGAGTTTATTTTTAAGCGCTACTGTGGGGCATATCCACATATACACATACTCGCTTGAATGTGTTTTTCTCATATATACAGACCTTAATACATTTAAAACACAGTATAACAGTTATACTGTGATTTAAAACATGCGCATGCGCAAAACATACATTTGTACTTAACTATCTCCCTTTGATTGCTGAATATTTACACATAGCGCAGATAGGTTCCTACCAATATAAAAGTATTACATATGTATATGGTATACTGTGATATATGGTTAGACAAAGCAAAACAAAAATTTATACTAACAAAATATACGCACAAGGCAGTATGATTTACAACAAACACATCATTTTGATTTAACGTTAACCCAGCTGCTTCATCAACTTCATCAACTTCACCTTATATGAATTCGCCTTGGCTAGACAAAATTGTTTGTCGATAAAATTTCACAATAAAAAAAATATAATCGACTGAAATTATTCTACTGCCAGTCAACATTCGCAACAGGAGCGTCAATTAGTTGCTGACTATTCTTTCTACAAAATGATGATTAGACAACATCTTTTCTCATAACTATGATGACAAAGAATTTCTGCATATTTTGCAGTGCTATCAAGTTTTTAAATCTTCCAAAATTAAGTATGTATGTATTGTGAAACGCAAATATGATTTTATCTATGATGATTCTTAACAGAAGTCTTATCACTACAACCAAGGCGAATTAATATCAGGTGGTGTTATAAGTACAAAAACAAAAATTTACACTAACAAAATATACGCATAATCACAGCATGATTTAAAACAAACACACAATTTTGACTTAACGTTCACCAAGCGAATTCAATCATCTGCTTGATCAAATATCAAACATTTTCTAAGACTATCTGCACACATTTTGCGCAATCTACAATTAATATTTTCTGCAATTTGGGGGCAACCCTTCCAATTTGGAGCGCAAAGACCGCCACGCGGCCCCACGACAGTCGGTTCTACGATCCCGGAACGACCCGGATTTATATCCGGCCAAGGACTGCCACTTCAGCAGCATTCCCCAAAATTTTATGGGGAATGTTTTATGCTGTTACAACAACAACCACATCTGCTTGATCAACCTCACCTTATATGAATTCGCCTTGACTACAACTACTGACTACTTACTTGTATGGCGCACAATTTCTCGCCGCAATGCTTGTCAGCAACGATGACTGAAACCAGCCACTAAACTGATCATATCCTTCTAGATAGACATCAGCTACTTTTTCATCCTTTAACACACTTGACCACGTACTACCCGAATCGAACCAAATATCAAATATATCTCCACTTTTTTCCAAACCAGATGCTTGTATGTTTAATTGATCCAAAATATGTGTAGGTAATATTTCCTCGACGCTCTTCGACCACCAAAAATCAATATTTCCTTCTTTTTCGGTGAGCGCGCAGATATGATTGATTAAAGATCTATCAAGGCACAGAAAAGACAAGTTAAAAAATTGGTTTTATACCTTTCTCAATACTCAACTTATTTATAACAATTTTCTTCGTGCCTCGCACATAAAATACAGGTATTGGAACGCCCCAGACACGTTGGCGTGATATGCACCAATATGGACGCTTGCGCACTTGGGTCATCAGTGCATTTCTACTTGCGTCTGCTTGTACACGGGGATAAACATTAATTTTACTAATCTAGTGGTAGAGTGAGGGCACAAAATAATAATATTGCTTTAAAAATGAATAAAAAAAAAGTCACACAACTTCAGAATCTACCTCTTCAAGAGCTCGGTCTTTTAGTTGCTCGGTATTTATAAACCATTGCTCACTAGCCCGTATTATTACTGGTTGCTTGGTACGCCAATCAATAGGGTATGAATGTGTAAGTTTGCCGGCATGTATCACATCTGTTGCAATGTTATCCAACACTAATCGATCACCTTCGCCCAGCACACTTTTTCCTCTTAGGACGCTGGGTGCATCTTTGGTATACACGCCATTTGCATCAACAAAACATATCTATGGATAAAATATTAGTATGCTACAACGTTTTGCTTTTTTTCTAGCATACTAACTACGGGTAACTTCTTTTCGAGACCAATTAAAAAATCTTCAGGCCCATGTGCTGGCGCGGTATGCACAAAACCAGTACCTTTGGAATCTTGTACATGAGCAGCGGCAAAGAATGGCAAATTTTTTTGCTCTGCATCGAATGGATGCTGATATGTACAGGCATTAAGTTCCGAACCATTTACGATTTGTATTCGCTCATACATAATGCCCGTTATGTCCTCAAAGTTTTGTAACAAACTTGTTGCGATTATATACAGGTCCGTGCCAATGTGCGGAAATTTAATCAGACTATATTCTAGAGAGGAATTATAACAAATTGCTTGATTACTTGGCAAGGTCCAGGGCGTCGTAGTCCAAATTAAAGCATATATATTGGAATTAGAAGCAGTCGTAATGGTATTCGGTGCTTTAGTTAATAAAAAACGGATGTAAACTGAGGGACTAACGAAATTCGCATCATACTCCAGCTCTGCTTCAGCCAAAGCTGTTCTGAAAATTAAAAACAAATGTTAGCATTGAGTAATACCTCTAAAAAAGCATAGGGCACCTCGACGAAGGCGACCAATACACTGGCTTCAAATCTCGGTATACAAAACCGCGTTCATAGAAATCCAGGAATATTTTTAATTGATTTATGATAAAGTGCGGTTGCATTGTTAGATATATGTTTTCGTCATTTAACCAGTCGCTTAAAACTCCCCAGGACTGAAATTCATCTTTTTGACGTGTAATTGTTTTTAAAGCGAATTCGCGAGCTAAAAAAAAGATGATGTATTTATGTACATATACATATGTACATAAAATATTAAAATCATACATATAAGACAATCAGAACATACTAAACGGTTGCTGATGTAAACCTCATCATCGACATAGTTTGCACCTTCATTCTATTTTCAATTAAAATATTTAAGTTTTGCCAATAAATATTTACATTTTTGTCGTATGCTAAGCGCATCTTGACTATTGCCTTTCGCATTTGTTCCTTCCTTCCAAGCTGTGGCTTTTAATTCGATGGGCAGACCATGGCAATCCCAACCTGGTATGTAGTGTACTTTTTGACCACGTGCAACATGCTGACGTGTGGTGATATCCTTCAAAATCTGCAAATCTGCAAATATATTATCCGTAATTGAAGCATACTCATCCATTTCTAACCTTATTTACAGCATGTCCCATATGCAGGTCACCATTTGCGTATGGCGGGCCATCGTGCAGAATGAAAGTTGGCTCCTGATTATGCTCCTGCTGGTAACAATAAGCTTTTGAAAAGACTCCCTGCAGTAAATGCAGAAATATCATTAAACTTTGCATTAGCTCGCTAATAGGCAGTATTTACCTCAACCAATTGCCGTTCTATTTCCAACCGTTTTGCTGCACTCAGCCGGTTTGCAAATTTTGTTTTTGGTAAATTAATAGTGTCTGTATATTTAACCGGTTGTTTTGTGGCTTTTTTAATTGAATAAAATCTTACACAACGAGAATAGAAAAATACCCTCAACATTTTGTTTTGGTTATACAAATGGAACCGAAACTTTTGAAGATGAGACTCGGCAAATCAGCTGCGAAATGTGTTAACAGCTGTAACTATGAAGAGCAGGAGAAATATCGATGTTAAATGCAATTGGAAAATACGCCATATATCGATGGCCTATCAAAGCAAAGGGTTGCACATGAAAACATTAACATGACGAATTCATATAAAGTGAAGTTATTATACCAGCCGGTATCTTCTTATTCCACTTTTTTTTGTGTTTTTGGATTTTTCCTTTACCATCCATTCTTCTATTCTCTTTTCCGGTGACATCCTAAAATTAAAATTCCACTGTGTACTGTCTGCTGGAGGTGATGGTGAAGAGGTACCGTTACTTTGGTTTTGCCGCTTGTGACAACTCTCTACAGCAACTAGACGAAGATTTTTTTACAAATGGAGGCAAAGAGCCATATTTTTTAATATTTTGCAGATCTATTTATTAAATATGTGCCTTTGGGCCGTTTTTCTACAGTTTAGCACAATCTGTCACTTCGCCGCGGGAAGGCGCAATCTTTTATTCTATCATTACTGTGTGAATTCGTCTTGCCGTCACCTTATATGAATCCGCCTTGAACATTAAAATCCTTGTTTACGAACTGATTTTGTCGTTTAACCAGTAAAATATCGTTTAACTAGAGTACACTGGTAAATACAAATCGTGTACAACAACCTTAAGTGAAGATAATTATGATAATTATCGATTACGTGCTATTGTAAAAGATACACCCGCCAACTTTAAAAGGATAAGAAAATTGGTCGGTTCAAAAGTAAAGATTGTCATTCAAAGAATAAACAAGCCAATATTTCCGAAAAGCATGGTCATATAAATCATCGTACAGCGCTCTATAATCGTTAGAATAGAAGATTCTCAATCACCATACAACCCAAGGATCACCAACAAATATAAATCGAAAATGCCACAGGAAATCAGAGTTGTACAATGCTTCGACTGTAAAATCTACCAGGTACATAAGTATATTCCGTTAGGAAAAATACCATTAACGGATACTATATAATTTATATCGTTTTTTTCCTTAAGGTCGATTTGGTAAAAAAAGTAAACAAGTGGACTTGTAAAGTTTGTAATGCCAAACAGAGTTTACGTGCTGAACTCTTTCGTGGAAGTGGCCCAGCATGCCGGGCGCGTGTTCAGGAGCTAAATAAGCAAAGGGAAGTAAGTGCATTAAACCAAGAAAGACTTGCATTAGAGTTCGATGAAAATCTTGATTGCGATTTAGCATTTGCATTGAAGCAGAATACTCCATTACCAGTAACTAGCAAATCTGATGACGAAGAAGTGGCGGGTATTAGCAAGTGGTCAAATTTCGTGGATAAAGAGATTGTAAATTCGGAGCCAGTTAAGGGGAATAATGACAAGATCGAAATAAACATAGATGCCCCTTTTTGTTTTCACAACAAACAAAAGTGGACAACGCCGAAATATGAAGCTACAGGTAGAGATGGAAAACGCTCATCGGTAGAAAATGATGTTTTCAAAAGCAGCAAAAAGTCTTGCAAATGGGATTCGTATTTATAAAAATAATATTTATTTTCTGAGATAAAAAACCGTGAAGTCATTTTCCTGTACTACTGGTGTCAAGGCAAATTCATATAAGGTGGTGTTATAAGTACAACTAAAAAATTCCCATTTATGTAATTTTTTTTTGCTTTCGCTTAAGAATTGTCAAAATTTACATATGTATGTACATTTTCTTTTTGTTTGGCGGTATTTGAAAGCTCATACGCAAAAGCAAAACTTTACGCTAATTTAATGTAAAAAAACAGTAAATTAATTCCATAAAAGTATTAGTTGTAAAATTTTTGGAGGGTTTGAACCCCAAAGGCCCCCATTTCCTCTTTACGTACGCCAATGGATGAAGCTAAAAACTTTCAAAACCCCAGGTTATCACCGTTCTTGGTATCGGTTTAACTCCAATCAAATGCAGAATAAAAAATACCACTTAGGGAAGTATTTTATGGAATGACGAAAAGCTACTTTCTAGAAAAAAGAACGCGAAGGACGTTTTAACTATGTTCTGTAAAAATTTCGCTAATTGAGTAATTTTACATCCATCAATTTGAAATTATTCTCGAAGATCTCGATATCCTTTATAATGCCATCAAAGAGGCAGCCTAGAAATATTTTATTTATGTAGTAATAATTTTGACCACATTTGCATGTTCATAATTAATAGCAGTATCGTAGGTGCATCCATTGAGTATTCTGTTTGTTAGTTTAATTTGAGTCGGGGTCATTTTACTTTAATGGAACCAACTGTAAGAAATTTGTTTGGTTTCTCTAGAATTTCAGGAATTCATGCCAGCCTTGTAAAGGTTGGAAAGGACTAGTTTCCAAGATGTGCCTTCGCTTCTCTTATTGTTGCTTCTTCCTCCCTCAACGAAACTGAACTGCCCTGAATCGAAATCGGTTAATAACTAAAAAAGAATGCGATATCTCTGTGCCCAGTAATTATTTGTTGTTGTTGTAACATCATAAAACATTCCACAGTAATTATTTCCTCAAGTTTCATTATAGGGTTGGACTGGGAAATGGATAACGCATGTCATTTTTTTTTTGGAAAATGAGTATTTTATTATGCTAGTATTTATTAAATGAGTATCGTATTTTTTTAACCTAACCTAAGGGGCTGCACCAGAGAATACACTGAAGCAAACAAATTTGAAAATGGGCGTGACACACACTTTTGAGCAAATAAAATATATCTCGAAAACTGTATCAAAATTGGTACGCACGCAGGTCTGCATTGGGCTAGCGCTTTACATCGTCAAAAGCCTTTATCTTGAGTCATTCCCTGAGCGAATTTCTATGTTTATACAATTAATAGCGGCTATTTGTGACATTTGATATCAGCCGCCGCCATCTTGAATTTAGAAGACTTCTCACTTGTATTCATTCACAATGGCCTTTGTGTTCGGAACTGTGCACATACATATACAAAATACTTACTGATTTGTTCTCTTACACTATGTTCAGACAGGGAAACTTTTGTTGGTTATTATAAGCGATTTCCTTTTTGGTGTTACTCGTCGCGTTCACACAGAGCAACTCTGTTCAGGAAATTTTTTGACATTTCATTTAATATCATTTTCGCAAATTTCTGTACGCTACGCTTAAGCGGCATTTACACATTCTGAATTTTGTGATTATAAGTAAAAGGTGAGTTGAAAAATGAAGTTTTAACATAATTTACTGTATTAACAATGTAATATGTAATATCCTGTCCTATTATATTAAAGATTTCAATTGTTTCCAGCTAGTTTTAAAATTTTAATTTGGGTGCAGTCTTATGTTGATAATACAGTTCACGGTGAGTTATGCAGTGCATCCGTCGGTGTCAGTAATAGCGTTTAGTGAAATAAGTGAGCCGAGTACGGATCTACTTTGCTCCCGCCGTAGCACATCCGACGTTTACCATAAAAGCCGTGATCAAATAAAAACATTATTAATTGTTACATATAAGGTATTTATTTTTATTTGATCAGAATTGTAGTGTTTATATCATGGCCCGAAAATATTTTGCAAACGCCCGTTTCATTTTAGTTCTAACCAGTTGTATTATTTTGCGTGGATGGAGAGATTAGTTTCCAACTCAACTGTTGCCCACTCTTTAAATATTAATACAGTATATATGTATATATATATATTATTTTTTTTAATATGAGAGAGAAGTTTCTTGAAATCTAAAACTACGAATATTGAACGCTGTAATATATGATTTTTGTAATAGTGAAGACAGCATTTTAAGCTGCCACTTCTTTTTTAGATACTTTTTCATCGGTGCAGCTTTCCTCTCCTTCACCTGCATCAGCTTCACCACCTGCACCACCTTTGCCCGATGAACGACGACGCTTACGATTTAGGCGCCATGGCCGGATGGGAAACTTCAAAGCAGGCAATTGATCCATGCCGAGCACCTTGAAAATTTGCCTGAATGCAATATAACGCAAGAACAACTGTGCAGACACGGTTAAATCTTCACGCTGTTGCTTAGTCAAATCATGTAAAGCATCTTGAGCCTCCTTTTCACATGGATCCAATAGACCGGGACCGTTTATAAGAAAACCAGAAGCCAATGCCTCCATTATGCGACGCAAACAATCGCCTGGTGATATTGGGAAACCGGCTGATGAGATCACTTTTTCCACTAGCAATTCGAGAGACCACTGCGGCAATGCCTGCCAAGATTGAATGCGTTGACAGAGATCACGTAAAATGCGTATAACCATTACACACGATTGTAGACCAGTGGCGCGTGCTTGGAACCACTTAGCATGCCGCAATTCCGCCAAAGCCTTTAAAAATAATAAACAATTGTAGGAAATATAATTTTATGATGTGGAAATATTTTGATAGTTCGTTCATACCTTGAGACAAGGTTCACGTGGCAAAAGTGCAGCATCACCAGAGCCGCCGTTAGTAGTAGCGGCATCAGCTTTACCATCTTGAGGAGCCTCACGCAATAGTGGCGAAGTAAGTGATATTTTAACAGATACCACATCGTCACGCACAATAATGGCGGAATCTTGAGCCATAACTTCGATGACATAATCGACAGGGTTCTCGCCTGGAAAACAAAGGTCATTATTAAAAAAAAATTTATTTATGAAAAGATCCGACATACGGTCGACCCTCACGCAGCTGCTTACCAGATGAAAAGTTTTTTGTTTTTGTTATTTAATAAAAAAAAAAATTAGCATGCAAGCAAATGTATTGCGATTGGGTTTTCTATATTCGAGTATATGGCCAAGGCTGCGATTAACTTTGATCGTAACAAAATTAAAATATTTTAACTATGACTGCATTTTTTGTATGTTTTTAAGCAACTTATCCGCAGCATATTTTTACTTTTCATCCGGTATGCAAATGGGTGAAGCTCGAACTGGAACCGGGTCTTATACAAAAAGCATTTAATAAAAAATAAAATGCAGACAAATTTCTTTGTTCTTCAACAAATATCTTTAATAATGAGTTTTTTACGAGATATGGGCTAAAAGTGACAAACACTATGAAAAATGGCGAATTCGAGTAGACATTGAATTGACTAATACATACATAGATATGTTACTCAAACAATTGACCACATAGGAATTTTTTTATAATCTTTTTCATGATTATATTTTTCATAAATTAGTTTTTTTTACCTGTTTATATTTATATTAACAACATTTTCTGAGCTCACGGCCATTTCTTATTTGGAAGTCGTAGGTTCGAGTCCTACGGAAGTCTAGTAAGAAGTCCGACTTGAGGTGATCTCAGAAATAGTAACTGTAACCTTGTGATTGTTGCTTTTAGAACTATTTTCCAATTAAAAAAATATCCCTAGGCTCAAAATTATGGTTTAATTTTTTCGTTAACTATTTGTAAAAATATACATATGTACATACATATGTATGTACATATGTATGTATGTATGTAGGTCGTTCGATATAAAACAGCATATAAATAAAAATTTCAAACTTTGTACAAAATCTACAAGAATTTTAATTAGATTTTCAAACATTTTAATCAGATTTTTTTCATTTGACTTATGTATGCAGAACAAATTAAAGACCGCAGATCAAATGCAAGCACAAAAAAAAATCAAAACAAGGGGAATTTACAAAAAAAAAAACTCCATCCGTTTATGGAAAAAAGTGCGTAAGACCGACACCTCAAAAAATGTTAAAAACCACCCGAATTGTTAGCCATCTCAGACTTGCACATTAATTTGCTGAAACCAAACGAATTCATATCAGTTGGTGTTATACGTACATACATAATCAAAAATTTAACGCTAACAAATTATACGCACAGTGAGAGTTTGATTTACAACAAACACATCATTTTGAAATTACGTTCCCCCAAGCGAATCCCCCAGAACTTCGCTAAAACTGAATGAACTTCAAAATTTTTTCATAAAAATTAATTTAAATGTTTGAATTTTTGATGAAAATTGTTTGAATTATGTACAAAGCTTGAGTTTGAATTTATATACAACTAATATTTAAAAAAAAAGTCACGAAAAAGATTTAGTGTGAAAAACACTATGTGATCAGTCGTTTGAGTTACTGTATAAATGGCAGAACGAGGGTGAGAAATAGTCATTGAGCCTGCTTCCGCATAATATTTTTTTTAATTAGACATTTTTGTCACTTCAATGCCTAGTACAATAATTCGATAAAAGAGATTCATCTTTTTGTAGATGGCAACTGGTACTTTAAAATTTTAATTGTCACTTTTACCATTAATCACGTGCTATTAAAAAAGCATTAGTTTTAACCTTTGTGTGGCCGAGCATAGTAAATTAAAAAAATTTAAACGATTTTTCTTAGATTTTTTTGGGAACGAAATTAAAACATACATTTAGTTTTGCGTATTTTTGTTTAATTTATAATTAATGTCCTATAAACTTCCCTCATTTGATGAAAACTAGCTGTTGTTGCAGAGGCTGATTCCAACAGATGAATGTACAAGACCCATATGATAAAACCTCCAAAGTTATTTGCATTTTGAGTTAAACATGTTTTTTATTGTCTAATTAAGTTTTCAGTTATTTAACCGACTTCTTGATAAAAAAAAAAATGGCAGAAAATGTTAAAAGGCGTAAGGCTCTCTTGCGAAAAACTCTTAACAACACAGGTCTACTTTTGACCCTGAGATATGCATTTCGAAAGGTTTTTAGTTTAGCGAATTTGAGATATTGAACAGATCTTCGCTTATTCGCGCAGAATTTTACAACGAATAAATTGTTTTTTTTTTAGAAACATCGACGTGATATGTGATATGTAAAAATGCTTTTTGGTTTGGAATTTTTCTAAACCGAGATATTGCCTTTTCCAGTTTATAAATTTGGCATTATTTTGGAAAAAAAAAATTTACTCAACGAACTATTACGACGAAAACACGAGTGTGTAACATGAGGAGCGTGCTATCACCCGGTGAGCCCAGGGTTCAAATGTCGCCCGGATTGCAGAACAATGTCTATTTAATATAACCCATGCTTACACTACGTTTACACGAGACAAGACTGTTAAAAGTAGTTATTAATTTTATAAAGAAGGGAAGAGTTAATTGTGTAACGTAGGCGTCCATACATTTTTAGGATACCGCCGCTAGTGTCGTTTCGTGTGGATTTTGTGATTTGTATTTGATTGAGCTCAATTTCACATATAATTATAACAAAAAGAAATTTGTATGTTTTGTGTTTCAATTATGTTTTGCTTCTTTTTCGCAAATCATAAAGAAATGTAGCAGAATAACCCGCTTGTATTAAATCATTGTCCAAAAAAACCATATACAGTGACAAAGACAACAATGAGAGAAGTGTGGGGTATCAGTAAAAAAGTGTGAATGTGTTGTTATTGTCTTATCAAAACTAGCCCGCTTTTAGACAGATGATTCTAACCGAAGTTTGGAGAAAATTAACCTGATCAATTTTAAGACAGATATAGAACAAACGGCTCTATTCATTCAAAAAATGTTAATTTCTTTTATTCTTTTGCTAACAGATATTTTTTTGTGATATTAAACAAGACAGGATTAATATTTAAAACCATCTAGCGCCAGCATCAACGCATTTAAATCTTTGCCTGTAGTTAGTCGATTGTACGACAAATCGTGTTGAGCGTTAGTCGAATACTAATTTTTCAATCATAAACAGTTGTTATTCGAAAACTAACAATATCTCTAATGCCTAGTTAAAACCTCTGACACACTATCGTAATTTATGGCTCATTCTTAATTTATGAGCAAATTACGATGAAACGTAAGTAATTTCTGTCAATAAATTAAGATGAAATTATGTATTTTATCATAAATTTAGTACCAAATTAGGAAAAAAAAATCGGTGTCGGGTCTAAATTGTATCGATATTAATCGAAAAATGTGCTCTTCCATAACAAAACTGGACGATTTATTTTGAAATTTGGCATGGCATTCAACTGTTGCTTGATTTTTACTACATCTAGAAGGTTTTTTTCGTGATTGTAAATTAAAAAGGTTATTATCAAAATAAACTTGAAATATAATAAAAATGCACACAATTGATCAAAGAATTAAACAGCCCTGTGGCTACAGAGCTGTCAAGATAAATTAGAAATGACGAGTGTGAACGCACTTGGTTCATGCGAAGTAATTTGGACGAAAATAACTAATTTTCGTGTGCCCGAGCTTTAAGACTTCGAACTGTCGAACATTTTAACCTATTAACACACGCAAAAAAAGATCATTTCGACAATTTTTTTTTGAGAATTCTGCAAGATATGAGAGATGATACAGCTCAACCTAATATTCCCACATGCCGGCAATTAATTGTCAAACGTTTATCATGCACTATTATGGAACCAACAGAAATTGTATGACGTGCGTAAAAAGTTAACTGTAATTCCAAAATTTGTCTTGTGTGGTATTTCGATAGATGTTTGACTTTAATGAGCGTTTTATTTCACTTGTTTTCTAACTAATGTTTTGTTTATTATAAATAAAGGCTGTAAGTAAAGGAAATTTTATCCGAGTTGGAACTAATCAGTTACCAGGTAACAAACCAATATCTATACAAACCTACTAAATAAAATTGTAATTTTTTGTGTTTTGCAAATAAAAAATATTGAACATGAAGGAAATTTACTTCACGCACGCAAATTGATTTCGGTTTATCAAAAGATAAAACTTGCGTGTTATATTAGGTTGAGCTAATAAGACGGTTAAAATGTTTTAGAAAACTATTCTTCATTCAACAATAGGATAGCCTAGAAAACTCGCGCATAAAAAAATGTTGCTTTTTTTTTTACAAAACTTTTGTAATTTTGTTTTCTAAAGAATTCTACAATTGATTTGCAGGTTTTGTGGTTTTAAACCTCTGCGCGCCTGCCAAAACTATTGAATTGACTGGTTTTAAACCTCTGCGAGCCTACATTTAATTGACTATCTGACAGAAGTTCTGATAGCTTTATAAATTAAAATCAGTATTATTTTTTTTGTTTTGGTAATTGACATTACGAAGGGGACTACTATTAAATTTCAGCCACATAAAGGTTAAATATGCGCATGTATTAGCCTTACCGTGAATTCCATATGAACAAATCCTCCCCATAAATTTACGAGCAAAATAAAAACAAATTTGTATAAATTGTTTAATTATTTTTGTATAACGTTGGAATTTATGGAAATAATTCATCATTGGAAATTCTGACTAGGGCTATATACAAAATTCCATAGAGGTAAAGCATCCCCAGTAAGCAGAGGTACAAAGCATAAAAAGGCGATTATAAAAATCAGAAATAGTATTGTAAATATTTAACAGAACATTGAGTGCGCGATCGTGGGTACATTTTGCTTTTGCACCTCTCTTTACGTAGTAGCAATTTTGCTTTTTTCTTACACTATTAATTTAGGCATAAAAACTTTGACCGAAACTCAATGTCTAGTGACGCCGCGTAAGCTTTATTTGTTTGGAATATAACCTTTGGATCGTAAACTATGTATTAACTCATTTCGCGCCTTAACCGTGGACAATTATTTAAAGATGTTTTTATGTACGTTTTATGGTGACCATGTAGCGTGTTATATGTTCACTTGTGTAAGTGATATATACTGTACATACATTACTAAGTACACATTCCGTCACTGGCGTAACTGTCATTTACGTTTCGGTCACAATTTTCTCATATCGAACCACGTCTTCTTGTAATTTGATACACACAAAACGGCTAGGCAACAACTTAAAGTTGCTATTTAAAACGAACAAAAAAAAAATACGCTAGCTGCAACGAAAATATGCACATCAAATTCTATTAATTTGGAAAGGTCCGACCGTTTTGTTTGTGTAGCTATTTGAAGAGCTTAGTTTCATATGTAATTATCACCTTAGAATTTACATCAAAAGGATTTTATTTACACAAAGTTTGATTCTTGTAACTAATGAGAATTGCATTTCACTGACTGCCGACCATGGATAGTGGACGAAATGCCCAACAAAAAAAAAACTACACTAAGCATTATTAAAATTGCGAATTCTACTTATGGATGCTGCGAGTTAGTTAGGTAATAAATAACATTATATTCGACCCAAAAACTTTGTATAAATATATTCCTTTATTTGGGTCACTCGCATCAGTGTAGTGCAGAGTTCATTTTACCGTTCAATTTCCAGTCCAGCAATAAACAGCGCGAGAAAAGAAAGATACTATGTGAAGGAGTACTCGTACGCGTACCCGCACCACAAGAAAAGTGAAGTAGTAGGGTGAAGTTGACTGTCCTGTTCACAAAACTCAAATAACCAATCTCAATGGCACAATGGCATGTATGTCCCGTGAAGAGCTGAAAACACCAACAAATAGGTTTTAGTTCGTTCATATCCTTTTGCTTTTGCAAAACAATTGGTATGCGGATATGCATTGGCTCCACCAAAACACCATTTTTCCATTTGCATTTACTTTTTCCATACAAATTGCCTTTGCTTTGCTATCTTCGCAAATTCATAACATGCATTTTTTTGTTTTATTATAGCTTTTTTTTTTTTTTTTTTTGTATGTTCTTCGAATCAGCGACTGTTATTCATGCAAAATCTCCACTCGTATTATTGCATATATGTATAATGGTTAAGTGGTTAAATCGATTCAATATTGTATTTGTATATTGCAAGTTAAAAAGATATTCAACAAGTTTGGTATAATTCACCAATGCATGAAATGACCAATTTGTATCAAATAATTTCATGGCGCTTATTCGGAATGTAGCGTAGAAAACTACAGTTTTCATTTTAAGCTATTTCTTTGGAAAAAGTTACCACCCAGTTTTTCTGATTTGACACCAAAACTAGTTAATTATGCTTAGTTTAGGATACGCAATCAGAAAACACTACGCATTTTTGTAATAAATATATAATTTTCCAGATTTAAATAAAATGCGTGAGACGAATCAAGCAATTTCAATGACCTTGTCGTGGTTACGATTAAAATTCAATGATAATATAATTCGAAATTCACATTCTACTAACTAGTACCCGGTAAGGTCATTCAAACTCGGAAAATTCATATCCACAATATTTTTATATTATGGCAAAGTTAACAAAAAAGTATGTCATTAGGTTTCCACTTACCTGCTACTTCTTTTAATTTAGTTGGCAACTCAGCGGCGACACGTTTTAGTAGTCCAACAGTGGGCTTTTCAGAACATAAAACCACTAACTCCACGGAATTATCACCCTGCAACAAAAGACCTTTGGCCAAAAATCCGACACGCATAACACCCTTTAAAATGCGTACATTGCCACTGTCAGCCTCTTTTTGGAATGACAACATTTGATTATCACGACCATCTTTTACTTGAGCACTATCTGGCTTTTCTTTCTTCACGGCTGGTCCCTTATCATCTGGATTCTCAGCAAATTTATCTGAGACAAATTTCAATGCACGTTCAGTATGTGAAACAATACGTTGAATAGTTTGTAACTCTTCCTCTTTGGGATAGATTTCAGCGTGACGTGCAATAGCATGACGATCATCGGTGCTCTCTGGACGGCGGATATTGCCACCACCACCAGGCATCATGCCAAAGAACGGTGGCGGGCCATTGCCCATGCGACCACCAAAACCACGTTGAGCACCTTAAATATAATTGTTAAATAAATTAATTATTAGAAAAATCATTGTATGGTGGAAAGACTGCACAATCCTACTACTCATATTCATCTAACAAAAGCAAAATAGTATCAATAATTACAGAATAGGTGGCACTCAAGACATAGCGAACACGTAGCACCAATAAATATATTATATTTTCTATTTACTTGATCTCTAAAATTATCAAGTTTTGTTTTTCATTTCCAATAATAAAAGTTTGATACATAGGCAGGTTTGTCACTCGCTCTTGACAATTTCGGCTCCCTTAGCAAGGGAGCTTTCGGTAATGTAGACTCGAATGTCGTGGGAATGACAACTATAGTGGTCTTCACAAAGAGCTTCACACTTACATTGTTATTAGTTACTTATCACAGGTGGAATCATAATAGTTGTATTTAAAACATTTGTTTTGTGTTAACTATAAGTGCTGTCGAAAAAGCGAGCTGAAACTAATGGCTACGCCATGATAATTGCTTAAGAATTTTTCTGTTTATTATTATCAGGTTTATTTAGCATTTCGATTTCGATCAAATTTTTCGGAATTGAAATGGATTGGTGTTCTTGATTTCGATTCCGAAAAAAATTGATAATTTTGAAAAGTTTTGCCTTTGACTACCGTTTTATATTCGTTCGAGATTTAGTAAATGTGTTTTTGTTGGCAACACCTACGGTAGTACCATTGAGACCAGATGATTCTATTTGTAAACAAACTTCATTAATTACTTCGAATCAAAACCAAGAAAATAAAGGTTTTATAATGTAAATTTCTTTATAGGGAAAACTTGATTGGGGTCCAGCATTAGTTATGTATATGACCACGCCTTTCTTGTCTCAGCACACAGCATTTTACATTTTTAAAGAAACACAAATAATTGACAACAGCTGTTCAAACTGATTATCGACTCGGAATGAAAATGATTCAAAAACGATTCGGAATCTATTCGAACTCAGCCGGATTTAAGAACACCACCACCAAAACGAGTCGGAATTGCTTTAAATTTACTTTTGAAACCAAATAGAAATGCAGAACAGGAGTGCACACATTTGTTTGTTTGTTAAAAAGTTGAATGCCAACTTGACCACTTTTCGTTTGACGATCAGTAAGATATTTTTGTTGTTGTTACAATATTATATAAAATTCCCTATAACTTTTTGAGGCACCTTGCTGAGGTGACAGCTCCAGCCGTCTGTGAGTTAGCTAGCTATTTAGTTTTTAAGAATATTTTTAAAGAACCTTAAAGTTTCAGTAAGTATAATTGTTTCAAGAATAAAAGGTCATAAGGTACGAAACCCTCAAACATGTCCTTTAAAGCTTTTATCCTTGGTAATTTTCATTCAATCCCTTAACAAAAATATATTAGATATTTATATGCAATGCACCTAGATATTTTATTAGGAGGTATTGTTACATGGGCATTCACGTCTAAAACTTGTATTAGAATTATCGTTGTTTAACATTGCAAAACAACACGCTCAATAAAAATGGGCTACAATGGGGCATTGGTGATATTTAATTGTTTGTAAAAAAAAAACAACAATTTTATCAGTAATTGGCATCAAAAATGTACTTACATGTACACACATGTGCACAATTAAAATTTAAATATAAATTTTAAAAAATATTTGAGCTGAAGACCTTTATCTTAATACATTTATGACATTAATAATATAGTGACTCACAGCAGTGTTATTTTTTTAAATATTGAAAATATTTTTCATTAATTTTTTATAAAAAATGTAGTTGATTTCAATACCGTATTTTTTTTGTTTCTAAAAATTTTACGATAATTTAACAAACTTATTAAAATATCATTTCGGGCAACCGTTATATGGAGGAGAATATGAAAAAGTTTCTAAAAATTTTGAGGAAAATTAAAAATTAATTTTTTCAAGTTTTTTAAATAATCGTATAATTTTTACACAGAAAAATAGAAATAAAAGCGATTCGCTACTGTGAGTTTCAGCCACCCAATATTGTATGTACGTATGTACGGGGTCGGAGATGGAAGAAGGCCTCCTACGTTGGAAAGACCAGGTGGAGAAGGAATTGGGTTCACTTGGAGTCTCTAGCTGGCCCCAGTTAGCAAAGTTTATAGCGCCAATAAGGAAGATGAATAAATAGTTACTACCACCTGCCCAATATATTTTGGCTACTCGGAAAAAGCTATGCAGTTGAAAATATGCAGCTACGTGTCAGTGGATTTTTTTTCTAATCAATCAAGCACATTCTGCATTTCACCTTCACTTGGATTTTTTCACATCAACATACAGTTTGAGACAAGCCAAACAAGCATTATCACTCGAAAGTGAATTTCAGAACATACCCGAATGTGGGGGAATGAAAACCTACTAAAATTTTAAAATGAAATGTTTTCCTGTTCCTGCATACTTTATAGTTGTTACACTATATATAATTTTGCCATCGTACAAGACTAAAATAATACGCTAATAAATAACTATTAATCACCTGCAAAGCTGCGTGCTAACCAATTACTGTAATCATACTCGTCATCGTACTGTGCCCGACGACGTTGTTCATCCCAATACATGCCACCACCATTATCGTGTTCATCCCCGAATCCGACATTACCGCCGCGATGTGATTGCATTAGGGCGCGTTGAGCACGTGCTTCTGCTAGACGTCTTTGTCGTGGAGTCGGTTTGAAATCGACTACTAAATCTGGTTGCACTTTACGCTTGTATTGGAGACGATGGCGGCGTCCTTTCATGTGCATCTCCTTTGCGTTTGGATCATTAAATTTACAATCGCATAGCTTGCAGTTGAAACTAAGAATCTTGCCCTCATCATCCTTAATTTCCTCAATGTACTCGCCACCAACTGGTTTAATGTTATCAATATTTTCGTTAGCTCCAACACTGTCATCTAGGTTATCTGTAAAATTGTAGTGCTTAATTAAATTTTAATTATAAACAACCTTGAATGCCTCACCATTTTCACTTGTATTTGTGTTTTCGGCTTCAGTAGTTTCAGCTTTCTCAGCGGCCCCGGCGGCCGGTACGAAATTAATTTTAGACAATTTCTTTGGCTCATCAGGTGGTATCGGCTTACCAAGCTTTTGATGAAGTTTAACGACCTTCTGATGTTTTGCTCCGCGCACATGAGCAGCATAAGCATCGGTTCCAGTGCAAGTGACATCACATAACTCACAGTGATAATTATTGCCACGATTTTGTGTAGCAGCCTGTGCCGAAGCTTGCATTTTCAAAGAAGCTTCCCTTTTCTTGTGTTTTTGGCCTTCCAAATGCTCGCGATAAGTTTGCGGTCCTGCACATGAAATCTTGCACACCTCGCAGTAATGCAACTGTTGTGGTCGCGGTGGTGGTTTAGTCCGTGCACGCGCATTTGCCCCACCACCAGGTGCAGCACCCTTTGCTCCGCGATACTGCCAACCAGGGTTTGCGGCGCCATTTGCATTTGGCTTGGCAGCTCCAGTTTGGTGCTGTTGTTGAGCCACATACATTGAAGCGGCACTGTATAGTGCAGACTCGTAGTTACTGTAAGCATTAACGGCGGCAGTAGTGGTAGCTGCAGGATTTCCTGCTGCTTTTGTTGCTGCATTGGCTTTATCTTTGCCGCCGGCGGCTTTTGTGCCAGCATTAACATTTTTAACAGGCGGTGCCGAATAATGCGTCTTACTAACTGTAGCCGCTGGTGCAGTGTTGTAGCCAGCTGACGCTTGCTGATAAAATGTTTTCGAAGCGTCATATGCAGGCATGGTACGACCATAATCGCCATAACCTGCATAACCGCTAGCTCCAGCAGCGCCTGCAGCTGCATAACCACTTTGACCAGCAGCTGCAGCTGTTTGGTAAGCGGCAGCATTAGCGTACGTTGCATTGGTTACGGCAGGATAGGCTACCTGCCCTGGATTATAACCGGTACCGGTGGAACTATATTGGGTACCACCATAACTGAACCCGGCGTAATTATTATTAGCCATTACAAGCAACTCTTACTTACCAAGATAACCTAGTAAATTGGGTTTTTAGAAAAATCAATAAATGTGACCATGGCAATATTGTGTTAGAACTGTCGGTACTCACCAGTAATTTGTTCTGTTTGTGAAGTACTTTATGACGATTAGCCCCAAATTATGAAATCTTCTTTTTAAAGACAAATTTCCAACGGAAAGCGAAGCGTATTATTAAAATAATTTCAGCTGTACTCTATCCAGCTGAAACAATCTATATGAAAAAAGAAAAAATTTTAATCGACGCGTCACTTTCCGAAGAATATCAACCCCTAGATCGGCAAATTTTTCCACCATTTTAGAACTCTATTTATAATGACAATTACTATATAATATCAGTAAAAAGTGATTCAACAAACAATAAACTAATAAAATAATGAAACTTGAATGATAATTTTTATATTTATAAGCAATTACCACCAAATTTCACTAAAATACTCCAGAAGAATCCCCAGCACGAATCGTGAAAAATTGTCGGAAGTATATAAAGAATTCATCGATTGCAGCAGCAGGGAATGCTGTTCTCTAATCGATAATCACAATGTGCTTTTAAACAGAGTTGTAACTCGCATTAAAGAAGTCCACATTATACATATGGACACACGATGAAGAGAAAAGAAGGTGACGACAAAAGCACTTCCGTTACTCCGTACATGCCGTCGTTTGAAGGATTGACGTCACAAATGGTTCTTAAAAAGTTAACTTTTCTGAGTTTCGAGTGATTTTTACAAAAAGTTAAAGACAGAATAATAAATTTGAAGTGCTGATCTTTGTATGGTAGCAGTTGCAGTGAAAATAAAAGCCCAATTGTATCTGTGACGTGTACGCTGCCGGCGTTGTCATATTCTGGTTTTCGATCATTTTTGATATGGACATATAAAACATTTTCTAGTTCTGATCCACGATGCAGAGGAAAGAATGTAGCTACAAAAATACTTACGTTACTTCGCACTTGCCTCGTTTGAAGGATTGACGTCATTAATGACTATTAAAAAGTTAATTTTTCTGAGTTTTGAGTGATTTTAACAAAAAGTTTAATACAGAATAATAATTGTGATCTGACGAGCTTTGTATTTTGACAGCTGCTGCAATAATAAGATCCCAAAGTGCAATTATCACCATCTTTCTCTGTTATTCTATCATTCTTGTTCCTGATCCCGTACTTCTCAGACTAAGTCTAGTTGAACTATCAAAAAATAAACAGAGATAGAATTAAAAAAAAACACAGGAGCTTTTGCTGGTGAAGAATGTTGAGCTTCTAATCTAATATTAAATCCCTGCTTTTATATATGTTTTAAAGTTGAATATTTTATTTAGTCAGGCAATGAGTTTAAAATGTCAAATTTTCTACGAAAAACAATGTAAATTTAAGGATTAACCAAAATAAATGCTGTATTTAACTTTTTCAGGTTTCTAACCTTTCACAATAAATAAATGAAAGTTGTCAAAGGGTTTGTTGCGCCCCATTTGCGTTTTTTTTCCTTTTCGGACAAAGTTGCAAATGCCACGTAAAGCCAAAGCTTATTCTATGATCCTTGGGTAGCACCTGGTCTTTCGAAAAAATGCGAACATGATACAATGCGTGATGGTTCAATGAAAGATATAGAGAAGAGATATAAATTATATGCTTCTCCACATACTCTCAAACACCTATGTTCGATTAATTTTCAGTTGATGCGCGCGAAGTTTTCACTCCATTAAAACAAAAACGATGAAGTTAGTCAAACACATTAACCCGACAAAAAATCAAAATCTTTTGATTTTCAACAAACCGTAAGTCAAACAGAAATATGGTTGTTCAATAAGGTCACTAACGATTTTCAATTTCAATATTTTATTTAGTAACCATTTGACTACTTTTTATAAAATATTTTTTACTGTGTTTCACAAAAATCCTTTTTCTCCTTCTTTTTTTTACACAACAGTTAAAATAAAATATTACATTTTATTATATTACGATTTTGATTTCATAATTATTTTCAAATTTTTATTAAGTGTAGTTTAAAAGTTCTCTTGTACATATCCATTTTTTAATTGCTTAAATCTATATTTTGCTTTAGTGCAACCGGTTGTGTGTTAAACAGAGCAAACCCCCTAAAATTAAACTATTTTGTGCAAGAATGAAGAATACGAGATTTTGCCTTTTAGCAGCAAAGTGACAGATCTCGCCATTTGTTAATTTAATAACGACCAATATTTCTATGGAAAACCCCAAAATAGCGGTACCTCTGAAGGCGTCACCTGCTGCATTCAGTACACCGCGCATTTTGAGAGGATGCACCTGTTGTACAACTAGCAAAAGTTGTGTGATAGATTAGACTTTCAATGGTCTGCATTAGCCTTTCGGAAAAGATTGTTGGCAACCGCAATATCTAATCAGCTGCAAATTGTTTCTGTTTTTTACCGACTATAAAATTCATCACAGCTAACTTAAACGACAAGTGATGCCAATCCATTTATGTAGTGATGCCCTCTTAAAAGCATAACCTTTTAGAACTATACAAAGCAATACCCTTATTAATCCAACCGTTCACATTAACTATAATCATTAACAATTAAATTTAGAGTAAAAAAATTGTAACAACCTATATAAAACATGCTTGTCATATCAAATTATGTCTATGTATGTTTCAACTTATCACAAAACTGTCGATTGCACACATATCAAGGGATATTTTAATAAACATGACAACACTTATTACTGCTTCCGAAAAGAAATGTAATCAGAAAAAATATTCTAACCAGATTCTCGTGATTTTTTACAACATAGAACATTGGAAAAAAAGTTGATACTGTGTTATTTGTGACTGTCTGAATTTGAAGAATATAATCCGCATTTCTAAAGTTCATGGCAAATGTTTTCTTAGTACAAACGGTGTTGATAATTACGAGTAATATTTACTTAGAACAAATTGTCTGACACCTTTGTATATGTATGAAACTAAGCGCTTCGCAACAACTGCGACCGCATGCCGTGTAGCTGAAGGTGAAGGCGATTGTGCATTTTTACTCCCGCTGCCGCTAGTGGCTACGAAAACGACGACATTGCTTAACTATTTTAATAGTATTTTTGCTGGCAAAGTGCCTAGCAAATACCTTAAAGCTGGATAAACTGGAACGAAGATTGAAATTGACGAATATCACAAATCTAAGCCTTGCTGATGAGGAATTCATTTACAATGTCACCGGTGACATTGAGCATTTCATAAACCAGAGGCATAGTTCTAGGTGAGTGTGAACATACATATGTATGTGTGTATGTACATATGTATGTATGTATAGAGGCTGTTTAGTGAGGCGTGGAGAAAAAAGCGATAGGGGAGTGAAGTACATATGTACGTATGTATACATATGTACCTATCTTCACGGATAAGTGTTAACACCTTTAACTAAAAATTAAGCGGTTTCCAATACATGGAGTAATGCAAAATAATTACATTACATGTTATTGCTGCAATCCAATAGAACAAGTAGGAATACTAAATATAGAAAAATCTTAAGAGCATCGTCGTCGGAGGAGCACACCTCCACATTCAATGATTTTAACAAAAGGGATTATTAACAGAAAATCTCAACTTTTAAAACAAATTGCAAATCGTTTAAATACATACAAACTTGCAAGTGTACATACATATGTACATACATACATATGTACATACTTAGATATATAATCAGAACGAAGCAGGAAAAGATAGATAAGTTTTGTTTATTAAAGCTCCATTAATATGATTGTATGTATTATAGTATGTTCATACATACGTATGTATGTATACACTATCGAGGAACGATATTTAATAAAAACAATTATTTAAAAATTAACAAATTTATTTATGTTTATTAAAAGAAAATTTCAAATTGAATCAAGCCGAATTCTTACCATTAGAGCGAGTAACTAACTTTAAATTTTAATAAATATAGACGGAGGCTGGTAGCCTTTCACCACTAAAATAGTGCTTGCAGCCGATGTTTGTTACTCCGACTCTCATTCGTGCTATTTTAATGCAGTCATCTTGAGTGAAGTTTTCATTATAGTGGGGTATTTTTAGTTGTTTGGTGCGTGTTCTTAAGAAAGAGGTTGAACTGCCATGGCGTGGTCCTTGCGTTATCAATTTCTGCTTTGACAAAATTTTTGATAATGCACTTAGACACGGTACATCCATTATAAGGGGCATTTGAATAGCTTCCTTAGCTGCTTCGTCTGGCGGTGCCTACATGCCCAGGTAACCATGGGATTGTCATTTGTGTATGATTGTATGATTGTGACTCCATCTAAAAGGAATTTTCACGATTTACTGTCTTGTTTGAGTGATTTGACCACACTAAGTCTATCCGGGCCTAAACATACATAAGTGCATGTCTGTTGTACATTATAGCATGCTGAACCGCGAATTTGATTGCTACCATTTCTGCATTGAAAATCCCAGCGTGTATTGGTAGAAGCGATTGCCTTATTTTTCTGAATGAGGATGTATTTTAAATTTATCTTTTACTTAAGTTGAAATCGCGATTTGAATCGTTCCATCGACAGCCAGTTCTACGATACTGGAATGGATTTATATCCGACCAAGGACTGTTACTTCATCAGCATTTCCCATAAGTTTATAATTATTGGTAATGGCTTATGCTGTTGCAACAACAACAACACATTTGAATTTGACATGCACTCTAGCAAGGCGAAAAACAAACATCAAATCCACTGGTCTGTCCAAGGTGTATCCATAGAAGGTGATAGCAAGATAACCTAAGCGAATCCGCTGTGTATTTTGTTTGTGTAATTTTGTGAGCACAATGTCAAAATCTGAATTCGAGCAGTATACTTATGCAAGGTGTATCCATAGAAGGTGATAGCAAGATAACCTAAGCGAACCCGCTGTGTATTTTGTTTGTGTAATTTTGTGAGCACAATGTCAAAATCTGAATTCGCCTTGATACTTATGTATTTTGTTTGTGTAATTTTGCGAGCAAAATGTCAAAAATCTGTATTCGCCCTGGAGTGTCATGTCAAAATCTGGCATAGCAAATGTAGAAATTGAAAAGAAAACATTGACAAAATTTGAAAACAAATCAAAAAAATTAATGAATAATCGTGTTTTTGTGTTGAATGGTCGGACCGGCATGGTACCAATGGGAGTCGGTGGCTCTATGCAGCGAGGGCCTTCCATGGTTGACAATACCAGCGGACCAATTGGGCCACTTTCCACTGTAGGAGGTGGAGGTATTACTCAAACTGCGCATACTCTGAGTGCTCCATTGTGAAACTCATGCACTCAGGTTGTGGGTCTGGTATTTTATGTGCTTCCCAATCAATATTTGGCATTTGGAAGTTTGTTACATCGACGGCCATTCTGAATTTAAAATAAAAGTAGCCTAACATCCTTTCTTTTGGATAAAAACATTACACGTTACCTGGGTTGTGAGTTGAATCCAGAATCAGATGCCAACATGCAGTTAGAGCTGGAACCACACACGGATTCTGCATATGGAACAGCTTTTGGTAGTAATCCATCTTTCCACCGCACACCTTATCCGCATCCAAGAAATGGTCTCCGCATATAAGGTCCTTACTCTCTAACTGCAGTTGGCACGACCTGGACCACACCAAACGAATCGATTCCTCTTTTGGAACCTGGAAAAACGGTCCAGTTTCGCGTTTCACTTTTTTTTTGCACAAGGCACACTCCCATTTTATTTTTAAATTTTTATTAGCTTTACTTCAATAAATATAATTTTTCAGCTCACAAATTTCACACAAATTTCACTTTTACTTTGATCGTATAAATAGAAATTAAAAATATAAACAAACAACAGAAGCGAATTGGGAAAGAAGAACAAGCATTCAGCTGATTGGATAACACCACCTTGTATAAATTCGCCTTGGGTCTGTCAACACCACCTTATATGAATTCGCCTTGACATGTACAGTGAATAAAAAAATTAAATCGGCTGTTATAGTAACACCACCTTCTATGAATTCGACTTTATTTTCATTTTGAAAATCGAAATTCAATGAACAGTATTCACAGATTTAAATATATAAAACAATGCAAAGTAGATTACTCACAAAGTAAACAAACCCTACATTTACATACATTATGATTGTTTTTGATTCAAATCAAATAAATTTTAAATACGTTTCTAAATGTACATATACATATTTTATAAAACAAACATTTTATAAGTTCTACAAGTGGCGAACAATATTCATAAAATTATATAAATAAACCCTTCATATGCATACGAGCTATTGTTAATCGATTAATCGGCTAACCGGTTAACCGGCAAAAGACAAAACTCGTTTTTCACTATAAGGAAGTTATTATGAACTTTTTAGACATACCCGGAAACGTAGTCCTGTTTATATTTATTTATTAATTGCCCTTTACATTCGTAACAAGCAAAAGCATTTCGATTTCTGGTACATAACATATAACATATCCAAAATATACATAGGTATGCATCTCGAAATAAACCGTATGACACACATATTTTAATATTCCATACAACGCGTGTACAATTTAATTAAATTTGACCTTTCAAGCAGGCGGAAATCCTCTTCAAAATATAGCTAGCTATAAACCATCTCAGCTATATTTTAATATTTCATATAACCCGAGAATAATTTAATTAAATTCAAAGGTTCAAACAGGTGGCAACCCTCATAAAAGTTAGGTATGCACCTTCTTTCCGCGGCAAAGCGCTTGACATCCATATTTTAATATTTCATATTAATTAAATCTAACTTTTTAAACTGGAGGATTGTCTGTAATTCCCAAAACTACTTAGATTTGAACTTTGCAAATCGAACCACAAACATGAATTTTCTGTAAATCTTATCCTCAAGTGGATTTTTTATACACATTTTCTATGTTTTTTTGTTTTTGAAAATTTGTATAGGAATACAGTATCTACATATATGTACATATGTATTCAATGTCATCTAAATCGGTCTATAAAATGATCCCTAATTGCAGCTGCATCATAATTTTTTAATATCATCAATATCGGACCATAAATACCCCTCAAGGGTGTTCATTTTACGTAAAAAGTATTCCTTGACGTTTGGTGCTGACAAACAAATTAAACTGAATGACAAAATAAGAACAAAATATTTTCTTTTCAAAATCTCCAGCTTTCTCTTCTTTTCTAAAAACCAAATTTTCGCCACGCTGTACAGTGACTTAAAGATTTGACCCAAACTATCGAATATGTTAAATTATAATAATATGCAATTCTGAAGTGGCTAAATATTTCGGTTGATTTTTTTTTTAATTTTAATTGATTTTAAATATTTTCTTGTGCTGGCGGTCTTCCAATCTATCTGGAAATAAACTGTCATGCATTAAATCAACAACGAGAGCTTTTTGCCTCTCGAAACTTGCATATACATATATAAAATTGGATTGGCTACAAAACTGCATACCCAATTTTTTCTAAAAATTCTGTTTAAAATGTTAAACACTTTTTATGAACATTTGCTAAATTTAAATTTTGTACAAAGTTTTTAAATTTTGATTTACATGCATGAAAAAAATGTATCGTGAAAAACATTGCAAATATTATAAATAAAAACCATAAGTTCAAGATAACTTAGTCGAAATTTAATCCAAAATCCCCCCTCAATTTGTGCTACAACATCAAGACGTACACCACAATTATAGAAGAAATTCGGCCAATTAGTGATAATCTTTCTATGGATCTTTAGAATATCATTTTAAAATTTCGGTTAAAACTATCGTTACCAAGAAAGCCTAAATATAAATCACTAATTTTTTAAATATAAAATTTTAAAAATATGCTCCTGTGCTTCAAGATACACACACTTGTCAGCACAAATATTGAGTTAACAAAATGTATAGTACTATTGAAACTATCTTTAATAAATTAAATTTTTTATACATTACGCTAAAAAGTAAACAAATTATTCAATTAGTAAATTTACTTTGTTTTCTACGAATTCTGGTACTTCACTGACAATATATTCATATTGCGATGGTAAAACTTTACTTAAGAGCTAGCAACATCCAGATAGATAATATGAAATATTAGCCTAAGTATGCAGTTTTTTCTGCTTTACGAAACTCCAGATTTGAGCCATGTATCTACATATGTATGTATGTACATATGTGTGATGCTTTATCCTACTAATTTACTGTATATGTAAATGTAAATACATTCATGATATCTCTTTAAGATATCCGTACATTTTACCTTTTCGCTAATTATGCAATATATAGGAAACTATCCGGCTGCTGCTGGCTTTCCTAACGCATCCATGAAACGACAGCTTTTATAGCACCAACACTGCAAACCAACTACCAACACAAGTTACATATTTTTATTGGTTCGTTCATTGGATGGTTGCCTCTGTAGTTTAATTTTGCAATTTTTCCATTTTCATCATTTCGCGTCATTATATTTATAGCTTTTCCATGGCTTGCAGCATTTTCCTAATGGAATCTGTTACACGTCAAACATAAACTAGTTTTGGTAACATAGTAACCGAGACACCATTGCGTTACAAATATTTGCGTATATATGTACATACATAACAAACTTACAACAAATTAGATGCCACTTATCATACTTACATGCAAATATTTACATATATTAGTAAAAGATACACAGTCAACATTTGTAAGATAACTCCTAGAAAGTGTCTCAAAATGATGAAGCGCATTTGATTATAGTCCACCAACAAAATATATACATAGGTACGTTGAAAATAATTGTGTACCCTTTTAAATTTTCAAAGCTATGAATTCAAGGGTTTTGGGCGATTTTTGTTTGCATAAACGTGATCACAAACACACCCGTGCTATTGAAATTAACTGATGTAAAGTAATGGAATATCTTTCTAGGATTGCAAATGTTTGTTGGGTATATATTTGTACATATACATATGTACACATGCAGTAGAGTTTAAAAGTTTCTGTCCTATACAAATTAGTTTTGTCGGAGATACAACACTTTAATATTATTAAATTACTGAACTTGTTACCTTTGCACAAGAAAAAATATAAAATAATCACAATTTGTTATAAGACATCTAGCCCTAGCCGCGAAAAAACGTAAAAACATTTTTTTTTTTACATACAGAATCTAGATTTTTTTTCAAAACTTTCCTTTTTATGTAGAAATGTATTTTGAAAGAAAAAATATTACTATCGTAATAAATTCAAACTGTTGATAAAAACTTCGAAATGCATAAAATTGATTATAAAACTATTATTAAATTTTTGTTATAAGAGGCCAAAACACCGGCAAAAATTCCACAAAGTTATAGGAATTCTTCCGTTTCGTATTCCACCGTAAAATAATTTCATTTGGGAAGTTGGTTCTACACGCATGACAACCATCCGAGCCTATTGCGGTTGGAAAAACCAAATTTGTGGAATAGACAGTATTGGAAGGCAAACGGCTAAAAGAGACACAGAATAATAATCATTTCTTAGTTGAATGGAACCACTAGTAGGCGCTAGGGCCGAGATATTCAGATATGTAGATATCCCATTAAAGATTATTTAAAAAAAAAATACTAACTTTAGGATCGACTTCATCTTAACTGTAACTGACGGTTAATGTTTTTATTTAATCAAAGCTTTTTTAGTAATAGTTGGTATGCATTTAATTTAATGTATTTAAAATTTATTAGTTGAAAATTCAATTTTGAATGCTTGAAAATCTGCATTTACAAAATACATAATTTTAAAGAACAATATAAAATAAATATATTCATAAAACCAATAACAATTAGTTCATATATAAAGTCGATAAACCCTACAGTAAGCTCTGCAAACGCAGTAGTGGGTATTACCTAGCACTATTACACAATTATTTTCATAATAATTATAAATAAGAAAAATTAGTTCAGTCTGGAAGATGGAGTATTTGGGGACGATTCCGGGCCAAGAATCGTCGGGGCCAGAGGTTATTTCGTGACGAAATTGTACCGTACTTGACCCGAATGGTGTCGTCTTCCAATACTTTTTACAGGAAGAGTGTTGCTGTTTCAGAACACTGCGCCGGTCGGCCCATGCGGTGTTGCCAATACTGCCATTAAGGAATGCGGTTTCACCGAGCATAATCATCCCGATGTGTTATCCACCTGGCTACAAGCGACTATTATTTGTTTTCCAAATATCCAAATGTGATATTTTGACGACTATGTTTTTGAGGGTATAACAAGTTTAGTTTTACTACTAAAGAATGTATTGAAATTAATTTATAATTCAAGCCAGTAACTTTTCGACCTCTCTACGTACGTACGTATACGAATTGCATAAACTACGAAATTCAATATGTGTTGTGAGTCTTTTATTTGCTAGTAAATTTCGTTCAACGATATCTGTGTTTTATTATGATAGATTTTAAAATCCAATTCATTTTTTAACCACATTTTTACAGGAGCGTGTATTGAAATAATAGCGCACAATATTTACTAAAAAGCTTATACTACAACATATAAATCAAAGGTTAAAATTTAAAAGAACATGTAGTATAATGCCACAAATGTTCACCTAAATTTCCAATTTTTAATACAATTCTGTAGATATTTTTCTGGTGTGCAATTTTCTAGCCCATTTAATTTTGCTGATTTGCGTATTTTCTCCAAATAATGAATACTCGAATTTTTTTTTATATTGTAGAAAATCCGCAACACCGTCAGCAAAAAAAATTACCGAAATTTGAGTCACTTGAGAAAAGCACTTTATTGTATTAAAATAAAACGGGCTAAAAAGCTGTATACTAAGAAAATTCCAAAAAATTAGTGTGATTGTGTTGTAATTTATGGAATTTTTCAAAATTGTCTACTACATTTTAAACTCTGATTTATATATATGTTTTTTCTTGTAATATAAGCTATATTTTTAGTAAAACTTATTAAAATAAGTTGTCAATACATTTCGATCCCTGCGCAAATTTCTCTAGCCAAAAAAAATTCAAGATTAGTTCTATTTTCCACAACACAACCAGTCCAAGTCGTTTACTGTCAGATAATATCTTTGATCTAGTAACTTTGCTTTGTAGGGACACTTTTCCGCTGCTGGAGCTACTATTTCAATGTTTGCAGCTGTATGTACATATCGCATACTAAATAGAAAAGAGTCACAACTCTAAAATTAAATCAAAGCATAACAAAAGTTTCCTAGTTAAAGAATATACCCATGAAAAAAAATCTGGTGCATTTTTTTTTTGAGTTGTGACGCTTTTATATTTAGTTGGCGCCATGCAGACTCAAGCGAATGAAACCATTAACTTGAATGCTATAAAGCCATAAAAACCAACTTTAATTGGAGCTGTACTCGTATGCGGAAAATATAAAAAGTTTTTAGCTTTCGTTTTGGAGTAGCATTTCCGAGGGGCTCCTTTCTATTGCGTTCACTTGATATTCGGAATCATATTAAGCTATTTTTCTCGCTGAAACAAATTAATTGAAGCGCTCGGTCGGTTGAAGTTGGTCTAAATTATTTAGGCAGTTACAATCCTAACCTAAAATAAAAAGCAAATTTAGAGCTTTGGATGTATTTATTTATGTATTTTATGAACGTGAAAACTCGAAACTTTTTTTTGGCCACTGGGCGTTACGCTCACGAAAATTTATGAAATTTTATAAATTCAAATTTGTTAATCGACTATTCGGCTAAACGTTTGGAAAAGGACAATTTGTCGACTAACTGTTAATTTTTGATTTTTCAACTAGTTTTCTTTCAATAAATGTTTGTATTTCGTGTGTTTGAATGTGTGTGCTTATTGACACAATTCGTTTGCCATGAGAATGAAGTTTTTATTAATTTGTTGTGAGTAACTGTCGAATTCAATTATCAAGCATCAATAAAGTTGCTAATCGACTAGATAGCCCATTTTCAAAAGCTCTAATGAAAACTCACTTTTTCGAGTTATAAAAGGATTGAAGAAAATAAATCAAATAAATTAAAAATAAGTAAACCGAATTTTAAATACCCGACACAGTTTTTATTTCAATCAAACAGTACTAGTTGCATGCAATAAAACCAGTTAATATAATAACCGTTCGAAAACTTAAACTACTTTTATTTATTTAAATAAAAATAAAAAGAAAATAGAATTTTCCAAATTTTGTTTTATACGTATTTCTCTCCCTCAATAAATTCTTTATACCGAATTTAAACGAATTTGCTATATAATTTAGTAAAATATCACGTACTTCTATAATTTTAGAAATTTAGCTTGATTACTGTGTTGAAATCCAAACTTGCTGGGTTTGATCAAACAGTATCTTATTTTCCCAGATTATAGTTTTTATATAATTTTATATTTAATTAAATTCTTCGTTTAAAATTTAAGCTAATTAATAAATTAATTACCACTATTTGAGAGGTTCGCGGGGTTTTTTCCAGATTACTGTAATAATTATCGGGTGTTTTTTTTAGGGGTATAGAACTTCGAATTGAAATAAAACACAAGAAAATCGTTTTAAGGTCCATCAATTTGGCTTTATTGGAAGGATAAGTTTATGCCATTAATGTTTAAATATGATTTCGGGCATGTGGCCGCCGCGGCTGGCTCGAATAAAGCCAATTCTACAGGTCCAATTTTCAACCACTTTTTCGAGCATATGGGGCCGTATGTCGGCAATAACGCCACGAATGTTGGCTTCCAATTCCCCTAACGTTTCTGGTTTGTTGGCGTAGACGAGCGACTTCACATATCCCCAAAGAAAATAATCCAATGGTGTCAAATCACACGATCTTGGTGGCCAATTTACAGGTCCATTCCGCGAAATTATGCGCTCATCGAATGTTTCCTTCAATAAATCGATTGTGGCGTGCGCTGTGTGGCATGTAGCGTCGTCTTGTTGGAACCACAACTCATCCACATTCATGCCATCCAATTCGGGAACAAAATAGTCGGTTATCATGGCTCTATACCGGTCTCCATTAACGGTAACTGCCTCTCCAGCATTATTGCGGAAGAAGTATGGCCCAATGACTCCACCAGCCCATAGAGCACACCAAACAGTCAGTTTTCGTGGATGTAATGGCGTTTCAAGGGTCTCATGTGGATTCTCTTCACTCCAAATGCGGCAATTTTGCTTGTTGACGAAGCCATTCAACCAAAAATGAGCCTCATCACTGAACAAAATTTTGCGATGAAAATCAGCATCGAGATCAATCTCATTTTCGGCCCATACACCAAAATCACGACGCATTGCATGGTCTCGCGGCTTTAATTCTTGCACAAGCTGGATGTTGTAAGGTCGCAAGCCAAGATCTTTGCGCAAAATCTTCCATAAAGTTGATGGACAAAGCTCCAATTGCTGTGCACGGTGGCGAATCGATTCATTCGGGTCCTCTTCAACACTTTGCTCTACAGCGGCAATTGTTTCTTCGGTGCGCACTGTTCGACGTCTCTGCGGATGCGTATTATCACATAGAGTAAACGTAGTGCGAAAACGATCCATGGTTAACCGAATTAATTGCTCTGATGGACGATTATGTCGACCATAAAATTGACGGAGCTCGCGGTAAACTTCGCGAACTGAACCATTATTTTCGAAATAAATTTGCACGATTTGCAAGCGTTGTTCTTTTGTCAACCTGTTCATGATGAAATGGCAAACCAAACTGAACATAAATGACATTAGAGTTGCCAGATTTGACCACAAAATGCCAGTTTTATCTCTATTCGAAAAACAAACCTGTAAAAAAACACCCGATATAATTGTTCTGAGTTGAAATGCAAAGTGTGCACAAGATTTGGTAGAGTTTGATAAATTAATTGCGGAGATAGTATCAAAATGAAGATCACGCGCAAAATTCTTTCATTTAAATTTCATATAACCACTTTAACCCATGAAACTTCGGCAGCAATATTTAATTCTTCGTTGTAGAGTCAGATATGTGTTACGAATACTTTTAGTGGAAATATAATTAAAAATTTGCGCAAAAAATGTTTTTAAATCTTCATTATCATTTAGACGGCTTTTTGGTATTCCACCTTTTACAAGTGTTTAAATCTGAACTACGGACTGCTTTAGTAAAAACCTTAAAGATTTTGATTTGAAAAGTACTTTAATTTACAGTTAATGTTTTTAAGACTTCGGCTAAAATATAAAAATTGAAGCCAGCATATTCTATGATTTCCTCATCATCGTAGGAAAAAAGCGATTCGTTTATAATATTGTTGGGGGTTTCAGGTTTCTACTCGATTTATTGAAGTTTACGAAACATCTTTAATAGAAAAAGCTTAATATTATATACATATGTGCATAATAATATATCACGAAGTTTTGTTAAATTATATGTTATATATAATTGAAGCCAACGTAAAAAATAAGTTTTTTTTTTTCATGATATATGTGTGGTTAGCCTTTTCGTTAATATTTTTATATTAATTTTATTTGTTTATTATAAACTCTTATTGTAATGCAGACTTAACCGTAATCCAGACATTTCGAAATCGTAGGTGTTTGTGCCCGATACATAAATCAATTATTTTTTCAGAATTTTTCCTTATTTTAATTAGAATTGAAACGTTTAAGTATGTAGATTTAAAAATGCAAGTTCGAACCTGCTTAAAGGACAGCTAAAATCACCGCAAGAGTGTATATGTTATTGAAAATCGGTTGCTTTTGGGTGTTCATGTAACTGTTATGCGAATAATATGCACTAGTGCACTCATGCTAAATTTGATTCTCCTTATCAGTACTTTACTTTTTGTAAGTTTCCCTCTTGTCATAAAATACCAGTTTGAAATCCCGGCTCCCGTTAAATTTAGACTGTTACTACTCCCATGATTTTACTTATTTTGCCGAAACTTACGATACACGCGTTCCCATCTTATTCGCCGCTTTTACTTCGTTTGAAACGCTCTATGCTATCGGCTAACACAATGCTGCTTGCCTTATAATATTACATAATATTCTCATTATTTACCTATACCAACCACATGTATCTCTTCTGATGTTCCTGGTTTTTTTGTTTCTTTTATTTTGTTGGTTTTTTTCACTACTTCAATGTTGTGAATAAAGTGATTCGCGCATTGACGCTTTGCTCTGTTTATTTATGCAAAGACAGAAAAAGCGCGAAAAACAAAAACTGTACAGAGACTGAAAACCGCCAACTGAATTATTTAGCCATCGAGTTGTTAACCAGTTTCTTCAATTTTAATCGTAAAACAGTATTGACACAACCAAATACACCTACATATATACGATTCGCAAATGAAAACAAAAATGAATATTTCTCTCTCCACTTGACTGAATATGTACTTGGTAGCGTACCGTTGGTTAGCCTTAAATGAAAAATCCAAATAGAGTGAAAATTTGAAGCTATACAATATTTCTCATCTATTAATTGCATACTTAACACATTTTCTATTTTTTTTTTTTGTAGTGTTCTACTTTTTCCACCAGTGAACAATTTTCGCCGTTTTCTTATACATCAGACATGTGAGCAATTCCGTCAACAGTACGATCTCTTCACTTTTTCAGTGGGGCAAGGTCCATTCCGCCGCACTGTCGTCTGTTTTCGAAATCAATTATTGGATCCCAATAAGTTTACAGACACCGCGGCGGCAGCGAATTTTGAGTCGTAAGTATTACATAGTATACCTCGAAACTTTTCTTTATTTGGCACTATTTTTTTTTTAAACAAATCCGCAAATTTTTTTATTTACTCTTTTTTGTTTGTGTAGACGAAAAAGATCGCCGGTGAAAAGCTGGCGAAGTGCTGAGCGAAAAACTGACGATATAATTTCAACGACTTCTTCGTCAGTTGTTAGACAGCAAAGAAATACACTTGCGAAAATGGGCGTGGAGAAGAATGGAAGCGAAACTCGACGTAAGTTTGTATATTGTTCTTTTTCATTATTCTATATCGACATTTGAACATACACACATAACAATACAACAAGGAATAAAAGTTAAACTCGTTTTTGAGTAGTTTTAACAGTCCACTATTACATCCAAAATTGCTCACCTAAAATATTATTTAACGATAACTATAATGTTTGTATATTTAAGCTGGGGGGTCATTTTCTTACCAAATCGTTCAGGCAGTTAAAGTCAGGTCTTTTCTATTGCATGACATTTTATAGTTTCTACATCGAAATCGATGAGACACGTATTTTTTTCTTTGTGCTTGATTTTGAGTTCTTTCGTAGGGGAGATTTTTGAAAATTTGTCTAAAAACTCAATTCCGAAAAAAATTTAGAAGATCGGTAATTTTTTAGCCGTTATCGCATTAAAAACAATTTCATGCGCCAATGGCCATTTCCGAGTTTTTAGACACATTTTAAAAAATTTCCCACGACGAAAGATCTCAAAATCAAGTAAAAAGAAAAAAAAAATACGTTTCTCATCGACGTAGAAACTATAAAAAAAATTTCATGAAAAAAAAGACCTAACCCTAACTGGCTGGACGATTTGGCACGACACAACTTGATGCACCTAGAGTTTTACGCCGACTCCCAACGGCAAGTGATTATTTCGCTATTAGAAAAAAACTTTTCTATAATTTTGGATGTTACTTGCTCGGCCAAGATTTGAACCCGGGACCCACCGAATGAAGCGCGCACACTCTACACACTTTGGGTCTTCATTTCAATTTCCGTTAATTTTTTAATATATACGAATATATAATGTACGCATATATACACGGTGTACTGAATACTGAAGGTGACGCCTTTAGAAGTACCGCTACTTTGGTTTTGCCGGGTTTGACAATTCTCAACTTCAACTAGACAAAGCTTTTTTCACTTTAGAACAATTAGAACACGTTTTTCAATGAAATATTGGAAGTTGTTCAATTTTCTCTCTCCCGTATTCTTGTTTACTAAAGGCGAGATCTGTCATTTCACCGCGGGAAGGCGCAATCTTGTATTCTATCATTCTTGGCATATACATATACATACATATACTCGTATGTGAAACTATGGGAAACTTGGGGAAAATATGTAGTATGAATGAAGTATTGTAGACAATTAAATATAATAAAAAAATAATTAATTTAAATTAATATAATATCTGGAATATCAAATAGTTTTTTCCCAAAACAGGCAGTCCTAGATGCTTTTACTTCTTGACCATGGCGCTATGGGTAATTTGACCCGTTTTTGAGGTAGAAATGCATTCCAATCAAACTAAATGGGCCTTTAAGCAAAATAATATTTTTTTTATTAACGGTATCGTAAAATTAAGAAACTCAAAAATTTTTTCCCCCCAATTTTACTAATACTTTTTTAAATTAATTTTACAACTCACTGTTTCGCTCAAGGGTGTATCCAAACTATTTTCGCATTCTCTGTTCTTTGTGTTCGACTTATAAAAGGTGGAATTTATTTGCTACACCACAATCGGAGATTGCCTATGAAAATATGATATTGCTCAAAAAATGCAATAATCGCAATGTTTTGTGAAATTCAAAAGAATGCGATATTGCAGTAACTAAAAAATATGATTTTCTCGCATTTGATAGGCAATATTTTGTGTTGGGGCCATTGGCACTGATGGGTTACCAACTGAGCTATTCAAGCATGGTGGCGAAGAGCTGGTAAGGTGCATACACCAATGCGTACTATATCTCAGAAACTACTCCATTAAACTACCAAATTTTGTATACACAGTGCATTCCAAGCCAGTAAGCAAAATTTCGGAAATTGTAAAATTCAGTCAAAAATCACGACCATCTCTCACGGTAATTTACAAAAAAAAAAAAAACGAAAAAAGAGCGATATTTCAGTAAAAGATAATTTGCTCAAATTTTGTACACAGGATTGAGACGGAGAAAAGAAGGCCTAATTTAAAGCAAATAGGTTTATCTCCGAAACTACTCTATCAAACTCTCAAATTTGGTACCCCATTTACATTTCAACTTGGTGAGCACTATTTCGAAAACTATAAAATTCGGGGAGAAACAACAAAATATTCGGTTTTTATTAACAATTAAAATCCGTTTTATTTATATTTAATTAAATATAATCTCGTAGATTGCTACTTCATATACTCTGAGGACAAATGTCGCTCTCCAAAAAGGAATGGTTTAAAAATTATGTGATGCTCATAACTTTTCATACGTATATGAATCATTGGTGCAATTGTCAAGACGGGTTTTGCTACTGGATAAAAAGTACTATAAAGAAATGGTACGGATAACGCAGTCTTACAAAAACTAAAAATTAAATATGTACGTCAATATTATCGATAACAATGAGATATTGATTACAATAAATATATTTACATACATATATCGATAGCTGCAAATAATACGACTGTAACGAGTAAAATAAAAATATACTAGGTAATTTTAAAAGGAACTGGAATTTTGTATTTCTGGTGTCTCTGGTGTCTATATAGCTCAATTTTTACACTGACTATTGTGCCCACGGATGGTCAGTTGGGTGTACAGAGAGACAGGCGATTTCTTTTTTCGGTCTGAACTTTTAGGTGTATATACATATGCATATTGGCCTATATCTATCTCGATTCCATTGGGCTGTCACCCACAACCGTCAGGTGAAGAAAGTTATAATACCCTTGTGCTGCCCCTGTGCGCTCGGGTGTAAAAACCATAATGCGCGATCCAACCCATTTAAAACCTAAAGCAAAACGCATTGAAGTTTAAAACAGAACAGTGCGAAAAATATTTAAAAAACCTCAAAATACATACATATGTATAACAATGTACTATCACTTCGGTCAATGGTCGCGCACCTTAGCATTTGTTAAATCAGCATCAATCCAAAAATATAACAAAAGCCGGCTGAAATACACACAAAAATATGTGAACATTAGCATACATGCACTTATGTATGTATATACACATATGCATGTATTTGTAAATATCTAATTCACACAACGCTCTCCGGCAACCTAAATTTGATGAACTTTAGTGCTCCAGCGTTTTTTATTTCGGTTGCGCTTCATAGTCAAATTCAAGGTCGAAATCTACATACATATATTTTCTTTTCAACTAATCGTTTACTTTTCTGTTGTCCCTTCACTTCTCGTTTCACTTCTCACTTCCATTATTTAACTCCCCTTTTTACGCTCTCGCTCATTGTGTATTGGCCAAAAGTTGTACGTGATGTCGCGCTATAAGTCTCAGGGTCGATCAACCAGTAAGCTGCTAAACAAATGCCTTCTCCCCTCACTCATATGTAAACGCTTTTTACTTTTACCCAAGTAGTTTGGTTATTGTAATTTATAAATTTTAATGTTTTCGTTTCTATTTCGGCTGATTTTTCGCTTTGTGTGGCTACATGTTCAGTGTTTATGTTTGCTAAAAAATAATAATATACAAAAAATAAAATAAAAAGGTAAATAAGACAAAATAGCGTAAAATAAAAAAAATAAAATACGGTGAAATAAATTTAAATAAAATACAGTTGACCACCTGGTGATTTTTTTATAATGTTTCTAACGTTTTTTTTTTTAATGTAATTCGATGAATAACAAAAATCATAAAAATCAGAATCTCAAAATTTGTACAAACTTTATACAAATTTTTACAAATTTTCTTCAAATTTCAAACTCTCTAATAAGAATTTTAACAACAATACAGTTCGTACCGTACTCAAATTTAGTATTATAATGGAACTCCGAAAAGGTTGAAAATTGCCGTTGCCTTTTGAATTTTTTTGTCGTTGAATTTTTGGTCTTGTGAACTTTTTAATTAATGCATGAATTAAAAATCAATGGAAATTTATATAAAATTTTCCCGTTCTAAGTGGGGGAAAAGTAAGTAAACCAAAACCAAACTTTAAAAAAATTGTCCAAACTTAAACGGAATTTTTAGCCACTTCAGACTTGGCACATTAATATGCTAGTCAAAATGGTGTAAATTTTTATGAAAATTTGTTAAATTTATAGTTTAAAAAAAGTTTAAAATTTCGTTTTATATGCTTTTTGTTATATTACGAATTAAAGTTTTATAAACGACTAACGATAAAGGCTTGGCGTGAAACATGATTCAATTATTAAATGTTTGATGCATAATGAAAGCCAAGTTTTAGCTCTCCCGCCAGAAAAGGTTACATTTGCGAAGGAAGTAGAAATGGGGCAAAATGTAATCTCCTTTTGGGGAAAGGTGTTAAAAAAATATTTAAAGTAAATGATTAGTGGTTGAATGTAAATTTAAAAAAAAGAAAATATTTTTTGGAGAAATTGGTATATTTTATGTGTAATATTATTCCCATATTTTCTCCCGCTTTTATAAAATTAGTGGTAATCATATGTAAAACTGCTGGTAAAATATAAATTTCATAATTTAAAATAGTAAACAGACATGTGATCTCAATAATATTATAACTGTAAGAGCGGGTATGTATGGATGTTTGCCGGCAATCACGCAAAACGTACAGATAGACCAATATTAGAACAGGTTATAGGCTATGAGTAGTTTATCTCGATGGGAATCGCATGAGTCGAGATATTCTTAAAACCCATATTTATGAATCCATTTGGCTCAAATTCGTCCCATGCATATGATAGTAACGTAGAAGAAAACGAGTTTGACACAAAATAAAAAAGATTGGTGAGATATTCGTAAATATCGTCTTCATTAATCGATTTTGATCATACTCAGAACATGTATCGGTCACGTATAGAGAAACTCTTTCGATACAAAATAGACCCGGCATGTTTTCATTGAGTCGAAATATTCGTACATAATATATTGGCCACGTAAAAGGTCACGATTTTTATACAAAATAACGACAGTAAAACATAGCGTTATAAGCGGGCATTTCCTAGTGTTTATACAAAAATGGAAGTGACAGAAATTGTGTTGAAATTGGTCTAATGTTCTGCACCAATAAAAATTGGAAAATTGTGGAACGTATTCATAGACAGAAAAAGGTCGATTTAATTCCAGTTGCAGCTTTATATAATTTTTAATGGTAAAACTGTCAATTACAATGAAATTCGCTTTGCATATGTACCCCATTTCCCTTTCGGAATTATACTTTTTTCAATTTTGAAAAGCTGGTTCATGCAGGATTTTAAAAAATTTATTTTTACCTACACGCTGGTATTTACGTGATCCGAATAAATATTAAGCTTTGGAAAATTATTTTCATTTTTCACTGTTTCACTTAAACAATAGTTTACAAAATTCACCCATAAATTTCCAAAGAACCAAAATAGGTTTTCAACAAGGGAGACGATTTGTAAAGAGTGAGTGAGAAACCTGCTTAATTATCAAACCTTTTATTATTGAATCACGAGAGTGAAAAACATTGATTCACTGTAAATGAAACTACATATGTAAATCAAATTAAATTAAATTACATTAAGTTAAATGGAAGTAAAATAAAATATATTTAATTTAATAAAAAAAATTGTTAAATAAAATAAAATAGAGTGAAATAAAATAGAATAAAAACAATATGAAACGCAATCAAACGAAATAAAATACAAAAAAAAAAAATAATATAAAACTAATTAAAACCAAATCAAATTACATTAAATTAAATGAAAGTAAAATATAATAAATAAAACGAAATAAAATGAAATGAATTAAAGTAAAGTGAAATAATTTGAAACTAAATTGAATTAAATCTAATTAAAAAATATTAAATTAAATTATATTATATAACAAAATACAAAATTGAATTTAAATAAACTGAATAAAAATTCAACAAAAAAATAGATCATAAAAGATTCTAACTTTTTAAAACGAATGAATTTTGATATTCAACCCTATCGCAAATTCCAGGGGAACAAACATTCTCACAAATTTACAAGCGAAACAAAAACAATTCCATTCCCATTTTGTTTTTGGTTTGCTTTTAAATTTATGGGAATGATTTCTTCCTGTGAAGCTGGCGATAGGGCCGATTATTTTTGCTGACGGTGCTCACAATTTTCTTTCATACAAAAGTAAATTTTGTGCATGTGTTATATGGCAGAAAATACGCAAATCCGGAATAAAAAAGTTATCAGTAGAATTAAATGACCTGTTTTGTCGGTATTCGGCGTATTCGATTTTTTTTTTTTAAATTCGGCTCAATTTTTTTTTAATATATTAAATTTTCATAATTTAGGGAGTAGTCTTCGCTAACATGGTTTTTTATATATATTGTACAATTACCTATATTTTTATGAAAAATAATTAAGTTAAATAAGGAAAGACAAAATTGTCAAGTATACATATATGTACATATCAATATAATTAGATATATTTTTCCTTTTCTCTTGTTTCGGTTGCAATCTTTTTATTCTTGCCTCATTATTAAATATACAAAAATTTTATGGTCAAATAATAATACCTATACAGTTACAATCGCACACTGCGCTCACTACGAGGCCATTGCAAGAGAGTGAGCGCCATCTCTTTAACTATACAAACGGTATGATAAAAACAAAAGAAGAAAAAAGCAACAATAGCAACTTTATTATTTGGGTCAACACTTTTAATTTGTATTCAACAAGTATTACCACATTATTGCTGCATTCAATATATATTTACATTTGCATATATGTATCATACATGCGGGAATAAGATATGTATTAGTGATTAATAAGTAGGTATTATTTATAATGGATTTAAAAACATTAATAATTACGACATAATTGAACTTACTTTAAGTGCACCCATACATGTCAAAGCGGGTTTTGGGACTCTTGATGGCGCACAAGAAACGAAGAAATATGTATAATTACAATCTTTTAATATTTGCTGGTTATACAAAGCAAAAAGTTAATCATAAATTATAAGGTTGTTTTTAATGAAATTAAGGATCAATTATCGTCTGGCTGAAAGCAAATTCATTAATATCACCATGATTAATATGATAATGTGGCCGACATAGCCGAGTGGGCAGCGTGTTCGTGTTACACTCGGAGTGTACCGGGTTCAAATTTCGTCCGGGGGCAAGTAACATCAAAAAATTATAGAAACACTTTTTTCTAATAACGGTCGCCCCTCGGCAAAGAATGGCAAACCTCCGCTTGTAAAAAAAATATTCTGTTCGGAGTCGGCATAAAACTGTAGGTCTCCCAATTTCTAGTACAACATCAAGACGCACACAACAAATTGTGGGAGATGTTCGGTCAAACAACGAGCTATATGATGCAAGCGCCAAATTATTAGATAGTTTTAAGCGAATTATACATACATATGCACATCTCTGAGATTTGGTGAAAAGTAGATGATATTGGTTTTTAACGTTTTGTGATTCGTGCGATGGCTGAACATAACAAACTAGTTCTTCATATCTATTCTTTCTATAAATCGTAGCTCCATATCAGACCGAAAAACTCAGACTGAATATATATATGTACATATGTACATACATATATGTATCTGGGTACCTCCACCCATTTAAAAGGGAATTTGTTAGGTTCAAAACGGGTTTACACAAAAATGTCCCACTACATACTATACTTTTCAGACGTTAGGTTTGGTTAGGGTAGTCAGCCATCCTAAGGAGTGTGCGATTGCTACCGTTTACATATAAAGAAAGAAAAAATCAAGAGCGCAATGAAATATGTATTTAATGTAGTGATCCAAAATGGTTTTAGGAATAATTTCAGCTAAATCTGAAAAGGAAATATCTTTTGTTTGCGGGGTCGAAAAGAGTAAAAACGAAAAATTTAATTTTCTTTTTCCCTCCTACGCGTTTCAACGCATTTCGAAAATATCTTTCATTTAGCGATCTTTACCGCCTGTGGGCTTGTAAAATTCCCTAGAAGAGTGAAAAATACTGCGAGGCTTGCGATGCAGGTACCTGAAATGCACCAGGAGCGGAAGAAAGGGCAGACCATTTTGAAATACCAGAATTTCAAGTTTTTCAATTTTCCGATTAGGGCACGTCTGTTAGATTTGGGCCACACGCTAGGCGTCAATAGCATTAAACGCTTTCCGCGACGCCCGAAAAACTTCCAATTACTTATAAAGATTTTTAACAAAAATCTTAGCCTTCATTTAGAAAAATCCTTTGAAGAGTGCTGCCACCTGTTTAAAACGGTAAATTAGAAAAACTAACAAGGTGAAAAAGAACATCGCTTGTTTAAAACGGGTTTCTTATTTTTCACAATATTCTCAATGTTGATTAAAACAATTTTGCATTCGTTCAACCAATTTTTGAAGCAATCGACCCGAGTCTCCTTTTTGACTTTTTTTTTATTATGTGAAACTCAACGCCAGAAATATAAATAATTAATTTAAGCTAAATAATTATTAAAAATCTGTATATGCCTTTAAAGATTATTTTAAAAAATCCAAAAAAACATTGTCCATATCTTCCAAAATGAATTGAAAGAGGTTGCCACCTTTTTAAACGTAAATTAAGTTAAATTTATAAGTTAAATGAAATTTTACAATATGAGTCTCAAACTAAACAGAGGATTACGAAAGCTTAATTTCAAAAATATTTTTGGAACGTTAAAAACAGCTGCGAGCTTTTTAATAGCAGTGCGCTCTCTATATTTCGTTAGGTGTTGATACACATGATTGTTTTACAAAATCAAAACATTTATATTCATACGTTTTTTAACACATCCTAAAGCGAAATTTCTGTACACAAATTAATCTGGTTAAGTTGGTATTTTATTGTTGAAAACTCTTTTTCTTAACAAGGTACATAAAATGGTGGAGCAAAAAAATAGCAGTATTTCAGTTTATTCCAATTTAGTGATAATTTTTCCAATTTAGAGATAATTACAAAAATAAAAGTTAATTCGAATTTAATTTTATTAAGTACATTAATATTTAGTTGCATTGCCTTTATTTTTTATGACTGCAACACACACATCTGTCCCTCACGGAGTCGACAAGGCGGCGACATCTTTCCAATGGAATGTTATACCACGCTTTTTGTACTAGTTCCCACAAATGTTTATTATTTGTTGGGTTTTCTTCCCAAACGGCTTTCTTAAGATCAGTCCACAAGTTATAAATAAGATTGAGGTCTGGTGTTAGCGCTGGCCACTCCATAACTTCAATACCATTTTGTCGAAACCAATGCTTTGCCACTTTACTAGTATTTCAGTGGCATTTCGTCTTTGGCATAAGGTAGCATGTTGGTTTGCAAAATATTAGCATGTGGTCGTTTGCAAACTTGAGTCTTTTGTCAACATGATTTTTTCTCAGAAGGGGAACTTTACGAGGACTCCGAGCAAACAATTTATTTTGTCTCGTAAACATCTTCTGACTGTATGCACTCCAAATGGTGAACTTAACTCATCTTTAATTTGCATTAATGCATTGAATATCATTTTTGCAGAGCAACTTAGTCATTTTTGTACTTTTTTTGTACGTTTTTCCTTCATTTATCAGATTTTTTATCAAATTACGCTTCTCTGTTGTGCAATGTTTTCCACGATTCACTTGAGAGAAATTAATTATGCGAACACATGAGATTATTAGTTATTATGCTTTAGTTAATAATATTACTTACTTTTGAAACCCGTATTTATCAAATTTTCGAAGAGGCTGAAAGAATTCGTAAACACTGCTATTATTGTGCTCGCCTTGCAAACAACATCGCGTCTCAGAAATTAAAATGTCAAAATATAAAGCCAACTTACCGTTATTCGAGCGTTGTAGTTTGCGAATATTAATGTTGGCAAACGATTTGGAAAAATAAAAATTTTGTAAACTTATAAATATCAAATCTACAGTGGTAGACAGCATGTTCCACAGGGCACTGTTATTATTTTGCTCGCAACTGGTGTCAACCAAGGGAGGTTTAAGAAAATTTTAATTCGGGAATATTTTCGAAGAGGGTTGCCACCTGCTCGAAAAAGTAAATTAAATTGACTTAATAAGTATTTTTGTGAAACGAAGGGTTGTCACCTTTTTATAAACGATGATAGAATTTAATTAGTAAGTTAACTAAAATTTTATATAAGTATACTATACTGATGTTAAACGAAAAACGGTTAAGAAAACCTAATTTCAAACATGTTTTGGAGGGCGTTTACTTATCTGTTTAAAAATTTCATTTCAATAAATGAAACATTGCAATAGATGTGTAAACCGTTTAGATTGGAATGATGTAGAATTCAAAAGAACACCGTTGCGAATTTCAAAGGCATGCTAAATTGCGATCGTTATTTTAAAAGCCTATGAAATTTATACATGCATATTTATAAATGTATTTTTTGTTGTTGTATTTTCCAGTAAGTAAAACGAACTCAATGGATCTCTATCGACCCCCAGCTTTAAGAAATCATAATCACAGTACCGATACGACTGATACGGCGCAAACTGCAACTCTTGCCAAAACTGGGTCAGTGAATGCAACGGCGGCAAACACAACGCGCGCAGAGGCTTCGTCTACAACAACTACAATAGCAATTGGCAAAACAACACTGTTATCTACCTCAATATCATGCAATAATTCCCCAACACATACGAATGAGAATCAAAATTTCGATAATAATGCAGTGACCTCGAGGTGCGTAAACGACAGTGACTGCGCAGTAGCGACACCAACAACTATAACCGCAATGACGATCAATTCAGAGACGTCAACAGCTGGCGCTATGCCAACAACGCCAATGTCGACGAACACCACAGTCAGCAACAGCAGTGCCCAGCAAAGGTAAACGAACGTAGCAACATATTAAAGAAAAACGTATACATACATACATACATATGTACATACATACTTACACACTTCTTGTATTTGGTTGCCGAAATTCGTAAACGAGTTTGGTTTGCTAAATATGCTAATTGAAGCTTGAGCAAGGGGCATATGCGATCGCGCGGAGGTGCAGCAGTCATCATTTCGTTATTTGTATTTCGCTACCCATGTGCAATTTAAAATTTAAAGCTACTGACTTATCATCAATAATATATATACAAATATTGTATATGGTAGCCGTCAAATGTGATTGTCAGTAGCGGCTGTTAGTTGTCCGTTTTGTGGTTTGATACCAAAGCAGTTGACATGACGAACTCGGTTTATGTCAAAATCAAATTCTTTAACATTATGTTAGAAAAGATGACTTAGTTCTGCCTTTTCCAAGCTAGATAAAGAAGCGAAGCGAATGGGTCTGGAGGTGCACGGGGAAAAAGTAAAGTACCTCCTGTCATCAAATAAACAGTCAGCGCATTCGCGACTTGGCTCCCGCATCACTGTTGACAATTACAATTTTGAAAAAAGTGGTGGCCTTTGTTAATCTTGGAACCTGCGTCAACACCTATAATGGACGCTGTCAACTTTGGATGAGATGACCCTGCGAATACTGCAGACGATGGAACGGTGAGCTTTATAAGCTGTATATAATTCAGCGGCCACGCCGGCTAGGTCATGCGCAAATGGAAGGAAATGGTTCAGCCTTGAAATTATTCAGCGCGGGACCCGCTGGATGGACCGACTAAATAGCTACTTTTGTCGACTGAATTCTGACGTGGTAAGTACTTGCTCAGCATGCGGGCAATCGACCCAGACATCGGAGGTGCTTGCTAAACATGGTTCCAGACCACCGTACTCACCGGAACAGCTCGTATTTATATCCGACCAACGACTGTCGCTTCAGCAACATTCCTCAAAAGTGTATGGGGAATGTGCTACTCTGTTGCAACATCAACAACCACCATACTACTGCAAAATATGTGATGTGTGGTCTGACTAGAGCTGTGTATATCCAAAGTACCACAGCCGGTCTCGGGCCGCAAGTCTTACTAAAGGTTCTCCGACACTGTCCAAAAACTTTCAATGCTCTATCTAGGGTTATACCCAGATATTTCACTTCCTCGGAAAGCCTTATGTTCACGCATATAAGCACTGGACGGTTAAGACTTTTCAATTTTGTTTTCGTTATGATCAACACCAGGGTTGTCCAGCTAGGGTGGACAGTAAGACCTTCCGTAGTGCACCATCATAGAATTTCTGTGTCCTTCCACAGATCTTCTTGACAGATTTCCCAGCCGCGAATGGTAATTGAGTTGCCTGCATTTTCGTACGTACCAACATTTTTCAATTACTGGGTACAACGATTCTGGGAATTCATTTCCCGGTCGACGGAGACAGAAACCAAAGAAAATACAGGTGGGTAAAAGTCTGTCATTAACTTTTACCTACCTTCAGATAAAGATTTGCAAAAAATCACCAAGCCAGCGACGTGAAGAGAGCAAAACGACGTAGAGAGCAAACTCAATATTTAAATAAACATACTTACATACATTTTTACTTCGAATGCAACACCATGCAAGCGTTTAAAAACTTTGATAGAGGATGCATTAGTACACACACATATGTATGTATGTATGTATTTACATATGTATGTATGTATACATATACATATATCTAGCTATGTTATAACACTGGTTTAACCAAAAGCTACGCAACGGGTAGCAAGAAGTTAGCGCATCACACTCCAGCGTGTTTAACTAGTTTTATTGTAGTTTACTGAATTCTTTCGTGACTTATTTGCTATTTTGTTTTGCTCCTCTCTTTCTTAGTTTTGTATGTACTCGTATATGCACGGTGTACTGAATACTGAAGGTGACGCCTTTAGAAGTACCGCTACTTTGGTTTTGCCGGGTTTGACAATTCTCAACTTCAACTAGACAAAGCTTTTTTCACAAATTAAGAAAGAGACACTTTTTTTTAGTATTTTGCGAATTTATTTATTAAATGTCTGCCTATAAATTCATACTTTTACACTTTAGAACAATTAGAACACGTTTTTCAATGAAATATTGGAAGTTGTTCAATTTTCTCTCTCCCATATTCTTGTTTACTAAAGGCGAAATCTGTCATTTCACTGCGGGAAGGCGCAATCTTGTATTCTATCATTCTTGTCGTATATGCATATGTATGTCTTTCTGCACGTATGTGCATTCAGCGATTATGCTCAGATGTTTCGTTCACCTGTCTGCCGCTCATTCATTCACCTACTTACCCCAAAATACGCGTACGAATAATGTACAAATGTTTTTTGTTTTTGGTTTTTTGTTTGCTTATAAACCAAGTACATGTGTGAAGATATGTATGTACAGATGTAAGCCTGTTGTGGTTGCTCATTGCATTGTGTGGTTTTTCAATATATGTTTTTAGTATATGTATATATTTATAATGTTTCTATGCATTCATACATACTCTATGTTTTATAGACAATCGTCAGCTGTGCGACGCGAACGTCGACCTGATAGAGCTGTGTATATTCCAAGGGCACGACGTAGTCAAACAACCCCGCCAACGACGCCAACGGCAAACGCTGTCGAAGTAGCAGGGATACAACAACAGCATAATCAGCAAGCACCAACGACTACTTCGTCAACTCCGACGATGCCACCAACGACAGCTGTTGGTAATAACTACAGCCACAACAGCAACAGCGGCGGAGGTAGTAATCAGCAGCAATTGCCAATTACTTCAGAGACAACAGCGTCAGTATACACAGCGGCTTCGACCAAGTTAGACGAATTATCTGACAACAGAATTACTGGTGCGACTAGTGCTGTTTCGTTCGGAAAGAAAACAAAGTCGACTGCGGTAAACAGTCGTGAGCGGAGAGAACGTTCTAAAAAGTTAAATGTTGGCGTTGAGTCACAAGACGTGAAAATATCAAAATTATCATTGGAGAGAAGCGAAACGAAGCTACAGCAAAACGGGCATGATTCAATAGCGTCGCGTGTTAGTAAAGAAATATTGATAACTCAACAACAACAACAACAAACATATTTGAATAGTGATAATTTGCGAAGATCCTCGCTCATTGAACAACATTCTATCGAGGAATTACAAATACCAGCGGAAATAGTTGTAAACAACGAAATGAACTCGAATTCGGGTAAACGTAATAGGGTGAAACAGAGTGTTGCTAGCAATGCTAGTAAAGTGCAAAATTTACGCATCGAAGATGTTGCATCGAAAGAAAATGGTACCAGGAATTCAATAAAATGTGATATTGAAGCGCAGGAGCTGCAACGCGCATCAAAGGTAAATTAAAAGTGGAATAGTGTAAATATCTACTACATATTCATATTCATATATGTATGTATGTATATGTATGTACACGTGTATGTACTTTGTATATTTTGAAATGACGTACATATACATATATGTGTGTAGTACTGTACATATGTATGTATGTACGCAAGTGTGGCCTCGCATAAAAAAACTATTTATATAATGCATGTATTCAAGAATATTGACAAACATTCGTGGGTAAATGTACAGTGGCACGCTAAATTTGAAAATAGAGTGCTATAATCACAATTTTCTCAGTGGAAAAACCCAAATTCTAAACTAACGTCTACACATATCTACATATGTACATACATATCTGTTGTCAAATGGAAGAGTAGCTTAAGTGGACTTAAACGAGAAATAAGATATTGTGTTTCACCCGGCCAAGAACTGTTGTTTCGGCGACTTAAACCTGTTTCGGTCAGCCAACCCCATGGTCCACCCCTATCGAAACAGCACGTTTCCTGGGTCTGCGGTTAGATGAGTTTGAGGATAACGACCATGGGTAATCTGATCTAGCAGGGTGTAGCTAGCCCTACAACAAGAACAGCATAATGTGTTGACAATGTGCTTTACACTTCCGCGCATAGATCTTTACATAGACAGTTTTTGAAAAAGTATATTTGGCTGTGAAGTTATTAGAGTTTAATTATTTAAAAACAAAATATTGCATTCGATAAAATGACTCACATATGTATGTATGTATGGGCAAATATCTTTATTGATACATTCTGATCTTATAATCATCATTTAACTAACAAAAATTAAAACAACTTATGTTTACTTATGTATATATATATATATATATACTTATATACATATATACAATATACATACATATATATTTAGTTCACTGAAGTAATGTAAGCAATTGTATACAAAAAAAAAACTATGAATCAAGCGCCGTTAAGTAAACATACGCTCTTTTAATTTTTGTTACAATAGTTAAATGAAGATTATAAGATCAGAATGTATATGTAAATAAAGATATGTACCCATACATATGTGAGTCATTTTATCGAATGCAATATTTTGTTTTTAAATAATTAAACTCTAATAACTTCACAGTCAAATATATATGTATATTATATATATAGATAAATATTAAAGAAACGAAAAGTAACACACAATTGATCTAAAAAGTAAAATATAATTTTTAAACATTTTAGTTTGTACATATGTATCTACTTAAGAGTTATTAAGTTTATTAAATACTTATATAAAGCGAAATACATTGGAAATGTATTTTACCCTAAATTTTTTTTAATCAGTAGACATATTTCTAGTACGCTGTTTTGCAGCCCATTCAATTCTCATATAATAAAGCTGTCTTCGAAAACGTCAATTGCAATGCATACGAACAAAGTTTAATACTCTGTAACGCACTCACAATATTTATTATATTTGATCATAAGTATGTACATATATCATTTCAGTGACTGGACAAATCGTTCATCACTAAGAAAGTTGATGGTTTTTGACATTAACATATCCGAACTCCGGACGACTCACATTCTTTTTAGTGATTCTGCCAGAAAATAGTGACTCTGCTACAATAGCTCGATACAAGACGAAACAAAAATCAGCTAACTGCGAAAGTAACTTTGCAGCAAAATTGTTCTATAACGTCAAAATATACAACACTTCTCTTTGCAATGTTGTTTGACCTGCCATACCGATGCTGTATAAATACTTCAATAGCATAAACTTTTTATAAATTCTACGAAAATTTAACAACTTGAAAAATTCGACGATAAACATTTCAATTATTTTCCAAGAATTTTCAGAATTTTTAGGGTATGACTAGTGCAAAAAGTGCAAGTTGTAAGTTTCCCAAAATGTTCATTGATTTTTGATAATTTATTTTTGCTGGCGATCTTGCATCTTTTCTTTCATAAAAAATACGATTTCGTGGATTCGTTTTTGTATTTGTAGCATTTATTCGTAGTTTTATAATCGTTAGACTCTTTGTACGTAAATATTAAAAAAAAGTTTTACAAATACCTTGCTGTTAAATTAATGCGTTTGGAGTAAATATTTTCTTTGAATTACAGTTTTCCGCAGAATGCGACAGGTGGTAACTCTAACGATAAGATCACCAACAAACTTCATTAATTAATTCCTTAGAATCGTGCTTTCGTAATATGTTCACACGTAATCTTACGATGTTTTTGTTTTTTTTTTGTTTTGAACGCACAATAAAACACCTTCTCACTTTGGCAAACCAAAAAACGGAATCGTATGGCTTCACTTTCTTAACCGAATCGAAATGCAGAGCATGCATTATAATACGATTACAGAAGCTGTCGAGAACAGTAGGATTTTGAGCAAAAAGGAAACTTAGTTCTCGATATCGAGATAAAGGTCAGATATCTATTCGTATTCTAGCATTAAATTAGATATCGTGTACCAAATTTAATAGAGTTTGATACAGTAGTCTCGGAAATAAATATATTTCCTCAAAATTAGTTAGTACCAAGCCTATGTATTTCCAAAGACTTTTAACTCACTTATACAAAAATTCGAGCAAAATACTCTTTATAGTTACTGAAATATCAATTTTTTGTTTGTACATTATCGTTATATAAGAAGTGGGCGTGGCTTTGTCCGATTTTTTAAATTTTTAAAATTTTGCTTATTGATTTGAAATGCAACATGTGTTCCAAATTTAGTAGAATGTGATAGAATAGTTTCTGAGATATACCTACAATCCATCGCAAAAAAAACCCACACAGTACAAGCTAGTCATCCTAAAATTTTATGTTGGTTTATTACGGCAATTAACGTAATGTTAAATTAAGATTGCATATACCATGATACAAGAAAGAAGGCAGTTCCATTCCACTTTTTTTTTATTACAATAAAAAGCAGATTTTTGACATTTCCTCAGATGTAAACGTTTGCCTAAGCTTTGCCCCAACGGATACTATTAGGAGAGGGTAATTTTCAATCGTATATGAGGCCTTATTTACAAATTGGAGAGTTTCATGTAATTACAAAAATTATCAATGAAAAATCTTTGTCTTAAAAATTAATTCAAATAATTTTCATACAACTTTTAAAAGGATAACCGAAGATGTTCAAAGAGACAAGCCTAAGCTTTGTTTTATATTTTAAGATTAGTTTCAAAATTTTGTTAGTTATAATTGACCCCTCTTTATAATGAAATGTTTTTTATCTACAATATTTAAGTTTCAACATAAAAAAGAACAAATTCTTTGAGATAATAATAATAAAAAAGGGAGGTTCCTTTCATTCAAACTGTTATGTTGCAATAAAAAAAATGTTCATGGCATTTCCATTTTTCTTATGTTTTATCTTATTATCTGATTTAAAAAAGTCCTCGCTAAAACCGTTTTAGAATTCACTTATCTACATTAAAATCTGTGTTAAATAATAATATTAGCATGTAATTAGTATCCGCGGACTGTTTCCAGTAATGTTCTGCATACAAAACACCGTTTATCTCTTAAACACATTATGGCCAGTTTGACATTGCGACTCGGCTTAATTCTATGCTTAAAGAGCCAGTCACACTCCTTTACACCTCATGTCAGCAGCGACCTCTCCCGAATATGCGAAATAACTGGAAATTTAAATAACCTTTGCATAGATGCTCTGCATTTAGGAACCGATAAAACAAACAGTTAATAATATATTTTTTCCTTTTAATTTTTAATTTCAAACAAAAGAAACAAAAATAAAAAAGGACGTTTTTTTCGACTACGGGGGGTAGCATGAAATGTCATAATCAGCCTTAGTGTCAGGTATGTAGTTAATATGGGGTCAAAAAAATGACGATGGAATTACCTTCTTTATTGTGTCATTGTATATACTATATGAACAACATCATCAACAAATATTTTTATATATTTACATTGTCCTTTATTCTTCTTAAATTTCGTTTGAACAGTATAGAAGAAAAAATTAAAAAAAAAAAAACGTTACATAACATTAAAAACTATTAATACTTCGCTGGACCCGCTCTCCCATTTTAGGTAACCTCGTTGATTCGTTTGGGCATGGATTCAAATTAGAGTTTGAGGTAAATTTGATTAATTTCGTAATATATCATACGTCTTTTACAACTCTATAAGGAAGGTTTGTCATTTTTCTCGAATTCTTTCCCATATAATGCCAGCAGTTCTCAATGGGGTTCAGATCTGTTCTATTACCTGATCAAGAAAGAGAGTCAATTCCTAACTTCATAGGAGAAATATAAAAATAAAAAAAGGAAGAGTGTGGGGGTTTTTTTTTTGGCGATGAGTGTAGTTGCTCTAAAGTGGGCGTTGTCATGCTTTTTTCCAGAATTTTTTGATTTCGTGTATAACCCCATCCTGCGCTTTAAACTTGAACAGTTACTAAAATATCAGTTTTTTTTTAATTTTTTTTTTATTGATTTTCACAAAACACGAGTTATCCGACGGACAGACATGCATGGTTTAATCGATTTTGCTTTTCATATTGAATATTTTGTTATCTCGATTTCTTTAGCCTGGTTCAGCAAACTGTTAAGTGAGTCAATTTTTAATACCCGGGGCATTAGAATTGGGCGTTCAGTTTAAGAAGGTAAATTTATTTAAAAACCTACCATACAATTTTTATATTTGAATCAGAAGAAGGTAGCTCGTAGTAATTTTTAACGAAAAAAGTATGTTTCCATAAAACTCGAGCCCTCATCATATTATTGCGAAAGAATTATATTAATAAAACACTTAAACAACTAAAGACTACTGGTATTTAACCTAACTAACTAAAGGCTACTCAACCTTACCACCTAAAGGCGAATATGCGGCCTGTATAAAGCTCATGATATTTAAATACCAGTAGCTAGGGTCAGCAAAAAAAATATCAAAAATCCACGATAATTGCTAGTGACTTGAAACTTGAAGTTTATTATACTGAAATTAAATGGGCTCCATACTTAAATTTTTTTCTTAAAATTTTGAAATCTTGAGTAAAATGTGCTGATTTGTTTGCCACATTTGAACAAAGGTTAAAAGTTGTATTTTAACGGGGGGTTTTTTTTGTAGAACGAACTATGTTTTACACTTTTTGTTTTAAATTAAATATTCAAAATTTGGCAATATGTGGTGGTGCCATAGTTATAACATGGGCTGTATACATGCACGCATGGACTCAACCTTGCCACCTCACTTTTTGCAGTTCTATATTTTAATTAATTCGATTTAACTTAACAAATCTTTCTGAATATTAAAAAAATAATACTTCGTAAAAGAACATTTTTCTTATATAACCTAAGGCGTTTTATAGAATGTATGGGCTTATCGAAGAACAACCTAAGAATTATTACAGGGATTCTTATAGGACACTGCTGGTTGAAAAGAAAGGATACCGCGATTTATTTTCCTGATCGGCGATTAATACCGAAACCTCTTTGAATTCCCTATTACCCATTTATATATTTGCCCTGTGTTGCATTTCATTAATTTCTAATATCGGGATATCCAATTAGTATATTAAAATCTAGATATTCAGATCATCAGGCTATGATGATGTTCGGATATCCGAATATGCGGAATTTTCGCGTAAATATCCAGATATTCGAATATTTGATATATCCGGAAAAGTATGAGTTTTTTTTTATTATGCATTATATTTTTTTTCAATATCTGAGTAACTTTTTCTTTGATAAGTTGATACAAGTTTTAGTAAATGCTTTAAAATGCCGTTGAACCAATCAATAATTTCCTTTTGAATTTCCTGCTCCCGTACCTTATCAAGCCTTTATTTTCCATGGTGTGCCATAGATTCTCAATCGGGTTCAAATCGATCTGATAGCGTCCGTGATAACTACCGCAAACAAAACAATTAAACACAAAACAAGTTGAGTATTTTTACAATAAATGAAACTTAGTAGGCATTCAACAGCACAAACAATTCGATTGGTCGTGTTACTAGAACAGCTGATTTTATTCGAATAACAAATTGATTTTTTTAATTCTACTTGTTCTCATTGGCTTGCGATGCAATTGTGTGAAATAATTTATCAGCCCAAGCCGCAAAAGCAAACACGAAATATATGTATATAAATGTTTGTTGTACTACTGCTACCGCCTTACTCGTATATGAATTGGCCTTGCCTTGTACTCATCTACAATAGAAATGTTTCGTGTATTGTTAGTGCTCGGGAATAGTATAACAAAAATAGAACAAACTTTTCGTACTTGTTGTGGAAATAGGTAATGATATGTTCAGCTTGTTTGGGTTGAAAATAATCATAATAATAGTCAACTTTTGGTCCCGAGTCAATTGCTTATCTTTTGCGCACATTTATTAAGTCGTTCTGTTTAATGCACGATTTCGCATAAAATGTTTAAGTTTATTTGTCAATATTCTACACTTCCATTTCAAATAATATCACTTGTTTAACTAAAAAAAAATTAAACTACTTTTCCGATACCACAGTTTTTGTATAGTTAGTTTTCTCCACATAGGAAACATATGTATGTATATTCTGAATATAAGCCAAATTGGCTTTTTCTAAATGCGACGACCTTTGCGTCACCTAGCGGATTAACTCAGACTTCATAATTCATTGCCATAAAAGTGTGAGCTAATCCAGCTAATTTATAGATTTGATAAATATGTTTTAATCAAAATAGATTTTGTAATATACATAGTAGGAGTGGCCCGCCCTGCTGTATACCTTCAAGTTTACCTACTGTTTATCACAGAAACAATTTGTATAAAGATATTGAACAAAATGTGACTTATTGTTAAGACCTGAGCCAGGTCGGCAGCTTTACAGGTTTACGATTTCATGTACATTGGAACGATTTTTCGGTCATAACGGTGACCAACCGGTTTCGGCGTTGTGCCATCTTCAATATTCTTCGTCCCGTTACGATTTTACTTTGGATCAGTGTTACCTTCAGTCGATCTTTGGATCAGTGTTACCAAGAAGTCGAACAAAGAATCATGGCGAAAAAAGTCAGTGTCCAATTCTTTAAACTGCATACATATACAGGGTTTTTCAATAGGAACGCTACAAAAGTTTTTTTAAATAAAACAAAAACGGTTTGGGATATGAATTAATTAAATTCTTTATTCCTGTGAAAGTACATTCGATGCCATTATGTATGGAGCTCGATTTCTTTTGCATGGACACCACGGGCACACTTGCAGAAGTCCAGACGCTGAACCCAATTTTCGACGGTTTGCAAGCATAAATCGGCCGATACTGCTGCAATTTCACGTTCGATAATCGTACGAAGTTCATCAATCGTCGCTGGCTTGTTGGCATAGACCATAGACTTGACGTAGTCCCACAGGAAATAATCTAACGGCGTCAAATCGCACGACCGAGGCGGCCAATTGACTGGGTCATTTCGTGAGATAACACGTTCACCAAACTTGGTTTTCAATAAATCGATTGTGACATTCGCTGTGTGGCTTGTGGCGCCGCCCTGTTGGAACCACATATTGTCCAAGTCCATATCATCCAATTCGGGCCGAAAATATTCGGTTATCATTGAGCGGTAGCGATTCCCATTCACAGTAACGTGCCGGTCTTGATCATCACGGAAGAAGTACGGCTTAATGACGCCGGCGGCCCATAAACCGCACCAAAAGCACAGATTTATTAAATAGATCTGCAAAATACTAAAAACTATGGCTCTTTGCCTCCCTTTCTAAAAAAGAAGCCTTGGCTTGGTGCAACTGAGAATTGACAAAGGCGGTCAGATTATAGTTGCGGTACCTCTGAAGGCGTCATCTTCTGGATTCAGTACTTCGAAATTTTCAAACACAACTTAATATTGCTCCCAAACTTAACAAGTATTATGGCAGAACATCGAATTCCACACTAATGAAAAATCATAAAAATTGGTTGACTATCATTTTATCTTGATAAACTGCAAAGCTTTCTGTGCTTCGTTAAATTGAGAAGGGTAGATGTTACGTCCATTTGCAATGAAATTACTGCAGTTCTGTTCGACAAATACAAATTGCATCCTAAATTCTGTGTAGTCAAAGCTATGACGTGGCTTCTGTCATGTCTGGGGCGAGCGCAGAAATACAAGCTAAATTGAGAGAATTTGTCGATATCCAATCATTTGTACTCTATATTCACTGTCTGGGTCATCAAATGAACTTAATTTTAATCCATGCAGCAGAGACTAATGCGAATTCACCCATCAAGTTATGTTATATGAGAGCACAGACAAATATTTTTCGCAGTCACATTGACGGTATGATGCAATTTTAGAAAAAAGTCAAAAAGTCAAAATTGTATCACGAAGTTCACGCGATTTTGGCATCCACCTTATTCAAATATTGAGACAATAAATATTTTGAATAAACGTTCTAATTAAAAACGATGAACTTCATGAATAGGGCTGTGAAGGTAGTTAGTCAAGAGAAGGAATACTGCACATTAAAGGTGTCAGTGCAACACGATGGGCTTCTCGACTAAAAGCGCTGGAAGCGATAATCCAAAATTTCGAATGTATCGTTAATAGCATGGAGATTTCAATTGAAGCCGCATCTGGAGAAATTATCATGAATACTCAGTCGTGACAATTCTCCATGAATTGGTTGTTTTTTCTCAACTTATTATGGTGGCATTCAGTACTCAGCGTCATGAATGCTGTAGAAGTTCAATTGCAAACAAAGAACTGGTTTTGACAATGGCGTAGAGCTGTATTTATGAAGAAATTGAAAGCCTTGAGAAACGAAAATTTGTACGATAATTTTGTTCTCAAGGCGAAACTCAAATGGGAGAATATGCTGATTTCCCTATCGTCAGTAAACGTGAAATTAAATAAATGTTCGATGAAATAGATGTCGGTTCGCGTTTGAAAACGTCTGAAAGACATCGAATCATTTACTACGAAGTTTTAGATAAAATGAGTAAAGAATTGCAAGAGCGTTCGGGAGGATTTCTAGACATTAACGATGTTTTCGGGTTTGCAAACCAGTGTTAGCTCATTAATGGAAAAATACTCGGAATTCTTTACTACAGATCTAAAACATGAACTGACTAGCTTCATTGACATCTACTTTTTAGAAAACCGCGATTTTCCGAACGACAACTCACTACTTTATTTGGAGTTTGTGATTATGAATAAAATTATGTATAGTTTTCCCGAATGCTGCAGTCTATTAGATTGTTCTTGACTCTGCCCATTGGTTCGAGCCTCTTAAGCTGAGAATGCCTTAAATAGTTTTTGTATCCTTTATATTGAAATAACAGTAGCGAGATTACTGAATGCTATGGAAATATTTGCTGAACAAAAGGCGAGACGAGTATGAAACTTTACTTAATGTAAACTCTCTGTATTGAATAAAAACCTATGACAGAATTTAAATACTATTTTTTTTATCTTGCGGAAATTTTAACTTTTACGCTCCGTGTCATTAGCATCGAAGTTGTAGTTAATTAAAGAATCTAGATGAGAATTAAGGGAGAATGGATATTGAGTAGCATTTAAATAAACTAGGTTTCTGCGAGCTCCGCTAGTGCTGCGAGTGAGAATTCTAATAGTCGAATAAGTTGATTTTTTTTAATCTCCGCAGATATATCTATATAAGGTAAATATTTAAGATTATAGCTTAGTAAATGTCTTCCGCTTTTTATATTTATAGGAAATAAATCGCAGCAATCGCCGCATTATCAAACAAACATTCGTCTCAGATGTCCTCGAAATTCCCGAGAAAATCGAGCAGGCCAGAGAAAATAATCACGACACCAGTCAAAGGAGTCCAAAAAATATACTGCAACTTCCCTTCCGGTCAGCAAATCGATCACTGGCAGATAGTACTACAGAGGAGGAAGAGGAAGATGATGATTGGGAAGCTATGTACGATGATAGTGGAGAATGTTTAGATCCGAAAATTATGGAAGAACTCACTGCTTCGGTGGGAAAAGTGAAAATTGAATTGCCAAAAATGGACTATAGTGTAAGTAATGGGGAATTTTTGTTTTAAGCTATTTTAAGTAAACAATTAATTTGTATTTTTTGTAGGCATATCTTACAAAGCAATCCATACTCAACGATGAAGAATTCCCACATCTACTTGAAGTATCAAACTTCCCTGTTGAGTTTAAGAATCATGACCTACTTATGGTTTTTTCACAATACAAAGAATCTGGTTTCGATATCAAATGGGTGGATGATACTCATGCATTGGCTGTGTTCAGTAGCTCACGCATTGGTAAACAATTTATTTGTGCTTAAAAATGCAAAAATACAAAATTGCTTTATTATTATTATTATTTTCAAACAGCTGCTGAAGTTTTAACGATGGGCCATCCATTTGTAAAGCTGAAACCGTTAGCTGAAGCTACACCGGAATCTCGCTTAAAAGCTAAAAAATGTGCGGCATCCCTGCAACCATATCGTCAGAGGCCGGAGACTTGCGCTGCCTTGGCGCGCCGTCTTGTAACCGGCGCGCTGGGTGTTCGACTGAAAACAGCAGCTGCGGAAAGAGAGAATGAAAAACGTGTTTTACGTGAAGCCAAAGGTAACTTTTTTTTATAACTACATGCAATATATATTGGAGTCTGAATTGAAATAATTCCTTTTCTCTCTCTCAAAATTTACAGAGCGTAAGATGTTGGCAGCTAAGCAACGTGATGAAATATGGGAAAGCTAGGCATCAATAATAGAAACATAATTTGTGTACTATTTCCCTGCCTGCATTCTAAATAATAAGGACTATAAACAAAGAAAATTGCTATAACTTTTAAAGGAAATCCCATTAAGGCATATAGATATAAGACACCAGTAGAGAATTTTTTATTTAAAATACAGCTCCTTTGCAGTTGGGATGCAACAACAACAGACACATTGTGCAATAAATTTGCTCAAACAAATTATTTTATATTAAGTATTTTATTTAGATGTGAGCAGTTCTTTTCAATTTGATTGTGTCTACACATAAAAAAATGTGAAATAAATGTCAATGTACTGCAATACGGAATAAACAAAATATATATTTTTGCAATATTTTAGAAAAAAAATTGTGAGTCATGAAGTGATGAAAACTATACAAAATTCAAATGGATATATGAGATTTTATTGTATGCATTGTATTTTTGAAAAGTTGTTTATTTCTAAGAGGATATTTTGCAAATAAAAAGTAAGGTAGGCAGATAATGTGACATTTGCTTGATAATATGTTTAGAACTTTTAAATATGAAATCGTTTTTTATTTGAAACTAAAGGCATGTATACCTTGTATCTGATTAGATAAATTGCTTACAACACTTTTCCTGATCAAGATAGAAATTCTAGATAAAACCAAAGAAAACGGCGTTAATATCGATTCGAATCAAGATCAGAAAGATCGATGCGAATAAATTTTCTCAGGTTTGGTTCACAGGAGTGGTTACTTATTTTTTTAGTACCGAATAGGCTAGCACCATTGTTTTCCCACACACTTTGGTGAATATTATTTTGATTGAATAACATTATTTTTAATTAATATCAGCCTTCAAAAATTGAGATAACAAGCCGCCATTTACTCGTCTCCTGTGCTGTTACTACCGTCTTAGTACATTTTAGAACATAATGCTGTGTTAAAGTAAATACCCTTACAATATGGAACATAATGCTTCTGCCGTATCTATTACAAATGATATTTTGGAAGTCAGCCTTAGGCTGAATATCGAAAAATTGACAATAACGCAAGATACTAGCGAGGTTGGCCTTGCCCATAAACAACTTTATAATTTGAGCTTGAAGTGTTCGGTCATCATGACGACGTTGGACAGCGCAGCAGAGGGATAAATGTCGTAGTTCTCAAGACACTCGGTTCTGCGAAACCGTAACGTCCCGGACTTATATTCGCCCAAGTACTGTCACTTCAGCAACATTCTCATAAAATTTTATAGCATATAATTAGTTTTTTTAAATTTAATTGGCGCTAAAACCACTTAAGCGATTTTGGCCGAACTTCTCCTACAATTTGTGGTGCACGTCTTGATGTTGTAACACAAATTGAGGGACCTACTGTTTTACGCCGACTCCGACGGAAAATGATGTTTGTGAGAAGTTTTTTTTATGGTAGAAGCACACACGGAGGTTTACCATTGCCTGCCGTGGGACGACCGCCATTAGAAAAAACTTTCTATAATTTTTGATGTTACTTGCCCCGACCAGAATTGGAACCTGGGACCTACCGAATGAAGTGCGCACACGCTACACACTCTGCTACGGGGGCCGCCTATTGTTTGTTTGTTTTTTTACGTACTAATTTATGATAGTTCGTAACAATTGTCACGTATTATCATGTTTTGGGGTTTTCGAAAGCTTGCTTCGGTATACGTGACTGTTTCGCTTGGATAAATAATTTTCTACGAAATAAAAAAGTAAATTTTAAGCTTAACCAAATAAATGCACGGTTTTTTACCTTTCACAATAAATTACTGCGTGTAACTTTTCGGACAAAGTTACAAATGTCACGCCAAGCCAAACCATTTTATGTGGCATCGCTTTAAGGAAACAAACTTAAGTTGTTGCCAAGTAATTCCGACAGAGGGCGTCGCCACAAATCATATGTTCACGTTTACAGTTGTTTTCAGTCGGCAAAAAATTGCGGTAATAGTGAATTCATAAAAAATATAAAATTATGTTAAAATCGAAATTATTTCGTGTAATTGGACATACCAGATTAAGTATCTCACTAATACGTGCATTCCATCACGAGTTTACTCAGTCGGAGCCACAGAAGGAGAAGAACAAAAGTAATGGCGAAGAAAATGCGGCGGCCTCAAATGAAGCTGGCGCTGCATCAAAAGTGGGCCATGTAAAAAAATAACAGTAATTAATCCACTTCTAAATCACCAAATCATTAATTAAAATTCTAGCTTCAGGGTACGTTATCAGGTACCATTAGAAATAAATATCAAATATTCCACGATGAGGACGCCAACGAGATATTTGATGTTGAAGAGGAACGACAACGCTATGGGACAGAGGAAGAGCCAAAAGAGGTGGTAAATGACGAATTCGTAGGACTAAACTTGAATCGTAATAAAATCTTGCTGAGTAATAATGTTACGGCAGTGTAAATGAGTTAATTACAGATGGCAAACATGGAGTCTTCGATGTAGAAGATTTGGTTGACGTACTCCGCAAAGAGAGCGCTGAAGATATCTTTGTATGCACCGTTCCTAAAGATTTAAAATATGTTGACTATATGGTAGTGTGCAGTGGGCGAAGTTATAGGCACATGTTGGCTATTGCGAATTTCGTGAGGCGCATGTATAAAGTTAAACGCGATAAGGGCGAGGTATTGCCTAAGATTGAAGGCGAAAAGAGTCGACTATGGATGGCTTTAGATTTAGGTAGTTGGAGAATTTTAAAATGGGATAAAAACAATATTAATTAATTTGCAAATATATATTTTTTATTTTAAGGTAACATTGCACTGCATGTATTCTCACCGGAAGCGCGCGAACAATATGATTTAGAATCTCTTTGGGCTATCGGCATTGAATATGACAAAGAAAGTAATAAACCGCAGGACCCACTAGTTGAGCTATTTGAAAAACATTCTATACAACTCGGTGATATGCAACCAAAGAACAATGCAGTAGATCGCTGATATGCCACAACACACAGATGAGTTCGTAGATTTTGTTTATTTTTAACTGTTGTAATATGTCATGTAGTAGTAGTTTGTAGTTCAAAGTAAAATAATTTACCACTTTATAAAATTATTTGAAAACTTTTTATGAAAATCATATAAACTAGGGAACACGAAATGCTCCTCAATCTTTTCACCATATTTCTTACTGAGGTAGTTAGCATTTTTCTCGTGTATTAACGCGGCATGCCAGCCCACATTTCTTGCTGCTAAGTAGTCTGTAATTGGCCCGTCACCGATGTGTAAACATTCTTCTGGTCGCAATTCTTTTAAGTCAGACAAACGCATAGCTAAATTAAATATTTCAGGGCTTGGCTTCTCAACGTAACTATCATAAGAATTTATGGCAAAATCAAAATAATGCTTAATTTTCAAATTTCGCAAAAGAATGTCTAAACGTGGATCAAAGTTTGAAATGACACCTAAAGCAATTGGTGATTTATTGCGTCTTTGACTTTTGTGAACTTCATTGTCGTCATGATTTGACGAGAGTTGTTGTTGCAAGCGCAAATATTTCAGTAAATCGATGCTGCCGTTACAATTCTGCCAGCAGAGGCTTGTCTTATAAAGCTCCAGCAAGTGATTGGCCAAATTTCCCAATTTCTCCTCGGGTATCGATGAGCCACTGTCGGCAAAAGTGCCTTGAAAAAATATAAATAAATAAATTATATAAAATTGTGTACATTTCCAATTCTATGTTTCAAATCTCGCTGAAGCAAAAACACATTAATAATCTGCATTTTGGGTGGAGGCCCACATGCTTACCACCAATCAATTGATGCCACCACTCTTGCCAGCCAATACGAGAATTGTGACCGAAGTTTGGATATTTTCTATTCATGAGTTTCCTGAAAAAAAAAAAAAAATAAACCACTTTACAATCCACTACACTTTTCTTTATGGCTTACCAATTCGCTTTGAAATTTCTTGCAAGCTCATCGTTGTCACACAACACACCGAATAGTGCACCAATTTCTCCATATTGTTTGCCTGGACTGGTACGAAATTGCAGCAACGTATTGGTAACGTCGAATGTGATTAGACGTAAACGACCCAACGCGGTGGTCATTGTGGATAAATATATTATTAATTTTGGACGATTAGTTTAATGCACTTTATTTTATTTTATTTCAATCACGTTCGTCAGCAGTTTTTGGTTTATGTATTTATATGCATTATTTGCGATGCTATTTGTTGAAGGCTTTCCATACAACTGTTTGTAGTAGATGAAGTATCAATTGAATATTTTCGTTTATGATTTTGGATGTCTTATCAATTAAAAAAATGAGTATTTGCTCTGCTGACGCTTGGCACATAGATGATCGGTTATCTGTCTGTTCATATGTGCACATGCGAATGAACATTAACGTGTGTCACTGTTAATACAACAAAAAACAAGAAAATAAAAAACGGTTCTGTCGCCTAAAAACTTGGATCAACAGTGAACTATTCGAATTTTATTGATATGAAGAATATTTATATTGCATTAAATGACCTCAAAAATGTATCCAATAAAAATATATGCATGTAATTGCATCAAAACTCGCTTAGAAACTAATCCATCATTTTTTCACAAATTAACCACAACTATGTATATTAATTTCAGTTTCCGACTGGAATCAAATGGAAGCCGTTCCACATAGAGGGAATAAACCCCTTTGCAATTATGCCTCGGATACGAAAATCGGTTGAGACATGGTCGATTCATCAAAATTTTTCCTAAAATCGGCACTTAAAAATGGCATAAACGAAATCTCATAATGCATTATGTATTCTTGATTTTTGAAACAATTTCCTGCAGAAAATTTTTTCATATACCATTTTTTCATTAAAAATAATACCTCCAAACCTTTTTAGTGAAAGCTTGAAAACGAAATTCGGTTTGGATAGGGCTGACATATTCAAATAAAACGACCAAAATCTCAAATTTTGCAAATGCCGATATATCTACGTATGTATGTATGTACATATGCAGAGGCGCATACGGAAAAATGTTTTGGAAGGTTTTTACCCTAATTTTCATTAAAAAAGTAAATTAATTCCAAGAAAGTATTATAGTTTTAAGATTTTGGGAGGGGTTGAACCCCAAAATTTTTCTTCACGAATGTGGTTATGATTTGCATATTCTGCAGGTTCCAGCCTACTAAAAACCCAATGATGAGTCAAAATATATTGACAGTAATCTGAAATTATAACAAGACTTATCGCGGAGCACCTCTTTTCCACAACCATCAGGTTTACTATATGGATACAAGGGGTATTACTTCAGCAACAGCCTCCAACAATTTATGGGGAATGCTTTATGCTATTACAACAACAACAACAGTATGGTTGCATCGTGTTTTTTTTGCATGCAGTTTGAGACAGCTTAATGTAGGCGTATGCTGCTTGCGGTTTCAAAAGCTAGAATTTAAATTTTTATTTGGTGTCAAAAATTTGTATCACCCAAGGATTGTAGTACGTCGTTCGTTGTATACTCATGTTGTATGTATGTATGTACATTCATACATTCATATTCTTATCCTAACACAAATTTTTCAATTCTTAATGGCCGATTTGAACTTTGACCATACAACTGTCCTATCATTTCATTCATATATGCATTAGAACACTCTTATCTATCACAGTACGATTAGTAAGCAATTATATGCTTTGCCTAATCTGCTCACTTAACATTCTACCTTCAAATATTTATTTTTGAATATTCAAATTAAGTGATTGTTTCACGTTAATTCATAAACTTTTGCAAGAAAAAACAGGTAATTTAGTAAAAGCCATTAAAGCAAAAAATTGAATATCTGTTAATTCCAAACCACTGAAATTTTAATACAATACTTATTTAGTATATACATATGTACATTTGTATTCTGCAATCACTTCTGTAGTTTTCTTGCGTTGTTATAACAGATATGTAAACTTCCAAGCAATTACAAAATATGAGTATTTAAAGTGAATGCCAATTAAATCGCATTCCGATTAATATCATTGAATGGCGCTTTGATTTTCTTCTGAACGCAATTATTTTGTCTCCCTTTTTTCTGTTGGTAATTTTATTTTATTTTATTGGGAGAGCGTTTATATTCAAATGAGTGGATCTCCCTTTATATGCTTTGAATGCATATGCACATATGTATGTACATATGTACATCTGCACATGCATTTTTTTGCAATTGTGAAAAGTGTGTTAAGCATTGAGGTGGATCGCGAAGAGCGCTTTGTCATATTGTTATTAGTCGCTCTCCAAACGTAAACGAGGTTTCTCTTTTCGAAAGTTTTTCTGCTGCTATACTTGTGCTTTTATTTATTAATGATTTGCATTCTCTTTTCGTTTGATTTTTGTACGGGCAAATTGATTTTATAGGGGGACCTTAGCTTTGCACATTTGATTTTCACATTAGCGATCAGCCTAAATGTAGGCTATATTTTAATTTCTCATACATGGTAATATAACAGGAAACTATAGTAGTTCAAATAGAAATTGACTGCTTCAAATTGAGATTGATATAAATTTCATAACTATAACCCAATACTATATATGTATGTATTTTCTCTGTTATTATTTTTTAATAAAACTATATTTCGTTATGCTAAGTATTCAAACTTTGTTCAAATGTTGTTAACTAAATCTGAATTATTGCCCTTTTTTTATATAAAAAATTCGAATAAAAAAAAACTATCAAAACCCAGCGGAGGTTGAAACTGCTTCAATATTGCATTTTATCTACAACTTGACGGACCGCCGTAGCTGAGTATGTAGCGTGTGCGAGCTTCATTCGGTGGGTGCCTGGTTTGAATACTGGCCGAAGCGAGAAAAATCAAACATTTTTTCTAATTGCGGTTGTCCCTCGGCAGCCAATGGCAAACCTAACCTCCAAGTGTATGTAGTTCTGCCATGAAAAAACTTCTCGTAAAAATCATTTCCCGTTCGGCATTGGCGTAAAACTGTAGGCCCCTCACTTTGTGTGACTACAACATCAAGACGTACAACAACAATTTTAGCAAAAGTTCGGCTGAACATCAAGCTATGTCTATGGTGCATTAAGCACCAAAATATTATTAATATGCAATTGTATACCCAACCCTTTTTTAATTGTTGAAGTTGTGGAATTTTCTTTCACATTTGAAAGAAAAGAAACATGGAATTAAATAGGGTTTGTTGTAGAATAAATTATATTTTTAATTAAAAGAGTAATTAAAATTAAGTAAAGTGTAGTAAACAGTCAAAACTTCTCAATATACATATGTATGTATTTTATGTACAGTATTTTAATTGATTTTACCTAGTCAGGATCGATTCTACAGTTTTTTTTTTTTGCATTTTCGTGAAATGTGTTTCCTTTAGTAGGTATACTTAAATATTTTTTATTGAGATGTAAAACAATTTATCAAACCAAGATATCTCACTGAATCCTGTTCTCAATATTAACTCAATATTGATTATAATAGCTTTTTCAATCCGATTAAATTAATTAATTAATTTATTTATTTATTTGTAAAGAATTTGCTTACATAAAATAGTTTATAAGCTAATTGAGGTGAAGCTATGCAACTAGGCATTAAGCTTATTAATGTACCTAATTTGATATATCGATATATTGTATTGTACATGTGTATACATGTATGTACAATTTATTATTATTAGGTGTTTATATGCGTTAAATATTTCGGGCTTTTTTTTTGTATGTTTTTTAGCGGTTTTGAGGAACTTGAAAAATAGGAGAGTAATTTTTTTAGAGTCAGAAAGGAGGGTTGAAACAGGATCTAACTCACAAAAGATTTTGTTTCTACGGGTAGAATAATTAGGACAATATTGCATTAAGTGGAGCATGGTGATTATAATATAGGGATCGCAGGAGCAAGTTAAAGGATTGCAATTTTTCATGTGTTATCCATGGGCAATTATAGTGTGCTCTAGTCGCAACCTTACAAGTTTAATTTAATCGAGTCGAGATATTTCGTCAGTAACTGGTAATATGAAGCGTTTAATTATGGCTTTTTTTATGGTTATGGTTCGTTTGTCGATAACAGTTGTTGGTACTGCTTCATTCTATGTGTGTTTTGTTCAAGAAGTGTTGTTTGGTCTTTGTTTATTAACGCCTGACAAATTATAATCATGCGTTCTCTAGACTGGCATGAGGTGTCCTTGATTGAGAACGCGATCCGGGAAGTTATTTCCAGGGATATTGGCATGGCCTAGTACACAGTACAATTTGAGCTGTGGGTAATTTTCTATGACTGCATTTCTTATCTCTGAGGTGTAGTAATCTTGGCTATTAATATTTAAGACGACAGCAAGACCGGATAGGAAGGGAATCTGAGTAAATTAGTGAATTTTAGGTTTTATTGTTTATTGTTTCTAATATATAAGGTCAAAAATAGCAGTTTCTGCCGAGATAATTGTACTGTAGTGGGAAAGGTTTGAGATTTATTAATTAAGTTTATAATTATGCGGCAAAAAGGAGTAATAGCTAAACTCGTTTATGAATATTTTAAAAATAACGCTTTTCAATGCAAATTATCTCACTAAAATAATTAATTCAAGATTACATTCAAAATACTCTTTGTGGGATCTTTTACATAATATCTTCTCCTGCTTTTAAAAAATTTTGCAAAAGCTGAACTCAAATCATTCAATCAGAAGTTTTACGAGTTTAGTCTATTTATTGGCAACTACCTTGTCAAATTCGATTTTGAAAACATCGACATATTAAAATCATTCGTTAATGAAATTGAAAAAAATTTGGTTATATTTATAAACTCGACGGTGACAAATATGTAAAATCATATACTTAAATTTTATTGGAAAGAATTGATATTTTATTAAACAATATTTAATATAATTCAAGATATATTAAAATAAATGCCGAAGCAACTCTACCGTCGATACAGCCAACTTTTGAGAACAATCGCTCAATAATACAACTATATTTTAAAGCTACCGTGCTAAGTGCTAGGATATTCTCCTTCAGATCTAGCTAGAATCCGATTACGTCAGTTGTTAATGTGCGACGAGGATTATAAATAAAATGAAGAGGTCGATGTCGAGAGATCCAAACTAAAATAAATTAAAAAACAAATATCAATATTGGAGGTAAAATATCGGGTTCTTCGATGAATTGACCGGGGAAATTTCTATAAGTTAATATTTGGAATAATCGATATCATATAGAGCATATCTATTTCCAGCTATGACCAATATATACAATGATATACATAATATAAATACACACTCCTTCCTGTATATATGTATGTGTGTATGTATGCATGTATACCCTACATACAACATAACTAAATATAAATACTTATTGATGATAGATGGATTTTCAAATCCAACGTTCGGCACTCATTTTCAATATGTATGCGGTTTTTTGGTCAGTTATTTCGTTTTAGGAGATCAACTTGCATTTTTCAACGCAGTCAACAAAGCTTAATTCAATTACAAACATACTAACTCATATCTTACATGCTCTGTATATATAACTGTATAGATATGCATTTTTATATATATAGTATAAACATATATTTGTACAAATATCCGATATGCAAGTAAAACATAAATATTTCGGCATTTCTTATAGCTCAATCCACATATGAATACGTGCCAGTTTTATTAATGATCGTGGGAAGGGAATGTGCTATGACGACTCGCCGAAATGAAGCTCTGCAGCACGCTGCCTGGCTAAGTGCAGAAACACCTATGCACGTATTAAATATGTATATTAAGTTTGCTCAGAATTATGGGAGAAAAAGTTATTAAAATTAGTAATCTTGTGTATATGTATACTGGTCACTTCCTATCGCAAAAGATAGTTTTAGTTAATTTTCGAATTCTTTGTCATTACAGATCCTTTAATTTCTACATAGGTACATTCTTACAAATATCGTTGGACCCTTGTGACCCATAGTTGCTAAATTATAATGACTACAATTATGCTCCTAGTAGACAGAGTTGGAGAATATGGCCCTGCCTATGGCATCCCAATTTTAATTGAACCGTTTACTTCAGACATTAGGGTTATTTTGGAGTGGTCTTTGTCTCTTACGGCGAACTCTAGACTGCAGGGATAGACTAAAACATATATGGGTGGATCAATATATCTCTGAAGATTTAGATGTGCTACACTATATGATGCACTTTATAAAGGGTGTGGGTTTGTTTTAGTGGAATATAACTTATTTCAAACGAAACACAGAAAAATTAATAGAATAGGCTGTGTTTTAGCTTTACTAGTATTAGTTACCAACTTTATGGGATTTAGCGTTTGAACAGAATCTCGGGCATATAACCACCACGACTGCGTCATATGAAGACCAATTTTGTTTTGGAATAACGCAACTGTTCAGCCGTAGCTGGTTTGTCAGTGCGTTGTAAAAAAAAAGATTACCACATAAACAAAAGTAGAATCGTATGAAAATTGGTAAACTCTTCGTCTTTCGCTTCTAGAAACCCGTAATGGGTTTAGGGAAGCGAAAGACAAATTGCAAACACATTACTCTAGAATGCAAAGTAGCAAGTCTAATTTGTATCATGATATCTTTTGATCTTATTTGATCCACAAAAGTTCATCCCAATAAGGCAATTTGGAGAACCAAAAAGTCGCTAATCTTTCGCCTGTAGCGTTCACCACAGACGGTTACGTAGATCACATCTTCAGTTTTAAAAAAGTAAGGAAAAATCTTGCCTTCGTCATGCGAATCTCAGCAGATGTAGCTCATCGCTGAAGATGACCACGGTAAAAATGTGGTCTGTAAGTTTGCCGCTCAGAACATGAATTTTGAAAATAAATTTTCACGATTTGTAAACGATGTTACACTATGTGAAGTAGTAATTGTCTTCTAGGAAATTCTATATTCAGTATTTGCTCAATTTTGAGGCGTTACAACCGTTTTTTCTAGACCTTAAGCACACCTAGAAATACTTCTGATTGAAATGACCTCGGTTTACCGTCCTCGAAGTAAGGTAATATGAATTTTTCTTCCAAGAATAGCTTCAATATTATTTTCACCTTAGAAGCCACCTGTGAAGAAATGTTTACCCAAATCTTCTAAAATGATTTCTTAATGTCTCCAGTATCCTCTTGTGGATTGTAGGACTACTAGGGCAACTTTCTGGCATCAGAGACTACAGCCACAATTGTGTCCTATTAGTGACTGACGACATTGGAACCGCATTGGGATGCCTTGTGATGCCACCAGAAGATCACTTACATACCGCTTACCAAACGTTTTCTGCTGGCAAATTTTCGCAAAAATCACCGTTGCACCCATATACGAAGTTCACGTACAGCAACACGTACGTCATACCCTCGGACTATATCGGAGTTCAATCACCACCTGATGTAGAAAAAGATAAAGAATGATCGGTTTCATTAGAGTAAATACTGGCGACTTTAAAATCCCTCATACCTTAAATTAAAGTCTCTTTTGGTTGGATTAGTAAGAATACTGTGGATATGGAGAGCTTACCATGAGATCCATTCCATAAGCATTGAAGTTACAGAAAATCTACCAGGTTTGCCTTAAACCAAATGCATTCGCCTAACAGTCCTCCTCACTACATATGTAGATTGGTAGGCCTGCAGTCATTGCATTACTTTTCGTTAATTTTCGGCCACCGCAGACGAGTTGTAGCGTGTGCATGCAACATTCGGTGTGTGGCGTGTTCAAATCTTGGCCGGGACAAGTATCACGAAAAATTATAAATATTTTGCTAGTAGCGGGCGCCCCATGGCAGGCGATGGCAAACCTCCGATTGTATTTAAAACAACTTCTCACAAAAATCATTCGCCAGCTGGGTAAGCTATTTCAAACTCAAATTCGTTCTCGGTGTCTAAGAAAAAGTCGCATATTTATTTGATCATCGAATTAAAAAAAAACTAAATATTCGTTAAATGAATCCCTTGTACGATGTGCCTGATTATCCAATGCCTATAGTGACAACATTGATTTCAATGCTAATATTGTAGAATTTAAACTTATTGTAACTGTAACTTAACTGTATTCAATTAACTGCAATTAGTTTGTTAGACACTTTTCTGTAGACTGGAATAATAAAATATATAAATAAAAAATTAAATCTTATCAACGTATAGTTTTTCTGTAGGAGATGTGGAAATTCTTGGGATTAAATTTTTCAGTAGAAACGTACCAGCTGATTGCCTTCTCTCTCTTTTTGCATATTCTAGAATACCTACTTGGAATCTTTCGAAATGATTAAAAAATGAAATAAAAAATAAGTCAAAATTGTAGATTTTAGAAATATTAAATTTTTTAATTTTCATGAAATGCAGTAATTAAAATGAAAATTTGAGCAAAATCACATAGGCGTATTGAGCGGTGTTTTTTTGCATCGTAGCCACGGGCATGAGTTTCGCCAAATTTGTGTACGCTATTATAGTAAGGGTACCAAAAAAACCTTCTAGAATTTCACGCTGTTGGGGGCGAGATCTAAACACTTTAATTAAATTTTCAATTGATTTGAAAATAAAATCGACTTTCCTCTCTCCTCTCAAAAAACTGCAACCTTAAACCATTTTTTTCTCACACTTATATTGTAATACATATTCAAATTACCCAAAAACCATTAATTCAAATTTAATTTGACTTTTGCAACAGGCTGCAACTCTCTTGTATGAAGTTTAGGAATAAAGCCATTTTGATTGATACCCATATTTTAGTGAAATCATGTCATGTTATAACTTAGGCATAAACCATTACCTCGCCGAGGCAAACACGTAGGCATTCATGTTTCCACAATGGGATTAATGGGACATAGATTCAATCGATATCAAACTTTAAACAACTTAAGATTTAATCGAATTTAATTATTCAAATAGGTGAAAAGCTTTAAAATATATTTTGGAAAGTGAACTTTCTTAAATATCTTTCGTTTGTCAATCAAATATTGGAATCTTATATTTTGGAATCTTATATTTCAAAGAAATGGCAATCCTCTTCAAAAATAATTTTTTTAAATGAGCTCTTACATATAAACCTTTCGCCATTTTGCACCCGTATTACGATTTTGGAGTCAGTCCTATTAATGTAATTTGTATTCCTAATCAGGTAGCAACTCTCTTTAAACCTATCTATGAATCTTCTACTAGCCGCGACGAAACGTACATATGTACATAGATATACGCCACATGGAGCTTATCGATTGTAAACTTTAAGCAGCTTCTCTTTGAGAACATAAAAAACGTAAATTCTTTTACTACCTTTAATTATTAGCCTTGAGTAATCGATACAAATTTTTTTAAAGCAAATTTGATTAAGTTAGGAAAATGAAATTACGTTTGGAAAATTAATTCTGGAATAACTTGTCATTAACACTTGATACACCCTAATGTGAATTCCTTCAATTGCAGTTTGCACGCACATTCATTGACAATATTGCTGCACACACCTCAAAACGCGACAACAGTAACATTTTTATGTATGTATGTATTTATGTACATACATATGTATGTATACCGAAAAGTTTCACGATCATGCGAAAAATGCTTTCTGGAAACCTCAACCAAAGCCAAGTACATTCCACAGACACAAAAAGGCCGAATAGTGAAGTGAAAATAAAATAAGGCAATGACAAAAGCAACTGTGATTTACAATACCGCAACAGCATACCGGCACCAACACATAATCACATTGGCGTGTTGATATGTACGCACATATTTACAAACATTCCTGCCTTACCGAAAGCTAAGAAGAAAAAAATTAGCCAAACGCAAGTCGCATTCACCTGAACTGTGTATAGCACGACGCAACAGAGGAATTAGGTGGGTGTTTTTTTTTCGGATGCCAACATGGAATCATTGTTGTAAATTAAACAGTAAGATTGAAACTACGAATACCTTACTTATACCGCGTATTGGTATAGTAGAAGCCAAGGACTTATTTACCACCTAAAATAGCATTATTATTATTACCGGTGGGAAATGAGCACTGCGACCACCTTGCTATCAATTATGCCGCCTTTCGTAAATGAAACAACTTCCGTGAATCCAGCATCCGAAATAAATTTCAGTACCAAATCTAAGCCTCTGGACGACAACAGACGCGAAGGAAAGTCGGTAGTCAATTGGATCTGCGGATACTTCGGCATCTCAAGCGATCGAACCACAAGCTTTGACAAGTACTCGACTGAACTCCGGATTGACCGTACACATTTGGAAAGGTGAAGAAGGCCCCAGTTCTAAGTGGCGTAGATGCCAAGTGGTGCTTAAGCTTCATTCGCGAAAGCTTAATGCTGCAGGTGGCCAAGCAAAAAGCAATGGCATGCGGGAAAAAGAGTGCCGAAGGGAAAACTTGTCACACAACTCGCCGAAGAAAAGCAGATTTGAAGGAACGACGCACACGATGCCGAGCCCCAAGGCAGGTGTCAGCAAGACAAGCGTTTATAATACTAGCGCCACTAAAGTCGTCAGACTGGTTGTACTGACACAATCCTTCCCTAAAACGATACTCACTCGTAAGCATCAGAGAAATATTGAAAAAGCTATTGTGAATAATTATGTACTTTCACTAGTCACATACTGACTATTTTTCCGAAACTGCTCGGATTTAAAGGTGCACAGCTATCGACGTGGGATGGGCACAAAATCGAACACATGATAACAGTGTACCAACCAAACCCTGCAGGTGTGAAGACGAAGGTCCTTGCCATCCTTGTTGCCCAAAATAAATGTCTCTACACAAACCTGTGGGCGAACTTTAGGAGCTAGGATGAGAAGGCGGGTAATTGCTAACGACCGAGATTGACAATCGGTTACTGGATGCCATCAAAAAGGCAACTATGTCATAAGGTACAGCGAGACGTGAGACCACCTATCAAATCGAATAATCCACCGATGCTAAATATCGCGACGGATTACGACTCCGAGAGAGCCGGCTTGTCAGATCTGGAAATTCCTAGTTTAGTCAGATGATTTTTTAACCTGCAGTATCCTGTAAGAGTTCCCGGAATAATTCTTATATTGTTCTTTGATAATACCCTACATTCTCCAAAACGTTTGTTATACGTTTTTGCTGCCTAAAAGATAAGCATCCGCTTTCCCATGGCCTCCGAGTATCAAACTATATACGCCAAGACCCCGGTGCTTTCTTCAGTTAGTGAATCATCGATGCAGCTGATTATCATACTTTGGTTTATCTTATCTGCTTCAGCTATATCTATTTGTTTCTTTTTATTACTGAGGGTGCTGTTTTACAGTTTCGCAAAAGTCATACCTTCAGTCATTGGTACAAGTAACAAATAAAACAAATTAAATGAGGGAACATTTTTCTAAATTGAACCTGTACATTCCACATGGAGTAAGCTAACGGCCCGATTGCTACTTATACAAAATATTTCTAAAGCGCCAACAGATAACGTTTTGAAAGAGATTGGGACTGATCGTTTTTTTTCAATTTACCCGATTCTTTTAGAGCGATACTTTGTTCAGTACCATATCGATACTTACGATATCCGATATCGTGTCCCTAAGCCCTATTCGCATAACTCTGGCTATGAATATGAGCAAGCTTTAATCCCAGTTTCTCAACCTCTGGAATTATAGTAAATGGAAAAGATATACTTTTATTTTTTATTTATAGCAATTCTACGAAAAAATGTAAATAAACGGAGAAACTTCACTGGCCACATAGGCGAATGCTTTATCCGATGTGGGTTTTAATTAATTTCATAAACTCTGTGAAGCGTTCCACTTGTCCGTGAATTTTTGAATTTCTGATTTTGTTGACAATTGGTCATTTTGTTGTGTTTGTGATGTGTGTGAAATGTTCCAAACGATTTTACAAAATATATTTTTTTTGCAACTTAAACTTTGCAGACTTTGGAATGAACAAAGGTGATCGAGCCCTGAAAGTATTCAACGGTAAAGGCTACGTGAAAATTGACTTGGAATGAAGTAAAACTTAATAATATTTTTTTTACAATTGCCAAACTTATTTTTTAACAATTTTTTTTAATAATAAATGTGTATTGTTTTTTCTACCTTATGGAAGTAATCAAAAGTTGAAAAACATATTTTTATTAAAGTGTATTCGAAAACGCTATAAGTATAAATAATAGGTTTTTTTGATTTTCTCGAGAAATTAATTATTGAATTTTTTAACTTAGTGCCCGATTCAGAGGATATTTTGCTATTTTAATGTATTTATTAACAGGGTATTATTTCGAAGACTAAAATGTAACAACAACTATGTAGGTAAAGTGGCAATTCTATTGGGCTCTTCTTAAAATTGCTTTTTTTTATTGCGATACCACTGGTAATTAACTTGCAACAAATTAAAATGAAGTTGTTTGCTCGGTCAGAAAAACTTAATTAAACAAAATATATATGTACATAAATGCATATGTATATACGTTTCACTTTCAATATCAAAATGTTTAAACCTATCGAAAAATACCCATCAAATCTTCATATCCCCAAAATGAAACGATAACTCGCTTACCGATCGGTATTCGAGAAGAACCCATACCTTCTGCTTTTAGCGGTCTTCACGAGCGACATCTATCTCGCTTGCTTCTTCAAGTAAGCGAGAATTAAAAATAGGTGAAGACCGCCCGCTAAAGCGTCGCGACGGCACGAGTATTGGCTTTGATAAAGATAATCGTTAACTGCTCGTGTACATATGTATGTATATATTATATACATGCATATATATATATATATTGTACATATATACATTAGATTTTACGGGTATGCATATAAATGGACTAACTATGGTATGCGCATATAATTTTTTCTACCTTTCATTCTTTATCACGATTTTTGTTGTATGCGATGTTACTGGAGTTGCTACATGTGTATACATACATACACACAAATACAACAAATACATGCGCGCAGATATTTGTATGTTGCACTGGTGCACAGTAGTCCCGAAGTTCAATCTAGCCCACACAATTTCTATGAATTTGAATGGCTCTTTTTGGATAAACTCTTGTTAGGTTAAGTTAAACTGGCTACCAACTGTTTCGGCACACCTCGTTAATACCTCCTCATGTCTAAATCAACACACGTGGAATATGTGAATCTAAGTAATTGCCGCGTCTTCAACCCAGCTAGTTAGATTCTCGAAGAATTCTCATCCCATGCATTTTCTTCTTACATGAAACAACATATAAGAACCAAATTTTTTGTGAACTGCTTTTAAATAAGGACTCTTTTAGGAATGAGCAAAGAAAACACCTATCAACTCACGACAGTCTGCACAGAACACTCGCCCTTAGAAGTGCATACCGAAAGGATCGGGTTACTCTTCAACAGCTTTAACAGGTTCTGATACTGGAACGACACGGAAGGACTGTCCTTCAGTAGCATTCTCCAAAATTTTATGGATCGGTTGCCTTTTCGTTAAGTTGTATTTTGTGCATTCCACACCCCACTTGGTACCGAGAATGCTCACGCATTTCGGGCCGCTGCTTAACGCATTGACTTGATCCGCTGTGCTTTTGAGTATCTTAAGGCTAGGCCGACTTCGCCACAAAATACTCCGACCACTGTGTCCAGGTATCCAATCAGGTGCAAACGGAATGTCGTTGAGAGATTTGGGACAGTTAGCTACTGTTTTGACAGTATGATGAAGATATTGCTATATGGCAGCCTTGTGGGTAAACTGAAATATTTTTGTCCACAACTTTTTAACTAGGCCAGCTCAGGATTTCACATACATATGTACGAATGGTATAGTACTTGAGAATATGATGGCATAAATATCTTAAGTCGACTTTGTTTTTGGCCAAAGATATGTATTTACTTTTGAATGGCACCTCCAATAGCTTCTTTTATTACCGCTAATTTGGCTTGGAGGAAACTACAATGGTCTGGTAGACGGAGCGATTTATTTCTAGTTGGCGGGCGCCGTTGATGAGTGTGTAGTGTGTGCGCGCGTCTTTCGGTCTATCCTGGGTAACATAAAAAATTATATTAACCATCATCAATAGAGGAAGCAAATGATATGAATACCATCTGCATACGCCAGCATCATCGTGCTTTTGCTATATATGTAAGTATGTATAATGCCGCTGCGATTCAGTTGGACAGCACGTATTTCCCTTTTCACTTTCACTTTACACTTTCTAAAACTTCGTTAGATCTCGAACGGCTCAGAGAGATCCTTCCTAATTTGGATGGAGCTAAAAGTTGTATACAGCAACACTCTACATAGGCGTAATAGTTCTGCGGCGGTCCCTAATTTATACATGGTTTCGTAGAGGCAACTTCTCTTCATGCTATGGGAAGCGGTCGATTTGTTTATCTAGTTGGTACATACATACATCATATCGCCCCTTCCCCGCCGGCTTTGAACAGTTCAGCCGGCATTCCGTCGGCTCCAGATGCCTTGTTGTTTTTAACACGCATGATTGCTTTTCTCATCTCGCCTTGGTCGTAAATATCGTCGCTAAAAATTTTTTCTGGGTTGTTGTTCCTCAAAGGCACTCAAATCATGCATATTTTTAGACATGATGACATGTGTGCCTGGTTCGAATCCTGGCCGCAGTAAGTAACATAAAAAAATTATAGAATTTTTTTTTCCTAATAACGGTCGGCTCTTGACAGGCAATGGCCTGTCACCAAAAAAGTTCTCACAAAAATCATTTGCCATTATGAATCTTTGTAAAACTTGTAGGTCAAGGCCAAATATTGTATGAGAAGATCGGCCAAACATCAAGCTATGATGTATGCGCCAAATTATTCCTATTATTATGATGAGATGCCTAGTCTGAGCGCACCGACCGAGTCTATGGTTATCTCACTGATTCGGTTTCCCGATCATTCAAGCATGTGGGGTAATAAGAGAGCTGTCGAATTGACAAAAGCGCATGCGCTGTCCAATAATAGCCTTCAGTTAGGCGAACTACATACAAAAAGTCAGACTGGTTAATTGTTGTTCTTATAGCAGCCACACTAAACCTCGTAAAGCCCAGTTAAGCCACTAATACCATTTTCTTTTCTCGAAATAAATGCCACTCCATTCTAGGGCAACATTACGAAAATGCTGCCATGGACCCTGCGAAAATGTTGCATTTTTCATATGAGAAAAGAACAAACAAAAATCCACATTAAAGCAACAAAGCAACATTATTTCGAGAATCTAATGGTATGTTCAGAAAACGTGCTATTTCGATGGAGCCGGACCAGAGGCAGAGGGGTGATAGATAAGTGAGGTTTTTTAGGATGTGAAGAGATCGGGAAGAGGTGGGGGGAATCTTCACAAATATGACATATGTTTAGTCTTTTGGTGTCGATTCTGGATAATTAGGGGTTTACCTGATGAAACCTTCAGAATGTATTTGGATCAACGTAACGCGGATCTCACTAGCCAACTTGAGTTCTTCGTCTGTGATAGGAGGTATTTGAACTCCGATGACGGAATTCATAGGGCATAGGGATGGAAACTCCACCGGAAAGCTGTTTTAGAAGTCTAACGATCTCTAGTCTAGAAAGCTTATAGTGGACACATTTTCTGATGTAATATATAATGGTGGACTTTGGTAATCTACTAATTTTGGAACAAGGGAATTTTAAAACAAATCTTTATATAGAGTTGCTTAGCCGCAATGAATGGCTATTCCCAAAAGTGCTTTAATTTTTTCACTGGCGAAGTTCGACTCCGGACGTGACGAAAAATTTATCTTGAATGATAGAATGACCACTGGAACCCACTGTGCGGCGCTTTCTGTTCATTCTTCATTCCAGTAAGTATTTGCATTGCTGTCTGTCCTTTTGTTTCGAAGTTTTTCTACCTTCGCTTGAGTGTTGCTGTTGTTGTTGTTGGTGGTGGTGGTGGTGATGTTGTTCGTTTTGTTTGCTGCTGTCGTTGCATATCCACATCGGAATGCTAAAGTAAACAACAAATTTGAACCGAAAAATGAAATCGCTGAATAAGGCAAAATGAAATTCCAAAGAAAAACATAAAAATAACAGAAACATAAATTCATTCATCCGAGGGGGTCTCTGGCTATGCGCCTTTGCTATCGCTGCAGCTCTGGCTAAGTATGAATGTGCCTTTGGGCGACTGTGTATGTGTGTGTGTGTGTGGGTACGTGTATGAAACATGATCGGTTCGCGTGAATGGTGCGTTATGCTCAGACAAATAACTACTGCGCGGTCATTGGGGCAGAGACGTTGACTGCAGGGTGGCTCTTGATTGCGTTCGCAGCAACAACAACACCAACAACAACAACACCGACACCGTCAACGTCAACGTCGTCGCTCTTCTTGTGTTGTCGGCAATGGTATTTGAGCTGTCATTGCTGTCGCTGTTCTTGTTGGCATTGCAGTTGCTGGGGTGGTTGCTCTTTTTACTGTTGTTGTAGTTCTTGCTGATGTTGACGGCATTCACGAACTTTGTTTTGAAGCAGGAATGTGTTATCGCAAGGCAACAACTTGCACTATTGTTATTGTTGTTGTTTTTTAAATTTTTTTATTGTGCATTATTATTAGTTCCGTTGTTGCTATTTACTAACAACGTTTGCTCTATACATACTACACACTTCTGGGCAATATATTACACTCAAATTTAGTGGGGGAGACTACGGAATTCCTTTTAGTTAGTATATTGTAAAAGCTTCTTTTTTTTTATGTATCGGTTGTTTTGGCAAAGCTTCCTCGTGGAAAACCGGATGCCGTTGTTATAAATAAATAGAAATTGGGGTATATATGTACATACATACACAATAGCTTGTGCAAATATTTTCAATGAAAATATTTCTTATTCTTAAGTGATTTTAAAGCGATATTGAAGTGGTATAAACAGCTTGATCTTTTCGCCTATTTCGCCTATTTCCATCAAAGTGACATTTTTTAGATATACCGAACGTAGTACATAAATATGAGTTATGTTCTAAGAGCATAGTGTAATGAAACAAGGTGAGGTCACTTACATAACCTCACTTTCTCTGCATGCCGTCTGCGGTCATGCATCTGAAGGTACTAGAAAAAGGAGGAAGGGGGGGGGGGGGCTAATTAGTGATGTTCTATTACTTTTTGGGTACTATTTCTAGTTCTTTGAAGATTTATTCAAATATTGCATTCTACATTAAAAAAAAAGATGTTGTCGTTCCCCAAACATTTCCTAGTTTCCGAGACAAATGTGCCAGGTCATTCCACCGTTCTCGTCCAGTGTGTGATTTAACTCGAGGTGTATTGAAAGCGCTTACGCTTCTTTCGTGGTGATAGGGAAACCACAAAATCTCATTGTCAACGCCACCGTCATTTTCACTGGCCGCTCTTCAGGGCGATCATTTTCAATAAGTTTGAAACGAAAATTGAAAGAAATATAAAAACAAAGAAACATACTTTCTTGAGAAAACTGTTAATGTGTCTGCTCCATATTTTTCTTTCTATTTTGCCCAGAAATAGATAGAGACGGCATTACTCTAAAGCTGGCATGCCGGAATTTTCGAAATTACAATAACCACCCCTTAAGTGGCATCACTTTTTGTTATTACACCATGTTTCAAAAGCATGAATTTCTGCATCAAAACAAAAATTAAAAAATAAATGTTGTTTACATTTTTTTCGTGTTAGGGCTCGATATGCATGCTGAAAGATTCGGAAGAGGAGAATTCCTAGCGCACTTATCATAAAAAATGCTGGGATGGATTTCGGTGCATGTCCTAACAGAATTACAATCTTTATTGGCGTATTCTCCGTTCTCACCGAAGTACATATGCTTACAAACCAGGCCCTGTAATTGTTATAGGTAAGTTTTTCTTAAAAAATGACTTTTTAATAGTAATTTTTTGAGTCAACAATAGGCCATCTATTAGGTTTTTTTTTCTAAGCTCTTATAAATTATAAGTGATACAAATAAATAGGCTTAAAAGTGATGCCATGAAATTAAAATTCAGTACAATTAAATCGCGAGAACGGACGATTTATCTTCTCATAAGCATATTGAGGCGTATGTTTAGTAATAAGGCGGAAAAGCTATTTGGAGCTTCTAGCTTTCATGTAGTCATTGATTTTGGCTTTCAAACCGTTACCAAAGTCTTAAAACTGTAAGAAATTTTTATTAATTTTTTCAATATTTAAATTAGCGTAAAACGTGAAGAGATGTGGTAAAACAATTGTTAATTAAGTGAGTGACTACACCTAATATACATATGTAAATAAATGGCAGAGCAATTTTTTATGTATTTAATGGGAATACCACGCTCACCGTTAACGTTTGATTTAGTTTCAAATATAGATCTTGTAACATCACCCTCAGAAACAGTGGTAAACTCGAAGTGGTCACCAGAATAACAAGCAGAGGAACAATTAACTAAATGGTGTATATTAGATTAAGGACTTCTTATAAGGGTTGCATAATTCAAAGTGTCCACATTTATACAATAGTACAATCAGGTTAATAACTACCGCAAACTCGCAAACTCGCAAACTTTTAAGGTTGCGTCACGGTGTATTAAGATGATGTGAGGGATTAAGTTTTGAGGCAAAATATTTTCGTTTTTCTTATCTTATGATGGATGTTGCTCTATTCCTGGCAGCTTTGATTAGTTCAATTAATTATGATTTTCTTTTAACGAAAATGCTATATTATTAGCTTAATGCTAATGTACATTAAGTACATAAACAGGTAGTAGCAACGGAGTAACTAATTTCATTTATTTTTATTTTTAAGAAGCCGCTGAACTGTCAATATTTATTTACATTTTTCAGTTTTTATTTATTGATACGATTTGATTGGCTGTGTGCTTGTATTTATTGACATTTTAGCGTTTAAAGACAAAAACGAAATACATGCCATTGTCATATGTATTTGCTCTACTGATACTACCTGTTCAATGAGCTTTGGGATCTACCGAAATATCTTTTTGAAATGGAACGCACTTTTGAGGCTAACATTCTTTTATAGTGCTACCTTGAAAATTAATATAAGATATGGATATTTTAAAAAATTTGTGCTGAAATTGCTTTCAAATTTACTGAAAACATAGGACCATTCATTAAAACGTCTTTGTATGCTTATTAGATCTTAAAAATCTAGCCACATTTTTCAATGTAATGTTAGGTGTTTTTCATACATGATTCTCCTCTCAAATAATCCTGCGCTGGGCGAAAAAAAGCAAAAAAAAAAATGATTCTATTAGAAAGATAACACTAGTTTACACGAAAAAAGAATTTCATTAAAATATTACTTTTTAAAATTCATTTTGGGTCGCCGAACGCGAAGATTAGTTTTATTATTTTTCCAAAGCAGCATTTTCGAGATATAAGCCAAACACCTATTTTTTAGGTCTTTCTACAGTTATTGCCAAAAAACTACAGAAGAACAAATAAACACCCTATGGGTATTGTTTTAAGTTAAGTTAGTTAAGTTATATATGGATTTTTTGTAACAAAAAAATTCAAAAAAAGTTGTCAATTATTATTAATTCTTTTTAATTGAAGAACTTTGTAAACAAATATTTAAAAATGTCTAAATGAAACATAATTGCATTTCTAAAGTTTGGAGCGCAAAAGCGCCCAAATCGGACAGAAAATGTGCTCAAATTTTTTTATGATAAACAAATATTAAACTACTATGAACCTTTCTTAGATTTTTAACATACATTAAAACTTTGATTTATTTTATACAGTGATTAAAACTTTCATTTATATACTACATATATGTATAGGGGATTCGCAAGACGTCATAACTTGTCGTATTGCCATACAATTTCAATTTGTCGGAACGGGTTCTGCACCGTTTTTGACATAAAAAAAGTTGGCTTCTTTGAAAACGCAAGCACCCTGACATCTCTGTTATTGTGTCACAGTAATTGAGAAATATTGATTCCAACGCAAAAATGGCATTTCACCATATAAAATATTTATATAGGAAACCTTGAACCTTTTGAGCAAGCTCAAAATAGGTTTTTTTTTTATAAAAAAAAAGTGGAATATGTTGTTTCGATATAGATCAATTCTTTGGGATGAGGGTATTAAAATTCCGCCTTTACTTTTCCCCCCATCTTTTGGGGCCACCCTAATCTAGTTATGTCCAATAAATAATAAATAAATAAATAAATGAACAATTATGCAAGTAGTGATTTTTTTACAATACTCATGAACAAATTTTTCCAATCGGGTTTTATTAAAATAAAAAATTTACAAAAATTCAACAAATTTCATTAAATTTTCTAAATTTGAAATCACAATCAAAAACTTTTCGCAGTTTTGTAGTCCATCCATATTCATTAGGAGTCGTGCACATATTACGTAACGCGCTAGAAGGAGAGGGCGGGCGGGGGTGTGATTTGTGATCAAGTGTGACATGTGATTTCCCTTTGCCTAATATATAACATATATCAATTAACATTGTATTTTATTCTACGATTAATAAAAACAATTTTTCTGAAAGTGTGACATGGAGGGGGGGGGGGGTCTAAAATGAGAAAAAATCGCGTTACGTAATATGTGCACGTGTGTACAAAACTGCAAGGTTTTTTAAGCGGCTAAAAATATCGGCCGATTTTTGATATCGTTTATTTTTTGCTATGAAAATAAATTTTGATGATTTCTGATTTTTAAAAATGTTCATTGCTGAATTATTGTGAAAATTTTATTTGTATGGTTTATGCTATAGAATTAACTATATTTTTAAACAAAAAAATTAATGAATACAATTTTTGCATGAACTTAATTATGTGAGTAACGGGTTTGTTGGCGGTTGTTGCAAACCGATCATTTTTGCCAAAAACATAATAAAACGCTGCACAACACCAGAATGTGGACGTACATACGTACAGCCCAAAGCAAAATGCGCCTAGATGCAAAGTCCAGCATTGCCACATTCCAAAGTAACAGGCCGCATGTTCACCACTTATTAAGTTAGGAATGTTGCAGTGCCGCATTTGAGTGTAGATTGTAGTAGGTTGTGAGTTGTTGCAAGCTAGCAAATGTCTTAGAATGTCAGTCCATTCGGTCGGTTGTTGGAATGTAGGTGAGGCGTTAGAATGTCAATGCCTTGGCTTGTGTCTAATACATATGTACATATGTATGTATGTTTCTGTGTGTGTATGTGTCAAGTGTATGCTTGTGTTTGAATATGTGGCAATGTTGGGCAGCTCCACTTGTCCTACAATTGCGAATTTTCTCAGAATTTTTAAGTAAGCAGAGTTCTGGGTGGCCGTATATACAGCATATGTTCATATATATCCACACACACACACACACACACACACACACACACTTGTGAATATATGTACATACATATGTACATATCAAATGTAAGTCAGTGTAAGAAAACTGCAGTTAGCAGTAAAAGGTGCTAAGTGGCAACGGAAGTGTTCAAGTGGCAATCGGGATCTGTAAATTAAGTAATATTGTTTGTTAATACAAGCGCATGTGATAGAAGCACATACTGAAAAACATACATATATGTATACATACTTATGTACATACAAATGTTTGCAGAAATAGACTGCAAATAATTTATATAAAATGCTGGTAAAAATCTGTATCATAAACTTAAATAGTAAATGCAGGAAAACTCCGTATAGGCGACAACCGCATATGTCGATTTAACAAATATTTGATTTGGACAACATTTTTTTAGTTATATAATTTTGAAAATTTTATTAAAATTTGTTTGGTTAAATAAACAATTAAATACTATATTTTGACGTCTCCTAGAGAGACAACAGAGTTTGCTGATTGAAAAATATTAACTTTCAAGGTTCTATAGCAACAATTGTTTTTTCCCCATATTAGATACATACGATCTCCAAATATTTGTTGATTACAGAAGTATTGTTTTTTCGATATAGAACAATGCTAGGGGGTGATATCATACAAAATTTGACTTTCCTTTGTTTTGGACCAACCTAATGGAAATTCTTCCGCATCATTACGAGGGAGAGAATACAGAAGGTTGGGTCTTCCGCGGACCGTTAATCTCTATCAGTTTATTTGATAGAATCAGTTGACCAGGTACGTCATCATAGCACTGTTTCCATTTATTGGCTTACAAAAGCACTAAGTATATTCGCAAATGGTACAATACGTTCTTGTTGTTGTTGAGGGGCTAGCTACACCTTGCTATATCAGCTTACCCATGGTCGTTATCTTCAAAATGATCTAAGGGGATGCCCTGGAAACGTGCTCTTTCCATAGGGTTGGACCACAGGAAGAGGGGGGTTAGGCGAGTGGGTTTATTGAGTCATGTGAATAGGTGGTGGGTATCTTGCGGAGATCGTCCGCATGCCGGACATTCATTTACGACGTCGGGGTCGAGTCTGGAAAAGTAGGAAGTTAGCCTACTACAATATCCAGATCTTAATTGAGCCAGACTGACGCGAAATTCTCGAGGCAGTAGAAGCCCTTCGTCTGCTATGCATGGTGGTTTGACTCCGATGACAGCGTTCATAGGACGAGAGTTCATGAAGGTGGTAATTGACTCTTGGCGAATGCTGTTCAGGGCCTGCCTATACGCCATCGGATCCAGTAAAGTCCAAAATCTTAATGAGTAAGAGGGTAATGTTGGAAAATAAAATTACTTGCGCCATTCCCGAAATACTACTCGGAATGCGTAAACGCGTTATCGAAAATTACAACTTCATAATGGACAATTTTAGCCACAGTTTCAGCCAATATTTGAAAGAAATAATCTTATAAAATCAATTAAAACAATTATTCCTTTGTATGTTAATTAAGAATACACAATAAAATTGATCTTTATATTTTTTTGTAATTAAGAAAAATATACCTTAAAATCAATCACCTATCATTGTAATATTTATATCACACCAATCCAAACAATCTTTTTCGGAGCAATTGTCAAACTATGTAGTGCTTCACATACTGTATTGATGTTTTCGGACACAACCGATAACCTGACCTTCCCGAGGTTCGATGGTAAAATTTTGTTTGCTTTTTCTTTGTTTATAAAAAATGTACATAATGGACAGAAAGTCTTAATAAATATCTAAATTACTAAAAATAATATATATAATAGTTCTGATATGTTCTACTTTAAAATACCATACTATTATGGCTGCTCAGTATATTGCATTGTTTCACTTGTTACATTTTTAACAATCAATTTTAATTTCGGGACAGTCCCGGGATTAGGTAATATTATCCCGAAAATCCTGGTATCAGCAAAATCCCAAAAATTGCCATCCTGGTATGTACGTTCATTTTATGTATCTACATACATACATATGTATCAAACCTGACCCCATCTATTTTCGAACTAGTCCCGATCTTGATACAAAGTGTAAATTTTATTTTAGAATATTCAATTGGATTCCAGGTATCGTAAGGGGAAAATTTTCCACCTAAAATTTGGAGTACCCAATTTTTTTATGTGCGGTATTTATCAATCAATTTTTCATTTTCAAGCGAACGTTTTATGTGTCTCAGTACTTATACCGCCACATACCGTCAAACGCAAAACACTCAAAAAACATGTTAAAAAACAAAATATCACTTAGGACGAAAATCGACACTATGGAAATGGAATAACGCTGAAATTGGTTTGACTGTAAACCAAATGTGACTAGGGATGACGAAAATTTGTTCCAAAGTACCTATTTTGTGATTGGTGAGACCGATGAGTCGATCAAGTCCAATATCATATACAGATACATATGAATGTACTTATAAGTATATATGGTAGATTTGTAAAAGTTGAAAGTAAAAAAATTATAAGCGTTTTGTAATTTGCGCACATTTATCTTAAGCTGCAAGTGATGATTTCGTTCAAATCATTTACTAATCTAATGCGATTTATTGCTTTCAAATGTCACCACAGAAAAACTAAAAATGACTTTGTGAAGACAATAATTATCGTACTCTAAAATAGCATTCTTATGTTACTTATTTATGCATTTTTATAGACCGGATAAATGGCTGATTGACAGACAAAAATATCAACTAAAAAATATATATATATGTATGCATCAGCAACTATGAAGATGTGAAGATAGATGGACAAGACCTAGCACAGACAGCCAGACAAATGGACAGAGCGTTCGGTAAGCGAACACAGCAACACTGGGGTCGGGCGACTAAATGGAAAGAAATGTTTACGAAAATAAATTTAACTCGGAGATATCACAAAAATATTTCACTTCCTTCTATACCGAATACAAATAGCGAAAATAGAATTAGAGACAAATTATAAATAGAAACGTAGACATTCTGAACACTGAAGAACCAAACTCTACATATACACGTACTTAAGTAGTCTCTAGCTGTGCCAGCGTCTATGATTTGGGTAATACTTAATGCTCTTGCCTTTAGTTTTGGCTATTGGTTTGTTGGTTGTTGGTTGTTGCCTGCTACTAGCTGCTGATTTCAAACGTGATGATGTCGCTGGCCGATGATGAAGATAAACACAAAATAATAATGATTCGAATGATGAAGATGGTGTCGCAATGTTGGCGGCACGGCGCTAGCGACGTTTTTCACAGATCGCGTCAAATTAAATATCGTCTGGGCGCAAGGAGGTATGGCACGGTCGAATCACGTCGCTTCCAACCACACCGCACTACGACGGGACTGGCTAGAATTGGATGCTCACACATGCCGATGTACCTTTATAGCTAATGTATAAGTACATATGTACATATGTATGTACATATATGTTCATTTATGAATACAACACACGTATATGACAAATAAAATTCGTTGCGACAGACGCTGACATTTTTTAACGCAAAAAAGAAAAAAATACGCATAGATCAGGATATGGAATGTGTAATCAATGCTGATATGTAGCCATTTGTTATATGATTTCAGTGCATTTGAAAGCAGTATTTATGATATTTTTATTCTCGTTGTGTTTTCTTTTTTTTTTTTTTGTTGAAGTAAAATTTCTTAAGCGGCATGAGAGTGATTTTTTAAATCGCGTAACGTAAGTCGCGTCGATATCGCGCTACGCTTATATGAGAAAAAAAAAACAAATATTTATCTGTACGTACTGAGGTAGCGACATTTCAATGCCTATGTATGTATGTACATGCATCCACGTATGTACATATATGTTCATCAGTACACACATACATACACACATATGTAGCTTGATACCATTTCGGAAGTAGTTGACGACCATTTGAGAACAAGTTCTAGACCGTTTCGCACTATTTTCGGACTAAACATTTCGGCACCGTTTCAAGACCTTCCAGTAGTAGTTCGGGACTACAACTAATATTACTAATTACTACTACAACTACTAATTACTAGTCCTACAATTTCTACTACTACCACCAACTACAACTACTACAGCTAATAGTTACTACTACTACTACTACTACTCCTACAACTTCTACCACTACTTTTAACTACCACTACTACTAAATACTACTACTACTAGCTACTACTATTACTAACTAAAAATACATATTACTACTAGCTAGTTTACATTTAAATTTATCCGACTTATAATATAAAAAATTATTAAAAATAAATTAAAATACATAATTGGCCAACTGTATTATATTGAGTTTTGTTGCTTATGATACGTACAATACTCTAAGTCGAAGCCTGCCTAGCCGCTTTATTGTCTATCCACAGTTGTAGAATCGATGGCATAGGCTAAGCCCACATACTCCATAGCTCTATCGATGGAATGAATGATATGTTCATCGACAGTCTCTTTGACTGCGGAATTATTAAATGAATAATGAAATGTAAATTCGATTACCAATAGGATAACAAATGTTCCGTTTTATAAACTTAATTCCTTTGGCTCGTACTTCCGATCTTTGATCAAGAATTTCTTCCTCGGATATCTTCGACAATTTCATACGCAACATTATGTGGCGGTTTCTGGGCATTGCTATTTATTATTATTTAATTGGGGAGCTTTGCGTAATGTGTTTCATAAGGATGCTGTTATATTTTATGCAATTTCTGTCATACAATCATTTGAAAGGTCTTGTTTTAAACAGTTGAAGAAATTAAATTCAAAATTCTTCTTTCTTACTCAGCCCATCTGTACTAAAATAACAAAAGACCGTTGTAATACCTCTCCCAAAATTCCCCAATCGTGAAGTTGAATTCAGCGCGGATACCTTATATCTCATCTTCTTATTTATATACATACATATTTATATATGTACGTATATTTAAAACCGAATTGGTGTTCGTTAGTCTCGGTAAAACTCGAAAACGGCTTAAACGATTTAAATATTAAAAAAAAAAATATTTATTTCAATTAAATCCATAATATAAATTAGTTATTACTATATGTGGTCAAACAACACAAGTTCAAGAAAATGTTTTTTGAATTGGTAAGATAAATGAAATACTACAATATGGATTTTAAACTGAAGAGTTTTAAGAAAGAGGTCTCAAAATGTTTAACATCGAAAACATATTTGCAGAGGAAAATGCTTTAAATTTAGTGATTTTAATGATATTAAATTTATGACAAACAATAATTTTTATGAGCTCAAGACCATTTTTAATCGGATAATTTTTTGAAAAAACCACAATGGTAGAAGTTATAGCTAATTCGGAGATAACCACATCTCATCGTAAGACTTCTTGCAAGGATCGAACTCACGTCCTCTGGCTTAAACTCATTAAGCTGTGTATATTGTTGTTGCTTTTTCATCTTACTATTATTGCAAACACTATTACAATCTAGACAATTGGTTACAAAAAAAGCTCCATGTATGCACATATAACCAAAAGAATATTTAATTATATTATACTTATGCAATTCTAGTAAATATTGTTCATAAAAATCAAAATCAAATAGAGAAATCACAGGGGGGAAAAACCACTTTAGCTGTTTTTACAGGGTGGCGAAAAAATATTTTTCTCATTTTTGAAATCCCCATAAGGTAAGTTTTCAAATCTAAAGGGCACATTTCAAGTGTATAAAACAAAAAGAAATCATTATCTGACGTACGCTTATTTGACAAAAACACAAACAATTTTTCGGTAAACTATATGAGCTGAATATGTAGGCAAATGCGTTATGGTTTAAAAAAAAAACATAACTGTTTAGATAACAATACTTTAGCCATGAAAGTTCTCGATGTATTATCAGTAGAGCAAATTTCGCCCAGTCACAAAAGTACAGTACAACCAAAACAACTTTACCACATAGAAATATTCCTTAAACCTCTTCGTCCGAAAATAATTTAGACGCAGTGTTTTGGGATTTATTTATTTATTTATTTATTGTTAATAAATATCAGAATTTTGCATTAAAGATAAAACTAAAAGAAATTGAACATAATATTTAAAACATGAGTGGAGAAGTAATAAAGTAAATATAAACTAGTTTTTATCCTTTTATGTAACTGCCATCACGTCCACAGCTTTGCCTCTTTCCCCGAATATTGGGGTGCGACGTTTACCTTTTATAATTTTACGTTTTATAAAATTATAGAGCACGTTTATTTGAATTGATACATAAATCAAGCAAACACCAATGACAATATTTTATACGAATAGTTATTGAAAAAGTAAGCATCTAACATAACAAATTAAATTAAAACTTTCTATTACATTTCATCGTTTTACATTTCATAGACATTCCATTTTTTATTAACTTGCAATGACACAATGGCAATGGAAATAACTTCAAAAATTTCCCTGCTCGTATTAGCTAGGACACCCCTAATGCGCACCAAACCTGAGCTGGATACTTTTCGGCTTGCTTCATTAACTACCGTTGAAAACATTAATGCAAAGGGACAACAAAGCGAGCGAAATGTTCAAAGAATGCTTCCAGGAAATTTTGTCCAATAAAAGTAAATTCACAAATAGAATCCGCAAAACATTCAAAAATTAAAAGTAAGCCCGCAGCCAAATATCAAAGGAGGCACGAACTAATAAGGAAGGCCAGGTATAAAATAAAAATATGCGAAAACCCATAAACATGAGTACGAAAGCAACAACGTATGTAGATATTTTGGCGGTACGGCGGGCGCGGCGGCGCGGCACATTAACTTGTTGGGGGCATGCATTCCACTTGCTGTCGGTTTCTGCGCCAGTGCAACATACCTTTTACCCAACAAAAGCAATGCGTTAAAATCAATGCTATCGCGCATTAGTCGTTTATTGTGGTCTTCTGCTAGGGGGGAAGGGGGAGGAGGTAGGCATCTTTTTTGTTGGCCACAAATAACATACAAACACGCAGCGTATGCTTCTACGAAAGTTACCACTTAACCAACAGCGAAACGCTCCTTACTGTTAACAACATTACTAATATTTATTTTGTGTTTGTTGGTGTTGCTGTGGCTGCCTTCGCTTAAAGTATGTATGTAGACAGAAGACGGCTTAAAAGTGCCAAGCAAAGTGCAAGGTAACGCACACAGTCGCGAGCTTCTGTTGCTTGGCTGCCAGTTGCTACCGCTGTCTGCCTTAAACGAATCCTTAAGATTATTTATTAACGTTGTGGAAATGCGCCAAACAAGTTGGAAACAATTCGACAATAATAAAAAAAAGACAACGTGCAAATATCGACCGCGAAAGCATAAAAAGCAAAGCAATAAAAAATAAGTGGGAAGATTATGTGGCAAACTAGAAGGGTCACAAGAAGATAAAATTCCAAAAAAGACAATGACTTTCACGCATGAGGTTTGCCGCGTGACAATATTGGCGCTTTTATTGTGATACAAATTCAAATGAAGTATTGAATCAAAATAGCAACACACTTGGAATATTTTAAATTTCTTTGAAAAATTATACCTCAGGTGGCGTATGGGTGTAGGTAACCAAGATCCATTAAATATCTTCTATCTGATTGGACGGTAATTTTGGAGGTGTTTTTAACCGGTAGCTCTTCATCAACCTTCAATTTTGACCCTCTGACGCCGGTAGCGGCAATAAAGATGGCTCGGTAAAGTAATATCGTTTAAATAGTCCATACAATATTCCGATAGCCAAGAGTTCATAAGCGCCTTAAGTTCGCCGTCAGTATCTGACTTCTCTGGCGAACTCTTCGGAATATTTGCTTATCCAACTGGTATGGGAATTAAAGCTGGCTCGAAGAGATGCTTTCGACGTCGATAGGATGGGGTTCTCTGCTTACGCTTGGGTTACTTTCGGACACGTGAGACTTATGCCAATTCCATGAGCATTGAGCATAAGGGGGGGACAAAGGTTTCCCCTCTCGATATTTGATTTGATTGGGCATTACCCCAATTCAATCCATACCATAGATTGATCTATATTATATCAGATATATAAGTATGGTGTTGTTGCTGTTCCAGGACTTTGCGACAAAATCAGTTAATTATCTGTTCGTACGCTATCCAGCTGTCGCTAGACTAACAGTGACTTCAACAATGCCCAGATGCCGGGTTACAAATCATTCCTACATATGTATAATTTTCAGATATCAAATCCGCCCAACCTGACGTTTTTCCAGATTTATAGCGCGGGTCATGTGGACCCCAATAACTATCACTAAATAAGATATACTCGCGAATAGTTGAATGCCATCAGATGTGGCCCAAATTTATACAGGATCATCCTTGCGATACCCGTTGCCCAATGGTGAAAAAATCGTTGGTTCACCTGGTCAGACATCGGCAAATATACAATAAAAAAATTCCGTCGAATTGTACTAAATCTCCTACTTTTTTTGAAGTTATTTAAAAAAATAGCTAAATTATCAAGCCCTTAATTTGAGGAAACATATTGCGTACTTTCAAAAAACCGGCCTATAGCGAAGAAGCATTTTATAAATTCATATTTTTACATCCTTTTGCTAATTATTCTCCACATTTTTATAAATTTCATCCGCATGGAAAGTAAAACCCAAATTTCATTCCTTGGAATACCTACGATTTACTCCTTGCAGAAACGGACGTTTAAATAAAATATACAAATATTAATATTCACTACAATAGTTTTCACAATAAAGTGTGGCACATATTTTGTCCAATTATAACCTCTATTGGGGGGAAGGAAAGTGGAAATCTGTCTAAAATGGACGAGAGTTTGAAGTGGAAACAATATGACAATTGACCTGTTCAAAGTCCTGGTCCAAATCCCATAGAAAAGGTGCGATCATTAATGAATCTAAAGCTTAGAAGAAAGCCATAACAACAACAAAACATATAATTTCAGCATTAAAAAGGATGTGGAGAGAGTTTCGAATTAGATTATGCGTAAAATATTGTACTATACCAATCCATTATTGACATTAAAGGGCCCTGCAGAAAATATTGAAAATAATGCACTTTATTTATTTTTTATTACTTTGAGGTGTATTCCTTCAATTACTTTTTATATTGCTAGTATTCAACTACCATTATATTTTTTATTCGCAATTGACTCATATAACACCTGTGGTAACGCACTTATGTGTAGATCCTTTCTAGAATATTAAATTTTCGTCATACCGCAAGATCTGCAATCTTCTGATTGTTCTGATTTCTTATATGGCATACAAACTTGCTAGTCTCATACAACGTTTTCAAGGAAAATTTTCTGAAGTTTCGGAAGTCGCGAGTTTTATTGGGAATGTCGGGATAGGATTTTTAGCAACCTTCCAGATACCGCCAATTTAATAAGGCCCCGATAATCACAGCTCAATATTGTAAAAACCTGTCTCAGTTTTTGTAGGTATAGAAGGCGCCTTCACCATGGAAGTTGCGTTGGATTAGACACAATGATAAATAAGGTTATGGGCAGTCGCTTTATATGGCATACCGCTTGAACTCAATATAGAAGGAGTAGTAGTGTCTTCTTTCTACTGTATGTTAAATCCAAGAGGGTAAGATAGCCCAATTCAGACTTCCGTCTAACTTAACGTCGAGAAATGTTAAGAGAGGGCTTATATCGCTTACTACACTTCTAAAAGGATCTTCAATCGAAATTGCGGTTTAACATCGAAACTTATGATGTCGACGTACACCGCTATAATAAAGCCAATTCTTATTGACGGCGCCCTAATATGGTGACCAGCTTTCAGTAAACAATACAATGCCAGTAGACTGGTAGACGGAAACACTGAATGCCATCCTCAATATGAGTCCCATTGATTTATACCTATAGGTAAATGAAGAGCTTTCGGCATTACCTTAGTCCGTTAGCTAATAAAAATCTTGATACTCAAAATTTCAAATACACCTAAAAATCTGGAGTTAGGGCTAAAACATGTTTTTCGGGGGATTCATAGAGTTTTGGCTGTAACTTTAACATTTCTGAATCGATTTTTAATTTTTATATGTTGCCGAAAAGATAAATTTACCAAATTAAATATTTAGTGATTTTTTGAGTAATTAATTTTATTTTAAAGTTGTTTTTCATATTAATCTGTTATATGTTGCTGTAAGATTTTAGATGCAAGATGCTGAATATTTTATTTCAGAAATTGTTGTTTAAACTCGAAATTATTGTAATAATTTCAATTGTAAAATTAAAAATATATCATGTAACGGAGTATATTACGAAAAAATTTGCATAGCTTTTATTTTCACAGTAGATTTTTGTGATAAAACTAAAGATCAATTCAGAAATGTTAAAGTTATGGGTAAAAAATCTATAAAACACCCACATTTTTATTTTCCATTAATTTAAGCGTTTAGTGATTCTGAGTACACAGTTTTTTTTAAATGCGTACTTAATAATAATAATAATAATAATTGGCGCTTACAACTTCTTGATGTTCGACCGAAGTTCTCCTATAATAGTGGTGTACGTCTTGATGTAACACAAATTGAGAAATCATACGAATGTATTCGAACTGACTGTAAGGTGGGACGATTAGAGGGCGAAGAAAGTTGTCTCGAAACCTAAGTTTCTTTAGGGGACGATAGTCTAAGCATTTCCGGATTTCAAAGCTTTTCTTTCTGAATGCAATAACCGCTGAGGCCTAAGGTTAATTAATGATTAATGTTTGAATTTCTTAGTTGTATGGTTGTGATTTAATGTCTACTGCATGCAAACAACAACTTTATAATACATTTCTTACAACATCAACATATTTTTTCCCTGTCCCTTGATTTATGTGTAAGGCATCCACTAAACAGCTTGATTCCCTAAAAGTGGTTTCATGTAGAGTATCAACCAATCAACTTAAACCTTTTTCACCACACCCATGGACCGATATTCCTTTTAGCGATTTTTAATTGCCAAAGTATTGTTTTATGTCCCGACGGTTTTTAGTGTTCGTATTTGAATGACTTCTTACGTCTCTAGAACTAGTGGTACCATTGAAGTTAAGCGCACATATCTGATATTTTGTAAGGTTTTCTTGTTTCGTGGCACAGCGGATCTGCGGACAAAGCTAGTTGGACTCCCGATATCAAAAATAGACATATAGGCTACACTTACCATATTAATGGATTCTAGCATTTTGTGAAATGCATCCTCTTCATTGTAGTCAGCGTTAGTCTAGACTGCGGCTATGGTCTTCTTTGGCATCAGTGCCTTCTTTGGATATAAGTGCAGCTGCGATGATCGTGACCAACTTTGCAACAGCGAAATCAACTTCCGTCAGGCCTTTTTGCTTTGGAAGTGAACTATGCGTGTGCACCGGATATCGCTGGTCGCAGCATCATCGGACAGGACACTTTTTTGCCTCATATTACTTGCTTGAATTTTCCCATGGTGCGAGCGTTCATCAGCCGGGAGAGCTTCCGGTGAGTTGTCTTGCAACCCGTCTATGATGAAGTTAACCAATTCGATTCATTGACGTGTTCGCACCGGGAAGCTATGTCCGCCACCATCGTCCTAACCCTTTGATTAGTAGATCCTTCAGTTCCCGTAGTTCAAGACGTCCTTGTTCAACAACGGCTTTGCATCACCGGCGATTAAGCTACACAATCAAGTGTATTTAAATAGATCGTCGGCGTGCACCATTTACATAACGCGTTCAAAGATCGGGAAGAAGTCATGCCCGCCGTCGGTACTCGCCAGCGAACTTCGGAATAGCGTGTTCGATATATCGAGTTCGTAAACGGCTTTTTACGTCGGTTATTGGGTTTACCTCATGGCAGCTAACTCTTGTTCGAGCATAAGGATTTCCTGCTATTTTCGTAGCAAGGGAATTTTGCGGTTCAGAGCGCTCTCGATCTCGCCGTATTCAACCTTGGGCAATTCTTGCGTGAGGGTGTCGCCGGTACGGTAGGTCGTAGCAAATAAGTTAGCGGCTTCCTCGGTGGCAGCGGCCATTTTCGTAAAGCTGATAAAGGCATCAGCGACTTACAAAGAAAGTGTTTTTGTGGCTTCAACGCTATTCGAAACTTCGATTTAAGAAGCAGCGGTAGTGGCGGATCAGTTAATGGCGTCAGCAGCGGCGGATGTGGCAGTACATATTGTGGCGTCGGCGCAGGCAGTGAGCCCAGCGGCTTGCTTTTGTGCAGCGACTTCGGAGCTGGGTCGGCGAACGCATCCATACATATCGGGAGCGCCTTCTTTACGAGCTGAATTCATAGGACCAGGCCAATTGGTTGCTTGTCCTTCACTTAACTTTAGACATTTTTGAAGTGTTTTCATGTCCACGCCTGAGCGTCCTTACAGTTTCTATAATTTTTTAATGCAATATGTACTTCTGGATTTTCTTCTGCGACTTCTCTAGCATTAGTGCCAAAAGGGGTGCGTACCAGTTTTTGGTCAACTTTAATTTCATTATTGTTGTTTTCTGAGAAATAACTATGGAATCTATCACTTAGCATTTGTAGATGCTATTTCATGTTTTCTTTCTTGTATGTTTTCCCTAAATGTGTCATACTATTTATCGTCGCAGTGTCTTTAACGTTCCGAAGGCACTCACGGATCATATTTTAGCGCTCGCGGACCACCAGTGGTAATCTAGTGAAACCAAGTCTAAGCTAGTCAAAGTGTGCAAGATGGGGTCAATGAAAAGAAAAGAATTGAACAAAATTTTGATTGTATGCAGCAAAATGACGTTATTATGCGTTAATTCAGTTGAGTCCTGAATATTAAATTGGGTAGCACTACAAAAAAAAAACATTGGTAAAAATCATTTGTATGAAGAATAAATCAGTCAGATTTTCCTACAGAGTCTCTGCCACATGCTCACTTGTGCTAATATTTATATATCAGATAGAGTCAATAACATTTAAATACCCTCAAAATTTTTTGAAAGGGTAGTGTGCGTAATCGCATACAGACAAAATAAATGGATTTCAAATTTGTACGCATACATTTGATATATATTTAATAGTGTAAATTATAATATTTATTATGGTGATGGTGGTGAAGGTGAGCGAGCATTGCTCAATTCATGAATCAGATCGTCAGGCTTACAGGCAAATAGTATTGTACACAGATATGTACATATGTACATATGTATGTACATATGTATACATTTTTATGTGAATAGAAACAAGAAAGCTATGTACTTACTCACAAAAACTTTCATAATACCAATTTTTATCTCATTTAGTGACTGCAAATTTTAAAATGTAACTTGAAATGGCGGACATGATAATAAATTTTAGATTTATCAAAAGAGTACATATAGAGGTTTGTATATAATGTGCTTACTACACATACTAGATTTGGTGCTCTGAAAAATTTTGATAAAATATTTTCGAGACTAGTAACGCCTTTTTATAATTAAAAAACTTTATGTAGATATAAGCTTTAAAAATTAAATTAAAATTAATTTCGTCGGCCACCTCTCGGTTCAGATGTCCGAGCTCCAAAGAAAGTACTCAGTTCTCTTCACCTAACCAAAATGGCTGAGTCGCATTCCCTTAATAATTTCGCTGCGCATTTAACGAACGCTTTAAAGAATCGTGAAAAATTTAAAGAAACCACTGCACAATGATTATCGATGATCGTGGTGGTGTATTGGGGTACTGAGTTGGTGCTGGTGTCGTTCATGGTGACGGTCCAACCTCGTTTGTTGCTGCGTCCACCAGCGACAAGACGAGGCCAATCGACCCGAATGGCTAAGTTGTGAATGAAATAATTTCAATGTAGACCTCGTCATGGAATGTAGATTGGTGAGATGGCAATTGGCCCCAGTCAGACATACATACAGATGTGATGATAGAGTGGGAGCTTTTGTAATTTTGTTATTTTTTTTATGTATGTATGTATGTATTTGTATGTTCGGTTTTTTCTTCGATTTTCGCCAATACTCTTGATTGCCGGAGATAACGGCTTGTTGTTTTGTTTGTGTAGCCACGTTCTGCTCACGCGTACCCAAGTTTGTGGGTGTGTGTGTGTGTGTGTGTGTATGTTTGAGCACTTTTCTCACGATCTTAAGCTTTAATGGTGGTGAGGTGTTGGCTGTAGTGGTGTTGGCGTGTTTTTGTGAATGTACGCGTGAGCGTCACAATCATTTTGCTCAGAGAACGATAGTCACAATGAGAGTTTTATAGTATGCATGTATGGGTGTGTGAACCTAGGTGAATTTCTTTTGCCCGCAGTTAATGTATTGGTGTGTGTCACTTCGTTGTGTGAGTGAGTGTATGAGTATGTGTGAGTTTGTTGATTTCAATTGAAATTTCTCGCATATTTGTTGCTCTTTTTCTAATTGTTGTTTTTGTCGATTTTATTTAATTGTATTCGTATTAGAAAAAAATGTGCGCATGTGTGTCCATCTACTAAGTATTTGATGTGTTGATGCTGTATTTGTCGAATTCCGTCAAATTGTTGGTGGCAGCAAATGTGTTGAGGGGTAGCGGACGACGGCGGTGGGAGGAGTGCACGAAAATAATAATGGCGGCAACGAAAAATTTTATTCTGATTAGATTATGGAATATCGTATTGTAAGAAAATGCGCAATTGAATTTTCGATTAAAAATATATATGCACTATATTTTGAGACATGTTATGAATATCTGAAATACTTACATCGTCCATAAAAAAGAATTAATTATAAATTATAATAGTTTTTTTGGTTAATCTTTAATTTGCTCTATAATTAAATTATAGAAATTATATAGTTAAACAAAAATAAAGCAATTTCCTGTTGCAAAATTGTTTACAAAATTTCCTTAAGTTTTAACTTAATTTTTTTGTCATTAATATTAGTCCTAGTTTTGGCAAATTTTTCCCCTAAATTGACAGTGAGAATCTGAAGTGCGCTTAAGGATCGAAGCTTAGCCGACGAGAAAAAAAAAACAAAATTTTGTGATATTCCGAAGAAAATATGAATGTAAATGAATTTGCCATACGCCGATTTTAAATATTATATCGGGAACTGGAATGAAAAATGGGCGGACATACCAAGAACGATCGCGTGTATTAAATAGGCCAGATGATTCCCATTTGAAACCCATTTAAAGCAGATCTAGCTAGATAGAGGCTACTGCGTTAAAGCGGAAAGAAAATAGAGATGGAATGCGAAGAGCTTAAGATGCTAGGCAACAGAAAAAGCGACCAAAAGTTGTACCAAATAATAAGAAAAGCGACCTGGTGACTGATGTCCAAAGCACACTTAAATTGAGGAGGAAACATTTCTCCTCTTTGCTAAATAGTAACACCGAAAGTGTCGCCGGGAAAGATGATGAACCCGAAATCATTGATGGCGGTATTGATATTCCGCAACCGCGCTCAATGAAGCTCTGATTGTTTGGTTTGTTTTTTTATCTCCTATCATCAAACAAACATCCAGTGCATTCTGGTCTTAGCTTTAACGTGACTGTTGGCAATTACAATTTTAAAAAGATAGAGGATTTCAACACTGATAATAATGTCTGTGCAACTGAAAGTGATATGATAAGAGGTACAGAAGGAGGCAGGAAAGAGGAAATTGTGAGAAGAAGAGGAAGATGCGCAGAAGTAGCTTACAAACGACCGAAGGAGTGAAAGTTTTGTTAGTATTGTTTGTGTAAAATGGGAGAAAAGTAATTTGATTTTGCTGTCAAATCGACAAAGAGAGGACTAACGCTCCGCGAAAGGCGCAATCTTGTATTCTATCTACTTTGGGCTGAATAGGCATTTGCGCAGTAAAGCCCTCTTTCGATGAACCAAACCCACACTCTACATATACAAAAGTCTCTCATCATCCCCGTACTATAGTTTGCCGCAGAAGCATGCACTCTATCAACATCGGATGCGATAGGCCCTTGAAGTATTCGCGTTAGCAAGGTAATGTAACGATTTAGTTGCTACGTTGGAAACAGCAAAAAGCGCCCAGGCGGTTGTGGCGCCAATTAAGAGAAAGGGGGTAAAATAGAAACGGAGGGGTACTACGACCTGAAAGGTTCTTGGTATCCCTGTAGCAAGTTCCTACACCGATTTCCATTAATGACTGCTAATTCCCTGATTATCGCTGGAAGGTCTTTGTTAGGCCGAAATGCTCGTTACTTTTTTAGCTGCTCTAGCTATTCTTGTAAGGAATAACAACTTACGTAGTTACGATGACTAGCTCACACGACCAAAAAAGAAATTATTTTTATTCGTTGCTCTTATTTATACATGTTCGTCTTAGCTTAGTGTTTATGAAACATATCAAATTATTCAGGGTTGAAATATTGCATACTAATTAAACCTTGGGTTGCCACTTGGTGTAGACTGCTACAGGGCTCCCCCGCTAGATACGGCTTCATTTGTTTCGTCACTGAAGTGGCTGCCGGGATCCCGTAACTCCTGTTGGTGGTGCTATACTGAGCTTTCGGTTAGCTAATGTTGTTGTGTCTTGTGCTGCCTTTCCACGAAAGCAGGCTTGAGACGGTCGATGGAAACGTTAACTGTCTTGTGATTCCACTGCAGCTTGAAAAATTTGTCGTTTCTTTGAAGTACTTGGAAAGGCCCTTCATACGGCTCTTCCAGTGCTTTACGAATGCGATCTACTCGAACAAATACAAACTCGCAGTTTCTAAGCTCAGGTTGGATGAATGTCTGCCGAACTCCGTGGCGTGCTGCTTTTGTTGGTTTGGCTGCGGCCAACTGTCGCCGTAACTGCTTAATAAATTCCGTCTCGTTTTGCTGGCCTTCGCGATGATGCAGAAATTCGCCTGGTACTCGTAGTTGGGTTCCAAACAGCATATCCGACGGGCTAGCTCGTAGGTCTTGTTTGACGGTTGTTCGCAAACCTAGGAGAACGAGTGGTAGCACCGAGCACCAGTCTTTTGTTTTATGGCATCTTATGGCGGCCTTAAGCGTTCTATGCCAGCGCTCTACCATGCCATTAGATTGCGGATGGTAGGCCGTTGTCTTAAGGTGCCGTATTCCCATGATGTGCATGAGTTCGCCAAAAATTGCCGACTCGAACTGTCGTCCTAAGTCGGTTGTGATCTGTACGGGTACACCAAAAAGTGCAATCCATCCCTCGATTAAAGCACGTGCCACGGATTCTGCTGACATATCTTGGATAGGTATCGCCGTAGGCCACCGAGAGAAGCGATCTATACAGGTAAGACAATATCGGTTGTTCCTCGATGCCGGTAGCGGCCCTATAATATCCACGTGGATATGTTCGAATCGTCTATCGGCCTCGTTGTAATCGCCCAGAGGGGACTTTGTATGGCGCTGAATTTTATTTCTCTGGCACTGAATACAGCTTCGTACAAACTGCGCGATCTCTTTTGCCATACCTGGCCACACGTAGCGTTCTGATATTAACTTCTGAGATGCTTTACGCCCTGGATGAGCTAGACTGTGTAGTTTTGCTATCACTCTTTGGCGTAGGCTGCTTGGCACGAATGGTCGTATTCGGCCATGTTGTACGTCACAGAATAAGGTGGCGGAGCTGTTAGGTATAGTAATTGTCTTCAATTGGAGTGATGACTTCGACGGAGTAAGGTAAACCTTCATCTCTTCGTCGGATCTCTGCGCCTTAGCTATCTCTTCAAAGTTTGGTGCGTCGATTGTTTGAACTCGCGATAACAAGTCGGCTACGTCGTTCTCTATCCCGGACACATGCCTTATGTCGGTTGAAAACTGTGAGATGAAATCTAAGTGCCGTGCTCTTCGCGGCGGTGTATCGTTCGCAACCTGTTTAAAGGCGTAAATTAACGGTTTATGGTCGGTGAAGATTGAAAATTGTCTACCTTCCAGTAGGTGCCGAAAATGTTGTATGGCTTGGTAGACGGCGGTCAACTCCCGATCGTACGTTGAATATTTTGCTTGCGCTGGCGTTAATTTTTTCGAGTAGAATCCCAGTGGCTGGTGAACATCGCCGATGACCTGATGAACTACTGCGCCCACTGCATTGTTCGAGGCGTCGGTCGTTAGCGTTAATTTTGCCTCCGGCGACATGTGACTCAGGAGAGTATAGTTGGCCAGCTCGTCTTTGCAGGTCGCAAAAGCTTTAGTTGCTTCGTCGTTCCATCTGATTATCGTTCTGTCATTTTTAACGTTGCCCCGTATTAATTCTTGCAGTTTACGTTGGTTTTTCACCGCGTCGGGTAGAAAAGGGCGATAAAAGTTCAACATCCCCAGAAAACGTTTCAGATCTTTCGCCAACGTTGGCTTCGGGTACTTGCGGATCGCAGATACTTTTTCTTCCATTGGTCGGAGCCCATCCGCGCTGATGGTGTGCCCAAGGAAATTTACCTCGGTTTTGCCCAATTGGCATTTACTCGTATTGATTGCTAAATTATTCCTCTTTAAACGGTTGAAAATTTCGCGTAAATGGTTTTCGTGCTCGACTGGATTTGAAGATGCTACGAGGATGTCATCTATATACGCGAACGCAAACTCGACTCCTCGCAATACGTCGTGTATGTGCCGCTGAAATGTCTGCGCTGCGTTCCTTAAGCCGAAAGTCATGACTTGGAACTCGAAGAGTCCGAACGGTGTTGTTATTGCGGTTTTAGGAACATCGTTCGGCTCGACAGGGATTTGGTTGTAAGCGCGCTGTAAGTCTATCACCGAGAATATTGACTTTCCATGCAATATATGCGTGACATCGTGCAGAAAAGGAACAGGATATCGGTCGGGCGTTGTTACGGCGTTGAGCGACCTATAGTCCCCGCATGGCCTCCACTCGCCATTGGGCTTACGCACCATGTGCAGTGGGCTAGCCCACTCGCTGCTTGACGGCTTGCAAATTCCTCGTTCTAGCATGTATTGAAACTCGCGCTTCGCCGCCTCTAACTTTTCCCCTGTGAGTCGGCGTGGTCGTGCAAAAATTGCAGGGCCGGTTGTAACGATGTGGTGCGTGATTTTCGATGACGTACATTTTTTGTAGCTATCAAGTATACTCAGCTCCCTGAACTCCTTTAGCAGATTAGTATATTGATCAGGCGCGTTAACCGTTACAACTGATGATATGCTCGTGTCGTGGATAGCGTGACCTTTAGCTTCGTTAAGCGTCGTTCGGTCGTGGAGTGTGTTACGTACTGGATCCACGAGCAAGTTGTATTTTCGTAGGAAGTCTAACCCGATGATGTGTGCTGATACGTCGGCAATGATGAACGTCCATTCAAAGTTTTTTTTTAACCCAAGCGACAGTGTCATCCGGCGCTCGCCATACGTTTTAATTCGTGTGCCGTTTGCAGCGTACAATTGAAGGTTCGCTGCTTTCCCGTACCTGTCATTTGGTCGGGCTGGTGTGACGGATACATCGGCGCCGGTGTCAACTATAAATTTTATCTTGTTTTTGCTGTCCGTGATTGCGATACGAGCAATGCTGTTTTCGAGTTGGTCGGACTTGGACAGCGGCATCTCCGACTCTCTCCTTAGTTTTTTGTCTTAACGCTGAAATTGCAGGGAGGCCGGCACTTTTTAGCATCGCGGCCGAATTTCATATGAAACCAGCAAATTTCATTGTACATTGTGTTTTGCTTTTTATATTTTGTAGCCGGTCGATTTTTAGAGGATTTCGAATGTGCGAGCTGCATTTGCTCGAGTTGCCGCTCTACTCGCGCGATGCGGCTGGCTTCGCTTGCGGGTTCCACCTGTGCCTCTAACCTTGTTGCTGTTGCCACGTGCTTATAATCGCTAACCTCCATGATTTTGTCGGCTAACTTGGCCAGTTCAGGTAATTCAGATGTTGATGCCTGAAGTATGGCGCGGGTTTGTGATGGCAAACGCTGAAGCCAGAGCGATTTGAGGAACTCGTTGCTAACTCTATCTCGGGCAAGGCCACTTAGCTCCCGTAAAAGTTGTGTGGGGCGTCGATCACCTAGGTCGCACTCCGACAAGAGTTTCTGCATCTTTTTCTCCTCGCTTTCGCCAAACCGATCGATGACGCACTTTTTTAGATTGTCGTACTTGCTCTCTGCCGGTGGTTGTAGTACTGCCTCCGTGATTTGTGCCAGCACGTGTGACTCAATGCACGCGATTACCGTATTAAATTTGGTTATGTCCGACGATATACCAGCGATGCAAAACTGTGCTTCTATTTGTGCGAACCATATTTCTGGTCGCTCCGCCCAAAACGGGGGAATTTTAACGCTGACTTTATTAACGCAAATTCCTTTGTTCTCCTGGTTGGCCGAGTCACCAGTGGATGCTTCCAGGTGGACATTGTTAGTTTGTGTAGGCGGGGCGCCGTCGTTCTCGGCCATGCTTTTCAGAAGCACCGTTGCGTTAAGAATTCGTCGTCAGGGGTCACCAATTTAGCTGCTCTAGCTATTCTTGTAAGGAATAACAACTTACGTAGTTACGATGACTAGCTCACACGACCAAAAAAGAAATTATTTTTATTCGTTGCTCTTATTTATACATGTTCGTCTTAGCTTAGTGTTTATGAAACATATCAAATTATTCAGGGTTGAAATATTGCATACTAATTAAACCTTGGGTTGCCACTTGGTGTAGACTGCTACACTTTCGATCCCAAGAACGATTCTGCAAAGATTGCATTCTTCCTTCAGCTCGATTTTCTCCATATGCTATTGTATGGGGAGCAAATTCTGCAACAGGGTTAGGTGCGCTTTTTTACTGGGAGGATCCGTGAGTACAAAATCTATATGCGAAGTTATCCTGAAAAATGAACAGCATACTGAATACATGATTTTCAGGACGATTCGGCGATGCTATGGTGAGTAATCAATAATTTTTTTCAAATTATTGTGGTTATTTTAATAATTTAATATGTTTCCTTTAAATATATTCAAAAATACAAGGAAGAGTTGGGTATAAAATAATTGAACTAGTCGATTATGAAGAGAAAAATTAGGTTTAGGTAGCCGAAAACGATGCAGAAACTTAAAAAAAGCGAATGAAGCCGTGTGGTTTACTGCAATAAAGACGAACTTCATGCAGTCACTTTACAACTGTATGCCAGGTAGACTGCAGGATAACATAAAGACTAAAGGCAGGCATATTAACCAATAAAATACTATATTATCGAGAACATTACTGATAACTTTTCCTTATAGTTTAATATTAGGGCTTTTTTTAAATAATCTTTTGAAATTTAATGCATTGTGAAGTATTTATTGTGCTTAAAAGAAAATGTTTTAAAATTCGATTTTATTTAAGAGTGTTATATTTTTTCCTCTTTGTCACATATCACATCCATTATCATTTATTGCTTCATTGCGTAAAATTTAAAAATAATGTTCTTAATAAAATTATCTCCAGGAAAATCATAGAAATTATTTTATGTCTTTAGACAAAGATTAGTTTTGGCTGTCTAATGACAAAAATACTTTATATCGTGTGCGGCGGAAGTGCCGAGTGTATGTTATTTCTGTATGGCAGGCAAAATATTCAGACATATTCCAGCCTTAACAAGCATTACGGCCATATCTAAGAACCACTTAGGTGGCGTTAAAAGTAAAAAAAAAAAAACTTAAAAACTTCATAGAAATTAAAAGTTATTTTTTGCTATTTGGCTCGCTATTGGAATCATGATGTTACTACTTACTTGGATATGTACGTCTGAAAATGGTTCTCATAAAGTTTTTTCCCCTGCAATTCCCTAAACTCTACCAAGAAAGAATGTTAAATATACACCTCTTATGATTATAATAAGAGGTCTATATTTAACATTTGTAACTTTTCTGAAGATTATCGAACCAATTATTTTATTCTTAAAGAAAAAAAACCAAAGGACTCAGAAGCAAAACCTACTCGACTCTCTCTAGGCTCAACACTATAACGAAAAATGCACCCCTGGTATATCATAACTGTATATCCATCACTCACTAGACGCTGCGTGGCAAATAATTGAGTAAAGGAGAAAACGGAAATGTATTGCGATTCAATCTACTACGAATCTCGGTGTACTGAAGAATCGAAAAGATATCAGTTGGAAGACTGGCAAAAGAAACTTCGCAGAGTTATAAAAAACGATGCACACATTAAAAATGCCAAAATAAAGACTGGACTCAACATGAGATATCGCAAGCAACAAGAAAGATATAGATTATACCAAAAGGAAACAAATTATATTTTCTTAAATTACTGCAATCTGAAATTTTATTAAGTTATTCTGATGGAAAGAAATTTAATTTTCCGTCAACTACGAAGAGAGGCCCATCATACATTGATGTGTTAAAATTATGTCTCCTCCTATTCTTTCAACTGGACTTATTCAAGCAGTCTCTCCAAGCAGCCTTAATTTCGTCCACTTTCTTCAACATTTGAAGCCTACCTAAGAGGGGTTTCGGCCGTAGGTAGCCCAAAAATCCACTTTTTTCATTAATGAGTTTTTAAAGTATCAAGGATAAGAACCAATTCAAGTAATAACAAAATATCAAAACACTTGTTAAACTCGTCCCCTTTTTTAAGCAACGCATCGTAGCAAGAAAAATGCGACCTTGTGCCAGCTCCTTGGTTGTTGAAAGTTGATACTTTTCTGGAATGGAGGGTTCTTGGATATTTGCATTTTTTATTGGATTTTTGACTTTCATACTACTCATTTCTAACATGCCAGTCCTAGGTTGTGCCGTTAAGGTTATGCCAGGTAATGTACTGCAAGGAATGAATATAGTTTACATACACAGTCAGGGAGCGTCAAATGTAGTCTAGTCTGACGAAATAAGCTAAAATATTATATTATCGGAACGGTTGTTGGCTATGTGCTTGGGTGTAGCCACCCAATTCTGGCGTTAACAGATAGTTGTTGGTTTTTGATAACATTTTCCTGATTAATAATCGGTTTTGGTTTAGCTAAAATTAAGGTCTATCGCTCCGCCTTCTGCGGAGATTGTCAACGACAGGGACTAGAAAAATAATGCAATAAATGAAATAAAGTAGCTAGAAAGTTACATTTATTCCATTAAAGGTGTGTAGAAGTAATAATTAAAGCTTATAAAACGTAACAAAATTGCAAAAAAATATTATCAAAATACGATTTTGTTCTTATTTCCTTATTTTAATTCTGCACCTATGTTGTTATGTGTTTCTTTTAAAAGTAAAAGTCTCAAGCGTTCGTTTCAAGTTTGCATAGGTACGAACTATAAACGTCCGAAAAAGAATGAAAAAATGATAAATTTAAATAAGACTTTTAGCTACCACAATTTTACAAATGATGATAACCAAATGACAGTTGCCACACTTTTCACAGCTTTACCAGCATTTCCATACACTCTGAATTTGTACCAAAATGTCCCATTACAGCTGACTCCACTTCATCATTAGCATTAGACTTGTTTTCTCGCAACTCGGATTTCAATTTAAAGAATAAATAATAGTCGTTTGGAGCCATGGCGGATCTCAGTGGACCGGCGCTTTCTCAATCATAGGAATCGCCCGTTTCTATTGTGTTGTGGTCTTTAAGATCAACATTGAGGTACCTTCGCTTAATTTGGTTGCGGTAAGGTCGAACTACGCCACTCTATCAATTCGACAGATTTGAATAATAACTGCTGCCGTTAGAAACCCTTTACAGTATTTCGGCTAATACGAGTAACCTTAGAAATGGATTGTGGCAGCGAACGTACTTGTTCCCTCTCAGAGCTTGGAGAGCCTAGATGTTTCTCTCGTTTTCTCAATTGCCTTGGTGTCTCCGAGGCCGAATTACAGAAACGATACGACCCATTCGACCACTTTCTAAGTTTGTGCAGATGGGTCCGCAGTTTGCAATGACCTGGGAGACAGCCTGTCTTCCTAAGACCTGTTCTTCCTAAGTTCAGTGCATCTAGTTAATTTGCCTGCTTCCTCATTACTTTCGATGACCATGTGGCAATTCAATTTTTTCAAATAGAAAATATGCATAAATTGAATTCAGATGAAAATTGCGCCCAGGATATGCAGGATATGCACACATTGCAATATTTATATTCATAATAATTTGTGTAACACATCCTCATGATATCAATATAATTAATTAATATAATTATGATCCGCAAACATGGATCTTGACATGGTGTTTAACAGATCGCTGAACAAATTTAGTGCCTTACTCAATCCAAGCTTTCCTCCAGTAGTTTCAAAGAACGAAATATGATTAATCTATAAATATCACTTTGCTTTAACCACAGAGAACAAGTTTTATTTTGCTTTCACGATCGCTAATTTATGAAAACGGTAAAAATGAAAAAACGGATAGTATCACTTGTCCTGTTACTTTTAGTTTTATTTTTGTGAAAATATTGTGCAAATTCTTGCAACTCATTAATAATAATAATAATTTGTCGCTTACATCATCTATTTTAAATATTGATTTTTTTTTTGTTTTTTGTGGAGTACCGTTGAATGAGAAGTGGGCGTGGGGTAATTTAGTAAATTTTTAATACCAACCTATCTTGGGTCGAGGGCTTAAGCCGTGGTGCCAGTTGCCACATTTTGATGGGTTTGGCGACGATAGCGACAGAGACGAGGGCGCCTCCAGTATTCAGTATTAACCGGATAAAAAAAAAAAAAAAATACAATTCTGCGTTAACCTTGTGAAATACACTAAACCGGGACCCTGACGCAGAGTGATCGGCAATTCAAGAAGAAAGAACGAGAAGAAGTCATCAGTTGGTGGATTAAGTCATATAGTTTTTATTTGGTTACAATTAAATAACTAACAGTAAACATTAAAAGAATATTGATATTAAAAGCGCTGATGTCTTTATTATTTAAACGTTTACCTCAAATATCGAGTACAAATAACCACTACTCTTCATATGCTTGGTGTACTCTCACAAATGGGGAAAACGCCATAGTAATTCCAGAATCCTCAAAGCAAAAATATGTTTAATGATGGTTTTTCACAATGCTGAAAAAATAAACGCAGTAACATGTACTAAAATCACTGAATTGATATAACTCAAAATACAATTATCTGTTTGACTGCATTGGACATTGCACTGACGATTCGCTCTTCTTCCTGCTATCAAATACACGGAATCTAAATTGTGTACGAAAATACTGCATTCAAAGCATTTAAGAAACTTGGAGAGAAAGAAAATAATCGATTTTCTTAACATGCAAATGGCAAGTATCCTATTCATATCTGCGTGTACAGCCAAAAAACGGGGTTAAATGCAGCGCACAAAACGTTCGTTTCCAATTCGAAATGCGGTTAGTCCATAGGACAAAACACGGGATTCGGTATCAACTGGACTCAAAGGAACACCGGGGGCTTCCACGCAAACAGAAATGTTAAATTCAATGCATTTAAAAATGTGGCTATTCTCCGGATACACTGGATTTAATGCCTATCCCATCTGGTTGCAGTCACTAGTATCAAAACAAACAAAAAAACAGATACATTTAGCTTTAGCAACCCCGCGCTAAACTTCTCAAAATCACGCTCAATTATAAATATATCAAAATATTGTGAACTATAGAACGATTTTAAGAATTACAAATTGAATATTTAAGGTGAAAGTGCACAATAAAAAAGAAACGATATGAAATGGAGGATTTTTAGTACTGTTTTCTCTATATTTTTTGGCGTTAAAATGTAAGGCGGCATATGGAAAATATGCGTACCTCGTCTGATTCCACCATGTGTGTGCTTTGCTAAAATATCTCAATAAATACTCGAGTTATAACCTAATCGATTTCGCTTTTCTTTCTGAATATTTTGGCGTATAAATATATGCCTATATCTATATCGGTTGCTTTATAATACCCTGGATACTATGAAAAACTAATTTCTGGTCTTCAAAAATATTATCGACTCTTAAGAGAAAACGGGGGTCGGATGGTCGTAGGATAGCAAATTGTGAAAGTCACGTTATTGAAGTCGCTCAATAATCTGCTGACTATAGAATTATATCTTTAGGCAAGCCAAGTAATTTGTACACTATAAACTCGATTTTTTCATTGCTAGCTGAGTGAGTGAACTGAAAGTCACACCTCATAAAAATTCATGATGATTAGAGCAGTAATGCGCTCGAACTTATTCAAAAGGCAATAAATCGAATTGCGCTATGTACTTCCTTATCTTGCTGAGAAGCCGTTTAGAAGAAAAAAACAATTACAACATTTATCGCTGATACATATTTTATAGTTCTGCGAGAAACTGTCACTACATACTTAGTAAATCTCACACAGAGACAATGAGACAATTCCTGAAAAGTAGGCATCTTCGTCCTTTATCGGCGGAATTGGCTGGCGACGTACTCACTTAAAGGCAGTGAAGTAGGTTGAAGTGCTGTAGATCGTATTGGTGTGTATTCGTGTGCCACAAAATACTGACACACATACATACATACCAACATATGCACATGAAATATGGTGCGCAGTAAATTGCTTTGGCATACCAAAACGTTCATCGCCTTTGCGGCTTTGTCCTTTCTTTTTCCCACAATTTGCTGACTGTGTCTTATGTGCTTTGCATTGATTTTCGGCGTTTTTTTTTGTTTTTTTTTTTCGTTTGTTTGTGCCTTTGTTGTATTTCATTTGTCCAACCCTCTTCTGTGCGCAGGAAGTGGATATTGATATAATTAAGAATTCTGGGAAAACGGGATTTTTTATTTTAAATCCTTGCTACCAAGACAAATGAAGCGCAGACTTGTTAAGCAAAAGCAAAAGAAAAAAAAATAGCAACTACAAAACCTGTTGCTAGGGATGAAGATAGTACCAAATCTGCTTCGTTTGGTTTGTGAATCCTTTACCGAAATTATTTAGAGTTGCGAAAAATATTCGAAATGGAATAAATACTCGTATATACATATATATATATATATGTATATATTAATGGGCAGCGAATTCGTGAAACTCCTTTGTCCTTTTTAGCAAAGTGGTTCAACTGGTTTTCTTTGGAATTCTATAGCTCAATGGCATGTAACAATATTTTCACATCGAATCGAATTATAAAGATTGTTTTCTTAAAGTCTGGCAGAGAGAATACCGTAAACGAAGGGCCAAGATGGGGCAGACAAAGTTCCTGTATTTTTTCCTGATTTTACTAATTAATAGGAAGTTTTGAGAGTTTTTGTAGGCACTTAAACGGGAAAATTTCTTATACCAGGTGCTCAACTTAACCCTCGACTGACTATTAGACATATGTATGTATGTACTTTAGACAATATTTGAGAATACCTTGGGAATGAAAATAAGACCTGTTAAAGATTTAGACATCTGTAGTGTGTAATAGTTATGCAATTTTGACTTACAAGTCCGTAAATCGAACAAACAATGATATATGGCTTTAATAAATGGTTTAAGGAGAAAAAAACGATATAAACACTTATACGTAAACGGGAACCGGAAATATTTTTTCTATATTAACTTTTGCCAATTTTTGAGATTTTAAGTGGTCATAGTAAAATTTTTCGTAGCTAATTTTTTCTAACGCCCAAAATAACCACCATAAAAATATATTTTCTAACTATAGTGAATTATAGTTTCATTTAACATTACTTTTTTAATATTTATTTTGAAAGATTTTACTTTTACCACCTAAAATCAGGGACGAAAATTATGATTATTTATCAAATTTCTACTAAAAAAATTATACTGAAAGTGAAATGCTGCCTGCATGAGCACACCAATATCATCCTTGTTACACAGACTAACCTTAGTTGTATTAATTTTTACTTGTATGAGTTATATTAAAAAAAACCTAATGATAAAGATTATTTTCCGAGACTTATTTAATATTCAGAAAGTTGTAGTTATTTTTCTATTTTTTTAGAGGTTTTTTTTTCATTAATTAATTTAATAATTTGTTATTTTCAAGCTAAGTTGATCAATTATGATTATGAGTTGAGCGAAACGTTGGGACGGAAAGTGAACAAAAGTTGCATTAATTTTAATCGGAGTTTGTTTTTGGAAAATAATAATTTTTTAGGTTTATTTTCTGCTTAGAAAATAAAAGTTATGTTTTTAGTTTTATTTTTAAATTTTGGACTTTTAAATTCGCATGGCCTTTTCTCACTACCGATGCCCAGCTTTTGTTTCCCGATTTTATTTTCATCCCACAGCTTCCCGAAAATAGGCGGGAAATACCATACATTTCATGGACGTTCTAATGTACACTAGACGGGTCGATCCCCATGTGAAAGAAGGTCTTAATACACGGTGCGTCTGACTCGCGACATCTAGCACATCTACACTGATTGTGGAGACTATTATAGTCGTTTAGAAAATTGGTTTGTTCCCTGAATGATACTCAAAAAAAGTTGGTAGTTAATGAAATATTCGGAAGTTTCATAAATGTGAATATTAGCAACGGTCTTGGCACTTTCCATCAATATTATAATTTTTCTAATTAAAAACTATGAACAGTTCTTGGTATTTTTTTACGTAAGTGATTCGCACCTTGTTTTTTGAATATATAAAATTTAAACTGTAAATTGCAGCTTCACTGTAATTATAGTTTTTTTTGTTAAGTAAAAACTACAAGTTCAATTCGACTTTGCACATAGGTGGCTACCTTCTCCAATCAAAGCCATCTTTAAAATATTCCCGGCTAGAAATAATAATAATTGTGCAAAATTGCAGACAATTCCATGATGTGGATAAACAGCTATAAGGGCACAAACAAACAGTCCAAATTTAGTTTTTAAATTCTAATCAGATTTGGCATAAAATGATTCTTATGATAAACGCTTGTTTTTAATTTAAAATTTTCAAAGTTTGTAAAAATTCGAGGCGTTGAGGGAATACAAAAGAGCCATCCGTAATGCAAAACAAAAATACTGTCGGGATCATTGCGAGTCGATTGAGCCCACGAAGAATTCTTGCTAAGGACCATTCAAATCGTACATTCGTAAAATGAGCTGACGGTACATGGGCGGAGCCATCAGACGAAACTCTTGACATTCTAGTAGATACCCACATTCCGGACTGTCGCGTTGAGACAGAGAAGATTGGCTGGGAAGTTAATAGTTTTGCACCATACAAATCCCCAGGGGTGGATGGTATCCCCCCTATTATGCTGCAGAAAGCTCAAAAATCTTTGGTAAGGGAACTGAAGAAAATCTTAACTGCTTGCATTTTTATAACCATATTCCGACTACCAGGAGAAAACAAGGGTTGTTTTCATTCCAAAATCTGGTAGAAGGGGACACCGAGATGGTCAAGGACCTCTTCTTGAGAGAAATTTGTACTTACATATAAGAAAATCACTGGTTGAACATCTACTCTCTACGGCGCAGCAGTCGTACTCAAAGGAAAGATCTACGGAGACAGAAGCAATTCACTCTAGCTGCGTTTGTTGATGTCGAGGGAGCTAATCGACTCTAGCGCCATTTAGCTGACCCATTCTTCGTAAAAACATTGCCCATGCCACCCCCATTATACTTTTCTAATTTTATCGAAATCGAATCATAAATCACGGACACACTATCTTAATATATTACTCATTCTTAATTTATGAGCAAATTGCGATGAAATTAAGTATCACCTTGTAAAATCTCTCAATAAATTAAGAATAAATAAGGTAACTTGTCATCAATCAACAATCATATCAAGAACAAATCAGTGTCGTCTCTAAACTTTATCGATAATAATCGAAAAATAGATTCTCCCATAACCAAACTTTAAAATTTTAGTATTGCGCTCAACTATTCCCCTGATTTGTATTGCATCTAGAAGAGTTAATTAAAAAACGATATTATCAAAGTAAACTTGTAAATAAAAATGTACATTATGTTTGGAGCACAATACCGGCGAACGGCGAATTTTCGTCCAGTAGAGCGACAACATCAGCAACGTTTGCCCAAAAATTTCGCTCAGTAAATCACAACTATGGTGACAACGAAATTAGTTGATAATAGTTTTGCTGATATTCATTTTTCAAACATGATTTAAAAACCAGAGTATGTTAAACATATGGCTACAAAATGAATTGTTTTTTGCCGCTGATCGCGAATGTTCGCCGGGCGGTTGTTCGCTTTGGTTGAGCCCATTCTCATATGTGTGCATGCATATTTCATATTTTAGCAGCGAACATTCGCGGCGAAAAATTCACCGTTCGCTGGTATTGTATTTTAAGCATAATCCAAAAATTACAAAAACAAATTATACGCACAATGACAGTATGATATATAAAAATAAAACACATAATTTTGACATTACGTTTTCGAAGCGAATTCCACCAGCTGGTTGATCAACTTCACCTTATATGAATTCGCCTTGGTATAATCCTCTCCTTTCTCCTTTCTCTTTGCTCAAATAACTAAGCAACCCTGTGAATATATAGCTAAAAAGATAAACTAGAAATGAGACGTATGAACGCACTGAATTTATGTAAAGTAATTTATATAAAATTAAGTAACCTACAGTGTAATGTGAACTTTGTTTAATTCATTATCTTGAAAAATCTTTAAACTAGCGTCACAATAGTACTGTTTTACATTTTAGTGCTTACTTTTGATAATTTGCATTGCATATCTTAAAACAAATCATTACCTGACTTTTCCGAATACGTTACTATGTATGTATGTATATGTATAACGGTAAAAAAGTATTAAGGAAAGAAATATGAGAAATGAGTTAAAAAGAAAACAAAGCTACAAAAATGTGCTTCAAAGCAAATCATGCACATATAAAATTCATACCTCGATCACTCGGATTGGAATTCAGCTTTCTCTTTTCATCGTGATCGGTTGACTGGCTATCTGTCTGGCTGGCTGGCTGGCTCGTTGGGCTCATTGGCTAGCGGTAGCTATTGGATGGATGTAGTAGGCCGAGGTAAAAGTGGCAAAAGCGGCAACGGTGGTGGCGGCACCAAACAAAAAGAAGCCATCAGTCAGCACCCATCACCAAAGTTAGTATCAATAATTGTACTCGGAAACGCACTTCGCCCATACTCCAACCAACGACGTCGACTTCGCCGCCGACTCCAACTGCATCTCCAACTTCAATTGCATATCCAGTTCATACTTCAACTCCCATTTAACCTTACGGATATGCAGACACGTCTGTACGTTTAGGGGTTTGCTGCGCGACGTTGTTGTTGTTGTTGTTTTTGGTGTTGCGATATCTGCAAGCATGTTGGCGTTATACGAAATTCCTTAAGAATTTAGTTATATCTATGTGTACATATGTACATACATATGTATGTACAATGAATTCATTCACGTATGCACATACATACATACCTACATATTTATGTATGCATGTATGTAGGCTTGTATGTTCAAACGTACGACGGTAAGAATGAACCCACACACACTCCGCTATTGCTGGTTTACAAGGCATCTGAAATGGGGAAATGAAGAAAAGAAAAATAAAAAAAATTAAAACAAAAACAAAGTTTCTCACGTTCCTCTTCCTAAATTCTTGGAATTGCAATACATTAAAAAAAAAGAGGTCTCTCCACTCTGCACCGCACTGCAGCGCACCACCACCATCGTTGCTTGTACCCCGACACTACACGCTTGTGTATGCACTTCTTGACCGGACCGATACCAAAGCCGATGCCGGTGCCAGCAGCTAAAATATCTCCACATTCCCTTTCCCATCAACGTCGAATCCATAAGTGAGCGAATGCGTGAATTGTGTGCACTGTGAAAAAAGAGAAAGCAGATAAGAGCGGAAAAGGAGTCGTTGTCGTCGTCAATGATCGGCGCATGCAATCAATGGTGTAATGGGAAAATTTTTAATAAAAGGGAAATTGATTGATTCGTTTGGGTACTTAGCAGCAACAGCAACAACAATAACAACAAATCCAGCAATGTGAGTACGAGAATGATGGGAGTCAATTGCGAAAAACCAAAAAACCGTTGAGATAAAATCGAAAGTAGGTTAAATTCCAAGTAAGAAGGCCAATTGTGTATGATTTGTTTTTTTTTAAATGACAATGTGTTCGCCCGAAATTGGCTGTCGATTTGGTGAGAAAACTGAAATGTGTGTATGAAAAAAATGAGATTGCAGAATTTTGATTAGAAGAAAACACATTTTCTAAAAAAAAGTAAGACATAGTTTAAGTTCGGATAATGCCGAAATTCAACTAAACCAGCTATGTAATATACTCGTCGTTTTAAAAATTTAAACCACTTTTATTTATTTACATAAAAACACAAAGAGCTTTGTATTTACTCTCCTTAATTAAATTCGTCGTACCAAATTTCTACTATTTTGTAACATATCGTTTTTTCCAAGGCGAATTCATATAAGGTGATAGCATCCCATGAGCTGAATGCTTGTTCTTCTTTCCGAATTAGCTAGGTTGTTTTGTATACACAAACAAAATACATAAGCAAACTGGGCGAATTCAGTTTTAGACATTTCACTCGCAAAATTACACTAACAAAATACATGAGCAAACTGAGCGAATTCAGATTTTGACATTTCACACGCAAAATTACACAAACAAAATACACAGCGGATTCGCTTTGTTTATCTTGCTATCACCTTCTATGGATACACCTTGGTTTTTTCTTTAAATTTCCGTTATGATGCTTTTCGAAAATGTGCTTACTCAGTTGAAATTCAAATTTGGTAGAGTTTGACGAAGTAGTTTCGAAAATATACTTTCTTGCTCCAAAGTTCTAATTTTTCGAATTTATGATTGTTACGTATTTCTCTCCCTAAACTAATTGCCCGTAACAAACTTGAACGAATTTTCTACATGATTTGGTAAAATGTTGAATATTTTAATTTTTTGTAAATTATGGTTTCTACAATTTTGGAAAGTTTGCTTACAGAGTTGAAATGAAAAGTGTGTACCAAATTCTGTAGAGTTCAATAAAGTCGCTTCCGATATATGCATGCCTATTTGCTGTAAAGAGGACGGTGCCACACCCATTTTCCAAACTTTTTTTAAACCAACATTTATGCATTAGCTGGGAAATGCTTCAGTATGTGTCTTACAGTTTCCTTTTCTACTATGCCGAATCTGAATCATTCATCCTTTTAGATTCCCAGTTTATACAGGCGATATTTCAGCTTGCCGTACCCTTTAAGAATTTCCTAACAATTCTTTGGTTGTTCTTCGATAGGCCAATACATTCTACAAAACGTTTTAGGTTATAATATCTTAAGGGTTTTTTCGAATGGTCCATGTTTGGTATATTTCCTCAGTATAATCCCTTGCGGGCTTTCTCCTCTTTTTTGGCTAGTGAGGGTAGTTCCTATATCACAGAAGGCCTCGGGGAGTTGACGCTTCCGTTTTCGCGAATTTGTCCGCGATCTGATTAAATTCTATAATAGTATGTCTCGGAATCTCGAGAACCCACACTCGATCGGTTAGACTAAGTGTGGCTAGCTTGTCTAGGAATCTAGTGAATTCTTCACCAGTTTAGAACTTACCTGGCGAGATTTGAGGCTGTTGATAGGCGCTTGGCTGTGATTTAATATGCCAATGCACCGGTTCCTGTAGTTGGAGTTGGTATGTGGGTATACATCGCATATTTATGTAGCATAAATGTCTGTCAGGGTAGTGTTTCCACGACTCAGGTACCTATCTGCGCCGATATTGATAGGATACTATCCCTCCAAATAGTCTTTTTCGTTTGTGACTAGATGCGAATCTGCGGAGGTGTTAGATCCAAAAGAACTTCGATGGATACTGTCAGACGGGCTTTGCCGCTTGCTGAGTGCTGTGATGGCTCCCTGCTTTTTGGCTCTGTCTACCCACGCGTTGGCCTCATAGGTGCTCGTACAATAGCCGTACAGATCCATCTAGGTATTTTCGAGGAGCAGACGCAACTCCTTCGCCATGGACTTATAAGTCATAAATGCTCTTACAGCTCCCTTCCCCACTTCTTCTAAATGTAATTTCCAGAGAAGCTTTTGTACGTCAAACTCCAATGCAGATTGACGCTGTATAATTTTGCAGCGAAGTTGACGAAGAAATTTTCATTATACCCATCAAAAAATTCGCTGCTATGTCGTCTTCGTAAAAAAAAAACATTAAAATGTTCTGTATTGCTTCTCTCATTGAGACTTTCTGGGCGCAGGCTTCAGAATCCACACCAATGCCGATCACACACATGGGACCTCATAATCGCATAGAGCGATACCGGATTATCAGTGTCTCTTGGCGACGAAGCGAACGCCGAAGGTCTTTAAGACGCGCGGGTATCAAACTCGATGTTCTCGAAATGAAGACATGACTTTTGTGTTTCAATGGGAGTATAGTGCGTTACGCGCTTTTTTTCTCTACAATCATTGACATGATATTTCCAGGAAAGTATAGAGTTGAGAATAACTCTCAGAAGTTTTGTTTCTTTGGGTAGCTGTCAAACTAGTTCCTTCCTAGCATAACCAAAAAGATCTTAAGAGACTATTATACCGGAGTTTTTTCTTCTTCACAAATGAGCTTGTTATTAAGTCTAAGAAATCAATCCAAAAATATTTCAGTGAGTTTTGGTCTCTTACTTGTCGATTCATGCTCATTTGCTCTCAGTATGCATCCTTAGCACAGTTAGCCGTGTTTTCTTGAGCTATGTGACCGAAACCAGTTCGGTTTATTGTTTATTTCTCTCTAGTCGGCTAGATCTTTGATGGTGCGAGTATATTTCAGTTTTTAATTGATCATGGAGAAGACTCCTTCCGTGACTAAAGATATTTGAAAGCAGGAATACATTCCGGAAGAGAATGTGGAGCAAGGGTAGCAATAGTACAACGTCCAATCTTTTACGTGACACGTACCACGTCGACCATTAGAGGATATAAATGGAACTCACTCATGCAAACAAAAGTCGTCATCGATTTCGGTTCGGTAAATGCCAATCAGGGATGTTCTGCAAATTTGACATATATATATTATAAATATTTAAGTAGTTCATGATTAGCTCAACTTTATTCATATTTTCTGATATAAAGTTTTGACTTGACTGCATTACATTTTTCTCGAATTATGTAATCTATCGTATAATCTGCCGTATCGGACGCCTGCTGTTTTTACCCGAATAAATTGACGGCTATAATGACCATAAGCGCACTGCCGGACCATACATTGGTGTTTGGGAAGCCATATTTTTTTTTAGATCTTCTAAGTTTCATTTGATTTTAGTGATGCTAGGCTTTATACAGGTCAACAGGATAAGTGGCCCTACAACAGCTTTAAGATGATTTAAGTCTACGACGCTTAAGAAGACATCTGACTTTTTGAACTGAAATTTCTTACAGGACTTCGCAGACGGTTGCCTTAAACCGTTAACACCACGGCGAAGTGGGAAAGTTTGTGAGTGATTGAGTAAGCTAAATTACCATTCCTCGCTGGAACTGCTAGATAGATGAATTTGGATTTGTAAAAAGTTTTAAGCATAGAAAGTTTTAAGTTTAGTAAGTAAAATGAAATGAATTAAATTGTGCCAAACCGAAAAGGTTTAAAAAAGCTACTTTTCGAATATATTATTTAAAGAGTTGCTAGACTTCTTAGAGTATGCGGGACTCCGTTGCATAAGTTGGAACTGAAGTAGTCGGTGGTACTAGTAATACTGATTACGTATTACGGAGGTAAAAAGGCACATTGTACAAGCCACCATTAGCACTGGATGGACCCAAGGAGAATAGGCATGTACGAGGACCAATGGAGGTTCAATGGGGAAATATGAAAATGCAAACAACAACTTTATTGAGGTGAAGCAGAAAAGTACAAAGCGCAAATGTGCTCAATCAAATATAATATCTATCTTTCCCGAAGGTTACCGATATGGCTGTTGGTTCAATATTGGTTATAATTGGAAAAAAAGAGATGAAATAATTCATTTATATTTTGTGTTACTTAAAACGGTTACAACCTTGAATCTTCCTACCACGTTTGAATAGGTCAGAGGCGATCGATCGTGAGAGGTTCTAAGTGTTATCAAAAAATACCGCTCAGTACCGCTTGGAGCTTCAACTGAACAAAATCCGTTGAGATTCGTGTCAGCCGAGTTAGTTTCTGTAGATCTCCAAAGATCAGGTACCCATCTAATATCTGGACTATTAAAGATCTGTAATCCGAACGACATTTCCCGATTCGTGCTTGTCTTACAGTCCACCAATTTTTTTCTGCGCGTGTACCATGCCAACCAGCTAATGCCACATATAATTTCTTTTTTTCGCAGTCGATTTTTCTCTTTTAATTTAAATTTCGATTTTGGTTTTTTCATCTTTTTTTTTTGTTGGTGGCAAGCTCGTACACATAAACCCAATGCATACCTTGAAAACACTGGTGTGCCACTTGCCGCTTCTGCCTGCCGTCTGCCGCATTTAACTTGCAGCTACACTACTCAGCTCGCCACAGCCTACACGTAAGTTCGGCATCGCTTCATCACTCCACCACCCAAAATGAATTGAGCAAAGTCAAAGCCGTTCGACCATCCATACCTACAATAAGTTGTGTTGCTGTTGCACCAATCAATGTTGCATGCATCGTGGCCGATGATTATACTGTTGTTATTATTGTTGTGGCTGCTGCTCTGCTGCGCGCCTGTTGTTAGTTAGTGTTGCCAACAGCGCCATTATAGCCGTAGAAATTTTTATTGTTACTCGTAGCTGTTGTGTTGTTCTCTTTGCTATCATCGTCGTTGCTGTCGGTGGGATCAAATGAATGAATATCGCCACAGCTCTGAACAAACCTGAACAAACCAGCGACTTGATGACTGAAGAGTGTTGTTGTTTAGCACTCTACAGCGAAATCGCTTATTTTAGGTTGGTCCATCGATCGTATTTCGTTCGCTTCTTGACTTGATTCCGCATTCCCCTCGTTGAATGCCGTTGTCATCATATGTCCATATGTATGAATGTGTGCAGATTTGTATGCCAGTAATCAGAGTCGACAACACTTACACAACAGAAGAAAGAAAAAATAACACCAGCAGCGTACTAGTAAGAACACTAACAACAATGGTGAGTTCAATGCAACAGCTTAAATAACTATGAGACGACTTTTAATGGCAATTTTTACTTTGGTATCAGCGTTCAGTATGCTTTGTTAATATTCTGATAGTTTGTTTTGTTGTTGTTTGATGTTGTTTGTATCTGTCGCTGTGATTGTTTTGTTTTTTGTTGCATTCCTTAGGGTCGACCGTGGCTGACCGATTTTGGCACAGTGTTTAAAAACTGTTAGGTTTGGAGTTTTTAGACATAAAATTAAATAAAGCAGCGGCCAGACTCGCAGCTTGAAACATAAACCATTAAAATGAAAACCCCTATACAGAGGCGACATTAGGCTAAATGGAAGTGTTCAAAATCTTTCAAACTAGACTCTACAAATTGTAGTTGGCTTAGGTTAGGTTAGGCGACGGCCCCTAGTGGGAGTCACTTAGGCTCATGTATATACCTATTTTTTAACGCGTTGCTAAGCAACCATTGTTCTTCTAAAACCACTTCGTGCTCCTAAGAAACCTACCTAATTTCCATTGACCTGCTAGGAAGACTGCTAAAGAGTATTCTTTGTAGTGCAATGATTTTTCTATGTTAAAGATAAGGCTGTGCAGGGGAGTTTTCACACCCTTACCTTTAGTGTAAGCATGTTGTGCATTGGCGTTCCGGCCCACTATCCTTCTTATGTAAGTTTCTAAGATGCGTTCCAATGTCTTCAAAAGAAAGGATGAGTCACTTATTAGTCTGAAATCTTTACGCTTGTTATGTGAATCTCTTCTCGCCTTTCGGATAAAGACTGCTTTACCGTAGTCCCATTTTTGTGGAATATTGTTGAGACGTGTCGTCGACCTGTACATTATTCTTTTCAGTCTTGGTTTGATTATATTCAAGATCTATTGTTGGCCAGTAGATATGATACCGTCGATCATTGGTGACTTGTATAGTGAAAATCTTTAAATCGGTGTCTTAATATTCGCCTCAGAAATGACCTCAAAGGATGAGGATGTATTCCATAGTCTTGAAGTCCAAATACGCTGGCAAGTGAGTTTGCTTGGTAAGTTGCAGAGTTTCCTGGCTAACTAGATAGCTAGGGCCAGGGCTTTTAGAGGATTTTGCGTAAATGGCTTTCCTTGATTTACTATCGAGTTACAGAAAATTTCTTATGTTTCACGTTTAGCAGCCCTGACTATATATTTGAAGCTGCTGGTTGTTGGTTTAGTCGTTACGAAATACCGTGAAAAATTTACACTCGTCTGTTTAAGTCAGTTCATTGCAGAGCCTGAGCATCTAGCCCAGATACGCTTCTCCTGCATGCTCGTTAATAATAATTAGTATAGGATTTACCTTTCTATTTTCGACTTTTCTTACTTGCACGCAATTTAACAAGTCCGTAGCTTGTTTCCGCCGTTTGTGCTGTCGGTTCATGGGTGAGTAAGAATAAAATACCATGGCAGAATACTACTGGAAGAGATGTACTGTAGAAAGTATCAATGAGTTTCTAGAATCCAAATCGACAAGCCTACCCGAAAGTCATGTGCAAGGATTTCCCTCTTACAGCGTTTTCATTGTTAGAGTTATCTGAATCTTTATGTTTCGTACGTGCTGAGTTCAAACGAAAACGCATGAACAAAATTAATTTATTTTTATATAAAATTCACAGTAAGTTTTAACTACTTGAAACGTGCACGTTTTTATACTACGTAGCATTGAATGGGCACTCGAAATTTTGATTAAAAAGTTTGAAAATATGCTAAAGTTTTGAAAATTTTCATCACTCTTTAATTTTTGTTTATGGTTTATGTTATATAATAAACTATACTTTTATAAAAAAATAATTCAAAAAAAAAATTAATAAGCTTAAGTGCCAAATAGTATTATATTGAGTTTGGCCAGGACACAGACGAATGAAGTCCTATTACTTAAGCTCCACATTGACTACCCATCACGGGCTGTTCTATTGCATTCTATTGTCACTAGCAGCGGCAATAAAACATTAGCCAAAATCAGAGATTGAGAGAGATGTCCAGTGCATCACAAAATTTCACTGTCGCTCTGCACATCCAATATTTAACCATTCTATGGTTATGGAATCCTCATTTCAACTGCCTCTTTTCCAGTTCTTCTCTGAAGTAAACGTCAAAGTCTTACAAGCTCAGGATGGGTACTAATTTAACTAACTTACCTTAGTTTCCAGAATCCTAGTGATTTGCGAACATATGTAAAGCGCCTTCTAGCGTAACTTTACGGGTGTTGTACGTTTAACGGTAAAAACTGCAGTAAGGAAATTGTACACTACGTTGGACAAATTAAAACTCTATTTCTTCTAAAGTCCGAAGGGCTTTCGTCATTTGTTAATAAATAATTTTAATTTTACGAATAAAAAAGTTGAATTCAAGACGTTTTTAAAGATACGAGAAACTACAAAACAATCTCTCAGTCTCGCATAAATTCTTTGTTTTCATGCAATGTATGGAGTGATAGACCAAATATTTTGCGTATGACCCAAAACAGCCCATCATTGGCATTATGCAGCTGCTATACACCTGATTGTTCAGGTCACTCTTGGTACTTACCATGAATATAACATAGCGTGAGTGAGCGTGGGGGTGAATGTGTGAGTATGTTATTTAAATTTCAGGCCCAAACGGTTGGAATGAATTGTACAAAAATTTGCACACAAATATCCTATGTATATCCTACGTTAAGAGATAAGCTATATTTTAAAAAGAGTTACCGCCTGTTAAAAAATAATAGAATATAATAGAAAAAATAAATGAGTTGAATTTATGTTTAAAGGGATTTGGCACCTGCCAAATGAGAAGGCTTTATAAAGCTTCATTTCCCAAATGTTTCGAAAGAAGGTTGCCATCTATTTAAATTGAAATTGAGTTAAGTAAAAAAATAATTGCCAGTTTACAATACCTAGTTCCAAACTACAAATTTTAAGAATGTGTAATTTCAAAAATACTTCTGTGAGGATTGCCACCTGCTTAAAAGAGTAAATTAAATTTAATTATTTAGTTATAAGAAGTATCACGTAACGGACTTCAAAGGAAGTAGCCTAAAAATAGTTTGCTTTTTATATTATATATACACATTTCTTCCATAACAATGGAAAAAATATCATTTGTAGTTAATTGGTTTTCAAAATATTCTCCATGATGATCAATACACTTTTGCATTCGCTTTAAATTATGACTCACTTCAATTAAAGTTATTTTTTCTGCTCTTTTTAACTTCGAATTAAAAGCTACGCCCATCATACGCTCTCGTATTTGAAGACGTACTGACTGATACCCTGCACCAACCTTGTTCATAGCTTTTAGAAAGTTGTTTAATTTATATTTGCCACTAATATCTACAATAGCATTTTGTCCAAATACTTTGAATATTTGTCAAAAAGTCCGGATATTGTTGGGAAAAAATGCATGAAGAATTTAAATTAACACTGGAAAACTTTTAAATGTTTTGGTTGTAGCAAACATTTACAATATTATCGAATCAAATGTAATCGTTTTTTTTTGTTGCGCTTCCTTCTCCACCCTCTCGCGGATTATAAACTGCAATAATAATGTACTTCTTATAGTTCTTATGGTTTTAGAACATACAAACTTAAATTTAAGTGACATACTTACATATGTATGAATATATGTATATATTTAAGGCTGCCCCCGTAGCTGAGTGTCTAGCGCGCCTCATTCGGTAGGTACCAAGTTGAAATCCTGGCAGGCAATGGCCAACCTCCGAGTGTATTTCTGCTGCGAAAAAACTTCTCACGAAAATCATTCGCCGTTCGGAGTCGGCGTAAAACTGCAGGTACCTCAATGTGCGTTACAACATCAATAGGTACATATACCGAAAATTATATGAGAAGCTCGGCCAAACATTAAGCCATATGGTGTAGCGCCAAATTATTATTACATATATTTCAATTTCCCACTAAACTATAAGTTAACTATAACTTGCCTAAGTTAAGTTAAATTTATCTTTGATTGATGGGTAAAACTCCATAAAACAATATTCTACGTGCACACTAAAAGTTGAAGAGATCTCAACAGAATACATTATTCGTATTGTTTAAAAGTTTCCAAACGGGGAAAATACCGAACGAATGGAAACTATCGCCAATAGTGCCTGTTAAGAAAGTTAAAAAAAAAAACTACCAAAGATAAGGACCTAAGACCAATTAATTCTCCTCCAAGTACAGAGAAAATCTTAGAAACCGTTGTGAAAAATTAATTCCAACGCTCTGTTGAATCTAATAAGATACAAACGAAAGAGCAGTCTGGTTTCAGAGTTAAACACTCTTGTGAGGCGGCGCTAAATGTAGAAAATCTAAATGTATGGGGTACTTAGTGATCACGAAAGAGCATTTCAGACAGTTCATAGGGTCCGAATGTTCGAAAAGCTGGAAGAAATTGGTATAAAAGACGCTGGACTTGATTGATTCAGAAATTTCCTATCGAACCGAACGCAACAAACAATATTCAAAATTCAAGTACCGTAGGACTCAGTTTGGGCTCCCTACTCTTTAATATTTATATCAACGATATAAAAATTCCAATGAAATATTGCAAAATAAAACTCATTGCTGATAATGCATTGTTAACAATTAGTGGCAGAAAACTACCAAAAATGTGAGAAGATATTAACTCGCTGTATCAATGGTTGCGTTCAAATAAACTTAAACTAAATGTTGAATTTCCCAGACGTGAATTGAAAATCAAAAATGGCATAAAGAAAGCAAGAGCCTCTTCAAGAGACGACTGTAATGAATATTGTAGAAGGCATCCTAACTATTAGATAGCGATTTAAGATCAAAAGTGGGATGTGGAAATTGGCCAACAGTCTAAGTATCGTGACTGCTTGTATTGGAGACTCGACCTTTCCGAATACCCAGACAACATAACAACAAAAAAAACCATATAAGATAACTTCCCCTAAAAGCGGGGATTGTAAACTAGGCCTTTCCAACTGCTAAGACAGCGTGACTGGATGGATCGGCCGCCGCCAAAAAGTAATTTTAACAGGATGCCCGTACATTAAATATAACATGCTGGAGGGATTAGGAACTCGGCCTTTCCGGCCAACCAATTAAATATTTAAATAACTATTTATATATATATATATATATAGTTATAATGATGTAAACATGTGTATGATTCAAAAAGTATTAGATGAAACTCTTCTGTAGAGCATATTTGCATTTTAAGTTAAATTTAATATCTAATTTTAAGTGATATATGTACATTTATGTGTACTAAATAAGTCTTACAGAATGTAAAAAATAAAATAAATAAATAAATAAATATTTTAATATCACGAACTATATAATTGTCCACAATAATGCGAGCTATTGCAGTTTGGTCACTTTCCTGGAGACAAGCACAATTTTCGTATTTGTTCAACTATTTCTTTTCAAATGCCTTCAACGTTAGGTCCGTTGCTTGATGAAATTGTAAGTCAGCATCGAATTGATGAAAAGTTGGTTACAGTTCTATCACCACTACAGCATGTGAGCAAATCAAACTGGCAGGACATTAATATGAAAATAGAAAACTTAAGTAGAAAGAAAGTGCATCAGATTGCTTAAGAAAAAAAGTTTCTTTGATAGAATTGAAAATACAGGTGAAGTATACGAAGATGGAGAATTATAAGTACATATGTACATAGGGGAGGTGAAGTGCCTGCTTAACGAGGGACTGGTCTTTTTGCAGATGTTATTTTCGGATATATAATTTTATTTCATTTCATTTTTTTTTTTTTCGAAAATACTCGTATTAATGGCAAGCAAAAATAGCAATCGTTTTCATGATTCTATATTTTGATAAAAAATTGATGAAAAAATGTGTCATGAAAAATAATGCGAGTATTCTAAAGTCAGTTGTTTAAATCTTACTTTACACAAGACTTTAAAAATGTTAATTAAATTTTTAGAAACAATTTGGGTATGCAGTTGTATGGCCCTTTAAATTTTAGGATAACAAAAACCTAGTTTAAAGTAGCTACACATTTCCATTGATTTTTCATAATTTGTTTGCTGCCACTCTACCGAAAAACCTGCAATACTGCCCGTAAACAATTTTTCAAAAATTTGTAGCTACTTGCTCTTTATTTCACAAAATTTTTTTAGAAATTTAAAATCTTGAGTAAAGTTTTTTGAATGTTTTTCCCAATTTGATTGGATTTTTCAGGTGTTTGTTTTAGAATAAACTACATTTTCATTAAAGAAATAACTAAAGTTAAATAAAGAAAAATAAATAGTCGAAACTTGTAATATGTGGTGGTGCTATAGTTATGACATCCGTTGTATATATTCAGTTTATATTAAAAAATTTTTTTTATTTTTGTTTTTTAAAATTTCGGATGGAAATTTATACAACGTTTGATAAAATAAATAAACTTAAAAATTTAATTCACTTAGCTTTGTTTTACATATTTTTAGCTAATTTTTTCTTACCGACAATTTCGCTATAGCTGTGGAATTTTTCTTGCGTACTGTTTAGAATTTTTAGTCATTCGTTAGGCAAATTAAAATACCGTACTTACAAATCAATCGTCATCAATACTGATGCCATGCACTCACTCCACTTTCAAATACGAGTACATACATACATATGTATGTATTTCAATGACTGTGCGTGAAGAAGCCGCAGACGGTTAGCTAAAGGTACTTGCATACATCTGTACGTAAAACTATTATACTTGGTATTTATCAGCATCCAATGTCATTTAGTTCTTTTATTAAAATTTACTGTTCTTAATTTTATATGGCGACACTGTAACGCTGCAAATGAGCTAACTATATTCAAATGTATATGGCGTGTATACAACAATAACGCAGCAATAATATAATAAATGGCATATTCTGTAATATAGTAGGGTGATCGGTATGACTTTCCCTATTGTGTTTCCTTAATTGTATTTGATCATTTCAGATGTAAAACTTTCTGCTGAATCCGAATTTAAAGTCAGAATATTCAACAGTAGCACAGAGTTTTAAAGATATAACTAAATATATTGTAGTTTTTTGAGATCTGAAAAAAATATAAGCCATTTGATTGTTATTAGTATCTCAATATAGTCGACTGCTTTCAAATTTATTTAAAACTAATAAAATTTCCTATAATTTGTTGTAACAACATTGTCTAATCGAATTATTGATGTACAGGTCAATTCTGTGAAAACTGTCGATTCAATTTTGAAAAGCTGGGTATCGCTGCATTTGTCAAATATCATTCTTTGATGCAAAAAAAGAAACTGATAGTTCACATATTCTTTTATATTGATATCAAAAGTAAAATTTGTTCTGAAATTAAGTGACTTAACTTTTTTTCAGATCTCAAACAAACTAATTTCAGCTATATCTTGAAAACTGTGCTATTTTTGTATATTCAGACTTTAAATTCGGATTCAGCAGAAAATTTTACATCTGCAATCATTATGAGATGTAATATCTCAGATTATAATGAAATGACCTATCCTTTTCTCAAATATCAAAGAATTTAAATTTAGCTATATCTTAGGCGCAGGTCTGCAGATTTTTTAAGGCTTTGTAAACTAGTGTAATTGCCAAAGAATTTTTTTTCACTTTTTACGGGTCTATTTATTCTTCATGTTATTCGCAATTTTGTTACCAGTAAATTTTATTACCCAAATTTTTAACCACTTCTTGCAATCGCAATTCTGGCGTAAATATTGCATATATCATGGAATAGAATTTTATGGAAAACGTATGCAAAACCAAGTGTAAAAATTATTGAACTTATCATTATTAAAACCTTTTTTTTATCTTCGTAAAGGCAATGAGTATTTTATATAATTATAATTGTGTCGTGTTTCGAAGTGGTGGCTTTTTGAAGCTTAAGCCGTCGAAAAGTCAGAAAACATCCACAACTGAGGCCCCTAAGTACCTTAAAAAGTCAAGTCGGCTTGTTAGGAAGTGGAACGATCTATTAAAGGATGAAGGCAATGTCCTTCCTAAAAAACATCGCAAATTTATTTAGACGTAGATTGAGTGAATCTTTCGTTGTTGGGAACTACTGGTTAACATTATGCCAAAGCCCATGTTTACGGATATGGTACTTTGATTGTCCCGACAAAAGTATATGATCAAAATGTATAAAAAACTTGATGGACCGAACATAAATGATTATATCCTTCCAGAAGACAAGGATGCAAAATAGCGTAGTCGACTATGTACGACTTGGAAAGTAGAAAAAGGTATGCAACATCTTGAGTGGCCTTAACAAAATCAGGATGCAACACAAATTTGAAAATGTGTGGACCGTAATGGAAACGAAGATTCGGGGAGGAGGAAAATGTCTATAACAAAACACTTTGATAGTAATAATAATAATAATAATAATAATTTGGGGCTTACACCATATAAATAGCTTGATATTTGGCCGAACTTCTTCACAGGAGTTGCATATATCTGGTATTTGATTTCTAAGATGCCACACTCTTCTAGATGGTAATTGCGAATCTGCAGTTCATTTTTTCACCCATCACTTGTTAATTGATGATTCGTCGTTTCGTGTTTTCAAAAATAGAAACAGGCAACTGGGAAGTAGAAAAAAAGGTAGGGAAGAACGGACACGAAAGATGTAAGGAAGCACGAAGTTAAAGTATCAAGAGAAAGTTAAGGTATCAAGAGGCAATATTTTTCGTAGTGATAGTCAATAGGTAGAAAAGCTGAAATTTTAAGAAAATATAAAAAATTGGCGGAAAGAAAAGAGCATTCTAGAGAATTTATGATAAACTGATTTCGGCGATAGTGACTCTTGGGAAAAATAACCGATTCTTTCCTACGACTAAAATTGGATTCAGGAATTTTTGGATTCAGAAGCTATCTATATATGTAAGAATGCAAGCGTTCTACTAATGGTAAAGAGGATCTGATTCTGCCGATTAAGTAGCTGAACATTAGATCTGCGAAAGACGTCTTTGAGCAAACCGGGAGTCGAAATTTCTTTATCGGCAGAACTTTCATTGCGCAGAGGCGCAGTGCCCAGAGAAAAGTGAGTAGGGGCACCCCCAAGGGGGCGTTCTCTCACCGTTACTTAGGGATCTTGTAGTGAATGATCTGTATTTAAGATTGGAGAAGGAGGAGCTGCCAGGTTATTGTGTACGCCGATGAGTTGGCACTCATTGTCAGGGGAGGTATTTAGGCACCTTTTGTGAGCTCCTGTAAGGATATAAAGGTGTGATTAACAGTCTTGGAACTGCGGACTGACTATAAATCCATGAAGTACCAAACTCCTCGCATCCTCCTAGCTTTGCTTTCCTGGAAATATAATTTGATGAAAAATCGAAGAATGACCTGGTTGCATTGTACTGTTGTATAGGGGCTATCGGCAAGCGCTGGGGTCTCTTGCCTAAATCTATTAAATGGTTATATGAGCAGGTAGTAAAACCAATATTCCTGTATAGAGTTTTTGTCTGGTTAGGTTTCCTAGATATGATTGGGGTGGTTGGCAAGCGGGAAGGGGTACAGAGACCAGCTCACATTGAAATCAGTGGAAAGCTTCGGATAACACCAGCGCTAGCGCTGAACGTCATATTGAATATAACTCAATAAGATACTGCAGATTTGGATTGTGGCCATTCGAGTATTTGATGACGCTTCGATATATTTACTTAGCAGATAAACTGCCATATTTTCAATATTTGAGTATGTAACCACTTGCAACTTTAAGCTAGATATGTTTGAATACCAAAAACGATATTATCAACGAACCGAACAATGTTTTTATTTATAAAAAAGAACCGCTATAAACGAAAATTCACAAGATTAGTTAATCCCTAAGATCAATTAATCGATCACCCTAGCATGACGCAAATGTATACACCTATTCGTCGTTGTCGTTTACAGTGTGTCTGCATTGCAATCGTGTACTTTGCTTTTTCTTCTCTTTTGTTTGTTTATAAAATTAAGAAGAAGAAATTCCTGGAAAATCCTAAGCCCCTAGTCGGGGGTCTCTCTGTAGAGATGCCGCCCATGGAATTTACACGGCATACTTGATAAGAGTTATTATGTACGTATGTATTTATGTGAAGATTAGTATGCTTGCACAATATCTCCACCGGTATGTAGAAGAATGTGTGAATAAATGCACTCATGTTATCTTCTTATACAAACACGCATACATAAATATGTACATATGTACATAAAATTGTGTGTGGGTAAAGGCCATCAATATCCAAATGGTTGAATGTCGATTGCCGTCTATTCAACTAAACTATTTTAACGCCTCATCAGCGTGTTTCAGAAATTAAGCCGGTGGCAAAAGAATTTTCATCACACAAACACACTGTCATACTTATACATATGTATTGAAATATCCCTTTTAGATTGTTGAAAGGGACAGAATTATTTTGAATATTTATGGTACATTTAATAAATGTTTTTTACTAAGAAAATAAATAAAATACTGACAAGAGTATCAATAAATTTGTTATTCGTGAATGAACATTTTTTGTTTGAATGTACATACACTACTACATATTATGTTTATATGTATGTATGATTGCGAGAGTGACAGTGACCAAAAATCTAAATCTTCTTTTTTGCTGTGATTTTTTTTAATGCCATAGGAAATAATAGATCGAAACGATTAGGATATGGAGAATGTACATCAATGTAATTATATCGATACTTACATATAATACGAAATCAATATTTATCGATAAAGATATCAATATGTAACTGTTTTCAAACTGTAAAAATAAATATGCGTTTATCGATAAAGATATCAATATGTACCGATAATAGGCAGATTTTTATTAAAAAAATTATATTGAGCGATAAACATATCGATATTAAATGATAAATATATCGATACTTATCGATACAAATATCAACATCCATCTAAATCAATGAAAATACCAATAACGATAACAATATAGCAATGACGATTTTATGTAATGAACCACAGGATGACTTTTTCAATACCACTTATCGGCAGTGTTTTTCGACTCCTTTGGTTCTCCATCGAGCAGTCGCCCTACAAGAGCATTGAATACTTTGAGGAGCGAAGAATGAAATATGTATTTTATAATTTCTTAATCGATATATGTATGTATATCTGAAATGCGATAGATATCCCCCTTGAATGATATTTAATTATAAAATATAGTTAGTTATAAAATATATATTGTTAGCCGCGAAATTGTCAGCCCGAAACGGCGGACAAAGGCCAAGCTCCCAGGTTTCTTAGGTGCTATTTGCTCACAAATTTGGGGAATCAATTCCTCTATAATAGTTTAACTTAGGGAAGTTTTAAGACATCCTGAATATTGCACTGCAATTTGCATTTTCTTAATGTTTAGCCCATGTCTCTGTTGAGCCCAAAATCTTTCGGACACATATTGAGTAAAGAAAACGTCAATAGACTCCACTATCGGTGGAAAATTAACCTGCGGCGCTAACGGTGTTCTTTTGCATTCTATTTGTACTTTCATTATGCTCGTGCTATTGAAAAATATCGAGCTTTCGATTTTTGGAACCCATTCGCAATTTCCAAAGTAGACAGTTAATATACGGTCGTTTAAAAGTATCACTAATAACACGGGAGGACTAAAAACAAGATTGTGATTATACTGCCAAAAAAATTTTGCTGGCTAAAACAATATAATCGATGCTTATAGCATTTTCATGTTTAATACATACATACATATATACCGTGACTCAATCAAAATAAATAATCAAAATTATAAACTTTCTATAAAATTCATAAAAATTCCACCAATTTCCATCAAAATTTCAAACTATTTAATTTGAAGCTACGTATATACTGTCTCAAGAGGCTGATTATTGACATTTCTTTGAAACATTACATTGAAACATTATATGGAAACGTACAAAATCGCCCGCACAAAAATATATTTAAAATCAAAGGTAATTTATACAAAATCCATCCGTTATTTGGTAGAATTTGCTAAAACCAAGATTTTAAAATACTATCAAAAATCAACCGGAGCTTTCCGGCACTTCAGACGTGACTTCTAATCAAAAAGTTGAAAATTTTTAATTAAATTTCTTTAATTTTTTTTTAAACAGCGCTCGTAAGATCTTTCTTCTCTGCCTAAAAACGAATTTCGCCATCTCTCTTTCTGGAATTTTCAGGGAGAGTAAGCGCTTAATGTAGTAGTAAGCTATGCAAGTAAATGGCGACAAAGAATTTTTTTCGTTGAATATTTATGCGCCTATACAATTTTCATACTTCTAAATCTGCGATTAAACTTACGCTCGGGGCGTACCGCGACGTTTTCTGATCCTCACGCTCCTCTCCTCTTTTTATCCAAACGTTTCTATGTAGAGAAAGGTAGCTACAGCCGGCGAAATGTACTATTTAGTTCACTTTTGTGTCATTTTCAGAGTTGGAAAGTAATCCTTATTTTGAGTTTTTTTTTCAGATAAAAATATCATTGGGACGAATTTTGTTTTAAATCATTGCATAATCGCAATTTTGTGATATTTATTTTTTCGATAACACGTTATCGATATTTTTTAATTTTTATTTTTTCAATCAAATTTAATTTTGTGACTCTTATTTTTTTGATAAAAAATAATCGTTATTCTTGGATTTAAAGTTTTCCGAGAGAACTCCCTCCTTTTGGTGAATCGGTTAAAAAGGATTCGTTTATTTTCTTATAAATATCTTAATTGAAGAAATATTTTTTAACGTTGAGTGTGAATACTCACTCACTGTATGGATTTCTATGTTAATGCATTTATGTATGTACATATGTTTACAATGACGTAACATTACATATGAACAACTTCAATACCCTGCACCGCACAGGTGTTTCCATAAGTAAAGTTACTAAGGTAGTATCTATTAGCACTGGTGGCTTTGTAATGCGATGAGGGTCACTTGATATTAAAAAAAAAAGACTCTATTTCTGCCTGCAGACCAACTGTAAAAATATTATCTTTACTATGCCTGATGCAGTTCAGGTGAAATAATATAGAAGGTGGCGCAGATTGTGGAAATTTTGACAGAATTTCTACGACACATTAGATTTTGCTTACAAAAACCTTGTATGTATGTATAATCGCAATCATGTGCATTCTTTCCAACGTATTAAAAAATCTTGGTTTGTATTCTTTCTAACATGTACACCAACGTGTTTCCTCTCATTTCTCTTCACCGGTATATCTGGTGTGACGTCACAGCCAAGTTACTCTCCGAATTGCAGATCAATCAGCGCAATCTTTTATTCTATCATTCTTGCCTGAACTCTATACAATGGGATGGATAATGGCCTACATCAAGAATGATAGAAAACCAGATTACGACAACGCCGGCTGCGTACACGTCACAGATGTTCATACCACAGGAATAGCGAGAAGAAAAGGCAGGTGATAACTGCATTTGGGCTTTTATTTTCGCTGCAACTGCTACAATACAAAGCTCGGCATTTCACATTTGTTATTCTGTGGCTAACTTTTTATAAAAAATCACTCAAAACTCCGAAAAATCAACTTTTTAAGAGCTAGTTGTGACGTCAATCCTTCAAACGAGGCAAGCACGAAGTAACGGAAGTGCTTTTGTCGCCATCTTCTTTTCTCTGCATCGTGGGCCAACATGTTAGAGTAGAGAGTTGAAGCCGTTGTTGGGAGATTGAGCGGGAATTATTATTATTGTGGTAAGAAGAACTCATCTTGAAATACTTTCGGGTGAGATAGATTTGCAGCAGGGTATGAATAATATGCATTTCTTTGTATGTGTATGTGTACACATCAATGTATGAAAGAACGCACTGCATTCCTATGACGGCATTCATTTCTAAGAATCTTTAATAAAATCCCATATTAAAAAATGACAATTGCTTGCATTCGTACATATGTAACAACAACTTGGGGTATGCATATATTGTATGGGTATGTATGTATGTATGTAGGCTATGTAAGCGGCAGCATCTGTAAGGTGCACAGCATTGACCTGTTAATAGAAAAAATGTTAATGGCTTTTAATTACTTCGTGTCACAGAGATGCCAACCAGGCAAGGGCGCCACCACGTTTATACATTGTGCATATGCACATACATACATACATACGTGTGCAATTGTAAATTTGTCTACATACCTATTAATGACATTCCAATTGCATGTACTCACTATACTGGTCTGTGGACTTCAATCGAAGAATGTGTTTGATTTTGCATTCCAAATAGTCTGAGGTTTTGTTTTTTAAGTACCTAAATAAAGAGAGAAAAAATCTAACACTTTGCAAGTACCAATGTTTTCAAGATTAATAAATAATAATACTAATCGGGCGGCAGATGATATTTGTGAGAAGTTTTTTCATAGGCTAAGAGAACGATTGCTATTAAAAAAAAATTATTTTTCTAAAATGTTTTGTTGCAAAGTACTCTGCTTGACACGAAACTGATAGTGTGATAGCATGCTTGCAGCTGTTTCCAATTCTGCTTTTTGTTCTCACTTGAGAGATACAGTTTTTAGCAGTACGCATTTTGGAAGTATGTTTTTTCATTTGTAACATGTCATCAAGTAAGAAAGTTCGGGCCCTGCGCGCTAGTTTACCATGTTGCCACAATGAAAGATGCTATGATATGATAAATTGCTGTTACACTACAAAAAATACCGTTGAATGCAAACGAGAACTCGCTATGCGAGAAAAAACATACTTCCTACTTTTAGCGGCCTTCTCGAGCGACATCTCGCTTGCTTCATAAAGTAAACGAGAATTTCAAGCAGTTGAAGACCGCCCGTTACGCTACACATTTTGCTGCGGCGGCAAAGATAATGGGCCCGTTTTAATGTAACCGAGCTGCAAAAGAACGCTCCAACTCGGATAAAATTTTCTTGAAATGCAAAAGCATCCCTGTTAGCCTCTTTTATGCAAGTTGCAATTTGTTTAGTGGTATTTACATAGAAAAGGAAAATAGGTGTGTCGGCAATTTTTAGCTTTATGTAGTTATATATTTACTAATACTATGCTAATAAAAACGAATTAGGTCTTAAATTTCCCATGTATTTTCTTAGGACTAATTTACAATAGCGCAGTTTTTTCACTTTCCAACACTACATCTCAGGTCGGATATCATTTAAGCGAGTTGGCTTAACTCGCATATTTTTCCGAGTTAGTGTTGTTGCTTTACATGCAATTCGTTATCATACCTAGCGTTCTTTTGCAACTAGGTTACTAAGAAATGGGCACGATTGGTAGCTTAGTTCGGTTTTGTTGCCGCTGAAACCGGTTGTCGATAAAAAATGATAGTATTGATTGGGGAAAAATATCTCGTAAAATAATGACGAAAATTTTGGTCAAGTAAAGGACATACTTATAATAATATATCCTATACTTGGCCGTCAGTATATCAGATGTTCTTCACTTCAATTTGGGTTATAGTTCTAAAAACAAAAAAGTATACCCACTCTTGGGGTTTTCAATTCAATGGAAAATTGGGCCGCTGAGGCCGATCATGGCTACAAAAAAATTAATTATGTACATACATATCTGATGGTTAAAAAAATATAACGCAGAAAATACTGTCAGAAAAAAATTAATCCAGTTACAGCAGAATCGAAGGAGCTAAGATATTGCATAGCTAAATATTTTTAAAAAATGCGAATTATAAAATAAGAAATGCCCATGAATGTTTTTTTTAATTATCGATTTTATTTTTTTAATTTTCTAGAAAGTTTGCCACTTCGACTTACATGGTTTTAGGTTATTGAGGTCATTATAGTTTAATAAAAATTAGTGAAAATTTTGTACGAAAATTTAAGAATCTAGATAGGAAGGAAGCAATTTGGAGTTTCAGCGGGTAAGAAAACAGAGAAATACACATCCACTTCAACTTTCCATGAAAAATTAAATGTCAATACCCAGGGATAGTAGCGGAGAAATAGGCAATTGAAATTATTTTTTATGGTCAGGAAAAATGGAGGCTACCATGTGGTTCACAACAGTTTTGTTCGAGTGCCTGTTTAGTCAAAAAAGAAAATTGTAAGGAGAATTTTTTAGGAAAATTTCTATACTTCAGTTAGGTTTTAAACGATATTCGTTTCCAAGGTGTCACTGAAAAAGACAAATATTTTTCATGAAAATTACATTAAGGGTATTCACAATCTAGGGCAAAGAGTGTTGGATTTTCCTATTTCCATGCATTTGCAAAAGATTGATTGATGTTTTATGTATTTTGTCGTTACGTTGCCATTGTAATTTGCGTTCAAAATTTTTTTATTTTAAAAATTTTGACTTGGATGGAAATGTTGAGAACTTTTCAGAGTTTCTTTCATTACTGAGGAATAGACATGAAAGCCAGAACGATGTTGAGCGAACACGAAACTATACAATCTCCTTTTTATTTATTTTTACCAATTTCTACCAAAAAAAAAGGGAACAATCATTGTGCCCAATTTAGCTTTGGCTGCAAAACGTTGTAAGGCAATGAAAACTTTTGAAATTACCAATTACCGAAAAGAAATACCATTAAAAAAGTTGCCAGTGTTGCAACACCGATAACGCGTAGAGTTTCTAGATGTTTAGATGTCGGAGTCTTGAATTCTGCTTTGACAAAAAATGTACACCTCGTTCTTTTTCTTACACCTTCTGCAGACCCTTCACAAAAGTCACGAAGAAGGATTGAAATTTGCTCGATCTGCGAGGCTGCAACCGACCGAGCGTCTGTCGGGGTGATTTGCAAATTAGCATTATTATACTATCCGAAAACTTTTCTAAAAAATTTGATTATAAACAATGAAATTTCAACAAACATCTTTTTTTTAATAGGCTCAATTTTGTATAAATATTGAAATTCGGACATAGTTTTTGCTACAGAATGAGCTATATTTTAATAAACAATTAACGAAACAGTTTTAGAGTGAATTTTTTTTTTAATAATATAAACAAAATTACTAAAAGATCATTGTATTAGCTAAGAGAAATAAGGCGTTTTACGTTTTTTAAATTTAATGTTAAAATTTTAGAGTGGTTTTTTTTATAAAATAAGTATTTTTTTTGTTGAAATTCAAAAATACCAGTTAACTGAAATGTTCATAAAATATTCAAACCACTTGATTACGGATTTATTTTTGGGGGTTGGTTACTCATCTTGTTGAATTCTAGTATTTTGGAAACATTTTTATTATCAGTTCACATGTCGGTCAAATGCAGGTTTACTTGGTTTTTTTATCCGAAAAAACAACACCTACTAAATAGCTTTGCCAGTCTAATTGATAAATCTATGTATGGATTAGTTAGTTTACTGTCTAATCATTTTAAACACTCACAAGGTGGTGTTAAAAACAGAAGTAATTTTTCATTTTAAACTGCACACCTCTTCATACAATATTTTGTGACCCATAAACAATTTAAAATGAATGCATTGCATATACTTACATACATACATACATACAAATGAACATATCTAAGGCTATAAAAAATGTACAAACATGAATTATCACTACAAATGGTATTTTCGGCATTTGAAATACAAAAACAAACAAGGAGAAAAGAAAACATTAAAAAAAAATACCAAAAACTGACAATAATAAAATGATGTAAAAATTTTGTAACGGTGCTTCAAGGTGATAGCTGGCATTCGTGGTAGGCTTGGAATGCAATGTGTAAACAAAACGCACACCACTAAGTACCTGGGTAATAGCAGCAGCAACAACAACAGCAGTAAAAATTCCAGAAAGTTATTTTTTTCTTTAAATTATTTTGTGTAAGTAGGTACTTGCTTGCCTAACTGATAGAGCGTGAGTATCGAAGGGGGTTATCTACAATATGCATTTATGTTTGTAGTATGTACGACTCTTAGCCATGGCTAGATGGCGCACGAGCACCGCATAAGAATGTGAATGACGGCTAGTCAACTCACTGCATTCCAAAGTTGCAGCACAGAGCAGCACAGAGCAGCAGTAAACTTTTGAGCTGAACTTGAATTTTGTGGCAAGAGACGCTTGGGTGGAGAACAACTGGTTGCAATATTGTGTTGTGTGATTTTTTTTTTGCTCAAAGTAGTATGTGCGTGAAGTTTTGTGTATGTACTTTAACTGAAGGATTCAAATAACTGATCACATGGTGATTTTTTACAATATTTATAATGTTTTTAAAGCTAAGTGGTTTTTATTAATTTATTATAGAACTTTAGTTCGTTCTCTAACAAAAAGCATATCATATTAAGTAAAAGTTCAAATTGTGTAGAAAATTTATACAAATTCATAAAAATGTTCAACAAATTTTCAAACTGTTTTATTCGACTTTTGGGGAAAATGAAAAAAATGTTCGTAAGGCCAAAGCTAAAAAATTGTCAAAAATCAACAAAAATTTGCAGCCACTGCAGACTTCAACATTATTATTAAATAAAACTGCATACACGAAAGTTTTCTGTGCGCCCTGAATGTGCCTTTCAGATCCTTTATGCTGATTTATTTTTTTTACGTGAATCGTGTGAATAGTAATCTTTTAAGTTACAGGCGTTTAAATGCAAAAAATAAGGTAATTTTGAGGCTCTGTAGAAAATTGTTAATTTATACTCAATCTTTTTAGTTGATAAACTTTAAAAAAAAAATAATTAAAAATGTATACTAAATCTTTAAAAATTAAAAATGTTTTGTTGAAAGACAAGTTCATTACCAAAATGTGCAGTGCAAGAGCGCCGAAATCGGACAGAAAACGTGATAGTTATTACAAATCAAATAAAAGCGGTCCATTTAAATTTTTGCTCCCATTCACTTTTTCAGTTGAAAATCTGATGAAATAACACATTTTATAAGGTTCAGTGATTCTGATAATGGCACCCCTAAGTTTTCCATCACGTCTAGATTTTTAGATACAGGATACTGAAAGTTTTTCATGGATTCGTTCAATTTTTTCCAACAATGTTTTATGAATCGAAATCTTTAAATGTAATCTGAATTGTACATAAAAATATGCAAATTATCTAAAACGTTTACAATGGTGTGGACTATCCCACTGTTAGAGCCATTTTTATGCCAAAAAAGTTTCAAAGGTTTAATAATTCGAAAAAAATTTATACTTTTAATTATTTTTTAGCTATAATGATTCAAATGATACGCTAACGCATTTCTTAGTAAAAATACTCTTAACCTTTTTCTAGCTTTTTTAGTTCAAAAATTATAGTCAAAATTAACTCGAAAAAGTATTAAATTTTATTGATTTTGAATGAAGACGTTCAAAGCTTTGCCTTCGAGTTAAACCGAAATTAAGTTTCGAAATTTCTATTATTTTATGATATACAAAAATTAACGTCCAATGGTCGCTGTTTTTTAGTTTTCATTCGGGCCAAATTCTTTATTAAATTGTTTATAATTTTACACCTGCATATTTAAATCACCTGTCGTATCCGAATTGGCAGCGGGGCAAGCTTTCATTTCAGATGGTATAGATTTATGTATATCGAAGTTCTAATAGTGGGTGGATACTTGTTATTCATATTTTTATTGCCCACAATTCGCTCATGATGTGGCTAGATATTTCAAATAAGGAGAAATCTGTAAAAATCATTTCGATAAAAATATTTACTTACAATAATATAAATTTATGCTTTGTAAATATTGTAAGTGCTTGATGATCTCTGTGAAATGACCGTTATGTTATTATCATATAATTCATTGCCAAAAAACTTGGTAGCCACCTGCTTCGAAGCTGGAGGCAAATATCTTTATCGAATTTAGAGTGCTGAAAACAATACCGATTAGAAAGACTTAGCTTTCAAATATATATTATTATATACTAAAATGCATTTAAAGGTTCGCTACCATTAGTCAAAGCTTCGAAAACACTGTATATGAAACTGAACAAGTTAAAACATCAATACATTAAAGAAGTTGTCGGACACAAATAAATATTTTTGGAACACTTTTGGATACACTCGTATCTGACGAGAGATTTTTCCATTTTAATGATGCTTTTTATGTGAATTATTTCGAAAACATTTATGTATGCTCAATGCCTTGATTTGTAAATTTTGGTATCTCTTTCCCAAATCTCCAGACGTGCGCACCTAGTAGTGATGCCTAAAGTCCTTTTAAAAAATGTGATGCAATTTTTGGAAACGTATGAAAGGTTGTCCTATCAAAGTTTAAAACACTGTATTTTCGCCATATATTTTGATCTTTTCGTTCTGTTTATAATGTGCGACGATTTATGATAAGAAGGATGCATAATTCGCTATTTAAAAAAAAAAAATATTATATATGTACCAGGAAAGTAACAATAAATTCGTTAAATGCTAGAGTATTTATTAAAAACTCGATAATGTATAGTGAGCTTAGAAAGTTGCTATTTCGGAGACCACTACACTAGGGATGTGTAGTGGTTATTTGTTTCGAAATCCGGTGGGGCAAATTCGACTTTTTCGAATTTGTAAGAAATTATTTTACTGGAAATTCAAAAGTTTGTAAGAATCTATTACTAAAATTGTTCAATTATTTTATACTATCAAAAAGAAGTTTAAAATTAGAATGGGGCGATCCTTCTAAAGAAAGAAATAACAATAATGTATAATAATTTTGAAGTAAGCATAAGTACTATATTAAAATAAATATTTAAACTTTCAGAGTTTCCGCGTTCAGTTATTACAAAAGAATATATGTAAAAAAATGTAACAGAGACGAATTCAGGGGATGGGTGAGGTTTATGACCCTTGCTCCACCACAAAGTTACTCAAATTTTTTAACGAGTTTTAAGAATATTTCAATGTATTCACTACGCTATCAATGAGTACTTTGTTACCTCATTTAGTTCAAGTATTTTTTAATTCAGATACTGACTTTCAAATTTGCAAAGTTCGTCACATTTGTTACTTCTACTTAAAAAGATTGATGGACAAATTGCGCGTAGAAAGCGAAACCCTGTTATTATACCCTAAAACTAGGAAGTACTTTATTTAGTCTTCGATCACATATGTTTTCTCGATGAAAAAAAATTTAATTTTAAAATTTGGACGATACATGTCAATGCTCCCTTTTCTGCATAAGTACCTGCTTGAAGACTCGTTTGAGAAGAAAAATTTATCGAATTAAATGAAATAATGAAAATTAAAAAGAAGAATTTAAAATTCCAATGGGCATGGTTACAGAAGATCTCTTTGTTAATAGCATACTGATGAATTTTCATTATATTTGCTCAGAGTTGATGTCTTTTGAGAAGTATAGCAGAACGATGCCCCTGAATTCATTGCCACCCTGGTGACAAGAAATTAGGAAATTAGACATTTTGAACTGAAGAGTTAAAAGTGGGCATGAAGATGTAAAAGAGGTAATAACTATTGATATTCACTGGCCTCATATCAAGTTTGTTTCTGGTTTCAGGTTTTGTTCAAATATTCCGTGAATGGAGCTACCATTGGACATTTGCGATAGGCCGCACAGAAACCGATTTCTGCCAATTGGTGCTACGTTGGCAGTTACTGTTGCCTTGAGCGAAGGACCATTTCCAAGGTTTTTTAGAAGAATACAGCCTATCTACGCAACCAGACTGGGGAAGACCGATTAATGCTACTGAATATGCATAGAGATGTGGAAATCAGCAGTGAAAAGGTATTGTACTTATATATTCTGGCAAAAAAAAAGAAGAAAGGACTCTTCAAATCCACATTTATTGAACTTTTATTTTGTTTATATAAATGTGCATTAAAAAATATTCTTGCACATGCCAATTTCTAATAATTCACTTTAAATTACATTATTCGTAATTTTGTTATATGTATCATTAATCCTTTCTGGATCCGTCCCTGAAATGTCAATGATTCGGCACCAAAAAGAGGTTTTGGGGCTCAAAACTCTGCCAAAATCTTAAAACTGTAGTACTATGTTGAAATTACTTAACCTTTTTAAAATTGTTTATAAATTAAAGCGAAAGCCAACGTATAGAATGCCAGTTGCAGTGATATATGTATGTACATTATGCCTGCGCCGTATCAGTCCGTTCCAGCTACAATAGCAATATTATTATTTACAAGGAAGTGTTCTGAAAATAAAGCTAAAATTCGACGGTAATTTTTTTCATCGGAAGCCACCAACCAAAATATTTCGCAATAATACCAAGTTTTAGGTGAGCTGGACTGATTTGATAATACTTTCATTTTTGAGGTTTTCTATAAATAAAAATATAGTTGAATTTTAAAACATTTTTTCATAAAACTATTTAAGCTTAAAGGTGCTGCATAAATATATTTAAAAATTTGTTCAACGGAATCATTATAAGCACATTTTTTATGCGATTTTTGACCATTTTTGGAAGGATTGGTTTAAGAAAAGCTTGACTAACTCGTCAAAAACGTGATCGATTTAGTCTTATAATATATCACTGGAAAGGTATTTGCCCCTCATTCGTATACCACATATCACAAATTACATTTTGTTTATTCTGTTGATTTTTAAATAGTTTTAAGCAGGCCTCTTAAGCTTATTTGGCGTAGTTAAAAGATATTCTTTATTTTCCAATTGATAGCTCTAGTAATCTGTATCTCCCGCTACGTACGTGCGCTCGGGTTACGCTATATGGCGTTAGATTGAACAGATTTCGCAAATTTCGTAAAATTCTCAGACGGTTTTATGATTACTTGAGCGAGTATTGTTTGAAGCAGGCAAAGATGGACACCAGCAAAGGAAAAATACGCCATATTTTACAGGCAAAGCTGAAAATGTGAATAGTATTTATGGGGCTGATACTGTAACAGCCAATCTCGCGCAATTTTGGTTTCTGGCCGATTCCGACCGTCATATAAGCACTGCTTCATTTGCCCAGGAGCTAAATATTGCACAAAAACCATTTGGAACCGTTTAAATAAGGCTGGACAGCGGCCAGCTTTAGTCAATAGGAGAGAAATTGTGTTCCCTCAGGGCAACGCCAGGGCACAAATATTGATAGTAACTCGCCAGAAGCTCTGGCGGCTTGGTTTGGAGATTCTTATGCATCCACTTTATAGCCTGGACCTGGCAGCAAGTGCTCCTGTCTATGGCGAATGATTTTGCTGGTGAAGCTATTCCTTACTCGCTTTCAAAAATTACCACTCTTTAGAGTTGTGTACCTTAAGAGACTTCCTTTTAAAGTAGAAAGTTCTTTACAATTGTCAAAATATCGATTTTTCCTGCATAATTGGAAAATATAATATATTCATGGCGACCGCAATAGCTGAATGCATTGTGAATGAATACAAGTGAGAAGGCTTCTAGATTAAAGATGGAGGCGGGTGATATTAAATGCCACAAATAGCCATTATTAACTGTCAAACATAGAAATTCGCTCAGAGAATGGCACACAAATTATGAGGGTTGCTGCATCAGGCGATTTTAGGTGTGACGAATTTTGAAGTATATGGACTAGTCTTTCGCGGGTCCAAATCCTGGGGGGAAAAGTCACATAAAAAATTATAGAAAATTTTTTTCGCATAGCGACCGCCCCTCGGCAGGCAATGGCAAACCCGCGAGTGTTTTTCTGCCATAAAAAATTTCTCACAAAAGTCCTTATCTTATCTCCTGCGAAATCGCCTTTCTTTAATATCCGGATTTTTAAGTTATGTTCTCGTATACACTATCCAGTAAAAAACAGCAATCATTTTATTGGAATTTTACTGGATGGCGTTTTCGTACGCTAAAATTTGCCAGAAACTAGTAAAAGAGAAATAATTAAGTGAGCGAAGATGACAGCTAACCGTGCAAGTTTTACTGAATAAATTTCGACTAGTTGGAATCAGCTGATTGAAAGTATTCAGTTGAGCATAAATTGAAAATAATTATTACAATTTCTAACTATGTTCATTAAAAAAGGTGAAAAATAGAAAAAATTAATAAATGTATAAAAGTACAACAAGTTTATGTATACATATATGTATATGTTTATGTGTATCTATATCAATCAATAAGAGGCCCAGAATCTCTATGACAGTCAGCCCTGCATCTTTAGCTGAAGTGGCTGCAATTAATACTTGTGAGTCGTAAATTATAAATTGTGGAGTTATTTCTTTATTTTACGTATATATATTTTTATTTAATTTTTTTCAACTTCTAGCTAGATTTGTATTTTCGTACTTTCTTCTTGAGTAAAATTTGCTTATGCTAATAATTTTCTTTACTGCCAAGTTACTGGACAGGTTTTTAGTGGAGATTATGAAAACACAAGTTTAGCAATAGATTAATAACCCCTTAATCGTGCGCGGTACTTATATGAGTTTCTAATAAAAAAACGCATTGTAATTGTGTGCGTGTGTTTATATTTTAACTGTATTTATATATACCCAGGCAGCAAAAAAAAAACGTATTTATATTTGGCTAACACTTCGAGTAGAGGTTGGTGGAAGACTTAGTGGATGTTTAAAGAAATAAATACAATTGAAGGCCCGCCTCAAATACCGTTAACGATTAATTTTTTTATACTTCTTTTTAGCAAATTCCCTTTTAAGAGAGTATTTGAAACTGGCTTGTGCCCAAAAATTGATGTATGCAAAAATTGTCGGTTCAATTAAGGAATTATTTGTAAAAACACACAACATAATTATAAAAAAATATTTATAATTAAATTCACGAAACTACTTTACAAAAAAAAAAAAAAAAAAAATAGTAATATTAAAAATATAGTAAAACTTTTCCCCTGTTTAATGAATTTCGAAGCTTGCACTGCGATAGTGATCGCGGCATAAGCAATACAGCTTTGACAAAATGCTCCAGAAAACATATCGTAAAACTGCAGAAAATCGATAGATCGACCGCTTTACTTACAATGGTATTTTGTAATTTGACAGCCTTACGGTCTCGCAGCACAATTTGGCGAGTGAGTGTAATTTTAGGTATTTTTTTGCACGCCCGTGGTCATTTGCGGGCATCCGAAATTTCTTATCTCGTGTTTCTATCACTTCTTGAGAGAGTTTTATTCTTACGATTACGTTGATTGAAGTAACAACGGATTATATGTTAGAAAGAATAATAAGATGGCGTTAAATGAACATAAACAAAAATTTAACTTAACAATTTATACTGATGTTCAACAAACACATCAGTTTGACATTTGTTGTACCACAGAAAAATAAATCAGCTGCTTTCTGCCATCACATTAAATTCGCCTTAGATTATTTCCTGACATTTTGCTGGCTGGGTATTTGCTGTTCGTTGTTAGCGCGTGTGGTGTACGCGATTCGGCCGCCATTTTAAAAAACATAACACTCTTTAGATCGGCAATAAGCTTTCACTTTGGGAGATAATGAAAACCATTTTGTTAGAATTATGCTTCCGTTGTTACGAGTGTTGTTGGCAAGGCAAGCGGCAATAAATTTTGCATACTCTTCGTTTGAAGGCGGTCGGTCAATGGAATCTTGAAATTCTCAGCAAATATTATACATACATACATACATACATATGTATTTAGAATGTGCGCTGAGTGTGAGCAAAAAGTTATTCAATTAAAATCGAAATATACTATGTAAACAATTGAGTTAAATTTGTGATATTGTAACTTAATTTTTAGTTGTACTAATTTTTCATACATACAAATTGTATACAACAAGCTGCTTTGAAAACCAAATGGCGGCTATGGCGTTGTTGTCATACAGCAATTGCGTATTATTTTTTCGCACTGCGCGAACAAAGTCAATGTGAAATTTCTTGCTTCTGCGAAGGTTTGTTTGCAAATTTTTTTGTGTGACAAATTGTTAGATTAGTTTCGGTTTAATTCGAGTGATTAATTAGCGAAAACGCCATGTTATATTGCAAGGGGGAAAAAGTAAAATAAAAAATTAAAAAATAAATAGTTATATGTACATATTTGAAATATGTAAGCTAAGTGTTTATAACGTAGATATATGTATTAACATATATATTTAACATTTCTTATAAATCAAGTTTTTGGAATGACATTCAATGTACACGTGATAAAATCCACACGTCCACACGATACCTACATACATACATATGTTATATTTGTTACTTATGTACCAACATACATTTGTCTATATACTACATATATATATTTTGTTAATAAAACCATCGAGTACTTACTTAGTAAAGCAAGCAGAAGCAGCAGCAGCAGCAGCAGCAGCATTTTTATTATTAAGGGAGTGAGGGGAATCACTCCTCGAAACGCCGATCGCTACCGCAGAGTAATGCAATTAAAAATATCGCACATGTGAGAGCCGTTTAAAAATTTTTGGGGCCATGACGACGATGAATTAGTTCTCCACTGAAAGGCATGTGTGTGTGTGTGTGTGTGTGTGTGTGTGTAAGTAAACACATATAACAAAAAAACATGCATATGCACGTGCGAATGTATAAGTGAGTAAGCGTGAAAGTTTTGCACATCTCAGAGTTAATGTAAACGGTAGAGATAGTGGGCCAGTTAGAGCAGCTTTCCAATGTATGTGGGAGCGTACATTTTATCACTGTTTTGGCAATGTATTGTTGTTGAATGTATTTGTTATTAAAGTATTTTTCTTTTTGCTGTATTTTTGTACTTTGTTTTTGTTGTTTCGATTAGTTGAACACGCCCCTACCCTTATGTGGGAGCAAGCACGTGGAATGTGCGAACAACTAAATGGACAATCGAACGAAATGAGTTCCTCCAAAATGTATGTACATATAAGTAAATGTACATACATATGTATGTGTGTTTGTATAGTAAATTTGTACAATATAATGCCCCCAATTTATGGCACGAGGGTCGTGTAGCGGAAACTAGGCGTTAGCCCACAGTGCTCCACTTCCGTATTATTTTACTACACACACGGATACATACCTACATACATACATATGTATGCAGCATATTTGTTCTATTTTAGTGAAGTGCAGCAGAAGTCAAAATCTTTCTGCTTAGGGCGGAAGGAAGTCGCGAGCAAACTATTTCTGATATCATGTGTGCGTGCATTAGGGTAATTGATTTCGAATGGCGAAACCATTTTTTTTTACCTTGCATTTTTGTGCCACATTGTTTGCAGTCAAAACACTAAGCGGTAGTAGAACGCTCAGTTCGAAAACCCACATATTTTTTTACTTTCCTCTTGTTTTCAACATGTCACCCGTTGTTGGCACTCTCGGGACCTCCTGAAGATACTCAGCTCCCGTAGAGTTCTAGGCAGTATACTCCACGTCCGACCCTTCCATCAAGCTTCGACCCATCCGTAAACATACTCACCAGCCCCAGGGCTTACATATCACCATGGAAGGTTCGCAATGGCCCATTGTATGTGGGATGGGGTCGAACTTTGTAATATCCTCGAATGTCCATTCTTCGAGTTCAAATTATATTCAAAATCGCGCAGCCTACAGGAGCTAGGGCTGCCACTGTTTCTATTGCAATTATGTATATTCAAAATAACATTCAGGGAACCCCCAGAGGCCACAGCGTTTGCCGATGGCCTCTACCTACAAAAGTACATGGTACGAGTACAGTGCCTTCTTCGATTTCTCCTCAATATTCAGTTTTCAGGAAAGGTTCTTATCCAGTATTAAACACAGATACTTAATCATATACGAAAGTATGAGCTGATCGCCGCCCAACGAATGCAGATGAACGCTAGGAATCTTGTAGTTCTTGGTAAATAGAACAAGCTCTGGTTTTCCAGGCTTGACAGTTAGTCCACAGTTTCGGGACTAGCTGTTAGCCACACTTAGATATCCTTGCACAAGGTACCCAAAAACATTCCTCTGACAATGATCGCCATGCCATTCGCGGATGCAATAACTTGGCAGCCTTCCCGATTTAGTCGTTACAGCACGTCATTGACCACAACAACCCACAGTAGCTAGGGAATTGATCCGCAGAGGTTACCGGCAATTGTACCGATACAAGAGACTGGAGTCAACCACTAGGTTAGTTATAAGAAGAAAGTGGGAGCGTGGTCTCCCTATCCAACAAAGCGGGCTACGATTTTGAGTATAGAGCGGATGGTATGTGGCGGGAATTGCCGGAATCCACGCTCCGGCGAACTGGCTTGTGCTCAGAGGCAAGCGGACCCCATGATCAGCTGAACATGCAGTGCTGAGGATGAACGCCGCGCGGAGATTACAGCTTTAGACCAAATCACAAAAAACTCGACTCAGGAAGTTGCTAATAGCTGAATATTAAAGGTGACTCGTTTTCTCAGCTAAAGTTAAATAACAAAATTTTAATAAATAAATAGATGCTAGAGTATATCCAAAACGAAATGATACTGAAACCGGTAATGTCTTTTGTATTCCTGCAGCACGATCCTAATCCTTATTACTTAAGCAACTTTCGGGAGGGAATCGTAACTGTTATCCGATTTTAAAAAAATCGATTTTTTTTAACCTGAAAAATTTAGATCTGAAAGATGGTCAAAATTCGCCCATTTACGGAAATCAAATTGTATCTTATTCGGATAATATCTCTCAGTAGTGGGCAAGTAAATTCGCCAATCTATGCAAGTTTTCGTACTTCGTCATTCCTAGGCGTAGGTACTACATGGAAAATTTCAGTGAAATTTTATAACTATATCAATAACTACTTTTTGCGTATATGGAGATCTCCCAATGTATAAGCCTATGAAGCATAAACACAAAACTAGCAGGTTGCTAGACTCTACGGCGAAACGGCGCAGCTTATCACAGATACAATGAGTGGTCTCAAGAAAGAGCAGGTAGAATTGGTTGGCTAATTCCCGGCAGCCAACATGGACAATTAGACTACTAATCAACCCAACTTTTTATTTGGCACGGCGGGCCTTTAAGATAGAACTCCACACATTTCACCCCAAGAAAAACTTGATAAAAGAATCTAAATTAAAAAAAATAGCTCTCTTTTTTCGTTGGTTAGGGCTTTTGCACTAAACTGCTTTGAGCAACGCCAGATGTTCTGCACTGCTCTACACTTTCAATGCATTCACCGAAAATACCTAAAAGTGCTTGCTTTATGTATCTTAAATATTAAACCGTTTCGAAAATATTAATCACCCTAGTGCCCATCTTAGCCTGTTCGTAGTTATGTAGACATAATGAAGCGAATATGAAGAATGCGCCACTGCACTTAATCCAGAATGAAAACTGTATTTAGAACAACAAAGTGGCAAACATAGCTCGCTAAGCAGTATCCTGTATGTATGTATGTACAGGCATATCCACACATATGCACATATGGATGTATGTGTGTACATGTCATTCTTCAGCTGTGTCTCGAGAGCAGACACGTGGCTTCTATATATTTCATTCAGCGCGCGACATAACATCACGACTTGCCATCCAGGTGTGGATATAAACATACAAATCTAGATATTTATGTAAGTATGCCCGTACATATTCCTGTATTTATTTTCATACATGCATGGATGCATACCTACGAGTAACGTACTTCAATTTGATGAACGCTGATGTGGAGTACCTACATACCTATAGAAAGAAGCGGCTGTATATTCTTTTTTTTTTTAGGTTATTAGAGGTTATTGACAGGCTGACAGTGTCGGCGACAGCTCTGATTTCTCCAGTTGACAAAGTTGAGCGCAACAACAACAACATAATGCATGTGATAGCAAGCACGAGGGCAGTTTGGTATGCGCCTTAATTATAATCCCGGTGAGGCCTGCATTAAATCCTAATATGAGTTCATTTTTTCTCCTTCTCCCTGCCTTTTTAAGGTTGCTAAAGTTTCAAAAGTCCTGAGAATTTATCATTTTTAAATATATTTCTTTATTAAGTCTATGTTTACAAAAAAATCCTGACAAACTAGTTTTACAAATAAGTCTTACTGGCTACGAAGGCTATAAAGGCTATATGTAATAGGACTCAAGCTTAAGCAAAAAATGAGATCTAGGAAGAGCGAAATGCAAATTGATTTTTTAGCGATACAATTTAGTTCATTAGGGGTGCTCCTGCGATAGGAGTTAAAAGAAATATAAAAAGGAAGGTGAAAGCAGAGAGATCTGGGAGGAGCTCTGGACAATTGCTAGTCCAAGAATTAATTTCATAGATAAACATTAAGGATTCAACAGTACGTTTGGAAGCAAGTGACTTTAAGTTTATGAGCAATGATTCAATGTAAGATTGTACGGGATCCACAAAATTAGGTTGCTTTTAAGTCTATAAAAGTAAGTAGAATAAATTGGTGGAGTGGAGGTGTAGAACATTGTCTTCCTGATATATATATGTATCCCTAAAGTTCCTAGCATAACGCCGAAGAAATGCCATAATATACATAGTTGAGAGGCATTAGTGGATAAAAGCGTTTCAATACAAACGTCTACTGAGCATTTAATTGATATCCTTTGCGTGTATTATTCTTCTCCTTAATTGGTCTATAATCGCCTAGGCGATTTGGCCGATTCCAATCATCATCTTTGCTAACTGGCGCCAGCTAGAGAACGTAGAAGAAGAATTTTTTTTTCTCTGCCACCTCCAGTGAATACCCCGTTGAGTACTTTCAAGGTTGAAACTCTACCATACCTACAGAATGACCTAGCCAGTGTAGCCACTGAATACTAATTCGCTGAACTATGTTTATGTCGTTGGAAAGCTTACATAGTTCATCGTTCTATCGAATCGAACATTCTAAGGGACATCTTATCCGATGCTGTCAGCGTCCATGCTTTTACGCTGTACTATAGCAATGGCATGATGAAAGACCTATGTATGTATATATAATAGATTTGCTTCGTCGAGAGCGGGCTTTACTACGCAGTTGCCTACTTAGCCCAAAGTAGCACTTGTTGGCAAGATACATACATTCTACATAGGATTCGCGGTTTATATTATTATTGGCGTTTACGCTGGTTGCAAGATAAACAAAGGCTTCCATTTTTTTTCGAAAATATAATTGTCAACAGTGGTGTTAGAGCCAAAACGCGATGACTTCGTTTTGCCCCCGTTCACTCCAGCCCCATTCATTTCTTTATCCACTTGGAAAAGGCAGAAGTAACGGCTAGGTTTTTGGGGGCCGATGATGTCAATATCATCGGCATACGCCAGTAGTTGTCCACTCTTATAAAAGTAGTACCTTACCGATTTAATCCTGCACCTCTAAGTTTATTTTGCAACATATTTTTAAAGCAGTCACATTATAGAAAATCACCCTGTCTGAAACCTCGTTTTGTTACCAAATGGCTCGGAGAGGTCCTTCCCAATTCTGACTGAGTTGATGGTGTTGCTCATCGTCATTTTATATAGCCGGTTTAGTCTTTCAGAGATACCAAATTCAGACATCGCGGCATATACACAATTCCTTCTCGTGCTGTCGAAAGCTGATTTAAAGTCGGACCTTTTGCCTTCAGTCTTTCGCACAGCAATTTGGGACTCGGGATTTTCATCTTCTCCGACGATGCTTTCGCTATCACAGGAATTTGCCCCGGTCTTAACACCTTCCTTAAGTCGCCGCACTTTTTGGTAAAATTATCGAGGGCTTTTCTTGCCGGCTAGCATCTCATGCTTTATACACTTACATACGTATCTCGGCGTCTCTCTTCTTTCTGCGAATAATGCGCCTCTCTTCCATTCCCAACTTCCAGTAGCGTGCCCATACGCAGTGGGATTCTGTAGACAGTATTTTGACTAGCGGCACGGGATTTCTCATCTTACCAGTTGTTCTTTCGAGCTCGCTGGAATTAAAGAACTTCCACAGCGGTAGCACGTAGAGAACGATAAATGTGCTCGCCTTCCGCCTATCGCAATATGATCGATTTTGTTTCGCGTTTGTGGCTTTAACATTACATTTTATGAATATTTGGCTAATTCATAAAGAAGTTCTACTATTTCGGAACGCTAAATTTGTTAATACAGTTCCAGTAGATTCCCGTAATATTACACTTTACTACGACCGTGAAAGAGTTAAACGATGGAGCTTGCGAGTGCGGGATTTTCATTTGATCTGTGAAGATAGGAGCTTTTCAGCCCGTATCTTTTGACCAATATTCAAAATACTTTATGTTATTTCTTACGTAGTAAAACGTATATACCCTATCTGCTGACTGCTATTCGAATAACGACGAAACAATTGTATGTTTTCTTGTGTTGAGAGACGAACATTTGAGCCCTTTGAAATCCGATGGATTAGATTTATACATATGTAAATCTGATGGATTTAAAGTCGCTCCGATAAATCAAAATAAAAAAATAAAAAGAACGGGCATCAGCTTCAGGCAGGAGATTTTCAGATTTGTTATAAGGCGAGAACGATTATATAAGTCAATACTTCGACACTTCATGTACTGCAGTGTGGAAGCCACGTCCCATAAACAAGTTGGAGTACTAGATATAACCTACGGCAGCCCGCGAAGAAGAAAAAATTGCTGAAAACTAAAACAAAATATGTCAACAATCTAATAACCACACTTATTGCATTGACCTCGTAAGTGGCAGGGTAAGCGGAAGTGCTGTATACCGCGGCAAACGTGTGCATACAGACTGCAGCAAACAGAAAAGAAAAAAAAAATGGTGACACGCTGTTGCGCTTGCGATTGCTACTTTTGCTGTTGCGCTTCATACTCTACATGCCGACATACCGACATACACACACATACATACATATATACATACACGTAATATTCAGAACAGCACGCTGCAGCGGTGTGCTTGCGTGACATGCTGCACTGCACCACCGTATGAGTACTTGCTTCATTCAATTTAGTTCCGCAATGCAATTCGGCCGGCTGTCTGTTAGTTATGCGTTCTGCTGCACTGTTTGCTTGGGTGGTGTAGATGGTGGGAATATTGCGCAGAGTTTGTAAACTTATTAAGTTGCTCCGTGCTGGGTGGAAGCAGTGATGGACAGATAGGAATAATTGTACCTTTTTCAACCCTATTCCAACCAAAAGGGCACTTTGTGTGTGTGCCCATTAAATTGTGCTGCTAATTATAGAATCGTTATGCTAAAATCCGACGTAGCTGTCAATTGACGAAAATTGTGCACGAAGAGCAACTGGTGTCGGAGCTGTAGGAGTATTACCAAAATAATAATAAAAAATCTGTACGAAGCTAAGAATAACTGAAAAAATATGTGACTTAAATTGCTCATAGAAAAAAAGGTTTGTTAATACTTATTTCCATGATATTTTCAATTAGCCCAAGCTCTTCCCCCATAACACTTAAAACGCTTTTAAATCCGTTTTTGATGAGGCGAAAATTTCACACAAATCTTTAATTATTTAAACCAATAAATATTAATATATTAGTGAAATGAATTAATTGACTTGTTCATTGAATTCAAATGAAACATTCATACAATTTTTCTTGTTTTTCTATTTTTGACAAAAGTGCAGCAGCTACAGAATGCATTATATATGTAATATTTAAAAAAAAACTTACAAATTTCAAATAAACATGGTTTTAAATATCATTCTTTATTTCAAATAAAAGTTGTTTATTTATATCTAGCTAAATAAAACACATTAAGAACTTCGAATGTCCTGCTTTTGATTAGCAACGAGGTGGAGAGTTTCGAACGGATTACAGCATACCGTTTTTACATTTTGCGGAGTTGAGGCACAAAATCGTCACTACGATAATTCGGGGTGTAAGTTTACATAACTATCCTAAATATATAAAATGTGCAGAGCTTGTTGCTTATTATCGAGTTTCTGTTAATTAAAGCTGAATTTTTGATCAGAAATCTTTCGCTAACAATGCAAATGAGAAACTTTTATCGGTCTGCATATGTGCATACTTTTGCATAATTATTTTGGTTCGTGGTATTCTGCTTATATAATAAAAATGAGCGAATTTCTTCAGATACTAGTTGAAATTACCTCCATTTGCTTTCCCATACTAAGTCGGTTTGGCTACTCATCGATTCAGAAAGCTTTTTTACGATTTGCGCTCAGATCTTTAAACTTTTCAGTACCCTTACCATCCATCGTACGAATCTCGATGTTTGTTGATTGACCTAAATACACTTGAAAGGAGAATATCCATTTTATCGTGCTCATTTGTTACTAGAATCATTACTGTGACTAGTGATTGGTCTTTCCTTCTAGGTAAAATTCAGTTTATTATTCCATGCAAAAACCTTCGACAGTTTGAATCCTTCAAAATTGGTTTCTCGAAAACTAATTATGGTATGAATGCTCCTTTTTCTAAGGCATGTGTTGAGTTAAATTCGTTTTTTAGTTCTTCATGTGCTGATTTTACGTGGTCTTGTGCCATCTTAATCAACCATCTTAGATCCTTTTTTATCTTAGTGATTACTATTGCACATTAGCTTAATGTAGTCTGTAAGAATTTGTAAATTCAATGGCTTTACTAATAAATAAATAAATATTGCTTGGCTCCAGAACGGAACATAATTTAGAGGCCTGCACAGTGCCAACGAAGTTCGGAACATAGTTTTAGATCCACAGATGTGTCGATTTTGCCTTAGCGGCTGAAGCAGAGTCTAGTGGGAAGTTCCACGCGACCAGTATTGGGCTAAGGAGCTCCAGAACGTTCTTTAAACCGTTCCTTTGAAATACCTCATTTGTTTTGTTTTAACGTTTCTATAAGTAAGTGTGATAAGGTCCTATATGCCCTGAATCCTGCATAACGTATATTTTCTGTTTGCGAAGTGGATTTCGACGAATCAAATTCTCTATGGCCCTAATCTTTTTTGGTGGACGGACAGTGCGGTGACGGCTGAATTTTGCCCAATCTACTATATATCAGATAACCCGTTCGATAACACGTTTTTTATATTGATTTGGGGATGTTTTCTTTTCGATGTTTCATTGCTTGGCATGATAGTGTTCATAAATATACAATCGACACCGGTTTCCTCTAACAAATGAAGACATTTTTGTAAAAGTTATAATGGCTTAAAAATGAATGTAATTTCTGAATATGCTATGTTGTTGATTATTTACTACACATTAAAAGTTAAAAATATGTAGGCCAATGTGTGTGGTTAACGATGAGAACGCTTTAAAGGTTCGCTCGATTTCGTTCTGGAAATTTCGATGCCAAAACAGCTCAAAAGTTGGCTCAAAGAGTCTATGGCATTATGCAACTGTTGCATGCAAGTTGTCAGCACATAGCGGTAACACTAAACACCAACAACATGCAAATCACTTAAAAAAGCCTGGCTACTCACAGAAGCTTGATGTATGAGTGGAATATGAATTAAATCAGTGAAAGGCAACGAAATTTGATAGACGGATAAAAATCACAGCCATCGAAAAATGAATTAAATTCGATAATAATAAGTAAAAAGAATCATAGGTAAAGGCCAGAGGCCCAACATAAACGATATCGAAACCTGGTTTGAAGGAATTGACTATACTGAGCTCCTTCCACCTGATGAAATGATTAATTCTGATCTCTGCTGTTTACAACTAGGCCGACTCACACTGCCATTTTCTAGTACAAACTAGCTGGACACAATGTTAAAAATGTTTATCAAAATTTCTAATTTTTCAATTACATTATTTCTGTGTAATTTTTCGGTATGGAGTTTTGTAGCATATTCAATTTCAGCATGTGTAAGTTTGAAGTAACTAAAAATTAGGTCTTTCGATCTCTGTTCGCACAGCAATCAAGTTTTCGAATTGAATTTCGAGAGGCTTGCGAGAAAGCGATCTTCTCGAGATATGCAAGGCTCTGCTAAAAGTTCCGTTTCATTTATGGCCATTTTTTGATACCATCTGAACAAAAAAAAAAATTTAAAAAAATATATTATTAAAACAATTACTGATTGTACCCCGTCTGATTTCAATCCACCAATCATGATTTAACAGTTCTGGGGTTATATGAAATCCGCCATTTTGTTTTTTTCTCTGTAAATTCGAGACATCGCGATTCATTAAAACTTACCAAAAAAGGGGTATTTTTACTGTTTTATTAGGTTCAGAGAGGACCATTTCATCTCTCTGATGACTGAAAAAATACCTATTCATAGAAAAAATTGCGATATTTTTTACCCCCCTCGAAATATCTACAATATCTCAGAATCGTGCGTATGATTAATCGAAATCACATCATTCAGGTACACTTCCTCTTACAAGATTAGATACAATTTGAAATTTCTATTTTCCATCACTGGTTGGAAATACATTTTATGTGAATTTAAATGTTGCATTCCTCTGCGAGTTATCTTTGCGGCTCTCTGTCTGGCTGGGATCGCTACTACGTCGCGATGTTCTTGACTGGCAACAACATGTTGCATGTCTGCTACATATACTATGTATGTACAATGTGGCAGTGAGCGCTTTTGTCATACATACATTCCTGCAATTCGCTCACTAACACATGCCCGCACGTGGTTGTGTGTTCCTTTGTACGCCGGTTTGCCCGAAACTCTCACAGACACAGACGGACCACTTGAATTGCGTGTTATATGAATGTATGCATGTATTTGTAAATATTTGCATCTAGCCATAGATGGATGGGTGTGCATGTATGGGTACAATATGAATTCGCTATACGCCCCATTGTGGGCCGGAAAGAAATGACCGTATAACTGCTGTTGGTAGACGATTGCTAGACAAGTAGAGAAAAAAAGCTGTTAGCAACTTGTTGAGGAATTTCTGGCTCCGTTTTGTACTGTGTGTATATGGTATTATTTTTGCTCGCATAGTTACTGACTAATATGTAACTGTAACGCGTGTTGACAATAACTTCGAAATGCCTAAAGCTAAATACCAACAGACAAACATACATACATAAATACTACTAAATGTACCTATTTAAATACAAACATATATTTACATACATATGTATGTGCGCTTGGTAGTCTATGAATATGTATGTATATACATATATATAAATGATCGGAGCGAAAAAATCGCTCTCCTAGAATTAATGTGGGCTACAACTATGTTGTCGCGTAAATGCACGCGTATTTGAAAATGGAAAAAAAGTTTGGAAAGAAGATAAGAGTGTTATTCGAACCCCAAAAGGTTATTGAACCTTCAAATTTGTTTACCTTCTCAGGGTTAAGCAAAGCGTAATTTTTTTGATACAATAAATTAAGCTTCAAGGATAAACCATTTGATTTCGCATACTCAAATTGGGAATTCTATGATTTCCGATCATGTGGTTGGAAACGGATTGCCAAACACGTAATATTCGAAGATCTAACAGGTGCGATTTACGTCGTAATATTCATAAATGAGATGCGATAGTCCGCCTGGGCTGCGATCACAATGGCATTTAAATATTTCATGGCCAATGGAGGCTATTTTGTTGTTATTGTAAATATGTCCTGTAAATACCGGTTTGTGCGACAGATCATAGAATTCCGATGAATTTCGTTTAAGGCATATCTGTAGTCCCTCGGGTCCAGTGTTTGCGGTACGTATTGCTGGTTATTCATCTCCATGCGATAGCTCCTGATGTGTCTTGGAAACGGCTTAGATTCTAGTAAGTGCCGGTAGGAGTAACCCCTCCGTTAGGAGTCTAGCAGACACTGATATAAAGAATGCTATCATGCTCCCTGACGATGTTGGCGATGAATAGTCGAGATAATGAGGCACCCGTGACGGTCTGACATATGACGTTCTGACAGGTCTGAAGATTCGTTCACTAAGTTCACTACGAGTACCCGGTGACTACACTGGCGCTGCATAGTTTATAACTGGTCGGGCAATCGCCTTGTTTGGCATTGCTCCATGTAAACAAGTAAACTCTAAAATTTTCGGGTTATTTACAGCCGGAATTCTGATGCCATCGACCTCTAGGTATAACTCTACCTTCACGTCCTTCTTATGCATCATATTATATATATTGAAAACAAATTAAATTTATGGTTGATATGTTTGCATTATGAAAATTATAAGTAAATAAATAATAAATAAAAAAATTAAGAGGGTCGCCGACGATTTCACTTTAAATCACAAGCCATGTTATCGAAGTCAATGTGGTCGAAAAAGACTCTCAATGTAATTATGGCGGAGCATTCAGACTTTGAACATGAACATACACATTACATTCTCATTTAAAGGCTCGCCATTTCGCAGCAAATTATACCAAATTTTTGATCAAAGTTTCGACATAATATTTCCATAAGAAAAAATGGGATATATATTATATCAGCTGAAAGAATGACCCAAAATTTATCTCACCCTGAGATTAACAGACTTAAGGTGTGTTTTCCAATCAGAGATCTATGCAAATAGCCATCACTTCAGAATGACTCGGTGGTTGAAAGGCCTAGACAAAGTTGGCCTTCACAAACCATCTCTGGGGGGTCGAAACTGGAGTAATGACTAGGTCGATCTGGATCCGTCACCTGGTTGGTTACCTTTTACCAACGCTAAATGCTATACCTATCTTGAGGGAATTCTTAAAGGCTTTGGAAAATGATACCATGATTTTCAAATATCATATCAATTAATAAAATATGTTAAATCTTGTAACTGTATTTATACTTCTGATAGTGCAGATATTAATATTGAGATTGTAAATTTATTTTATCAATTACTCATTTGTGTTATTCAATGAAAAATAGTTAATGTTTAGTTTTTTTAATTTTTTGTATGTACAAATATATGCAAAAAGCATATTTTGTAAATACTTAAATTTTATATTAACTAACTGGATGTAGTGTGTCTTGTAAAATATTGCACTTGACAATCTTATAACGTTTAACAAAATAAATAAATTTCAATATTGCATTTATTTAAATGGGTTTAGCTTTAAGTTTCATTTTTCTGAGCTATTTTTTTAACAATAATCTGGCTATAGCATCCCAATTTTTTTAGCAACACTGGCTCTAAGGGATATCGCTGCTCCTCAGCACCATTGGCAGTAAATTCTCAGGCGTGCGCCTGCATCCGAATTTCCAGCTTGTTCTTTTGAAAGGGGGCTATATGAAAAGCACATGTTCAGCCAATTCGACGACTGAGGGTTCACAATGCTGGTCTCTTCGTACCCAAAGCGATGAAGATATGCTTTAAAACAGTCGTGGCCACCCAGAATATGAGTAAGGTTGAAATAATCAATTTATCCGTGCAGTCTGGCGAGTCATCCGTCAACTCTGGGGATGCGCCAACGGGCCCAACTGCACTAACCCATCGTGCTAGTTCAGGTATTCATAGGCCCGCGTTACTCATTCTAAGACCGTTTGAACGCAAAGCAGACACTAAGATCACACAATCAACGCAAGACAAAAATGTGCTTGCGGTTTCTTTGATGACAAGAGATACACACCTTTTCGCTTTATGTTCGTTACAGTCTGATGAAGTCCGTGAGAAGTTGTATCATGATCTGTTCTTCGTATTGGCAACTTCTTGGCTTCGCCATTTTGCCATTCCTGCATATCAAATAAACATACACCTTACCAATGCCAGTTCGGTTATCTGAGCGTATTGTAATGCACTATTGAAACAGTCGGACTGGATGGCATTCCGAGCCGCCCTGTCGCTAGATTTCGTGTGGGGTCGGCGGTCTGGAAGGACTAGTTTCAAAACAGCAGTGCCTAGGCTGGACTATTTTCCAAGTCGCGCTAACCCTTTTACGAAATTCACATTACTGCCACCAAGCATAACTACGTTGAGGAGAAGGCAATTAATCGCCGCTCCTATGCCTTAGAGCCCTCAATCCCTGGCTCGCGCTGGCATCTCTTCCGCCAGTATGTCGACGGGTTACATTTCCCCGACAATCATTGCTGCCTCAGCGGAGTCCGCTTTGAACGGGCTGCATACCCCAAGCGCACATAATCTGTACGTTGACTACACACCGCGTAAGTACGACGCGGATTGCGATACGTTGTGTCAAATAGGTGCCCTATATAGCAATTAATTAGCTTTTTATTGCTGCTGATCCTTTTATATATGCTGATATCTAGATATCTAGATGGATTTTTGAATGACAACTTCTTTTCTAACATAATTCGTAGGTACTCGACGGAGGACAGAGTATTGACACTAAGATTCTTTCCAGTTAGAGATGAGCACCGCCTCAGTTTTCTGCACCGGAAGCTTAAACGCTTCGTAGTAACAACTACGGCTATGTCGTCGGCAAAAGGAATTATTTCTGTCACCTGTGGTACCATGAGTCAAAAGTGCATAATATTCCAAAGGCAATGATCAAGCACAGAACCTTGGGGAACGCCGCCTGTTATTTTTGGAATTATCATACCCGTTGAGGTTTAATACTCCAGCAAGCGGTCTTCGCAATAGCTTCGTAAGAATTTTCTAAGGTGAAAGGATACGCCGATATGATCCAGTATTAAACGGATTTGTGATATTTAGAGTTACTATGAGAAGCGGGTTATGGGAACCTGATTCCCTTCTGTAACCCCCCAGTTGAATCGGAATAAAAATAAATAAAGTACCAATTAATATTTCTTAGTGCTTTAAGGGACATACATACTTATGTATATCTACCAGGGAAATATGTATGTATGTATTAAAGTATTTTCCAAGTCCGTTTGTCAGCCATCACCTAGTCAGCATAGGTAATGCACGCACGAGACCAGGCGAGGCGAGGCGAGGCGATGGCAATATGAACGAGCTTGGCGTCAATCCGTGGCAAATAATGAACGAATGAAATCTACACGCACACACACCCATGCAAACTTATACTCGAGAGTGCAACAAATTTCTCACTGATACTTTCAGTAACATGCCGTACAATGAATATTCGTATTAGTTGTGATAGTAGAGTAATATTTATGGATGTAAGTAATAAGTACCACTGTATGAGTAACGAGAGAAAGAGCATGACTAAAAACTACATTCGTATACATATACGGTCGAAAACACATACTACATACATACATATGTATGTATTGATGCAGCAAGAGGGGATAGGCAGGGAAGTCGGTAATGCAAAAATGTGCCTTTCATTGAGTAGTTCGAGTTGTTGGTATATGTATGTATTTTAGTGGCGCTGGGACATATTAGATTTACAAAAGTATTTTGAATACGTATGTATATATGTATGCATGCATATGAGTGTGTGCATGAAAATGGAATATGGCTGAAAAGAGGAAAACTCAAGAGCGGCCTTTGCCACATTGCACGACGATCTGTTAGTTATCTGCGTCGAGTTTGTGAATGAGTTTAGCTGTGGCACCGAACTGTGGGAAACATACAACTACGGCGGTACTCATGTGATGATAGAAATAATGGCATGCCTGTATGCGTGTGTGTTGTGTTGACTGTTTGAGGGCAGGCATTTTTGTATCAAATATGTTTATATGTATAAATTTGTGTGCATATTCCATATGACTGTGTGTGTATGCTATTTACACACAATGCAAGATTTTTTGGAGTTCTGACCTTGCGCGCTACGAGACGCGAACACTTACAATCAGACAGAAGGCGACTGTGAGAAACAACAGAACGTATAAGTCACGGCAAGACGCAAAACCAAGAGATAGTAAGCCAGTGAGCTAGCCAGCTAGCCAGCCAGCCAGCCAGCAAGCCAGCTGGGCTGATGGTGGTGTATTGATTGAGTGTTGGGTCGGTCGGCGCTGGCGGCTGCTCATACATATTACTACAATACACACCTCACCGTTTGTCGCCACCATACATTGGCCGTTAGCCGTTGGTAGATGGTGAGCTGCGACGGTTTGAGCGAATCACTCGGCCGTTTAGTTGGTTGGATGGTCGGTTGACTGCTTGACGCGCTCGCTGTGTGCAGTATAGTGGTTGGTGTTGTGCGCGGTGTATTGTATGCCACCACCAGTTTAGTTGGTGACGAAGTGAACAAAGTGCTGCTGAATCGACTGCGCATTAGTTTTAATAATTAGCGCAAAATAAATTTAATTAACTCAACAACAACAGAAATAAAGATACAAAACAATAGGAAAAGATAAAAAGTAATGTTTGCTGTTTTTTAGTGAGTTTTGTCAAAATAAAGCGCAGATGCATCAAGCAAAAATAATCAATTGAAATATTCGAAACATTATAAGAAAAAACTGTTCTATGTGCGCGCAATCTGCTTTGGAACAGAGAAATTAGCAAAAAATAGAAAATGTGCAAAATAAGTAAATATTGAAATAAAAACGTATGCATATAGTTAGTACAAACAAAAAAGTAAATGTTTGCGAACTACGCAGTTGCCCAGTGAGCCAGCAAGCCAGCCAGCAAGCCAGCCAGCCAGCCAGCCAGCTACGGCGACGCCTCAGTATGGAGGGCAAAAAAGACGCGCAACTGGCTCTTCGCATTGCCAGTGTATTGCCGACGTACAGGAAGACTGTGAGTACGACGACAACGACGGCGACGGTGAAGGCTCATTACAAAGACAGAAAGGTCCGATTTGAGACCGCCTGCCCCCAAAACGCCTTTCTCGATGGAGCGCCATCCATACCGCTGCTCTGCGGCTATGCGGCTCTGCGGATACTGTTGATTGAGTGAAGAAGTGAAGTGGCGGAAGTGTCAAGCGCGGCGCTGGTCGACGTTGTTGCTGTTGTTGTGGTTTTTTGTTTTGTTATTCGTTTTTTGATATGCGGGCGCTCGGAAACTATGCGATTGATGTGCCGAATTGTTGATCGTAGCACCCGAACGCAGTCGGTTGACGAATGCGTTGTTACCGAGCGTCAAGCCGATCGGCATTTGACGAAGAATAAAAGGAAGAACAAGAAGAAGAAGAAGAAGAAGAAGAAAACGAACAGACGAATGTTGTCGCCAATGCAGCGGTTGTTGTTGTTGTTGCCGTCGTCGTCGTGCTCTTGTTGTTGGTGCTGACGGCAGCAACGACTTTATAGTGGCACTTGCGCCACTTGAACAATTAATTTAGGGCAAATGCAACAACAAGAATAACAACAGCAATGTTCAGTAACAACAACAATATTGCTAACAACAACAACAACACCAATAAAAGCGACAAAACAAGACAATAAAGTGAAAATGTGAACTTTGAAACAATTGATTTTTCTATACACATTCTTGAAGAGGTCCGCTGTATGTAGGCAAAGTAGTAGTGCAGTGGGTTGGTGGCGCCGTATATATGTATGTATGTATAACTTTTTGTTTTTATGTATGCACACACATATGTATATGGACGTGGGCTTGTATATGTACATACGAATTTAGCTACATCAACATCAACATCAATGACAATCGAAAATTGGGACACTGACGACATTTTTTAATGCAAGATGGCGCCGCTCAGCACCAACAAATCTAAACTACTTAAAATTGATCAGCTTGATTTTTAAATACACATGTATAAAAAAACACACACACATATACAAACCTAAAAATGTACGAGTAGTAGGATACAGGAGTATTTATATATGTATGTACATATGTATATATTTACTATGTTTGTATAATCCTCTAAAATCCAATTGGTTTATGTTGTTTGAACTGTGCGTGTTATTTTTATTATCAGCTTGCCTAATATGTATTAGCAACTGATGCATTTATTTGTCCAAAAACACTCACTTCTACAACTTATTGGTTAATTAGAGTGTGAAGCAGTATGCATAAAAACAAAAACAAAGAAAATTTACATGTGTATGTGATCGGAAGGTAATGGAGGAACAAAAAGGAGATTACCAACTAGTTCCAAAAATACTAGTTCATATAGAACTAGTTGCAAACTATTGGCAAATTAGTTAAAAACGAGCCCAACTGATATTTTGTTCGATTGCCTGGTTGTTTTTTCTTTTTTTCAAAATCGATCGAGCAGTACCAATCAACAATCATCCAGTTGATGCCATGATCAGTAAATTTGTGCAAATCCATGTAATTTGAAATCATGCTGTTAAGTGGTGCATACGAGTAGTATATGTTTACGACAGCAGCTTAAGCGCAAAAGGAAGCTTAAACAATAAATAACAATAAAAGACAAACAAAGAAAATGTAGCTACATATCAGTAATGAACAAGAAATACATACATATGTGTATATGTATATGTACATATGCATGTATGTAGGTTTGCAAATAATTTTCACACGAAAGCTTAGTATAGCGAAATGTCGACAACGGGTAGAGCAGCAGCACAAAATCGAAACGTCCGTGGCGCCGCCATCATCATCGTTCTGCAAATGAAATGGAAATTGAAATTTGAAAAGCACCATGCAATGTCATAACAACATTAACAACAACAACAATAACAACAACAACAAACCATCGTCACAGTAAGCACAAAAGCACAAGCATATTCCTACATGGTATAAGTACAAGCAACATACAAAACTAAAACAGACTTTGCACCATATTTTCAATGGCACGAGCGCCGAGAACATTGAACTATTTTCCACTTTTTTACGACGCGATTATTTTTTATGGAAAGTGTTGAGCGCTAGCGCTTTGCTTCGCCCCACTTCAGTGCAAACAATTACAAGCACATACATACATACCTACATATATATATACATACATCTAAAACGAACAAGTAGAACCTATTCAAACGAACAGTAACAGTGGCTGGTGAAAAACAATCAACAAACAACAATCAACAATCAACAATCAGCAAGCAACAGGCAACAAGCAACAGGCAGTAACTATAGAGAAATATATTTTGTGTTTGAAACACCTAAAACGGTCAACGTTGTTGCTCTTTGGTATGGGGTGAAATGAGGGGGAAAGCCAATCAAGACAAGACAGAAGCAAAGTGAAGTGAGGTGAGTGTAAGGTGCTAAGGCGCACACATACATATACAAATGTACATTAGGGCGCCTCATCAAAAAAATAAAAAAAAAAAATTAAAAGAGGAATAATATAATGTATTATGTTTTCAGAATTCTGCCAAAATATTTCGGGAAATATAAAGGCTTTTAAAATACTTTTTCAAAAAAATTATCCGATATAACAGAAAAGTCGACATAAAAATAATTAAGCTAATTTAGTTTTTTGTTTAAATTAAGCCTATAAAGTCTAAGTCGGTCAAGTTTTGACTGAGGTATTCAAGAATTTCTCAATTTAATCTTTCAAAAATTGCATACCTATCTCGTTATTAAGATTCCTTTAACACATTTTTGCTTTTTTTGTATCCAAACCTTTTAAGCTTGCACTATTTTATCTTCTGATGGAACTTTTTGAAAAAATATAAAAACAATACTATTTTCCTTTATTTAAATATTTTGGCAGAAGTGATTAAACATTAAAAGTTGTATGATTCCGGTAGAAAACCCGCAACTTTTTTGGTGAGGTACTCTAATGTACATACATTCATATTTATGTATGTACAGTTATGTGAAAAATAATATCTTAGTTTAGTAATACGCAATTGAAGGGGAAGTAATTAAAAGAGGAGAATTTTAGCCAGGCAATAAAAATAATTAATAACATTCATTTAAAAAAATTATTCGTAAAAGTTTTTATTTAATATGTATATTACTTATGTACATATTGCATTTTTTTTTTAACTGCTTGAATTGTTATTTGTTCTTCAAATATTGGTATTTTCTTCCGATAGCTTAAAATGTATTAAAAACCTTAATAAAATGTACTGTATTTTTCTATTTTTATAGCGTATTTTGGAATCATTTATTACATGGTTCTAGTTAAGCAGTTAAGTTTTGTACAATAATATCTCTTTAGACCAGCCTACAGATTGCGCCTTTGTTGTATACTAACATTGACACTTTGCTGGGGTTTCGAGTTTTCATATTTTTCTTAATGAGATTTTTTCGAATTGTTCAGTTTTGTTTTGATTCGGCGAGATAAAGGTGTTTTGCCATACATAGCTTAATATCTCAGTATCCAAAAGCAAACCCCACCTATTGCAGTCAATCGTGCCCATTGAGTAAATACTTCGACTCCACGTAGTCCAGTTTTTTAATATGTAATATTAAAAATAATAGTAAGGCGCATACACCAGTTATGTAGCTTGATATTTGCCCAAACTTTTCTAACAATGTGTAGAGTGCGTACTATTTTACGCCGATTTTGAATGGCACATGATTTTTGTCAGAATTTTTTTTTCACGTTAAAAATGCACTCTGGGGCTTGCCACTGCCTGTCGGGGGCGATCGCTATTAGAAACAACTTTTTTGTAATTTTTCATGCTACTTATCCCAGCCAGCGCTCGCGCTACATACTCAGCTATGGCGAGCGCTCTTTTAAGTCTCCAAAATAGGAATTGCCCAGAAATCTAATTCGAGTTCTGCAAAAAGCTGGACAGCTATCGAGGAGATATCCCGTCATTTCTTGCACACCTGATACGTTTCAATTAACGAAGTTGAGCCAGTTTTGGGAGATCCGTCCCTTGATGAAGCTTAGAGGCGCAAACACCTCTACGACTTCTAATATATTCATATAGTATATCCGAACCAGCTCATTGGGCATTGCCTTAACGTGAATGTTCATGCTTATGCCAGTATTTCGGAGCTGAAAGCCCGGATCGTTGTTTGACTATCTGAAAAATAACGTCGCTCGAATGCCAGGAGAGTTCTAAAAAGCTCCTAGATGGCTAAGACATCCGACTAAAAAACACTCGTAGTGCTTGAAAGACGCAGATATGTCTCCATTCTGGCATCTATTCCACTGCCAATTTTCAAGCCATTCGTGAAAACAGATACCGATGCGTTCGGTGAATAAAATATCCTTCGACTACCATTCCTACTTTCATCAAACCTGCATGCGAATTACACGTATAACATTTTGGAACGGTACTTTGACGAATAACGAGCAGTTAAAAAATAGTGCGATAACCTGTAGAAATATTTTCTGCATAAATCTCTGATATTTGGTATAATTGTCCGTATTCATATTCACGTAACTGTATTTGTTAGAAACAATTTGCAGTGAAACCTCAATTCAACAAAACTTGATGTAGCGAAAAGCTCATTGAAATGGAAAAAAATAAAAAAAATATTTGGAAGTCTTTCATACCGCTCAACCTTTCAAATGTATTTTATATGGGCAAAAAAGAATTTTTCGCACAAATCTATGCCATGAAAATGTATATTTTTCAATCGACATACTCTATTTCTCGCCAAGATACCCCAAAGAATATTATTCGATTGTTGATTTAATCATTTTTTAATATTAACTATCTTTTACATGCTATTAACTATATATAAATTATACAAGAAATGTCTCACAAGAATCATCTGACAAAAAATTGCAGGCCTCTCAATTTTTGGTACAACATCAAGACGCACCCAACAAATTGTAGAAGTATAAATTTCCGGGCTTAATTTTTCTCCACATATTTTTGGGGCCCTCTTATGAACATACATATGTAGATGGCTAGAATACCGTTATTGAAAGTTAGCCAACTTAAACAATAGTAAATTTTTGCAAAAATTTAAAACATTTAACTATGTGCTCACTATTTTTACCAAAATTTGCTTATTCTATAGATATAAAGAAAACTATAGCTATCGAAATATTTATTCAACTCCTTTAGATTCACTTTATCGAGGTTTCACTCTACCAAAACGAAAAAATGGCGAATTTACTTTGAGTACACGAACATACCTATAGGCATACAAATACATAGATACATACATAAGTATATAAAATATATAATGGTCCAAGCATTTGGCTTTTGCAAAGCACTCAATGCTGATATAAAGCTTTTACTGGGGTGTTGGAGATAGCGGTATTGGTGTTGGCGGTGAAGGTAGGGGTGGAGGGTGGAGATGTAGCTGTTTTAGTGATAATGGCGCTGGTGACAAAATCGCTCCAAAGCCGGTGCGTGTGCGTGTGATATCTGATAAATACATGCATACATACAAACATATGTGTGTACAAATTTATTTTTAAGTTATATAATAATGAAGTGTTGAAATGGGTTTTGAAAAAACCTACGATTTGAAAGAATTACTTTCTGTCATTAACATTACCATAGCTAGTTAACAGCGCTGTTCTAGTATTTTTGAGGGAAATTTTACTCTTTATCTTGATTTTCTGTAGAGTTATACGATCATTATATATATCCATATACAAATAATAACTTTATAGAAGAAATTAACCCACTATTATCGGCCTTCTAATGGAGTTTCTTGTTTTGAGCCAGATGCTTACCACTTTGTCCCTGTTATCTCGGCGTTAATGGTTGCAACAGTTTGAAAGAATCTTATAAAAATTAGGTCTGTGTGGAAAGTTTTCATTTCGTGAATCGAATACCAGCTATTGCATCTGCACATATCAGATGTGCTGTAAAGTGGGGATCCCCTTATTTACGTGGGAATTCCTACAATATAAGTACATGCCTATATAAATAGAAAATATATGTACAAAGCCTGAGCTCTCAACATGAACACCCATCACTGATGGAAAAGTAGGAACCAAATTATTTTTCAAGGAAATGTGTAAACCGATTTTATTTTCACAAGTGGATTTGGGTTAGATATAATTTAACATAAAACTCTTTTATGGTATACCACTGTGAACGAAACATGTGAAGCCAGTAGAATTAAAAATTAACCAAATCAGCCAGTAGTTTCACAGATATTTTGTGTTGTACAAGGTTTGTTTCCTTTACTGTTCCTTCCTCTTCCTTCACTCCGCTGAATATGTTGAGAGAATTTTCTCAATTCAGAACCTAGTTAAAGCAAAGTGTAGAAAAAAACTCAGACAATAAAAGTTATTGCTTTCAGTTAAAAATTGACACTTTACTCGGCTATAGTCTTCTGAATAAAAACCATAGTGAAAATGAATTACTTGACTAAGTATATATAAAACGCATAGCATAGTTTTATTAAAATTTACTTACATACATATGTTCCCTAATTTTATGTCTACAAACTTACCGATCTCAAAAAGCAAATATTAAACGGTACAAATAACTCTGTATATGCAACATAATTAATTTTTTAGCTACATTTGTCTGCTTTTAAGTAAATACACTACTTTTATTAAATTAGTTACAATTTGAATTTGTGCACCCACCATCAAAAAATGTTATATATGTACATATATAAAAATATGATTTGCTTCATAAAGGGAGAGAAAACGAGAGTGTGACAAAAACGTAAATACACAGCAAGGTGAGAAAAGCGAATGGAAATTAAAGTAAACGGCATGAGCAAAATTGTTATTGCTGTAGTGGTAGCGAGGCCAGATCAACAAAAAAAATGTACATGAAGAAATTAATCGTCTACAAATAAATCGATATTTATAATTGAATTAAAATTAAAATTATCGATTCACACTGAAATCGTCTACAAATAAATTCACATCACAAAAAAATTACTTTAGGATCAAATCGAATAGGAATTAAAAAGTTCGGTTCAGAAAAATTATCTACAAATAAATCGATATCATAAGTAGATTTATATTGTTACAGCAACTAATAACATATTCTAAATTCCTTGAAAAATATTTTAAAATAACCACTTAAAAATAACCAGGTCGTTGTTGTTGTTGTTGTAACAGCATAAAACATTCCCCATAAAATTTTGAGGAATGCTGGTGAGGAGACAGTCCGGAAATAAATCCGGGTTGTTCCGGTATCGTAGAACCGACTGTCGTGGGAATGCCTTGGTGACGTAGCTTGGTCGTCGATTGAATCGGTTATTAAATACCATCTCTTATCTATAATTGTTTACTTAATAGGTTAAGTCTTTCTATGTTTTTTTTTGCATTCCCTGGTAAACCTTTTTTTTTGTCTGGGCATCAAAAAATGATGCTATTTCTTGACATATTTGCCTTTTATTTTCTTTTACGTTCTTTGTGTAAAGATTTTGTATGAGCAGACCTCTTATGGGATTTTCCAGTCAATAATTCTCTAGAACAGTTTCAGACTCTAGCGACGACTCAAATTCATATTATGGAGACTTAAAAAAAGTAGTGTAAAAACTGGGGGTAATCACATCTCTAGTTAAATACAAATCGATGGGGTCTAATGGTCATAAGTGTTAGCGTTGGCAATGTATCAATGACAGATTTGTTAATATTAGCTTGAGCTATGCATTCTTGCGACTTTTATTATTCCGTATGAGCTTTTCACCTTCGGAGACCCCCTTAAATTATCTGTTGAAATTTACGTGGAGCATTATAGCCCTCCAATGTGTATTTTTTTTGACTACCTTTTATTACAGCTACCTTAAGAAGGAGTTAGAGGGTTAAAATATATTATACAAACATTTCTCGAGAAATTCTGCTGTAGACGTTTGAAAACATACTAATTTTCTAAATTCCTTTTATACATTATATTTTTGATAAGTTGATTTAAGTTTTGGCGAAAATGCCAAAATAGACTAATACTGTATTCGACAATGGTGGTGTGGATGACATCCTCTTTCATAGTTAGTTGCTTTTGTTGGTGTTCAGTAACCAATATTCGACAGTTTATTTAACCCTTTTTCCACTTATTCTAAAATCGCCTCGACGAAAACTTAAAAAATGGTAATACGGGCATAAAAAAAGTTTACCTGAGAATACAAAAAAGTGTGAGGGCTTACTATAGGTCTTCCATACTAAGTAGAAATCATTTCACCCTCAAAACGGCAGGTAAACGGCAGGATAACTGAAAAATAATTTTCAATTTCTGTCGAGAGTTTTTATGAACCCCAACACTTATCCTTGCTACTGAATCTCTCAGAAATTGCGCATAACTCAGCTAAGTGCTGGTTTTAAATGAGCTCTAATACATTGAGACGAACTCATATACTATTGCTAGTAACATAAAATACATACATGTGGTTATTAATTTGTACAAGGTGGTCCAATAAAAATGGCCCACAGTCATTTGGCTATAACGTTGGATTGAATGGAGAGATAATGCAGTCTTTTTTTTTAAATATTAATTTGTGCCTAAGCTGATATTTGTAAGATGAAACTCGTTAAAAGACCGCCACCATTTAATTAGCGCTCAACACTCAACACTTCAGGCGATAAACAAACCCGTGACGAAGAAGAAACCGATACAGAAAGAAGTCTGGGACGGTTAAATCTGGTGTTCTTGGCAAAACCATATATCAAATGTTCTAGGAACAGAAATTCGAATAACATTTACTTCACAAATGTCATAAATGAACTAACATGTGACGCCAGTTACAAAAGCTTTTTCATCTTACAATTTATGGATCACCCGGTAAATACAACTTTGCTTTGTTTGCATAGAGATGAATGAATAAATTTAATTTTTCGCTACTTAAGTGAAACGATATTCGCTTTGTGTTTTATTTATGTATTCCGTCCGCGTGTATGTATACAGACAATTTAGATTTGCGAGCTTGTGAGCTCGCTCATTAGAGTGGAGAATGTGTTCAAAATAAAATAACTCACTTACACTTCGAAAAGCCATATGACAACAAATGCTAGAATGTGAGCATGACCTATTTGTGAGTGCAAGAGCGATGTAGCCAGATTGATTGAAAACTCCGAAAATAAAAATCTTAAGCCCGCATGTGAGAGTTAAATTTTCGCAATAACTTCTGCATCAATAACTTGTTAAAATGTTTAGGGTATGAAAGTAAAAATGGGTTGCACAAAATGTTCTGAAATATATGAACTAAAACTTTAAATATATTAATGATAATGTCGATAATAATAACTATCGATAACTCATGTTATTGATACATATTATCACGAACGAAACCGATGACTATAATGATAACTAATGAAAACGATAGTAATTCCCAATCTCAAATTCTTTTGACAATAACACGGTAGTAAAAACTTCCTTGACGTCATGTTTCTGTTTGGAGACTTTTTACTTTCTACAGCATCTGCAATAATGACACTCGAATTTTCATGTTGTGAGTTGTGTCGTTATTGCAGCTGAACATCGATTAGTAGATAACCATTTTACTGCAGTATATTTTTAGGCGCGAAATAAAGATGTTCGAAGCGATCTTCAACTCAAAATAATTTGTATATTGAAGTTGAAGGAACATTTTTCTTAGGTTATATTTTTTTCAGTGCATCAAATCATCTAATCTAAGCTATGTATGGATTTCAAAGAACGATCAGTCGAAATCGCTTACTTCGCAGGAAGAAAGAAAGCTACTGAAGATATACTTTTCTGCGGAATCTCTACAACTTTAAGCTCCAATCATGACTTGTTTACTCATATTTGGTATATTCGTATATATAGTATACATATACTACATGCATATAAAGTATATGCGCATACATTCTTAGCTTGTATACATACATATGTGTTCATTTGCAGAGCTTTAGAGAAATATATAGAGCATTCTGAATATTGTCTAAGCGACTGCTCACAATGGTGATGGACTCGTTTTGCAACCGTATTGTCGGAAATCTTTAATGCGCAATAAGTATTTAAAAATGAAAAGAAAAAAATCATGAATACATTCATCTATGTATGTACATAGTTACATACATACATATGTATTTACTATATGCGTATTGTCTAATAACCAATAACCCCTCTTGAAATCAATTTATTTCTGTTTAAAACTCAGCGATGACGAAATTCCAAGCATAATACTGCTGGCAAATACAGTACATTAGTTAACTCGACTGGTTTTAATGAAATTAGAACCATAACCAATTTTATTAAATTTTATTTGTTATGCAAGCAAATGGTGAATACACAGCGATACCCTACTACTGGTGCGAAAACTCTACTTCGAATCCTAGGGCATACATATACAGTTATGTGAAAAATAATATGGGCAGTGGGCTGCAATTAATAAATCAGCCGGAAACTGAAATTACGTTTCATGAATACTGAATAAATTGTCAAAGCTCGTCACATTTACTTGGACACTTTCTCTTATTGACGCTTTTACTGTACGCCACAAATTTTCGATCGGATTTAGATCTGGTAATAATGGCGGCAACTTCATTACATTATTGTTGTTAACCCTAAGCTACTCTTTTATTCATTTTGCCGTGTGTTTAGGGTTATTGTCGACGCATTTTCAACCATTATTTTTGAAATTGCAAGTAATTATACAAGTTTTCTGTACGAGTTCTCCTGTTTGACCAAATTTTTAATATGTTCTCCAGTTTTCGGATCGCAGTGCCTATATATATCTAGTAAGCAAGGAGCTAAGCTTTCATTTATTGATATTTAAATAATATCATTAATCGTGCGTTTCTTTGAAAGAAAAAAAGTTTTAGTGAAAATATTTGCTATATTGCCTATACTGCCATTATTAATTCGCACACCCGTACACAGACTATTGAACGCGGAATGAATTTTTACAAAATGTGTGCAAATACTCTGCCTTTGTCTAACGGAATTTTTTTGTAAATAATGAGTGGTAATAATGTATCGCTAACTCACAAAAACTACTTTTGCTTACTTGGTTTGTATTGAAGTTTTGTTTTTTCATCGATGTGCCTATTATTTTTCACATTACTGTATGCAACCTGCATCCTATTCTGCAGCTATCAGTCGACGTCTTGGCTAAACTCTTACGTATTTCTTCGATGCGTTTGTGGCCCGTAATAAAGAGCAGCTGAACATGACGTGTTGCATCTGAATTGAGTCTCTTATAGTCAAATGACGCTTGGCATCCTTCCCATTGACACGAAAATGTGTTTTCTGGAACCGACGTCTCCGACCCCTGCACCTTCCGAGGTCTTTGAGTCGCCAGTGTACCAGTGCAGTTTACTAGACTGAGGGAGTACTGCCAGTGTGGATGCACTCCACCTTGCTTCATTTCCTAGTTCAGTTTTAAATCTCCTAACAAGTTTAGTACCCGTGGTGATATGATCTCTGGCAAGCTGTGCTAGAGGTTGCCGTGTGATTATCATCTCCATGTTTCTGAACGATACAACTTTTCCTTTCTCATAACTTTCACTATCGTAGCCTCTGTTATTTATACGCATGCTAGCCGTTGAAGCTTAGATACTGATTGTCTCACCGTTAAGAGGAGGGTTCTCGAGACCCACACCATAGGTTAGGTAACTATTGGTGTTCCACTAATCAAGTGGTTTGGTAGAGTTTCGCGCTGGACGCCTGCAAACTTTTATTGCCTTGGATGCTGTTGCATCGACGCGTTCCCTCCAGAGAAGCCTGAGTCCATTCTGAGGTCCAGGTACTTCACCTCGCTCACTATGCTGAACTCATCCTCAGCCGAGGAGATTGCTCTCTTTCCTGGTAGTTTCCTTATTCTGAAGAATGGTATTTGGTATATTTAGTGAGTTAATTTTACGTCAGATTTCAAGCTCTTTGCATAATATGTATTCTTATATTTCCCGATGTAACGACGATTTTATCTACATAATCAACTTGGTAAAAAGTTGATATATATTTTTCCTTCTAGAACACTGAAGATGGCACAAATAAGCGTTATATATATATTTTTTTAGAAATATTTGTATATAAAATCATATGAATATTACACAAAATGAAACAAATGTATCAAAGATTAAAACATTTTCTAATAAATATTAAAGTAATTTAGTTCAGCTAACCCTCCTCCACCACAATCCTTGCATATCGCTGGCCAGCTTCACCTGTTTTTAAATAAATTCTCTCATGGCGGATGTACTTTCGCCTGCTAACACGCAGATTAAATATAGTATATGTACATATGTATGAGCATACATTTGCACTGATTTACATTCATTATTTCGGTTCTCATCTCATCTTCATTTCTCGATCTCAGGGTCAGTGCTATAAAAGGTGAAATTTCACATAAAAAGTGTAAATAAAATTCAATGAAATGACGTCAAAACATTACAAGGTTGCCACTTGATCTGTGCGTCATAAAAGATGGAAAAATTTGTATTTATACATTTATAGTTATAAACATACTACATATATATTTAGCTAAATTGAACTATATGTATGTACATATATGCACGCCTGCAAGTCTAAAGGGAAGACCTTATGAAGAAGTGAAAACTTAAGGTGAACAGGAAATGAACTGAAATGTAAAAGTGTTTACTAAACAAAATGAAAATACGTGTAAAAAACGATTTCGTCTGTTATAAATAAACTATATATGTATGTTCGTATATACTTAAAAATTGTAAATATGTATTCATGATTAATTACAAAAATTACGACTTTTAACATTCGCTTTTCTTTGCTCTGGGAAATAGGGAATTTATTGCCTTTTTCGTGTATGAAATGAGAAGTGAAAACTTTCGTAAGAAAACACTTAACTCGAGAGTAGGCTAGAGGTGAAATAAATGTTGGTATAAATATATGCTAATATACGCTGGAGGGCAATTTGATATGAACATTTATAGTTTAAAAATGTAACATCTGGCAGTTTCGAAAGAAAGTGTTGACCCATTGCCTTCATAGGGCATGCCATTGAAGGAATTCTGCATTATGGCTATACTGATTCTCTCATCTCTGCCGAAAATACACAACCATGCGTCAAAGTTAAATCCAGTTGTAACTATATCGTAATATCAAGATTGCTAAAGCCATTAACCTAACAGATTATCAGCATCAAATGCGGTCCTTTGTACTAAACTGAACATTTTTAATTCAAAACAACAGACAAATTATGTAAATGAAAACCGGAAAGGTGAAGCTAACTAAAGTTTAGTATTATCAATTGGACCTGAACTGGAAGTTAATTTTAGTATAAAATTTCGTTTAGCCTTTTCTAAGCAAGTGTAAAATTCTCTGTTTCAGTCTTTTGGCATCTTTCTTGCCGAAGCTTCCGGGTATAGGAGCATCCGAATCATCCGTGGAAACGAGAGGATAACCAAAGTGTTCGCTTCTCTATAGGTAGATACATCTTTAGTAATACTCGTAGCACTGGAATGCTCTATCTGGATAATTCGAAGAGAAAAAAATTTGAACTTTATATTTAGGACAGGCGAGTAGAGTAGATTTTATGCCAGATCGAAGACAAAATATCTTTAAAAGACTAACCAGTAACTATTATAGTAGTAATCCTTACAAAAAAGCATGCATTGCTAATATAACTTCCATACAAATGGATATCTATAAAAAAAAAAGATCTCAACTATATAAACACGGAAAGATTTTCTTTATTTTAAACTGCGTAAAATGTCATAATTTCTTCTCCGTTCCTGCAATACGAAAAAAACTTAGATACAATAAAATACTTTTTCTCCAAAAGGAGTTGATGTTTCTTTAGCGACAATTCATTACCACTTTTGTTTGTTTTGATAGTTGTTTTTCTCGAATCTAGGCAACCCATTTTTTTAGTGTATAAGTATTAGTAAAAAGTTCTATTATCTATTACATCGTCTTTCAGTCGTCCTCAGGTTTTTGACTTGTACAGGGAACCGACATGTTGGATGAAAATACAGTTATGACCAAAGATGATGGGAAAAATACCTAAATCTCTGATAACCTTTGTTGGTTGTTTTTGGGCGGTGATGGGCATTATTAGCGGACACTTCGAGTGGCGACTCAATGTTTTTTAACGTAGATGTAGGTGCGAGGGAAAAAAGTGTCTCAGGATTTCCTTCGCAATGCAAGATGCAAGATGAGTTTCAAAAGGATCGTCGGATCTTTACATTATCCACTATCTGTAAACAAAATGAATGGTCGACCAATTCTAAATACGAAATGAGTGGAGATCTGCGCAGTACGCTTATTGTGAGACTGTTGGGGATCAGGCCGCAACATCCTACACATATACTACAGCTCTTTACAAAACTGGTTAGCAGCTTGTAAAGCGTTTTCCAACATTACTCAACATTTTGGAAAATTTATATTTACGACCACCATGTAATATCTTCGACTATAGTGGCATCGATTTTAGCTATTGGGTGCAAAAAATGAATTTTACTTTTTTGAGTCTTCATAAGGTAAACTAAACTTTAACCTTTGTGCGACACACCTTAACACCCTCCAATCGGGAGCAAATTGGATTTCATTCCTTAATCTAAGGTTTAATTTTTGAGAGCAAACACTAACTTTACCAATACAGACTCTTCAGAGAAATTATCTGTAAACAACACAAACATTTGTCAGGCCGGATGTGGAAGTCCGCAAATACTTATGGTACGCATTTAATTTCTTATAGTATGTACTTCCATAGTTACATATTTACATATGCATTGTATTTATGTATGTACATATACATACATATGTATGTAGGTACAAGCATATATAATGTCCGGTAGCGGCACTTCTGCAAACTTATACAAATCAAGAAAAGAAACTACACATGCAATTTTTTATTGTTACTTTACTTTACTTTACTTGTAATATCAATTGCTTGCACAGACGAAAACGATTGTTGTTGCTACACTTTTTATGGACATGCTAAGTTATGTTGTTGCAGGGCAACTTCCTTCCTGTGCATCGAATACAAAATTTTCTTGAAAATAATGTAGTGATAGATGAAAGTACATTAGGTTAGACCGATAATTGTTTGCTTCCAATAGAATTTGAATAGGGTACAAAAACATATTTGGAACATCTAAAACATGCCCCCTTATCGACCCAGAATAAAAATTAAATTGCAAAAATTGCTTAAGGTAAGGCGTCCGAGATACTATTACTTTATTTTTACGATTCTATCAAATATCTTGTGAATAATTAGCTTCTTCTGCAACTCCATTTTGTTATGGAAATTGTTGTAATACCTACTACTACTACTTAATTAATTTGTATACTGGGACGATTCGGGCTATCACTGAATTTGCAAAAAGGTTTCGCCGAACCATCGTATTTCGAATGTAGTATGCATATATTAGTTGGTAGCAAATCGGATTTAGTGATTGTATCTTCGCAGATTTCACGAAAATTCGCACTACGAAGCCATAAGGCGTTGAAATGCCATAAAAGTCGTACACAAATCGCGTCAATAAATAAAAATATTACGATTAAATGTGAATTTTAAACGCAAATCGAGTTTATTCCAATACGCTATGATAATGAAAACATATGTTCGTCAAAAGCTTCTTGACTTTTCAATTTAAACCTCATCAAATTTCGACGAGAAAAATCACGCTGAAAGGGAAATGCTGCCTTCTTTATTACTAAGAAAATAATAGCTACTTTAACATTTTTTTTTTGTTAAGAAAATAAAAATTATAGATAACAAAAGTTATATTATATATTTTTGATTTTTATTTTTTGCTTAAACTAAGTGTTCTTTCGATTTTTAATTTTAGCTTAGAAAATATAAGTTATTTTATAAGTCCAGTTTTTTGTATGAAAAATAAAGGTTAGTATTTTAGTTTTATTGTTTTTTTTTGTTAGAAAATAAAAGTAATTTTTTGAATTACAAGCTTTTTTGTGTTTAATTTTTGCTTGGAAAATATAATATATTTTTGGAGTTTTATTGTTTCTTAGCATATAAGTTAATTTTTGATTTTTATAGTTTGTTTTAAAATAAGGGTAATTTTTTGAGCTTTTTTTTTGAGTTTTGTTTAAAAAATAAAGTTGTTTATTACGCTTTATTTAAATATGTGATTCAGGACACAGACTCGACCTTAAAAGGTTTAATATTATAAGTTATTATTATTAAAAATAGGATCTTCTACACTAGAACTAAAGTTAACCAATTTAAAGTCAAATTTACCTGCTGAATCAGCGCATAAACTCTTATTTGTCAAATTAGTTTAAAAATATATTTTTTTTAAGTAAACAATTAAATTAAACAAATAACTTGTATTGTTTAAGCAAACAAATTTTATTTCCTGAGGGGAAAAAAATTTGTGGAAAAAATCTTTCTTTTTCCACAGGAAATAAGACTCAAAAAATATTAAAAATAAGCTTTTAAATAAGACTTATAATCCATGCGGTCCGGCTTTGTATGTGTATATTCGTTTTTTTTTTTTGTTTTTAAGTAGATAACGGCAATTTTTTAGGGTTTTCGGTTATATCTCTATTTAAAATACTATACTAAACAAAAAAAAAACCGATTTAGTGTTAAACTGAAATTTCCCAAGTATTTGCGTAGAGCTCATTCACAATAGCGTAGTTTTTTTTTTACTTCACAACACTGCATCTCAGATTATATTCACAAATTTTGTGCAAAGTTGGAAATTTTTATTTATTTTCATTTTGTTATGTAGCGAACTATATTTTTAGTAGTTAACGTACAAATTTTATCAATTTTCGTGGAAAAAATAAATATTGTAATTCTTTTTCAGTAAATGTGTTTAAATGATAGCAAAATTCAAAACTAATGAGATCTGGATCAAAAGCTGGCTGCGACTTTCCCTATAGAATTAGGCCAATTTTAGATTGATTTGCAATACGTTCTAGCAGAGTTGAAATTTTTCTGACGAAGTTTTAAAACATTACATATTAACAAAAACCTAAGGTTTCCCAAAACGCTTGAGGCAGCTTAATGTAAATCCCCAAGTGCATATGTAAGTATGTAGTATGTATATTTAGAAAAGTATAGTCTACGTGCTTGTGCCTCAAATACTTTCCCTTAGTCCATTCCTTCTCTTTACATTTCTACTCATCCACATCTGCACTTCCACTTCCACTTCCTAGTCGTCCGCCTGCATTGCCATTAACTCATTCATGCTTCATTTTTTCGTCATTTCCCTAGAGCCAAAAATAGAGAAATGCAATACTAGATTCACACATGCGTACATTGTATGTGTGTATGTGTGTACAATTGTTTAGTGTACGACGCTTTGCAGCTGCATTTTATTTGAGTTGCATTACGCAATTTACAATAAACTCCAATTACTTACAAGCATATACAGCCTACATACTACTCGGTATGCCCATAAATTTATTTAAATACAAACTCACACGGACATATGTATGTACATATATGGTACATATGTATATATGTATATTTACATGTATGGATGTGTGTGAATACTTACTCCAATTCATAATGCTTGTAGTGTACCCAAGTCTCTGCTCGTCAGTACGCCACCATCAGCTACGCCGCCAAACAACAGGGACCCACTATGTGTGGAGACTTATTGTGGATCCAAAAACTAGAAGCTTCCCACCGTTTACGCAGTCGTCGTATCGCTTTATTTTTTTTTTTGTTGTGTTTCACTGATATTAGATGTGGTGAGATGGTGGTGGCGGTGGCGGTTGCCACTTCCTTTCGCGCTTCATTTCACTTCATTGCTGCAAACTGTAAACAACAGTAGTGTTTAGTTTGTTGTTGCCGTTGTCGTCGGTGTTGCAGCAGCAGCAGCAGTTGCGAACCACACTGGTGGCAGAGTTCACTTCCGTTGTCGATTTTATTGCCGGTGTCGTTATTGTTGTTACTGCGCTGGTTTGCTATTGGCGTCGCTGTGCGTTGCGATCATTACTTGCTGGTTTCTTGTATTTGCTATTGTATTTGTAGGTGCACATATATTTATGTACATACATATGTATGTGCATGTGTATGTATATTTGTATGCGGATTTGTGGTTTAATTCATTCATGAATTCATACTTTGCCGCTTCAATTGATAAAGCGGCGTGATCATTAGGTCGTTGTCTGATTGCATGACATATAAATACTTTATTTAACAATTAATTTTAATTGTGTTAGTATGCTTGCGCGTGTGCGTATTAGGGTCGCTAACATTTTTAATTAATAATTGTTTCCCTGGGCTTTCTTATCTTACGATTTCGATATTGTTTTCGAAGATTTTCTATTTGAATATTCAAAAAATGTGGTTTTAACGCGATTTTTACTCAATTCGCAAAATGTTCAGTATATCAATCAGAAACAATGAAAAATACTACGATGCATACGTTACTTTATATAAGGATTTCTTAAAATTATTTTGATTTTATAAGTTTGCAATTTGTATAGCTAAAGTGAAGCGCTTAAATCGAATACATTCTCTTAATAATAATAATATTATAATTTGACGATTACACAGGCTATGATGTTTGGTAGATCTCTTGTTAATCGACTAATCGCATAACCGGCGAATCGATTAGCAAAAGTTGTTTAAAAAAATAGTCGACCTCACATAATCGACTAACCATTTCCTCGACTATAAACAACTAATCGACTAACCGTTGGTTTTCGATTTTTCGACCAGTTGTTTCTGTAATTGCTGTAATTTTTTTTTTTGTTCGCTTACCTCTGACTATTTTTTCAAGAATTGTTGCCATATTGTAGCATCTGTTGCAATACAAATAAGCCGATAATAGTAGCTTTTATTCTACAGCAGTCGAAATTTAGACATTTGGTTTTGCCTCTGCCTGCTTAATGTTTTGTTGCTTCCATATAAGCAAGTGCTTTGACCTAAATTTACTCTCATTTGTTGTGTTGAGTGTAGGTGAACGAGAAACTCTCTAGACTAACTTCATAAGCGAGCTGCTGGAAATGCACTCAGGAAGAGTACAACTTAGTTTTCCTCACTCAACTCAAGTAAGTTTTCATTAAAAGTGCCATTTTAAGTTATAGAAGAAAGGAAACGGATATGATCTCTATTCGCCAGGTTTGTGCGCCATGTGTATTTAATGTGTGACTTAAAATTCAAATAAACAAGCCGAGGAGGAAATTGAAGTGACATCGAATGTGGCAGATGATGAGATTTTCAGTGGAAGCAGCTGTAATATTTGGATACATGCTTCTCACCTCAGTTCTGTCTGGGAAATCAAAATGATTAAAAATAGACTGAGTAAGTTTCTTTTATCCCAATTACTGAATCCCGAAATCGTATATTTCTTAAGCTGAATCATAAATATTTGTTTCCAAATTGATTGTCTTGAGATAATACTGAAATGCTGAAAATTGGAAATTATTCAACTTAGGTCTATACTTATTGTTAAATTCATTAATTTGTTTTCCTTTCGTTTCAATTCAAATGCTATGTTTGCTTGAGCACTTCTGTTTTTGGTATTCGAAATATATGTATAAATTTTGAAAGAAATAATTAATTAATATTCTCTTTTAATTTACTCAAAGGAAATAAATGGGCGAGGAAAATGCACTTGAGTTAGCTCAGCTCGATATATGTATAAGGGGAGATAATGAAAAACTTGATTGCCCGATAAGATAAGTGGTGCAATGAATATGCGCTGTACATATGTATGAAAAATTATTTGTAAAAATTTTAATCTATTTTATTCGGGGTACCTCTGACACCTTGTTTGCTTCCTTTTCATACATATTTACATTTACATACGTTAGGTTGCTTTCAAAATGTGTGGGCATTGTTTTTATGATTTTTGATGGAATTTCCTTTAATACAATTACGAATGACAAAAAACGTGCGTCGTATTTTTTCAGATTTTTTTTTTAAAGGACTTTGGTTATCGCTACCAGATATGTAACTGTAGACAGAATTTTTACAATTTGTAACTTTTGTGATTTAAAGTAATTCACTTTGATACAAGATGTGGATGCGATAAGACCGGCAATCTGCTCTAGTCCACTGATGGCTTCAAAACACCAGAAGAGAGATAAATGCAAAAACTCATGCCCGTGTCCCTTAGCTTAGCCATCAGCTGAGATCTTGCGATTGAATTATATGTACGACTCGTTCTGTGCAAATTTATAATAGATTCTTTCCACAAATTAAAAAATTTAATATTTTTAACGATAAAGTAATATATTTAGGAACAAAAATCAAAACGGCGTGGGTTCAATTCACCGTCGGAGTGTTTTTACTTGCATGATCTTCTCATTAGATAAATTGAGTCAGCTGACACGTTCGCCGATTTTCAATCATTTATTAACATCATTTAGTATGAAGGCCAAATTGGAATAGTAGTTGTAAATAAGTTCCACAAAACTTTTGATTTATGGCAGTGGCCAAGGCACAACTAACAGTTGGTATCAGCAGAGTAGATAATTCAATTTTTTTTTTATATCAAGAAGCAGCTATTTAAATTTTATATCTGTATTCTGTAGCAATTTGATTGGTTAGAACTGTCTTCTCCAAACTTTTATCTTTTGAAACACCCTAATGTACAAACATACAAACATATGCGTACATACATATGCACAGACATGTACATACATATGTATGAATGAATTTATGTAGGTTCCAAATGAAGTGCACATGCATATTGACTTTGCTGTTACACAGTAAATTCATTCATAGGTTTTCGACTCGGACATACAAACATACACACATACATACATATAGTATACTAGTATGCAGAAATAAAATATTTTCATAAATGCTGCATACTTATCTGTATTATACAGTACACATGTTTGTCTGCTATAATTTTTTATATTAATATTATTTTTTCCTTCTTTTCAGTGCATTCCTACACGTACAACGTAATCCATATTGACATCACCAAAAACACCAACATATGTACAACCATACATACACACATAAATAAATAAGCTGCAACACCCGATTCCATAAATTTGTCCCCGTCACATAATGCGTTTATTGAATGGGATCAGCACATCAACGTCAATAACGCAACACCAATTTACTCGTAATAACTAATGGCACCATAGAAGATAACAAAAAAAAAAAAAAAAACACGGAAGAAGAAGAAGAAGAAGAAGAGAAAGCAGAAAAATAATCGAAAATGAAAACAAACATTGGAAATTATGCGCTGATAAGCTGGAAGTACCCATGCGCTGTTCCTTTCCCCGATGTCTCACCCTCTGTCGCTTCATCCAACATATGTACATACACTCTAGGTCAATATACGCGTCCAATGCTCCCCCATTCCGGGCACACGATTACCGCAACCAATCTGGCTATGTGTGTGTATGTGAATGCCCGCTTTTTTCACGCTCGTGTTTTTGTACTTGCTGGGTGAGTGTGCCACTACTTCCGGTGTTAAATGTATTTTTAGATTGCACTATACGCCATATATATACACACACACATCTATATGTACATACTTGTACAGCCGTACATACTTAGTGTCTATATTAATTTTGGGTTTTGCCTTCCGCTCGAAACATAGGTAATATGCACATACATACATATGTTTGTATGTGCATTTAATAAAAAATATGAATGGAATACTTATGCTGCTTATTTGGATGTTTTCTGCATAACGGGAACTATGCTCACACGTACTTATACATACGTAAGTCCATAAGTATTCACGCATGTGTGCTAAACGTTCATATGAATGTGTGTGTATTAATTTCTGAATGAAGTTGTTTGTCACTGAAAAATTTTAATGTACAAAATATGTTGTTAAAAAAAGAAGTACATATATTTGTTATAAAATTAAAATTTCATAATTGAAAAATGCTAATGCACATACACATAGGGGAGTGATAATTTTATACAAATAGTACAGAGTAACATTACTACAGGGTGGGCCAAAAGAAACCAAGGGGTGTAAGAGTTTAATAACTTTTTCGTTTATTAATTTTTTTATTATTAGGGGCAGAATGATTCTAAGCCAGATTGAATTCATTATACCCACATACTTATGTACATATCTGCCAGTAAAACCTCCAAACCCTATTGCACGCTTTGCTCAAAATTTTCCCTTGCCATCGGACGTTTAAATACAAAGGTTATCCTGAAAATTTTCAGAAAAGTATAGAAAAAACATATATTATTAAAAAAAAAATCTTTATACAATTGTTTTTTTAAAATATTTGCCTTGAAAATCTGTCGAAACATTTATTTCACTCTTAAGTGAATACCTCAGAAACTAAAAACATGGCTTCTGAATACCTCAATGGCCTTTTCAGATTTTGAAAAGCACTCACAACACACTTTTTTCTAAGCAAACGAAACAAACAAGAATAAGTCATTATCACTATTCTTCGAGCAAAAGTGGCAACTGGCTCAGTCTTACGGAAAAAGAAAATGATTATTTTTGTCGAACTGCTCCATGAAGGAACCACTTTTGTTGGATTTGGCTCAATTCAAAGCACCAAGGGCAGTGGATTGTGTTTTTAATTTGTAAATTTCGTCATTTGTCGCAATACTAGAAACGTTTTTAGAAACAACTCGATTGAATTTTTTGATAATTTCTTGGACCAATACATAATAGCCTTTTTTTTAAGCCCCGGTCAAATTGTGTGGAATTCAATGACTGATCATTTCTATTTGACTTTCGCGATTGTGCAGGGTGCCCCCTATCTAACGGTATATTATGCGCACATCTACATATCTGAACTATTTCTCACACTGCTGCTACATTGACAGTGGATGGACGATCTTCGTGGAACTCAACGTAGAGACTGACGCGCAGTCTAGTCGTTGTTTTCGCTAACTTTTAAGGTTACCCGTGTGCAATATAGTTATTCCTTGGAAAATTTCGCTATGGATCTTTGCATATAAACAAAAAACATAAATGTTAGAGCAAGCTCTAGCAAATTTTGAGCTCGAGAAAAAATCACGTACACCTCTTATATCGCGGTAATTGAAAAATAAACTCGAAATTTTAATAAATGTAGAAAATTTGCTTAAATTTCAAACGAAGAAATTAAATATAGAGAGTTTAGGTTAATGTGGTCGTCTCTGCACAAGGCTCACTCAGCCTTGTAAAGTACATAGTCCAATGTGATCCCATAACTTTTTTAACTTTTTCTTTTACTCTCTCAACCGTCAACGTATAATAAAGTAAAGAAGTTTCTAGGAGAAGTGCTGTGTACCATTTAAAAAATGATCACCCCTTACAGTTACTCGTGGTCGTTAATGCAGTGAGAGCCAAAGTGCTTGAACCGCAGCCTCGAGAAAGGAGGACAGCTGAGGAGAATATTATAAGGTGCCTCCAATTCGTTATCCTCCAGACAGCTGCGACAGTGAGGATCAGTAGTAACGTTAGTCCTAAGCGCGTGCGAAGTTCCCCGATCAAGATACAAGAACATGAAATACATATGTCGGGGTGATAGATTTCCGCGTACACCAATTTTAGGCAGTATTTCCACCATACCAAACAAAATAAGATATTTCCATACTTTTTGGTAATAAAATTATAATATGTATTTCGCTTGTGTAAAAGCTGCAGTCCTTTCCTATCAAAAAATGCCATCTTTTGAGCAGAAATGGTGTTATGAATTTCTCATATTTGGTAGACTGCACAAGAATAGCCTTTCTTTTATGTTGAAAATATCGCTCAAATTTTATCTAATATGTACATCTTCAAACCTATTTGAGGACTGCGACAGATTTTTATATCCGAATATATACAAATGTGAAATATAGTAAACATTAGAAATCGAAAGCTAAATATTCAGAGTATCTTGCCTAAATACGCAACCGCAGTTTTCTATTTTGTGCTTTAATTTTTATTTTTTTTTGTAACAATGTGCTATTGGTATGGTGGTGGATATTTCGAACATTGTATGTATTTTCTTTACTTTTTACATTCTTGTATTTAAGGCTAAAAATGTTTCGTGCTTAATTCGTCTGCGCTTTGAATAGCAGCTAATGTCTGCGGTGTGGCGCGCAGCAAAGGCAGACTATTCGCAAAAAAGTAGGACAAACGTCATTGACGCGAACCACTACCACCTCGGGCGCCACTGCCGCCGTTGCCACCATTAATGTCTGCCGGTATTGTGGCCGTTAGCGTCTGAAGGCGCATGAAAAATGGGCGGAATGTCAACACGCTGAAACAAAAGCCAAAATTAAAACAATTCAAAAATCGACAAAACACGCGTGTCTGCGGTTTTTATAGGTGGGCGCGATTGATGCGACACGACGGTGGTGTAGTGGTGCAGAGGTGCAGAGGTGCCTATGCCCATATACACTTTCATATATACATACATGTATGTACATATATATAGATATATATTTATGTGAATCGACAAATGAGCTATGTACTTTTCCTAACAATTCATGCTGATTTTGAGGAACAGCGACGTATGGGGTTGGAGGAATTTCACACGCTTGTCGCGTCGAATTTCGCCGACTAGCTACTTAAATTAATAGTCATGCATATGCACATACATGTATACATATAAACATATATGCAAGCATACATAGCATAGATACCCAGTCGGTAAAAGAAGGATTGAAGTGATCCGCAAGGTGACCTCCATTTTGGTTTTCGAAAGTGATAGGGCTTGATCAGTTTTGTACTAATTTTTTATATACATATGTACATATCTTCAGTTCGCAATTAATTTCGAAAAATGTCTACTAAATAATGACACAGCGAATTTTTAAAGGGACAACTCATACTGGTTCTCCTCCTTCGATAATTTTTCGAAGATATTTTAATAATGCTTGTAAAGAAAATTGCTCTTTAAATATGGCTCTTTGTCTTTGGATATATCTTTGTAATTTATGTTATTTGTTTATTTTTTCTTATGGATGATTTTCGGGGATTTTTTGCCGTTTCGATCCTATCGAACTAAAATGAAAGTTATGTTTCACATTCAGTAGGCATCCTAAGGGAATTCTCAACAGTTTATATGTATCTATTGCAATTTTTGAGAAAGTTTTCGAAGAAGACTTTAAGTTGATCAATTGACGGGAACGACTCGAAGAAATTATGGGACCAGAGCGTACCGTATAAATGCCTTCTTGAACAGTTACCATCCGATTGATATGCACTTGATGATAAGGGCTCCAAATGAAGGCGGTGTAGTCTAATTTAGACCGAACAAAACTGTATGCAAGATTTCAAGAGTATATGGACTGAAGTAATACTCACTATTTCGACGAAACAAGGCACGCATATGCTATATCTATTACATATTTATATAAAGATGAATGCTTTGATTGCAATTAAAAATGTATAATGGGGATGCGACGAGATCCGTTAGGTGGCGCTAGAGTCGAGTTATTAAAAAAATCAGTATCCGATCATATTAGGAAGCTGGTACAATAAGAAATACTTTTACGCAAAATACTTCTAGAAAAGTTGACATTGAGAACATACATCTCTATATTTTATATACTTATGTACAACTAATTTAAAGTCTTACAAATATGTATAAAACTCCCTTAGTTGGCTCTGTGGCCGAAATTTCTAGACACTCCATTTTTATGGTTCGCATTGGTACAAAGATATCCCTTTATGTAAAAAACTGATACTAATATGACAGTCTACTACTTTTTAGTTGAGGACGTGCCCATTTCAAAATTGAGTTTAGTTTAATAGCAGTGTTTAGCGGTTGTGCCCTAGAGATAATGCAATGAACAACCACGCTCTCCCTTTGCGAAAATAATCTTGAGGATATCCATTTTTAACCAGCTCTTTTCCTGTAATAGCACTGTGTTCGGGCAAAGTAAAATCAAAGTTTCCAATATTTTTTCGAATGTCACATACACAGTGTTTCATCAAGAAGTAACTCTGGCTCTAGATGCAGCCAATCACTGGTAATTGCCAGTGTCAAGAGAGAAGCCTGCCATTTGAACCCACATCATATTCTCTTGTGACAAGTCCACATTTTTGTACATTTCTGAACTTTTGTGCTCAATCTGAAGAAACGTGAAATTAGACGTAACACATCATTTTGGTTATAGTTCAATTTGCTGCTCCATTTCTTTACTACGTGGTATTTGTTCTATGTTCCTATGTTCCAATACTGCCTACTTTGGAGACCACTTTTCCGACCTCATTTGAATTTGCTTTGCCGTGCAACGACAGCAGTATTCGCGGTATAAGCGTTTTGTGTGGCGAAGAGAATGAGCAGACGGAGGTAAAAGTGACAGTTTAAACAATTCAGGAAATGCTTTTAGGCTGCGTCAGCAATTAAATGTGACAATTGTCGCAGACGACACAAATGCCGCACTGATTCGGCATATTTTCTTTTTTTTTTTTTGTTTGCATCTGAAGTGTTCGGTGTTAGTTAAGCGCAGTCGTTGCGGATGTGAGATTACTACTATACATTAATATGTAAGCACAAATTCACTACATACATATAAACATATTGTGGAGTACACAACACAGTTGAACAGTGAAAAAGCACAGCTATACAAAACTGGCAATGGGAGGTGCCAGTGGAAGCGCAGGCGCTAACAACACAATGCAACGCTTGATTAGATCGTTGATGCGCCACAATAGCGGCATTAGCCTATCCACTCCACTCAGTGTTAGCGCGCGGGCATAAAGAGCGGTAGGTGATAGGGTAGCGGATCGGAGCGTAGTTCTTCGTTCGTCTACTGAATGGGGAGCTCAGTTAATGAGTTCAGACAATAAAGACTAGACCACCGGATTCATGCACCTAGACATTTATAAAACACATACATATACTAAATATTTACATGCTAGTGTGTGTTAATTTTTATGAATGAAGGCATTTTCTGTAAGTGCAACAGCAACCGCAAAGCGCCCACAATACAAGCAAAATGCAAGTATTTACTACATACATTGCGCAGCTGCTGAAAGCCACGAAGCGCCACCTACACAACCAAATAAATTACTGTTGTTGTACACTTTCATATTGTACATATGTATGTATATAAAATTTTTACGATGCTGCTATACACAGAGGCACAGTGTATTCCATTGCAATGATGTGCATCTACGGTTGTTTGAGTCTGCGTGCTCTTTAAATTGAAGTTGAATAAGAGAACTGCTACATATATGAAGAGTAGCAAAACAATTGCACCTTAAGTAACTACAATACATGCATACAGGAATATATTGTTTGCAAGTATTTGCTTGTATTTGTATTTGCTTACAAGAATGCGGCCACGTCTGAGAGATATACTTACCTAAAATTTGTAGAGCACAATGCGAAATGAGTTAAGTTTTCATATTTTTTTTCTATATTTGTGTATGTATGTTTTTTATACAGATAAACCGACATATAATATTTGAAATGCACTTAGGTGCATGTGCAGTTTGCTTATTGGCGTCATCAATGACATGAAGTGGAAACTTAGCGTTTAATCAAATATAGGGGTTGTTCGAAAAAAGCTTTGTATTATAGAGCAATGTACTTTTGACAAAATGTCTTATATTGGCTTAACACTTACTGTATGTCAAACTAAACAAGCGCAATTACTACTTAATTTAAGATGCAATATTACTAAAAATTAAAATCAAATATTGAATTTTGCTTTTTCCAACAGGACAAATTTTCTTTTTCCAAATGCCGCAGATATGTATGCATAAATATTTTCCGACCATAAACTTAGTTTTCAGTGGAAATAATAAAATTACAAGTTTTACGCAAGTCTTAAATTGAGTCTTACATTATTACATTAGTATATACATATAAGCACAGTTCGGCTCACTTACTTCATCCATTTGAATTTTTTACAAACATCCGCAGGGTTTTTCATATAAATTTGTTTCATCGTTTTGGATTAATTTTTTAAATATAGTTCATTTCATAACATAAACCATAAGAATCGAAGTTTCACACTCAATACAAAAGTCACAAAAATTCAACAAATTTCAAATACTTCTCATAGTAGAACTTTTTTACTTTAAGCCTTAGCCATATTATACTAAAATTGTAAGAAACATGTGTAGCTGTTCCTTAATTTTGGCAGGTGTGTGACTAGTAAGGCCCTTATTGCCTTCATAACTGTAGAAAACTTACAAAAACAGCACAAAGAAAAAAGTTGCATGTTTTTATTCAATTTGCTTTTAGATTTTTATTTGATACGTTTAGTACAATTCAAAAATACAACTTATGAGCCTGAATGCGAACTGCTGTTTCTTGTTCAGAAAAATTTCAATAATCAACAATGGCTACTATGCAGTCATACGATCAATAAATTGCTTCTTAATATGTATAAGGACATATTAGTTATCATACTATGGGAAAATTTTAGCAAAAAGCAGTGATTATAATGAAGCGAAAAATAAATAAATATTATTAGCCCGAAATCCTTTTGACCCAGGCAACTATTATCAAACTATTACCCCGATAAAATGTGATTGTGCTAGTCTGTTTGACATAATTCAAAATTCTGATATTTTGTTGCCATTTTAATTTTTTTTTTATTTATTTGTAAATTTTTTTTTACATACTAATATCAAATTTGTTTTGTAAAATTCTTAACGTTTATAAAAATATGAATGACATCTCAATCGCTTTAAGGCCGCGTTTTGCCCAATATTGTAGTACCCACTCTTACATATCATTTAAAAAAGATAATATTATTAACAACGAAAGACTAATAAAAATAACTTATCAATAGTAATTTTGATCAAACAAAGGGTTTTCTGAACAAATGCCTATGACTTTGTAACCTTCCAATTGCAAATTTAACTGAAAAAAGTTGTTTGCCATTTTTGTTATTGTAAACTGAAACAATTTATAAATAACCAGATAACGCGATAATCTAGATGGCGTCAACAATTTTGACGATTTCTTTGTATGAAATATTTGAAATTCCATTTTAACAAACAGTAGTTTGCTTTACGATTATCAGCAAATTAAGTTTCTGGAAATTTTTGCTGTATTTTCGTATGCTATGCACCTGTTGCTATTGAAATTGTTTTGACACTTAATGAATCACTTTCAGCGATATATTTTGTTGTTTTTTTTTTTGTTTGGTACTGACCGTCAGAGGACCGAAGTTTACATTTCTTTTTAGCTCAAAAATCAATCCTTTTAGTCTCTTCCACGGGATCCGATTTGTCGTTTTTAAAAACAGAAACTAGTAGCTCGAAATCTTTGAATGATTTGGTACATTATTTATGTATAAGAAGAAACGTATGTATTTTGTATTAAACTGAAATTCACTATGAATTTTCTTAAATCCCATTGATAATAGCGTTACTAGAAGCGTTATATTTTTACATCGCTTGCCTCTGCATGTCAGGTCATTATCGTTTCACTCTGTTGGCTCAACTCGTTTATTGTTCATTGTTTGTGTTTTGTAGCTGCTTTATATGCAATTCGCTATCCTGCCAAGTATGCTATTGCAATTCGGGTGAAAAAGAATGAGTTTAAACTTAGAATTTCCAATATGATACGCATAAAGCGAACTCGAAAACGGCGCCAAATGCAACTAGATTTAGTTTAGCTGTGCATTAATGCATTATATAATAATAGAGAAACACAAACAAATATATACCACCTGATGAGACCATTTATTTCGACCCTTTGTAGTTTGGGCGATGGCAAAGAACTACATTTGTTTAGCGATTACAAAAAAAAAAAAAAAAAAAACAAAAACAACCCAGGGGAGCTACTTTAGTTTCATATAAGTTATATACACTTTCTCTAGATCAAAGGATTCACTTTGATTACAATTTACATGCTGTTTGCTATGATTACACTTTATAAAAACTTGAAAACTTAAATGCTAGACCACCGGTAACGTCGCCGGATGCATTTGATCTAGTATCGGTATTGGCAATTAACCTCCCGGCAGGTGGGACCTAGTGATTTTCTAGATAAACAATGACGCCAAGTTGCTACTGTCAGTTGATTGCGCATAAATAGCGAGTGTGAATGCATTTAGGTCTGATGCACACGAGCGTTTCTTTTCTAAAGCTGCGCCCACCGCTGCGCTACCGAAATCACATTCTACCATACATACATACATACAGTACGTACGTACATACATATGTATATGAGATCAAATGCCCCTGTAAAACTACATACATAAATACTGATGTAGTTGCTTTAGAAAACACTAATGTGCATCACGCTTAAAACGTGCGTGTGTATATTTGTTAATATGTATGTGTGTGTGTGTGTGTGTGTGTGTGTGTGTGAGCATATGTTTGCTACATCAGCTGTCTGGGGCTCTAAAGTCAGCTGCTAAATAAGTAGCCCAACAACTGAATATTATGTGTGAACGGTAAATGAATTGAGTTGCGCATTCTCATACATTACGGATGATGTCAGTGAAAGCAGTTAAAAGTAATTGAAGCAATAGAAAACTGTAGCAACGGATGGAAAATGCGCTTAACAACAGCGAACGCATTCATAGATTTGTATATACATACATATGTACATATGTATATGTGAGTTTGCGTGCGCAAAGCCTAACTGATACATTCGATGTGTAAAAACGATTCGTGGGCAGCTATGGAGGCATACTTTGTACATAGAATTGCAACTACTAACTTTTTTACGAAATTGTACCCACATACACTCATATTTTAATACATACCCTGTAGTGAAACTTAGTAGTTCTAAATCAGCTGACTACCAAAAAATGTTGCTCCATTATAGTTATTAGATGGAAAATATGTTGTATTTCGATAAGATAAGATTTATATCCGAATAGATATTGCCTGATAACTGTTACGGAGTTTGAATATTTTTCCATTGCCAATAAGAGTTATTTGCCAATATTTATTTTTTATGTTGCCTGATAACTGCTATGCAATATAAATATTTTTTCTGTTGCCAACGAAAACGTTATTTTTTTACTTTGCCTGGTAACTGTAATGCAGGACAAATATTTTTCCTATTTGCTATTTGCCAAAGTTTAATTTTTATGTTGTCTGGTAACTTTTATGTCAAAGAAATAGTTTTTTCGTTATTTCTCAACCTCCACTTTTTATATTGCCTGATAATTTTTATATGTGGAAGAAATTTCTTTTCCATGTCCAAAAAGTGTTATTTCCTAAAGTTTAGTTTTTAGGTTGCCTGATAACTCTTATGTAAGATAAATGTTTTTTTCGTTGTCAATAAGCACTTAATTTCGAATGTTTATTTGTTACGCTGTCTGTAAGTTAAGGATATTGATGAAGATGTAGAAGAACATAAAGATGAAAAAGTGAAAGTAAATATAAAGCTAAGCACAAAAATAAAGTAAAAGACAAAGAAAAAAATATAAATAAGGGTAAAGATGATAGTAATATAACTATTTTCCGGAGAACGTCAAGAATAAACATTCATCTTGCAAATATAACCGTTGGGATAAAAATCGTATCGACGTAAAAAATCTGTTTGAACAAATAACTTTTTTGAATCACTTTTTCGCTGTATTTCAGAACTCGGCCAAGGCTTTCTCTTTGTACATTCGACACAAGAGTTATTTTGGCCCCTGCTTTCCTAGGCAACCCAACTATTTATGTAGTTACCTACTATATTTTTGCCATGTAAGCAACATTGGTATCTTTCCCACGAAATATCGACCGTCAGCCTACAGTAGATAAATTAATCAGTCTCTGCATCAGCATCATACCATTCAATGAACCAGTTATAGATTAGAACTTACAATATAAGCGAAACAAAAGCGGGGTTTTTCTTAGGGTAACTGGGCCGAGTATTGACTGACAAACCCGAAATTCGACTACTGCGTGGGTACAGTTTCTCTTCAATAAATTTGATGTTTTTTTTTTGCGAGTGTAGTTTTGCCTGAGCCGCGATCACTGTCGGACTAGTATGAGTAACTCTAAAAAATACCAGTTCATAAGCTAATGTGATTATTTATTAGTTTCGCTATTCACTTCAGGGTATAAGTACCCACATGTCTACCTGTCGACAGACACCCAAACATGTTGTGGAAATGGAAGAGTGGGAAGCAAGTGCACTTTTTTTGTTTATATACAATACTAAATTTAACTACATGGATGTAAGTGCATACATACATATAAGTGTACATACATATCTATGTATGTAGAACATTCACTAGATCGCGAATTATGGAAACGGGTAAAAAATTTTTATGAATGAAATACACGCGAGTTCGTTGAACTAAGCTTTGGCTATATAAGGCATATTTGTGTATGTGTGCCTTTATATATTTTGCATGTAAGTTTTTGTATGTAGTTACATACACATACATACATATATGGAAATACTTATAGAAGAGTTACATTTGCATTCACACTATGTATAGCATTCAGACAGTCAGCCACAATTAGCTATGTGTAGTGACGACTTATTACTATGCATAATAAATACTTTATCCTCTAGACATACCACATTCATTGTATTGTAGCATAGCTACAACTATATCTGTGTTCTAATATTTATAACATTTTGTTGTATGTACATATATATTATGCATGTAGTATAGCCTTGACTGGTACCTTGGTTTGTAGAAAGTGATGCTTATTAATACAAAACTTAGTTGATTCGACTAAAAATAGCAAATAAAACACGATAAAATACATAGCTTTAGAGCTAAACCTCATATCTGAACAATCAGTTGCATATTTAGGAGCGAAACCTTATAGACCACCGAAAGTTTGGGAAATTCAATGAAACATCATATCCGACATCAGTTGTATGGGAGTCAGCCGATCTTGAAGAATTTCGCTGTACGCTTTCTTTTCCTGAGAAGTGAAATATGTGCAAAATTGTATGGCTCTAGATGCTTTAGTGTAGGAGTTATTACGTAACACATCAAATTTGAATAGTCCGTTATTTGATAGCTATATGTGGTCTGATTTTGTCGGTTCCCAGCTAATTAGTAATACATATATTATAAAAATGAGTTTGCTTACCAACTTTAAGTTAGATATCTCTTAGAGTTTGCATTGAAGCAATCCGCCTGACATACGGGCATAACTGAAACGACTCAGATAGGCGTCTTTATTAATTTGGAATGCTTTTGTATGGGCCTTTTCCTCTTCCTCTTATTTCCACAAACATCGGAACAAAATATTCGAAATATTTGTGATTTAGAAACCCCAGCGTAAACCAAAAATTCATTCTGCCTTCAATTCCAAAATCAAAGCTGCACCAATTTTACTTCCAAAAATGAAGTTATTTAAAGCATTTTTCAAAAATTTCCCTCAGATGATAGAATATTCTAATCTTTATACGAATCTATAAATTTTATATATAATAAAATTTTAGGAAATCCCTGTCTTTATATTGAAAATTTATTTAATAGAATGACATCTTCAAAGCTACTACATTTTATGCAGATATTTATTTTTTGGTGTTGAGTTTTTTGTTTTAATTTGCAACTGAAGTTACAATTAAAGCGTAGCTGCACAGGCTGGGTATATCGAGTATATAAATAAGTAATTGGAAATATTGTAGTTATAATTTTAATGAAACTCGCTTGAATTTAACTAAAACATTTCACTTTGTATATTTACAGTTATATATGCTTTACTTGGAAGTCTTTGGAGGAATTAGCTGTGACTGATATATTCTGTAAACAAAAAAATACAAAAAGGATTTCTAGTGCAAACAATCTAACTTTACGGAACTCGAAGAAATTTTCAGGTATGTAAATTTCCAAAGATTAGAGGATTTTCTAAAACAAATAAAATAAACAAAATTTTGAATAATAAATTATTATGTATGTACATGTGTTCGTATGAATGCAAAACTCTTCCAAAAGTGGCTGGGCTGCAAAATTATTTTTTGATTGCTTCCAAAGAAAAAACAGGCGCAATTCAATTGCAACAAAGGCATACTTTAATAACACTGCTTTGCAAATACATATTTTGAAAAAAAATAACAAAAATTTACATATGTATAGGAGAGAGATAGTATGGGCGTAAGTAAATATGATGGTTATTCCAAAGGTAGAGTGTTAAGTATTCCTGATTTTTACGATACTTATTAAAAAAAAGTACTTTTAAAATAAAAATAAAAAACCAAATCGCTAAAAGAGTGGTACCTTCGTCGATTGCACTTAACAATTTAGCAATACAATTTTTTGAATAAAGTGATATCCCAAAATACGCAAAATTACCATTATCTCAAAAGCCTGCGCCTACAAAAAATTCAAAACATGTGTTTTGAGCTCAAGAGGTCCACACCATCTTTCCCCTATACCTGATATGCTTCGCCGTTTTTCGCCGTAAAGCAGTGCAATGTTTTTTTTTTACATCTAAAAAACAAAAATAAGCAAACATTTTTCGCCAACAACTACACTGTGCCACCGCTTACGCTGTCATCGTTCGCGTAGTCATTGCTATCATCATTGCATTCATCGTCACGAACACAATCAAGGTGTGCATGAATTCGCGACGTCACCACTGCTGCCATTGCCATCGGCCGCGTCGTTCCAACCAAACACCAACGTCATTCCCACTGCAACTCGCATCCGCTACAACAATTATTGCAAATGCATACATATGTACATATAAATAAATATGTCCATATGTATAAACATTTGTGCGGGCATTGGTTCAGTGCATTTCGTTGCGGTGCTTTGCTGTTAGTGCTGTTCGATAAAATTCTCAGACCTTGTTTAGCTGTTGTGCACGACTGTCGGCGGCTGCACTAAATGCTTTTATTATTGCCGTTGCTGTATGTACAGTTGTGTTCAAAATAATAGGAGTGTTCATGGCATCTATATGCAATCGAAAAATTTTACCATGTAAGAACATGCAAACTTTGCAATCTGCTAGCGGTACTTCTAGCGGGATTCAGCAAGTAAAACGCAAAACATTAACTTGAAGTTGCTGCTTTGTTTGCTGTGTTATTCATTCATTTCTTTGTGAGACTTGCGTTTGCGTTGTTCAAAAAAATAGGAGTGGGAGTTATTAATTGATAAATAAACTTTTTATTTGATATTTTGTTAAAGAAATTGAAAAGTAAGTACAAATAAAACAAAATAAAACATCTTTGCCTAAAATTAAACTCATAAATTTTAAATAAAATTTGTTAGTGGGTCGAGGAAAACACTGCAGCGAAGAAAGGCGTCAAATCGTTAAAAAACTTCGAGAGAAAGGTAAAACATATAAGGAAATAAAGGAAATACTTGGCTGCTCAGATCAGATGATATCAAATGCCTTATCTTATAAAAATAAGCCCGAAACGCGTGGTCGCAAGCGTAAAACCACCAGAGTTGACGATCGACGCATCATTCAAACCTCTAAAAAACATCCTACTGCGTCATCTGCAGAAATAAAAAAACGTTTAGATCTTAGTGTGAGTGATGTTACCGTTCGTAGACGGCTTTTGGAAAACAAATTATACGCGCGAAGCCATAGAAAAGTTCCATTGCTGACAAAGAAGCATGTTGCTGCACGCCTAAAGTTTGCCAAGGAACACATAAGGTGGCCAAAAGAGAAATGGAGGAACATTTTATGGACGGATGAGAGTAAGGTCGTTCTATTTGGTGGAACTGGATCCAGGCAGTTTGTCCGGCGTCCGCAAAATGCTGAATATAATCCCAAATACACGGTGAAGACCGTTATTCATGGCGGTGCAAAAGTGATGGTATGGGGCAGTTTCTCGTACAGTGGTGTTGGACCAATCCATTGGATTAAAGAAACAATGGATCAGCGTGTGTACGTGGAAATATTGGAAACAGTAATGCTGCCATATGCCGATTGGAATATGCCATTGAAGTGGTTGTTCCAACAAGATAATGATACGAAACACACAAGTAAATCTGCGAAGGAGTGGTTTCGGTTCAATGGAGTTGAGGTTATGTCGTGGCCTGCTCAGTCGCCGGACCTCAACCCCATAGAAAATGTATGGTCAGATATAAAAAGGTGTGTTGCCGAGCGTAGACCATCAAATACTAAAGAATTGTGGAGTACAGTGCAGGAGGCATGGCAGCAAATCCCACTGAAACGGTGCCATGATCTCATCGATTCTATGCCACGCAGATGTGCAGCTGTTACACAAAATTGTGGTTATTCTACTAAATATTAGAAAACCCAATGTAAATATTAAATAATATTTAGCTTAATACTTATAATTCATTTAGTTTGTTGAATTTCGTGTTACACTCCTATTATTTTGAACAGTTAATTGTTGGAGGTTTTTCGAATAACAATTTTTTTTTGTTTTACTTAATGTTAATAAAAAAAGTGAACACGTATATAAAGACTCTATGAAATGAACAATGTTTGGAAAGAAAATGACTGAATAAATTTCAAGTATTTTTTAGTAACTACAACTTTTGTTTTTATGTTGAGGTCACTCCTATTATTTTGAACACAACTGTAGATAGTTTGATGTCTGGTAGCGTTGGAAAAATTGAAAGACATAGATACTTACATACTGCTCTTGTAATGAGTTAAAAAATAAACTTTTCCAGTATATAGTAGCTCATTTGATGTCATTCAGTTTTTCTTTAGTGTATATGCATGTAAGTATGTTTGGTTAGATCTACTGTATGATAGGAATAATTATAATATTACATCAGCGAGCAAGTACATCTTTAATATTCTTTGTTTGTTCACAAACATCTGTGAAAATTTCAATTTGATTGAATTGTAGTTTGAGATTTGGCAAGAAAATGTAATGAAATATATTTGTTATTTTATTTTTGGAAAAAATCAGCCTCCTGACGCTGTTCAGCAAATTAAATTATACTTTTATAAAGTTCAAATCTTCCAAAAAACAAAAACCGTATAGTTTTTATATGATGGTCACTCATACGCACTGTAGTAACAGGATATATATACATACATCTATTTTTTGAAGTTTTAGTTACGTGGATTAGTGTGAACTTAGCCTTTTCATAGTCTTTACCATTTACCGAATTTTTCGTTAGTATTTCACTAAAGTATACTTTAATTTCGAAAAAAAAAAAAAAAAAACTCCAACATGCACGAGAATAACATAGAAATTCAAATTAAAATATATTTGTACTTCTCCAATTCGATTTGCTTTTTAATTAATTTAGATAATTTTTTAGGCAACTTTTGTTCATGAGTTACATATATGGAAGAAAATGTGCAACATCGTCTGCCAAAAAAAAAAAAAATAAAAAAATAAAAAATTGTCAAAAATTACCTATGACTTTCAGCTACATATTTGTGGCTTATACTTTACTAAAATTTAATGCCCTACAAAACTGCACACTCCTATTCGGATTAACAATATTGCAAATTTGATTTTCCGAAATTTGTTGCATGTTCGTAAATTGTATGTAAAGCTTGAAACCTTTATGTATATGATTTATTTTATAGAATGAGGTATAATTTTGTACCGACATTATTAAAAATATTTCTTTAAAAATCTGCATAATGAAAAAAATATCTGCCTACTCTTATTTAACCTAGCGAAATGTTGCCATGAATTACGAACGTTGTTTAAATACCATGTCAAGCCAAAAGGTTAAGCAAACATTTTTAAAAAGTTGAATATGAATTGAACAATAAAGTAAATGAAATACAACAATATTGAAGTATTATTGTATCTGTGCCGAACGAAAGGGCTTTAGACCTAATTCGAAAATATTTTTGAAGCTTTTTGAAAAGCTAATTATAATGTTGATGAAATATTTTATTATTGGTGCCAAACGTAAAAGTTTTAGCAAGGATTTGTTTCAAAAATTCTATTGGATAGGGTTGACACCTGCGTAGAAAATTTAATGCAATTAAATTAATAACCTAACTGAGTTATTGCAATATTAGTTTGAAACGAAAGAGGCTTATACAAAAATATTTTCGAAGAAAGTTGTCATCTTTGTAAATTAACTTAGCAGAAATGCAAAATTTTTGAAAAAAGTGCTATCTGTTTGACTACTTAAATTCAAATAACTGAATTATATTAAGAAAATATTACCTTATGGGTATCAAATGAAAAAAGTTTAGAAAAGCTTTTGGCACCTGCTAGAAAAATTAGATAACATGTAAAATTAAATATCACAATACTGGCGTAAACTGAAAGAGCTAAAGACTTAGTTTTAAAAATATTTTTGAACGGGTTGTCTGCTAGTTGAGCAATGAAGTGCAAGTCGATTGTAACTATACTCGTATTAGAAAATATATTGTAATTCTTTCCCCCTTTTTTTTTTTTTTGATATCAACGAAGTATTTCGGGCTTGGAAAATCTTTACGAATTGGCTTATGTATATTTGGCTCATCTGTCAGCCAACCCTGAAGCCTCATGCATTTTTCACAAGTATTTAGTTGTATTGCTGACGTTTTATGCATAGAATATAAATCGCTGGTAAATTTTAGTCAGTCAATATATTTTAAAATAAAATGCACTACTTTTGTGCTTCAAATATTTTCATGTTGCCTCAACTGCGCTGATACACATTATATATATGTATATATATATATATATATGTATGTATAAGTGTACGTATAAGCAAGTGCCGCTGTGCTCATAAGCACATCACTGAGCTGCCAAGCATAAAATCGCAAATGGCATAATTGCCTTAATACCTTTTCAGCATTTTTTCCGCTTGCAGTGTGCATAAATTATGAGGGTCCATTCCATTTGGGCGGCCGTTGCATGACCCTATCCACCGCAATTTCAATGTAACGTTAGTGAAAATTTACCAACTTAACTGTTATTTGCCCAGCTAATGCTGCGGCATGCCATTAGTTTGTTAGTTAAAATGTGTTATTTATGCCAGACAAGTGTTGGCATTTATGCGAATATGGTTCACTGCATTTTATTTAATGGGGTATATATGTAAATATGCAGATACAAGTATGTATGTATTTATGTAAGTAGTTAAGCGAAGTTGAAGCATTTTTCTGATAATCTTAGATATTTTTGTTTAGTCTATTTCATAATTTTGAAGCCACCTTTTAGTGAAAAGTTTTTACTATTAATTTTTCTTTATTTAATTTTAATTATTGTTATATGCCTCATGTCTAAATCCAAAATTTCAGAATTTTGCGAAATATAAACAAAATTAACATTTAAGTTTGTTGACTTTTGTTTTTTTAATTTAATATAAATTATTCTTTTTTAAATAACAGTATGGTTCATTTAAAAGATATTGTTAAAAAAACATGTCTCAAAATTTTAAAATTGAGTATGCATTTTTACAGCAATTTAAATTTAAAGTGGTACAGTGTTCCGCAGTTTTTTTTCTATATAGGAATAACTGTGACCAAATGCTATATATATGTATGTATACATATATATATTTATGTATAGGAATTTGAATATACATTTTCTTTTATTCATTACTAGCTGAAATGGTTCCGCGAGGCTTCGCCACGCACTTTCTATTTACATATGTATATGTATGTATAAGAAATTACTTACTATTAGTTACTTTGGTTCTGAAATAGTTTGAGTTTGCATTTACCTTAATTCCTAAATATACAAACTTATAAAAATAACAATTTTATGTTGCATACAATTGCAATTAAAACTTTTTATTAAACAAACATCAAACAATTTCTTTGTATATAATATTATGCGTATCTCCCTATGCAAGGACAAAAAGGTTTCCTTTCGATGTAACACGTGATAGGGCTACGTACAGTACGTATCCACCGAGCAATATTCTCTCGTTTGTGCGTGCAATTTTACCAATTCCAATTCGTTAATTTTTTCGACTTGTTCATTAGTAGGTGTTAATATTGCTCGTTCCTTTAACCAGGATACAGCTTTATAAGCAATTTGGTCTATTGTGGGATATATTTTGTCAATCAGTTGTTGATGGTCGGTGACGGAAACGCATATATCATTATTGAAGGAGATTTTCCCACAAACTGTTGGAAGCTCACCGTTACCAACTTCCAGTAACATGCCAGCAAACATCCTGTTATCTTCTAAAGCTTTAAGCACTCTCATGTTAATCTTGAGTGCTAATTTTATTACATGGAACCAAAGGTATGATCGCTTTAATGATGCATTCATCTCATCAGCCCTGGTTCCTCTAGATATAACTGGCACTATTTGACGGAAATCTCCTGAAAATAATACCGTACAACCACCCATAGGTATGTTCATACTTCTAAAATCGCGCATGGTCCTATCTAGGGTTTCAACTGACGCTTTATGTGACATTGTGGCTTCATTGCAAACTATCAGTGAGCACATCTGGATAAGCTTAGAAGTATTACTTTGCTTAGAAATGTTGCATACGCTGGCACAATCGTCAGAAATATTTAGAGGAAGTTTAAATGTAGTATGCCCCGTTCTTCCACCTTCTAAAAGGGTAGCTGCGATCCCAGAAGACGCTACCGCAAGGGCAACGTTACCGCCAGATCTTACTTTAGTGAGAAGTAAATTTATTGAAAATGTTTTTCCCGTGCCGCCAGGAGCATCAAGGAAAAATATCTTTCCGTCCTTGTATTGAATACAAAGAAATTTTTTGATGTTTGTCCAATAAAAAGTTTTAATTGCAATTGTATGTAACATGAAATTGTTATTTTTATGAGTTTGTATATTTAGGAATTAAGGTAAATGCAAAATCAAACTATTTCAGAACCAAAGTAACTAATAGTAAGTAATTTCTTATACTTAAACACAAACAAAACAACACATAAACAAACCTAATTTTTGTATGGAAGAACACCGTAAGCAAAACACTAAAAAACTTTTAAAAATTCAGCTGTAGTTTCCAGTTTCTTGTATGATGACAAAGCATCTGAAAAACAAACATATCTAACAGTGTGGATCAAAGTTATCATTTCGCCTTGCATCGGTTTATCAACGAAGTCAACAGCACAGCTCTCTGCGCATAGCCGAACGAAGTACATAGTAACGAAGAGCAGTTGATTTACTACTCACACAACTTCACATCTTCCCGCTACGACACTGATTTTGCATTCGGTTGTGGCAATGCTGTACTTAGTGTAAAGTTTTTTAAAACTTTACACTTAAATATTTCAGAAATGAATAGGCTAATTTTTTATTTAAGTAGCTATCATTGTAGTGCTAACTGCAAGCATTAATTTAAAAAAAGTTGCATCCCAATCCGTTCAGTAGTGCCCGAGATTAGCGCTTTCCAAAATTTTGGACTTTGTTTTATAATACCTATGTATAGAAGCTGTATTCTACATATGTACATATATATGAAGAATCAAAAGATTTAAATAAACATCATTTTTCAGTATTTTTGTAACCTGGTTGATTCGCTAGAAATGCCTTTGCAACAATAAAATAAAAATAAAAAATTAAAATTCTGCTATTTGAAAAATGAAAAGACGATATCAAAGCAGCGACACTTTATTCACGCATTTATTAATTAATGTTGGTCAAATATTCATTACGTACAAAGTGAATAATTTGTAGGAAAATATTTGAATAGATTTGATTCTAATATCGATAGTATTCAATATATTACGCAATGCGAAATTATTAATCCCAACCTTTTCGTTTCTTAAATGGTAGACAAATCTATAGAAATTTGTATGTATGCCAAATTTAATTTGCTTCGCCGCTAATTACCCCAGGCGACAACACATTTTCTGACACTGTGCGGCTTGTTTATGGCAACGTAAACCATTCTGAAAGTATACCTTTACTGTAATAAAATTTTAAATGGAAGCACAAAAATTAGCTAAAATTTTGCTTTATGGCCTACTTAATTTTTCACGATACGGCCTAAGTTGCCTTTAAAAAAGTAGATAATAGGTCAAAATATAGAGAATAAAATTTCACGCTATATGTTTTCGTAGCAAATTGTGAACCATTAGCTTCCAGAAACTACAAAAAAAAAAAAAAAAAATTAAACAAGGATATTATGCACCAGAAAATTTCACTAAGAGCTTTCTTATACAAATCTATGCTGGGTTAAAGCAAAATTCCACATAAAGTAATAAAACAAATAATATCATCTTAAAATTAGATAATAACCATGCTAACTTCATTAATTTTAATTAAGGATATCTTAATTGACTCTTAGTTCTTTGGATAAGGAATGTGAATAGTGAAATTTTAAAAATCCTCAACAAAATTGTGTAATTTTTTGTTTATATGTATCCAGATATCATTTCATTTTTTCCTCATTATATTAGATATCTTTCATGCAATTGGATTCTTCAAAATCAGCAGTTTTTGGGCCGAAATTTTAGTAATCTGCTTGAATGCTTTTATTGCAGATGAATTCTAGATCTTGTACGTTTCGCTATTATCAAAATTCGATTGCAACGAAACTCCAAAGAGTTATCGAGCCAGTCTAATGTATCTACATACATATGTACATATGCGCATATCTTAAAATTTTCATATCATGATTACAATATTCGCACATTCCATGCATCAACAAATTCGTAGACATATGTATCGTATGTAGTCACTAGACAAAGCACCTGCCTGGTAAAATAGCCCTACCAATCACACCCTAAATCCGCAATCACAGGAAAATTTATGACATTCTTGTCACATGAATGTTTCGTGGCAAGTCGGTCGGTCACTTGACAATGAAGTCCAAATCGCCATATAAAAACGTGCAGATAAGATTTTGTGTAAAAATGGTTTTGCCCATTACTTTAACTACATACATACCAACAGTCACAGAAATATATTGTACATAGATATGTAGGTATGTACAGATGTGCATGAATATGTGCAAATACATGCGTATGAAAATATTTTCTTGTTGGCGCCACAGGTACTTAAGAAATGCGATTACTGTCAGTTAAGTCTATTGACGTGCGGCGAAACATATACCTAGTCATACATTTATTCATATATGTATTTTTATTTTTTTATTTTTTCTGTTTTAAGATAACGTAATGGCAACAGTTATTTTAAGTACATATTTAAAAATAATTTAATTCCTCACTAAATGTCAATGTGGTATGTACAATATATTTGAACACAATAAGGTATGCCAGTAATTCTATATAAAAAGTGCATATCTACATATGAATTGTAGCGAATTCCCTTAGTATAGTGATAGTCGAATATGACTAAATAAGTAAATTGAAAGTATAAGTTCCTAAAGCGGGTAAAATATTCCCTTAGTTTATAATTACATAGAACTACTTACTATGAGCATTTTGGAAGGCGTGAGTTTTATTGGAAATAACTTATTTTAAAATAACTTATTTTGCCTTCTTAATTGGCGCTATAGCGCGGCAAGTGCTTCTCTGCTTTACTAAGTGGCGCCAGCTAGAGACTCCAAGTGAAACTTAGTTCTTCTACACCCGGTATTTGCAACGTTGAGGAGGACTTCCTCTTCCTCTACCACAATCAGCGGGTACCGCGTTGAATTCTTTCAAGGCTGGACAATTGTCTTATAAGTTCTTACTAATAATTTAATTGGAAGATTTTTAAATCAGTCTAAAGTTTTATTAGCTTTAAATAAATGTGAGCATTGCACCGCTAAGCTTGTAGGACAGTGTTCGTAGGGGCGTATGAGTGATATTTTGTTTTGATAGCTTGAAAGTTTATCCTGCGCTATCGCTAAAACGAACACGAAAACAGAAACTGAATACGACTATGAAAGCAAGTATGATTACAAATACGATTATGAACTTTTTTTTAAGCACGCGAACGAATTTTTCTCACATTAAGTAACTCACTTTAAATGGATTGATAATAATGCTATTTAACATACGAAATACGGTTTAAATTAACTAGAAAATTGGTATTCGGAAATAATTTGTTTGTAATCGTTTTATATTTCATGCGAATATTATGCAGTAAATTTCAAATTTGAGTATAATATAGTGCTTAACACAATTATACGACAATGAGTTATTGACAAGTGGTGATAAATTGATCTGTTTCACTCAATTTTATTTTTGTTTTTAATATAGTTGATTTAAAAAATATTCTTGATTCCACATTAACCGCATTAATTTAAGTTTCATGTTTTTTGAAACTGAAACAATAAAAACAAAATCAATTGAAACAATTTACTCAGATGTTTTTTTTTTAGAAATCTTCCAAGTATGCCATTTTCAGAATAATGACGTAAACGTTTGATGTCTCTTTTTGTTTTATCATTCAGGAGTTTTGCATATATTGCTTTGCTGTTTACGTATTACCATAACCATATTGTGCCATATCAGGAGTTAATTTTTTGCTATAGAAAAAATAGTAGCATTCGTCTGCTTCTGCTTTATTCTTTTCAAAATGCTAGCTACAACAACAAAATATAATGAACCCGAGTTCTGTACTCTGGCTTCTGCTATCCGTTTTGTTCAAAGTCCAAGAAACAATATCCTATTTGGTGTCCTTGTGTTCTTTTCTTTTCAAAAAATATTAAAGCAGCTATTTAAAAAATGTTCAGTGGATAGATATCTCAATAATTTGTTTCAATATGGGCAAAACGTTAACACTTGGTCGATGATTTCAATATGAAAGTGGTGATGAAAGTGTGCAGAATTTAACGCAATTAATTTTGCAATTTTAAATTTATCAATGACTTTAGAATGTTTTGTAGAATGCACTACTCTTAAAATACAATATTTATAAATAAATCTACACCAGAGCCTTCAAGTGGGCTCATTTTTGTGATAATATTCTGTATGTATCTCGATGCGTTTTAGACGTGAACCGAATCACGCTACAAATATAATTCTCCATACAAGTAATTTTTATTATAAACTCATATTTTTTAATCATAAAACTACAAGTATCACTATTGCCATAACTACTGCGCCCAGAACTATGTCTTAAAATCTTGTAAAATTTTGAAGTTGTTTAAGAGGACATTTTTACTTTTATTGTGTATTTGTTAAGCTCTTACACCAATTTTTTTATTGCATATTTCTAGGAGCAGTAGTTATAACAATAAGGTAAGCAACAAGTTTTATAATTGCGTGGAAATAATGTTGTAATACCACAATAAAAATTCATCCCATGTTAGGTGAGATAACGATATTGAGTATTTACATACATATATAATAAAGTGTTGCGTATTGAGAATTTACATTTGTAAGTGTAGGAGCGGGATACATCTCTTTACTCTTTGATTTTCTTCAACAACTAACTCACTCATATTTTATTAAATTACTTCGCGCCTTCTAATAACATGGAACCTGACTCGTGGTACGAAACTCATCGCGTTATTATAGATACCTTTAGTAGAGTCACATCTTCGTGTGAATATAGAATTTGTGAGAATCATTATCGTATAATTTTAGGCGCCACGTGTAATGAGTGATGCAAAATATTGTTATAAAAACCACGCCATTCTCGTCTCCTATCATTTTACTCGTTTGTTTATATATTCCCTCATCCAGGTGCTTAATACGTATTCTTATGAGTTTAGGATAAATAAGCGCTGAGTATATATGTATGTACATTTGTTTCTTCACAGTGCGCTTTACAATTATTAAAAAAAAAAATTATATTGGCCCGAGGAAAAAATGACCACTCACCTTAACGTGTAAAAGTGGATCTCCCGTTGTTAACTGTTATTTAGTATAAATCGGTAGTATACTTTTAGGCGCATTATTTTCATAGCTATTGTCTACCGCATTCTAAGGTAGCCCCAAATGTATGCTATATGTACCCAAAATAAAGGCTGAAGAAAGGGTTAAACAGGCGTATGAGTAATTTTTAGCATTTGTGCGCTAATGCGGAGGAAAAAATTTAGAATCAAATATCTTCATATTAAGTCAATAGGGGAACTTTTTAAAGCTACAAATAAATGATGTATCTACTGAATGCTACATTAATGTATATACATATACATATATATATATATATATGTACGTATGTATATATGGACAGTCGTGCATACAGATGTTTTCGTTTCAATTGTTAATACGTAGATTTATCATTTCAAGCCAGCGGTGACCTCCATGCTAGAAAACAATAAAAACAGCATATTTTTATAATAAGAAACAACTGCGGCAACAGCAAGCCATTAAACCTACATAAAGTTTTGTTTTATGTTTATTTTGTAGGAATTCGAAGGCAAAAAAAATCACAATTTTTAAATGTTCAATGACAAATTCCACTATTTTAGAAATACTCATAGAATACGTGCACACAAACATACTTACATCTTTTTGAAAGCAATAAAACATAACAAATTCCTCTGGATGTTTGTGTATAATGAATGTATGTATTTGTTTATATATGTTTACGTATGTATGCACATATGTAAGCATATAGGTTGGTGCTAGTATATACAACAAAAAAAAAACAAAAAAAAAAACACAAATACCTTACAACAGTGTAAAAATGTGATTAGAAATTCAAAATTCCAAAATGATTGCGACAACATCGTCATCACTTGAATATGTGAACGAAATGTTATTTGTTGTTACTGTGCATAAGAAAAAGTAACTAACCAAACAAACAAAAAACCGAATAATAAATAAATAATAAAGTGAACTCTGCGTTTGTATTGGTACCTAGTACTTGGTATACAAACAAATTAAGAAACACATATTTAAGGCATTTCAGCTATTAATTCATAAAATCATCAAATAAAACAGCATATACTTCAACTAAATGCATGTATGCATACATACACCCATACATACATACATATGTGTACATATTGGGCACACACACACAACACACAATACACAATGTAAATACCGAATACATTCCAGCAATTGCAGAGTCGCACAGAGTCAAATTCAGTTTCAGAGTCAGCAACGCAGCCGCAGTCGACAGTGGCAGTCACTGTGGAATGCGGTTTTGTAACTTCTAGAATGAATTTCTTAAGTAAAACAGCTACAACGGCGAAGGCTATCCGCCACCACCACGGGCAACCACAAAACTTGTAGCCAAGACATAACTCAGAAGGCAGGCGTGTGCAGAGCACGAAAAAGAAATCGAGAGACAGAAAGAGAGAGCGAGTGTGTGTGAGAGAGAGAGAGATAGAGGAGGCAGTTTATGATATGATATGTGATAGATAAACTGAGCGTAAAGTTTCCAAGTGCGGGGTCGGTTGGTTTACATTTTTCAAGATAGTCTGTCTGCCTGACCGCTAGCTGTCACATTCTTGTTGCACAGTTCGATCCATTAGCCGTTTAGCCGTTATATCGGGATTTTTGTCGGCTCGTTATACTTACAAGCCTACATACAACACACATACAAGTATGGTCAAATATGTGCACAAATGTAGTATGTGATAGAGTTATGCTGTTGTTGTTGTTGCTAGTGGCATCATAGGTTAGCTAAGTATTGCAATATGTATATCTGTATATGCATATATATATATATATATATATACATATGTATGTATACAAATCCAAATCTCCTTTTAACTTGTGAGCGAGGAAGTTTTCAACTTTAAACTGTCTGGAGTGGATTATTCTAAAACCGAGTTTCTTCAACGCAGTAAGATGATTTGTTTGGAGTCGAGTTTTCTCCTCGAAACTCTACAACCCCTCAACTAGTGTGACGCCAATTAGAGAACATTTATTTTGATAAGCAAGCTCAACCTTAAAGTCGCTGTTGATGGGATAGAAATTAGAACAGTCGGAATACCCTTCGATCAGAATGATATGGATATCAAGTTGTAGCAAGTGTAAAAATGTGCATAATCGCAAAGAGAAACTACGGTATGGAAAATGGCAGTCCAAGGGTTCTTTTTGAGCTATCAAGTCACTAGTTACTCGCCTTGTGTCAAAAACGCTCAAGAAACTAAAAACCTTATGAGAAAAAACATTTTGTCCTTTAATAAACTGAGTGAATATGTTTCTACATAGTAAGAAAAAATTTGGGATGTGGCAAAATTGTAAAGCTATTTGCCAAGATGTACATATTTAGCTTACCGAATGAATGTTTCAATCTATATTGGTTGAACAATGAACACACTCCACAAATTTCCTCAGAATAAAGCTGACACTCTGACTGAATGAACAAACTCAGTGGGTCCTTGTGAAAATATTCTCTACTCATCCTAAAATCATAAACAGTTGATCTACCCTAGCTTCTACGATACGCTAGTATACTCTGAGTTTAACCACAAAAAAGTAGAGAATTTCGATGTGCAATAGTTCGATTATCGGACCCCTCTTACCTGATTTTCAGTCACCTCGTTCACTTTGCTGTCAGGAACAGTGTGCATTTGAATCTAAACATAAAACCTGACAGAAAGGTGGATGGTGGAGACATCTAAATTTTTCAAAATATATGTCCTTTTCCTACACTCTAGATCGAAACTTTGTATGGATAAAAATACCATCATCTGATCATGGATGACAGTTTTGAATGGTTCAAAATACGGCACTGTCTACCGAACCTTTCCTGTGCGAAATATAGAGTCTGATCTGCCACCTTAATAGATAGTAAATTTTTACGAATTCGAACTATTGATACACTAAGGATCGCTTGCTTAATATCTGAGTTAATCCAAGAGTTCGTTTCCACCAAGTTCGGTTAAAGCTATCTGTCAAATTTTTGTTTGTTTTAGTCTGTTAGGTAGGACTCGATTCTGATTAGTATCTAACCATGGGTAATTTTAACCGGATTTTGTATATATCGCACAGTTAAAAAAGAAGACATGTACTATCAGAAGAGAACGAACACCGACATATATGTATATACATAGCTTCCGTAAAGGGGAAAAATATATTAATAAAAATAATATATTTAGATTTTTGGCCGAACTTTTCCTACAATTTTTGGAGTGCGTCTTGATTTTGTACCACAAATTAACGAACCTCGAAGTTTTGCCCTTGACTGTCGAGGGTCGACCGCTATTAGAAAACATTGAGTAAGATATAGTCGGAGAAATTATATTATTATATTATATATTTATATTTATTTACATGGAAGGAAATAAATCTGCAACTAGCTTACCCACAGAATACACCATCATATGATGGTCTAAGGATTACGCTGTTAAGAAACTGTGTGGAGTTCAATGGTCAGCCGCCGTTGAAGTGGCGGATGCAATGAGACTCTGCTCAGTGACTATATCCTGTCGAAGACTTGGGTAACCAAAAACTACGCACAAAATTCCCGAGACACATGAACTTTTCTTTGAAGAAACTTTATTTTCAACAATAGAATTTGAACTGTAGAAAGCTTGTATGTATGTATATTTGAACAAAGAAATAAAGTTCTTAAAAATTAACCAAATTTTCGATAATTGAAGTCTGATAACGATAACTGCTTCTTTTATATATTAATGCTTGAATGTTAAAAGCAGAGTTGTGGTTCGATTCTCGACATAACCTAAGTATTTTTGTGGTTAAGAAACCCGAATACTTCGTTCAACTTGTATAACAAATATAGCTCAACACCATTACCGCTTGAATGGTATAAGCGAATTGTGCACTCTAGGCATGTGCATGGCTGTGTTTGCTGTTACGCAAAGAGAAGATTGAGGTAACAAACTGATGCGTCATTCGATAAAAATCGGGTTTACCTGTTAGATTTGTGCAAACCGAGAAAGAGAGCAGATCAGTAGTGGTTTCGAGTGATTTCGAGAGTAGCTACAAACGATTGAACACTGAGCTTCAAAACAAGCGTTAAACTGAAGATTGATACTATATAAACACACATACATATATATGTCTGTGACTACGAATGCACCTACATGGAGAGACGTCAAGAAGAGAGAAGAGAGTTTAAGCAGCAAATGTAGAGTACGATTAAGCCAACGATGAAACGGTAGGCAATGCGAAAGACGCAACGAAACAGTACGTATGTATGTATGTGTATATGTATGTTGAGCGAAAGAAATCGAAAAGTGAGTAAGAAGAATGATCGAATGAAAAGAAAAGACACATTTTCATTCAGTAAAAATTCAGTTGTTGCAGTAGCGTGGAACAAACTGGGCACAGCCAACGCAACCATCGACCAATTGTAGTAGTTAATAACAGTTACAGAATGAACAGTGTCGTAACAACAACGAACAACGTCCTAAGCTGGGTATCGAAATAAAGGTGAATGGTGTTAAGTGAACGTGACGTTTAAATTTGTTAAATTAAATGTGTTAAATATATGTATGTGTCTACTTATTGTACATATGGGGATGTGAATGTGTACGTTATACATATGTACATGAGATAAAATACACATAACAACTTTTAAATAAGTGTGAAATGCATGTAGGTATGGGCTTACGAGTATTTAGCTACAAACGGATATGACAAAACAGGATGTACTTATGAACAATGCGATGTTCTTCGAAAGTGGTCTTTGTAAACAAAATTAACCTATGTAACTATTAGAGTGTCTTAAATGTCAGTAGATTATTTTTTTTATATTGAATGTGCTTGTTAAAGGCGCAGAAATGACTCCGACCTCAAATATATATTAGATTTTTTTTCTTGTTTTCAATGCCTGTTTTCAACCTCTGGAAGCTGTGCTTATGTTCTTGTATGTATGCATTTGTGTGTCTCCCAGTGTGTGCGTGCAATCGCAATGAGGATTCCTTGAAAATGTAGCTAAACACGTTAGTGCAATATGTATACATGTACAGTGTTACCCAAATGTATTTGGAAATTTTATTATACCAGAAAATAAACCATAAAAGTATACTAAAAAAAAAACAAGTTAACTGGATTAAAAAAAAAAGAAAGAAGTGTGAATGAATTGGTGCTAAAGAAATATTTACGCCTTTAGGAGAAAAGAGATTTCATTTTAGGTAGATTTTTATTCATTTTGAAGGAACCTTTACTAAGTTGCGTGAAAGTATCACGTTTTTTTAAGCAATTCAAAATAAAAAAAATGTGCCTTGGACCCTGTTTTTTTCAGTGTTATTACTACTCATACAATATAAATTTTTAATTTAAAAATAGTAATATCGACAGCGTTCACATATGAGCGGTAATTTGAAGACCGAAATCGTGTATGTGATTTCAAATTGGCGAAAAATGTAAAATGCAAGACAGTTGCACAACATTTTTTTAAGATGGCATATTAAAAAAAACATACACAAACTCTTGTGTGTGGTATGCTCAAAGGCAAGAAAAAAATGCCACTAACCACCAACTTGAGCGCAGTATCGATGAAGAAATGAAGAAATGATTTTTTGAAACGTCAAAGCAAAGCAAGTGACAAAGTGAAAATACCAAAGTGGGTCACAAATGTTCGATAAAAAATGCATGTGTCTCGATAAAGTTGCTAATATTAGAGAAATAAGATGCAGGTGTCGAATATAGTAAAACAGACCAAAGACCACTTAGAGCTGCTAGTTATAATGCACGAACACCACTCGACACTAGACAACTAATAAATAGTACAAATCGAAGAAAGTTTTTTGAATTCTCACAAAAACAAAAGATACATAATTTTTTTAATTCAACACTTTTGTACAAGAATAGTGTGTGAAGAAAAGTAAAGTTTCAAGACATGGAAAAACTAAACTTAATTAACTCTGCAAGATTCCAATTAACGTCGGTAGTCAGAGAAATTGACTATTCCGTCTGTACATTTAAATGCGGAAAGCTATATTACCTTCAAAGTAACAACGCCTCGAACTACATATACATATGTACATCTCTCAACTCAAAGCTTAGGGCAATGCTTAATCTCTCAAATATCTTGAAAATACCGCCTCGGCCTCAGGATCATAATCGGAAACAAGAAATTACATCGAAAGATGGTCTTTGAGTAGTAATTGTTGAAAAATTCGCAGTCGCGAGAATACCAAAATTGATATTTTTAATAAAAAAAATATATTAAGAATGATGGTTTCTAAAGGAGAGACATCAGTAAGTGAAATATCAAATGCAACTGCAAAATTCCAAATATTGTTCGTAAACCATTTGATTTTTTGTTTTAATACACACTTTTCTTAGCCACTGTATACGTATCTGTATATATGTATGTGTATGTGTGACTATAAATCTGCGATCTTGCTTGACGGCATTCCACAAACTTACAAAGAAACAAACAAACCAACTACAACGACACAGCAATACAAACAACAAGAACTTGGAAAGTCACAGAAGCAGCAACAGCAACTCGATTGTGGAAAAGTAGCAAACACAGCGACAGCAGCAGCAATACAATAACAGCACAATGATAATAACAACAAAATTACTCAAACTGCCGTCTATATGAATAAATGAACGATAAGTAAATGAAAAGGTTAAGGTACCCCGATGCTACGATACTTCCACTAGCTTTTACTATACAACACTGATTCTGTCTGGGGCTGTCTCTGGCTTTGACCACATCGCTGACTTTGTCGGATTTTGGAATCTTGTTGTCTATGCCTATTATGATGCCGCTACACTGTTCCTTGGCCTCGTTGAATATATTACAAATGCACTTACTTATTTGTTAAGGTGTGTGTTGGTCTGTTCGTTGTGTTTTTTCTGCTTGTGTGCATATGCCTGGAGAAATTTTTATTTAATTTGAGCTTTATTACTATTTTAGCATTTTAAGATCAACGAAGCGGTGAAAGCGAACTTGAAGAATGTGCGGCTGCCAACAAAGAAAGTTCAAAAGGAGTTAAGATAAATGTTGCTAATTTGAGAAATAAAAAACATGCAAAGTGAATTATATGTATACTATTTATATAAGAGGCACATATAAATGTATGTACTTATGTATATATGTATGTAGGTACATATGTATATGAGAGGCAGTTAATAGGAAACTTAGAAGGGAGGCAAACATTTTGAATGAACAAGAAATTGTTGTCGTACGTTTGTAATTCTATACCAATAATATTTTGGTTTATTTAAAAATACTTACATTTCTTCATTCGAAGTAAGTCTTGTTAACCCGATTAGCTTTTCGAAATTATTTTGATTTGCAAATTACTTGGCGCTACATTGCAAAGTACGTTATTGGTGGCAGATTTTCAATAAAACTGAATTAGCTTTGACACCATTTACCAAACTACTGCTAACAAAACGATATTTTACATCTAAAAGTTTCACCGAAATACTTACTATCGAATTATTGAAGTAACATACCCCGCATGAATACCACAATTAAGTTGTTGTGCCAGGAGTAAAACTATTTTGATATTAAAATTCCGAATGAAAAAGTCATAAAGATTTGATTTTTAATAATATCGAGGTATTTCACTTGGAAAACGTGGAAAATGGTAATATACATGATTTTATTGCGCAAACATCTCTACAATACCGCACATAATAAATTTTAAAGCTCTGACATTCTTATACAGTTTTCTTAAAAACTCATGATGCATTTTCTTTAAAGCACAATATTAATCACTAAATTTCAACGTCCGTTCTTGTGATTTTATTGAAGAATTTTGAACCAGAAGAAGTGCTGATAAATAAGTTTAGGTTGGACATATTCGCTTTTCTAATATGTAGCTAATTTTGTGTAATATTTGCGTTTGTAAAGGATAATTGTTGTATGGCTTAAATAGTTAAATTTTATTTTACTTATCTGAGTATTTTTCAAGAAAGTGAAAATCCATTCAAATTTCATATATAGTAAGTGAAGAAAATGTATTTGAATTACACTATGCAACAATTGCAGGGTCGTTTTCTGGGAGCGGAATGATTACAACTTTGAATGAAACACCGATACCGATGTATTATGATTTCTAAATCCTTTTGCATTCTTAGGCCAGAGTTAAACTTCATACCTCAGCAATATATTTAATTTGGGATATATGTATAGTAAAATTTCCTGAGAAAAAATTTTGTCGAATATTTAACCCATTTGTTCTAGCGTGAAATGGTCATTTTGACCATTTGTTTTTTGAAAGTATGGACGGTCGCTATGTGGTTAACATTTTACGAGTATAATTATTCCCTGGAAAATATACTTAAAATAAAATAATTAACAACTCTGTTAACTGGTAATGTTAATGTTAATTAAGCGGAGCATAAATAAATGTTGCATATTTCAAGGGATATATTCTTTGTATACAGATTTTGACTACTAAAAACTTAGAAATAGAAGTTAGCAATTTAATTAAATTAAAATTATTAATTTTTTAATTATCTTTTTTTGTTCATGATTGTCAATTATTTGTTTTATTAGTTTTTCGATAAAACCTAGCTGAATGAAACAAAAATGATTAGAATTCCTAATTTCATTTTATAGCACAAAATCATGATTATTTTTGTGACTATGTACATACTTCTAATTAAAATTGATTACTTATTACTTGGTTGTAAAAAAATAAGCATTATGAGTTAGTGCAATCGCATAAGAGATTTGCTTAGTAATCGTTATTAGCCACGTTTGTACTTTGTTCCATGTTAATTTCAGCCTACTACTTTTATTTTTTGATTGCTTATTTAGCAATGAAATGTGATAACAGGAAGGTAAAATTTATATGGTCTAGTATACTTTTGGATTCATTTACTTTCTCATGCCTTTATTATTTGTACAATGAAATTTTGGAAAAAAATAGTTCAGTGCCATTTTTGAATACTGTATGCATTCTCTAAAGAGAATTAGTTGCCATTCCATTTGCAAGTCCATTTTTTAATTAATACAGCCCACTAAAAAAATTATTTTGTAAGTTGACCGACCCGTCCTAATACATACAAACATACATACACATACATACATACATGTGTTAGCATGAATGCATCCAAGTCCATGTCATGTGTGGTGTTGTTGCTAGTCGTCACATTACTGGCAATAAAACTCTGGAATGTTGTTCCGTCGCTGATGCTGTTCCACCAACTCCTCCGTAAATGCTGCTGCTTCTACGCTGTTGCTGTTGCTGTTGCTGTTGCTGTAGCTGTGCTGCCACTACTCTATTGCCTCCACTGATCTCATTCATCTGTAGTTAGCAGCAGCAGCCTCCAGTAGATGCTTGCTGGCGCGGATTGTTTGTTATGTTTTCTTGTTTGTTGCTGATCGTGCGCTTCTCATTGCACTTTTGTGCGAGTGTGGCTGTGTTTGAGTGTGGATATGATTGTGAATGTAAGTGCCAGTGTATACGAGTATGTTTGGTTGATGTAGACGCGCTGGCATTCATTGACCAGTGTGCTAGGCGTAATTGTCGATGTTTTTCGCTAACTTTGTTGCTACTGTGACTTGAACTGGTTGCATTCTTGCGAGCACAACGACTGCAAAACAATAATAACGACGACTGCAAACGTCAACTGCACGCATATTTGTGCTCATATACAAATGTTTGTGTGTGTGTGTGTTGTACATATATTGTGTGTGGGTTTGTATTGTGAACCTTCACTCAGGCATTTGCAATGTAGAAAAGCGCATGCTGTCATATTAACCTATACAAAGTCAAATATATAATCACAAACAGTTTACACTCCAGATGGTGGCCCATCAAACATACAGACTGTTGGACGGATGCACTCTGTAAGCACAAACGGTCAGTCGTATAGACGTTAAGGCTGGCTGGCAAGCGAATGCACCGACAAATAATGCTGACTAGATGTTCACTAGCTAGTTTTGCTTGCAATCAGCAATCAGCAACCAGTAGCCAGCAGTTAGCAGCTTTCCAGTTACTAGGGAGTGTGCGCGCGTCTGCCTATCTATACATGTTTGTGTGAGTGTGCGTAATGTGTTTGTGGCGAATGAAATTGATTGAAAATGCCAACCGCATGAGTCATCATCTATCCAGTCAACTACAAATGTATGTATGTATGTATGTATGTATGCAGTTTGGTTTGCTAGCTAGCAGAAGTGCGCAGACCTTAGCGCAATAGACCTCCGCGCAATCGAACAAAAGTCAGCCAGTGCAGAGCAATCAATGTGATGTCGCTGTAGGTTGTGGTTGTTGTTCTTGTTGCTGATGCTCATATTGCTGCTGATGTTGATGCTTTGGCTGGCATTCATAGATATGTATGTATGTATTTAAATACTACATACATACATACATGCCCATACAGCTGATTCTGAAAGTAATTTAATTTAAATTCCTTTTCTTGATTGAAGATGTCTTGTAGAAAAATGTTCATATTGTTATATGAAAATTAATAAGAATACTTATGCCAAATATAAAAGATTCATCGAACGCTGATTTTGTATTTTTAGAGCTACTCATGACATAGGCAATTTCGTTGGAGATTCGCACATACTTTTTAAGACATAAGATAAGGTTGAAATGGCTGCTAAAATATTAACACCTAGGTCCGTAAATGGGCTCGTTCTATTACATATATTCTTGTATATTTGAACCATTCCGAATTTAAGAAATTGCTGCGCCTTCAACCTAGCTAGTTCCTTCAATTCTCGAAGAATTCTGATCCCACGAAATTCCCACCGGCGTAAAGCAAAAGGTAAAACAATTCAAAAGAAATATTTCGGAAAATCTTAGGACGATTTAACCTCAACTCAACCAAGAGAGCCTAACAAGTCATACTGGTTTCTTGAGAAGTCTCGGCAAGTTAAGATGCCATGTTTCGAAAATGGACTTTATTCTTTGTGGGTTGGCTAACAAAATGCTCACACCTTGGTGGGCGACTATCATCTCCATGCAAAATCTGGAACATGCCACCCCCGAAAGTGATAAACTTTTCAGCCTAATCCGAAGGTGGGTCTTTTGAATACTTACAACACCGTTCAAAGAGTTGATATGTCTCTTAGACAAAATGCCATTTTATGTTGCAGCGCGTATATACCCAAATTTAATAATAATAATAAAAATAACCTAAATTATTATACCTCACTGTGTAAAGTACACAATAATACTTCACAGTTGCTCAAACTTCGAGTAATCCTGTATGTGCTTTTTAAAAATAATGAAAATAATACTTAGCTGTATGCAGTTTCTTGAAATAACATATGTATGTATATAAAAACACATTTTTAGTGAACTAACTTTAAACTAATTTGAGACAAATGTAATTCCGATTCATATTCAAATTTTTCGTGGTAGTTCGAAATGAATGTATTATTGATTTATTGAATTTAAGCTACAATATATAATTGAAAACATCTGCAGTGACTGCGTCCTATGACATCACCCTGTTAAATCAATGAGTTCGTTGTATGGAATGACAATTAGTTGTCATTGAAAAATGTCATTAATTTTGAATTAATAATTAATTAAAATTAATTTCATTTCATTAGAATTAATTTCATTTCCCACAGGGTAACTATTTCTGCACGTACATACTTACATACATACATCTATGCAAATTCATATTCAAACAGATCATAAAAAGATTCCAACCATGATTCATTTTTCAATTTGTTCCGACTTTTCCAAGAATCTCAGAAATTTGTCAGCAAAATACAATAATAATTATAATCTCTAATGCAATCACAATTCAATCTCAAGAACAAACACAATACTAGATAGGAAATTGGAAATAGAAATGTAACGAAATGTAAGTTTCGAGACATTGCAGGGTGAAAGAAACCTTTCTTCTGTAATATCTTGCAAACGAAAATCAGTTGCTTATTATATAAAAAACAAGTTTGCTAAAATTCATAGAAAATCTGATTAGATTAAGTATAATGGCAGATATTTATTTGGCTTTGCTTTATATTAGGGCTAGCGAAATTTTTCGGAGGAATATTTTTATGATGTTTATGGATTCTATAGAAAGTTCTAAGATGAAGTGTGGATGAAATCATAGGTCGGATATCAGTTTACTTTAATCAAAATTTGTAAAGCTTTTCAAGTATGCAGCTTTAAAGCCAATCCAATTTTATCTAAACATTTTTGTTAATTATTAAAATTATTTTTTACCGACGCTATCGGGCTTCTCCTCCATTTAAAAATAAAATTTCTTCACAAGTTCTTCCATACCAAAATTTCACGAAAAATGCTTTCGCTAGATGACGACAGGGTAAAGATTTTTGCTAAGATCTTCACACCAGTGTTGCGATCACATTTCATCATTTAAACTACATTTTGTTTGAATAGTTATCGCAAAATTAAAAACATAGAAAATCAAATTTAATTTTCGTCACCGTCATGGGAGTGTACATGGAATTCACTTATTTGAACTATTTGATGAATGACGAAATAGCACTTTGCTTTCTTCTTCCAGGACCTGAAGAGTAGATAGATTTGTGTTTAAAAAAAAAAAAAAAAAACTGTTTAAAGAGTTTTTGAGATGTTTCAAAAGTTAAACAAAATTACTAACAAGCTCGGAATGTGAATTTAGTGGTACTTTTGTTTAACCTATTTACATAAGTACCAACTCGCCCATACTAATCCCAGCATATTGTAGTATGAATAGTTAACTAGATAATTACACTCTTGACGGTATTGATTTCAAAGAAATCAAAGTAATCGATATGTCTGCATGACGGACAGAATAACTGTCCACAATGTAACAACAACGTACAAATTGACCGAAAGAGATATAGAAACAGAAACAGCAAAAGTCAATCACCAGCATGGAATGCCACCGTGTTGAATTGAAAGTCAAGTCGAGTCTCTAAGCATCGAGTCAAGGCAAAACAACTAAGAAACTGTGCTGAGGGGGAGTTTGTGAGGTAGGTAGAGATATATAAAAATGCACAAGTGGACGCGATTTGAGTAGCAGTGGAGACGAAACGACGAAACGGCAGGCCAATAAGAGTCAACAAACGGACTTGTTTGCGCGTCACTAGCGAACGACTTAACATACCCACACACACACACACACACACACACACATTCACATTGAGAAATATTTGTACTACTTACATACCAAAACCAGATTAAGAAAAAAATATAAAAATAAAAACAGAGAAAAGCGACTGCAAACATAAAAGTGTGGAATAGTTAGACGGTTCGGTGAAAAAGCCAAAAGAACTAACTGAACTTACATACATACATACACACATACATACATACATACATACATACATACATACACATAAGTACATGCCATTGGCGGCATTCATTGAATTGTTTGGACAAACTTACACAAATCGTGCTTTCTTCGGTTAATGAATTTGAACTAACGAGTAAATAATTTAGTATACATATAAGAGCAGAAGTGAAGTGAAACGAAGTATGGCTAATGGCAAACGGTAACCACAAAAATAGATAACGTCAGCAGAAAGGAATAAAGCCAATAAATACAATTGTCGGTGGAATCTACAACAAATATGCACTATGTAGTTATGACAATGTTATAATAATTGGAATAATAGCAATAAAGAGGAGAATGGAATGTACATACATACATATGTATTTAACAATTAGCTTGTTGAATGGAGTCAATGACAACGGTAATAAGCTATTCGAAATAATCATAGACGACGATGGCGGCCATAGATGAAATTGAGGAAAGTCTGCCTTGAGGTTCGGCAGGTCGCATTTTGCCTCCATCTGTTGACAGCTTGTTTAAGGGTTTGAATAAATAATGTTTGTCATTACATCATTTGGCTGAATGGTCAAAATATGAATGACATAATAAAATTTACAAATATTTTTCGCCTACAAAAAAACCCGCTTGACACCGCCAGCAACAAACGCAGAGTTCTAGCAGTAATCACTAATTTATGTCATCGTTGAACGCAGGCTGTCCGATAAGTTTCTGCACGCACACAAACACATTCATACACAATGTGAAGTACATACATATATGTATGCGTATTTATCTTCAAGTACTAGATTACTCCAAGTGTAACTACTCACTGGCATTACTTATTAGCAAATTAACCTTCATGACTGCTGAACTAACTAAAACCAAAGTAAATTTTGTGCTGTACCCCTCACCCCACACCACTCTCCACTCTTCACTTACACAGCTTGCTGCGCAGTTCCGTCTGACAATGCGCTGTGTTGCGATAGTGCGTGCGTTTCTCATATACCGTTCACATATTCACGCACACACACACATACATACATATACATACATATATGTCAAATGCAAGAGCTTGTGAGAGGAGCAGACAGACGTGAGCTTGTGGCGTCTATAGCGCAGTACTAAAATGAAATATGCGTACGAATAGATAGATAGATAAATAGATAGTAAATGGGTGAATGAATAAATGAATGAAAGAATGTTGTCCTAATTTCATTTATATGTTTATTTTACACACATTTCTTTTTTTTTCATTTCTAGGTTCATTTGATGTGCTTGTTGCCCTCACTTGTTGCTGCTGCCATTTATCGGTTGATTGTTGCTGTTAATTGTTATTGTTGTTGGAGGTGCTTTCCTACGCACGGCGTCAACGGCGGCGATATCATAGATTGGTAAGCTTCACATACATACATATCTACATATGTATGTATAATACAGTCAAAAAATAATAATTTATCTGGATTGAAGAAAAACACCTATCAAAAGAAAGAAAATGGGAACGAAATGGCGCTTAGGAAACATTTTCTACTTTTGGAAAAAAGTACTTCATTTCCTGTAGGTTTATATTCATTTTGACGAAACTTTTACTCAATCGGGAGAAAATATTGAGTAAAAGTTTTTTTTTCAGTGTACATATATGTATGTACATACGTTCATACACAGATACAAATAGATTTATGAACACAAACGCAGCAGTAACACCTTCCGTCGCCCCTTCTTGATCGCACGCAGCAGATCTTTACAGATACTTGCAACGCAATTTGTGTGAAAGAATGCGTGCATATAAAAGCAGCCACGTACATACATACATACGAAAACACACACACACACGCGCGTTAAGTGAAAAAGTAAAAAGGAACTATTAAGTATACGAACTGAAATTAGAAATCTTACAGCAAATGCGCGCACACAATAGCAGACGACGGCTACGGCGTATGTGTATTAGTTTAGTTTGGTCGCAGGAGAAGAGGAAGCAGCATCAGCAGCAGCAGCAGCGGTGGCGACGGTGGCGACGGAAAAAGCAACAGCAACGACATGCACATATACAAACAAACATACATATACAATAGACATGAAGAAATGAAATGTTTTCATTAGACGCTTTTTTATTTTTATTGGATTGACACGATCCACAGTTGGAGCTGTGCTTTTGAACGTAGCGAGTTGTTTGCTTGGCTATCAGCGTTTTTTAAAACAAAAAAAAAAAAAAAAAAAAAAACTCGACGTATAATTAATTTTTTTCTCGTACAAATATGTAGTGTTATAAGCTTTCTTTCCGCTACACACATTGAACTTCGGCAAAGAATGTAATTGTTTTTTTTCTAGTGTTTTTCTAGTTTTTTGACAAAGTGTTATGCTAAGTGTGTGATTAACAGCTGTCTGTACGCTGCAAAATATATCTACATATGTAAATGTAAAATTGTATTATGATCGAGGATGTGCATCTAAGTTTACAAAAAAAAAAAAAAAAAATACAAAAAAACACAAGAAATGGTGCTGACTATATCTACCACATAAAAACAACGATATATGTACATATGTACATATGTATGTATGAATGTATGTACAACTCACTTATTGTCTGGAATCAGCACCACGTGCCGACTTTGGCGAGTGACCTACTTAGCCATTTCACTGATGTGCGTTCAACTCATACACACATAGATACTCATACAAATACTCACGCCTTTTTATGAGCTCGTTAGCGTAGGTACATACATACATATGTATGTAAAATGGTACGCATTAAATAATATTAACTTTCAAACTGTTTGAGCTTTTATATAACAACAAAGTGTGTTATGGGAAAATAGTTTTGTAGCTTTCCAAAATGACCCTGTAAATGATGGGAATTCATTGAGTTTTTTTTTTAAATTTATTTGTGTAAAGTTGGAGTGTAAAATTTAGTTGTATTATTGGAAAACTTACTATAGAGGTACAAACAATATATAAATAAACAAATAACATTGGGAAAATATGTAGCGACAATTAACCTGAGAATAGTAATTTTCATTCAAGTTCTTAATCTACGATGACATTTGCAAAAATCAACCCTTCTAAGCATTTATCCCGATTGTTGCGAATAACCGAGATATTAATAGTTTAATGTGAATATTCTGTAATGACAATTTTTCGATCGATTTTCAGAATTCATAATGGAAAAATGCCTTTTGAATATCAATAACTTTAGCTACGTACATATATGGAAAATTAATTTTTTGTTGCATAGTGTAAATTAACTCCCGAAATTCGTAATACATACTTATCCTTCAAGCACAATAATAGGTTATCAATTTGGTTTGCAATGATTTAAAATCCTATCTATTAGCAATACAATTAAAAAATAAGTATGTGTAGTTGTAATATAACAATTAGGGCATACTTTAACTTAGCGTTTCTCATTTTATAGCTCTCACGGTTTGAATTCGGCAATTTGGCATTAGGACGATTTAGACTTATTTATTACTTATTATGTTACTGGTGTCTGTTTAATATTGTCCATTTAAAATATTAGGTATTTTTTATTGAAAATAACCAACAATATTTTGCAAATCTTATGAAAGGTGTTGTCGAGCTTATAGTATCGCTTTTTTGCTTTATATTTATAAAATTGTTATTTATAGCAAAATTTGAATATCTAAATGTCAACATATACAAAACAGAGAGATTTTGAAAAATTTTATGAAGGTAAAAAGGTTATAAAAAAAGTAAAATCGAATAAAGCTTAAAGATTTATAAAGTTTTTGTTTGTCACTAAAATACCCAGAAGATCAAAACTACAATTTTTTCTCCAAACAAAATAATATCAAAACCAAAGGCTCAGCTTCAATTTTATTTTATACATTTTCAATTTATGAAATTATCTGCAATTACCATTACTGCGCCATATCATTATCGATAACCATTTTTTATATCATTGTGAATATTTTTCATCGCTATCGATAGTTGCTATCGTATTTCATTAGTTTCTTTAGTGGTGCTCGTATTACTATAAATATTGCTATCGCTATATTTAGATAGGTTCGTTGTTGTCGTTGAAGCTGCATGTTGTTAAAGATATTATTAGCGTTACCATTAAAACTGTCCATATCGTATCGTCTTTGTCTAATTTTATTTTCGTAATTTTTCTACTTTGTACCGAAATCCCAAGTCTTTGTATTATATGTCATATTCCTTACTGATAATGTTATCGTTTCCATCACAATTATCATCACCCTTTTATATATACCGTTATTTTAATCGCTATCGATATTTTATCGTAATTGATATTGTTTTTATCGTAACCGATATTTTTAACGTATTAGTGACTTAGTAGAGTAGGTTTTTTTCTGATACCTTAGTGCGAACTTGTTATCTGTTTGTGAAATTGCGGCTTTAAAACCTTCTGAAATTATTTTTTAAATGACGTTCTGAAGCTTTGCAGTATTACATATGTATGCATATATGTATGTATGCTTTTTCCATTATCCTGGAAAAAAGTTCAAACTTCATTTTTAGCTGCATGCAAAACATTCACAGCCAACCAACCCCAGCAATGGATTCTTATCGCAGCCCAGCGGTCGATTGTTGTTGCTGCTGCTGTTGCCGCATATTTTAAGTTGATTGCAACTACAGAAATGGGGCGCGTGTTGGAATGTGGCAAATCCAGTTTCTCACCTTCAAACGTCTTAGTAGTCTTAGCAGGCTTTACTGGTGGCACTGACAACATAAAATGTACATACATATAAAAAAAGCTGCTTGTATAAAGACGACTTCTCAAAAATTGCAGTCAATTTCGGTGTGTGTGTGTTTGTTCTTTGTACTTTCGGAGTAGGCATTTTAACTCTTCTCTCGTTGCAGTAATTTACTTCGCGAGTAAATATTTGAGCGGCACATTGTTGTTAATATTCGTACTACAGCATCAGCATCAGTAGCAGCAACATTATAGTTTTTGTTGCTGTGTCGTTAAGTAGACCCTGTCGTAGAAATTCTTTTTGTTACAAAGTGCACATACATATACCCTGCAGTGAAAAGCCAAACTACCCAACAAATGTTCCAGTTCATAAACTGGTATAAAATGTTGATAGTCATACCTGTTCTACTGTATGAGAAAAAAATGTCGAATATGCCTTGTATGGAAGAAAATGCATGACACCGTCAAACTCTACGACAATTGAAACAGGCACTACTATAATTTGTGGGTTATAAAACTGCTCACTTAGATTTTTTCTAAAAATTCTGATAAAAAGTTTATTGTTTGTTGAATTTTCATGTTTGTTTTATTAGATTTGAAACGTGGACTTGTATGGTGTTTGTCATATAATCAGCCAGACTTTTATAAAAAAAAATAAAAAACATTAAAAAAAAAACAAAAGAAGTTTAGCGAAAACTGGTAAAAATGTCGTGCCCACATTTTCTCATATGACCGTGTGTCTGAACGAAATTAATGGTTAAAACATATACAGTAAAATATACCATTGTCGTTTTCAATTTTACTTCAGCAAACCCGTCAAACCATAAATTTGGAAGGTCGGTAGTGAATTAAAATGTTTTAGTGAATTATTTGCTATAAAATTTCACTAAGGATCTTCTCAGATAATTCGAGCTAAGCTTTGCAAATCAATCCAGTATTTTATTACTAGATAGGAATACGTTCATAAAGTATTAGCGAAATCCGAGTTGGTATGACCTGTCATAATTTATCGCACAGTGATACAGTGAAAATATTAAGATACCTTGCAGAGATTGCACTCTATGCCAAGAAATTACTACAAACGTAAGTTAAACAACACCGAAAAAAGTAGAAGACAAAATTAATTAAAGTACAAAAGTGCTCCTCTTTTCTCCTTTCTTCCTTACCGAAGCCTTTAACTATATTTTTCATTAATATAACAAAATGCATTGGCAACTTTAAAATACTATGATAAAATAAATTGTATTAATATAGAAAAAAATTAAAAATATAAAAAAAAAAAAAACGCTTGAACTAAATAATATACTGGCATGGTCATGGTAAGAGATTTCATATGTTATCGCCATTATAATGCCTGCAGAAAAACTCGTCACAAAACAGGTTGTTGTTTTTAGTAGGAAAATTTTCTGCCGACGAATGTTGTCAAAGTTTGTCTGAATCGCATTCTAAGGAATGCTATAATAGTTAAAATCTCCAACCAAAACCTATTCGTAACGATTTTCCTAGAAGAGCTTATATGATTTATAGTAAATAGCTCACACAATTTCATGGTTTTAAGTGTTCAAATATATGAGCTTTAAAGTAAAATTTCATATCTAAGCAATCAGTTGTATGGGAGCTAAACGTTCACAACAACCCGATGTTAATAATTTTTTTCAGTTGGCTCTTTTTACTTACATATAATATAATAAGTAAATGGTGTGCCGAATTTCATGTTCTTGGTTGTTTTAGTGTCAGAGTTATAATGCAAAACCTCATATGTGAACAATCAGCTGTACACAAACCGACAAATGACTAGTACATTATAGAAATACATCTGCCCACCAAGTTTTAGTCAGATATCTCAAAAACTGAGAGATTAATCTGCGTTAAAACATACAGACGGACATGGTTAAATCGAATAAGTTCGTGCCCGTCAACATTTCGTACTCTATCTCTTCTTCGTCTTATACTTCCAAACATCCTTATTGAAAGGTATAAAAAGAATCAAATTAAAAAAAAAAAAATCATTTCCTATTAGCAGATTTCGAATGCTCTGTTAGATCTCACGAGCATTATTATAATGTGGAGATACATAAGTAGCTTGGCAAATGAAATTTCGTAAGATATTCCACAGTTAAACTCAACATTCATATGTATTGTTCCAGTTACTATTTAGCATGAAAAAAAGATAGAAGGCGAACCAGTCGAGCTGTAACATAAACTGCCCATTAGCCAGTATAGAACTACATACAATAATTTTTACTGCATGGTATACAGAAATATTTATTATTTATTATGTTTATTGCTGTTTGATGCTTTAATAGAGTTTCCGTGAACATCTAATATATATACACATACATATGTATGTATGTATGTACTATGTAATTGTTGAGTGCAACAACAATACCTAGCTGTGTGTGGCAATTGCTGCCGCTGCTGCTATAAAAGCGCGATCATAGTATGCTGATTGTTTTGAGACGATGCGCATTTATGAATAGACAAATGTATATATAAATGAGTGTGTATGTGTGTGTCTAAACGGCTGCAGTTAATGTTTGGTATTTATTTTTGTTTAAGTGGCTGGACTGTGTTGGTGGTAGGTAGCGCCATAGAGATACAGCTGATACACTCTATATGTGTGTACTGTGGTTTATGGCTTTTTCCATTTTTTTTTTACTTGCTTGACTCAGACAGATATTTGAGAATATTTTTGACATAACAATTTTGAAGGTGTAAAATTTTGTTTTTGGCCCTATAACATTTAAAGTTTTAACAAATTTTTCCTCACCTTTTTGAACACCCATTTCCATTGGAAGTTATTTCTGTAACAATAAGGTATAATTAAATTATTTTAAATACAAATTATTTCGCTTAAATTATGGAGTCATCAAATTATAAATATTTTTGTATTTAATTTGGAAAGTTTAGTTGTTTTAGTACAAAGTAAATAGCCTACAATTTCCACTTTTGGTGATTTTTTTTATTCATAACATTACCTTACTGCACCGAACTAAGTTTATTCAAACACATTGTGATATTTTTTAATTTTTGTTTCTTTACCAATAGCTGTTGTAACTTCAAAGGTGAAGGTATAGGATTACCTACAGTGCTCCCAACGACAGATGATTTTTGTGAGAAGTTTTTCTATGGCACAAACACTTTCGGAGATTTGGTTACTTCCTGGTATGTACCATTTGCTTCGCACATGGCGTATACGTTACTTTTTGTCGGTTCTCTATTGAACTCAATTTGAGTGTCTAAAGATGAAGTAGATGCATTTTTTCACAATATATGTATAACAGCCATTTTGCTCAAGTTTTATAAAGGTTGCTTATAAAAATATTAGCATCCTTGTTTTCATTTCACATAGTTTTAGATAGTGTTGCTATTTCTTTTTCGATTTCCACTAGTGTTTTTTGTGATATTTGTAAGACTTTTTGTTACCTGCTCAAAGTTTTAACAAATATGTGAAATATATGAAATAAAATGATCATATTTAACGATCGTAAAATTTGAGTCCAAGAAATTTTAAAACCTTTAGTGAATGAATTGACGTAGTGAAGATCGACAATGCTAAATTAACAACGCTTTTTTCACAAAACAAGAAATTTAAAATTAAAAAAATAAAATCCAAAAAATAACATACATAAGTTCATAGATAAAGTTTTTTAACAGTCAAAACATCGATTAAAAAATAAAAAAAATCGTCAAATACTGATAAATATGAACGAGAAATCAAAGTAGATTAAATATGAAAATATCTGCAACCGGCGTCAAATGTGACAAAAAAAAGGCGAAATATAAAAGTAACAAATGAACAAACTAACAACAACAAAATTCAGTGGTGCATATCAAAGTTACTTAATTACTAGCGACTTTCTCTCAATCCAAATAAAAAGTTAAACTGAGAATCAAATATTATCGAAAAAAATCTAGGAAAGTTAAAAAAAAACAAATATAACATTTTTTCAATATGAAAAAGTGCACAATTATATATACAAACATATATATGTACATATATACTATATATCGAAAAAAATAGTAAAAAAAATCGTAAAATATCGAAAAATATGAACGAAAAATAAAACTTCGAAAAAAGCAGTAGTGAAATAATGAACTGAGAACAACGGTATGACGTACATAGTTCAGATTAAAGTTACGAAATTAATAAAGAATTTTTTATTCAAAATAAATTGCCAAATATAATCGAAAAATACATACTTAAGTTCATGAAAAGCGATTTTTTTTGCTGGACTTAAAATATCATGTAAATAAATGGCGAACAAATAGTAATTAAGATGGCAATTTAATCAACATGTTAATTAATTTCATTACTTTGCTAACAATTTATGTTACTCCAAAGCATTTAATAAAATTTCGTGAAAAACTTTCCAATTGGAGCATTATCTACAAATAACTACTTAAAAACAATATTGCTTAATCAACGACAGAATATTAAAATTAATGACCACATAACATAAAGAAAACCTCCAAAAATCCGACAACAAAAGCCAAAAAAGAAGAAACAAACAGGTAAAGAAAACAATTAAATCATTAAATTATTTCTAATTTATTATAAGTAAAAATCGAATAGTGTTAAAAAAAAGCAAAAAGCAACCGACAAAGGCGAATAGCTTAAGTGCCATCACATATATTATGTATACATAAATTTATGTATGACCATTTGAGGTGAATAAATTTTCGATACGCTTCGCTTCGATGCGCTACATCAATCGGGCTTAATCGGAAGCTGTATTTGCCTAATGTACGCAGATATGCGTAGTTTTTTTCTGTGAATGTGAAAATATTTATTTACCACATTAAACTACAAAATATTTGAAGTGATCTGAACTAATTTCATGAGATTTGATTTGAACACAAAACCGGTTTTCGATTTGATTTGGCTGTTTCTTCAACAAGTGAGATCATTTTGAAAGCTGATTTTGTCAATGAATTCAACATTAATAACACCAAAATTATATTATAATTAATTATGATATTGTTAAAATATGTGAAATGATTGGTGTAACACACATACATATGTATATATCAATATACTTATAATTAATTTATATGTTCACAGGGTAAAACCAAAGATATATGCAATTTGCACCTACATTTATATATTCATTGAAAGTCAAGTAAGTTTATTAATAAATGACTAAATCGAAAATAAAAAAAATGATCTACCCACATTCCATATATTCAACATGTGACCTCTCATTTTTAATTATTGTTATGAATTCGAAAGGTAATAGAAAAAAGGAAATAAATAATTTCACCAAAGGTTATAACTTTAAAAGTATTTTTAGTTGGATTTTTTAATTTTTTTTCTTCTAAAAAATACAATCTACATCTACTTCACAATTGCCAATTACGGTTGGTTGCAGACACTTTTTCGTCATTGGTAACTGCGCAGTATGCCACTCGGGTTAAGTGCAGTCCATTTTATTATTTAAATGTATTTTTTCTTCTTTTAAATAGGTGGCATGAGTTTTTAAAAAAATAATATCTATTGCAATAAATTTAACGGACTATATTTGTATGTAACAAATCTTATCCAGATCTGCCTAGTCGTCATAGAGCAATATTTAATGTCAATTATTTATTTAATTGGCTATAACTTTTCTAACAACTCTTTTGAAAATATACTCTATGTATTAACCCAGCATATAAGCTATGTATATGTATATGCATGTGCCAGGCTTTATACAAATCCGTAGAGCGTTTTGAGCGTAAAAAGGTGCCAAACATACTCACTCACTCACACAAAAAGTTTCAGATTTATAATGTTAGTAGAATTTACCTTTGCAAAAATTTCTTTAATTCTGGACTAGTGTCAAGCCTGTAATGAGCAGCTTTCAAAAAACTTTTGTATAATTACATATATATCTATGCGTGAGATATACATAAACGCTTTTATTTTATAGTAATACTGTTATATTTCAGAAAGTAAGCTTAGAAATTGCATTAAATTATTGTTTTTAAACACGTGGGTCCCCACTTTACATAAATTTTCAGGATTCAGTTTTTAAGCCGATTGCTTTGAATCCAATTTCGTTTTACTTCGTTTAACATATTAATTTACTCTTTTAAGCAGGTTGCACCCTTCTCCAAAAGTATTTCCAAAATAAAGCAAAATAAGGTTTAATATTTATATTACATTAATTTTTTAAACAGGAACAACCCGTTCCAATAGAGTTTTTGAAATTAAGCCTTCTTATAATAGTTAGTTTGGAAATAGTATTGTAAAATATCATTTATTTTTTTATTTAACTTAATTATAAGCAGATTCAAAAGATTTGGGTAATGAAGCTTTATTTAGCCTCTATCTTTTGAAATTCATATTGCAATATGTGATTTCGTTTAATTGAATGAAACTTTTTAAACAAATGACAACTCTCATCCAGCTCATGAAAATCTTAATATTTTTCGAAATATTTTGGTTGATATCTTAGTTTTCTGTTAGTTGTTATTATACGATACAATCTTTAAAATTGTTTTTGAATTAACTATTTTTATTATTAAATGCACAATGCGCATAGTTTGATTTTGAGCTAAAAAGATTTTGAGAAAAATTTGCAATGCGGAATAGGCAAATTCACGAATTGTGTGTTACAATTCAATCAAATATACTGTGCGATATATTAAACCTGTCCTAAATTATTTTCCATGACAGTGCATGATTAAATTTAATTTAAAAAAAACTAATAACAAGTAGATGTGACCCAAACCAAATTAGTTAGTTGGAGAAAACAAATAAACGCATACTCTTTTGAAAGCCTTTCTTTCTTTTGAAACCCTTTCATCATAACTTCGAATATATCTAATTTTCAAAACTAAAAACTTAATCGTGTAATATATTTAATTTTTGTAGTTTGGGTCTACACAAAACAGATTAGCCAAGCTAAACTAAAAACTCAGAGTATGATAACTCAACACACAAACCGGTAAGTTTTAAAGTACAATTAAATTTTAATTACCCAATGCAGTGAGTGCTTCATTTTTGAGTTGTGTTACGAAGTGGTTAAATGCAATGAATGCTATTTATAAGAAGCGTTTTGAAGTTGTGTTCATCGTAAGTCATCCCAAAAAAACTTAGGCCGCTAAGTACCTAGAGAAGGCAATCAATTTTGTTATAAAGTGGAACCATCGAATTCAAGTTGTGGCAAGCGAAACAAAAGCGCTCATCAACAAATATAGACGCTTCAATTTATACAATCAGAAGGAGATTGAAAGAAACTGACATCGGATATAGCAGCACACTTCGAAACCCCCGTTTGGACTGTAACGCATATTTAAAAACTATTAGTATGGGCAAGAGATAATTTGGAATGTGATGCGGAGCAGACACATATTAAATACCTAACAGCTTGTGCTCTTCGACGTCAGCAACAGCTTCTGCAATAATCAGTGTCGGGGACCTCTAACTATTCGTTCTGTCTGTCTCCTTTAACGAATATGTTCCGTAAGGATCCCCATAACTAGGAGTAATTTTATCTTACTTAGCGGATGAAGCTCTTGGGATTTTCTTATGTCACATTTAGGTCAGGAAGAACTCCGTAGTCCTGAGCTTGCAGGAAGCGAGCTGTAAAAGAGATATGGAGGTACCCTTTCTTGAAAGCTCGCTTAAAAGGCGCCATAGTGGTCCGAGTAGACGCCCCCGCCAACTCTGTTTTCCGGCTTGAGCCCATAAGTATAGAACAAGGACCGAAAATAGCAGCTATTTTGTTTATTCGATGTAATGAAAGCCCGGGGAAAAATATTGTTGTACATAGAACAATGTTATCAATGTTCCTTTGATCTAGAAAAGAATCCTGGATTCTTTTAAATTTTCCAACTCTTTGGGAAGAAATCCATAATAACTAAAAATTACGGACAAAAATCCGATAACAATTAAATTTGGGCAAATATTTGAAAAAATCAAAATAAAAGTCCTTTTCTAATAGTAAGTCCGTTTCTTTGCAACCGAATTGCATGTAAAGCAACAACACCAATTCGGAAATATATGCAAGATGAGTCAATTCGGTTAAATGCTATCCGACATGAGATGTATTGTTGGGAAGTGAAAAAAACTGCGCCATTGTGAATAAGCCATAAAAAAATACATGGGAAATTTCAGTTTAACACCACATCCGTTTTTATTTACATACCTAGTATTATTAATATTATTAAAGAAGCTATCCGCGTGCATTCCTTGAAGGCTAGTGATTTGTCTCCGTAATGGGTCTGAAGTTTTGTGGGCTAATGTGAGAGGTCTTTCCCGCTTTTGCTTGATGGGTTTGAAGGGTTTTCTGCATATCTTACGTTCACTTTCAATATCAGCGTTCTGCCATGCAGGCTTTCGCCAAACTCTGTGGATCATTTTGGAGCATGCAGTGTCATGTCCTTTGCAACAAGCTGCTGTAAAACAATCCACCAGACATTCCGGTTTCACCGAACGAAAGTTATTGGATTATTGTTATTATTCTATAAATGGGAATATATGTGTGTGTGTGCGAGTGAGTGTGAGATACGTTATTAACTTTTCAGGCCCAAAGGACTGGACGGAATTGTACAAAATTTGACACACAAATAGCCTATACCCTGCTTTAACACATATACTACATTTTTAGAAGAGTTGCCACCTGCTAAAACAGTTATCGTCAATTAAATAACGAAGTTCAATCACATATTGATTAAAACGACTCCACAGATCTGAAAAATAAAGCTTACTTTTTCAAATGTTTTCAGAGAAGACTGCCCCCTGGTTAAATGCAAATTAAGCAATGCAAAAAAAAATAAAATTTCACCGAATGAGTGCTAAACTAAAAGTTTTAAGAAAACTTAATTTTCAAAATAATTTTGGGAAGTGTGGTAACTTGTTTACAAAATTAATTGAAATTATACATTTTAAAAATCTCTTTGTAGGGGGTTTAAAAAATCAATTCACTTGAGAATAAGTCAAATAAAATATTAAAATATGGGGTTCAAAGGAAGTAGGCTTGAGAAAACTTAATCATAAAAATAATTCTTCTAAACATTATCATCGCTTGATTACGTTGTGCATTTCTAACAAAAAAATAGGTTTTACTAAGCCCGAATGACGTACTACACTGGTGCCAATGATTGTTTTTATTATATAAAATCGAAATACATATGTACATATGTAGATACAAATTTTTCCTGTTTTCATTAACCTGACATAATTTTACGTCAAATTTGACCTACTCAAAACCAAGCATTAAGATACAAAAAAATTTTGTTATCAGGACGGGTACAGGTAAAAGTAGTGAGTGAGTTGGAGCATGCTAGCCTCCTTGGTTATTTAACTAAATTTGTTGAAAGAAAATTTTGTTACTTATTTGTTTATACCATTATTTTGCAAGACTTCAAAGACATCTTGAGATTTGGTGTCTAACTTGTTAGTGTCTTAGACAACTGTAATTTCACTTGAGCATTTCTTGAACTATTTTATTAGAGAATTTCGAGTTTCTTAAGAGTTGCGTACAGCCAAGATTTTCATTCGTTTTCTAATTTTTGTTTTGATATTCAAGAGACGCCATTATTAACGTACACATATTTAAAGGGAATATATTTTTAAGTTGTTGAATTTAAATTACAAATAAAGAAGTTAAAATCATTCGCAAGGCTCTATAACATCGCCTTGTTAAATAAATCGGTTTGTTGTATGGATTGGCAATTAGTTGTCATTGAAAAAAAGTAGTTTCAATTTATTTAAAATTAATTTCAATTTCGATATACATACCCAAATTTTTTTTGATTTCATTAAAAAAATAGTTGTTGAAAATAGAAAACATTTTTTAGTGATGAAATTAGTTATTATGATGCTTTTGTCACTGGTATATAATTAGTAGTTTAATTAAATGATTCATAAAAATGTTTTAAATTTTATGAAATATCCCCGCTGAATGTACTTAGTTTTTTAGTTTTTGTCTACAACGTTCAAGACTAGGTAAAATATTTATATTTCCTAGACTTTTTATTAAACTAAAATTTTAAAATAAATTTTTCTGCTAGTGGAAAATATGTATATTGCATATATTCACTTTTATTTAAAAATCAAAATGTTTTCACTGATTATAACTGGTGGTTGACTTAGTTTGCTAACTTTATGTGTTTAAATAGATATAAAAAATAAAGTGGCAAATAGTATATGTTTCCCTCTGCCATTCATAATTACCCACCACTTGATTTTCGTTTTACATAAATTTAGATAATAAAAGTACGAAGGTAAAAGGCAAAGAATTAAAAAAATGTTGCCACCTGTTTGAAAAGTCAAATTAAAATAAATAAATAATTTAAACCAGATATGACAATATTGCGACTGAATATATTCGATTAAGATTTGGCGAATATATAGTCCATAATCTGGATTACCAGTTAAGCTATTTTTAATGATAAAAAAATTGAATGCTGAATGGGTATAAAATTATGAAAGAGGCTTCGTTTCAATTTTTATTTCAGTTTCCAGGTTATTAACTTCAACTGCAGTGTTAGAGTAGCACCGCTCAATGATGGTAGCTGAGGCTGGGAAGCCTTGTTTTTGTTTGGTCTAACACTCACTCCAGTCCTCACCATAGCCAATGCAATTTGTAATAATTCACTTTAGCAGGCGCAATACCAGATTATTTATTGAGAGTTTCCAGAGTAGTGGTGTAAGATATACGACCTGTACGGTAGAGATTAATTAACTCAAACAGCCTAACCTGTAATAGAAGCCGTTTCATACTAGGTTCAAAAATTCCATATTTGGCTTATTGGGCTATTTTACACATGTAAATCGCGACCCGTGAACGTATGTCGTGTTAAATTGATTATTCTTCATGTTTTGAATACAGCAAGTGACAGACGCATTTTGTTTCAGTGTCATCTTGATCACTTAATGAAATAGACACCTGTATTTTGCGAATGGCAAAAATAATTGACTTAAATTAATGTACTGACCATATGTGACCGGATTGAATTAGTTGAATGGAGCGCTCTTGATTGAATTTCACTTAATACAAAACAAACTAAATTGAGATTATAAATTACGCTAACCATACAAATGGGTTCATACGAACACCTACATTTAGCCAAAATAAGAAAATAAAAATTTCGAATGGCTAACACCAATAAGCGCCACCAACCACACACACACCTAAAACGAATAATAATAGTATGAGTTACCTTAACAAATGAAGTAAATTACTGCAAGCGCATGTGTGCCCACTCGATGGATATTTTGATGCGTATATTGAAAATGGGGTAAACTCATTCATAGCTGAGTCTTTGTTTTATTAGTGTGCACTCGGTCTATATACTTACTTATATAGCCACTAGTTTAGAGCCATTCAACGATCAAGGTAAATTTTCAAAATAAACAAAACCACATTCCAATCATTCCACAGGTTCATTATGTTGATTATATTCACATAAACAAATACAGTTACAAAGGTATTACGCAGACATAAAAAAATCGTATACGAAAACTGTAGAATGCAAGAGAATGCGTTGTAAGTAAGTGTTTGGCTATGTGGGCTATTGCGCAGGCGCAAAGCTTTCACCCGCCATATGGAATTGTATTTACATACACTATGTACAAAGTATTTGTATTTATTTTGTAAGTCGAATGCATGAAAAATAGTAATTTTTTATCCAAAAAGAAAATTGTTAAATTAAGTGTTAATCCAAAATTATGTGAGAAATTTAGATAAAGCGTGCAACTGCCTACTTATACATACAAACATTCTTACACATTAAGAAATATACGTGCGTGTCCAAGAACGTGTAAACAACTAGCCAGCTAACGATCTATGAAAGTGTCTAAAAATGGAAAAAAATGCGGATATAATATGGGTGTTTTATATACTTACTGATTCCCATATCGTGTGTCTGTAACTATATCGGATGACTAGTGCCATTATCGGAGAGCAGAAAGATATCTGAGTTATGGAATTATTGATATTCTTTCGAAACAGTCCCCTAAAACAGCAATATAGAGAGATAAGTACTATGTAACCAGAGTTTAGGTTTGTAAAAAGGTATAAAAACGTACTGAGTAGCAAAAAGAATATAAATCGAAGTATGATACCTTGGTGTATGCCTGTTTCACTATTTGAAGAAGTTACCGGGTCAGGTGTATTTGGCCCAATGATAAGCAATTCAAAAGCCGTTGTAAAGCGGATGTGTTTCTTCCGGGCAGCGATACATATATGCTATATTTCAATATTACTCATAACTAGGCGAACCGAAACATTTCCATATTGAGTTTCGGGTCATACTGGTATTGAATGAAACGGGATTTTGGAAGTACGCAAGAATCGAGTGAAAAATTGAGTCCGCTTTATAAAATAGTAGTAGACTTCCGACACCGTTAACTACTATAACGGAAAATTAAGGATTTGGTATGCTAGGTATTGAATAATATAATTTTTTGCACTTCTTTTAAACTTACTCTATTAAACTAGTGCTTCTACGGCTGTTTAAGGAAACGATCTTTGTGGTGAGGTTAGGGTAGCATTATATTTTTAAAATTGTTTTATCAAATCATAAAGAAAAATATATACATACAAAATTCATATTTTTTACATATACATATGAATATAATTTATACTCAGTCTGCACGGAAAATTTTTTTTTTTCAAATTTTAGTACCTTCGCATTTTTCAACGATTTTTCATTTCTTCTAATATGTATGCAGAAAATGTATGTCATTTTGACTAACTGCTGGTCATCATTACTTTTAAAAAAGTCAAGAAATTACCCACTTTTATTTTTAACATTTACTTTTGTTTGAAGTTCACACTCAATTGTTTTAACTAAAGACGATCTCTCTCTTCACTCCACGCTGCAAACATTAAACTTGAAATTCCCTCCACGGTTGCGTTGGAATATCGGTTTGAAAAAATAACAGTACTAATTTTTTCAAACTGAGAGAAATTAATTTCATTTTCTGAGCCGAATACCTAAGATTTTTCAGATCTATTATTACTGTATTGAAATTTTGTATCGAGATTGAAGGATCAGTACAATTAGAACTTCTGAAAAAATTAGGATTTTTATTTGAGGTTTTCAAAAAATGTATCAATTACTACCCAGATTTTTCTTCATAAAAAAGCTAGAGTTAGTATACATAATTTTGTTAGCAAACTAAATAAAAATAAATTTATAAACTATGAATTATTAAAAAATGTAGGTATGACAACATTCCAGCTTGCAACTCGCTAATTAACAATCAAATTAAAAAATAAATAAAAAACAATTCAAAATAAATTGAAAGCATTTTTCACTTGGCCAACAAAGACCTTACCGTCTGCCCTTTACGAAATCAAAATTATAACAAAGGAGAAATTACAATGACACTAATAAAACTACTAAAAGCAACATTAAAAGCTAACGCTAACACAAAGTGAAAATACGTATATACATACATACATATATGTGCAGGGTGATCCATTGTTCGGTATATTATTGGTTTAATCAAAAGAGCACACATTCGCATTATTTATGGGACATGATTTCTTACATATGGCTGACTCTGCGGGCCTCGCAGTACAACATACTTTGTACCTCATTTACCAAACATAGCGCGCATAAGATCGATTGTGGTATGGCGTGCTATTCTGATGAACTCAAAGATGGTCCATGTTCACCTCTTCAATTGCCGGCCACAAAAAACTGTTGACCGAAATGTCATTTCCAGCAGCAATTTCAAAAAGAAATGGGCCAATGAGGCTACCGCTCTAAAATATGCACATTAGCTTCTCAAAAATCACGCCGACATAAAAATGCGCTTCATCACAAAATATTGCGCAATCATAAAGTGATTAATTTCGTTCCAAGAATATATGATACTTACTTTATGTCAAGATTTCCAGCGGGAAAGTGCCATAACTGTCAAAATAATATATGTATGATTGAACAAAAAACACTACATGGGCCACCCTGTATATCCGGCGACTAAGTAATCAAATGCACTAACTTGAACTCGACACTCGCCCGCAGCACTTCACCTCAACCAACTGCAGCTGCTAACCACAACGCGACGACCTTATTTGCTCAAGAGTGCCATTCGCGGCGGCATCTCTATCGACTCGAATCGGCAGCAAGTGAGTTTATCAGCTGAAAAGTGACGAAAAATGTAAAACACTAACAATAGCAGTAGTGGTAGTAGTAGTAGTAGAAGTAGTAGCAGTAATAATAACGACAGCTACATTACAACAACAACGAAACCTAATTTAAAATGTAATGAAAACATTTCACAATGCCGGATACGCACTGGAATGCGGCGAGCCGTTTGGGCCAATTGAATTCGACGCCGAATTCAAATGTAACTATGTACATACATATGTATGTATATATGTATATGCTATGTGTGTAATTATGCAACTTAAGTAAATATGTAAGTGAGAATATAAAGTTACATACTTTTAGAAATGTGCGTATGCCTGTAAGCCCCTTCAATACGTTCCGGAATTAATAAAAATATTCTAACTTTCAACTAAGTCTATGTAATAAATCTGGAGTAAACTGATAGAGCTAGTTTGCAGCAAGTAGAAAAGAAATTGTAATAGGTATATTTTGCGTGTTACCGGCAATTTTGTTAACAGAAAAAATTAGCCAGTACTAGTAGCACTAGCGGCCGCTGTAGCCGAGTGTGTAGCGTGTGCGCACTTCATTCGGTAGGTCCCGGGTTCAAATCCTGGCCGGGGCAAGTAACATCAAAAATGACAGAAAACTGCAGAAAACGCACACCACAAATTGTAGGAGAAGTTCGGCCAAAGTCATTTAAGCCGTTATAGCGCCAATTGAGTAAGTAAGTAGCCGAAACCCTGACACAAATGGTAACGCTGATAAAAATTGGTAGGAGAAAATTGAAAAACATTGCATATTTTAGGGGCACTGTTGCCACTTTTACGTGCAGTTTATGCAAAATCAACTATGCATTTTATTGAATTTATAGTACTAAAACTTTTAATAAATTTTTTGATCTACACAAAGCCTGAATATGGTTGACATATACATTGCTGGGTCGCTTTTGTTTCGAAATCGGAAAAATAAATCAGTTTTATCGCTATTACCAAGTTGTTACCACATAAAACGATGGTAACAAAATTCACAGTGTGCACATAATACGAAATTGGTGTAAAAGTTGCAGCAGTGTCTGGTTACTGGTGCAGAATAGAGCTCTTAAATGCAAACTACATAGTTAACTAAAATGATGGACTCACTGTTAAATTAATATTTCTAAACACAATCTGAAAAACTTCCTTATAGTGAAGTTGTACAGTTTGTATATATAATATTTCAAATCTGTTCTCAAGCGTAAATGGATAGTACACAATTTTTATTTATTTGCTTTTAGCTGCTGACATAATACACGTTTTCAGATTGCTTGGTTTTGGTTGTTTCTTTCGACATCCCTTCCCAAATTTGGTTCGTGGTTTTGCAAATTTTAAACTTTCAAGGAGCACAATGTCGCAAAGCCAACGCAATTACTTTAAAACCCATAAACATTGGAAGATATCATTTATCGACTCGAAGACGAGAAAATTTGAATCACAAAAACCGTATTTACTTATTCCCTTTTAGAACTTAGTCATAACAAATTTAACACAGCGCGAAATTGTACTTTTGTCGACCATATTCCAACCAACTACTCGTAGTACTTGCGGTACACCCGGGCCAATCTAGGTATTAGTAGTTGACACCCTTGATTTCGTCTACGCTGCTTACTAATTTTCCATATAGTACTTACAAAAGATTTTTAAAGCAGCTTCGATGAATTTAAAAACACATCCCGGTATCACGGCTAAGATGGAGTTGACTCTAAAGTTAGTAGCAGTTTTTTAACATTATTTTGAATGGGGTATCTGTCAAAGAATTGCCGTAACTAAGTTAAGAGTCAGCTTTATTTCGACTATGGCTAAGTTCGATTGTTTTTAGCTGCATAAAACTTATTCGATTTCAACTAAGTCGAACCATAAATAACAATTTCTGAAATTCTCGACTATAGAGCCATCTAATGGATTTTATATATGAATGTATAATTTGAATAAGTTTTTGCAAACATTGGCCGCAGGTTTAAGAAATTTGGTTGAAATCCGAGGATTGATTTTTGAGCAAAGTTGTCATATATCTTTATAGTGAACTTTCAATTCAGAAATTTTTCTATTTTTTTGTCGAAATACCAAAAATAATAGTTAGGGAATTAAGGAGATAAACTGGCATGCCGTTTAAGCTGTATTGTAAAATTCTTTTAATTAATTAATCATAATTTTTTCCAAATTTTCTTGTTGATGCAGAAATGTATACAAAGGTAGAAGAATTTATTTATTAAAAAAAATGTTGGATTATGTTATCAATACTGGATCGATGGAGAAAGATAGAAATTTATACACAATAATCTATTGATCGATCTACATATGTATGTATATAGTGAATTAAAAATAATGTGCGCAAATTAATTCTCTTCATATTTAAATTGCACACTTTAATTAGCAAAAATCTTCGGATGCGTAGCGATGAATTTGAATCATAACTTTATATACACATATAACTGATTTTTTTTTACTAAATTAACTATTCTTTACTACCTCAACTAGGAGTAAGGTATATTTTCCATATTAATTTGAGTACAATTCGACATTTTAATGTTACACCAAAACTGTATATTCAAAATCAGTGGTGTCCAACGGAATTCACGCTAATTTTAAACCACTGATTCGGCCAATTCTGAACAACGGTTATAAAAATGTTTCAATATTAAAAGGATTTGTAAATTCGCAGCTTTCTCGCACCCACATGAAAATCGGCTTTGTAACTTGAAAACTGGGTCCCTTTATTAAAAAATCTTTTGTAAAGATCTTATATAATATTTTTGAATAATTTAACTTGTGAATTTCAGCAGCTGTTTTTAACCAATTCAATAGAAAGGTTAATTTATGGATGCACAATGGTTTTAGAAACACTGTTTTCATACGGTGAAAACATCCAACTGCTTGAATGCAAACTAGTCCCTCAGTTTTTGATTATAATTATGTGCGAATATGCATTTGTATATCATAACGTATTAATAATTTGTTGGAATCGCATATAGTAGTTGCAATACAATTGATTGTCTAAATATGAAGTTTTGCGTGATAACTCCTACATCAAAGTAGGTAAGAACATATAATTTGGCAATCCTTTCACTTATTTATAACGTTTACCTTAAACCAATTTCTTTTATTGTATTTTATTTTATATGAGAAAAATGCATTCATAAAATATATAAAAAAAAAATATTTGCGGTTAGTGGCTCCGTTTGCAATGGCCAACATTTTACTAGTGTGATCATAAGCGGATAATAGAGATATCAAAAATATTGAAAAATATAAATATTTAAAAATTAACCGGCCTAATGAAAAACTATTATATGCCAAATTTGCTCCCTTTGGTCAGTAGCGCGACTGCATAATCCGCATTATATTTAGACATTTTTACTTCGTGAAACGCACAGTGGAAATGAAGTTTTGCAAATTGTTTTAAGTGAGTGTGCAGCGGTCTTCAAACAAGCTTGTAACGAGTTCAGCGCTTAAGCAAGAACCTGCATAAGCCCCACGTAAGATACAGTAACGGCCTCATAATTAAGCTTGACCCTTACCTGTTCGTACATTTACTCCTCCAAAAAATACTTACATAAATTACTTATTTCAGTTCAAATTACTTCGCATTAACCAAGAGCGCCCACTCTCTTAATTCCTTATTTATCTGGACAGTTCTGCCACATTTTAATATATTTAAATTTTATTGTGATAATAACTATCTATTGACAAACTTACGAGCATGAAAGAAAGCTTTTGGAGGCAGTATAAATCAAGGAACATTTGAGTAAGATACTCATATTCCAAAATGCAACGTCCAGTTTGGTTATGGGAGAAGACATTTTACGTTTATTATCGATAAAATTTAGAGCCAACACTGATTTGTTCATGAGTTCGTTCTTGATTCATGATAAAATACCTCATTTCATCTTAATTTATCGACAGCTTTTAACGCGAAATTACTTATGTAGTTTCATCGTAATTTGCTCATAAATAAAGAATGAGCTATAAAGTCCGGACTTCGAGACTCCAAAGTAAAGTTTAGATTCCTTTAGATTCTTAATTTCGGAACGCTCTCTGCTTCGTTAGTCGGGTATTCCCAAACTTTGTCACAAGTACATACATATGTGTATGTAAATGTGTTCAACAATTTTACAGTCGCTCGAACAGAAACCGAAATTTATTTAATTTAGATTTAATTTAAGGAGAAAAGAATATATAAATACATATATAAAAGTTTGTTTTACATATACTATATGCATACAAATTACACATATCATTTTTTATACATACCTACATTGTCTGCATAGGTACTAGGGAACACTCATCTTTTCTCTGTTCATCAACAAAGTTCATAGACACAGTTATTCGCGAAGGCATTCAGACAACCTATTTTTATTCTCATTCCTTTATTTTCCACGCAACAACCCCTCTTCCTTTGCCGATGGCGTTGTCGGTGTCGCTCCCAGCAATCACAAGCAAACAAACACGTACTCCTAGATATTACGAGTATATTATACCGTACAAGTACTATTGCTTTGCAAAATTAGTGGCATGTGATCTTTTTTATTTTACTTTTTCCCCTTTTCAATTCCACGTCGCACTTTCTTACATACAATTGCATGTACATATGTATGTATGGACATAAGTAAATATGTTTGTGTGTCTTATATTAGGTTTACTTCTCAACACATTCGCAAAAAGCAGCTGTTCAGAATTTCTTCTGACGTTCGGGTTCGGCGACTCGAAAGTGCTGAAGATGCGTTTCAGCTGCAAATATTTTATTCGACCAGTGTTGGTTGGTTACTGGGCCAATTACGAGCAAACGATGGACGATAATAAAAAAAAATTACATTTATGTGCATACGAATTTGAAGCACCCTAAAATCTAGATGCATTCGTAATTAATATTGAGTATGCTAATAGGAAGTGTGCATTTATAATTTTTGCATATAATGCATGGGAGGCAATAAAAAGGGTGAACTTACTCGCATATAAAAGGATGTATGTATGTACATACTTACATAAGTACATATAAATAAATATTTATGTACGCATATTTGGTTTATGACATCAAATATAGCATGGTGTAAACTTTCAGAAAAAAAATAGTAATTTGGTTAAGTACATATAAAAAAAGGTCCTCCCACACCTAAGAATTTGTTTTTTTTTTAGCAGTTTGGACATAAGAGAGACATAATTATTACAAGAGAAAATAATAAAAGGTTCACGATTCCAGTTTACGAGAATGTCGCAATTTATTTTGTGGCACATCGACATATTTTTGTATTGGGCGTTAAGGTTTTCTGATTTATGTTATAAATAATATTAGCTGATCCCCCATTAAGTACTTCGCGGGAGTATGATTCGAGAGTGGTATGCACAATATATTGTATATTTTTACAAACCAAAATTTATGTATAACATTTCTCTCCAATATTATCGAGTGTTTGGATACTGGGAAAAAAAATTATCGATGCTTAAGCAAGTTGCTCCACGCTTATAATTTAAGTCCCATAATAATAGTCATTCAAGACTTTAAAAATGTCTCTCACTCTTTACATACCATCGACTTTTGTACCGGGAAGAAGAAGAATGTATCAGTGAGCACTGCAAACAAATCAGTATGGATATTTTCATTAGGGCGTACAAGTTTTGAAATTTTTTTATCGGCTTTCCACTACCTAACTATTATATTCCCCGATTCTGATGTAAGGATACTAATGGCTGGCGAGAATTTTTTTGCGACGTTTAACACCTAGAAAACAAGCAGCATGCCCACATTTCAGTAGTATCGTCCAAATTCAGGCAAATTGCCACGGAACTGTTTCTAAATTACAAGAGAATCGGATTAGATATTTTAGTAAATTAAAACACATCTACTTTGCTAATTAGGTCAAGTCGTCGGTTTAGATGACGATTCCTAAGTTCTGAAGGTGCTCGACGTGGTGCCGTTGGCATTGACAGGAAAATAAGACGAACTAATTCCCTTTTCCGTGTCGCATTCATGGGCACGCAAAACACATCTACCTCATTATTGCGAGCCATTTGTCTATAATTCTTTCAATATCCTTAGTTTTTCTTTACTATCTAAAATTTTTAGATTTGAAGTGAATTTTCTTTTTTATGAAAAATTGGATTTTTTTAGCAAAATGATTGCCTGGCCATGCAGCGCTTATCGGAATTTGAAGCAACAACAATAGCTCAGAAGATACTCTACAAGCATGTATTAGTAAATATCAAAAATAATTAAACGAAGAAAATATATATTTGATTTCAGAGATACAAGGGAACTAACCATAGTTTGCTTAGCTGACCAGAAAAATACAAAAAAAAATAATTTTCATAATTATTTTTAATCTTTTTTTTTTATATCTCTACATAATCGCCATCTCTACAGGTGGGAAAGGAAGGATCTTTGGATCCACTCTCGGTAAATTCAGTCTACACGACGAAACATCCTCTAACGGACTGAGCCTAATCGACTTCGACGGGGCCGAAACATGGTATTATGTAGTACCAAGTTCAAGCAAAAAAAGATACAACAAGTTACATTGCTATCTCCTTACGTATACATTATTCGAGGAGCTAACATCGACTCGGATTATCATCTTGTCGCTGCCAAGATTCGTACGCTCCTCTGTGCAGCAAAAAGCACGCACTCAATGACACAAGGAAAGATTGACATAGAAAAGCTGCAATCACAACAGATAGCGGACTCCTTCACCACTCGACTTTCACTCCAGCTATCTGAGAGCAATGTTCAACAAAATGATATCCGCGGCATTGGGACCACATTTCTCGCTTTTTATGTACGCCGCTGAAGAAGTCATTGGTTTTCAGCGAGCTCGAAAGAACGACTGGTACGATGAAGAGAAGATGCTGCCTACAGGGCAACGCTGCGATCGGGGAAACGCGAGCTATGCGGTAAAGATATCGGGAGGTGAAGGAGGAAGCGAGGCGTATCTTGCGAGAAAAAAAGAGAGCACCGGAGATGCGTGAGTGCGTGAAGCTTGAGATCCTAGCCGATAAGAAATACGTCCGAAAATTCTATCAGAAGGTATGGTGACTTACAGAAGGTTTCAAGGAGCAGTTCTTCACAATGGCGAACCCGCTGGTGCTTACGGACTGCCAGCAGATCTATTGAAGTATGGCGGCGAGGGGCTAGTAAAGTGCATGCACCGCGTCAATTGCAAAATATGGTCGGACGACGCCTGCCCTCTGATTGGAATTTAAGTGCACTTTACCCAATCCACAAAAATGGCGATAATGAAATATGCGCCAACTACCGCGGGTTCAGTCTGATATAATATATCATATACCGTGAACAAACTGATTAGACCTTATCAGACTTTATCAGGCTATAGACCTGGCAAGTTTACCATCGACCAGATATTTACGATACGCCAAGTCTTGGAAAATACCCGAGAAAAAAGAATATAAACCCTCCCTCTTTTTGTCGACTTCAAATAGCAGTGTGAGCTGGCTCGTTGTCATGATGTAAAAAGTAGCACTGCAAAGTAATTATTAAACATTTTTTAAACTTTTGGTAAGCAGCCTTCGGTATGCCATTTCGCATTTACCGTTTGACACTTTTCCAGTGGAATAGTAGCTACGATTTGGCTTGTTGCGGGTGGGTTTGCTTCCTTAGGACTCCATCCCGTGGACTGCTGTTTGGTTTCCGGATTGTACTTGTAGTACAATAGAACAAAGATTCGTCACCTGTAATGACTCTACTAAAGCTGCTAGGCTGCTTTATTTCAAATTTATTTTAGGAAAATGTGCGAAATTGCACCCGAGTCTCTTTGTGGGCCTCATTTAAAATTCGTGAATCCCATCGAGCAGATTTCTGTGTGTATCCCAGATGATTACTTAAAATTCGTGATGCAATCTTGTGTCAATCGAGGAACTTCGTTAACTTTGGACTTCACCGGAGCGACTGTGGTCTGTAGAGATGGTGCAATTGTACCATATGAATTTTGGATTCTTCGAGTATTTGTAGTGGTCTTAGTTTACGCCGAAAATTGCATTTCTGTTTGCGTTGCTGATCCATCCTCAGCTATTTTGCGTTTTCTCATCTCTATTTACGCCGATCGTTCCGAAATTTAGAAATAAGTCTTGTAAAACAATTGCAAAGGATTTGGTATTTTTTTTAAATTTTATTTTTAAATATTTAAGGGCCAGTAAATAAGCGAACTTTAAATAAGCCTCTCGTACATAGTTAAGGATTTCTTTCATTATGTTTATTATGAGCCAGTGCCAAACGGTGAATATAATTTACCAATCTCGCAAGAATACCAAATTAGTTATTAGATATACGAAATCAGAAAAGCTACATATAATACTTGTTAGTATATAATTATTTAGAAAATCAATAGTCACACATTTAAAATTAAAATCAAATACCACGTTAAGTCATTGGATACGGTGTTAAACTCAAGCAACTTACCTAGCCGTTTGACGAGTTGTTTGCTGGAAAATTTAGGTTACAAGTTTTATTGAATGCATAGCTCTTAATAATACATTAATTGGAATAGTAAAGGTAAGTACTTTACTATTTTTACTTATATGTAGGTATCTTTGCTGCATTTTATATTTATGAACTTCGTTTGCTTTCTTCTTTTTCGTAATCAAAATTTAATTGCAGTAAAAAGATACCGATTGGCCATACATGGTAGAAAAATATCTCACCATAGAACTTTGCTACCGGTTGGTCATATATTTGATTTATTTGAAAACATATGTATGTAAAATATACGCCAAGTTTCTGCCGAACATGGAAGGTTAAATAGAAACACATGCAAAAGAGTTGCTCTTTAAGAGCTTTAAGTTATTATACATATATAGGTATACTAGTGCAAGTTAGTCACATCTATTATATGGGGGCAATATTATATAGTGAACAGAAGTAGGCGTAATTTGGTAGATCGTCTGGGAACCATATAATAAATGGTATTTTTTTATAGAGATATATAACTTTCATTTTTAATTTGCGGTCACGCGTCAAGAAATGGTTGATTGATTGCTAATATTTCATACGTTTTGCGATTAATATTGATTTATGATAATTTACATCATTTATTCTCAATTTATTGACAGATTATAGCGAAATTAATTAATTCCAGGATAATTTGCGTATAAATGAAAAATTAGCCTTAAATTAAGATAGTATGTTCGCGTTTTAAGAATTTTCCAAACATCTCATTTTCAGCCGCTCTACGCCTTAACCGATTGGTCTCAAATTTCCCATACCATGTAGATTATAATAATCTAGCGTCACCCAAGCATTTTGATTTTGCAGACACTTTTAGTACACATTCATATGTATGTATGTACATATATCTTCTGCGATATTTTGGCGTGGAATATCCACTCAGATGTGCTACTTATATGCATACGTATCTACATATGTGTGTATGCATGTGTGTACACAACTGCCATTTGATTACGATGATTGCCATTTTCACTTTCTATACAAATTTTCACATGGTTTACTGCCGCCTGATGAGGGGCATGCGACTTGATACACATAAGTATAAAATGATGTATCAAATAAGTAAGCGCGTACTCATAAGCATACATAGTACATACATACTCATACATATATACATACATGTGTATATGACTGTGTGCGCTCACCGCACAGACATTTTTATGTAGCATTATAGGTATGAAATAAAGTTTACCATTTGCGTTATATGCGTTTAATTGTTTAATTATGAAATATGAATTTTCCATTATTTAATTATAAATTGAAAATGCTCGACAAACACAAAGGAACTGTAACAAACCCATACACACTGGCGCAATCTAAAATATGTGTTGCATCTAACAAAAATAAACTCGCTTCGGGGGAATGTTTGTTGGTGTTACAAAAATGCGGGCTTGCCCTTACAAGTAATTCCCACACATGGAGGCATACATAGATATATATGTACATACATACGTATGTAGAAATATATGTATGTATGTACATATCTATATGATGATGCCTTTGTGTGCCCATTAAATTAAATTCAAATTCAAAAATTACGAAACAAAGTCAAACCGAGTTGATTTGAAGTAAAGTCACCGTTTAAGCTTTGCTCACTCATAAAGATGTGTAATAGTCGTAAATTGATGGCGTTTCATATGTGTCCAAGTATAAATGAATGTGCGTATGTATGTAAGTATGTATGTGCATGTGTGGAGTCGACCTATTTGTAAAATGCCTGTAATAAACGTATGCTTACAAATTTTCATTTATTCTTAAACTCTTTCAATTAAGGAGGGAGTTATTTATTTATACATGTACATATGTTTGTATGTATGTAATAATAACATCAATAAAATGTTTTCTTTCGCTTCTTTGAAAGAATTTCACAACCGAAATTTCATTTACTCTAAATTTATTGATCATAATCAGCTTTATATTAGAAGCGTGGTAATTATAATGCAATAAATATTTGTTATTGTTTCAGTTTGTAACTGAACTTAGTGCATTTTTATGTATACAGGGGTCGGTAGTTGAAGTGTTACCTATTTAGCAGTCCATGTCTTTTTCGTGTGAAATCGTCATTTTTTAATGATTTGAAGTACAGAAATGTGTGAAAATGATCAAACAATTAGGATATATTTATTTTAGTCAGTGTGATCACTTTTCGACTGGACCATGGCTGTTAAAAGTCAGTAAACGAATTGCATTCTGCACAAATGTAATTTTGCAGGTGTTTTGGCACATTCGTGTTGAATCTATTTGTTCATGGCACACAAACTGACATATTTTTTGAGCTCACTTTACTCTTTAACTAATCTAAGAAATATGCTCGCTGTAAGATTGACACGAGTCTTATTTAATACTTAGAAAATAATAGTTATTTTTTAGTTACAGTTTTTGGAAAATTAAAGTTAGTTTCTAAGTTTTATTTTTCCTTAGAAAATAAATAAATAAATAAATAAATAAACATTTTGAGTTTTATTCTTCACTTATGAAATATGAGTTATTTTTTAACTTTATTTTAAGAGTTAATCTTTGTGAAAGGATAATTGCGTTAAAAGAGTTATGTAGAATAATATAGGCAAAGTTTGATATTTATTTTATATCCGAGAATGTAATAACTACTCAAATTTCCTTTAATTATTTATTAAAAATCGCAAATATTAAATTATAACAAATGAAAGCCAAAATGTAAAAACAAAATTCTAAAGAAGCATCAAAATTATGTTGCCACATTAAAAATGCGATTAAAAATGATCGCTCTACTTATTTTTATGATGAGCTCTTTCCATGGAAACTTAGCTACGATTTTTTTGCTGAGTTTTTTCGTTTTTTTTCTTGAAATAAATATCGGTGGTTCTTAGGGTATATGATTATGAATTTCAAAATATAAAACTGTGTAGCTTAGATTCGCTGATTACGACTCTGACGTCATAGAAAAGGGAAAATTTAAAATTTCTTGGGCAAATAGATTAGATTATGTTGAGATGCGCCACCAGACAAGGCCTCACATAGATCGGGTGCGAACTTAGTATTACCAGAGATTAGACGACCGTGGAATCTTCATCAATCACCACAATTATTAATGAATAACATTTATGTTCTTTTTGTCAAACTCTAATAATCCCCTTGCCCGCTTTCAGCCAGCCGACTGCATGCCTTGCAGTTGAACTTCACCTAATCTGCCTGATAGCGTTTAAGACGATGGACACTTCTACCTTCGAGTAGAGCGTTCTTCTTGTAAAAATCGTCAGTTCTTTGATTGCCTTCAATGGCCTTGTGGCGTAGAAACCAGTAAAGTTGCACAATCATTATCGTGGCCAATCTCTCTACTGCCACACTGCATTTATCAACTCCGCCGCTTTCGTTTCGGCTAGAATTTTTGTCTGCAAAACGTTGCAGTGGTTCGGTAGTTAAAAGGACCTGCTTTTCCCAAATTCCCCATACAGAAAACTGCTGTTCCTATACCCTTCTCCATTTTGGAATTATCCGTGTATGTATGTATGCGTGGTGTTCTCTATCGTTTTCATTCAAACTGCGCCAAGGCATCCATCCAGTCTTGCAGCAATTCGTTATTCATTATTTATTATTCATTATTTATTAGGGCAAATTAGCACAATAAGATATTAAAATATTTTATAGTACAACAAATTTCAGAGTCACATAAATAAATAACAAGACATAACATATCTTAAAGTAAGCTAATAATCAGTACATATGTACATATATAAATAAGCAATAAAACTTATAAATTAAATTACAGGTGTGTACTAGTCACCTATGCAACATCGAGTTAACAATGTTTTAACAAAGAAATTAGTTACAAAAATATGAATAATTTAGGACTAAAATGGAAGATAGGATATCAATTAAAGGCTAAGTACTGAAGTAATTATAGATAGATTCCCTAAAATTGCTTTTGTTTATCTGTTTTCTAATATTGGCAGGGATAGAGTTCCAAATGCGGATAGCGTTAACGAAGAACAGCCTTGCTGAGAGAGACCATTGAGGTAAACTGAGGGACTATAAGATCTAATATGCGGGCAGATTTGGTAAAACACAACTTATCATAGAGATAGCTAGGAGATTTCCAAGTGATAAGCTTATATAAAAATATACAATTATTGGCCTTGTGATACTCCGAGATCTCACAGCCTAAAAGTCGGTGCTTCCATGGCGAAATATGTTCGAACCTTGATAAGCCGTAAACATAGCGCGTCACATTATTAAACAATGTCCCAATCTTACGCGCAGAGCTACTATCCAGCTTACTATATATCAGATCGGAATACATTATAATTGTAAACGCTATGCATCTTGCTGAAGTCAGAATGTGGTAGGAGGTGGCAAATGCAGTTCATATAGATCGCCGCTGAAAGCCTTTAGACGCTTTTTAATCTCTTTTGTTATGTCTGCTTCTTTGTGCCTGAAAACAGTTAAAACTTGTCGCACTGTGTTATGGGACCTACCACTGTAGCGCCTCTCAGGCGTTAAATTCAAGTAGTTCCAGGACAACACCACTGTCACTCTCTTTCAAGTCTTTTAAAAATACTTCTTTGAATGCCGAGCAGGCTTGGACTCTGTAATGATTACATTTTTAGGTGAGAGTAATAATATAATAACTTCACCCTTCAATGGCAGTGGAGCGACAGCTACCTCATCTTTAACTAAAATATTAAGCATAATTTTTTATGCAGTACCTGCAAAAGGACTACGCAGTTTATTCTTTCCTTCTAATCCTTAAATATTAAATCCATGTCTAACATTTTTTGATGAATTCGTAAATTGTCAGAACCGCCAAAAGAACTAAAATCCCTGTGAATTGGATACGGCAGGTTATATTTTTTTTAAATAAATACATATGTATGTACATACATATGTACTTATAAGAATTTTTTAATGAAACATATTCCGAAAACTTGAAGTTCGATATTTTTTATCGAGCGAAAATTACAAATAAATTGAACAAGTAAATAAGTAATATTTAGAGGGCGACCGAGCATTAATTTTTAAGGACGAGCCTAACCGATCCGAACCGAACATTTCCAAGATGTAAATAATAAATAATTAAAATAATTAATTTCTAAAAATTCAATTTTTTTTTTCACATGTACATTAGTTTAAATTACACCCATTTCAGTTCATTAAATAAACATACATCTGTTTCTACAATTAACAATAAAAAATTTATATTTTTAATACTCGAAATTTCATATTTTATATTGTAATGTAAAAATAATATCTTATCGGCGTTTTCATTCCTATAAAAGACAATTCCTGCCCGGTTTCATTCTGCGGCTCGAATTATCTTTTAAATTTATAAGGTTTAAATTCCTACTGATAAGGTCCAATCAGTTCGTTGACGGTTGGCTTCAGTCTTTCACACATTAGGATCGATAGAACCTTATACGAAATGTTTAGTTGGCTAATCTCGCGGTAATTTAGTTGCAAAATCAACCCTGTTAGCATCTTTTATAAAACATGCAATTTAAGAAGGGAATTGAATAGTTGTGATGGCAAATTTTTTGTTGATTTAATTATATATTTAAAAATACTATGCAAATAAAAATGAATTAGGTCTTAAACTGAGATTTCTCAAGTATTTTCTTCGTTCGGATTCACAATAGTGCAGTTTTTTCACTTTCCAGCACGACAGCTCATGTCGAATATGATTTTACCGAGTTGGCTTAACTAGCATACCAAACCATTCTCTAGTAATATTTAACTTTTAAAGAATACCCTTGACATGTATTAGTGTTTTGCCCATTTTTTGCCACGTTAATAATTTTTAGGGGGAAAAATGTTACATGCAAGAATGAAAAAAAATTTAGTCTAAATATATTTCTTCAAGTTTTCTCGAAAGGCTAATTGGAATCATTTATGTACATATGTGCATAACTCCAGGAAAAGATTTTGGGAACCAAATGGTCATATCATCATAAATATACGCACACATTCATTTCTAATGAATGTCGAACGGAAATACCAAAAACTACATACATACACACATACAATGTGATACGAGTTCTAATGAAATTGTGACTTAGAACTACATTAGAGATGGACACATCATGTACATAGTACATATGTTAAGTAATCGTATCTGTGCGTATTTGTGGATGTATGACGTTGTGGTGTGAATCATGCGCCGTTAGTAATTTCAGTGATAGAAAAATTTGCATATGATTCATGTAAATAAAAAACTACATGTGCATGTACACCTTTGGTATAAGAAAATTTTATACACATACATACGTTTGGAGGGGACCGTACGATAATTTAATAAAAAAAAAATAAATTACTACCGGGAAAGTACATATTGCAGTTTTTACATTTTGGTGGTGGGAGACTGGGTTTGAAGCTCTAAATGCCTGACCTTGTGTATCCATAAATCCCCCCACCTTAAGTATGTATGTATGTATGTACGTACGTAAATTCATCTGTATGTGAACGTTCTATACTGATTGACTTCGGATCATTGTCAATATAAGTGCAAACACATCAAAATAAAATTCTGATCCAGTGCTTTGCATTTGGAATAGCTGCATATTGGGTATACAAAATTTTTGCATTTCCACGCTACTACGATCGCTACCACGTGCATTTATTAAGTCAAAAATAACCCCTCAGTTGTAGGGCAATCTAAACTTTTGAGGCATTTATAAATATCCGATTTAGTACATCCGGTTGGTTGGTGAGTGCACAAGATGTTTTAGCAACACTTACCGCGACATCTGGCGGTGAGTAGCATGTGCAACGGTTTAGTTTCGATGTGAACCTTAAGGGAAATTATTGTTAGCCGTGACAATGAAAGCAAATCTATTACTATTTTGGTGTCACTAAATTTTGCATATTGCTATTTCAGAGAATTAAGATGACGATACAAATCGTTGTTGAAATGTACAAAGACCTTAATTGACAATTCAACTTTTTACAGAAGAAGCAAAAACCGCGCCGCAAAATGTAAACAATGTTGTTAAACAAAGCTGAATAAAATAAAAATTTGATTAACTAAACTAATTAATGCTGCATATGGAAAACCTGGCATTAGAAGTACTGTACTAAATCCCCTTGCCAATACATTTAATTGCATTCCACTAATACAGTTGCATATTTAAGTAAATACATATGTACATATGTACATACATAGTTTAAAAGGAAGTAGCAAACTACGTAAATGTTAACACATGTATGTATGTATGTATGTACATATGTATGCAAGTATGCCATTCTATTGATTGTATTTTTTATGCACTCCTACATGATTGTACATTTTTTAGTTGCGGCTTTAGAACCTTAAGGAAATATCAAAATCTGCCGAAAAGAAAAAAACCACATCAACGTTATTATTTATTATTTTAAAATATTTTTTCCACATCTGGGTTTGAAAAAAAAATTGTATTACAACAAATAAAAAAGGGAAATAACCATTGTTGCTGCAGTAAGTTTTGAAAAAAAGCACAAATACGTAGTATGATTCTTTTTTATCTCTTGCCTTCGCTAATTGCACCATGCGTTAAAATCTGTCGCGCATTAAATCGATAGCGCAGCATAAATAGTCGTTTCATGAGTTGCCGTGTATGTAAATACTTCAAATTTTCAACACATATTAGCACTTTTCATAAAAAACAATTAAAAATAAAATATAAATTATTAAAATTAGTTTAAATTTCTTGAAAAATATCAAATTTACTATGTTTATGTTATTATATCGAGTGAGCAAACGACGGCGGCCGCCCTTCCTGGGTCAAATCCTGACCGGGGCAAGTAACATCAAAAATTATAGAAAAGCCTCTTTCTAATAGAGGTCGTCCCTCAGCAGACAATGGCCAACATCCGAGGGTATTTCTGCCTTTTGTCATTCAGAGTCGGCGTTAAACTGTAGGTAGGTGTTACATCAAGACGCACACCACAAATTTTAGGAGAACTTCGGCAGAACGTCTAGCTACATATATGGTGTAAGCGCGAAATTATTATATTATTATTAAAGCATTTGAAAGCTTAAAGGAATTTGACTGAATTAAATAAAACCAAAAAAGAATTTAGAATGATTTTAGCGTACCACACCATTTTCCAAAAATTTTGATTTCCACCTATTTTTCTGCCTAAATAAATTATTCGTAGCAAATGTAAAATATAGAATATTTTGATTTCTTGTAAATTACTGTTTTAGGAGAGGCGAATTTGTGCTTTCTGAGTAGAAATGCAAAGTGTGTACGAAATTTGATGGAATTTGACAAAGAGGTTTCAGAGTATACTACTTCTATTAGCAACACATTTGATTCTATACATACATATATTTAATTCTTGAAACCTACCTATATTGCATATCAAATATGAGCAACTATCAGATTTTCATGACTTTGTAATTTACCGATACATGCGAGATGGGCGTGATTTTTATCCGGCGTATATAGTTTTCAAAAGAGTTATTAGTGAGTTGAAATGCAGAACGTCTACCAAATTTAATAGATTTTGCTTTTAGTGGGCCGTAGCACGGTCATTTTACACACATCTGAAATCTGTGTGTATGTACATATGTATATCAAATTTGGAAGAGTTTGCTTAGGTATTTTAAGAAACACACTTATTTGATTAAAAGTGGGCAGGGCCACGCTCGTTTTCACAGATTTTGTAAGTCAGACGTGTATTCATATTGGAATTGGCATTTTTATGATTTTTATGATTTTTGTAAATTATATGAGAGGTGGGCGTTGCTATTTATATCTCAAAAAATTGTTATTCCAAATATGTTAGTAATATATGGTCTTCCAAATTACTTTTAAGTTACTGAAATATCGATTGTTTTTTAGTTTTGTAAATCACTTTTACATGAAAGATTTTTAGAAATTTCTAAAGTTTGCTTAATGGAACTTTAGAAATTTCTAAAAATCTTTCATGTAAAAGTGATTTACAAAACTAAAAAACAATCGATATTTCAGTAACTTAAAAGTAATTTGGAAGACCATATATTACTAACATATTTGTGATTTACAAAACTAAAAAACAATCGATATTAAATTTAAATATAATATGAGTACCAAACTTGGTACTCTTTGGTAACATATGTAGTTTCGGAGATATCCTTACATGTTTCAAATCCTATATATCAAATGTCAGCAAGTTATATTTTTATAGTTACTGAAATATCACATTCTTTTGATTTAAAATAGCGTTATGTGGGCGTGGATAATTTGGAGTTTCTCCCATTTGCAATACGAACCTACCTCGGTTTGAGGGCACGGTCCATACCAAGTTTCGTTGAGATAGGTCAATATTTACTCGAGTCATGTGATGCACGGACAGATAGACATGGCTTAATCGATATGGCTTTTTATTCTGTTGCTGTAGTTATGCTCTTACAAACAACTACAATGCGATTTCGACCCGTCTGTTATTATTTTAAGTGAGTTTTTCTAAAATTGTTTCCACCAAAGTTTGGTAGCTTTTAACGTTTAAATATGCAATTCATTTCAAATTTTTGATTAAAATCAACTGCTAAGTGGAAAGAAATCGTTTACTTGTTAAGCCATAATTAATTTTTGGTAATAAAAATATCTCAAATTTCCCATAGCACACCGTAGGAGTTAAGTTTCAATAGAGAAAAATGTAAATGTGTTCACTTATTTCTTATTTTTCAATTCAAATCAATGCTCACCGTCTATATACTTATGTAAATATATACATATGTACATACATATGTATATAAATGTAACCGTTTTCTTTGTGACAACTTGGTTCAAAATCCGATTAATGGATTTCAACCAAATTTGGCCAGTAGATTCCTCAGAACCGTTTCACGGACATATACTAATCCAGGTGGCGCACGACTCGTTATATTCAGAAAATCTGTATTTATACTTCGATTTTGATGATATTAGAAAAGTATGTTGCTGGTGTGATAAGAAATGCTTGTATGATAAATAAATGCGATAGGTGGCGCCAGAGGCGTGTTATTCAGAAAGTGTCTATTTATGATCCAATTTTTATTTAATTGCAAACGAATAATGAAGGTGCGATGAGGATATATGCATCCGATAGATGACGTTAGAATTAGATTTATTCTGAAAATCCATATTTATGATACGATATTGATGATATTAGAAAACTATTACAGCCATTTTTGGCAGATATCCAAAAAATCCTTTATACTTCTTTCAAATAAATATCGAATTTAGAATTCTCCCGTCGTGCAAATCCAAGAGCCCGGCATTAACACCCCTAATATGTTTGTATGTACATTCAGCATATTTCAATGGCTTTCAAAACTTTCTTTATCCTTTCGTAGGACTTCAAATTGCAAATTATTTTATAACAAAGATTTAATATCATTTTAGCTTCCACATAAGCCATCGCGATACAAACGTTTTTTTTTTTTATTAAATTTCAAATAGTATTGCTATAATAAAGTCTTATCTTATAAAGTGTTATCACGAAAATGTGTTTTAAATGGTTCGTGCACTGATATGTGAGTGTCTTAGTAAACGTAAAGGGGGTTTCCTTAAATAAAGCCATTTATTTCAGTTTGATTTCCAGCTTTGTTGTATAACTTCTTAAATTCAACTTATTTTTTAGATGCTTAAGTTATTTCAAACTAAATTAGCGTAAGTTGGCATATTCTTTTAAATCAATGTTACGAATTTACAACACTAAAGTTTGACTCATCTAATGCAATCTAATTACTCCAATAAATTTCGCTGCCAAAATTCAATCAATTTGCGTAATAATAAACTTTTTTGCATCTTTAAATTCATTTGGTACGACACATTTATGAAAGCTTTTGATGGTTTCCCTCGAATGTGCACCTTTAAAATATACATTACAAATTTAAACAAAAATTCAGAATTTTGCCAATAATGTTATGCATAGTGGCATGAGTCGAAACAAATTTACAGTTATCTTTCATTTCAAACTCGACAGCTGATCTCAATACTATAAATTACTGGTAGTTGTTGGAAAGCTTTAAATCCACTCGCTGCCAGTTGTAATTCGCAAAAATAATTTCGCTTTTTTCGCATACGTTTCTAGTAGTAAACCAACAAAATGCTAAGAGGATTACTGAAAAAAATACTCACATAAAATACGCAAAATATACAAAATTCTACCGAATTTTTCATTTCTTTTGAACACTGAATTTTTTGAGAGGGGTTGTTTCGGTTAGCCCTCTAAATATTCGCGCAAATTAAGATGATCCACTATTAGGTATAATTTTTGTTTTTGCGCTTGTTGGTGACCCGTGTGACATGTCAGGTCTGTAACGCTCGTTAATGGGTTCAGTTGGTGTGTTAACCCCTTTCGGCTGCCAATTACAAATTACTAAAAATAGCAGCGACAATAACAAAAAAAGAAGGAAAAAATCGAACAAGCAGTGCTTCCCGAATGTACATATGCCAAACGTTTAATTGTAGCACTTCGCTATGAATTTACTTGAGTTTGTACATATGTGTGATTGTAGTAAATTTTTTTTATTACACGCGCACCCTACCCCGAAAACAATTTTTTCTGCGAAAAATGTGTAAAATTCAATTTCATTTTTTTGTGCTCTAAAATTGCAAAAAGTTTTAGGAAAACGCAATTCATTAATTTTCCAAAACTGTCACCGAACCGCCGAGAATGGTTGGTACACGCTTACCTAGTAAATTTTTGTTGTTGGTGTGATTGGGTGCTTTTCTATTGCTTTGTGCTGATTTTATAGTTTTTTTTTTTGTTTTGTTTTGTGTGTAAACTGCGCTGATGCACGACGAATCCTCTATACTTTATTTACACAATTTTGACAATATATGTATGTATATCGCCTGACCCTTTTTGGCAAACGCATGTGCGCGGATTAGTGACATTTAGAACTTCGTAGCACCCCGCTCTCATTCGCTATCTGTAATCCCTTTAGTGCCTTTGTTTTGGCTGCAATTTTTTCAATGCATTTTTGTGCGAAAAATGTCAAAAACTGCAAAATTGAAAATCGCAAACCAAAAAGAAAAAAAAATGTGCAACCCTTTCATTTGGAAAAACTCACATTAGACACCGAAAAATTGGAAAATTCGCGTTCTTTTGTTGTTCGTTTGCAGTTTTGAGTTTACGTGGACTTACATATGCGTGAGTGTGTGTGTGTGTTGTTTTGTGCAACGCTCAAAGGGTTATGTAGCCGGGGTGACAAAGTGAAAGTTTGTTGCGCCCTGGCGTGTTATTTGGTGCTGTTGCTTTTGTTTTCAGTTAAAATGATTTGTTGCATCGAGCAGTGGTGAACGAGCGTCTGTACTCAACCCTTTTTCTACATTCTCCCAAAAATTTACTATATTTTTTCGGGTGAAAAATTCACATATTTTAAGTGAAAATGTTAAAAATTTCATTTGAAATTACATTTTCCATGGCGCGATGAGCATAAAAGGTCGAAAGGGTGCATTAGGGTTACGATGACGGTCGCAAGTCGTTACACCTCTGTATCGATTACATGCGTACACATAATAAATAAATCTACACACATCCATGCATGTGGTATGTAAGTGTGCCTGGCGGCAATCTGGGGCAATTCCTTCCCTTAAGATTTAAAGGGGTTTCGAAGGCAGTTGGAGAGTTGCGCATGCGCAGCACACGTTGTCTGCGTGAGCGCCAGATGTGCCCAGTGACAATTTTAAATTGTCACATATTGGCACGTTGGCTGAGCTCGATCTAACTCTTTTATATTGCATTGATTGGCAGCATGTCGAAAAATGAAGAATCGTTTTTTATTGCCTGCATTGATATTGCACAATGGATACTTGGAACACGTGCGCCCATTAAATATTTTTTTAATTAATAGCTTAGTTTGATTAGTTTGGAATGTGAAGGAATATCAAATCAACTCTGCGCATACGCCAACATGTATTATGTATGGAAGATCCAATAAAGTATTATTGATTTTTAATTTTAGTTTTAATGCTTACATCTCAATAAACATTTAAATCATGCTCCTCTATTGGAGATAATTTCACCAACATGAATACCAATGTTTGGTTTTAATTTTACCTAGCATCGTAAACTGCCTGCTCAACTTTCATTATTGTCTTGCCTAGAGTGTTACGATTATGTTTCATTGCAGCCATTTTATTGGGCCGAGACACAAAGGAACACATCAAATAAGTCAAAATTTGCTTTTAGCTTCAAAAGCAGCCCAGTTTACAAGTGCTGATTTCACTAGACTTTGCTCAGCGAAGCCAACATTCCCACGCTCCTTGGCATTTCTGGATCACTATCTAATCTCCTCACACTTATTAAATCTAATTAACCCAAACTTTGATATGAGGGCAGAAGCAAGTTTTTCTGACCATTACGTTCTGAATTTAAAATTATCTTTATACAACATCTGTTTAGTGCCTGTGCAAAAAAGTGAAGGCCACATTAAAACAAACTGGAAAGACTTTCGTGACAATCTAGTATCTCAGTTTAACTTATTAAGCCCACCAGAAAATGTCAATTTATCTAATCAGGAGATTGAAAATTGGGTCAAGATCTTCACGTCGACAATTCAAAATGCCCTACCCTGCAGTTCTGCCCACACTAAATTTAAAAAATATTCGCCATACTTCAATGAAGTGATAGAGACGCTATTCAAAATCAAGCACTTGTTGCAAAAAAACCTTAAAAAATTATTTCATAGAACGCTTAATAGATCGTCGCCTGAATACAGATCAATATCGAATCAGATCGCAATTGTAAAATCATTAACTAATTCTACACTTCATCAAGCTCAAGCTGAAAGTTTCAAAGAATTCCTAAATATCAACAACAACAGTTTTTGTTCTAAACTAACTAGGGGAAATGAAATTATATACGATAAACTTGATATAGCTAACACCTTTCTAGCACACTACAGTGAAGTGTATGCTGAGAAAACAGGGTCTCATCAAGTTGCAGCAGTTGTCAATGATCGTCTTGATCTCGAACTCTCAGTTTTAAACAATAACATTACAGATTTTACCATCTTAAAACCAGCAACAAGCCCAACTTTGGACAGCAATTGGTTCACCTCCCCGAATGATGTGAGTGAGATAATCAATTCATTAAACAACAAAAAATCAGCTGGCCCGGACAATATTTCGAATCGTAAGATTAAAAGGTTCCCCTCGTTAGCAATCCAATTTCTAACAATAATTTTTAACAATTGTATAAACAAAGGTTACTTTCCGACTGATTGAAAAATCGCCAAAATTTTGCCCATTAAAAAAAAAAGTCTGCTCAGGCAGTGCAAGACTTCAGACCAATCTCGTTGTTGTCAAATCTGGGCAAACTATTTGAAAAAATTTTGTATATCAAAATGGAAAATAATCTACCTGAAAATTTCATATCTAATTTTCAATTTGGCTTCAAAAGAGAGCACTCTACAGTGAACAGCCTATCGAAATTTTCAAACGACATCATATTAAATTTGAGACAAAAAAAATGCACAATTACCATTTCTGTGGACATAGAGAAGGCGTTCGACTCTGTCTTCCATAAAGGTCTCATTTACAAACTTTTTTCAATTGGTCTGCACCCACGGTTAGTCAAAATAATCCACTGTTTTCTGATGAAACGAAAATTGTTTGTCCAAATTAACGATTCAAGTTCTGCATGTGGCAACGTCGGGAGTGGCGTCCCCCAAGGCTCCATACTTGCCCTTTTTCTGTTCAACCTCTATCTTCACGATTTCCCACATCAATTTGGAAACGCAATTTGCATATTATACGCGGATGATGCACTAATTTACACTCATGGGGTTTCACTTGTCCAGACACTTGTGACAGCGAAGTTACACTTAGCAAAAATTTTAGATTTCTATAACACCTGGTCGATAAAGGTAAACATCGACAAGTCGAATTTTATTTGTATTAGAAATGCATATGATTATGGGCATAAATTTGCAGTTCGCGAGTCAAGGGACCTCGCACTAACCATAAATGGCCATCAAATTAAATGTTCAGACGATATTAGATATCTTGGTTTAAATTTTAATAAATTATTCAAATTCAATAAGCATATAGTAACGTCTATTAACAAAGCAGAGCCTCGTTTAAAAATGCTCTCCTCAATTTTACATTCGCCATATCTAGGAAAAAGAACTAAGCTGCTCATCTACAAAGTGGCCATTAGAGCTGCTATCACCTACGCGAATCCCATTTGGTTCTCGATCTCACCGACAATTACTAAAAAAAAATTGATATATTTGAATGTAAAGCGTTAAGGATCTGTTTAGATAAAAACTTTTCAGCCTATAATAAAAGATATTCGAATAAAACGCTGTATGCATCAGCAAAAATACTGTCACTGAGCAAATACCTTTTTGAATTAATAATAAAATATATAAATCGAATGGAAGTTCACCCTAATGAGCCCATAAAAGAAGCTTTCGCTACACAGAAAAATGTCTCTTGGACGGAAAACAGATACTTGTCAGCAATTGGCGTGATAAATGAGAATTTGGTACGCGACAACAAAGCGCCAAATTATCTAATACTTATTTTTACAATAAAAATTGCCCAAATTCCATAGGGGTTAACCAAAAGTTGTTTTCTCTTAGTATTTTAAGTATTATTTAGTATCTAACTTCTATGTAATCATACAGAGCCGGGAGTAAGCCCTGAAGTATTCTTTTAAGATAACCACTAATTTTTGTACATTCTCTTTATAATTATATTTAGAATAAAACATTATAGTTCTAAGCTTTCAATTTAAGAATTAGTTCCTATCATTGTTAATACATATAAAGTCTCAATAAAGATGAATTGAATTGAAGCAGCCCAGTCGCGGCTTCCATAAAGTATGGGAGCTGTTCGGTGTTATTAATCTTTAGTAGGCTTTGTCATTTATTTAAAAGTATCATAATCTTTTTAAAATTAAAGAAAGTCTTCAAAGAAAACCGTTATTCTGCGAATGAGGACTCAAATTTACTTACGTTAATTGCAAATAAGTTAAAGTAAAAAACTGCGAACAAATTATCTTATATATGAAAAGAAGTTACATTTTGAATGTCACTTTATAACTCAAGAACTACCAAACCGATTTCGATACAGATTTTACAGTATATTAGGTCATACATCTAGATGGCTTGGGAATATTTATTTTTTCCATGCGGACCGTGGGCGATCGAAAAAATCGGTAGTATGTGGGTGGGTGTTTGCCTAGGATAACATATGTATATAGTACTTTTTTCGGGAAATGGAAAAAGTGTACACACTTTGCATTGTGCCTAGAGAGTTTCCGACCGGAGCAGTTTTGTATGCAGCGCTGACGACCAAATTGAAACTATGAGGTGCACAATGCGAAAACATAGCAAGTTTGTTTTCCAAAATGTAAGGTAATGCTCCATTCCATTCATTACAGTTTTACCGACGTAACATTGGCCGATAAAGTACTTACAGTCTATACCCGAATATTCTAAAAAAAACAGGATGACATCTGATAATCCTTTTTCTGTAAACTGCGCAGTCTGAACAAAACTCAAAGAATCTTCACAAATCGCATGTATTCTATTTTTTAAATCAATGATTGTGGAAGCTTTGGAATTGTTGATCCCATCGATGAACTGTTTGAATATCAAGTCATAATTCTGAACACGATTGCTGGTGTACATCGCGTTTTTAGAGGAATCCTCTTAGTGATTTAGAATTGACGCTTTCAGTTATTGGTTTATGCACGCATAGTCCGATATCGTACGGGTTCGTTGAGTTCGTTCCAGTTGTAGATGACTGAAAAGGCGGAAAAATTTCAAGTTGTGAAAATGCTGAAGATTTCGGCGGATGTAGGGATACATTTTCTGATTGCAAAGCGGTAGCAGACTTATGTGGATGCGAAGTTTAGGAAATTTCTGTCTGCGAAACTGTCGCAGGTTCAACATTCAACTGTTGTTTCAAACCCAATAAAGAAAGATAAAGTAATGCATTGAAGTTGATAAAGATATAAATTGAAACCATAAACCTCAGAGTAAACTTCAATAATGGAAACTTTAGAATGTGGTTACTTGCGGAATACCTGTTTTATACATAAATCTCATTTTAACATTGTTTTTGAAATTTTTCAAATAAAAAGTCTCAAAATTAAACTCATATGTCCACCAGCAATATTTGTTAACATAGATAATTACAAAGCAGGCAAATTTCTGGAAACTCAACAGTGGAATATAATTTGCTTTACGAACAGTTCTTAAGGTAGAACTCTACACCAGTATTTTCAGGCGTTTTGGGTTTCGAAGTTGTTCAAGTTTTGCAGGCGTTTCAGGCGTAAGAATTTGGCAACTCCAAACGATAATTTTCTAGTATGAAATTTTCCCGCAAAATTTACTTTTTACGAAAGGTCTGTTTGATGCATGCACTAGTTGGTTAGGCGTGAATGCACAAAAAAATAAACATAAGGAAAAAATTTAAAAAAAGGTGTAATTTTCTTCAGCGAATGGAAGATTTCTTTCATTTTTGAAATAAGTATATTGATAAATGCACAGTTTCTCGCTCGTTAGGGATCTTGTACTAAACTGCTTTGAGCTCTGTCCGATGGTCCGGTGGTTCTGCACTGCTCTACACTTTCAGTGAATTCTTCGAACAGACCTAACAGTGTACACAAAATTTAAGAGAAGAATTTTCCGCCAAATAATTTTCCGATTAAAAATATGTGAATGGGATGAGAAAAAATCTTATTTGAAGCATTTTTAATTAGTTTATTGTGTTGCAGACCTACTTCAAGGGCTCACCAACATATTATCCAAATCTTATGTTCATTTTATTTGAACATTTAAAACGTTGAAAATGTAATCGATTACTTCGTCTACGTATTCACACTCACAAGGACTAAGGACTAAGTAACTGTTTGCCACCAGATTCTGGAACGCCAGGGAAATTCTGGGCTTTTTGGACTTTAGTTATGGAGGTGTTTTTATAAAATTCTATTGCTTTAACTTTTGAGACATTAGTGACGTATCCCACAACGCCTGAAACTACTTGTGTGGAGTTCTAGCTTTAGGATATTAGATATTTGTGTATCTAACAATATTTTGCGTGTAATAGAATAAAATACATACATATGTTGGCATCATCGTGATGTGTTCACTAATTTTATTTATAAAAAATTTCACTCCCTTTAGCTGTAATTAAAAGTCCTTGATACGATAAGATCCCTCAACAATCAATACTTAAAGATCACGATTATACTTGATACCAAATATTTTATTTAGGAAGAAATAGTAAACTGAAAACCTGGAAGCCTGTTTTCACAATACAATTCCGTACACGTTATTCCCGGAGACACCATTTAAAAAATTTATATTTTTTGGTTTGATGTCCATAATATGTTGAAGAAGCAGTATGCCCAAATATTTTCAACCACTACACTCAGAACCAAAACATATTGGAAATGTGTACATATATAAAGTGTCTCATAAAAGTTTATCAAATAAAAAATTAAATGAAATACAATGAAAGTACCAATTTATGGGGGTAAAGTGAAGGTATCTTTGATAAGCAATCCATTACATACCTGATGGAATACGATAAATAATTTTCGTAAAATGTCAAAAACTATAAAAAATAGACGCTCGGGCGCATCGTCAATTCACTTTTATTTTATTACAGGCAAACATTGACGACATCAATGAAACTCATCTACACGGTAACGCATAAAACTGTTCAAAGACTGGTTACTTGTTGTTAGGAGTACCAAAACTTTGCTTACTATGTGCTTACATATGTATGTATAGATATGCGTATACATTTATACTTACACGCACATATATATGTATTTATGGACGCCTTAAATTCGCTCTTGTGGAGTGTAAATAATTTTATATTGATTTTCAATAATGAAAACAAGTTGAAAAATCGAGAAAAAGTTAGCAAAATTGAAGACAAAAGAAAAAAGTTACATATGTACTTATATACTACATGTTTATATTAATACTATATATGTAGTATGGTTTAAAAGTTCCATGACTAATCAGCTCAGAGATACACAACTTTAAAGTCATTGGATTACTGGACTTTTTGTTACATACTCCAAATAAAAACTATTAAATTATTTCATCTTGTTACAAAGATATTGCTCAGACTGTTCATTATGTTCATAAATGTTTATAATTTCGTATTGAGCTGTGATTAAATGTTTGATGAAAGAGTAGAAGACACCAGTGGAAAACAAAAAACGTTTGTATGCTGTGTACGAATATTCTTACCCTTCATATTCCACCGTTTAAGAATGGGTAAATCCTTTTCCTTTGGGAAGCGAATAAATTGTAGGCGAACGAACCGCGCTCAGAACGCCCATCCGAAACCGGTATGGATGGAGACGGAAAATTTTTGGAGGAGATGTGAGTCCGGGACTCATTTTTTTTCTCATTGTAAATTTTTACTGGCTCTCTGTCAAAAAAAGAAACTGGTCAGCGCTACAAAAAAGAAAACGTGACTCAATTTCAGAAAAAAAATTATGGCTACAATATCTTTGGATCTTACCACAAAATTAGCGCGGGTATAGAATGGAAATCATATTAAAACCTAATGATAGTAGTTTAAGATTTGCATTCCATTTAATAGTTGAACACAGAAACTTTTGGACCTTGCTATGTCCCATATCGTACTCTAATATGTACATGCTTGTATGCAGATTTTATACATATGCATATAAATATGTACGAGTATATGCCAGGCGTTGAGAGGGTGTCGTTGAAGTAACCAAACCGCCTCAATTATGCAGCGATGTTGGTGCTTGAAAGGATACTTTATGCGATTCATGTTTTTGAATTTTAACAGGATTCGCATACGAGTTTTTATTTGACATACTTGAATATAATGTGCTACATAAGAAAATAGTTAGAAAATTTGGGAGTCAAGATTGGTGATATTGCACGTCTAGAAATAAATTTAAAAACCAAAACTTTACTGTACTCGTAGTCAAAAATTAAATTAAAGAGCTGGACTTTGCCCACATATATGTAAAAAAAATGCATTTGTCTTGATGGTGGTTTTGGTCTTGCATATACATTTGTATGTTTAATTATAAAATTTATTAATAAATTAAATTATTAGTTTTGTTAATCTGGTTAAAAATCATCCTAATCAACTTTATACCTCAAAATTTATAACTAAAACTATTTAAATCAACCCCACTGAAAAAGATACTACTGATGTTGAAAAGTAATCCAATTATCGGCCAGTATAAGGACAGACCCATTCAAAGTCATGAGAGTACCAGAATTTCTTATTTCATAGAACACTTTATCTTTTTCAAGAAGATCCATTAGATTTCCTCTCTGCTAAAAACAGCATCAAGGAAAATTATCATCACTTTGCCAAATTTGGGAAACTGTAGATTATTTTTTCAGCCCCGTTCGATACTAAGCTCCGAACTCCAATAATTATATCCCGAGTAAAATGATTCTGTGAATTTGCAAACTTTAACAAAGTTTTTAATCGAATTTTTGGTGTTGCGATTTTTTTACAAAACACAAGCATTTTATAAAAATACCCGTTGATTTCTAATAACTTTGTATGCCGATAGTATTCTGCATTTTCTACTATACAGGCGATATATGACGAAAATTGGAAAAGAAGAACAAGCATTCAGCTCATGGCATGCTATCACAACCAAAGCTGTTTCGGCGAAATCGGAGTGACCGCATTGCTTTATTATTTAATGCTACCAAATAAAATAAAATATAATCATTTTTATTGTTGTTTTCATGAGTATTTCGTTCGCTGTCGCTACTAAGAGGATTTTGACAAAAAAAATAAATTAAAAACGCTGGATATAGCTTGTTTTTAATAAAAATATAGAACATTCTATACATAATTTACAAAATTTGCAAACACCTAAAAGAAACATTGATCAAAATTTAATTTTTTATACGCATTCTATTTTATATGTTTGCATTTTTTTATATAGGAGAAAATAGGCAACACCCACCGCCAGCAATGAAAAACTAATAAAACTCTGGGCTAATTTTTATATAGTTTAAGCGCATGCAAATTATTTCTAATATAGAATGTGCTTTAAAATTGTGGTGCCGAAATATTAGATCAAAATCTCTAACTTTTTAATACGAATTTTTAGAAATTCTTCAGACATGCCTAAAAGAACGTATCAAGTGGCTAAAAATTCTGGTTGATGTTTGATCCTTTTCTGCTGACCTTGTTCAGCATTTTCTTCCATTCAAATTTTGTTCATGCGTTATATAGAATAAAATACACAGCACCGTCTGCTAAAAATGAAATCAAAAATCAACCAGAATTTTTAGCTTAAATTTTGTAAAAATCCGGACTACATTTAAAAATAAAAAATTAAATTGAGTTAAATAAGGAAAGGCAAAATTGTCAATGAATTTTGCACAACGTTATGTACATAAGTATGTAATAAATGAAAAAAAATCAAATAACATAAATGCCTACTATTAACTAACCTGCCAAACGAAAAAAGCTGTAGAAGAAGACCGGAAAATTTGACAGCGAAAAATGAAATATTAAAAGAAAAGTAAGAATTGAAATACAGTAAAATTCCTGGAGAGAAATTGGTCGAAAGGTATGCGCAATTAATGCACATCTTTCATTTCATTTTCAGTTTGACTTTTCAAAACCTTTGCCAAACATTTACACCTCCATGTCTATTCATATACATTCGTAAGTATACATACAATACAAGTACATATGAACGAGTAGATGGCCCATATTAAGTCCTGCACACCTATAGTTACCACTTCTCGCACCACTTATGTACACCCTACACCAGAATACACTCCTTAACCAATTTCTCGATTGTGTTGCGCCGTGCGGAGGCTGTGACTTATTATATTGCTTCAAATTAAAAGAAAAGTAAGAAATCTTCACCTCATTCTTCTTTTCTCATTTTCATTAGACATGCCATTCCTTACAGCGCTTTCTCCATCGTACCTTTCCATACATACGTATGACTATATATGTATGTATGTATGTGTGCACTCATTTTCATTCCGAAAAGAAATACAAAAAAATTTTCATCGGAAGCTGTAGTAAATCAGAAATGCAAAGAAACTCTAACATATTTATTTTGAATCTTATGCGCACATCCTTGCCTTCACCCCTACACGCTATTCTAGTATGTTGAAAATCATTTACAAACATGGGACCATGTAAATATGTATGTTTGTATGTATACCTACATATACATATGGAAGTATTTTATCAATGCGCATAGTTTTATGCACTCTCTCCACATGCATACTCCCACTGCCTATTTGTATGGATGTGTTTGTGTAAGTTACTAATTTTCTTTTAAGGTCAGGAAGAAGAAAAATGAAAAGAAATCAGTTAAAAAAAAAAAGAAAACTTTGTTGCTTTCTTTCGATCAAAATTACAATTTTCCTCCTTATTTTGCTCAACATCATTTCGGCTCTTACGAAAGTCTAAATCAGCCGACTAGCAGCTGGCCACTTCCGTTGGCAACTGAATGAAGCTGATACGTAGCAACTATGTAAAATCAGTAATTCATACACACAAACATATACTTGTGCACTTATTCGTAGTAGGAAAGGGATCACATTTTTTTTGAACCATCCCCTCCCAACGCTGCCAGATTAACACTTACAAGGAGTGAAGATGTAAAGACGCTAACCTAGTAGGAAATTTGTTGGTATTCCGGTGAAAAATATTAATAGGCAGTTTTTCAAATATTGTATGATTTTTCCTTTTCATTTAAGTTTTAAAGATTGTTCACTCCAAATGTTGATCATACAACCGCTCGTCCTTCATTTGTGAGCAAGTTATGTTGAAGTTAATTTTGCCCTTGCAAAATCTGTCAATAAATTAGGAATATTAAAATAAAAATGTAAAAAAGTCGTGCCTGTATATTGAATATTTTTGTAAAAAAATTACCGAAGGTGATACATGGAATGTAATAGAACACATTTTGACTATTAATTTTGTCAAATTTTCGACCAACCTTCCGCTTTTCTTGGCTGAAGCCGAATCGAAACCGTACCGAACCATGGTGGCAAAACACGTCCGAAGCCGAAGTTCGGTCGTTCTCTACTTGCTACTAAAGGGTGGATAAAAAAATTGCATTATAATCTATATATTTAAATTAGAGACCCAATTTACCCATGAAAAGCCATAATATAAAACTATTGAACGGATTTTAACCAAATTTGGATAGTTTATTCCTTTAACCTGTATTTATGATTTGATGTTGATGAAATTAGAAACTCATATGGGAGTTTCGCTAGAAATTCAAAAATAAATTAGTCCGCTGGATAGCGCTTGAGTCGAAATATTCATAAAATCTGTATTTAGCGCCCGATTTTGATGACATTAAAAACGTATACTCCGTCGCCGTAACCGAGTGTGTACCGTGCGCGCGCTTTATTCGGTATGTCCCGGAATCCTGGCCGGGACAAGTGGTACCAAAATTTGTAGAAAATATTTTTCTAATTGCAATCCTCGGCAACCAATGGCAAACTTTGTATGTTATTTCTACTATCGAAAAAACTTCTTACTAAAATCATTCGCCGTTCGGAGTCGGTGTAAACCCCTCAATTTATGTTACAACATCAATACCCAAACCACAAATTGTTGGAGAAGTTCGGCCAAATATCAAGCTATGATCTAGGGGCAAAATTAATATTATTATTATTTTAGTAGTAAATTAGTAGACTACGGCTATAAGTTAGTTTATCATAAATAAAGAACATGACAAAATTAGTATCGTCTCTTATCTTGTATCGATAATAATCGAAAAACGTATTATCCCATAATTACTTTTATAAACTAAATTAGTTGAAAAAAAAATAGAGAAATTCAAAGGATGGTTACGAAAGAACCATTAATAGTTACAGAAGTTAAGAAAATTGGTATTAAGTAAGCTCAACAAGTTATTCCTAAAGAATATTAGTTAAGTGTATATTCAATCGATTAGACCCACCAAATGTTCCTACGGGGTACTTATTTTTCTACATACGAAGTCCTTGCCACCCCCGCAAGTAAGTATTTGGTTCGAATTCCTGTTTTGATATGCTCACATGTGCTATACTGTTTATGCTCCAATGTGCATAAGTATGTGTGCCATTCACACTCTTTGGCTTATGCCTCTTACCCCACTATGAAGGAATCAAGCCAAAAGTCTAAAATGAAAAGGAGAGAAAAACGTAAAGAAAAGTAATAAAAGTAAATAATTTTTTTCCATTTTCAGTTTGAAACCAAGCAACCGTAAATGTGTGTATGTATGTGGAAACTACATGCATGTATATTTATGTAGGTAAGTATATTGTAGAAATACCCAACAGTATAAAAGGGGCTTAGTCTCATGGTTATGAAGAGACTGGTTTTGTACTAGAGCAAAATGAATGGATGCAGTTGAATTATATACCGTGATTTACAGTGAAAATGGTCCAATATTATTTTTTGCTATATTGCTAACATTTCCCATGTTCAATTTTTTTCAATTTCTTTATAAACATTTAGTTCATTCAATAACATAAGCCCCAAATAAACTTGAAAAAACTTAGGAAATTAGGAAGTTTTGGGAAGTTTTTGGGGGTATGTAGTATAATAAAGAGGATATTTCATTTGGCTAAAAATGTCTGTTGATTTTGGAGTCTTTTCTTTTTTCGTAATGTTATTGGGCATTGACTTTCAAATAACTCATGTGCAACTAACAAAGTTTAAAATTTACATTTTTGGAGGTTATGTTAATAAACGAACTAAAAAAAATATATGATAAATTTAACATGGAAAATATTGTCAATGTTGCCTTAAATAACAATGGGCCATTTTCGTTGCTTTCGTTAAAAAAATTTGCTAGGTGTATACTCACGTTATTGCTCGGTGTCGGATATATCTTTTAAGGGAGAGTAGAAACGTTTTATATCCCTTTGGAATTTGATATATTTAAAAATTGCCGGAGAAAATTGTGTTAGAGATTTGATTACGTATATATTATGTAATGCAGTGCAAGCGCCACATTTGTATTATTATTAGTAGTGCAAATGCGCAATTATATCAATTTGGTTAATAAGTTTGTCGAATGGTTCTTCCGAGGAGTACTCATTCTAGCGCACAATATCGCATGAAATTTGTGCAAATTTATTTCGAAAATCATAGCTTAGTTCAAAATGTTATTTTGCGCTACGTTTGCTCAGTGATTTTGGCTCAAAGGACATGCCAATAAGCAAACTTGTCAAATGTGGAGTGATGAGATATTTCTGAAGTACCGTTACAGATACCAAAGCTCACTAACGAAAATCTTTATATGTAATAAATCAATTTTCAGTGTTAAGTTATTTACATACAAATATCAACAAATAATTTTTGTGCTCTGGACCAGTTTTTTATTTGGAAAGATTTGGGGAAACACCAACAGTGAAATCCGGAGAAGTTATAGTTGATATGTCAGAAATCACTACATCTCCTTATCATAGTTCTTTCTAATGGAACATTTTTATTATTTAACTTGTACAGATGTTAATTCATGTGGTAAAGGAATGAAAAAGTATATCACTTACATAAGTACATACCGGCAACTGGTTCGTCTCAAAATCCTTTAGTTCGTTTATATTACTTACAATTTATTTCACTACATGGTGATTACTGCAGAGCTGTGTACATATATAGCATCGGTACAAGAAAAAACATCAGCTCTCAAGTGAGAAAAATTGGAGTATAAACATACACATACTTACCTTTGGCCGCTTCATAGCTATGCATATGTACATATGTATATGTACATTAGGGAGACCTCTTCAACTTACCGCCTTATGCTGATGGCCTGACAAAGCTTACCAACCTGACTATAGATAAGTTTTGCCAGGATATTAGTATAAGGAGGTTAAACTGTCTTATACGCTAAGATGATCTTTAAGAAAAAATATTTTTTGAAAAGATTAATTTTTGGAGGCATTTTTAATCTGCCTAGCTCATGTAAATTTTTTGCCGAAGTCTGTAAGATACAAAATTGTATGGCTCCTGTAGAAAAAGCGCAATTCTTTTTGGTGAGGCGTCCTAATGTACTTATGCACATGTTTCAGAAGTTTGTGGTTGACGTACGAAACCCGGAGCCTATTATCTGCATTCTGTAAGCTGCTGTGTGGCTCCTCCTTGCGGCGTGTGCAAAGTGTTTTATTCCTTTGGGCATTATTTTATTTTATTTAATTTTTTTTTGTGTTGCTTTTTCATTTTATTTTTCGAAAACTAAAATGTTCACATATACTCGTAGTAGATTGGTTGCACGCACTACAAATAAATATACATATGTATACGTAAATGTGTATGTACGAGTACATGGAACAAGCTGCGAAATCCAGAGAGTTGAGCAAATAAGACAATGAGAATGCATTTGTAGTCCACCAACCACCCACCCACACTAATGTTAAATTTACCGATTTTTTCAGACTTCTTAGTTTTTGCATCTGTTGTAGTTGTTGATTGTTTTTATCATATGTATTAGCTGCTGTTTGAGTTATGAAAATCACTATCGATATTGGTATGTACATAAGTATGTAGTATATGTATACTTAATATGCCTACATAAAAACACACTTAAAGAAAGAAATGCGTGAGTGAGAGCGAAAGCAAGTAGCATTTCTAAAAACAATATTTAATGCGCATCATTTTGCAGAAAAACAAAATAAAAATATATAATAATTAATCGGCATCTTAATTACGAAACCTAAAACATGGCGGAGAAAAGCGATAAGAGAAAAATGAAAATGAAAATGAAAAGAAATATTAAAAGAGTAGGCCTAATTGCTATACCAAATAAATGCCTACATGAGTATGCACGCAAAAATGTATTCAATGTGTATACTGCGAAAATGAAAAATTAAAGGAATACATATGTATGTATGTATCCATAACACAAGCGAGACTGAGATAAAATTATTGCCGTTTTTATAACATTATTGATCGATTTGCAACGCGTATACATTTGGTAAATACATACATACATATCTACTTAAGCATAAACATAATACATACATAAGTATAGTTTATTTATACTTATAAATTCGTACTCATTTTGTTTGCGTCAACGCGACTTTAGTTATCATTTAATAAAGTATTGCATTCTATGTTTTTTTTTTGAATCATCATTTTCGATTTTACTTTGTTTTAGACATCGCCTTTTGGCGTTAAATTAAATACTAATAAATGAGTGTGAGCACATGTCTACTTTCCGTACATTACAATTTTTTAGTTAATTTATGTGATGCGATAAAGTGCTTAAATTTATTTGTGGTCGCAGGAAGGGTGGACGGTCACCTAACTTTATTAAACGTTTTTCGTGCTCTAAATTAATGCCAAACGTTTTTATTGGTTCTTATAGCGTTAGTCAAAAATGTATTATTATTATTATTATTATCATTATTATTTTTAGGAGAGAAAGTCGATACAAGCTGCTTCAGAACCAGGGTATTTATGTATATGTGTAAGTGTGTATGCATCAGTACGTATATATGTATGTACGTAAATTGATAATTGTGTGCTCAACAACCACCCTCAAAATTAATACTTAGCCATCAGAAAGTAATAATGAGAGAATTAATAATATGTACGTATACACTTAAATGCGTATGCATTAAAGTTCATTGAATTAAGATACATACATACATACATATGTACACATACATATAGTAGTAAAATTCAATGACTCCCGTTGCACAACCGTTACATTATGCGGACCTAGGCTACAGTTAATATTTTCAATTTCGTTCAGTCAAACATTTGACTTTAACAGTTAGAAACTCTATAAATGTTTTCGATATCAAAATTGCGCTTTGGAAACAAGTGTTAGAAAACATGATGAAAAAGTCAACCTAAGTATATTGGGACAAACTTATGAAAAGTCTTCGGTCCCTTTTTTTCAAAATCTTCTTACAGATGTGGGGAACAATTTGGGTGCAATGTTAATTTTTATGATTTTCATGAAATGTTATTTTAATACAGAAGCAAGTTTTTAGCACACTTCCAACTGAAAAAGTGAATGCAGGCAAAATTTAAATTTACTGCTTTTATTTAATTTGCAATACTTTTATTTAATTTGTAATAACTTTTATATTTTCTACCCCGATTTAAATAAAAGATTTATCCACATAAGGAAAACGGTACCCATACAAGGTTAGTTTTATTGGATATTCTGGAGTTTTGTGACAATAAATCGAAAACAGGGCTTTTGCCTAAATCTCGAAAACGCTTCTTTGGAAAAATAGATAAAACTCGAAGAACACTTCCAACTCAGTATTAGTCTAGAAATCACTTTTTAATGAGGTGCTTCTAGTGTTATGATTACTTTTGAATTTTACTCTTTTACTCAGATGTAATGACTATTTTCATATCTTTAATGAAGAGTAATTTATTTGCTCCCTCCTATTATTTATTTCTTTCCTTCAAAATCAGGCTAATTTGAAAGATATGTATTTCTTAAAACCAGTTTTTAGTTACATATATAAAAAATACAAATTTATTGAAAAAATATGAATCGATAACAGAGTATTATTCTTGCGTGAAAAAAATAAAAATCACAAGTATCCAAACATAATCATTACTGCCGATCGCTACTTTTCTCTAAAAGTTCAGCTTCGATGAACTTAAAAACAATTTCCCGTTGTAAATATAGTATACGTATACAATATTTTCAATTTAATCTAAATCGAAATTATGAAAGCATTTTTCATCGCACCTGCAGCATAATTTTTAATATTATCAATATCGTACCATAAATACAGATTGTTTGAATAACAAGATTCTAGTGAGTTTCTAATTCCATCAACATCGGATCATAAATAGGGACTCATTTTGTGCGTCTTGAGGCTTTATCACAAATTGAAGGGCCCGCAGTTATGCGTCGACTGCGAATGGCATACAATTTTTGTTAGAAGTTTTTTCATGTAAGAAATATTCTCGGAAGTTTGCCATTACTTACCGAGGGTCGACCTCTCTCAAAAAAAGCTTTTATATAATTATAGCGTTTTGTTTTCTCGAAATAATGTTGTCCGTTGGATTTTATTCAGCGCTTTTAAAGAGTTGTGTATTTATTTCTCAAAATATTGTCCTCTGTCCAAGCAAAAGTGCAAAATTGTCTACTATTTTAACCATTTTACAATATAAGAGGGCAACATTTTTGCGAGAAAAGAAAACGCCATTAGTTTGACGTTACTTGGCTCGACCTAAAATGGAACTCGAGTAATTTGGAAAGACGCACGCACACGCTGTACATTCGCCTACGACGACCGAAAACTTTCGTTAACGGTAACAAAAACACTGGCTACTCCCTTTTCTTAATATCTGCACTTATGTTATCTATCTAAGATTTTATATTTATGTGTCCAAAAACTGATTGGTGTCATACAAGAGATTAATTAGAATCTAATGTCACATTGAATATATTTATTTTGACGTTTTTAGATGTCTGCGAACTGATAGAATAAAATGCTTCCAACTTTTTACTTTTAGACCCACTGTTTCTAAATAAGGCTATTTTAGTCTAGTCACAGTATTGAAGTCCTTTTTGTACTTTTCTTGACAGTTTCAGCAATACACCCAAGTTGACCGACACGAAATTTCTATGAATTCGAACAATTTGCAATTTAAAAGAAATTAAGCTTTCACGGAAAATTACATTTCGATTCACCTACAGCCATCTATATGTATAATAGTTTGATTAGCTCTTGAAATCTATTTTACACATTTTCCTGATGTTGTTATTGTTGTTGTAATAGCATCAACATTAAGTAGGCAGCCTTACCGAATTTTATCTACAACTGCTTAACTTACAAGATTTGAAGTTTAAAATTTTTAAACTTTCCTGCTTCATTAAAAACTTGTTCGTATCTACTTAAAACAAAAGTTGAAATTTATGATGGAATTGCTTTATATGTACATACATATATAGTTGAGTAGGGGTTCGTTACTAAATTAGGAATTCCCTGAATTTTTTCTTAAGAGCTTATATATGCACAATTTATATGGAAGTCCTGGAGCTATTTTAACTGCAATATTTTGATCGAAATAGAATTATATGTATGTACATATATTAATAGCCAAACATTTAGACACACAAACACGTTTTAACAACCATGCAGGACTGCTACTTCCTTGCATTTAACTTTATTCGATTATATGTTTGCAGTGCTGCGGAAAAGGATGGCAATCTATTCACCGTTTATGTATATCAGTTTTAAAAATGCCAGACTATTCATTGGGATTTTTTCTGTGTTTATGTATAAGTATTTAATTAGTTCGCTTTTTTAGCATTTATTATTTGTTGATTACAGATTACACTGTTTTATGGCATCTCAAACAAACCCGGCATTTGTTAATATTTTCCGAAAGTATAACAGTATATCAGTAATAAAACACTCGATGTATTTGGAAAAGTTATCTCGTATTTTTTTATGCCCAACTAAGGGTTTCATGTCCAGGATTAAGTTGTTTTAAAAAATATGAAAAAAATTATAAAAATATATGTCTTTGCGAAATGAAGGGTTAAAACATAAACAATAAAATTATCCGCGAAATATTTTCGTTCAAAATATTATTCAAAAAGTAGCTTTAGCTAGAATGGAATTTTGTAAGACACTGAAATTCCGGGAAAGTGCGCTTTCATACTAGGAGGGGTAATCACAAAATCTTTTTTTATATTGTTAATATACAATATACTTACATGTATTTCTTTATTCCACCAGCTTGCTAGAACCCTTTTCCGCGCTTTTAGTACACCTTAATGTGAAAAGCAGAATTATTAAAGGACAAGAATGACAAACGACAAGAAATAATTATAGGCACAGAAACTTTGAAAATGTCAAATTATTAAAATGTTTTTACTAAATGCGTGTCCCTGAGCTCTCTAATAGATATATTATATCTAACGAAATATGTACTCTAATACATCCATACATATATGTATATATATGTATGTGATGTTTGCTCATATGTAAAAGTAAATAAAAAATATGGGGATGATTTTTGGGGCATTATTATTATTTTTAACGTTAGCTGCGTACGTTAAATATTTATATAGTTAGATGGTGATAGGATTTTCAAACCACCAAAATGGGCTTCAAAACACACATTTGTATTACAGTGGTGCATTTTAAATTACATTGGCATCAAACTTGACGCCATCAACAAAATTTGTTGTTTTTACATATCGGTGTGTTTTTATAATTAGTTACTCGAGGAAATCAAGCTAACGTGTTTGAACTCCTTTCGGAGGAATGGAAAGTTACGAGCGCAAGTGCGAGTACGAGCACTATGGAACGCGTTCGTCGTATAATGCATATAATTATGAAATCGATTAAAAACCCATTTTCAAAATATAAACTTGCCTTTGCCATTAGTCGCATGTACACTGAGCATGTATAATAATTATTAAGTTGTACTTTTTTTTAGTGGTTCTGTTTAGTTTTAACACTCAACAACCAATGAATTCTCTGCGAACGCCACCTTAAGTTAAATTTTATTACAATGTTGATGAATGTATATTGAGAAGATTTTCCATTATGAACAAAAAATTATACTGAAGATGGCACAACGCCGAAATAGGTTTGTCTCCAAACCAAACTTGGCAAAGTATGAGGGAAAATCGTTCCAATATATGTAAGTACATAAACTTTTCACCCTGTCGGAAAAGCAGAAGTTTAAAATGAAACAATTAATTACAATGTTTGAAGAAACTTGTTGATACCGTTTTTGCTCCAGCATGCTTTTAGTTAATGGTACAAGTCTCATTTGGTATATCCCCAATAATGAGGCGAATTATTGAAAGCTATATATTATTTGAGCAAACTAAAAAAATCGCTCAAATCGGCAGGCAATGGCAAACCTCCGAGTGTATTTCTTCTCACCAAAACCATTTGCCGTTCGGGAGTTGGCAAAAAACTGTAGGCCCCTTAATTTGTGTTATAACATCAAGACGCACACCACAAATTGTAGGAGAAGTTCGACCAAACATCAAGCTATGACATAAGCGCCAAATTATTATTATTATTATTAAAAAATCGCTAAATTGTTAACAAGGAAAATGTGTGAAAATGATGACTACTTTAATCGTCATAGTTTTTAGACTTTTTGTATATGGCAGATTAAGTACTCTTTTATGTTTGTGAGTTCACATTAACTACCTAAGACGTCGTGCGCTTATTATGTAACACGCTAGGGGGGGGGGGGGGGGGCGTTCTTGCGATTTGTGACGAAGTGTGACATGTGATTTCCCTATGCCTAATATATAATATATATCAATTAACATTGTATTTTATTCTACGAGTAATAAAAACCATTTTTCTGAAAGTGTGACATGGTGGGAGAAGAGGGGCGGGGGGGGGGGGGGGGGGGGTTGGTCGGTCCAAAATTATCAAAATATGTGCACAGACATTTTCTTTAAAAATTGTTGTTTTTACTTCTGGGATCAAGAGGAAATACCATTACACCTGGTGGAGGAAATATGATTTCCTCCAACATCTGAAGTGTCTTCGTTTTTGAAAATTTGTGCTAATCAGTATTCAGTTTACTACTTAGCAGTTATTGTGTCAAGTCTTCAGAGAAATAAGTGCGGAATCGTAAATCCAATGCGTTCATATGTGGCATTCCTAGTTTGTCTTGATATATCTGTTTCGGCGCTTCTATCATATATGTAATTTCTCCAACGATTTGAGATGATCATCTTAGCGTTGTACCTTAAGCTACAGGAAGCTACAGTTTTACCGCGGCTCCTAGCGGGAACTGATTTTTGTGGGTAGTTTTCCATGACAGAAATATGTATACTATGGTGTTTGTTTGCGTCTAGGAGGGAAAATACTCGAAAGTATTGTTTTAATATTATTAAAATAGCAAGACCTTGGATAATACTCACATTTATGAAACTTCAAAAATTTTATTATCCGTAAAAATTTGTATTATCTTTTATGTAACATGTGTTAACTTTTCTGTTAAATATATTCAAAAAATAGGTACATAAAACAAAAATGTTATTTATTGGTGTTGCAATGACCTTTTCATTTTCATTATTATTTTTATATGAAACAAAGAGTTTTTGGAAAATGTTGAAATAAAATGTACGGAAGTAATTTCCAAAATTTGATCATCTTTAATTTACACTACAAAATTACTCTGCTTTTTGTTATAATATACTAGGTGGCCGTTTATTAGCAATGAGATAGGTAGACCATGTTTAAACTATACGCATGACATTCTAATGCTTACAGTCGAGTTACGTTTCTTATTGGTATTTCTAAACCCTTCTGATCTTCTGAATTTTCTAAATTTATGTTTTAGTTTAAATTTGTTTGCCATCGATAGTTTAATGCCGGCTATGGCTTAGTCTTTTATGTGTTTAAACGGTTTTGTTACATATTTTTTATAAAAAAAAATCATCGAAGTAAATAAATAATAATAAATAATAAGACACAATTTTCAAAAGTCTTTGACCGCTTCCGTTATAGAAAAAACGTGGATTTGAAAGAAAGTTATATGATGTTGCCTACTTTCTTCACGATATTTCACGTATCCTACCCTCAACTTTTATTTTATGTTAATTGACTTATATTCCCATTGGACGCATCTGTCATATTGCCATCTGACACAGATTTTCTGACAAAACTTTATTTGGCAATTTATATTTTGATATTCACGCCTATTAACGACTTCAAGCCATGAACATGAACATACAAATGTTATTACATTTGGTCATATGAATTTTATGCACATACATATGTACATACATGCATGCATATGTATGTATGTAAAGGAATGAAAATTTTGGTTTCGCTCTCTCAGACAGTTGGATAGTTTAGAAATTATATGCTAGAATTTGCACAAGTTTTCACTTGGCATACACTTGTCTGTCAACCACAAAAACCCGATTTTTTCTAATAATTCACACATTCTCATATGAATGTAGATATACATATACAGATGTGTGTATGTACATACATATGTACCTTAGAGTCTTCTTAATCCCTCACTCTGCATATACAGTAAATAGGAATACTTTGCACTACTTTCACTACTTTTGAAGTGAGGTATCTTTTGTATGTACTACACACGTTCATACATATGTACGTATGTATGTATATACATTATTAGCGACGTCAATATTTTTGATGATTTCAATGGGGAATTCGGGGATATTAAATGCTGGGCATCTTAGATTTAATTTAACTCAGCAGTAGAAACCACGATCTATTTAATATAGCATATTATGATATCAGGTTTTCCCAGAATTAAATATATGTTTCGCAAATACTTGTGTCGTATCACTCCTTAAAATATTCTCCACCCGTCGACTTTAGCAAAGCTTTTATTACGGCAATGCTTAACTGATAGTTGCAGTTTTGCCATCGGGTGAACATGGCTGGCATTAGATTTACAAAATTATTCAACATGGCGAACATAAGCAAACTGGTCAAGTTTTTCTTGATTTTTACTGCATCTAGAAGCTCTATTTCGTGATAGTAAATTAAAAAAAAAAAGATATTATCACGATAAAATTAAAAATGTACTCAATCGCTCACTTCTGTTCGTTTGGTCAAAGAACTAAGCAACCCTGTGGCTACAGAGCTGTCAAGATAAATTAAGAATCAATTTTTTTTATGCAAAGTAATTTCGACGCAAATAAGTAATTTACATACGTTATAGTGTGACCGTGCGTTAACATTCTAAGGCGTAAGGCGAATAAAGGTCTGCTGTTCTAGTAATACTTTCTTATGTATGTATATTTTTACTTTGTGCCAAATTAAAAAAAAAATTGCTATGAAGTCTGTTCATGCCGAAAACACTGCACTGCAAGTTTTGTGTTCTCAAACGGCATAAAATACAAATCAACTGGTTGCAATGCCAAATGTGTACTAATATGGTTTGATCAATGCAGTTAAAATATATCTTAACTTTGCAGAAGTACTTTCACAATACTCCACACAAAATTTATTTCAGTATCTCGAACATTAATTTTTCGCATGCGGCCCCTTAAGATATACTTCGATTTTGTTATCTGGTTACTGGAAGGGAAACTTCTGTAATAATTAATTTTCGAATATTTTTTGTTCGAAATCTATTAAAAAATTGTAATGTTACAGCAAATTTATAATTAGAAAAATGTTTACATTGGGATATTTAAAATATGCTAGATTTCCACAAAAATCGTTGCAGTTTGCCATTGTCTGACGAAGGGCGACCGCTATTAGAAAAAACTTTTTCTATAATTTTTGATGTTATTTGTCCCTGCCTGGATTTGAATCTGGGACCCACCGAATGAAGCACGCACACGCCACACTCGGCTACGGCGGCCGCCTAAATATCCAGAAGAGGTAAAAACGGCGTATAAAATACGTTCGGAAAACCCTTTAAAACCGTTCTATCAACTGAGGGGATTTTTTTTAATATTAAAAAAAAAAAACATTTTAGAGATATTTTCAAATTGATTCAGCTAACGTATAACTTTATATTTTCAGAAATATATACATAGGTAAAAATTTTAAATATAATAAATTTTATAACTATCACGCAATTATACTTACCTTTTAAACATAAATACCATTTTGCTACATTAAAAATGTGCTGGTTATAATAATAATATATTTACTTATGTAACCACTTTTGCTTTCTTTCAAATCATTGCAACACTTTAAAAACTTATGAGGTTACTATGTTCCGACAGTCCCAGGAGAACTTTAATATGAACCCGGGATCTGCAGTACACAAAAACACCGGGATCAGGGTGACACATTCGGTATCCCTAATGCATTTTTACATACACATGTACACATACATATACTTTATAGTGTGGGTAGAATTGTCAGCTTCGTTTTCCCTCTGCTTGTGTTTCGTTTGAGTGGAACATGACATAACCCCACAATTGAAAGCAAATATGTAATATCCAAAGATTTGACGCATGCATAAAGCTGTCAAATGCATACATACACTTACTCACTTTTGTACAGATACATGTGTGTGTGTTTGTATGTATAAGTATCAATAGAGAAACGGTAACCCACTGATGTAAAGAAACTCCTTTCATGGCTTCTTTTCTTATTTTTTCGTTCATTAAAGGCAGGTACATATATACATATGTAGATAGTAGGTACGACGGTGGTGGTCATATTTATTAAATCAACATTTGTGCATGTGAATGAAAATGTGTAGAATTTGGAATATATCAGCATATCAGTATATTTATTTTTTATGTGTGCATATTTATTTTTATTTTTGTATTTTTTTTTTCGCAAAGCACTATTAAAGAATGTTCGTTGATGAAAAACTTTTGTATATTTTCGTACCAAATATTGACTTTGTTAATTCAATGTAAAAGTTGTCAAAACGAACGTAACGAAACTGTCGTAGGGCAATGGAGAAAGAAAAAATTTTTGATTGGATGTTTGGGGTGTTGTGGCATATAGTTTGGGTGGTATCTGTCACAATACAATGAGTGAGTGTATGTGGGGCGTGAAAATGTTGCATTGGATAGAAAGAAACATGAATTTAAGAGAATGTGTGTATATATACCTAGATATGTATGTATGAAGGTGTCCATGCACGCAACTTTTATTGCAATGAGTTTCCTAAGACTTTATAAGCTGTTAGTTTAAGCCTACACATTCTTTGACGTAATGAGTACGGCTCTTCATGCCTTTTTTTTTATACAAAGATTTAAGCTTTTTACAAAAATATTAAAATCGACTTAGGTCATCCTCATTTGGTACTACTTGAACAGCCCGATGAGGTGTAAAATCTAAACAAAGTGGCACGACCGCGGTCAGGCATTGAAACTGAACCCTAGAATAATTGAATGATTTTATTACACATGAACATGATGTAACGGCATTATATTAACTGTCAGATTGGAAATGCTTACAAATTCGTCATTTAATGGAATTCCTGGTAATATGCTGTTTCAGTTCAGTTTATCAATGTATATATTTGGTAGGTAAGAATTTAATCGGCTGAAGTATTTAGGACGAAGCTGTGCCAGAGTCGAGACTGTTTCGCGTATATTTCTCTTCTGTCGTTCGAGAAGCTGATCACGATATTCGCTGGGCAGGATTCGAGAAACTGCCCCGGCTTGATATGTAGTAAGTATCGCCTGCCGTACGTGTCGTAGAATAGTCGATTAACTTTGCCATAAACCATCAGATATGTTATAACATCCCTCCGCTGGCATAAGAAATTAAGTTATATAAAAAAGAGTATACACTTGTATAATATACAAGCAGCTATATTCTCAAGAGAACTGCAGCTTTGAATATTTGAAGCCACTTTTTTCAATGAATCGTCGCTAACAGGGATCCGGGGGAAAAAACCTCCGGGTTGAAAAAGTGCAGATATCTAATCTTACTCAATCTTACTTAATCTTCTGTCTTCATCGTATACCTTGTCGGAAGAAACAAAAACGAACTACGAAATGTAAGAGAAACTTCAAGATAGTTTTAATTTGGCTTACTTCGGTTATAAAATTTTGTGACACAACTTTTGGTCATACAAAAATTGTCGAATAAAGCCCCTCAAATTTAAAACCCGCTGTTCATATTTGAAAACAGCTTCGCTGATCACTTCCAGGAGTAAGTTGCGATAAGGAGAAGTCTAAGAACTGTATACCAGTGTATTCACATTGGCAGTGGAATTCACACACAGGAACTGTCACTCAACCTCACTTCTTGGTTCCTTACTCACTACAGCGTGTACCTAGCGAAGCTAAAGCCAATAGGAAATGCGATCATATTTTCGATTAACTCTTCTATCAAACTGCAGTTCGTGCCTATCTTTTCGGACAGTCACTCGATTATCGCAAAACCTGCAAGAACATCGACCTGCAAACTCTGGCTCCGATCGAGTTTTATCGAAAAGACAAAATAAAAGATAGATCGCTCAGCCAACATGAGGGATGTCGCGCCTGGTCTGGCCTAATACGATAATACAAGAGCTAAGTGGGTTAAAAGGAACAAGACGGCGTTGTTTTCGGTTAGATTCCTTTCATTGACATGCTAACCTAATACGTATCTTAGAAAAGCAGGTGGTAGACAGCCTCATTAAACTTTCCTAACCCTTTTCTACAACAACTTTACGTCATAATTTGGAGTCCAGAAGTTTGAGGAAACGTTTTGTCACATCTGGATTCCATTCACATTTATAAAAAAGCCTCCACCAAAATTCGAGACGAGTTGCAGTAGTAGTCTTTAAAATGTTTTAAGAGTACATTTATAATAATCTTTATAAATAGCGAAGGGGAGATTAAGCAGCTTTGCGGGACTTTTGATCGAATAGAAAATGGGACAAAAGGCTTTCAAGTACAGTGTCTTTTCGCTTCTATAACACCCATTATCTTTTCTATGTATACATGTATCTATCTATACCACTACAAATAAAGAAATATTTATAGACTAATACGAGTGTTCCCTCGGAAGGTTGAAACCGTCGGTGGCTCTTTCGATTAGTGAGTCCTATACAATCCAATTACTTAAAACCTCCACTCGAGTAATTCGAATAATTCTTCCCTATAGCCATCTCGTTTTTATAGCTCCTAGGTTGAATCGAAATGCCTACTGATCAAGTAAAAATACTCAATTAGGTCCGCTATTACCCAACAAATATCCACAACTATTTCAGCCGTAGTACTGTACTACTAAGCTCATAAAAACTTAAAATCAACTCTCGAGCAAAGATATCACATAGTCCGTGATATGAAAGTGTTAGTACCGCTCACAAAAGTGGTATTGAACAGTACGGTTACCGAGTGAACTGCGACTTTCGGGAGAGTACTTAACACTCAGCGAACTGGGTATCCACGTGGAAATAATCAAAGATGTAGGTGTAATTAGCGAAGCAGAATGGTTCAAAACGAACATCAAATTAGTTACCTGTGCGTGACAGGCTGTGACTATCAAAGTGTGGGAGGTATACCCAGGAGCTCACGCCAGGTATGCAAAAATTTGAATTTTTCATCGCAATCTATAGCGAGAACCTGTGAACCGGTTGCACACTCGGTCCCGCCTGAAGCCATGGGCACACCCGCACACAACGGGCAAGTCGTTCCCACGTAGTAGTTGAACAAGCCCCGAAAAGCGCAGACGAAATGTGCCAACTGGGTAAACTCTGATTTTGGAAAGTAGCACGCTCAGTATCTACGAAAGCAATACCGAGGTACGCCCGTATAAGTATTAGCGGATAAGCCCCCGATCGATCGTGAGTTAGTATTTTAGTTATTTTCTCTTAACTTCCCTATCTATCACTAAATCCATTTACCATTTTAATACGAGATGTAATACGCAATGCCTGACGGGCATGTATGTTGAGTTTTATTTTATTTCCTTCTTTGCCTTGGGCTATAACAACTTTATCGTCACACACAACAAATACGACGAACACTGAAATAGTATTGTTGTCCTTTTTAGTGTGACAGTGTCAGTCACTTTTTATTTTTTTTGTTACATTTTTCTCCAATTTCACATTTCAAACGTGTTTCAAGCACAACAATAAGATTAGTGTAGAAAAAAGTCCTTAGAGACATATACAGGGTGCACACAAACAAACGTATGATTTGCCTCACTCACTGACTATGGCGTCGGAGGAGTGTTTGTGCAAGTACTAGTAGTATTCCTAAATAGAGAGATGAAATTATTTACCAAATCTTCTTAGTATTCTTTTTCAAAGGCCAGTTTAATGGTACGGTTAGTGGAGTGAAAACAAAAATAAATAAATAAATAAGTCGACACAAGAAAATGAAAAATCTGTGAAAGTGAGATTGAGCTTGAGCTCAGTGCGCCTGAATTTACTCTACATTTAGAGAGCTACATTCATATGTATGTATACATATATGTATATTTATGTGGGTGTAGTTTTGCTGAAGGGAAGCCGCATTGAACATACATTTAAAATGCATGCTTTTATATGTAGTCTGTGTGTCTGTGTATATGTGTGAGCTTCCTGTGAAAAATCGCTGATAAAACCTAAATAAGTAAAGTAGACCAGCTTAAAATGGTCCTTTCGCTGCCCGCTAAGACATCAATACTGAATGTAAAAAATCTGGAAAAAATTACATACAGTGTTCAATAAAACAACTATAATAGGCAAATAAAATACATTGTTTTGTGATTAGTAAATGGTGAACTTTACTTACATAAATATGAATACATATAATTGTAAAAATTAGTAAGTACATTTTACACGCTTCGAATTTTGATTTTCTGCTCTTCATAACAAATTATTCATCTTATGTATACATATAGTTAATATGTATGTTTGTGTGTGATTTTTGATTTTGAGTTTGTTTCACTTAATAAACACACACTTTGTTTTATATATGTATGTAAGTATATTTTAATATGCTTGAAAATTTAATTTTGATTTTCCAAAAAATAAAAAAAACAAAATTGTTTACTTAATTTTAGTAATTAAATTGTATTTTGATTTTTGCTCCTTCACATTTTGCTTATCCACTAATAAAGAAAATTATATATATATATATATATATATATATATACATATGTATATATATAGATGTATGTAAGTATGTACGTATTTTATTTATTGTAGTTTATAAAGTACATACGCATATTTCAATTACATTATTTTCGTTTGTAAATACAGATTTCTAAACACAATTGTTTAAAAAATTTTAAACATTTCCTTTTATTTTTTTTTATAAATTGCAATATTTTTGCGCTTATATAGTCTAGTTTTGATTTTGTGGCCGTCCCGAAATCGGGGTTGAAGCCCTTTGATTTTACGCTCTTTAGAAGGTACTCGTACTTTTGATTAATGTCACCTTGAATCAATTTTGATTTTTGCTTTCAAGTTTCTTCTTCTTTTATTCATCTTATTTTTATATTTTATTTTATTTATTTCGCATTCGCTTACTTTGTTGTATGCCTTACTTATGTTAAAAAAAATTGCCAGCATTAATTTAATTGGTTAAAAACACAATAGCTGAACAGTTATATAAAAATAAAACAAAATACCATAGGCGTAGTTGCATAAAAGTTTGCTAAGGCGATAACAAAATATAGAAATAATCCGTTAATTTTTAAAGCTTAATTAAAATAAAATAATAAAAGTTAAATAAAAAATAATAGTGGTATGTTTTCAAATATATATTATTGATGTATCCGGAAAGCTCTTTACACTGACAAAGCACAAAGAATTCAGGCTTCAATTAGCAATATAATGAACCTCATAATTTTTTTTCTTACCAACGGCCGCTATAGGAAGATATTTTATTAAATACCGTGACATGGCAGGTGTAATCCGCAAGCTAAGTAATGTCATTTGTAAAAATTGTGTTATAAAAAATTAGTTTTCCATAACGGGCCAAAAATTGTGGCCTAGTATTTTTATTTTCTATAGTATAGCCGTACATTCAGCTAAGTGGATGAAGACATATTTACGTTGGTTCCTCAGAAAGATATCATTAACTCTCGTTTCTCGTTTTATCTTACCCGCTTACATACACACCCCTTATTTCTCTCCCACTCATCGTTTTTGAGGAATTTGATCTCACAACTATTTGAGTATTTTTCGAAAATTGTGTAAATTTTAAAACATTATATAAGTAAGTATGCATATGTTAGTTTTGTAAACAAATATAGCAAGTAAAATATTTTGGTTTATTTAGCGCTTGATTCCTTTATACTACTAAGTTCAAATGCCTCAGAAAAAGTTTCTGCGTACGCTGAGCAGTTCTCCAGCAAGAGCTGATTGATCACTACTTTGAGCTTAAAATGCAATTGAGTAGTAAAGTCGCAGCGGGATAATGTTTTCTATAACAGATGAGATGGCCTTTGGTGTGTTCAAGAGAAAGATTCTCCGAAAGATTTGTGGACCTGTACGACGGTAGACAATCGAATGGTGAGCTGTATGAGCTTTACAGCGACATAGATATAGTTCAATAAATGCTCCTATCTTGAAAGTATTTAACGCGGCACTCGCTGGTGGTGGCAGAGGAAGAGGAAGTCCTCCTCCCCAAGTGAAGAAGAACTTTTCGCCAGTAAGTAAGAGAAATGAACGACTGGCGTTCTATGTTGAATCCGATCAAAACCGAGGAGTTATGGCACCAATTAAAAATAACAATTAGGGATTTCGATAAAATTCTTAGTAAACTGATTTGTTAGTTATTTCGATGCCCGCTTTTAAAATAATGTTTTCATATTAAAAATGAATATAAAAATGTACAGCTTAGAATTTTGTCGAACCGTTTAAATGCTTTGGATAAATTTTTGTTTGGCGAATTTCGAAAATGTCAAAATGATTGAAGTATTTTTTCGACCTCGAAATTACACCTTTAAATTTTAAGTTTTGAGTTCAAGACCAGTAGTTGGTAGATTGTGTAGTTGAAAGAAAATTAAGTCTTGCTTGTCTGAATTTTGTTTTATCGATATTTCGACTTCAGTTTGAAGTCAGCGTCAGGAACTATTGACTTCGCCTGGTCGAAATGTCAACAGGAATTTAGAGCAGAGTGCTGAAAAGAACCTGTGCAATTTGAGAAATTTAATTTGCTGTAAAATTGTTTAATCAACTTCTGGTATAATAAAACAGCAAAATAATTTCAAAATATTCGAAATCCTCCCGTTCATATTATAATGTATTGCATTAAATTTTTGTTATACTGCTATTTCCTTCCTTGCTACAATTATAAATGATATTCAAAAAGTGGAGCGGAGTGGTAGTGGTTAGTTCCGACTTTGCTAAATTTGTGTTCATACTTATATCAAGCAAATTTCCTTCCACCCTCTTTGTCCCCCATTTTCGGAACAATTTTTCGTGCAGTGGAAAAAGTAACAAGGGTCGTAAATTTTGTAACCTTATTTTTTTTTTTTTTTGAAATGTAAATGTGATATTGACAAAAACCTAAAATTTTTATGACAGTTTTTCACCACATACACCCAACCACTTGTTTGGTGTATGGATGCATGTTAGGATGTACATATGTATGTATGTATCTGTGTGTGTGTCTATGGTTACATGCAGACACATTTACGCCCTCCGCTGCGCTACAACTGTCAAAGGCATGATTTAATGTTATTAATATAATGACGTAACGGTAAATTTGCATAGCATTTACAACTAAGAATACTACAATCATACAAACAACAAAACGTATACAACAAACAACAAAAACAAACGAATCAAAAAGTTGACAGTCTCTGCGCCGCAAATGTCTCCTTACTGCTTAGCGAAAAATTCTGTCAATGCATAAAATCAATATTTTGCATTCGATACACATATGAGGGTGCTGAGTGGATTTTTACCTTCCAGCTCAAAAAAAAAAAAAACAATCCGCTTGACGTTAAAGTAGGGATGTAAGCAAACACACATATGCACATACGAATGAATATGCCTGTGTATGTGTATATTACTGTCTACCTTTCTCACGCGCACAATTTCTGCTAAATTGCATTTTTCATTTTTCACTGATTTTCTTATTTATTTATCCTCACAAAAACCGTTATGCAAAAATGCATGCAAAAAGGGCATTATTGTAAAAGTAAATGGGATGATGCGGAGACGCTCGGAAAAATTGCACTTTTAAACATGCAAATTCAAATTCTTTTCTATGTACATTCGAATATTTTCTTTTATGAATTAGATTTTTTTTCCATTTGCTTGCTTCCTCGCTTACACCCTCCCCTTTCCATAAACATTTTCGATATATTCTCACATTCACATGCTTGCAATAATGAGGAGGGGTACTGGCTGTCGGGCTGTGCTGGCCTGTCGTGTATGCTGTGTGCATGGCTGTGATGCATAATGTGCATCCTGCATGCAAACCTACACAAATGTTGGCAATAAAAATGTGGATTAAACTTTGTCAGCGCACTAAAAATTGCCTTGTCCGAAATGGGTAATGTAGAATTTATTATAAATTGCCATCGACTCGATGCAAAATTAAAATATCGATGTTGTTTTCCCGTTTTCTTTTTTGAGTTTGTTAAATACGTACTACATAAGTATGCACGTAACATGAATTATGATTAGATGTTGGCTAGGGTGAAAATCGCTGCCAAGTAGCATGCTAAACATTTTACATATTTATGCAATTTTATGGTAAAAGTATAATAAAATGTAAAATAAAAGTACGGAAAAATAATAACGACTGCCGCAAGGCACGATAATCAAAGCCAGCAGTTGTGTAGCAAGCTTCCGAAAAATGTTGTATGCCCTTGAATTCCACGATTTACACCACACACATATAACTTTCGCTATTGGTGGCTGTGGCAAGGAAATTGATTGTGTGAATCAATATCGAAAATTTGCATGCCCCGCCGACTTTTCATAACAAATATATGTAAGTACTATGTGCGTGCGATACTGTTGGCGTGTGACTCGTGACAAATAATTACTACGCCGCCGGCTGGACTCACTTTTCATTCATTTTCGCTCGCTTCGCCACTCTCGCACATTCTGCTCATGTAATCAGCGCCAGCACAGACACCGGGATGAGTGAAGTAAAAGTCACTAGCCTAAAGCGTTTCTAGCGCATACTTAAATACATATGGATATATGAGAATCCAACAATAAAAGAGGCAACTAAGCTAAATGCGCTGGACGTTAGTTAATCTCATTCAATGTGTTGAAAATAAATACTCGTGCATATTTCTGTTTAACCTGTATGCAGAATATTACGGGAAGGTCTACAAAAATTTACGGGCGAAACGGGACAAAAAATTATTTTCCGATACTCCCGACAAAAACGCTTTTTTCGATTTTCGTTAACGAATATTGTCCAAATTTCAACTCAAAAACTCATGCGGAAAGATAAATGCTGCGTGCATAAATATTAAATCAACATACTCCTTGTATTTTTATATTTAAAGTTTTATTTAAAAAAAATCAATTTTAATCTTTATTTCTTGAGTTCTATTTATTGCTTATAAAATAATTTTTTGCTCATAAATATTCGTTAACCGTCCACCGAATTTTTTTCAAAATTTTCTTTTTAATGCAGAAATGCACTTAGATGCTCTAGGAGTAGATATCCAGAATTATAATTATTTGACCGTTGAGTTTTAAAAAAGTCGACCCATGTTTGATTTTGAGACTTGGATTATAAAAGTCCTCATAATAATTATGAATGAAAAATTTTTGTATGTTTTGAAGGACGGGACTTTTTTAGGACAATATCGGGATTAGTTCGGGACTGATTCGGCACTAGTTCGAAATCATTTCAAAATTTGTAAATTGTTCAAGACTTAAAAATATTATGTCGCCGATAATTATTATGAGAAGGCTTTTGTAATATAACTCTTTGAAAACTAGTTATAGATTAATCGAAAAATGTGTATCATACAAGAATAATTACGTATTAACTTTTACAATTTTCTCTTATAATAGTTATGTCTCTGTCTAGGAGCAGTTCTGCATCAAAAAAAAAAAAAAGTTTGAAAAAATGTCACTTAGCGTTCCGCCCTCATCTGTTACGAGTTAGCGACAGTTTCCCAATTGTAATAAAATAAAGGAATAACACGTTGCTTTGGGAATTTCGTAATATATATGCCATATGTAGAGAGTCTAGTTCAATAAGTACCTAAAAATTGATCAAATGAACACACCTATACAATAAAAAAGCTTTCTGAACATGGTTTCCTTTCTGATAGGTGCACTTCATCCATCGTTTGTAAAAATGTATGAAGCTCTCCCAAAAATACATTTGTTCAATGGCTGTTCATCTCATTGACCGAAATCTATTACGGCATAGTAGTTTCATGATATTTTTTTGAAACGGGAAGTAGTCGCGGGAACCTTCGTTGCCTAATTCATTCCTTTTAGAAGATAATAATTTGCTTCGCCAAATAAGGTAATTTTTGTTTCAAATCGACATGGAGTTGGTCCAAGAGGTTTATTTATTAATACGAAAAACCGATGTTTGTTAATGTTTTCATGAGCCTAATATTTATCCGATACATTGATGTTTTCTCAAAACATCGGAAAAATGTCATTAATTAATTGTTTTCCTTTGTATTACCTAAACAAAAAACCAATAACATGGCTGATTGGTGAGGGACGTCAATCTATTTCTGCGCTTTTTTAACTTATTACCGCAAAAACTTCTCTTGAGCCATTTTGAAATTTTAATAATGCATTGTTGAGTATTTATGAAATAAAAAAAATTTTAAATACCATACCTCTCAGACAGACAAAAGACTTAGCCAGGCGTTTATAATTTATAACTTATAATACGCTCCCAAAAATATCCATCAGCTCTTGGACTTTTTAAATTTAAAAGAAGTGTTAAGAAAAGGACATATTTTGTTTTAGTTATAGTTTGCTTATAATGTAATCAAACCAATACAGCGCCGATGATCCTTTTCACTAGTGTTGGGCAAAATAGATACTAAATATATGTAGTAAGTGCTCTATTTTCAAAAGATCTGTTGTTCCCAGTTCAAGACCGTACTCAACAGTATCGCTTCAAATTGCTCAAAAGTACTCAGTACAGAAGTTGGCCAATAAAATATTGCCAATTTCTTTTAAAAACGAAATGGTTATAAAAAGTTTTGAAACGCTATTGCCTATCGTATTTTGAAGCAACGCAGCTAGAAAAATTGCCAGAAATTCTCCGATACCAGGCAAATCGCACTAATATGTAGTTGTGTTAATGTTTTCTATTTTTAGGCTATACATACAAGTTTTATTAATTTCTGGCGACGTGACTGTGGAATTTTATTGATTTCCTTCGCCGACATGACTGATCGAACTCTGTCCGACTCTGTATAGACTTGTCTTATTATGATTATTTTTGTTTTTTCCCACAGGCCGGCAGACGAAGTGTTTTTGACTTTTTTTGAGTTCTACATACTTCAAAAGTGAGTTTGATAAAAAATATTATTGATAAAACTTATATTGAGTTGAAATTAAATTGAGTTTTAAAATAAATTTATTAAATAAAATTGATGTGAGTACTGTCAAATTATCATTCGACATTTTCCACGAAATCTGGTAGATAACCGTTGGACTCATAGGCATAGGCTTCTCACGATGTCTTTATCAGATTTCCTATATATACTATATGCACATTTTCTGTTCAATTAATGTATTGAAAATACCATTTAACGTATTTGTTTTTTAAAGAATTCTATCGGGTGAGAGTGAAGCTTTTTTTTTATCAGAATCTCAATGGTTTTAGTTAAAAACGAATTAAAATTTTTTTGTTCTAAAATAGGTACCCAATATTTAAGAAATACTAAATGCTAATACAAAAGCAAAATAATCTTTTAAAGTCGGTCAAAATCGAATAAGGCGTGCGGATGTTATGGATTAAAGTCCAAATGTACCTATTAACGAAGGGGAAAATAGTAACAGCAACACAATTTTCTTTTTTGTGACAGCTGTTTTTCTTCAAGATAATTTTTTTTGGTGTACTGCGCAAAATAGTTAGTACAACTATTCGACATGATAGTAATATTCACATAAATTCAAAGCCAGCCACCTTCCCAGTTCAAATATTGGTTAATCCTGCCTAAACTTTTAAACGACGAATGTGTACTTCAATGAATTTTAATCAAAAATATTCCTGCAAATTCTTTTAACTAAAGAGCACCCGAGTTCGTTATTTAACAACATTAATGAGTAAATGCATGCCCATTCACATAACAGTATTATGCTGTAGTTTGCAGTAAAATTCTTTTGTAAAGAAAAACAAAGTAGCTGCACTTCCGGATTAAAAACGTCCCCCACACTTTTGTTTCGCTCATTACACTTTTTAATAGAAAAAATCTCCCTCGTTTCCCTGTACTCCCGCTGTGATTACGCTAGTATTTCTATGGTGAAATAAAAAAAAAAAACTTAAACAGTGAACAAAAAAACGTTACTAAATAAAAAATGCATCTGCATTTTAGATTCGACCCTCAAAGTAATGGAAAAAGTCAGCCAAAAAATGCAGGCCACATGTCCGCACCGCTGGTAACATTTAAATAGCTATGCCACGCGTACATCGAGTGCGCTGAATCCTCTGCATGTTTATATGTTTGTACTCGTACTTATTTAAGCGTATGTGAAATATGTAAAAAAAAGCAGCACGGTCAAATGGCTCTATTCAAATTGTATGCGTGTGCAGGACATAGGCGCTTGTGTTTTTTTTATCATTAGAAAGTATCAGTAACATTTGCCACAAATAAAAAATGCGTGTTTATATGTATATATGTATGTATATGTGAACGAGAGCCTATTTCAAAACGTTCGTAGGCAGTGGCAAATGCTGAAAAATCTACAGCAGCTGTTTTGTAAATTTTTTGAAGGAAATCGAAATAATGAATGTCCTTAATACATATATACATACATATGTATTTAATAGCTTGCTAATAATATTTGTATGCTTTTCAGAAATAATGCATGATTTATGCTAACGTCGTTGAGCACCGGTAATTTTAGGACGATCTGATCAATTTTGTTTTAAGAATTGAGAGCCAACTACATATGTGTGTGGGTGATTCCATATCAGATTTGCTTTTTATCAATAATAAATTGACACGTATTTTTTGCTTCGCTCAAAAACTTTTTGTTTTGCGGAATTATGATTTCTGAAATTTTTGATTAACTGTGGTCTTTCACAAACCCAATAACTCGAGAACCGTAAATCATAGAAAAAAATCTTTGTACAGTAAAAATTTTGGGTTTTGGTTCTTCTTTGCCATGATATATTATTCAAATCTATTTAAACAATTTTTACCACCAAAAGTATTTATACTCTTAACATATTAAATTCCAAAATCTACTTCTGATTACATCATAATATTTTAATATGTTTTCCTGCAGACTTAAGATAATTGATTGGGATGAAAAGAGAAAAATCGAGATTACCCAAATTTGAAACAAAATAGCACAATTTAGCTACTTTTCTTTAAAATCTCAGTTTTAGGTGCTGCTCCCTATTTAGCCAAAATATCTTACGATTAGAGCAAATTATCTTTTTTGAACACACCTTGTGGCCGCTGGCTTTCCTCTCATCGTTTCAATCTCCTCAACAGGTAATGAAATATGTCGCGTGATTCCCCTCGGTTCCCATTTAATTTTGTTTGGGCTTCGGTTTGGTTTTTGTAAATATTTTAGAATCGTTTTGCAATGCGTTATTTAAGCTCTTGACGGTAAATTTCAATGAGCCATTGTGAAATGATGGTATGTTCAATTTTACCTATAAACCTCGATGGGTCGGAGATAGTCGGTGGACCTGCAAATAAGGCAGTCATATCGTCTACTAAACGAGTGGGATTAGTGTCTTCTATTAAAAAAAAAAACTTTTAGCATCGTTGATGTCAGGAAGGTAATGAAATGGAGGATGAGAAAACTAGAGAGTTCTAAGGATTGTAAACCAGTGAGACACCAATATTTAATTTGTTGAAGAAAATTTACGAAGATTTATACAGCAAGGCCTACTTAAAGAACATACAGAGTTCAATTTATAAATAAATAAAGAGTTACAGTTTGTAATCGAAACCAATAAAATATACTCGTATTAAGGATATTATAACATTTTCCTTTCCATTTTAATACGTTTTTATTCCAACTTCGAACAATTCCTTTGCTTGCCTTTTTCGAATGCCGAAGCCCGTTATAGAAAAAGGAAAATAAACACTTGAAAATCTAAGATCAAATAAATTCACTTTTTCTAAATATTTTTTACTCATCAATTTTATCGACTGAGCAGCATCAGGTTACCTATTTTTCCATTAATTAAACGTAGGGTTACCAGATGTACATAATTAATAGGGACGAGGCAAAACTGTTTGCAATTCAAAAATGAAAATTTCTGCCAGACTTAAAAACATTAATAAAATTTATTATATTTCAAAACTTTCCAGACACTGGCAATATCCGCACGGAAAGGGTTAATAACTATTACATAAAATAAAAAGAAAAACAAGAATAGACTGCTTTTTAAATCACACTATTAAATAAATTAAGCATGCTATTTTCGAAAAATGTATGTTTGTTATTCTATTTTTTATTCAATGTTGACATTTGCGTTGAAAAATTAATAATTCGAAAAAATGGGTCAAACAGTGAGAAAATACTTTTTCAATGATTTCTTATAAGTTTTATTTATTAAGTTTTCTGTACTTTATTAAATTTTTTCTTAAACCAACATTTAAAAAATTTAAAACAGCATAAAAAAATCCCTTTAAGCATAAACTGTCTTATTATATATAAGAGGTGATTTTTTTGAAAGCACATGTAAAAAAAATGTATATATAAAGAACTCATGTAAATTTAAATATTAGCGAAATATTTTGTCTGATGTTTTAAAATATAATGAATTTTATAAGTCCGATCTAAAAACAACAACGTTTTTTCTTTGGCGAATCATGCATCCTAATGCGCACACATTATTAAATTAAATAAAAATGCACAGTGGAGTAGTGATTTTGATGAATCACAAAATCTTGATGTACTGATTTCAAAAAAAAAAAAAAATCTGGCAACCCTAATTAAACGTCATGGAAAACATTCAATTTTCAGTTTTTTTAATCAGCCCATGTAAATCAAATCGGCTATTCATTAATCCAAATTTCAAGAAACAATTATGGTCATCGCCAATCAGCCTATTATCAACTCAATTAATAGACAAATGTGTAACAATAACTGCTTTCTAAATGTTTTTAACTGTGAATGGCCTAATTTTCATTAAATTAAATTGTCAATGGATTTAATTCAACTACACATAATTTAATAAAAAGTAGCTTCTTTCTCGTTTTCCAAAATCTTCTCACACATTTTTGACAAATTTATTTATCTTTCTGATAATTTCGTTTTTCTTAATTGAATAAAAGGCACCCTAATGAATGGTGCAAAGTTAAAAATCAATAAAACTGTCAACTTGTGCAGCAGTCAATGAGTTTTGATCATTAGATGCAAGCCCACGATTGCACATAGAACAAAAAACGTCTGCCTACTTATAAATTTTGTAAGATTATATTTATTATTGAATAATATAAATTTATATGTAGTAGAGTGTGAAATATGTATGACACTTCTCACCATCTTTAACGCTCCATTGCTATCGTGTGACAATAATCATACAATTGTCATAAGATAACACATAACTTATTCGGATAAGAAATACATATGTTTGTTTGTTTTTTAGTGGGAATCAATAACGTAAAGGGAACGTGGCACACAATTGTTCGTAAGGGATTGTGTGTTTGTGTGCATTTATGTTAACAGAGGGAAGAGAGAGTATGTTGACGTTGGGTTTAAGTAGCGCTATTATTTGCACAGTAGGGTATCAATGGAATGATGCTTTGAGTCTTGAGGAGGGTTACTTTAAAAAACGGAAATAAAAAAATGTTATCCAACCGATTGTTTGAATGTAGGGGAAAATGTAGTAAGGTACTGAGGAATTCCGCCAAAAAATTAAGGGTATCTAATGCTGAGGAAAGTGTGTTCAACACGCGCACATAAAGAGATATCAAATGACTCAAAAAACTATAGCAATGTAAAGAGCTTTTGTGGTATTTTTCTCGGATATTAGAGAAACACAAGGAGTACAGCAAAAAAAAAACAATGGCATGAAAATTTGAAAGATTAAAGAAAAAATAAACAAATTTTAAAAAATACTTAGATAAAAAAGGAAAACGAAGAAAAAAACAGTCTGCAAACAAACGAAGAAATTTTTTGTAAATAAAACAAACGAATGCTCCAATACGATAACGAGTGAAAAAAAGTGAAAAGAAACAATAAAAAATTATGTTTATAATTTTAACAAATAAATTTATTTAGCTTAGCAATATTTTTATACAATTACAATTTTACACGTGAAATAATATTTTCAAATTATATTTTACAAAACTTAAATTAAATTAAACACATATTATGAAATACATACATACACAATGTTAGACAATATCTGAAAAAAATAAAATATATTTAAAATAAATGAAAGCAGTAAAAATCGGCAATCGCTAAAAGGCACGCAGCTTTTTAAAATACTTAAAAAAAGTTCACAAAAATAGCAATTGCCGTTGTACTGCACGATTAATTTGCACATGTATGTAAGTATGTGTATATCTATTGTATTATTTAGTTGTTTGCCTACTTATTGTTCCAATTTAGGTATGTATATTGAATTCTGTATTTGCATATGTACGATACTATTTGCGTTTAGTATTATAAACATTTTTTTTTGCTCATTATGCTTTGCTGCATTTTTTATTTGATTATTGTGCGGACGCAAATCATAAAAATCACCTTAAATGCTATAACATTACAATACATTGATAAGCGTCCGCCGCCTATGACAAACATCAAGTAACTGTTGATGTTTGATTCTGTTATTTTCATTATGACTAGAGTCCACTAAGCTTGAAGCTGTTAGCAAGACCGGTTGTATATAATACGTTGACTAGACTAAGCAGGGCTCGTTTTGCGAAAAAAATATATAGATGTTGAAATCTGTTAATTGTAATTATACAAAACAAAAAAGTAAAATTGAGTAATAGTTTTAAGACTGGTTACTAAAATGCTTTCTACAACTTAAGTGTGTTCCAAAAATCGGTAGTATGTTTGCAGCGAATTGGGTTTGTTAAAATAACATTAAATCGTTAAAAAAAAATAATTTTTTTTTTGTTGTTTGAATATTTTATGTGTGGAACACAGCGGCTACATCACAGCCCGTCAAGTTATTAATATATATTGCCGGGAAAAGGATTAACACAGTCATTTTTTATATTATGTGTAATGTTCTTCGTGATACATTTCGTTAATTTTGGTTATCAAAATATATGTACCTCATTCTGAAAATAAAAGAAAAACATTTTCACTAAAATTTCAAACTCTTTAATTCGATTTGTTTTATTTGTGTATGGAGAAAAACGTGAAATGCTACTGTCGAAAACAATTAACAAAAATCATTCGGAACTTGTATTTAATTGAAACTTTCAACTCGTTACACCAACATTGAATAGCTTATAAAACTGCATACCAATTTTATAAAACTTCTGATTGAAAAGTTGGAAATTTTGATGACAATTTTTTTACATTTGCTGAATTTTATAAAATTTGGACTTGCATGATTTTTGTTATAGTGTGAGCTATATTTTGATTTAAAAAAATAACAAAAAAGTTGTTGCAAGTAAATCGTATTTTTAGCCCGAATGAATAGCAAAATCGCCAAGGACCACATCTTTTGCTGTCGCCAATTAAGATCTATTTATATTTTGACTGAAGTGACCTAAAACTCCGATTGATTTTTGACTAAAATGTTATTCCCAGCTAACGGTGTCTAACCGTCAAAGATTTCATTCTTTTAGCAGTATTGAGTAAATGTTAGAACTATCGCAGGAACCGAAAACGGAGTTGAAGACTTTTAGCCAACCGGAAATCCTAGTTTGTTTTTGTGAGGGGGAAAGATCTTCAGAAATTTAGCCACGTGTGGTAGAACTTTATCTCACTATTACTCATAGCATGTTTACGACTTCAATTACTATTTTATTCATTTTCGCATTTCATAATCCGCCTGAACCATTACAAATCATTTGCACAATCCTGCAAAAATATTTATTGCTATTTTTGGAACACACCTAATTATTTACATTAATACAGTGCATTTAAATAACTATAACCTCTCCAAAAAAATTACCAAAAATCAACGGTAATTTGCATCTACTTCAAACTTGTACTTTATTACACTAAAATTGAATGGGATATATGTAAGTACAACCGCATACTGAACTTTTTCCTAAAAACTCTGATTACAACATTTTGGAATTTGAAGTAAAATTTGTTGATTTTTTTTCTTTATTTGAACAAAGTTTGAATCCTTCAATTAAGCGGCTTTTGTCGCACAATGAATTGTATATTTATAAAAAAAAGTTAAAACAATTAAAGAAAAATAAAAATTCAAAACTTAAATTAGAGTGCGAGTATACAATGTACTTGTATTATAAAAAAGCACAATAATTAAACAAAAAAATCTCGAGTTGGCTCTCCTATCCCTCATTTATCCTCAAGCCGAGTTTTTTTTGTTACAAAATTGCCAGTCGATTTAAAAAAGCACACGAGCCCTCATTTTGTTTCTGTTTTCCTTGCAGACTAGATGAACACTGTTTCACTTTTTTGGAATGTGTTTTTTGGTTTCTTGGATTTTTCCGTACAAATTAAATTAGGTCTAAAGAATTTAAATAAACATGAATTAAATTAAACTATATTATTACACAAGCACACACAACCTTTCACAATTCTCAAATGCCCTAATGATAATGTGCACATTTCTCCAAAATGCAACAAAAAATATTTTCTTTGTTACTACTATTTTAGTGGAAATTTCACTAAAGGAATTTGCACAAGTAAATGGCTTTAGATGTACCCTGGCATTATTATTTATTGTTTTTTGTTATATGAGGTAGTTAATGCGTTATATTTTTATTATTCGTTTTTTTTTGCAATTTTTAACGAATATTAGCTTAAGCCGTTTTTTTTTTATAGTTTTTAGTTCAAGTATTTTATATATTTTGATTTTCTAATTGTTACATATTACTACTCGCCTGTAGGGAATATTTAGTTCAATTTTAAATGGAAAGTACTAGGTAAATTGTACTTTTGCCCTGAGAAAATGTTCATGCCCTGTTTTTTGTATTCACCTTATTATTTAAGTATGTGGTATGCGGTATTTATGTATGTAATATATGGTTACGTGTGTCGGTATGACTGTATGTACAAAATTTCGCCAAGTTCTATTACCTATGTACATATGTATGTACTATGTATATGTAGCTACGATTTTTTATGTATGGGAGTGTGCTTTAAATATAGATTGTTTGGCAAATATGTCTTTTATGTAAGTGTTAATTTTTTGTATGCATGTGTACTAAGCTCTTAACTTATATGTATGTATGTATGTATGTATGCATGTATATTTGGAATATCGTTACTGTTTAGTTCATTTATGCTAAATTTTTTAATTGTGTATTTGAAGACTAAACATACTATATGATTTAGTAAATTCATTTTTTTCCACTTTTCAATTATTTCCTTTTCTTCTTTTTGAGCAAATCATTTACCCTTTATGGATTTTACGCATGCAGTACACAGGTATTGTATGTATTTTTGTGCGAGCTAAATTTACAACTACATATGTATGTAGGTCATATATATTTGTTTGCAATTTTGCAACTTGTTTCGTCTGCGGAAAGTATTTTTTATACGTTTTATACCCACATAATGCCTCATCCACTAAATGTTTCCATATATGTAAGTATGTATCTTTGTATGTATATTTAAATGTAAATTTAACTACAACTGCAACTGTCTCTGTATTGTACTTATTAAAGTTGCAGTAATTTATTTTAAATATGTATGTACGTATTGAATTTTCATTTTTACTAGTATTTTTTCTCTTATAAAAAAGATTTTGATTTTTGTCATAGGAACTTTTTGGTTTTTTCATCACCAAAGTAAAAAACTCGGTGATAAGCTTGCGGGGGTAACTTGAGCAAAATACCGTTAGGTGGGAGATATGATTTTATAATATTTATGCGTTTATGTATGTGTGCAGTAAGTTTTGGGATTTTAATTTAATGAACATTTAAGTTTTTATGTTTTCTTGTGCATGTGGTATATATTTTTTTGATCAAATAAACTCTATTGGAAAGCGCACTCAGTCTTTTAATTCAGTTTCAAATAAATATGTAACCATTCTAAGAATTTGTTGTATACAAACCGCGAATAATCGTTTATCTCATCTTAAATAAAAATGTTGAATAAAAATTGTTAAAAATGTAAAATTTGTATTCAATTATCTTCCGAAATTAATTGTATTATTTTGATATTTTTTCTATGAAAATAATTTTTTGAGATATATTGAAAGATGTTGTTTTTATATATCGGTCCGTTTTTCGATATTATTCAAATGAGTTTAAAGAAAAATTGACAGAACTACTTTAAACTTTGCAAGTTGGTATATACTTAGTGGGTAGAAACAATATATTTTTGCAATAAAAAAAAGATTTTCGTTCAACTATTGATGATGATAGGCCATCGATAATCTTTGTTTACTTCTTCAAATTTCTCAGTTCACTGTCTGCTATTTTGGAACAAATCACTTACAATATGAAAAACACGATGCTGAGTGCCAAATATTTCAATCATAAAAAAAAAATCGAATACGTGTCGCTATTTTAATTGTCAATCAATTATCTATTTTTTTTTAGAAAATTTAGAATATCGATACTTTCATAAATATAAGCATTCACCGTATCCGTGCAAGAATGATAGAATACAAGATTGCGCCTTCCCGCGGTGAAATGACAGATCTCGCCTTTAGTAAACAAGAATACGGGAGAGAGAAAATTGAACAACTTCCAATATTTCATTGAGAAACGTGTTCTAATTGTTCTAAAGTGTAAAATATGAATTTATAGGCAGACATTTAATAAATAAATTCGCAAAATACTAAAAAAAGTGTCTCTTTTTCTTAATTTGTGAAAAAAGCTTTGTCTAGTTGAAGTTGAGAATTGTCAAACCCGGCAAAACCAAAGTAGCGGTCCTTCTAAAGGCGTCACCTTCAGTATTCAGTACACCGTGGTATCCGTGTGTGTTCCGTTTTCAAATCTTGGCAGGTTTTTTCTAATATCGGTAATATATAGCAAACCTCCGAGTATATTTTTGGTATGTAAAAACTTCTCACAAAAATCAAGACGTATATCACAAATTGTGGAAGTATAGGAGAAGTTCGGTTAGGCAGCGAGCTAGATGACGTCAGCGCCAAATTTTTATTATTATTATTGAAAGCATCCATTGTTATTAAAAAAAAGTGTTTTAAATGTATTATGAATAATTCCTTGTTGCTATTGCTACCATTTTTTTTGAAATTGTATTAATAAATATCGATACTTTTTCTATAAATTGATACTAAAAACATCGATAAACTCTGACATTATATATTCCTTTTGGAAAAATCGTAAATTCCACCTGCTGTAATTGTGAGCCAATTATTTATTGGGTCTATTTCATAGAGTACATAGGTGCAAAAAAATTTCACTACTGTTAAATAAAAAAAGTAAAAATTTTGTCACAATTATTCCATACAAAACAAATATTGATGCCTATAACTTTTAGTTTTGTTGAATTCTGTTGTTATTAATTCTTTTTGGAAAAAAACTATCCTTTTGAAATAAAATATTCTTGTTAATATTTTCGAGTAATATATTTTACTGTTGTTGCTACCACTTTCACTACTGTTTTGGAATTTTATTGATAAATATCAATATTCAGGCTATAAATACGGATACTTTTTATAACTTTCCGTTAGTATTGAAAATAGATGTTTTACAACAGAAATATTCCATTCAAAATTTTTGCAGTACTCAAAACTATTTTTAAAATTCGCTATTTCTTTGATTTTGTTTAGCTATTTTTTGATTTTTCCAAATATTGCTTTACCAAACTTATTAAGCTAACTGCACAATCACAAAACAATACTTTGCTCTAGTTACGTACACACACAACATTACATACTCCCAAGCGCTTTAGGCTGGTGTCAAGTTAAAGGACACAGTTACTGGCCCTGAGATCCGTTTTCTAACAGGCAAATAAACTATAGCTGGCACAAACCTGTTACATTTCTCCTCTACACCATCTCCAGCGTCATTCACCACTGCATCCATTTCACACTGCTGTTGCATTTCCAACATGAAAGCTTGCATTTGCGGTTCGCCGTCATCCTTTCCAACAACCGCGCAGACGTCTTTTGGCACCGCATACGTAGCCACCTTGCCGCATTTCTCCGCCAACTCATTGAGCGTATCCTGAGGTGTCAGCATATTGGGGGTGGTTGCGAAAATAGGCGATGTGGCGATTGTGCGCGTTTTATCCATTTTTGCATTGACTTCAGTTTTGCTAACGGCGGTCTCCTTGTGATTCTCCGTAGCCTCAATTTCCTTAACGCTGCGCTGTGCTTGATTTTCTTTGGATGACTTGGATTTGCTTGAGCTGCCAGTCGGCGTGGTGGTGGAGCGTGTTGACAAATTAGTTGGTTGGACGCGTCCACTTTCTGCTGTAGGTGTATTGTTAGGCTGCAACAGCGGAAGCATTTGAGATTTGTCCGATACTAATGCAGCATTTGTGTTTTGTGCCTTCGTTTTACCCTCATCTCGTCCGCTTACCTCATCCCTGCTGCTACTGCCGCCCAACAATTGCTCCTGTGGAACTACTTTCAGATCACCAGCCCCGCCAATAAGCAGCGAATGCGAACGTTCGTGTATGAATAGAAATGCATAGTATGGTGTGGTAAAGGTGCACATAGAGCACTGGTACTCCTGCAATCGCGGCGATTGGTGCGTTTGCTCGGCTACTGTGCCAAACATTCCAGGTAACATATTCTTTGGCATGTTGCCAAGAAGGTGCTGTGCATTTAGATTTTGCAAAGCTTGAGCAAGATGGGTCGGGTTTGGTAATAGACCAGCTGTCGTATTGGCATTATTCACATTGGTGCTGCCGCCGCTGGAGTCCGAACTTGCTGAGCCATTCGGTATTTTGAGCGTGGGGCTAGAAGACTTACTCAACGGGCCATACTGCTGCTCTAGTTCGCGTAGTTTTTCAATACCTGTCGGGCCATGGTCGCTTAGTAGATGACTGCGCAGCCACTTCGCGCTACGGAAGCGACGTGTACAAATCGTACAGACTTCTGTGTAGTTGGCGTAGTCCGATTTCGAGTCACCAGAGTTACCACTGCCGAAGGGACTCAAATTTAGTCCGCGATTTAAGTCGTTTTCTGCGGTTGTTAGCTGTTGTTGTTGCGTCTGTTGCTGCTGCTGCTGTTGAGCTTCGAAGCTTAGTCCGTTTTGGCGTGGTTGTGGAAGCGGTGCGCCCTCCTCAACGATACCGTGGGTATTATGTTTGTGTACACGCAAGAAATATTTACTGCAGAGCTCTTTGTTGCAAATGTTGCAAACAACACCACCGATTTGTGCGCCATTCTCGATCTCTATGCCGTGCATACGTTGCATGTGAGTCTTCATGAAATATTTATTACACAGTTCCTTATTGCAAATCTCACAATAGCTACTGGTCGGTGTGATAGTGAAGGGCGGTCGTGTACCACCGACTGCAGCATTTGGGTTAATAGGACGTTCGGGTGTAACAAAGCCTTCGCGTAGCGGACTACCTGGTAGTAGATGGACTTCGGCGATATGTTGTTTGAATTCTTGTATATTGGCAAAGTCACGATCGCATTGATTGCAGCGCATTTCATTGAGCGTTGGCAATATACCGGGTGAATCCGACGGCGAGAGTTTAAGCGCCTGCTGTTGTTGTTGTGCCTGCAACTGTTGCTGCTGTTGGAATAGGTGTTGTTGAAAGTTTAGAGGTAGTGTGCTACTGCCATCCAGTAGTCCAGCATGTTCGGCCATCATGTGAGCTTGTAGCGCATATTGATTTTCCATTTCTCTCCCGCAGAGATGGCAGCCTAATGGACGCTTGCCATTCAAGTCATTGAGTTGTTGTATCATTGACTGAAGCTTCTGCAAATTTTGTAAACCCACTGCAGTCTCAGGACTAGTTGACATATTGGCACCCGAATTGTAGGATTCTGCTAAGATCTTCTGCGTTGGATCTGGCGTAGACATGACGTTTTGTGTACCTACTTGCTGCTGCTGTTGAACATCTGCTTGCCGAGCCGAAGAGGAGCATTTATTCTCTTGATTTTCGTCATTTGTTCGCGATATTTCCTCGTCAACTTGTTCAAGCTTAATACGTTTGGCCAAATGTTGTGGTGCTGAGTCATCAATGGTGCTTGAATTAGCGGTGGAAGTGGTTGCGGTGGTGGCAGCAAACATGCGTTGAGCCATAAATGTCTTATCATTCGCCATCATCAAGTTTAGCGGCATACCCGGCAAACCCATTAAGGAAGGCCATGATGACATCTTCTGCGGTTGCGGTTGGAGTTGCTCATCCTTGAGATCATCTGGTGGCACAAAAACGCCATGACGCTTCCATTTGTGCGTACGTAAGAAGTACTTGTTGCAATATTCTTTGCAACAAATTTCACAGAAAGCCTCGGGATTGAGCACGCCAAGGCGGCGCAGCTTATCGTAAGCGAAATTGGCATCACGTGCCTGCTGTTGCGATTGTAGTGAAAGTTTGCGCGGTTGTGGCGTGAATGCAACATCCTCTTGCTCGAGTGAAAAGTCTTGCCTAAAACCATCCGGCATTTGAAATTGTTTGGCACCAACATCTGCGATTAGTTCATTCTTCGCTTCATTCTGCGTACCTGCCGCTGCATCTGCTTTCGTCGGCTGTGACTGTGACTGCTGTTGCTGTAGTGGTAGCGTTGGGTTCGGTTGCTCACCTATGGGACTGTTGCGCGGCTGCTCGTGTGATTTGGTGCGATGACGGCGCATAGCGAAGACATTGGTGAACCGCTTGGAGCAAATATCGCAATACACAGGTGGTGGTGCGGGCGGGGTGAGCGACTGTGATTGCACACCGTTAGATGCCTGGGCGCTAATTTGCTTTTGCTGGGTCTCTTCCATAGCTAATTGTTGCTGCTGTTGAAACTGTTGCATGTTTTGTTGTTGCTGCTGCTGTTGTTGCATTTGTAGTTGCAACATTTGAGTCATGGCAGTCATATTGCCACTAGCTATACTACCACTATTACCGCTCTCACCACTCGTCGAAATGGCCGGATCGTAAATGCCATGTTTATTGGCTTTGTGCGTCTTGAGGAAGTATTTATTGCAGAATTCCTTATTACAGAGATCACAATAGGCTTCAGGATTAAAAATGCGCAGCGGCGGACGATTTAGACTATCAACGGTGGAAAAACCGGGCATGCCCAGGAGTGGCAAATATCCACTGGCTGAAAGCGCTGCAGCGGCAGCAGCTTCTGGTGGAAAAGGGAATCTCACACCAGACATTGCATTCAACCAGGGTTCCTTTCCATTTGTTAGGAGATTTGATGTGGCGTGCTCGTTTTGATTGCTTAGCGTAGCTAAAGCAGGCGGTGGTGTAGAGCTCTCGTAGTCAGGACGCTCGACCTTAACGCTTACTGACGACAGCATGTCGTAAGATATATGCTCTCGCTTTTTTTGCTCTCCATCTGTGCCACCGTTAACACTCTCCTGTTCATCTATATCATTCTGATGTTCTTGCAACATGTGCAATCCAAGCTTAAATTCGGTTTCAAAGTTCTCGCCACATGTTTTACAAAAGGTCTGATAAGGATTTTTAAACTCTTCGGCTGTATCTTCTTGCTCTGCGGTCTTCGCTTCACTTACTTGATTATTTGCATCTGCTTCTGTATCCAAATTGACTTCTGTTTTTGGTATAATTTCGTGTGGCATCGAAAGATTCGACTTATCGCGTGTCACTTCTGCATCTGGTGATATGTTTCCAAGTTGCTGTTGGTTTTGTTGCAGCAATTCAAATGTTTCCTTCAACTGTTCCATAGATTTAGGTAAAAACATTTTCGATAATTTCTCCTCATAATCTACTGGCAGTGTTGTTGGTGGTGTACTACCCGTTCCAATTTGTTCCTTGTCAGCAATTATGGCTTCAGCAGCAGTATCGTTTAGTGCACCATCACTGGCATCGTTTGGCTGCAATTCTGACGCAGCTATAAGTGCGGCGGCGGCAGCTGCAGCTGCTTGTGCTCCCACTCGGCTGGGGTTATTCTGCTTGCGCCGCTTTTTTGCAGCATCGTTGATCGCCTCCAACAATTGCAGCTGCATGGCTGCTGCATTAGCTGCCGCAGCAACAGCGGCCATTGTTACCGCCGTAGCGCTTTCAGCTTCAGCTGGTGATGTCATTGACATGTCGGCATCTTCGTCAACTACCCCATCATCTCGTATTGTACTATCAATGGCCTCCTCATCTGTAATTGCGACACTTGTAGTGTTTCCGCCGTTAGATGCGTTTGGTGATGCGCTAGAGCAAAGTTTTGGTGACTGTTGATCTATTTCGCTTGGATTACTACCACTAGTAAGGACATCAGCGATTGTGCGTTTTTGCTTATTTGTTAATGGGTTAGTTTTTGTTGCGTTGTTGTTGCTGGCTGTTGTGTTATTACAGTTGATGTTGTTGTTGGTAGTGTTGCTGTTATTGCTGTTGCGGTTATTTAGCGAAGAAGATGCATTAGAGACATCGGAAAGTGCAGTGTCCTCGCTGCTTAAGTCTGGCGGTGGGGTGGCATAAATAGACGCGGCCATTTTTGTTATTACTGTATTAGAAAGAAAATAGGAAAAAGGCAAAATAGAAATTAGTTACATAGGCTTAAGCGCATTCATAGTGCGTGTGGGATTTTAAGAAAATATTATGAAGTATTTAAAATAGTAAGTGCAATTAGTATCCGTTAAAATTAAAATTTTAAGATAAGAAATTTCTGAAAAACTAAAAACAAATATATAAATCAATAAATTAGTGCAAATAACATCCTACATGTCTTTACTATGCAATACAAGTTTTTAAACACAACTAATTTATACCCGCGACTCGGTTTGATTAGCATGCGTACTACTTTGGCGAACACTTGTAGCAGATTTTTACAGTTAATAAAAATGTTTGGCTATCGATGAAAGTTAGAGCTGGCCCATTTTTTCTAGATTTGGTTATTGATGGTGATAAATTATGTACTTTCAACTTAATTTATTTACAGATTTTACAAGGCGAAATTACTTAGTTTCATCGTAATTTATATATAAATCATGAATGAGGCAAAAATTGCGCTGTGTGTCTAGATGACTATATATAGATAACAAATATTTATTATTACAGAATTCATTATATTTTATACTACGTCCAACCATAAATATAATATCTAAGGGATTCATTTTTGCATTGTTTTTTATTAAGCAGGATATGCTTTTAATTGTTTTATTTTGTGGTTAATTTAACGGTGCTCAGATTTTGTCTAATAATACCAATGAAGACCTTCCAAATTCCTTTTTTGGCATGCCCCACAAAACATGAGTCAAAATGACCTTTCGTAAAGTTTTCTGAATAATATATTTGGTACAAATGATTTAGAAACATTTGCTAAAGCCCTCAGCTAAATAATTATAAACTCATCTTAGTCTTAAAAAATGTTTACTAGCAAACGCTCTTTTATTGCTTAACTGCATATTTGTAGTAGACATACTCGTCCTGTTTCGGCTTATACCGCTCACTGACTATGGCGCTGAAATTGTTACACAGTGTTATTAAGCAAATCTATTTGTTTGTATATCTCTTGCGAAAAACTCATTTTTCAGACAAACAAAACACATTCAATCTTATCTTCTCTCTAGATAATCTATGCGCACGTCAATTCGCCAACAAACTTGCCGTAGATGCTAGCTTTTACTTTTGAAATGAATGAAAGCTTATTTTGATCCCATACATACAAAAACCAACACACATGTAGCCACACACATAGCTACACACAAGCCCAGCTGAGAAACAATGGTATAGTTTCTAATTAAAAAGCTAAAATTAAATTTGTAGCCACGACTTGGTTGAATTTCAAAGAATTTCGCCTATTATTAGGTTTTAGAAATGTAGTATTGAACGATAGCTCAGTACTAACAAGTATTTACCACGAACAAGACTTTTCAGGAACTAGAATTTATCTACTGTGTTTGAGTTTTCCCAGGAGGATAGTTATATAAATATTATAGGTAAATATGTACATGTAAATCATATTCGTGGAAGGGCAAAGGGGAGCACAAAAACTCAAACAATTTATCTACATAAACTTAATACAGCCGCCCAACCCTGCACAGTGCAATTCAATTCCGTTGGTAGCTTTGCGTATTACTAGGAATCGGCAAACGCACATGCACGTTCATACGAAAAAAACAAAAACACGCACACGCATTAATACATACATATACATATAAATATTAACACACATACATCCCGAAATTGCCGTCTGTGGCGAACTTCTCTCTTTACGTTTTTCCTTATATTAGTAGTATTTCATTTCTTTTCATTTTTCTGCAAATTCTATGAAAAATTTTCCATCATACATAATTCTTTTTTTTCTCAATATCCCCAGCAATAAAGTTGAATACACCGTACATACATTCATGCATATAAACCCAGCAAGCACACTACGCTTGAGGAATTTATGTAATTTAGGACGATGCGAGATTTGTAAATTACCGTTATTTGAGAGGTGGGCGTGTTGTAGAGTCTCAATCACACTTCTATGAGAGAAAATTAGGTTCCTCTTTTTATTAAAACTAGTAGTAAAATCGAGTTACACGAAGGGATCCAAACATTCTGTATTCACGTAAATAACGCATTACAAAGATATCAAAACTGTTATCTTTTTGATATGCATACTTTCAGGCTGAATGCCATGGAATTGGCAGTGGTGAGTTAAACAAACTTAGCAAAATTTGGTTATAATTTTATTTTTTGTCTGTAGTTTATATAAATCAAGTGCGTCCACACTTGTCATTTCTAATTCATCTTGACAGCTTTGTAGCCGCAGGGATACGTCTCTAGCGAACTCTGGAATTTTAAGAAAGGTCTGTAACGATTTGTAAACTTAAATTTTTTAAATTTCTAGATATATTCTCCTATACCATTGTTAGATATTGGTGGGCTGTTTAAGAATTCGTTACGAGAATAATTCAGTAACTAACTAACTAAACAGTATTTTCAAATTTGATTTGAGAACCAGCATTTTCTAGAGGCGATAATTATGTCCTATTTTTGTTGTGAATGCCTATGACATACAAATGTTTCCTTAATCGTTTTCTAACATTTGAAATTTGAGGATAGTTCTCTAATCAAAAACTTATCAGTAACTAACCTCAATGCTTACTGGGAATATACATAGTACATATAACAGTGTACGAGTATGCAGATATATACTCGTAGTAAACTAGCATAGCTTTGAGTCGCAGCAGCAACAGCAATAGCAAAATATACAAAATTTTACCAAGTCATCCGATTTAAGGAATACAAATTTTACTTATTTTGTATTTTTCTATCTTTTCATTTCGTAAACTGCCACGTCTCACTTTGCCTTACTTTACACTGTTATACACATAGCTGGCGGCGGGCAAGCCGTTCAAAGCGCACAAGTATGCCGCTTTCACATTACCTATTTTACTTACACATTCACACGCCCGCAAACCGACTACCACCAGCCACCCACAAACTACCACATCTAATACATATGTACATACACACACTACATGGAAAACTTATAAAAATTTTCTTCAACATGACTTGGCAAAATAAATTTCATTCTTAAGAAATAAATGAAAAAAAAGTAATAGAAATGCAAGCAAGCAATCGTTCGTTTGGACGCTGACATAGCAAGCGAGGAAGGGCATGAAAAGTGGAAAAAAAACTCTCAACTATGCTGAAAACATAAATTAAGTTTCCATGGTTGAAATTGGTTGGCTGGCGAATTACAACTACATACACACACAATGCATAGTTGGCTTACTGGCAGGCTCGCAGGATAGCTGGCTGGTTGCTTGGTTGCCTGCGCGTTCGGCTGGGCCAATTTGACTTTCATTTTTGTTAAGCGACGCTCACTATTCAGCTGTAAGGATATGCACGAGTGGACTAACTAAAGTTCTTTAATTTGACTACGACGAAAAACTGATTCAAATTCGAAACTTTATTCTTCATTTGCAGCTTATTTTTCTGTACTTTTAAACTTTTTTCGACTTTCAAACACATTTTGGCAATATTTTTAATTGTATTGAATAAAACTGAAACGGGATTAAACTCTTTGCATAAGGCAAAGACAATGCCGAAATATTACTAAAAGTTCTATGCAAAATGTTCATCCCAAAAAATGTGTCTAGTAATTACTTATTTGGTTTTAAGTTGTCATAGAGATATACCACTTATGAGACAAATATTCTAAAATTTAAAGAAAACCAATGTAGAGCGTTTGGTGTTTTTGTTAAAAAGTTTAAATTAGTTTCCTTCGTATTCAGGAAAGGTTAATTACGACCATTATTGCTTTATATAAGTAAATTCGTTTTGGACATTTTCATTTACCAAGTATTAAAGCTAATTGTATATTGTGTAGGATTCTATCCTTATTTTACTATTATTTCCAAACCTTTCTCTCAATTTTCGAGGTTAACTTTTAAACTGATTTTATAAGTACAAAGGAAAACAATGTTCGATATTCGTTACAGAATTTGCGTATATTGTATGAATAAAAATATTTTTGCGTGAAATGAGCATAATACATATTAAGGAAAGATATTTCTAGTGCTGCGATTGTCACGAAAATAGCACTTTTAATCACTTTTCTCATAAACGGTGTATACAAAACTCTAGTAAATAGTATAATAGTTTCTGTCAAAAAGCAAAAGAACTCAAAAAATGTTCATCAAAACTTTAAATATCTTTAGAACAAAGTTTAGAAATTTGTTAGGTATGCAGTTTTATTGCCCTTCGTGAGTTACCAGCCTGAACTTACCAAGCAACTACGGAAACCCCTTAAATGGCTTACACCCAGAGTCCGTGAAGCTCTTTGTGTCGCCTCCCGTCCTGCAAATGACATGACATAGTTGGCATATTCGGTCTGAACCCTCGATAGTACCCATTTTGTCACTTGTTCTCCTAAGCCTACCCCTGCAATGCTCTTGTCCCTCTGGTCTAAACCTAATGGAACCTAATGGAACAGCACGTTTCTTAGGGCCTGCTTTAAATAATGCTGTTGAGGGATATACTTGACGTCAGCCACAATTTTTGTGTTTTCCAGGGTTAATTATTTTTAAAATTTTCAACTATGAATAATATACTTGCAAAACAAAAGGTAGCCACTAATTATATTCAACTGCAACACATTCGAGAAAAAAACTAGCCGGAATTTAAAAAACAAATGACGACATTTTGAGAAAAATATTCATTAATCAGAATATGAGTTTTTTTAATGTACTATTGCATATTTTTTTGGAAATTTAATTTAATCTACTCTTAGGAAAATAAGTGTGAAACACATTAAAAGTTATTAGCCACTTTTTTATTCAAAAGTAAAACAATGTATAGACACTTTTGAAATGGAACCAGGCAACCATTATAAATTTTCTGCAGCAACGCTGATCACGCAAAGATTTCGTTCGCCCTTTGCGGGACTTCAGCTCCACAGGAGAATGTTCGGGAGAAATAGATGTTTTTTCTTCATTGAATGTTCCCGAATCTCTTTCATTACTTTCGCGAGTTTCTAGAAATTCCTCTGACATTTTATAATTTGCCAAAAAAAATGTATACATATTCGAACCTTTTTTAGGTCCCCCCGCCTATGAGAGTACATATCATTTTCCATCCGATGTCTTCGTGCAGTGGCCAGCAGCACTGCAGATATGCCGCATTTAAGTTGCCGTGGGCGTTGGGCGGTTTTAGTTTAGTTAGTACCTCTACAAACCATGCGGGCCGTCAAAGCCGAGAAGAAGAAAATAATGGTAACGTAGTATAAGTGTAGTTGTGTGTGAGCGCACGTAGGTAACTGATTACCGTCTTACTCATTTCGCATTGCCACAGTTCTCTTTCATCTCCCCCACCGATATACGTTGTTTTTATTTTATATTTTATTTATATAGATTATTTTTCTCATGTAAATATATGTACAATACTTTATTAGGATCCATGGCTGAATTTTACGTAAAATGTGCACGATAAAGTAAAAAAAAAATGTAATAGAAAATGAATCGAAAAATTCCTTAATGAAAATGGCAACAATGTAAACAAAATACACTTCTATTTCGACAGCCTCAAGTAATTGGCTGGGTGGTTGGGTGTCAAAGTGGGTGGTCGAAGGGAACGCATACATGCGAAGCATGGCATGTAAGTGGCTGTTGGGTTGTTTGATGTAGAGTCTGCGAGGAGACAAATAAAATACAAAAACTAAAACTCTGCTGTTGTGTGAGTTGTGTGTTTGGCAGATGGTTGGTTTGAAGCGCTCTAAAGCCTAAATGTATGCTATAGTGTATGCATAGTTCACAAGATGAGCGGTTGAAGACATACATTGTTTGAAAGTTTTTATAGACTTTGCTACGGATGCGTAAGAAATGAGATCGAATCAGGGGAGAGCATAAAGGTTATTTTGATTTTTCGTGTAAAAAATTATTCTGAAAATGCCACTCAAAACGAAACCAAATTATGCTTGATCGTCACTGAAAAAGTTGTTTTATTTGGGCTCAAAAATATTTTTTATTTGAATTCTACAAAAACTGGACTTTAATGCAATTAAATTATGAAATAAAACCGATTTGAGAAAGGGTTCTCTAACACAAACCATTTAGTTAAAAAGTCCGTGATTTTTTTAGCACATTTTTCAAGTCAAAAACTATGTATGTATTAGTTGATGGGAATTGTACCTACCACCTGCACAAATTAAAATATTGTAATAATGGCTTGATGTGGTTATATACCTGTATTTTATCTTGGTTGTAACCTCTCGGTTAAATTGTCAAATAAAATATTTACCGCGGCAGCCGCAGCCGAGTGTGTAGCGGGTACATACAACTGCGGTGGTTCTACCATGAAAAATTTTTCGCAAAAAAGCATTTGCCGTTGGAAGTCGCCACAACATCAAGACGCACACCACAAATTTAAAGATCTGTGTGTTGAATTTCACCCAAACCTAGTTGTAAATATGAAATATTTCAACTACAGCGCCACCTATCGGAATTGTGTTTGCCCTATGCACAGTAGTCACAGTAGACACATGTAGACATTTTAGTGTTTATTTTAAATGTAATCGGTTTCATGAAGGCTGATTCCAACAGTTTCATCATGCTACTAATAGAAGGAGAACTCCTTTCATATTCGAGCTTTGTGATGTAAGTGCCAAATTATTATTATTTGATTTGGGCGAAGAAAACTATATAAAACTGTGGTAATAGAAAGACTGAAGGCCGTGTGAAATTTTGAAATTATTTCGATATTATATTTATTATTTATTTAAATTACTTAGGGATCAGCCGAAATAGACCAATGTCTAGAACATTTGGTCATTTTTGAATGGCCAATATAAAATCTGAGTATAATATATTGTCATATTGACAATAGTTTACATTTTTTTCATTCATTCAAAATCCTAAACTATAAAAATTTAAATTTAAATATTGTAAAAATTTTACTAAAATGTAACAAACTTGGAAAATGTACATTAAAATTTTCAAATAGACATATATTATTTTTTGGCCTAATTTTATTAAATCGACAATATAGATTTTTGAGCTCAAGATCAGTATAAGGAAAGTATTTTGGTAAAAAGTCAACAACATTCAGGAATGGTAGAAATTATAGCTATTTCGGAGATCTCCACCGGTATGTAAACTCACAGCCTACGACTTGCTGGGCAAGTACGTTGCCAATGGACCACAGTCGGCTTTTTCTTTTCTAAAATACTTTCCCTTTTTGATCATTCTACCATATAACGCATGCACGAAATGATATTTTAAATGGAAGACAATACTTGATAGCGGCTACCTCCATCTAAAATACGCTGCAGCGATCTCTCGTTTCAGACAGAGTTTTTGGCTTTTCCACCTACAACTCTTCCAACAAAAGCCCTCGGTTCTACCTATCGTACACCGACCAATCCTATCTAGAAGGAACGTAGCAACCAAAGTATCCCTTAAGACCCTTGGAGCATTTCCACTGTACATGATGAATTCATATCATTTGTTATAGATTAGAGATTTATAGTTTACTAGAAAATCCCAGCAGATGTTTTCCTACCTTTGTACATTTTTTGAATTTTTATACCAGTGGAACTTTGCCTAGCTATTTTTTGCGAACCTAATTGTAAAAAACAGGACTGCAAGCCGCTCCAAAATGCTTCGATCCGCTTAGAAAAAACTTGGATTGGTATGAAACCGATTTATGAATATCTCAGCACCACGCTTTGGTTCAGTTTAAATTGTTCAATATTTTAAATCAATATTATTACATTTGTATCACATACCACAGAAAAAAGTCAAATCCGAAATATGCATAAAAAGTTGCTATTAAGATCAAATTAAAATAATTACAAAAATTTATATTACAGAATATTTGCTTATTCAAACGTAATTCCCTATTTTCCCACCAAAATCCGAGATTATAAAATAATTCTGGGTTATAACGATATTTTTCCGTCATATGTAAAAGTAAATTTTAAACAAAGTGGACGCTGACAAGAAAAAGAGGTTCGAAAAGATGCTTTAAAAAAATATTAAAAATGTATTAATGTTGCTTTTTTTCGAAAAAAAAACTATTATAGTGGCATAAAGCTGCCAGAAGAAGAAAATACTACTTGACAGTAGATTACCAGTTTTCCCGTTAATCTGACTATATAAGTGAATTAATGAATGCTTTTTTAAATGAGATTATAATTATATGTAAATGTACTTGAATCTTAAGTGCATTTTTATATCAGAATCTAATTTGTTCTTTATATTCCCATGATAATAGTTAATAAAATATAATATCTTATGGGTAGAGATGGATATATATCGGGTAAATACCCTTCGTGGGTAAAAAGGGTATTTTTATATTACATTTATTACATTTTATTAACTATTGTTAAATACCCAAGTCGAGGGTAAATGAAAAAAAAATGCTCAGAGTTGTTTCCCCCATTATTTGCTCAGATCTCGTATATTTTTTCTACATTTTTATTTTTATTTATAAAATTTATTAATTTTTGCAGAACAATATATTTGTTCACCAAATCATTATACCGGTTATTTATCAATTGGGTATTTACCCATTAGCCATCTCTACTTATGGGGTATAACCAATTCAGTGTAAACAAAATTTAACCATGATTGATATGACACACGCCTTAGTCAGGTTATATATAATCAGGTCTAATTGGGTTTTTCCTTACATGCATACATACATATGTTGAGATTCTGAATTATCAACTGCACTTTTTAGTTAAAACTTTACTTAATCTTTTAGTATTTTTATTTATCAACAGAAGTAAGAATATTAAATACGTACACATATAAAATAAATTGTTTTTCACTAATTGTTGTGCAAAAAACGGTTTAATATCCGTTTTTACTTTTCAGCGTTTTTATTTCCTTTAACGAATTTGCAAACTTTTTCGAATTGCATCAAAATATTTAAAAAAGTCATCGATAACCAACTTGTTTATAAATCGAACAAATGTACACGTAAATAATTTAAAACGCGTTAAAATTTGGTACCGGAAATGTGCGCATGCGCAACGCTGTTGTATCCTTTGGAACGTGCCGTAACATACTGTGCATTGCCCCGATGAGCATGAGGCAGCACAAAAATGTCCAACATAAAAAGTGCACAATTTCGGCACTTTTTCCATCGAATTCACCGACTTTCCTTCTAATATCCGCCCGGCGATCGACGACCGCACACATAATCATGGCTAAGCAAACAACTACCCCCCTCTCTACCATTGCACTTTTATTGCGACACGATTTTCACAATAAAATTTCGCTGCCCTACACAAACACACAACACACACAACACACACACACATACATGTGCGCATAATCGATAGTTTTTCCATCAAAAAAACCACTACGAAACACCCTAAAATATTGAAAATCACATAATTTCCCTCAAAAAGTGAATTGCTACGCAGGCAGTGCGACGACTGCGGCTAAGCGACAAAGTGACAGTATACATCCATAGTTGTATATCCCTGCATGTGTGTTGGAGTGTGCGTGTACGTTAGGCGGTTGATTGGTCCGCCCTTTTGGCTTTTACAATTTTTACTATTCGATTTTCTATTGTTGCACTATTTTGCTTTCTTACTTTTTGTTCTTGCTATTGCTAGTTTTTTTTTCTCCCTATTCGATTTTATGCGATGCTATATTTTTCCAATTTGTACGTCGTTTTTGTTGTTGTTTAAATGCCAGCTAGTGTTCGCAAGTTATGTGTATAATTCATATTTAAGGGTGATTCTTTTATGTTCTTCTTGGCTGGCCAGAGTGAGTTTATGGGAGCAGGCATCAAAACCGTCCACTAATTTCACTTTCACCATCTTCTCTAATTTCGACGTTTCAAGTTCAACGTACACCAAGTTTTTTTTTTTTTTTTTTGGTAAGCATCACATTAATTTGACAGCATCTTAGCGTTTGTTTGCGAGCATATCTTCTATCAAATGGTGCGTATGTGTGTGTGTAAGCTAATCAAGTATGTCACATGCATGCCCATCAAAAAATATGCCCTCGGCAATATTACCATTAATATCAACGATAGCCGCACTTTTCACATATCTATCTACAAATAGATCTGCTTACATGCCTACATAAGTACATACATACATGTGGATGACTTCATGCATATTTATATGCAAGCACTTGTGCAATTGACATGCAAATCAACAATGCAAAACTTTGAACAATTAGATTGCCAAATCTGCTGCACCAATTATCCTCTATGTATTTATGTTAGTATTTAGTTAGAGCTGCCCCTCATCTACTCTACATTTTTTTGTTATTATTATTTTTGATTGTTGTCTTACAATATTGTACAGCACTTAACACATACACATATGCACATAGTACATACATTCATATGTATGTGAAGGCAATTTAATTCCTTACTACATGCTTGCTACGAATATCCTTACAGTCACTGAGCTCAATTGACAGCTAGCTAGCTGTAGTCATAACTTCAGCAAGCCACAGTTAATCTGTCAAACAACCCTTAGCAGCGTGCCATCCGATCTATCATATATAGTTGGCTAATAAAGTTATTTAAATACATACATAAAAACCTGTCTGCTATACAGATTTCTACCCATAGGCAAAATAATATGAAGAACACTTCCTAAACATTTAACTGTGGCACTTGCATTGAGTGGGATGATATGCAAAATTCGAAAAACAAATGATAATCGTACATATGTATTCCAAAAGGAATATTCGCTCCCATGGGTGTTGCACTCAATTAAGAAGGCTTCAATTCAAAATAGGGCGATAAGACCAGGCATAGTTAATTTGAAGCTAAATATTTAAAAATATGTTTATTTTCGGGCGGTCACCCTAGCCGAGTGTATATTATGTATGTGCTGTGGCACGCTGGGTCCCGGTTGTAAATCCCGGCCGGCAGGCCTCGGAATGTGTATTTGTCACGAAAATTTGTGGTACAATATTAAGACGCGTATCTTAAAAAAATATGGTATGGAAGCTCGGCCAAACATCGATGTACGCGAAAAGTGTTTATTATTATTATCATTACAGTTATGCAAATAAGGCATCATACTTAATTTTTTATGTGTGTTTATTTCAATTTAAAGTTCTATCAGTCTAAAAAAACACCCATTATATATGATAAGCTTTATCTCCTGTTGAAGCATAGGGTACCATCAGAGGCATTATTGACGATTCGTTAGCAAAAATATTTCGAAATTGTAGGACGTTTGCCTTCATTCTCTAGTTTGGTGGTAGAGCTGCTATCTTCGCATCCAAATCTACGTTCGGTGAGCAGGAGTCTTTAACATGGCTTCGAGACAGGCCCCAGCGTTTTAATGTCTTCCGTCGACTCTGTCGAACCGATCGGCGCATCGGTCTCTATTAGCTAAATACAAGCTAATGATTACTACACGCTGCTGTTCCGCATTCACGGGATACAGGATCGTTCGCCATAGAATGCATTGCCTAGGATGGCCCGCACAAAATGCTACTGGGAGACTGAGAGTCGGGTTTACAGCAGCAGTCATTGGTGGGTTCCAGGTTCAAGTAACATCAAAAATTCGAATAGCGGTCGCACCTCGGTAGGCAATGACAAACCTCCGAGTGTATTTCTGCAACGTAAAGCTTCTTACTGAAGTCATTTGCTCTTTGGAGTCTGCGCCCCTCTATTTATGTCCCAACATCAAGAGGCATACCACAAATTGTAGGAGAAGTTCGGCCAAACATCAAGCTATGATGTAAGATAACATACATATGTAGATGTCGATTATGTGTATATGCAGTCATTTAAGTACTATGCATGTTTTAAAAAATTATTAAAATGAAAACAGATATTTAAGTAAAAAAAAATTATCAAAAATCAATGGGAGTTTTTAACTATTTTTCACTTGCATACTTAAATTTAATGGGCTATAAAACAGTACATTTAGAATTTTTATAAAAATGTGTATTAGAATGTTTGATGAAATTTTGTTGAATTTTGATATCCAGACTACTCCCATCGAGGGAAGGTTAGTCGAAAGTAAAGGGTTAATCGAATACTTGGTATTTGACCATCAAACAAATTGATAGTCGACTGGTTTGATAGCCGGATTACCGGCACGAATTTTCTCAATACTGAAATATATTATTTTTAATAGTTTTGAAACATTACGCTATATGTGGAGTAGTGCAATGTGTGCACTAAATTTAATAGAGTTTGATATACTCGTAGTGGTTACGAAGATATACCTATTTCTTTACTGAAATATCGATTTTTTTATTTTTGTAATATAGATTATATGAGAGGTAGATTGTTGCTCGATTACGGTACCTCTCATATAAGTAACTTACTATTTACTCGGCACATAAAAGGGAGTTTACATGAGGCGATTTTACATGCATACTTTAGTTTGTAAACTTCCTTTCAACAAATATTATGGAGCGTCTTTTTCTACGCAACGGAAAAGCGAAATAAACTTACAACGAAACAATTGAATAATCTGTTATTCTTGAATTCTGGTCTTGACAATTGATTTTGATAATATCTACTTATAAGATGTTAATAGAACTTTACGTAGATTTATAAGTTAATAAATGGCTTTAACTTTTTCCATTTATTCGGTTTATTTCATATGACTAAATGCAATTACCAACCGTATGCTTTCGATTAATCATCAAGTGAATAACAGGTTATTAAATTTTCATTAGTAAAATAGGAAGATGTAAATCGATCGTACACGTTAATGTAAAGGGTTTTAATCTTTCCTTTTAATAGCTCCTTGCCTTGCGTCAATTTGAAACTGTATTTTGGCGAAATATTCACATTTTGATCTATTTTTTAGCACAGGCCATTTTTAATACTTTTTTTTAGAATGTAAACCTATTTATTCCTGCTGAGCCAATCGCCGGAACTTAAAGAGTAGCTTAGCTTGCTTAACTTTGATGCGAAATTGTCTATAACATCAACGCCATTAAATTTTTTATGTCGCATATATTCGATTGAACGCTCCATAGGCCAAATCTTTATTAGAATACATTGAAAGAAATACAGACTTTGAAAACGAGGAATTGGTAGATTGAACCAGTTTCCTTTTGATATTCTGTTTTTCCGACGGGGATGTATATTGGAACGATTTTCCGTCCACCCTTGTCAAGTTTGGTTTGGAGACAACCCGGCGTTTCGACGTTGTGCCATCTTCAGTATCATTTTTCGTTCTGAAACTCTTCAAACGAAGGGTAAGAAAGAAGCTATCACCAAAGAACGTAAATTAAAACGAAATTGCATCCCATTCCACCGTTCCTCTAACGGAAAGTCTCGTCCAATTCACCACACCAGAACTAATTTCTCTTTTTTTTTTGCTGATTGATATTAGAATTTGATTATATGGGATTAGGTGAAGCAACTTCTTGTAATCTACGTTCATTGCTATCACCCTCGAATAATAACTTATCTACTCTAAAATTCATCTTCGTTATAGAGAGCTACGCCGCAGTCAAGACCTATAGATCAACTATAACTATTTCAAATTGGCTACGCTGTTTTTTACAATCTCTTTGTCAGCACAGTGTCAATATTAATGATGAGAAGTTTGAAACAGTGGGATATTGAGGGAAACGAGAAGCGTGGACTTGATGAATAAATTCTAATCATTCAAGATTATATCGGCATCCTGTACCACAATATGGAAAAAAGCGAGCTAAGCTATGAAAACTAAATAGGCTAATATTTGTACCTGCAAAATGCCGCCGTCGCTTCGGTATTCATTGGACGAAAGAAAAAAAGTTTCTCGAAAACTAACATACAACCCTTAAGTAAGTTGTAAATTTCAGTGGAAAGAGTTAACCACTACGCGGAGCTAAATAAATTGAAAATTTTTACGAAAATGTTAATTTGTAAAGCATTTTATTTTTTGTGAATAATGCCCTTACCAAGGCGAATTCATATAAGGTGTTGTTACAAGTACAACTCCAAAATGTCCATGTATTTTATATTTTCTTTTGCTTAAGAGTTGCCAAAATTTTCATCCATTTTGTTTTTGTTCTTGGGGTGTTGTTTAAGGTGAATAAAAAAAATCCTGTGATGAAATTTGAAATTAATGCGTAGAAACATCATTGTCGACGAAGAGGCAAATCAACGACTCCGCAGTCTCTCTCTCACCAACACGCCATCATACTCTACTTTCCAATCACACAATATGCATGACTGTGTATTTTAAAATAAACGCATTCGTTACACACACCTAAATAGTTACAATCGTGTAGTTGCAATGCGTATTGCCGTGTATGTATTGAAGCCGGTATTCGTGTGTCGAAGGTGGTCATCTGCGTATGAGTAAAATTTTACTTTCACTTTCGTTGGATTCCTGATTCGGCGCAGAAGAATCTAAACAATCGGAGCTTCTACGAGTATTACGTGGAATGTGATTGTTACATTGCAAAGTTTTAGGTGCACTACGGCGAGAGAGAAACCCAAATACAAATGTTGAGTATGTATGTACATATGTATGCAGATATAAATATGTGAGAGAGCTTCATACAATAAGCAACTTAAAACGCCTGTCGACCGAATTGAAAATATATACATAACCGATTCCCCATATCTACATACATACACACTTACTACATACACACATACACGCATGGTATAGCCAGAGAGCATCAGCCTCGGAAGGCCAGTGAAGGTCCGATGGGGATTCCTGGTCGAATGAGTGGCTTTGGAAATCATTGGTTGGTCAGTGAATGGTCAAGGTTTTATATTGACTTTCACTTTTACTGCTTTTCAAAGAGGATGCGAGTATGTTTGCTTGTTTGCATTTCCATATGTATCGTCGGTCGGGGCTTTATTGTTGTTGTTCTTATTACGAGTAGCAACAAAATTCACTTTTACTTTTACAACGTTTTCAGAACCGTTTTACTGTATTGGCGAGCGGTGAAGGGTGGATGACATGTAAGGCTGCCGGCAAAAGCAACAGTAAAATATATTTTGGAGGAAAATGGACAGTAGGGCAACCGAATTGAATAATTTCAGTGATGGCGCTCAAATGTAAGCGAAGGATTTCGTGAAATACCCATTTGTATCAATGTAATTAGAAATTGAATAGTATAATAGAAAATGAAAAGGGTAAGAGTCCTAAGTATAATTTGTAAACTTGCTTTCCTTTTTGTCTATGTGGTACAAATCATGTAAATGTAGGTGGCGCAGGAGGCGCAAGATATTCGTATTTGGTTAAAATTAAAGCGCATATTATTTGTATGACTAACGTACGCCTATGTGGCGCAGAGGTGCTGGTATTCGTAAGCATCGTATTAATCTTTTCTGCTTTGATTCTTATACAAAATATAAAACTAGCATACTGAGCGGTGGAGAAGATTTGGCCCATGTGAAGAATGTATGTACTTATGTGCGCTTGTTAAATATGTATGTATATGAAAAGAAAATTTTTAAATAATATGATAATTTAAATTTTGTTTTACTTAAATTTTTAAGTAAATACACATGTAAAAAAATTAAAAAAAAACTAAATTCAGGTGTTTTGAAACGAACTCAAAATTATAAAATATTTTTTCGTGACGCACACTTTTTCCTGAAGAATTTGTTACTTTGAAGTCCAAAACAGCTACATAAATTCCTGTATGATTTAAATTTAAAACATGGGCCCATGGATTAGATAATTCACATAACAGTAGCAATCGTATTACTATTTTCGTAATATATGAAACTGCAGTATTTTTATTATATTTTTAGTATTCTATTTCAACTTTAAAATCATAAATTTTTAGGAAAAGATGGCATAGCTAGATCTATATGCATCTCCGAAAATTGTTTTTTTTTTTAGTTTTTTTATAAAAGCTTTAAGCCATTTATTTAAATAATTTGCATCATTTGCTTTTGTTGTGTCAAATATACCGATTTGTTTATGAACTTCCCTGCAGGGTGTTTTACATTAGTATGTATGTATTATATGCATATTCGTACACACATGTAATATAGAACACATCTTTACATCAATAACTATGTAAATATGTATAAAACAACAAGACCATAAAAGAAACACTTATGCTGATTATGGTGGCATTTCTTAACACCATCTAGCAAAGTTTTCGATACTGACGAACGCTTTTTGGAAATAAAATAATTGCATGCGAAAAATCGGTATCCTTTTTCAATTTAATTTGGTTTGGTCCAAAAATTATCTTTGGAATATCTATGAGGCATATACATGCAAAGTATCAACTAAATCCATAAAGCTATGTTGCCCCAGAATAAAAGGAATTTATTTTGACTGAACTATGGTTCTAACTACTACTAAATGAAATGCTAATGGAGCTGGTTAACATTATTTACGTATTTTTAAGTGGGGAAAACACGATGTGTCACTACCGCTGTAAGATTAGTGATAGGCAAAAAAATTGCCACTAAATTATGAGTAATTATGAGTTAGTTTCCAGCTCCCCAGAAACACATATAAAAGTACGCTCAAGTAATGAAAAGCGAAATTGCAATCAAATCGAAATCAATTAACTTTTTTTAAATCAGTTTGCAGCTCTCACGAAAAAAATACTCATACATTTACACTTTAAATATTTAATTCCTCACGAAAATGTATAGCAACGACAAAGTGCTTTTTCAAGCAACATAAATGATGAAAAATATATTTTGTGATTTTTCTTGAGAGCTAGAAACTAAGCTTAAGCAAAAAAAAATCAACAGTAGTAAGAAAACGTTCGAAATTTGGAACTTTTTCATTAAAAGAAGTTCTTTACGTAGTATGCACCATGCCAAGCGCACAACCGATCTAATCTAATCTAAGGTCAATTTTATTTAAAGGCTTATAAGTAATGTGTGACACTTGCTGCAAGATATATGCCCCTCACTCCCAAATGGGTGATCGGACATTTACTATCCAGAGGCAAATGCCCTAAGTGAGGAGCGGAAGTTTATATATATAATAGAATATAATAATTTGGCGCCTTGGTGATGTACCTCAAATTTCGGAACCTACAGTTTTACGCCGATTCCAATGATTTTTTGTAAAGTTTTTTATGGCAGAAATACACTTGGAGGTTTGCCATTATCTGCCGTCGAGCAACCGACATTATAAAAAGATTTTTTATATAATTTTTGTTGACATGTTTCCCGCCCGATACTCGATCAAAAAAAATATAACTCGATTTACAATTCATTTGTTTTCATAGCGATTTATAATACGCGAAAAGAATTATTAATTATATTTTTTATAGATATAGCTCAAAAATTTCTAAATCGTAACAGATTCATACAGGGTACGAAAAAATATACATGCAGTAGCTGAAACTATTGACCATGTTGTGTGTTTTAAGATTATTCACAATGTTTTTCATGATATATTTGCTGTAAATCAAAATTTCAAACTGTCCATATAATTATAAAAGCTTAACAAATTTTCATCAAATTTACATTAAAGTTTAGTATAATAAATTTCAAAAGTGTAGAAATTCCTGTTCGGTTTGAATTTTTTTTTTTGATTTGAGAACTTCTTTTCATTGAACGCATGCAGTTTATTTATATGGAAAAAGATGTGCAGGATGGAAATTAATATATAATCTACAAGTCATGAGACAAAAAGTACATACAAGCAAAATTTCAAAAAAAAAAATACAAAAATTAACCAATATTTTTAGATACTTCAGATTTGCACTTTAAATTTTATGGTTAAATTAAATGAGCTACAAAACTGCATACCTAAAATTTTCTAAAAACTATGAGAAACAAGATGAAAATTAGATGAAAATTCATTTGAAATTTTCTAAATATAGTACAAACTTTGAAATTTTCAGTTACACTTGTAGATGATTTTTGTTAATTACAGTTTACAAAAAAATCATAAAAATGACTTGGTGTGAAACACGTTGCAAATATTGAAGAAGAAAAATTCACCACAAGGTCATTTGTTTGAGTCACCGCATAAATTACACAAAACTGTTAATTTGAAAATAGGAATTACTTTCGGTCCCTGGTTTTTAAGCGGCCTTCGTTTGATATTCACATGGATATTCACATGTATTGACGGTAAATTTGGTATATAACTTTTTTCAAAAAATCGCAGATAATTAGTGAAATCTAAATATGAGTCAGCAAATTCATACATTTTTAATTGATTTTAATGAATGAAATGTATTTCCATATATTGTTCTACTTTGAATTGCATGATTCATTTCAAGCTACATATGCCCGAAAGTAAACACTTTCTTATACAATTCTAAATGGTAGAAAATTTCGTAAAACTCGTATACATACATACTTACAATGTATTTACAAAACTCAGTGTTTGTACTATTTCTACAAATACTCTACTAGTGAAATTGTTGATTAATAATTTGAGGGTGTTGAAACATTTTAAGCACAGCTTTCTGAATACGTTGCCTAGCCCAATGACCTGTACTAGGTGACTAAACCCGTTAATGTTTATTTTTGTTTTGTAGACGTATAATCGTAATCGAAAGCATTCACATTTTAGTAATTTTTGAAGGCATACCCAAACAAATTTTAATGCTGATCGCATTGAAATTGTACGTAAAATCAAAAATACCTATTCAACTACCACAAAAAAAAACGCCCCTCGCATTTGTCAAATATCAAAAGAGAAAACTGTCATTAAAATTGTAATTCAAAATATAGAAATGAAGAAAAAGGGCAAACTCACCAAAGGTGTAAGGTAAATAACCGAAAGTGCATTACAGGGAAAGTGACGAAAAGTGCGTCCCCATTTTAACACAGAAACCTAAAAAACACAAGCACACACGCACCGTCACGTCATCATCCATAGCTACCATGAACATGTGTATATAATTATGCTTAAACAAACCTACACTTGCACGCCAACAAATCACCCCCTCAATTGATGTAAAATTTTATAATTATACACACACATATGAACTTTATATTATACAATTATGCACATACATATCTACATCCATATGAATGCTTTTAAAGCGATTGTAACTACGAGTATATTGAGCGTAGCCTATATTTCCGCCCGCACCGTAGTTATTGTTCGTTTCAACTTGTTTACTTTTACCTTTTTCGGCAGCAGTTATGATTGATGTCGTCCTCCCGGCTAACGCTCCGGTCAGGACATGTAAGGTAGTGGCATATGGCATGGTTTTTTGATCGAATGTACCAGCATTATTGGGCCTTTGCCTCAATTTGCTTTTTAATACACGTACGTATGTATAGATATCAGTTTGAGCTCGCTTTTAAAAAAGGTTTACAAATATACATATGTACATATATTCGTACTAGTACAACAAACTGTCTTAAAGGACATGCACATACGTATGTATGTAGCGGCGGTGTGTATGTATATGTGGTTGTGGTCATTTTTCGGAAGTGAATAAACTTAAAATCACCCTCCCAAATGTACAGATCGCTGTTTGCTGCAAACGCCTTTGTAGTCACTTGTGTAAGTGCATATACTTTAGTGTGTGTGTGATTGTGGCAATTTAAAGTTGTAATTAAATTAAATCGAAATTTTTCGCTAGTAAACACAAAATATTGTGGCATTTTCGCACGCTGTTCTTTATTTGAGTAGCGTATTGAAACGCAATTACTCAAATATTATTTAGATATTGAAAACAATTATTAATCACTCTGATAATAAATATCTATGACTCCTAATTCAGTTAAAAATAATATAAAAAAAACACCGAAATAAGAAATATAGTATTAAAAAATGTTTCCGTCACTTATAAAGACAAAATTTTTTCACATAAATATAGTTTTCAACTGTTACACTTGCTTAAAAATAATTACTTTTCATTGCGTTTTTCTGTAAGCATTACGGGTGTAAAATTTAATTTTTTTTTGCGTTTTTTTCTTTAAATTACTTTTAATATTTTTAGTTAAAAATTAAAATCGTATAAGATATTTTATTCGCTGCCTTCAGTGAGGTTAGCTTAATCTGATAGCATGAAAAGTGAGTACTGCTGCACCCTCTGTAAACATCAGCTAATAATTTTGAAAATTGTGTATTCCTCTTAGCATGGAAGTATTTAATTGCACAATGCATTGGCAAATTATTTGTCTTTGTTTATTGTTTACATAATTTTACTAAAAATATTGTTTATTTTCCAACAAAAAACATGTAAATCAAAATTTAGAGAAAATTTAGAAAAGCTCCACAAATTTTCACTGAATTCCAAACTTTTGATTTTGGAGTGTTTAGTCCATTCAATCACTAAAGTGCAGTCAAAATTCTCGTTGATTGTTGGTAAGTTTGTTGCTGCATACTAAAACGATGTCCAAAAATTCTGAGTAAAATGTTTAATAATTATGCGACAACATGCAGAATTTTTCTTAATTTTCAAAATTTTAAATATTGACTTAAATGTTTTTTTTTGTTGGAGCAGAAGCTATACTTTTAGTAAAAATTAAATAAATACAAACACTTTGTCAAAATATTGAACGCTGTGCTAGTATTTCAATGTACGCAGGTGCATATACATACCATATTCTAAATTATTTTTATATCTGTAAATGAAAAATCCCTGTAAATATATTGTGCTCTGAACTAGCGGTAATTAAATATACATGTAATATGCGTACATATACTGGGAATGTAAAAGAATAAATTCGGGCCATTTTTCAGAATAATCGTCTGTGTGTTTATCTGTAGAAATAGCTTGTGATGAAGATTTTTTAAAGCAAACAAAAAATTTTAGTTTCAAAAGCTTTGTTTTAGATTTAGTAGATATTTTTGTTACGTGATAAATATGGTGGGTTTTAGCAAATTTATTACGAGGCATTCCGTTTAGAGGAGAATAAAGATTGTTTCTTTTTGATCTTCTGTTTTTCCGCCAAGGTTGAAAGCTGATGTAAATTGGATCAATTTTCCGTCATCCCTAGTCAAGATAGCATGTTTTGGTGTTGTGGTATCTTCAGTGTCATTTTTTCCTGTTCAGTTAGCCTCTACTGTTTCGTATTTATATGGACTAGTGTATGTACTAAATATATAAATATGGGCTGTGCCTGTGATGTGTTTAGGCAGTAGTTTTGGTCTTGTAGGATATTTTGTGTTGGTTCTGTATGTTGATGCCTGTTGTTCTACCTAAGATCTTGATTTGTTTTTCATAAACAAGTTGTAAGGGCTCGAATATTACGTCTAAGTTTGTGTTCGTCTGTTTGTTTTTTTATTATTCCGTCAAATCTTTTCTGCTTGTATATTTCCATATTCTATTATATGGTTTTCTTACTGTTTGCTGGCGAACATTTATTGTTGCACATATGGTTCGCAAAGTTAGACTCAGGTATTGCAGTGGGTATCTGTACATTTCGCGAAACTTTGTTCTTATTTTACGTCCTCCCTGTCCTATTCAGCCGTAATGGCATTCGCAAGTAGTTTGTACACGCCTTGCCTTAAGTTATTTACTGTTTTAAATGCTGTGTGACTGTTGTATTTGTTTTTTAAAGTTTGCTAATTAGTGTGTTGTCTTTCCTGTATATTTTATTACCGTCCACGTCTTTTCGTCTTCTCTTTGGCGCTTCATGATTCGTTCTTATTTCATCCACCAGATCCTTTTCGTATCCATTGTTTTCAGCTATATTATAAATAGTTAAAACTCTTTCTTATATACTTTCTGTGTTAGAGGTGTTCGTCCTAGGCTATCTACTAGATGCCTTAGTGCTTCTTTTTTGTGTTGTTAGGGTGCTGGGATGGGTTGCCGTGATGTGTATTATCGTGTCTGTGGATAACACTGAAGATGGTACTACCCCGAAACCGGTTTATTTCCAAACGAAACGTGGCAAGGGATGACGGAAAATCGTCCCAATATACTCAAAAATAAAAATATTAATTTTTAAAATTGAATTCCGATAAAGCTGCTCAGTGGATATCCATCTTTACATTGAAATGGAAAAAATTGTATCAAGTAGACATTAATTCGTTTGAATGTAGTGCTGGATGTACCACGACGGACAGACGGACTGACTTGGGTCGAGGACAAAGTACCCACCTTAAACTGGCCGATGACTGAACGAAAAACGCCGAAGGACAGGCTACGAACGGGGACTTCGAAGCAGACGCCAAAGTGCGTAAGAGAAGTTTGCTAATTTTATAATGTCACTTTTAATCAAATTGTTTAATTTTAAGAAATGTATAACATCAAGAGAGATTTCCTACATGTATCGCTATGAAAGTAAAATATATAAATATATATATTTATAAATAATTTTTCGTAGTATGTAAGTAACATTTCCCTGTGAACTGGAAAAAAATTTCACGCATACGCGCACCCATCATTGCCACAACAACAACAACAATTGCATTAACAACTAATTTATATGCGTATTTTTATTCGCTTCGCTGTATCGAAAATATATTAAAATAATTATATACGCCGACACGAGCAACTTAAGAAAAATCCAAAAAGGAATGTAGTACATATATAACACAGTTGTATGAATACATACATAAACATGTATGTATGTATGTATGTAAGTGTCGGGCGAAGGCGTCTGCTAAAACTTGAAGCATGGAGATACCAACACATTTACAATTCAAGCAATTTTCTTAATTTTCTCAAGTTTTCTTTTCACTTTTGCAACGCCGTAAAAATTCATACATACTATTTTATTTACTATGTATGTATGTACACAGTTACATGTGTGTGTGTGTGTATACTCCTAGTCTCATTTTTACGTTCATCTCTTTTGGTGAAAAATTAATTTCATTTCATATTTTTCGCACTCTTATCGTTCGTTCCCTGCTGCATTCCCCTTTACTTCTCATACGAATACTCATTAAATATTCGCCATCTCTGTCTAACACTCATTTGCTCTTTCTTTCGATATGTTGTGGGGGCGCTGCTTTTGGCTTTCAAAACAAACCCGAAAAGCCCGCTCAAAGGCGTTAACATGTGTGCCTCTGTTTATGCATGGATGTATGTATGTACCTATGCATGTATGTGTGATTGTGTGTGTGGCGCTACACATATTTCACCCCCAATAACAAATGTGGCGCAATCAAAAATTTCCATGGAAAAGGAAAGAAAATTAATAATGAAATATAAAATATAGAAACAAAAAAAAAAAAATGCGGACGAACTGCTACAATGTGTGTGTGAATAATACAAACATAGGCTCACAATACTAACCCGATATACTAAATACACGTGTGTCAATAAATATACACATGCACAGTAGTGTAAAAATAATTAGAATCGCTTGAAAAAGTTGTGTTAATTTTTGTTTGTTATATAATTTATTTAAAAGGTTCTCAAAATCAGTTTTTTCAAGACAAGTAGATATTAGGAATCTCTAGAATACCTCAAGGGCCATTTCATTTGATATTTTTAACGTCCTTGCTTTTTCGCCAAATAGTACAATAGCACGGACTTGATAAGAAACTTAAAGAGGTAGTTTCGATTCGTCGATAGAGGGATTTACTAAGCAAAGTAGCACTTGGTGGCAAGAGGCATTCTCCGTTGGATTTCGAGGCTAATATTATTATTGCTGTTATTGACAGATATACAAAGTCCTCTACTTTTATAAAATTGTAACAGTGATGCCGAAGCCAAGACTCCAATATGTTGACTGTTATCCAGTTTAAAAAGTGAAGATTAAACGGCGCGGTTTTTAAGGCCGATAATGTCGATGTCGTCAGCAAAATATAGCTAATGAATGGGCCGATTTAACTCTGCAACTCGAATTATTTCGTCCAACGTAACGTTAAAAGAAGCCACACGATATGTAATCCCTCAGTTATTTGGTGTCAAACGGCCCGGAAAAGCCCTTCCCAATTCTGGTGGAGCTGGTGGTGTTGCTCAACATCATTTTACATAGCCGTATTAGTTTTGCAAGGATACTAAATCGCGGTATATACTTAATTAAATTCTCCTAGCGCTGTTAAATTCTTCTGCTGCTCATTTAAAGACGACAAAGAGAGGCTTAGTGTCGATCCTATTTTCATGGACTTATTTCCAAGACTTAGCTTATCGTGAATATCTGATAGATGATGGACTTGGCAGATCTAAAACCACACGAAAGGGGCCCACCTTGCTTGAACTGGGAATTTTGCCAAAACTGTGCATGTTCCAAAGTGAAAAGTGAACGGTCTGCTGAAGATTAAATCTATAGTGTTCATATTTTAAGTTGGGAATGGCTATTACGAAACACAGTTGAATATAATACACTGCTGATCCCCTAATTCTGGCTAGATAGTATTACGATTTGGGGGCTAACGTAATTCGGCAAATATATTCGCAAGCTCGGCAATCATAAGCTTCACATAAGATAAATGTTTGAACCTGGCCCGAGGGATTGAGCAGTATTGGAGTCAGAAAAGTTCGTCGTTGATTTCACTCAGATCTGAAGTCACAGAAATGCTCATTTAGTGGTACATTCGATTCGCCACCTCTCTGCTTGCAATTAAACAAATTTGTTTGTACAATCAACAACAACGATAGCTAGTTAGATTCGAGGATCGCGAGTATGGTAATATCTCATTAAACTAGTCGAACTCGATACATTCAATGCTGCAGATATTTTACCAGTTTTAAGCTGCATATAAGCGACGATCATGTGCCCGCACGTGCTTGCACTTTTGGTCGTTTGTGATCCGCGAACATTGCATGGGAAACAAAAACAAAACTGTGTTGTTTCATCGATTCGCCACTCGCTAATGGATGACGAAACGAATACGGCTCATATCGATTTTGTAACAGCTCGGAGGTAGACGCATATTGCATTTAATTTTCGCTAGCATGGTCTCGAAAATTTAGTAAAAATTGTGGATTTAAGATTATTTTTAACAACTTTATTATATGTACGAATATGAATAAATTTGGCTCAAGGAAGGCTTTCACTGAAAACTAAAAAAATAGTCCAATTTGATGTGCCAGATTATACCAAACAACTGAAACCAACAAGGACGTAGCTATGAATTTTGAAAATCATAGAAATCGAAAAAAACCACTACCCTAGGGTTTGGCTACTGAGGTATTTTCCTGGGCAAAAGGGGTGACAAGCCTTCTAAAGTTTCAAGCATTTTTTTCCAACATCTAAAATTTGTTTGCATTTTTTTGCCTGATGTCCAAAATAACCTACCAAATATTTTCTTGAAGTATGCATTTAGTTTAATACTGGTTTGAAACTCTCTTCGAATATTTCACATAAAATGTCAGGAAGGAATTCTGCGTTGTAATATTCTTGGAGTAACGGTAGTAACACTACGTTCTTAAACCATGCGCTCAAATAATGAGGGAGGAATATTGACAGCGTTTCCAATTAGTTGTCAAGTGTTGTATGTAATAAATATTTGTGAGCATGTAATTAATATCACGACAATATCTTGTGTGTATATTATTTCCCTATAGATACACGAGCGCACTGCATTAAAATTATGAAACATGTATACACTATAGCATTTTTATAATAATTCTTAACTAGTTGCCGTGGCAATGCTTGAGTTACTACTTGGACCATTCCACAGTTTCACGCACTGCCCAAACTACCTGCTTACCAATCATATTTAGTTATATCCACACATTCATATGAATGTATATATGTATGTATACCTCTCCACCCACTGTCCAGCGACGGTGACACGTGCTATTGCATATTGCAGCCTTTGGCGATGATCAGCACCATTACTAGTACAATTTTATCAAAATAAGCACAGCCATCGACGCCTGTGCGTATGCTTTGTAAAATTTTCTATAGTAGCCATAGTAAATTCTGCTATCGCTCATCACTCCGCTCATGCATCCACCCACCAGCAACTAAATACCAACTAAAGGCATCACTTGCCACCCCAAACTACAAGGCAAAGAGAAGAAAAAGAAAAGGAAATAACTGAACAAATTTTCACAAAAATATGAGAACGCACAAAGCAAAGGAAAGCATCGAGTGTAAAAGGAAAAATTCCCAATTTTCCTGCGTCAATGTAGCGCAAAGTGAAACTTTTCTTTCTTTTATATTGCCTCCTTCCATCGCTCATCCGTTGGAGTACAAATTTTGCGCGCTTCTTTGTTACTTGGCTTCCCGTGCAATTTCTTTTTCATACACCCGCGCGTGCCCGCCTTTATAAAACCATCAAATTATTTTCTTTTCCATTTCTGACACTCAAGGCGTAGAAAAAGTTTGTGGGGGGGATAGCTAGTAAAAGTAGTAAAATTAAGTTGGGGAGAAATATTATTTTCCAGTTATTCTACGCTTCGTCTGCTATTCAGACATGGCCTGGGCGGCCGACAGTGCAACTAGCCGTCCACCCGTCACCCTCACCGTTTGCCTGCCGTTTGCCCATCTTTTTTACTATCCTTTCAGTTGGAAGTTTTACATTTTTTTGGCTTTCATTTGTCCTGTTTCGTTGTACACACATGCGTTTACTAAATTTTGTTTGTACATAGTTTATGATGAATAAAGCTAGCAGGAAATTGTGGAATGCCTTTCAGAAAAATGTGGTATTTAAGAATTGTGTGTGTTTAAATTTTTGTGTTCTGTTGATGGTTAAAATTCTACTGAAACTTTCCACCAAATCAAAGCTTGGAACGGTATTGATTCAAAGTTTACCAAATTCGTAACTATTTCTCTTCATATTTGACGGACCTCGTACTTTTCTGAAGGCAGTCGAAAAAAAATTGTTCGGTGAGCTCTCGTCGAAAATTCGAGACAATTATTTGGTTAATAATTAGATTTTTGTCACCATGACTATTCTGTGATTCGTCCTTCATTGAAAAAGTTAAATCGATTCGAAAATAAGTGAAATGTTTAAAGAAATACAATATGTGATGCGTCTGTACTATAAAAAAGAAAAACGCTGCAAAATATATAACATTTTCCCAAAGAAGTTGGTCTGAGATCTAATCTGTATCCAAGCGATTGATCCGAATTTATTTAAAGTGGTGTTGATGCCTGATTGTCAAAATTGTTTATTTTGTCATAGTGAGTGAGTAAAACAATGAGAATATTTGTATTTTTTTTTTCTGTCAGGGAATGCAAAAACAAAATGCATGTAATTTTTGTATTTGTAGAATATCACAACTGAGAATTTGTAAAAAACTAAGAAATCTGAAATTGCCACCAATTGTATAACTCGTTATACATTCTTGATTGTTGTTTGATGTAAATTATTTGCTTATAATAAGACTAATTGATATCCGCGACTTCTTCTGTGTTGCTTAGTACGTTTCCGTAAACTAATATTTTTTACATCTAAAAATGCATCTTCGATGAATTCAAAAACAATGTCCCGTAGTCACAGTAAAGTTGAGGTCGACTCTATAATTAATATAAATTTTTTTACATAATTTTCAATGGGATATCTATCAAAAATAATTGCAACAAACTTACTGGTCAACTATATCTCGACTATGACTAAGGAGCATTGTTTTTGAATTCATCGAATTGCGCGAAGCTTTTTAAATTTGAACTAAGTTGAACTACATATATACGTACATATATGGATTTTCTGGAATTTTCGACCATCAAGCCATCTAATATAAAGCCCTGAAAATTTGAAATTTTGGAATGGAGACGCTCGATTTCATCAGGAAATACTTAGTGCTGCCTACGCAATGCTGTCATGATAGAGTACTCAGTTTTTATCTCTTTATGACGGCCGACAGAAAGAAATTTTGAACGTTTATATTTCAAATAAACATTACTTGTTGTATGCAATGAAAACAGTTAATTTTATCTATAATAATTAATGTGAGTCATTTATAGGCGTCCAAAGTACTCAACCGATCTTTATGAAATTTTACAGTAGGTTCATGTGATCTCCGGGCCCACGTTCGAATGGTAACAAACGATTCTTTTGGAAGCAGCTCAGAATCTCACTCAATTTTCAAGAAACTAAAGTCGAAGAGTTGTGGTAACGCCACTTTGGCGAGAAAATAAGTACAATTTATTTATGCATGTAAGTATTGGCATACTCGTTTACATATGTATAATATATGATAATAATAAGAATAATTTGGAGCTTATACCTTATAGCTTGATGTTTGGCCGAACATCTACTTATGTCTGGATGTTGTCATACAAATTGAGAGGCTTACAATTTTACACCGACTTCGAACGGCAAATTATTTTAGTGAGACGTTTTTTCTTGACAGAAATACACTCGTAGGTTTGCCATTGCCAGGCGAGAGGGAATCGCTATCGGAAAAGCTTTTCCATAATTTTTGATGTTGCTTGCCCTAACCAGGACTCGAATTCGGAACCCACCACTCGGTTACGGCGGCCGCTTACATATATAGATACTTTTATATGTGCAAATGCAATAATATTAATAACTATTTGTCCGTAGATTATATATGTAGCTTGAAGTTTGATCGAGCTTTTCCAATACTTTTTGCGTCTTAATGTTGTACCACAAATTATGTACCACACATTTTCAAATACACTCTGAGGTTCGTCGAAGAGCGAGCGTCTTTAAATTGTATTTGATGTTACATACCCCGGCTGGGATGTGAACCCGGGACTCAGTGTGTGCTAGCACGTACATGATATAGTACACTCGACTATGACGGCCGCGTAAAATCTACATGCATATGTAAGTGCGTATGTAAATCTATAATAGTTATAAGTCCCGGCTGACTTCTACATCAAAATATTTAAAGGGAAATATAATATAACGACAGAAAAAGAACGAAAGAGAAAAAATTTACGTGGTTTTACCACACACTCACAAGCATTGTAGAAAAGCGTATTTGTTATATACATGCGTACATAAATTCATAAATATGTATGTACATACCGACACGAGCATATGAAAATGAAAAAGTGTCGAACTATGGCAGAATATTTTAACACAGTTCCCCTAACAGGATCCTATTTGATTTGACTACGCACAGGATAGGTGGTTGTAGGTGGCAGAAAGCAAAGGGAAGAGCTTTCATAAAGAAACCGAAAAATGTGGAACTGCAAAAAGAAGCAGCTATGTAAACAGTTGCACACATACATACATATGCACAGCTTCAAGACTGTGTCGGTAGTTGTGGTTAGTTGAAACTTTATTGTTATTTCGTTGTTGTGCATTGAAGTGCACGCTGTGTAAATTGCCCTAGAATATGAGAAATATGTATTGTATATATGTATGTACATACATGTATACATGCAAACATACATGTATAAATCCATATGCTTATGGCTTTTGTGTAAGTGAACATTATAAATAAATATAAAAAATATTAATCAATTGTTTGCAAAGGCGTCAAATCATACTACATACTTCCATACGTAGATATGTGCATATATGTATATGTATGTACACTAGGGTGAGCGGGCGCATGGAATTTTTTTTGGATTACATTGACGCTTGCTTCAAATGGTAACCCTATTTGGTAGAAATGCATAGGCTGAAAATCAGCCCTGTAGATCTATACTAAGGTATCAATTTAGATGTACTGACATTCACTTCGAAAGTTATGAGCCTTTCCATTTCAAGACAAGCTGTCCATTCGGGTCATGTTTTTATTTTTCCATGAAATTCGAATATGTGGTTTCTTGGTACAAAAAATATTTCTTCTTATTTCGATTTTTTTCGGCGATTTTAATTTCGCAGTGAAAATCGTATTTATCCGTTTTTAAAATTTTTTTAAATGCACAAAACTTTTCTTAAAACTGACCGATTTTGATAACTCAATTTGCAAATGAGGAAAGACACTTTTTTCAAAATTGAACTTCTCGACAAGTGTTTATTGTTATTATCTTTTTCAAATCAGACAGATGTGTTTTGGCCAAGCGGATGTTAGCCAAGACTTTTTGTCTGATCATTTTGACCAAGAAACTACATATTTGAGATTCATGGAAAAATAAAAACATGGTCCATTGGGTTTACGAGTAACGAAACTTTAGCTGTAATAAAACTCTTCGGCAATTTTTACACTCTTTTCGTATTCTGTACACACAAGAAAAGGGAGTAAGGAATGCATGTTTCCAACATATTCAGGGTTTGCATTGGTAAAAGAAAAAACACTAAAAAGTTGTAATAATACAAATTCAATCTTATTCATGCAATCTTAGTTTCAGTTGGTTTTACACTAATTTTAAGTAATAGTGACAACATTGCACCATGAAATGTCCAATATTTGGTATTTTTATTCGGCCCACTAACGCTACCATTTGCGCCAGAATTACGATTACTAGAAGTGATTGTAATTTTCGGATATAAAATTTACTGGTAACAAAATATACCCATTTGGCTAATTTAATTTAAAAACAATTAAATTAATTTCAAGATAGTACGGCATTGTTAAGATTTTGGTAGGGGTTTGAACCCCAACCCCGCCCCTTGGGTGCGCCAATGATCCAGATAAAATGACAGTGCAATTCGTTTTTTGAAGCAAATGAATTCTAAGTAAATACCGGGTGAATAGTTTTTCATAGGGCTTTAATTAGTGACTAAAAATAACCAGAAGCACAACATAGGGTATATTTTATCAAAATATTAAAAGGGGGAATAACAATATTTCGCAGAAATGGTTTAGAATCATTTTCTTTACCAGCGCACGCCTTAAAAAGTTTGGATACTGAGAATACAGTCATTGTCAATTACGGGAATAATTGAATAAGGTATTGATGAGCGAAACTGGACTTTGATGAAATTTAAAATCCCAACTATTTTCAAATACAAAATGTTAATAAGATGGATGCTGAAAAATTGTAAGGCTTCTTGCCAGAATGCTACAAAAAGAATACAATTGAATTACTCGTGACATCAAAAGACTTCAACGAAAAACTAGGTTTTAATTGACTCACATAAAATATTTTCGTAGCTTACTTTAATTCAATAGCTTCCAGCTAAAAGGTCGTGTTAGATCTTACTTCAAAAAACCGCTCAGAAAGCAAATTTGAAAACTCGTTAGAGGATTAATCGTTCTGAAATATTATTCAAAATCTGTATATGAATAAAGTCAAACTCTACATTAAATAAAATAATTAATAGTTTCTTATAAAAATAATAATAATGAAATAAATAATAGATAATAGCTCTGTTAACTCGCAATTTAATGCTAAGAAGTCCTTGGTTCAAATTCTGGCCGGGGCAAGTAACATGAAAAATTATAGAAAAAGTTTTTTCTAATAGCGGTCGCCCCTCGGCAGGCAATGGCAAACCTCCGAGTGTATTTATGCCATGACAAACAACTTCTCACAAAAAACATTTCGCCGTTCGGAGTCGGCGTAAAAATGTAGGTCTCTCAATTTGTCTTACAACATCAAAGGCGCGCAAACCACAAATTGTAGGAGAAGTTCGGCCAAAATCGCTTAAGTGGTTACAGAGCCAATTAAATATAAAATAATAATGTATAGGTTTTTATCTTCTTTGGACTTAACGTTCTTTGTTTAAAGGGTTTGTCTGAGGGGAAGTCTAGTCAAATATTCCGCTAAATAATTTTCTATGATATTTTATTCCTCTAGCGACTTCCCAAATTTGTTTTTTGAGGGGTTTCTTGAAACAAGGCCAAAACGATACTTAAGTTGGAGGTAATAGGCTAAAATTTTCACTGCACACGAAATGCAGAGCATGCCCGACTTTTTAACCATTTTGCCACTTTTTTGAAAACAACTAAGGTCGGGAAATGAAGTCGTTAGTAGGGCATAAATTGATAAACCGAAAGACGAGCCAACTTTTGTTTATAAGGTGGATGCATAAAAGCTTCCCAACCAAGCTCTCGGAGCTTCTGGCGAGTCACTATCGATGTGTTTGGCTTGGCGTTGTTCTGATGAAACACAATTCCTCTCCTATTGGTCAAAACTGGCCGCTTCTGGGCGATTGTTTCATTCAGATGGTCCAACTGTTGACTGTACACGGCCGAATTAAGATTATGGGCGTAGAATGATCCGATTTTTCATAGTAGATGATTTCCTGCCAATACCACCAAACACTTAGTAAAGCCTTCCTGCCGTTTATGTCGGTTCGCCGCGATTCGTCCACGACCGGTTCCGCTTGACGCTTCAGATATGGATCGATTTTGTTGACATACTGGACCGATCTGCAGATGGAAACTTGGTCCATGAGTTTTTTTTTGCGTTAACTCTTGGGGCACTCATATCATCGAGATTCTTTTTGTATCCAACATTATTTAAATAGTTCCTAACGGGTTTTGTGCCATGTTTGGCTTTATCGATATTTTCGACAATTGGGCTTCAAGAGCGTGGTGCATCTTTCATATTAAAATTACCGGAATGCAATCGACGAAATTAAAAATGCGCATTACAGCATTACGTCCATAAACAAATTTTAAACCGCGTTTTCGCCTTCAAAATGTTGCGTTTTTATCCTTTTCTGGTGCCCATCTTTGACGCACGCTCAAATAATACACGGTAAAGGAATCACAAAACTTTTTAAAAAGTTTTTTTAGAACGATTACAGATTACTAAAAAAATTGACTGAAAGAATAATCGGATTCCTTTTACTAGACCTTATATTAGAAACATAGAGATCAAATTTTTTTAAACATTTTTTGCTTTGACTTTTATAAATTTTAACCCCAAAATTATGTCGAATTATCCGTAGCGTAGCGCCGAAACCCAATTTATTGATTTTTTCAGAAAATGGCATTTGTGTTCGATATCTCATTCAGCCAGACAAGTACATGATTACACTTGTATGTATGTTCAAATACACTAAGTACATATGTATGTACATATTTTCGCGTACAAACATGTATAATGTGTATTATGTTCATATTTTATTTTATTATATACCATCGTAAACTTAAATATTTAGCTCTCTAAATACTCATAATATTTTGCTCTGCATTGGCATTAAAATTATTTAATCTACTGTAGGCAGTCAAGCAGCCAGACAGCCGGAAAGGCTCTTCCACAAGCCGTTAGTTGATAACCTATGATTTCTAATCGCACTTCGAACACTCGACTGTCAAACGCTAATACCCCCCAATTCCATCCATTACCAATACTGCAGCCACCCTCGCATATTGCCAGCCCTCTAGTAAGTAGACTGTTTACAGTTATTGGGGTGGAGGATTGGAATGGATTGAAATGCCTGCATACATATGTATGCATGTGTGTGCATATGATTAATACACTCACACATTTCAAAGAATTTTTATACATACAAACAATATTTTTTATCGCAAATTTTTATTATTTTTGATAGCAGCGATTCAAATTAGATACGATAAATTGTGAATATATGAAAGGAAAATGACAATTTTTAATGAGAATGGTTTTATTTTTAGTACAGTTGCTACACTTACGATATTAATTTATTTCATTTCAGTAAGTATACACTTATTTAAGATATATATACCTACATATATATTTTTATCAAATATTGAAATGTGAGTGTGATTATTTCATCATAAAGTTTGGTGATTTATTAAAAGTGTTTGTATTGACGAATGTATGGTAAATATTAATATCATGAGTCTGCAATGCCTCTACCTATGAAAAACTTTATTAATATTTGTTTTTATTTGATCCAATAGCTCAAAATCAGAAACAGCAAAAGAAAAAAACAAAATAAAGTTCATTGATATGACGTCAATTCGGTTGTATTAAAATTATATAAAGTATAAACGGAACTTTTTATATCAATGTTTATTTATCTGTTTATTTATCCCACTAGACGGGCATTTATTCTGATAGTCAGGCCGCTATTAAGGCCTTAGGATCTTTACTGGTGAGATCTAAACTTGTCGGCGAGTTCCTGACTTCTCTCGCAGCAGCCTCGGAGTCTCTCGACATTAGACTAATTTGGGTACCAGGCTATAGCGGCATTGCAGGGAACTGCATGGCTGATGAGCTCGCTCGGCAGGGTACCCTGGAAATTATTACTCCATGCAGGGAGAGGGTGGTGGCTCCTTTGGCTGCCTACGGGCTTCTCTTGGACAGATGGGCTCTCTGTCGTCTCGGCGAGCGCTGGGAAAATGTCACGACAACTCTCGACGCTCGTAGGTGTTTTGACTGTACGATGGGTATACATGCGGTTAGGTTTAACATAGTCTCTGACCCTTTCTGCCGCAGCTGTATGGAGGAGGATGAGGTGGATTCATCTCTTCATTTTCTACTCAGCTGCCCCACCTTTGCGAGACTGAGGTTCAAGTACCTAGGCTCGTACTTCTTTAGCACTCCAGAAGAGCTTTTTGGGGTGGGGATAGGTGATTTGCGTGACTTCAGTCGGGGTACGCAACGTTTCTCCGGTTCAGCATACTTGGTTTTCCGATTTTAGTTAGCGTTCATTTAACAGGTGGTATCACAATGGACTCTTCTATGCCTAAGTGAGTTCTTATTGCGGGAGCTACCACATTAACCTAACCTAACCTATCTGTATGTGAATACACCACATATTTGGTTGCTCAGTTTCTCAGTTACCTTTCATTCAAGGGGTAGTTTCAAAATTTTAAGTCTTGATTGGTAGCAGTAAAACTCAAGCGTGTATTCCTTATACCATGTCCACACGGCAATGAAAACAAGCTGTTTTCAGGAGATGTTTTCAATATTTAACATAACCGTCCAGACGGCATTCCTTTTTACCAACTGGTTTTTCATGACATTTCTCAATTTATTTAGTTTTTTTACTCTAATAATGAAATACCCTCAAGAGTTTCAAAATAAAAGCTTTGCACTTTCCACGCCAAGCAGTGCCACTTTTTGTAAATATTAACGTTTTCCCCACCGCAAATCGTCGTTGTTTTTGGGCAAAAAAATTGATTCGTAATAAAGTTAGCCAGTTTTTGCAGGGCGAAAACCTGTACTTTCAACTTGTTTTCACAGAATATCTCCAATGAGCCAGAAACAAGTGGTTTTCGTTGTCGTGTGAACTTGGTATTAGTTCTTTAGAGAAAAAATTTCTCTAGAAACCGGAATTCATTTTTGATAGTATCTAACGAAGCTTAGTATTTGGTTTGCCTATAAATATCTGTAGATAAATAGCTGCCCGGCGGGCCTCGGTCCTTTACATAACAAGGCCGCAAGGTACGATGTTCTTCATTCCTCTCTTCTGAATGGTGAGGATGTGAGAATCTTCTCTTACGACATTTAAGTTACGCTTCTCAAATTACTCTCCTTAAATCGTTTGAGGTAATATTATCCGATGTTTGTTTATATTTTTTATTGGCGGATGTTTTTACGCGCCGGGTTCCAAGCCAAGCGCCCAAGCAAATTCTTAGGATTCATTATGTCCAAGTCAGATGCCGCACCTACTGCCAAACATATACTACAAATCCTTCTCCCTTTAGACTCACTCCCAAGCAGAAGTTCGGGAGGTACTTAGAAGGTCGTAGAAAACCAGTTTAAAATACTTGAAAAATATACAGTGTACAGAATACTCGTTCCGATGATTCCCAGATAAGTAGTTATCAGAGACTTTCCCTACCTGCCTGCATTTCCATGGAACCCTCCGTAAAAATTCAGCATAAGCCTGTTTAACCAATTAAATATGAGGTCAGAGTCATGCCAAGTTAGAAATGAACTGTGTAACTATGTAGACCTACTCTTATTGGTTCCGCAATGACAATTTTGCTTTCCCATATACAATATATGGAAAAATTAGACGTTCGGAGTTTAGAGTTCAGTCTTGATTATCTAGTTCAATATCTCGAGTTTTACTTCGAAAATTGCACTCTATATTGTCATGTGTGCCATAATTTACATTACATTACAGTAAAAACCTCCGCAACTCGATGTTATACCAGGACGAACAGACCTACAGTTCTACGCCGACTACGATTTTTAAGAAAAGCGCATTCATGGCAGAACCGTAAGTCGTTTATTTATCTGCACCTTACCTATTTCACTAGAATCTATCGCAACACGAATGGACAATACTTTGCATTTGCTTTTCTCGTTTATAAACAGGATAGCGCATACAACAATCCATTGCTGCTTCAAGGGGTATGCGTCACTCTGGCCCAACTATGATCTGAATACTGAGAATACTAAAGTTTACCCATACAGAATTAATCCGACATCACCAACGTATGTACGGCATGTAGAGATTCCCCGCACGATACCAATCACCTATTCGCATGCTCACTCAAGCCTACACATCTAACACCTTTCGCCCTTTAGTCCAGCATCGTCGAAACAGCTCGTTTCCTAGGCATCCCCCTACCCAGCTGACTGCAGAAATACTTGCTCGGTTATATTTTTTAAGTTTATTCAAAATAACAAATGTCTGCAAATACATAAATAGGTACTGAACAATCAGTGACAAGGACACAGATCTAGAGAATAATCTTAATAGGTTTTTTCATATCATGGCAAGTGTATAAAGAAATCGATAGTTCTTTTTTTCTTTTAGAGATATTTGGAAGCGTTTGTGAAGTTATTGACTGAATTTAAATTTCTTAAAATATATTTCATTATGTACATATCTAGTAGGTTCGTGCTTATAAATAACATGCATGTATATAAAGCAGATGCAGATATATCCATTATTCACGTGCATAAATATGTACATACATACAAACCTATTTCATCATTATTTAGAAGCCAATATAAAAAAAATTTAAGCTTCTATATAACTACACCGACCAACATGATTTTTATTCAGCACGTATTTTTATTGTGAAATCTAAATCCAGTAAGTTTGGTTCTGATCTTTCAACAAAGGACAATTTTAGCTAGAAAAGTTTACCGATATTTCTCCACTATTTATAAAGTGTTCGACACAAAATATGTGCCAGCTGAATATACTATAGGCAAAGTTAAACAAAACAATCTAAGTAATCTACAACACTCATGAACATGTTTGTCATTAAAAACTTAAAAAACCTATATGATTTAGTGGGGCGGCATTTAACAAACCACGATTTACTGCAAATAATTTTCTAATACATTTATTTATTTACCACATTTGTACCGACTGATTAAGAAGGAATAAAATTAACTATTCGTTATATATTTAATGTGATCTTTCGAAAAATCTCAAAAATACTTTTAGCTGGTGGCTATTATTGTCACAGACATGTCAATGAAACTGATCAATTTAATTCTAAAATCTTTGCTAAAGAATTTTTTAGTGCTAACACCAAACTGTACTCTCTTTCCTTAGCAAATTCTACTCACTTCTGTTTTGCATTTCCACAGAGCCATTGTTACGTTTATCTCAATTTTTAATTTTGAACCTTAAAAGATAACACTGCAGAACACCAACAAAAAAGTAACAATGAAATGTAATGCACATGGTCAGAAATAATATGTATCTGTCATATCCAAACTTTCGACCGCCCGACTGTAAGTCCTATTCAATTTCCTTCCAGTAGGCATGTTGCCAAACAGATCGTAATTGGTTCGGCAATTCGACTGAACACCATAAAGATGGGGAACAAATACTAGTTATGACCATAACAGAATATGAGCGCGTATGATAAGGTTCTTCACTGACAGCAACGTGTCAATAAAATCCCTCACGAAACAGCCGTAGAATGTCGCTCATCTCTCAAGGAGATGGTTGAGTCATTTCATCCAAACCGTTGCGACCTAGAAAAGATTTGAATTTGTTCAAATCTATGTTATTCTAAAACGCCAGCAAATTTCATAGTGCTATAAGCAAAAATTGGGAATGTCTTACTCCCGATGAGGCATCCCAATGTTCCTTGAGCCCGATTGTAAATCAATCATGAACTACTTTTTGTTTGATATGCAAAAATGGCAAAATTGCCTAACTACAACGCAAGAAGCTGCCAATACGAAATCTAGCGTGCGAGCGGCTCGAAATCCCGTTCATTCCGATTGCCTCGGTAACGCTCTTAAAATCAGCCTTCATGCATTGGCATATGCACAGTTTCGCACAAAGTCGTTTGCTTAGATTTTTTTTTTATTACATTCAAAATGTTTTTCATGGTAGATTTTTTCGTTGATAAAAATAGTGTTCGTTTTATAACGAAAACCATGCAATGTTTTGTATTTTATAAAAATTTATAAAGGTTAAACAATTTCAATTTGTAGTCATATCAGAAGAAAAAAAATTATCAAAAATCATGGAGAATTTCCAGCTTAACTTTATTATACTAGAATTGTAACATCACATTTGAAAACTCGCTACAGATGTCGCACTGCAACAAAATAAATTCTTGGGAGAGATCTGTCTCTTCGGCTGCTCGTTAAATTCTCCACTGATATCTATTAAAGTCAAGCGGTAATTAATATTTAACCCCTATTCTGATGCATTAAAGGGCTAATGTGAGTGGCTCTGAAAGGTCAGATTTTTTAAATTTTTGTTTCAATCATTTAAACCCTTTAACTTTAAAACCAGCATAGCGAAAAATTTCTATGCGTTTTCTAAATTATGAATGCATGAAATATTTTGTATGTATGTATTTGGCAAACTACACCAAAGCAAAGAAGTAATAAGAAAATATCTTAATAAAATAAAAGTTTAAACAATTAATTGATTTTTTAATGTACATACTACATAGGTCTATCCAAGGCACATTGAATAGGTAATATCAGTAAAGCAAATACAACAATCGTATGTATTTTGTTTTTGCCTTAAGACGCTTCAAATGAAAAAATAAAATTAGCTACTCTGCTGATACTGCCTGTTCAATGTGCTTTGGGCATGACCAGATATTTTTAATACTTTGCGAATTTAAGTATTTATCTTCTTTTTTTTTATTTGCGTAAAATTTCGAATAACAAGTATATTACGGCTTCCAATTAAACGTCCAATTTGAAATGTTTTCTTTGAGTTTTAAGCATTATAAATTTGTTTGAAGCATTTATACATTTGTATATTATTTGTATATGAGGGTTTGGACTCACAATGTTTTTGACTAAATGCTAAAGTTTTATTTGTATTTGCTGTAGAAAATTCGTATTAAAAATATTGTTTTCATTATTGCTGCTGCACTTGTTGGTACTGTCTGTCAACAGTATTGTTGACAAGAACTTATTTTTCCTTTTAATGAACACCATCAATACAATTTTTAGTTTGTTTAGTAAAATTTTTCAACACCTGTGATGTTTTCATTCGAATTTTATTGAGTTTGAAACGGAGTTTTTGTTTAGAAGCACTTGAAAAGTTCAACTCGATTACAAATTCACTTCACATTCTATTCGTGGTACGATAAGATTTATGACATTCATTTCGTAGTAACGATTTCATACATACAAACGAACGGTTATAATTTCACGTACACGAGTGTCCTTTGTTCGACATGCACTTTATGCTTCATTCAATTTAAATCTATGTTCTATTTTACTTTGAACACTTGGTCTATTTTGTATACAAAAAATTTGCCATTAAATTTTCCTTATCACTTTTTGTCTGCTTCATTTGCCTTTTTTAGTTATTGAAATTGCAATACCTCTATATTTCAAAATATTTTTTTTGTTTTTGTTTTTTATTTTTCATTTACTAAAGATATAGTAACAAACACACCAACAACAATTACATAGAACACAAAAATACATAGAGAGCCAGAAATAAATCAAAGTATAGAAGAATTAGAAGAACAAGAGACTTTTTTGATGGCAGTTAATATCCAAACTTACAGAACTTTTACAGGGTGTATCACTTGTTTATCATACCGACAAAAATTACACGCGGAAAGTGTAGCCTTACACGGCCACTTCTGTTCACGGACGCGTTTTCTGTAGACTGATTTGAATTTTCCGCCTTTAAGCATGACAAGCTGTTAGAGAAAAAGCAGCCACGTCCAAAGGATACAATTTGAGAGAGCCAACTAGCTTTTCCAAACAACACCCACACAATGTAAATGTATGCGTTTGGCAGTTACTTGTATTGGTGAGTAGTATGCATTAATGTTGAGTGTGTGTGTCTGATACATACACTGTCACAACCCCTACTATAATTTCCTTTTACAAGTGCCGATTGCTGAATGAGCACGGAGCGCCGTGTTTGACTGTCAACAATTTTTACATAAATCTATACGTATGTTCTGCGCCTCGCACACTCTTTTGCCGCTTACATCCATACATATTCACTTTCACTCTCAAAAAACGATGTATATCCAAAAGGCAGCCAAAAGGACACTATTTGTAAATAGGTGTTTGGGTGTATGTGTACTTGCTTATAGGTTTATATTAATTGTTTTGTGGTTTCAAAATTGTCGGTCGTTTGATAAAGGCTCAGTGCTAAAAATTTGTGTGGAGCCATAAGATAGAAGTAAGAGTATGTAGCTATAGCCAAAAAGAGAAAATAATGGCTGTCAAAGTGATCAGTAGGGCAGCAAAACTTTGTTTATTTACTTTCTGGTATTTCGAAATTTATTTTCTTAATAATTTGCTTCCGTTCAAAACCGAATTTGATATTGCTATGAAAGGCAGACATCTTAGGACTTGCCTAGACCTTAAGGAATTTAGGAAGGTATGTGTTCCGGTTACTCTCCCATCAACACAATGACACAAAGTTGCTTGCTCGGCACGCCGATGCTTCTTAGCATCAAAAGGGATCTCTACGGCATCAAACTCGGAATCTATAGCTAAGGTCTGTCCAAAAATTTTTCTGAACAATGTACGGCTTTTGTCCTTTAAAAATAGAGGATATCTGGCAGCAAAAGAAATTTTTCAGTAATCAATAATTTTTTTTACGAAGGATAAAACAATGAATAATAGTAGTGTTTTGCTATTCATTTTAATACATAAGGATAATAAATTGTCCTTTTTAGTGCAAATAAACATAGTAAATAAAAATAACATCTGAAATCCCGATCACACGACAATCGGTTCTACGATACCGCAACGACCCAGATTTGTATCCGGCCAAGGACTGTCACTTCAGCAGCATTTTCCAGAATGTTATGGGGAATGTTTTATGACGTTACAACAACCCTAACACATTGATTGCCATTACGTTTTTGTACGACACTTAATAGTTGCTCGGGCGTCACGTCGTACGAAAGTGTGCGGCAGAGGTTGTTTCGCATTCGATATAGTCTTACTAATTTTATGCACATGCATTTTTTATGTTTTTATAGTAGGTTGATATTTGTACAAAAACAATTTCCAGAGCGCTATGATAGCTTTTGCTTTTTTTATGATAGAAATTTATTGGAAAAAAACAATATAAAATATACAAAAAAAAGTATAGTTAACCAAAGGTAATTTAAATAATACTACAAATGCTCTTGAAAATACAATGTCAAGTAAAATAAAACATTTTTTAATTTAATTTTTTCTATTATTATATTTTCAACAAAGTCAAATCTAAATTTAATACATAGTACCATATTGAAGAAGGCGACCGCCGAAGCCAAGTGTGTAACGTATGTGCTCTTCAACGGGTTCGAATCGAACAAAAAAAATATAGAAAGGCAGGCAATGTCAAGCTCTCGAGTGTATCAAAAATCTTCCCCCAAAAATCAAGACTCACACTACAAATTGTTAGAAAATAATTGACTGCATTTTATTGAACTTATTCGACTCTTTTAAACCGAAAACCCCCCAAATACCTTTGAACTAAAAGCTTTGAGTTTTCTTTTAATTTAAATCACGCTTGCTTCACTGTATGTCGTATCCATTCAGTTCAATAGTGCAAGAGCACTGCTATTATAGTAATGAGCGGAAAATTCGCTGATAAGCAATAATCTCAGAGATTATTGCTCAAATTAGCAACTCCAATGCGCCTGCGTGCTCACTTCCCGGCTCACATTCCACCGCGAGGAGTACACTGTAACATTTATTTTTACACAAATACATATGAACATACATAGCATCTATATATGTATGTAGGTAACACACTTTAATATATGATTTACAAACCTACATACAACAAATGAACTGCACCCTGTGTTCTACTCTCTTACCAAACTCGCAGTGTTTTTTATCAGCGAAAAATTATGATAAAGACAACGCCATTAACAAGTCATACACAAATGAGTTGTTGTTGTTGCTTTGATTGTCTTTAGTCTGTTGCTCGCTAAATAAATCGTGGTCATGTGTGTGTGCGTGGCGCTTCGCTAACCGGTAAATGTTGAATGGGTTACCAAATGTTTAAGGATGTACATATGTTCATATGTATGGGAGTATGTATGTATGTTTGTATATGAAAATGCTTTGGCACTTTTGCGTGTGTGTGTGTGGCTGTGCATGTTTATTGCATGCGTAAGTATTGTGTGCTAATCACTTTAACGTTTCTAAACTGAAATTAAGCTAAGTAGTAGTACGGTCTTATTCATAAGAACTAATTATCATTGATTTAACATTTCGATAGAATTCTTCTTTTTAACGATATTTTATTTTTTAACTATCACCTATAAGAGTCCCCGCACATTGCAGGCTTTTTAGTTGCGCAACTATTTAGTCTATTGGGATGTAGGGTTCGTACACTGACCCATCTAAATAGTCGCGTTGATGGGCACACGCAAGAGTTCGGCAATTGCGGTAGAGATGCAGCAACGAGCATTGCCATTTGGTTGCAATTGTAACCAAAATGATTCATTTAATATATAAGGATGCAATGCTACATAATCATAGCTTTTTATATGGGAGAACATTCGCACCACAGTTGCAAAAAAAAAATTATTACTAATCAAAAGAAATTGTAAGCCACTTGAAGCTTGCAATTTCAAAATTAATTGGTTTCAAAATTTCGCACCCGAAAAGTTTCTAAAAAATTCTGATCAAAAAGTTTGAATAGTTTTCTATATGGTTTATATGAACTATATACCCTTTGTAGTTTGGTTTTTAATTTTCAAAACAAATTACATAGTGTTTAAATGTAATATATATTGTTATATTAAGTAGAAGATATGGCTTGAAGATGGGCGAAGTGTTTTAATGATTTCGCTATTGAAAAAGATATCATTCAAATGAAAAACACTTCTAATATACACATACTCAAATTTATCTGATGATGAAGATATATTATGTTATATATAAATATATTAACTAATTTTATGTATGAACAAAATATCCCGTGCTTTATAAATAAATGAACTATTTTTTAAGCTTTGGCTTTATAAGCCATATAAAATTTGTTATGAAATCGTAATACGAATAAAATGTTTGAATTGTTGATTCAGCCTTTTTATTTTTTCTATTTAGCCTTTTTCATCCTCCTTTTTTTTTTTGAAGTAATTTTGGCTAGGTTTGGCTATTCTTCTTTTGTTTGTTTTATGTTTGATATTTTTTTTATAAAACCTTTGTAGAAAAACTAAGCAGATTTGCAACAATTTCTATAAAAACTCCAAGCATGCAGTTTTATAGCCTTTAGATATTAGTACCTATAATAAAGTGGAAGTTCCATGTAATTAAGTTCGAAATGTGGATGGTGTTTGTTATATAATGAGTTAGACATTGGTTTCAGTTCGTAAAAATACAAATTGCTTTGATTCTAGGGCTACTACAATAATACAACGTTCCCACGACAGCGTCTTCCACGTATCGAAATAACTTAAGCTTATATTAGGTGGTTTTGATAGAAGTCCCTAATAGATTTTTTGATCACAATTTTAAAAATGAAAAACACGAGAGAAGCATGTAACTAATGTAAGTAAATTTAAGTAGTGCCTAAAAATTCCGGTTGATTTTTGACAATTTTTTTAATATAATTACATTTTGAATTTAGAATTACAAGTTAAACAGACTTTTAATTTTTTTTTGTAATAGCGGTCTTGCACAACTCCCGCCACATAAACAGCATGCATTAAATAAAAAAATGTTCAACACCATAATTAAAAAAAATGTTAAAAATCAATGGTGTTGTCTGGCCTCTTGAAACTTGCATATTTATTATAATACTAAAATTTAATTGGCTATAAAAATTCTGGTTTAAAAACTTGATGTATGCCATGTAGCAATGATAATAATGAGCCGATTATACATACTTAGCTTAACTTAACATGACTTGTGATTCTCTTACGGCTCCCTTTGCACTTAGATTTGACATAGAAATTCAAATACAACAAACTTCCAAGTCAAGTTATGTTAAATTCCCCATCCATCCCACTTACTCGCCATATTCCAAGCCATGGTGGAAAGATTACAGAAGGTGACGCAGATTGTGGTACCGCTAATCCTATCTTAAAAATTTTGACAGAATTTCTACATCACAACAGATTTTAGTTCCGAATTCCATGTACATATGTACGTATGCCCTCAATCATGAGTATTCTTTCCAACGTGTCTCATAATTTTAGTGAGTATTCTTTCTATTGTAAAATGTATTTCCAATCAGTGCAATCTTATTATTTTATATCATCGTTGATTCCAAGCAATTAATTAATATTCGTATATTCAGATATCAAAAAAAAAGAAATCTACGAATTAATGAACAATAAGAGTAATCAACAAGCACTATTGTAAATAAATTTTCGATGTCTGATGCTCCACGACTATTAATAATAGCGCATACCGTTAGTGGCCTGCGGCTAATACCAAAACATTTTGCATTCCCTATTACCTTTATTTGCCCTATGGTCCATTTCATTAATTTCTAATATCCGAATATTATATTGATATGAATTTGTGATAATATACGGATATTCGGTTTTTTTGTTAAAGTACCCGGTTATTAAAATATTCGAATGGAGTTCCCAGCCCAAATGCATAAAAAATACCCAAGTACATCGAAGTTTTGTTTATATTCCGCCTATGAAGTTAGGCATTGAGTTTCGCATCTGAACCCAATTGAGAACTGCTGGTATTATATGCGGAACAAGATTTGAGAAACGCGGCCAACACGTCGCACAGACATGGCACGACATACCCAAACAAATCAACGAAGTTATCAAATATCGTGAGAGGGGCGCACCAAAGTATTAATGGTTTTTAAAATTATGTAACTATTTTCCTTACATTTTTATTATCTACTGCTAAAACCAATTTAAAAAAACAACTTAAGGGCTTCTGAAAAGTATATATCTTTGAATTAAGATAAATTGATCATACATCCTATCTTAGCTTTTGAAGAGAGTAAAGCAACAAAAATAAATCAAATAAACCTGCTTGGCTATTCAAAAAAATACCTATTTACTTGTAATCGCTTAGGAAGACTAGGGTGTGATATGTACTGCGTGGGGTTTTTTGCGACGGGTGTATATCTGTGGTGTCAGGTATAAAAATGATAACTCCATTTATTTTTTTTCCAGCGACATGTAGACGCTTGATGAAATATTCGAAACTGCAAATTCAAACATTCGTATTTTTAAAAGTTTGAACTATTTGAGAGCTGTCTTTTATAGGGAAATCTAAAAGAAATTGTATTAATTAAATTCGCGAATGAAACACAACTATGCGTGTAAAAAATTGAGTTATATTTTTTGAACCTGACACAGTTGATTTCTATGATTATACATATGTACATATATAAATACTAGCAGTAAATACATACAATATTCGATTTTAAGCGCTCACCGTATCAGTGTACGGAAAACTTGGGGTTTATAACTGCTGTGCGTCTATGTCAAATGGTATTTAAATGAATTCCGGAAATTGTTGGGCCAAGTACGCAATACGGAGTTGCAACCTTTTGTAAAAGTTAACGTACCATTGCGTTGCTTTGTGTTTTTAAATTTCACTTAAATTTGTGCTTGACACGAAATATTCAAATTTTTGTGCGTTTTGCTTTTATAGTTTTTAATACAAGAAATGTGTATATATGTACATATGTATATATTTAGTAATCGTTCTCGGCGAAAAATGATTTGCAACAAAATATGAAAAATATAGGACAAGAGGTAGTAGTAGGTAGCACCAATCAAAAAACTGAACAAAATTTATTGCTAAGGTATAATTGTTGTATGTATTGTATCGCAGATATGCTGGAGTTAGGGGTAGTTTAGTACAACGCTTAGATTTTGACTATGCACGCAAAAAACAATTCCAAGTTTTTCATTTTGAGTTTTTCTTTATAAATGAATCGATTTTATACAAGAATGCATATATATATAATATGTATGTATAATTACATATATAGGTATGAATATACATACCACTGCCATATTTATTGAAAGTAAAAAATGCTATTACTTTCTCGTAATTTCATAAATCTACATATTTATGAATTTTTATTTAAGTCAACTACTATGATTTTTTACGCTGCCGCAAGGCCAATATCTCTTTGTACTGCTCAATAGAGCCCTCCTCATGTTTGGATGTCAAGTTGGTATTCGATTTTTCCTTCTCTTCAGTGGCTTTTGTACGTTCCGGATCCTTCTTGGATCGTTTTGACTTCTTGATGTTATCACGTACACGTTTGCCTAGACGAGATGTTGCCAAAACTTTGCTCACTTTGGAGCTCTTCAAATAGCGTGAATGCCAGGACTATAAAAAAATAATAATTTATATTTTATAAATATGCTTAATATGTATGTAATAATATGAGGAGAAAGGTTATGTTTGCTTTCAATATTCGCAAGTACAAAAGCTATTCAGAAAATACTTTTTCTATTTTCGTGTTTCAAATAATGTTGGAATATCGTGTTAAGATGATCTTGGGAAGCCTAAATTCAATCGACAGATAATGCAATTGTATATCAAACTTTATTACCGAAACACTATTTATTAATTTTATTGATCAATTTGAATAACTATTTCAAATACTTATTATCAGATTTATCACGCAGTGCTCAATATATTTTCCTAAATTCAAGACAAACATTTAGTGGGTCTATTCGACCAAACAAAGTTTCTAATGTTAGAGAAAATTAGATTTTTACATTAGATAACTCAGTATGCAGCGTAGTTGGAGAACATAGGAAATTTGGAAATGCAATTGGGTGTAAAGCACTTTTAAACTCTTGTTGGTAAGTTAATAGAAAACTATATTTGATTATGATTTGTTGATAGTTCAACTCGATGACTCACAAACGTTTCTCAAATCCCTCCCCAAAGTCTGGCATGACAGAATAGCTGCCTATCGTCATCTAATATCTAAACTAATCGTTCACTAATATCGTATTTAATGATACTAAAAGTTAATGGAAGTTTGCAATTTGATTTTGTTTTTGTTGTTATACTATGTGCGTATTTAAAGTTGGAGATTTTTAAGATAGCCTGTATAGAAGAAAAATTCATTCAAATAGTATTTTTGTGGAATTATTCTGGAAATTTATGATATTGTACAGTTTGTGAGATAGAAGATTTCGCTTTTTATGTTTATTTTTACCTAAAATTTACGCTAAGCGGCGCGCTGTCGTACAATTTTTGCTATTTTTATGGGTTTCCATTGAAAATAGTATTATTACTGAGAAATCCATTTTTGCTGTATGTTACTAAAATTATTATTAATATTCTAATTGTTTTTATTGGCTTTCGATATCAGTTTTTGAAATAATTTGGCAGTCGATGCCGCTACTTTTACTATGTACTACTGCTACTACCTTATATGAATTCGCCTTGTATGTTTCATTGTCAAACTAGACGATATTACCATCATTAATTCATTTTCATTATCATGAAAAAAGTGTTTATGTTAAATGCGTTATGAGAAAAAAATTTCATTTTTATAGGGAAAATTATTTTTTTAATTAGTATAAAAATATTATTTTTATTAAAAAGGGAGAAAATAGAAATTAAGCTAAAAACTAAATTTTTGGCCTTTTATGAACCAGTACATTTGAATCATCATCATCATATTAGAAAAACATTAAAAACAATGAATACATATGTACATACAATCAGAAGTATACAGGGTTGCCTAAACATCACCAACTTTAACTACATGAAGAGAAGTGGTCATTTGTGACCCGAAGCCCATACAAAACTAACCGCCAAACTGTCCACTATTTTGAGTTAATGTTCCAGCTAAGATAACCGTTAGTTATACATAGGACAGACTTCTTGCAGGGAATTCGGGTAACTACTGTACTTGATACACTTGTAAAAAAAAATATTTCTTACAAAATTAGTTAATATATCAATAAGAGATTTATAAAAAAATACATATATGTATATATATAGATCGTTGTTTTCTCAATTATTCTCTAAATAAAACCTTGCCTCGAGCTGTATAATTTACACTTGTATTCATAAAAACTATAAATCTTTTTTACATTATAATTAAGTGAAGAAATATTTATATATTTTGTTCAATATAATTATATACGATTAAGCCATTGCAATTGTATTGTTTGGCATGAATGAAATGTCTTCCTCTTAATGGTTGCTTATGCCGCATTATTCGCCAATTCAACCCCCCTTTTTTTGAAAACAGGGAAGTGTAAAAGTTTTTGTATATTGGAATAATTTTTCGCCAATCCTTGTCATTCGAATGTAGGTGTCAAAGCGCCGAAACCGGTTTGTCTCCAACCAAATTTGGCAAGGTATGGCGGGAAATCTTTCCAAAACTACAAACTACTCAAAAACTAAAAATTTCGTTCATAGCAAAGCGAATCAAATACTAATTTTTATAGACATTAACCACCTTTTGATAGACATTAACCACTTACCTCCGAACTTTTTTTATCTCGCTCTTCTTCCTCGCTGGAATCCAACGATATTACTTCTGCATCTTGCTCCTCGTTGGCACTGGGATTTTTCCGTTTTGGCGAAGTTACAAATGATGATTTTGTATTCGCATCTTCTTCCAAATGTTCGATCATTTCCTCTTCAAGATCACCACCTTCAAGTGATATGACATCATCATTTCGATCGTCCTCGTACTCGAGACTCGGTGCGGTGCTTAACTGCTTCGTTTGTGGCAATGCTGCAATCGTTGCTGTAGTTTTAGTTTTTGTAGTAGTTGATTCTTGTTGTATCTTTTTTACTTTTTCGCTTCCTTTATCGTCTGGTATGCTACCCTCCGCACTGGCAATCTCGCTACCTACACTCTTCTTCGGACTCGCTGGGGATTCCATATTTTCAGCAGATGTATTACTTGTCGATGCCCCAACAAGGGCCTCAGTAGCTTGACTATTATCACCGCCTTTTTCTTTGGCATTTTCAACTGGTTTGTCGACTAATTCACCTTCCTCTGGTTCAGTTAACTTTCGCTCTTTTGACGGTTTTTCCTTATCAACTTTAGCCACATCTTTTTTGACGACTTCATCAGTTTTCTTAGTGGATTCAGTTTGAGCGGCTCGCTTTTTTCGCATTACATCTTTTTCTCCATCAGAGCTATCACTGATTAACAAAGTTTCTGGCACCGGTATTATTGGTATTACGTCCGGAGTTGCTGAACGAGATCGGGCCTCCTTTTTCACCTCTTTTGCCGCGCCTGCTAGTGACGCAGTACCAGTTTCATTGTTTTTCGTTTTCTTTTCAATTTCGCTAGCTCCGGTTTCAGAGTTCGGATTGTTGGCGCGATAATTTCTCTTCAACTTATTAGTTTTGCTTAATTGAGATTCATCCTCATTTGTCATTACTTTCGTATTCAAAGTGGTGGGTACTTCAGCAGTAGAGTGGTTATTTGCTTTACTAGTTTTCGAAGTCGCTGATGATCGTACTTGCGAAGTTGTGGAAGGTTGCGTCTTGTTCGTATCTTTACTTTTTTCACTAGACTTTCCCCTACGTCTGCGTTTATGCTCCTTTGATGCTGTTCCGTTGGCTGATTTCTGTCCGCTATTTGTTTCATTGCACTTTTCCTCATCGGAATCAACTTCGATCTTGGTCACTGGTTCGAGAGCTAGTTGCGAGCGAATAGCACGTGCACGTGCTTGTAACTCTAGAAGTTCTAAGACGCTTATTTGCCCGTTATCTGAAAAGAAAAAAAACAAATTTTAGCAACACATTGTATAACTATTCTTAAGTAAATGATGTCGATAGGACAAAAAAAGGCAGTGAACTAATTTGTAGAAGCCGAGATATGTGCACAAATATATTTATGTATGTAAACAAATTGAGGCCTTATGGGGTACCTCGAAGTCTTAGTCACTTTTGAGTTGAAGAAATATTTCTCAGTAAACACGTTAGAGAAATTTAGATTTCTATAGTTATAGATAGCTTTTATTAATGTAAATAAGCAATCATTTAGGGGAATATTTATTTGTTATTTGTACAAAGGTTTAGGGGTATTGCGTAGAGGCGGAGAAGGCATGGCACCCGGAACCCGCCACTTTAGAAAGAGGCGGTTTTAGAAAAGGTACCACTGCCCCCTCTAACCTCTTCATAGTTTGGCAGCTGAATTCCTTAATTTAATTTGCATGTTTTATTAAAAGGTGTAAAAGTATTATTCAGAGGGATTTTATTTAATAAATTGTTAATTATTAGTTTAAAGTAAAGCAATAAGAGTACTAAATACTAATTGTGGAAAGTGTTAAGAGTATGTGAACCAAAAAATTTATAGATTTGCTGACTTAGTTAAGGCATAAAAAGAGTAATTAATCGATCTTTATTTTTAAATATGCAAAAAAGTCCATACATAATACAAACCGAATTTCTTAACTAAATGATTATCAGAAATTGCTAGGATTGCAATTTTGAAATGAAAGGCAACAGCAGTTTGGAATTCACATTAGAATCCCATTAGGGAACTACATTAGAATTAGAGATTAGATAATTAAATTTTCTCGAAAAGTCGAGAGCAATTACCCTTTTTGTTGAGATCACTATGATTCTCGATAGCTTTACGGATCAGTATGCCAAACTGCAGTGCCATGATTTTGTAGAAGATAGCGAGAGATTTCTCAAACTAAAGAAGCTGGAAAGATGTGAGATAACCATTCAATTTCGATTATAAATCATCGATGTTATTGCCCGAAGCCATAACTGTGCAATCATTTGCGTATGAGACCAAAGAAATTCCCTCTGGTGGAAGAAGGAGTTTCGATAAAATTTCGATAAACAAAAGTGGGTCTCTCTCCACACCACCCTTAAGAATTCCTTATTTAATTATTCTTGGTATAGATGTTTGAGCCCCGATGGGAGGGTAGCGTTTTCGATAACATCTTGGTTTAGTTGCTATGCAGTTTCGTTTCGTGGATCGCAGCTGTTAACTGACCACGCTGGCTCATAAAGTTCGTTATCTCCTCGATCTTACTCTGGATACGTTGCAGTTAAGTTGAAGCAGTTTCGTCTGACTAGCGCTACTAAGGGCGTGGGCGGCCGCAGAGCTCTGCAGCATGAGGCACGCCCACTCACTTATGGGGTGAGCAGACCAGAACGCGCCCGAAAATGACACCACCTCTGGCACGAGCTGCGCCTGTCTGATGTAACATTCTGGCGTATTCTGTTCTGACACACGGAACAGACTGTGTGGGGCTCCAATAGCCGCTGGGGAGCGTGCGTGTTGCTGTGATGAGCTTGTATGGATCGAATAGCTCCTAGTTGGAACCGGCGCAATCTGCGTTAAATTTTGGGCCATAAGCAGGCAACACTGGACCCCTATGAGTCTTAAGTCCTGGGCAGATCTTAAGATGGTTCCATCCGTCCTCGAATTTCACCTTACCGAAGTGGGAGTTCGGATGTAGGCTTCTCTGGCATACGCAGCCGAAAAAAAGTTTCTGAACCAAAATTGGCTTCGACGCCAGTCCTATTCAGAGGGATATGGGGCGACGTTGCTGCAAGGAGTTAACTGTGGGGTGTCAAAAAATCTTATGGGGTTGACTGGCCTAAATAGGGCTAGGTAGCCGAAACAACAGTCCTTGGCCGAGTGAAACCCCAGTCATTCCGGTCAGTAAAACCGACAGTTTTGGGAACGAAAATGACACCACTGAGTGTGGATAGCGACGTACAAATACATTTAACGAAAATTCGGACTACGATTGAATATATATATACATACATGTACTGTAGAGTTATTTGGGCCGTTCACTGTTAAATACGTTTTTCGAAAAATGAATTTGATCTTCGCTTCAGTTTTTAATACTATAGGTATTTCTGTCATTATTATCAGTTTGTTTTGTCATTATTTGATACTCACTTCCATCTTTTTCGGCTGAAGCTTTTGTGGACTTTTTGACACCAGTTTTACCATTAGTTCCGCTGGATTTTTTCTTACCTAAAATTATAAAAGTTGTAGTTTAAAAATACATACATATGTACATATACCAAGACATACAATAATAAGAATATGGAATTCCCTAACTTCGATCGCGAGCCTGCTACCTCTTTAGATGACGAGGAAGAGGAAGACAATGAACGCGAATTCAAGGTCCTCTTGAATGACAATCAAAGTCTAATGAAGCGCTTGGAAGAGTTTAAGAAAGCATGTGATGAGCATGAAAAACATGCACGTAAACGTTGCAAACGTCGCTACTACAACCTCGGACTGATGGCGCGCATTGTTATGGACACTACTGACGATGAGTTGAAGAGTCTATTGAAAAATGGTGCACGCACATTTCTTATCGATACAGTGACCAGTAGGCGCAACGAATTCGAACAAATACTCATACGTACGAAAACGATAATTGATGCATTTCAAGCAGAAGAGCCTAGAATTCGCATTCCAATTGGTATAGCGTTACAATTTCAGGGCGACTGCTGTCGCATAGGGCGCCTGCGTAACAATTGCTCAGTATTGTTACATCGCAGCGATATTATAACATTAACGCTGGACGAGTCATACCGCTATTCTAGTTATCGAGAGATCGCTTATGTATTGAATTTGAAATATTATTTCAAAACATTGAAACTTGGCGATACGTTGCAACTGGGGAGTGAAAGTAAAGGGAAAATTGTGAAGAAGCTTAAGAACAATGTGGCACTTATAATTGAAGATGCTGGTGTAATTAATTCATACGAATATATCGAACTACCGAATCAATGTTATGCACTGTCAGACGAAACATTTCCCGACCTGTTCATGGACGATTTGCAATTGGCGGTGCAAGCAAAGGCTGACTTCATTGTACTGCCATGTATTCGTTGCAAGCCATTTCTGCGTACTTTAAGAAAAAGTCTGATAAACGAATTTGACTTTAAATTAATTGGCACTATAGATCTGGAATTTATTAGTTCGAAAATGCTCGACTTAATGGGTATCGTCAAGTTACTTGATTATGTTTGGATACAAGATATGTTTAGTGCCACAGCTTCAATGCAAAACCGCATTTTTGGTGATTTAATACCGCTAGTGAAATGTTTGAAAAAGCCCATCATAGGCACAATCCCACTTGAACGCTGCAGTGACTTTAAGAGATTTGAAAATCATGATTTTCTCTGGCGTATAGATACGATGTTTATACAAAAGAGTACTTGGTGTAACAAATATCCACTGATCGTAAAGAAATTGTTGCCGCTGAAGGATTTCCACAGGGCTGTGGTAGAGAATTCAATGGCTTTGAAGAATATATTGACTTCTTATCAAAGCATCGTTAATTTTATCATACGCACTATCAGCTCAGTAGAATGTCAAGCGATTGTGATGCACAGCAAGTGCGAAACTGCTGCTGTGGCTTTGGGGCGTGTGGAAATATATTGTCCTGTCCTTATGATGTTGCCCTTTGAAAATATGGGGGAGAAGGAGTTTGAATGCAAGTTGAAATTGGCAAAAGCACTGAATTTGCGACGCAATCTTCGAGGAATTCTGTATACAAAGGAAATGAATGATAACAATCTCAGTCCAATTGAGTATGGCATCGAGTATGGACGTTGCAGTGGCTTATTGGAAACTGGAGATTTCGTAATTACACTGGATGTTTGTAAGGAAGACGAAGATGATGTACAGTATGGTGTCAATGAGGACGTTGTAATACTACGTGCATTCTATCTACCACCTGCGCCGATTGCTGAAAAGTTCCAGTATGGCTAAGCAAATGAACTGCAATTCGACAAATATAGAGATGTAGATAATTGTATTTTGGAAATCGCATATGTAATTTATTAAAATTGTAAATAAAATTCTACAAATTGTAAAAAATTTTGTAAATGCAAATTGTTTAAATAAATATAGTAAAGATTAATAAAAGTGAGAACTATCATTAAATTGTAGTATTTAGTAGAAATACCAGTATAAGTATATATGTACATACATATATACGTATGTAGCAAACAAATCCAACTTACCCGCATTGCCTGATGCCCCTTCGATTTCACTATCCGATGATATCTCTTCAAGTGAGATATGTTCTAGAATTGAAAAGTAGTTAAAACCAAAACAAATGTTTAAATTCTTTGGCTCACCTTCTTGGTGCGCAACATCTGAATCGCTAGAGGATTCAGTATCGGTAGGACATTTTGTAGCGTTTATTATGGACAGTAGGCGTTTGGTGGATATGCCAAGCAATTCGTTTAAGCAGAGCTCTTCAATTTCATCCATATTTTTAGTCTAATTATATTTCAAATTAGTGTGATTTAGGTGATATTGTAAATAATTTAACACAGTTACCTTGAGAAAATCCGGAGCTAGATTTGTAATTGTTTTCGGCTTCAGCGACCCAAATATTTGCTTCACTAATTCCAAACGGTCATCAATATAGTGCGACATTGGTTGCAGTGTCCGATCTTCTTCGGTTTTTTCTTTTTTAATCTTGATTGGTTTCGGTACTTTGCCGGTTTTTGCCTTTTTCTTTACCTTATGCATTTTAATTGTTAATGTTTTTATCTATGGCAACAAATAATCCACAACTTACTAGTCAGCTGTTTCTGACATTGGGGCAACTTTTTTTTTTAATATAAGGCAGGGTTGTATTAAATATGTTTTCTCATTACTATGGCACTGTTCACTGCAATCGAATTATTGGCCAGGCTCTTCACACAAGTTAAACTGAATGTTATATTTGTATTACTTCTATACCAAGAACGTAGATTACAAAGAAGTTGCATGGCGTTTCGTTTCCTCGTCCGATCCACCACATACAGAAACCAAGTGAATCTAATCTAATATCACTCAGTATACTTCAAATTAGTTTCGAGTGATTCAACTTCTTTAGAATCTACGTTCTTTGTTCTTCGTAACCCACTCGCAAAAGAACTCTAGTTAGGATAACGAATTGCATGTAAAGAAATAACACAAACTCGGAGATATATGGAAGTTGAGACAACCTGGCAAAATGATATCCGACCTAAGTTGTAGTGCTGGGAAGTCAAAAAGTACGAGTTGTCCGTTTTTATAGCATAGTATTTTCAAATATATAAATACATCAACTTTAGATGTGCCACCATAACCATTTTTCGTTTGTAGATAGCGCTCAACAAATCCTATATTTCATGAAAGATGATAACAGGGTTGATTTTGCAACTAAAGTATATTTTATCCGAGTTGGATCGTTCTTTTTCTGGTCGGTTAGAAAGAAACAGACCTACTATCTTAAATGAAATGGTCTTGGGTGATATATGGTTTGTATATTACAGAAGTATTTTTGTGAAGACCCTTAATGAACTTAATTAATTTTTTTGAACATCCCTGTCCCATAAACAGCTGATTTCATAAGTTATATTTTCATTGAATAGTGCGTTGGGGTTTTAATTTTTGGAAATAAAAACCATAAATATACTAAATAACCATAAATATAAGGTAAGCTCGTAGTAACAACAGTATATCAATAAGTTAACATATTTTAAGTTAACAGTAGGTTATGTTTTTATTATTTGTTTAGTTGCATTAATTCTTCTGACAGCTCCTATCAGTGTATGCTGTCAGCTGTAGAATTAGTCAAATCGTGACTGTCAAAATGGCCACATACGTTTTTTGTAGCTTTGTGATTAAATTGTTTATCTAAATTATGACAACACTAAAAATTTACAATTCAGTCATTAAAAAAAGTGTTTATTAAGCATCAGAATGTTATAGCTTCAAGAAAAATTATTAAAAAATAGTGTGAACTGAAAGCAGAAATCCCTTCACTAAAGAATTGTCGAAATATTGAACAGAACTAACTTTCACATTAAATCCTCATCGCGATGGGCTCACACAGTGGTGGAGACAAAAATATTCTCCTTGAGATGTCGAATAGCAGCGGAGATGAAAGCACTACAAGTCTTATTTCAAAGGAGGAGCGTGAGCGCGATGATGGAACGTTGTTCCTGAAAAAAGTTGGCAGTGCACTGTTCTATGGAACGGCTTCATTTATGATAACCGTTGTAAACAAGACTGTGCTTACATCATATCTCTTTCCTTCGTTTCTATTTCTCAGCCTGGGCCAGCTGACGGCCAGTATTGTAGTTCTTGGTATCGGACGCAGATTGCATATTGTGGCGTACCCTCCATTAAAGCGCAGCACATTCATGAAAATCTTTCCATTACCACTCATTTTTCTCGGAAACATGATGTTTGGCTTAGGTGGCACAAAGGAACTAAGTTTACCCATGTTTGCAGCACTGCGTCGCTTCTCAATATTAATGACAATGTTACTGGAATTGAAAATACTTGGTACGCGCCCGTCCTTTGCTGTGCAAGTCAGTGTGTATGCCATGATTGGAGGTGCATTGCTAGCAGCATCAGATGATCTTTCGTTTAATATGAAAGGTTACACTTTTGTTATGATAACCAATGCTCTTACTGCCTCGAACGGCGTTTATGTAAAGAAGAAGCTGGATACTTCGGAAATTGGCAAATATGGTTTAATGTTCTACAATTCCCTTTTTATGTTTATACCAGCACTCGTTATTACTTATTTAACTGGTGACCTTGAAAAAACGCTTGCTTTCAATCAATGGAATAGTCCCTATTTTGTAATACAATTTCTAATGAGCTGCTTCATGGGCTTCATATTATCCTACAGTACTATACTTTGCACGCAATACAATTCTGCGCTAACAACAACAATTGTCGGTTGTTTAAAGAACATTTGCGTAACATATTTGGGAATGTTCATTGGCGGTGATTACATCTTCTCATGGCTTAACTGTATCGGAATTAATATCAGTGTGTTCGCTAGTTTACTGTACACATATATAACATTCAGACGGAAACAAACACCTGATAAGGAACCTAAGATACCAACAACTAGAGGAGTAGCTGTGTAGTAAATATACTAAAAACAACGTGTACTTGTACTTGTAGATATGTATTAATGTATTAATATTAACGTATTGCTGAGTAAGCAAAACGACGCAAAGCTTGAAAGAAGCTGGCAGAAGTATAGTTTTAAAAAATAAAATCAATTGTAATATTAGGCCAAGACATTAAAAGCATGCCTCCTATATATTAAGCGATTAATTTGTATGTACTTTTAGCCATGTATGTAACTATATGTATATTGAATTTAGTTTTAAAAAAAATTGCCAAAGCCATAGTTATACGCGATCGTATGTGTAACATTGAATTTTATGTTCCGATTTCGGGGATGAAAGCAATTTATTTTTAAATAAGTTGTGAGTGTTTTCAAGAAAGACATGCAACAAAAGTGTCATAGTCACTAGCTCGCCAATGAGCAATGTATGCAATTTTGCTATTGATTTTAGAAACAATAAAGTTATAATTACACATACATAATAAATATGTATGTACATATTTATATGTATAAACAGTTTATTTTAATAAAATCATAAAATTTTTTTTGTGATTTCGTATATGCTGAAAAATTACAATAAAGTAGGTATTTTGCAATTATCCAAGAATCTGCATATGTATGTATGTATGTCTTTGTTGTACGGTGGGCAGTTGAAAATTTTATCTCTTTCGTTAACTGATAAGAATTTCCGTGCTCATCATTAAACTTTATTTCGCGATCTTTTGAATTATTCTACATACATACATATGTATATTTTGAATCTGGCGAAGTTTTTCACTCGTATTTTAGTTATTTATAAAAATTAACAAACGTTTAATAATTTTAGTTAAATCTAGATAAGTTGTGCGTTTAAACAATCATTCGAATTCGGTTGCGGGTGCTTACTTAAAGTTTCTTTAGTTTTCTCAAATGCCGTCATCCTACCCCGGCATGTTTATTTATAAGTGTTTCTTTTGTATGGAGCTTCTGGGCCTTGAAATTATTGATCTAGACTCTAGACTTATCCATTCAGCTGAACAATTATTTGACTATTTTTTACCTAGATATGTTCATACATACATACATAAGTGTGTATATTCTACGTGTTTACATGGAAAGTGGTACGCATCCATATATACATAAGTACATACATACACACATATGTACGCATATAAAAATGTTAAAATGATAAACAAAAAACTTGTGGAAAATAAGTGAAGTACATTGCAGATAAAATATTAAAAAAAAATTATATAAATAAATATGCTTGCAGTATGAATAGGTATAGTTTTTTCCGTGTAATTTGCCTGGTTACTTCTACCGTACAATTTTAAATTAATTTTCTACTTAACATCGATGTAGATATCGGAAGTAGTAGTAACTCCACTTATTGAGTATAAAAGTATTTATGTGTACATGTAGTACATACATACAGTACTTATGCAATCACAGATGTATCTATGTACATATGTATGTACTTACAAATATGAACAGAATACTATACCCCCCAAACCAAAGCTCTCGAATTTGTTGGATATCACACTTTTCTGCACACGGTCGAAAATTCATTGATCTGACTTACCGAATTCATAGGTTTTTTTTGCCAATTTATCAGTCCTGGACGAAGCCGGAAGTACTCAAATGAATCGTAACGAATTTGTTAACAAATCCAAGGAAATTAGTTCTGATCCCGTCCGAGTCCCAACTTACAATTTTTACCAGATTTTACTTAAAAGCGATCGCGTACTAAAAAAAAAAACAAATAGCCAAATAGCAAAAGAAAGCGTAGCTTTAAGAGAAAGCCAGTTTTAGTCTTAAGAATTTCTGCAGCTAAATTCTGATCAAACAATCAGCTACAATGTGTTTGATCAAACAAATTGTAAACATACCAAATGTAGATATTGAAAAATAAGAAATTACTAGAATAAACGAATGAAGATTTGCATTGGTAAGCATTTTGGCCCTTTTATATACTTATACATATATGTACATATGTATGTGATTTGTATTAGTATATGTATGTACATACATATAAAACTTGTAGTTGTCAGAAGTTACCATTTTTTACCAGAAAGCGATCACGTATTTTTTAGAATTTCTATCTCGATCTTTATTTTTTGACAGTTTTACTAGTACGGGATCAGTAACAGAGATTTTATTTTATCGGTACTTAACGAAATCGTCGAACATTTAATTTCCTCTTAAAAAATCGGCGAGTTGTCGGAAATATGTAGTTATAATCATATCTTTTTTTTGTGAATTTTTTTTAAATTTCCTAACCAACTCCTAAAGTAGGGCTTGCAGGGTGTCAAAACAATGATATTTCACACACACAAATATTGTATTGTTTAGATTTTTTCGCTTAAAAACTCGCATGTACATATGTATATATATGTATATGTACATACATATGTACATATATACGTAGATACAAAGGAACATGCGTACAAATTTACATACATACATATTTATTTAGTTTTCAGCGTCTAGATAAAATAAGTGCATGGGAGTAATGTTAAGAAGGCCATTGACACGTCAATTTTTTATATAACCAAATACCTACAAAATTCACAAGAAACAAGCAGAACCAAAAACGACAAAAAACGCAAAAATTGTTTAGGTAGCAATTGTATTATAGTGTAGTATAAAATTAGCTGAAGGTGTATTTACAGAGTGCTTCAAAACTGCGCGCTGTAATTTTTCAACCTAAAAAGAGTGAGTGTTTGAAGTCGGCAGCTTGTAGTTTTTGTTGTTATTGTAGCTGCATAAAACATTCCCTATAAACTTTTGAGGTGCGTTGCTGAAGTGCCAATCCTTGACCATACAATATAAATTCGGATCGAATCGTCGGGAAGTTAGTTTTGCTGGTCTTCCGTCAAGCTTTTTAAGATAAAAATAAAATAAGATAAGTTGACACTAAGATTTTTAAATTTAAATGATTTGGCTGAAAACAATTGAGTTCAGAATGCCTGTTAGATCAACTCAATATGGACTGACTCGCCGGGAGGGAGCATGAAATCTGAAGGTGAGCTCCCAGCTTCAAATTTTTTCCCTTTCCTTGGTACCTACGCTGTAAATGTATGTACTTATGTATGTAGTATGTGCGCGCATTAGGGTGCCTCACCAAAAAATTGTGCGGCTTTTTCACCAGAATTATAAAATTTGTTATAATTACTATAAGACTTCCGCCGAAATATGTCAGAAAAATATAGATTCACGTTAGCTGGACCATTTTGAAATTATCCCCAAATTCACAGTTTTTTTTACAAATAAAAATATTTTTTATAAATAAAATTAGTTTAAACGATTATATTAATTTTTGAGCTCAAGGCTAGTTAAATGAAAAGTATATTGGAAAAAGACAGGGAGTGATGCATCCTAATGTACAAACATACAGTGTCGGCCATATCATATTGGACAAAATTCAATATATTACAGTTTACCACTTATGTTTATTAATAACTTTTTAATAATTTTTTAAAATAAAGAAAACTATCAAAGAAAATCACTGGACTATAAAGGAAACCACATAAATAAAAGTTTCAAGCTTTGTACGAAATCCGCAAAAAATTAAACAAATTTAATTTTCAAAGTTTTTAATTAGAATTTTTAGAAAATAATTAATTAAAAAATTGAAATTTTAATGTAATTGTTTTCGAAGCTCTGATTTACATGGTTATTGTTATTGAATTCACTATACTTTTGCAAAAAAAAAGATTAATTTTAAAAGACCGGATAAACTTTAATTTATATATACAAGGTGGCGCAAAAGTTGTCAGACCATGTTCTTTGGACTTCAATTTTGTTTACTCTGACTTATTTAAAAAGTCAAATCTGGAATTCTTGTAGGCCAGGGAATATCACCAAAATGCGATAACAAACGGTTTCCATGGTTACTTCAAACCAATTCCTTTTATTTTTGCCTTAAACATTTCATAAATGAACTGACATTTGCCACCACTAGCAGACGACTTTTGCGCCACCCTGTATGTATGTATGTAGTAAAAGTCATAATTCTTTGAATACTTACTGTAAGTAAACATTCCCTACAATGCTTCACAAAAAAAGTTGAAAATGTGGCCTTACCTTATGAGGATTTCAAACTTGAAAATTTTTTTTCGGCACCCTGTAAAAAAAATCTAAACTGTGATTTTCCTATAATTTCTCCATTAATATTTTTTTAATAATGTGTCTTGAATACAGGATGTTTTTGTTTTTTTAGAAAAAGGCTAAAGGGTTCCGTAGTTTATATAATTAATTATATGCCATTCATAGAAATTATAGGAAAAAACTAATTGATCTATTTGTATAGGGTGCCGTGAAGTTTGTGTTGTTGAAGTTTGTTCGAATTTATCTAATTTGTCTACAAAGTTTGAGCTAGACTTTCATACAAAAATATTAATAAACATAAACCATTCCACAGAAGAATATCTAAAACTGTTAAAAATCCGTATCCCAATTTTTTTCACATGACTTTATATGTACATATAGCGCTATAAGAATCAGGTCTATCTGACATATCAAAAAGGTAGAGATTGGCATTGATAGCAAATGGGAGGTCCTTTTAGTTTTATTTCTTTCTTTAAAAGTCACCTATTATAGTTCATTCTTTTTCATCTAACCAAGAAACAAAATGTTTGTATGTAGATAAGTTACTTTGGTTCTTATAGCCTCAAGTGTAAGAAATTTATTTTATCACCATCTATTAGTCAAGGCGTCCCGATATGGTTAATAAATAACTACTTTAAACCTTTAGTTTGCTCACTAGTGACATTCGACTTTTGACACTCCCTTACCAAAAGTTGTTTTCATGTCACCTAAGCAAAAAAAAATCTCATGGACGGCATCGTAGATGCAATTTTCATCTTTTATTCAAAGAGATCATAGAAAGATTTGTTCTACGAATGTTACGAATTTTACACCAATTGGCACGTTAATTTGAAGTTTTAGCAACACAACGACTTGCTATGGAATCCGATTTTGTCCAGAGGGAGCGAGAAAACTGAATCATGTTGCTGAGCTGTTTAGGCAAACATTCTAACACGCTTAGAATTTGTTTATTAATCTCGGCACAAGCACATTTCAAAAATATTTTTGTGTTTGTAATTTATTAATGATCGCAACCAAGGCGAATTCATACAAGGTGGAGTGAAGAAACAGCTGAGTTTTACTTTTTTTTCAATTCGGCGAAGCGGGTGTAATGTCAAACTAGTTTTGTTTGTTTACATTCTAATTTGTGTGTTTACATTCTAATTCAGATTTCGACATAACTCCCGCTCAAGGCGCAACAACAAAATACATACGTTTTTTCTTGCTATCACCTTGTATGAATTCGCCTTGGATCGCAACAAAGAGTAGTTTGATTGTTAGTGCTGAGAAGTGTGTTATGACATCAATGAGCAGTTTATGATAGTTATGAGTTGCCTTGTTATGCACACCAAAGTAGACGCTTATATGAAATTGCCGTTGGTAGAAAAGAGATAAAATATCACACCAAAAAGTGAAAAGTACTAATTTCTTTCCCATGACCTGAACAAAACTGAGAACTTCGCTAAGCACTTTTGTAATTAGTTATATTGATAACTTGAATGACTTCTCAAAAATGTCAAGAGAATTAAAAAATTAAGTAGCTGCATTTTATACCTAATGTTAGAGATTTTAGCCTTCAATCAGTTTTATTTTTACACTAGCAAATACCCGGCTAAAATAAATAATTTAAAAAAGGGGAAAAACTTGTATTCAACTTAAAAAAACACATATGTACATACAAAAAAAGTTCCGTGGAATTATGAAAATTGTTATGTGCTAAGAATTTCGCTTAAATATTTCGAAAAAATGTTATACTTTCATATGTATACATTTATGTACGTGAGATGGAAATTTGAATATACATGCCTCCAAAAATGGAGTTGTTTTTTTTTATAAAGAAAAAGGTAATTTTAAATCGGCCCAGCTCACGAAAATCCCAACATTATTGCAACATATTTTGGTCTTAAAATACAAAAAGTATTATAATTCCGATGGAAAAACAGCATTGAAGTTTTTTGTATGGGAGTGATGAACGCTAATTCTTCAACAAAAAATAGTAATAATAATAATAAGTATGCTACTCTATTGTTTTTTGCAAATGTTTCATTTAAATATTGGTTCAGTACTTGAAAGCCCGCCCCATGGTTACAAACATTCTCTGTACAACCAATTTTATTTAATAAGTAAAGATTTGTTAAATAATATGTGTGTATGTATGTAAATATTTATACATATGTATGTTCATATATGCCATGTTCATTTCAAAAAACAACCTTATTATTTTATAAAAAAGTGACGCCATAAGAAACGTCTAACTAACTTTAGTTCCACTTGTATACATAATAAGTAAGAGTGCGCAAATATGCACAAAACATCTTAAAAAAAACAAGTCGCATGTTTTTGTTCCAAATAAGCAATACTTTTTGTATGCAATAAAACAAGTTATTATAATACTCTGCATTTTAAAAACTAAAACATCTTTTATTTATTTAAATATTCTGCTTTATATATACCATGCCCATTACGCAAAATTTTCGATTCCTTCTGCAATCCAGTTTTGCGTTTCGAATTTGAACAAATCACCTTGTATGTTACTGGAATTTGAGTTTTCTTTGACAATGTTTTTCTAATCCACGTATGCCAAATTTGAGCAAATTACCTCTTATAGTTACTAAATGTCAATTTCAGAAAAAACCTTACATTGTATACAGCAAATTGTCACTAGTATGTTCTGAAAAAGATATTTGCATTATGTTTATACCTTCAAAAACACAGAACCTATAGATCAAAATCCTATCCGAATCCGAAAATGAACTATCGAAAAAGTTGTATCGTTTATTGTAACAAATTAAACAAATAATTTGACGGGTTTATTTAAAAGGGTTTCATAAGCAAACGTTGCAATCATGCCAACTAATGATTGAAATGCAGTAAATATAAATTAACTTAAAATATTTAAGTTGTAACAACTTACCCCTACCACAATTACGCTCGACTTACTCAACTAAAGTAATAGATTTTCTGTTTGAAATTAGTACAGATGTCTACCATAGTTTCGAAATAATTGAATATCTAATTCAGATGTCGTTAATGCGTTTCTTCACTTACAAGAACAGGAACTCATCCCTGTGATATCTTAAAACTTATAAAATTTTAAGAGCTGGTTGCAATAACCTTAATCGAATCACAGTTCGTCGTATGAGAATATCTTTAGTTAATATATGCTCATATTATCATTTTAAATATGATTTCCGCGGGCTCTACTTCTCCACACATTCCAAGTTACGATTAACTATTGTTCATGTTAATCATAATATTAGCAAATTTCGTTTCAATTGCAACTAGAAGACGAAAATTGTTCAGTTATCAAATTTGTATGAAAATGTAGCTAAATTTTAATGCATATCATACAATTTCACTTATTACTGTCAACTACTCAAACAAAACAAACAATGTGTTTGTTTGTTTCTTTTCCGCGCATATTATTCTAGATCGCGATTAACTTTGTATCAAAACAAAATATTTTTGTGGAAATTAAAAAATATGTTTTGCGTAGCTTAGGTTAGGTTAGACCAAGCAGTACCAAGCCGTATTTTGTGATACTGCCAATAAATTAACTCTGCTCCCCTAAAAACAACTTCATAATCCGAAGGGACTTCGTCAGGACTCTATTCGCTATTGACATTAGCTAAATCTCATTAAAAAAAACTAACTACCGAGAGCTTCAGCTCTCCTTCTAGCTAGTACCAGACAGCGGTAAAGTATGTCTCCTTTTTCTCCTCGTCGTGGCAGCTTCTACTGCGATCATTCCCAGTCTGGCTGTCCAGATAGAACCGCAGTCGTCTTCTTAATGCCCTTTCTTCTTAGTTTGAGGAGTGATTTCGTCCATTGGTCACTCAATCACATCCAGTTTCAGCCTATCGTTTGCAATCTAAAAACACGAGGAAAGGACGAGGAAAATCTTCAGCTTCACACCCTCCGTTTTGATTACCGGGAACTAACACGATATGTGTTAGAAATGTTTCAGCCATCTCGTGAAGAGCATAATTTTAAATTTAGCTTATGTACATATGTGGGAACATTTCTAAGGTGTATGTTTTCTAAAAAAAAAAATTATTATTAGTTGAAAAGTCAATCACATCATAAAATAGGATGAACCAATCAATTTAAAATTTTGGTGTACAAAAGACGAAATATATAAACATGCATACATATGTATTTAGCTATTGATAGGCATCATAAAAATTATCTGAGTGAAACTAAACTTTTAGGCCCTTGGTTGAAGGTTTCCATGAAATGCTCAATTGTGTATTTATTTTTTTAAAACTACAAAATAAAATTAAATACACAAGTTGTTTTACTGGTAGATCTGCGTATGTATGTACATAAATATCTAAATGGCTTTGCAATTTTTCATTGAATGAAAATGTCTTGAAACACCTGTATACATATGTACATATTGACATATGAATATATTAAATATATGAGCGTATCTACATATTTCATAGTAATAACATATTTACATACATGTGTACAAACATGTGTATGTGTGTTTGGTACATACAGTGGTGTGCATATCATAATCAACAAAATTTAATACAATACAGTTGGCCACATATGTTTATTTATTTATTTTAATTAATTTTTTATAAAATTATAGCTGATTGGATTACATTAACTATATAAATCAAAGCGTCAAGCTTTTTAAGAAAATATATAAAACTTGAGAAATTTAAAAAAAATTGTTAACAAAATTTTCAACCTTATATTCTGAATTTTTTTTTAATTTTAATGCATGCAGTTTTGTAACACACTGAATTTCGAAAAAAATAATGTGTAAGTTTCAAATGACTGAAAATTCGCGTTGATTTTGATAATTTTTTTATTTTATTGATGGTGTCGGACATTTCCTTCCATACAAAAGTAAATTTTATTGATTCGTTATATGAGTCTTTTTACTGGTATTACTATAGCGCCCGATTTGATTTGTTTTTTTTTTTACTTTTTCGTATGAGCCTTTAAAAGCCGTAATAGAAAAAAATTATAAAGAAATTTTGTAGTTGTACTTGTAACACCACCCTATATAAATTCGCCTCGAATGAAATTATTATTTTGGTACGTACCTAGGCGAATTCAAACCAGGTGGTGTTGAGACACTAACAAACTATACGCACATTGACAATGCGAAGCGGTGAGAATTACAACAAACACATAGTTTTGGCATTCAGCCCAACAAACGAATTCACTCAGCTGCTTGCTCAACACCACCGTAAAAGAATTCGCCTTGGCTTGTACTCACCTCCTATTGAAATGTTTCGTTTATTGTTAGTGCTCAGGAGCAGTATGACAAAATGAGCACACATTTTTTGTACGTGCTGTGGGAATGGGTTCCAGTTTGTGTTCGTTTTTTTTTTTTTTTTAAATCTAACAATTTTGAAACTTTTATTTACATATATGGTTTATGTTATAGGATGAGCTATACTTTTATAAAAAATTATTAAAAATAGATAAAAACGCAAATGGCAAACAGTTTTAGCTTGAACTTTGGTGCTTTAGATATGACGAACACCGTACAATCGGGCATCATTGGCTGTTAAACATTTGGTTAAATCAAATTTTTAATCTGATGATCACCTTGATTGCCCAGCGGAAGTGCTGAGTAATCAATAGCTGAAATAAAAGTGACGTCGCTCGATTAATGGTTATTTTAATGTGCATATTAAAATGTACACATCTGCTTGTACCCGTATGCATATGTACATATGTATGTATGTATACAATCAAACTTCAAGTGGAAATGTACTTGTGGTACATGCTATAATGGTGGAATTCATTAAAAGTAATAAACTGCTGATAAACATATAAATCTCACAAATAAACCGGTTTTCAATAAAAAAAAGAGTATGTATATGCTAATAAGTTTATACGATTACATGGCTTAAATGAATCCTTTTAATATAAAAGAAGCAATGCAAAAGGCCAAATGCAAAATGTACAGAAAACAAATTAAATCTACTTAGTGCTTGCTAAACATAAAATTTCCGGACTTTAAAGCAGGAACCGCAAATAACTGTTATGGGTGCAAATTTGTTTGAAAAAATCAGCATGCAGGAATATTCGGATTTATACATACATATGTATGTATGTACATATGTTGCAGGGTATAAAAATTATCGTCTTTTTATTCATTCGTGTAAAAAATTCCGTCTTGTTATATTGGTGCTTCTCGATTAAGAACTTTGCATAAAATATCTGATCTCGAGGATTTTTCATACTAAACTATTGTTTCATGACCATCTCAAGTAGTTATTGCAAAATCCTACTCTTGATGCTTAATTTTGTACGGGGCTTTAGCTGAAAATTAACAGACCCCTATACTTTCAAATTATTATATATAGTTTTAGTAGGCTCCAGTTAATTACTACTCTTTCACTGACATTTGTTTTCGATAAATACGAGGCGCGATTGACTCGCCATTTTTTACTCGAGGGTATTTATTTTAATATCCCTAGAACCATATATGCCTCAAATTCTCCAATTTCCTAGGCATTGAAAGATTATAATTGGCTCCAAAATTCTTTAGATATATATTTTTCATCATCTAAAACTAAGTATAAGCTATTACTGTCTGAAATGTTTAATTAATTATTTATACTTTTCTTTGTTAATTCCAAAAAATTTTTATATTTTTTAGATCATAAATATTTGGAATGAAATGAAATTAAAAAAACACAAAAAAAATATAATTTTAATTAATATTATTGTTATTCTTATTATTTATTAGAATAATATAAAATATTACCCTAACTAAAATTATTAAGATCAATGAGTGTTAAGTAAAGCTTGCAAAATAAAAAGTTTTATTTTTGAGCCAAAAACTACACCTTGCGTTTAGGGATACTTTCATTTTACTTCCAAACGAAAGTCTTCCTCATTTTCCAGCAGAAGTTGTAAAGTTGTAATCAGTGGTATGGGAGATATACCTGATAGGTCATCAGGCTTGATGATTTTCTCAGTCACGGTTTTAGTTGTATAAATGAAGGAGTTTTAAAATAAAACCTCATATAAGAGGTATTAGTTATATGGGCGCCGATGACCCCTGACGAGGAGATGAGAGGATTTATATGTACATATATATTTTACCAACCACCCGGATGAGAGCAATACATAATGTGTTTTCCTAAACGCAGTATTGCAAAGCAGTGACCTCTTTTATTCTTAATCGCATCAGGTTGAAATGTCCAATGATCACGACTTGACTATATCGAGTCAGCTAGTCGCTCTGATCCTTTGGGTATGCTTGGGTATGATCCTACCGCTTTTTCTTCTTATACTTACGTTTGAAAATATAGGTATGTAAATATTAGTTTGATAAAATGCATAAATTCTACTCCAAATAATATAAAGCTCTTAAACTTCACATGTTTTCTAGCTTATTTTCAAAACTGTGATGCGATAACCAAACCCTATTTTTAGGAATTTTAAGAGTAAACGGATCATCTTTAAATATGCTGAAGCACGTCCGAACACAATTTTTTCCCCGAATTTCTAAAAACTCTCATTTGATTCGTAACGGCAGGACATTTACGACAGAAACTAATGCCAGGCACTTTGAGAAAAGCGAAAGTCCGCCCATTGATGAAACTCAACTGGATGAGTTTACCAAAGAGTTCCTACAAAACCGAATAGAAATGTCACCGTTCCAGAAAATACTACTCGGTGCTGGTTCATCTATTGCAGCGTTAGTAGATCCACGAAGGTACATAAAGATTTATTGGAATCAATAGGTTTAAGAATATCGTTCCCTCTACAACAGGCATGACATGATCGCCGCTCTGGGCGAAACCACTGGGGAACCAGCTCTAAAAAATATTTTGCAGACAATGCAGGCCATTGCAGAAGGGAATCGCATTCTAGAACAGAAACCACGAATTAACACACGTACGGTTGATATCGACCGCTTGCGTTCTTTGCCAGAGAATACCTTTGGACGTGTCTATGTTAAGTTCTTGGATGATAATGTATGTAAAGTTAACAACTATAGGTAATATATTTATAAGTAAATTACTGTTTTGCGTTTACAGAAGGTAACACCTGATTCCCGCATGGAAGTTCGTTTCGTTCACGATCCGATGCTGGCCTACGTAATGACACGTTATCGCGAATGTCATGATTTGGTGCACACCGTGCTGGAAATGCCTACGAATATGTTGGGGGAAGTGGCTGTCAAGTGGGTGGAAGCATTGAATAATGGACTGCCAATGTGTTATGGTGGTGCAATATTTGGCGCTGTGCGACTACGTCCTAAGTGAGTCAAGTTATGCTATGCGACCAGATACGAACCCTGAACCTTTATATGAAGCCAAATAGCATTCGAAAGCAATATATCGACGAATCTTCGTGGAAAGCATTTGATATTTCGAGCGAATTACATGGTCATATGAGAGCTTTTTGTAATACTCATCGCAAGATAGACAACTTCTTATCACAACACTCCGTGAGCTTTTCGATTTCGAAAGTGTTTCCAATTCCGTTAATTCCAATTATGATAAGAGGCGGTTTAGGGTCTTATGTACTTATAAATATCCTTAATGAGTCTCTATTAAATCGCTTTTCTGGGCAAAAACATTTAAATTTTTTTCAGTTGTTTTGTTCGTTTGAGAAATTATTTCTAATTATCATGACCATCATTTGAGAAATTATTTCTAATTATCTTCGAAAAATTCGTTATTTTTCTCATTATTGCATTATTATTTTTTCTTTCTTTTTTGCAGACAACGTAAGGAATACGTGTCACGTTATTTGCCTTGGGCTTTAAGAAATGGCAGAGAAGTGAAACCCCTAATGTCTGTATATTGGGAAGAGCGCTGGGAGCAAGATGTAGGAGATCTACGAAGAGAATTAGGCGTAACGATTTTAAAATGATTCAATGAAGGAGTAGGGTATATGCAGTTTGCGGAAAAATGATATTAACCAATAAATAACAAAAAACAGTTGGTGTTTACTTTCGATCTGGGAATAATAATGGGAATACGGGCTCACTTCCAAAATCTCGCTTGTAATGAATACGACAGAAGCATTATAGCACCGTTATGCATACTTAGTTAACATAAAGTTGTCCAGACAATAACTTTGAATCGGCTTATTAGCTGTGAATAATGTGCCCTCATTTTTACTCGTTTTCCGATCACATTATGTAAGTACAGTACTTTCTGGCTATAAGCCTCCAACATCTTGGCCGTTATCTTAATGGCACGATTTGCGCCGTCCCGTGACATATCTCAAAAAAGAAAAACAAATAATTTCTGCACACAAGTAACTTTCAAATTTTCATTGAGAAACATGTTTAAATTTTTTCCAAAGTGTAAAAATATGAGTTACAGAAAGAGGCCTAATAAGAACATCAACAAAATACTAAAGATCGTCACTTGTTTGTAAAAACAGGTTTGCTAACATTTATCTTCTACATTCAGTGCAAGAATATCATACGAAAACTCCCGGCTTCAAAAGAGAAATAAGTTAAGAATAAGTTGATAGCATTCTGATGGTGTTTTGTTTTTCATCAAAGGAATGTACCATTTTTAAAGTTACACATTTATAATAGGATAATTCGTTTAATCTCTTAAATGCAAACATACTGACCAATTTACGAGGCATAGTATTGAAACTTATACCTAATAACATATATACATACAGTTGATATTACCATCACCTTATAAAAAAATCTAAACATTAAAAAAAAAACGCAAGCTTCTACATTTTTGTGTAATTATTTTCATTATCAAAAAGCTTATGAACAAATATTATGAATTCAGCTTGAGTAACTTTAGTAATTCATTGTTATTTTGAAAGATTTTGCTTTGAAGAATTAATTTTATTTATTTAATTGATTAAATAAATTTAAAATACATCAGTATAGTACGTACATAATACGTTATATAATACATGCATAGATATATAGAGGTGATACATAGACGTGTTTCCTATCTTATTTGCAGTAAAAAAATTCAATAATCGCTTGGATTTGACAAAATCAAATACCGTTGCTCGCACTGCATTAAATGATGCTGATTAGAAAATGATGTGATATCAAAAAGAAATGATAATGGCAACACTGTCGGAAGATCACCAATTGTTTGATGATGTGTTGACATTTCTGCATTGCTGTGTTGGTTGTGTTTTTATTCCTGCACTAATGATCACTACTATTTTGTTTGTATTAAATTAAAATTTTCTATATCGCATGTAGTAAAAAGTGAATTTTGGACTTTTTTTTTTTTATAAATCTTTAAATATGTCGAATAAGTTCGACGGTTTTAGTCAGGATGAGATAAAGAAGGTGTCCGAAGGCCCAGAAAGTAGAAGTAATCGTGGGCAGCCAAAAGCGGATGCGAGTAAGTACATCTTCAAAAACGCTTGCATGTACATATATACATACATACATGCATATGTATGTATGTATGTAGGTAAGCAATAATGTTAATCAGGAAAAACATTAAAAATTCACTTTATGGTAACAGTAAAACCTGGCTTACGTGGCCAGCACGGCGGCATTAGACGCATGCCGGAGAAGTGGTCGCGATCAATTGAATCTCAAAGGAGACAAATCTCAAGCGCTCAATCTACAAAATCTGCACCTACATTATTGCAGAACGAAAAACCCGCTATAAATAAAACAGAAGAACAAACCGAAGATAATATCTTAGATAAAATTAACCTTGAAGATAGCATGTCTAAATCGCTTGAGGATGCGCTCTTCTATCAGCCGCTACGAAAGCCAAACGCAAACATAAATGGCAATAAATCACCTACTACTAAGTCAGACGATTCCTCAATATTAAAGTTGCCAGACGCGGTTAACAATGTATCTTCCTCTACAAATGAGACCGATGACTCTTCTATACTGCCAACACCTACGTCGACAATAGATACCCTTAACACTGATTCGCCGTTTAAAGGCGTATCGCTGCGGGAATTCGAAACACATCGTAAGTTAATCGAAGAGCAAAATAAACAGAAGAAGGAGTTACTCTGTAAAGCTATCGAGCTACAGTGAGTCAAATAGAGAAGTATTTAAGTAATTAAAACGACTGATCATCTCAAATTTTCAGCTCGCAAAAAACAGCGGCAGAGACGCGAAAAATTGCCGAAATCAAACAGGAGCTAGGCAAATTGGATAACGATTTGGCGCTCGATGTCTCAATACTACGCAAACAAATTGACAATGCATGCATTTATTTTTCGCAAGTCGAGTACGACTGAAGTAGTAAAGATTAATTTTGTTCTTTAATGTTTTTATGTTTTACAGAAAACAGTATATTAAAATAGAGGCTCAATTCCTAAAAGCAAAAATAGATTTACATAATGCTGCAGAAAAAAAAGAATTGCTCACTGAACATTTGTGTACAGTGATTGCGCACAATGAAGATCGTAAAGCGCAAAAGCTCTCGGAATTGATGCAGAAAGTAGGTCTAACGGAAACTGGAGAATTGGAAGCAACAACTCCAAATGTGTTGAACGGTGAAACCAACTAGAAGAATCACGTGTAGAATATTATACTTAAAAAACTAATATAATAATAAAATTGGCATTGCTGTACAAAAGTGAATACATAGTTAAATCCGAAGAAAATATAACTTCATATGTATGATAAAATCTATACTTCTACTAATATTATGTACTATTCGAAATTAACTGCCTATCGTAATCAACCGATTGTAAACAATAATTTATTTATAATCATATTTTATTTATAGTATTTACATATATGCATTGAAATTTAATTATATACTAAAAACATATATTTCTAAATAAAATAAAAACATTGTTATGATGTACCTCCGAAACGTACAACACAACAATTTGTCAAACTTCAAAATGCAAAAGTCTCGGCCCTAACCTGTCACTTCAAAATACTTTCTCTTGCAATCTGGCCACAATCGAAACAAACAATTGTGAGGTTATGTACGATTTATAGTAATGTCAATTACAAAGTGGTGTATTTTGTGAAACCGAATTTGTTTTTAAACAGAAAACAATAAACGTAATTATTAAAAAGAAGCATGGCAGGTCGGGGACGAGGGAAAACTGGTTCGCTTACGCAGGAGCAGCTACAGACACTAGGCTGCATAGGAAAAGATATTCCACAAGTGCAAAGCGCGCCTACTCCAACATTTCCGCCGCTCATGTCCAAACCAGTGAAACTAGAAGTAAGTACATACATATGTATAATACAATATACTTATGTACATACAACAACTCTATTAAGGCTAACGAATATTACAAACTTTAGACTACAACGGCACAAAATTATCAAATACTATGGAAGGAGGCGTACCTTAATCACATGCGCGATTCTCCTTACTTTATTACACCCAAAATCACAAATATTAATAGAAATCTACAAAGCTATTCAGATCAATGGGCTGTGAGCTGTTTAACTATGATTCAAAAATCCATATTCAATAAATGCCCTTTTTGCAGAGCGCTGTTGAAAATGCTAAAACAAAATCCAAAGCTGAATTCGACTGGCAAATGATGCCCGCTGAACTGCAAATTACACAAAAGAAACGTCGCATTGTGGCAGGCGATAAGGTAGTTGCCAAGAAGCCTAAAAATATAGATGATCGATTGAAGGTGCTGGAAGAGAAAGAGCGGAATGAAGATGATAAAGACGTTACAAAAGCATCATCAGACTCTGAACACGAAGATGAGGCAGAGGTATATGGAAAAAATATTAAAGTAACACTTATTTAATTTGCGCTTTTATATAGGAAGCACCTGCAGATGAAGAGATGGACGATGATAATGACTACGGTAACAGTTACTTCGACAATGGAGAAGCTTATAATGAAGAAGATGACAATCTTGATGATGGGCCTGTATATTAAAATAAAAGATGAATATATATTTTTTTACAATTCACTTATACTTTTATTTTGTTTAAATATTGTAAATGTTTCTTTAGCGGATAACCTCTATTTTGGTCAATGACTTTAGACTTATTATAATGCACTTTTACATTAGAGTGCATACATAAACCTAAATAACTGCCTAGTCCAGCGATTGTGGTACTTTGTTATTGAATTCAATTACGCCGGATGTCTTCACCTAATATAAAATAGAACGTAAATTTTGCAGAAATATACAACAAAATATTGAGAGTAGACTTACAAATCCGATGGTGCCAGCTAAGAAAAGAACGCCAGTGATTAACCAAGCATTGTATTTAGTATTTTGGCGTGCGTGGTGTTCCTTCCAATCACCTTCAGGCACAGGCAGATCGTTCAAAGTGGTTTTTTGGTGGTGACCACCGTGATAGGCTGCGCGTGACAGAGCACCGGCTAAAATAAGAGAATAAAGATTGAAGAGTTCTTTTTTGATATTGGGTTTCCAGTAAATATTTTCGATTATTTTTCTACATACAATAAAGGTTATGTAATTCATGAGATTATTATGCATAGCAATTGTATGCAGAAAAGTATCTTACCATTTTTAACCAGAAGTCCTTGTTTCAGAATGTGTTGCACCAACATTTTTGAAGACTGCTACGCTCGTTCTAAATATAAAATGGTTAGTTTATTATTGGTTAAATATGCAATTCAATGAATTTGTACTCACATCAGTTGTTAGCTCAATGAGAAAAAATACAAGTAGAATATATCGAAATATTTGACAGCTTAGTTTTCGAAGTAGTGTTTTCGATATCGATGCTCCATTTCGAAATAGAGATTACCAGCTCACATATTTACTATGCCAGTTACCTATTTTAAATCATGATTGAATAATAGTTAAAATATTGTTCTTAATTTAACGCAGCTAATTTGTGTAAATTCAACTTAAGTTATACATTTTTATTTACTTCAATTCAAAACTTTGCAGAAAAATATTACTTTCGAAGACTCAACCGCTTTCGGAGGCAGCTATTTACAACACTGCTTTCGCAGCCATCAGCTGTTTTTCGCACTGAACGCTGTCACATCAAGCTAGAATTTGGAAAAAGGGCGTCAAGTTAAGAAATTGAGAATTTTTTTTGTTTCTGTAGTGAAAATGTTTAAGTTTTGAATTGTGTGCATAAAAAATTTAAAATACCTACGTGCACAATGCTGACTACCTTGGCAAATATCAAACACATACTACAAAAAGAGCTTTTCAATGGTAGCGGTGAACGAGTGTTATCTGTGGTGACGGTGACAAAGACTTTCAAAAAGAAAAGGGCTTGTTATTTATGCATTGTAACGACACCACCGCCGGTCCCGGTGGTCACAGTCTGTGTGGTAAAACAATCAGAACAACGAGAAGGCGAGTATAAAAAGAAACGTACCTGGCAATTGGATGAGATTAAGTGGGTGGATGGACGGAACGAGCAGTTTGAGACACATGAATTTGATATACAAATAGAAAAAACTTATAAATGGTATGCCTTAAACTTGCACGAAAGACAAAATTTCCTGGCCGTGCTGTACAAACAAATACATAAGTATGGGCGCGCCCAGAGAGCTGAGTTCCGTAATGTGCCCAGTGGTTGGCTAAATGAGAAATCACCAGAAAAATTGGCCGCTGGACGCAATGCAGAGCAAAAGAATGTACAAGACACAGAAGATGAGGAGGAAGCGCAAGAGTTTACCGCCTTAACAGACAAAGAAGCAACCGAACTCGGAAAATTGTTTGCTGAGAGCGACTTTGCTGTGAAGGATGCAGAACAACTGATTGAAAAGTTATCCAAAGAGTTGCACGATTTGGATGGTGTATGTATTAGATTGTTATTAAAATAAACATTTGTAATTATATTTTCTATGATTTCTTTACAGGCCAACATACAAAGTGTATTGGCATCAGAGAAGCAAGTAATGGCACTGATGGAGCATATTGATAAAGCGATTTTCGAAGCTGATAGCTTTGAAAAACGCTTGGATACCTATGAGGAAATTTTGGGCCATGTGAAGGAGACAATGGAGAAAATTGGTGGCAAAAATGCTATGATAGAAATTGCGAACAACAATAACATTAAACTGATGAAGGAGCTGAACAAAGTTATTGTAAGTAATCCATTATTGCTAAGCTTTTTATATTGAGAAATCTAAGAAAAAACATAAATTCTCATAGTCTCAGCTCGACCTACCTCAAGTACATCAACAGGCGTTGGATGAACCGGATTTGAAAACAGTTATCGGCAGAAAAGCTGCTATTGCTGCTGCACAAAGCTTACAACAAGCTATGAACAGCGATATTGATTCAACACTGCTGCGGTTAGAGGCGGTGCAAGATCAACGCAAACGTTTTGAAAAATGGAAAGCAAAGTTCTCGGGGATTGTAAGCCGCTTTATGAATAATTTGTTTATACATTTGGGAAATGAATTAGGTGATAATACAACAATGAGCACAGAACTTGTACTGCCGAACCACCTGGCGGTATATCGCGAGTTAACACCCTACACAGAACTAATGCATTGGACAAAGTCAATGGATCGAAAGACGTACGATGGTTTAACACGCGTTTATACTACATCGCTTAGCAAAATCTTCGAACGGGATATCAAAAACTTTTTTGCCTTGGTATGTTTTTTTTTCAGATATTTTATAATTCAAATATTTACATTTCAATTTTTCACCTACAGGCTAAACTGCAAATATCCGAGAAACTACGCACATCGCGTGAAGATTTGGATACGTCGGCTTCATCGAAAAAGTCTGCTGTGTCAGCTGCGCCCTACGGTACACTCGGTGTTAACCGCGACCAATGGGGGACTGGGGTAGAGAGCTCAGATCGCGAACGCTTTGATTCAGTTTTGGAAAAAGTACTAGCAGAATTGGAGCCAGTTGCGTTGCAAGAGCAAATGTTTTGCATAAATTTTTTCCAAATGGATGTAATCAGTCCAACATCGAAAAATACTCAAACCACTTTGGAAGTCTTAGAAAAAAGCACCGATTCTGCAAGTATTTTAGCGTCACCTACATCGGCAAGTGGTGGCGGCGGTGGTGATGGCAGCGGTGAGTTGAATCTGTTTGTAAGATAGTTTTTCAATTAACTAATTTAATGGTTTTGAGGTGAAGGCTTTCCACAAAAGAAAATTGATCGTCAAATAAACGAAGAGGTGCGTAGATTGATGATTGCCTTGTTTGGCTGCTTAGAACCAGAACTGGTTAGCTTTATACAAAGTTTTGAACGCATTGATAGTTTGTAAGTATTTCAAAAACTTTTAATTTATAGTAAATATCGAATTATATACATATTTAAATTGTCTCTTTAGCTATTCACTTTATGTGCTCGTCCGCTTAACGCAACATGTCATGTCTGCGCAGGATACACATTCCTTTCTTAGTATGACTTTCGCTTCAGCGCTGGTCCAAGTTAAACGAAATTTCGATCGCTTTATGCAACAACAACTACTTTCAATTAAAGAAGCAAAAGTGCCTAAGCGTTCCAAATGCGGTATTCTGCCCTATGTAGAGAATTTCGAGTATTTCGCACAAACTTCCGAGGGTATATTCCGTAAATCAGATCGTCGCACTGATATGGAAAAATGGTATTTGCAGTTGGTCAATGCAATATTTGAAAGTATTAGTGTGCATGCGCAGGATCATCCGAAAACACCATCGCAAGTCGTACGGATGGAAAACTACCATCACATGTATTCGCTATTGGCGCAGTTAAAGGTACCCGGTTTAGATGCCTTAAAAAAGGAAGCCAAAATGCGCTATAATGAGTCGCTGAAACTGTATGTCATACAGTATTTTGGACGCCCGCTGGAAAAGCTAAATGTAATGGTTTTTTTAATACTTTTTAATAGTGTGCTAAATACACATACCTATTTACTTTCAGCTCTTTTTCGAAGGTGTGCAGCAAAAAGTAGCACAAGGTGTCAAAGAAACAGAGATTAGTTATCAAATGGCTTTCTCGAAACAGGAATTGCGTAAAGTTATCAGTCAATACCCTGCACGCGAGGTGAAGAAGGGACTAGAAAATCTCTACAAAAAAGTTGAAAAACACCTTTGTGAAGAGGAAAATCTACTACAGGTAGTTTGGCATGCCATGCAGGAGGAGTTCATTGCGCAATATAATTTCTTGGAGGAGCGTATACAGAAATGTTATGCGGGCGCGATGATTACGTTAGAATTCAATATACAGGATATATTAAACTTCTTCTCAGATATAGCGCGCTCACATTGAATTGTTTTTATTTTATTTTAAATAACAATTCTTTCTGTAGAACAAAATTTATTATATAATATTTTTATTTGTATTGTTATATTATAATTTTTTACGAAGGTTATGCTTAGCTTTGTGCACATTGTGAAAAATATTTTTGCTTTCCAGTGTAGATATGAAAATCTATAATGATATAAAGCCGTTGATAAGATTTATTAATTTTAAGTGCAATAGAGGAGCATATAATGAATAACAAACAATATTTAAACAAAAGGCTGCTCTTTTTTATTAAGAGAGATTACTTCTAAAAAAAACGAAAATATTTTTTAGCTTTTTTCTGAAAATGCACTGCACCTGAGTGGCATGTCACAAAAGCTGTTACAACAACAACAATAAGACTATTACGAACGTTCGTAAACGCAGTATTTTTGTGCAAACTTGCTGCATCATTGCCGACTGTGGTTGCTGCTGCACAATCAGCTGCTTCGACTGCTTCGGCATTGCGGTTGTGCTTTCGAACGCCAGAGAAAATGTAGAATATTTCATTTTATGGCAATATAAAAGTATAAAGCAATCGAAGAATATGAGAGTTCCGTGACAGCCGGTTCTACGAATGTTTTATGCGGCTTCAATAACAACAACAGCGTAATCAGTTTACTCTCCCTTCCATTTTGGCATCGGTCTTTCGCGTTGTATTTACTACTGTTGTATTTATAGCTGCAGAAATTTGCCAAAAGTCTACGAACTGCATGCATTAAAAAGCTGTGGACCAAAAGCAGTAATGCAGCAGGTTTCTTTTGGCGAACGCGTTGTTTTAGTCAAACATGCAGTTGAACTATAATACTAGGGTGATGAAGGAACCCAACCTAACGAAAATCTGAAGAAGAAATGCTTAAAAAAGGGGAACTTGGCAATGTGTGAAACAAATAGCAACAAACACTCAACATGTATTGACGTGAATGTAATTTATGAGAGTTTAACGACTTTAAGAGCTAATTTTTAGATTACTAGATTATCCTTTCACGACCAATATTTCAGCATATTGAGTTATTTTCCTGCAAAATGAACAGGTTATATTAAATGCAAAGAGAAAAAATAGAATTTAGAAATAGATCTTAGAATCTACATATATTTATTTGAATAGATTCATAAATCAAATCGCAACTAAAATTATCAACAAAAAAGTCGAATCTAATAAGATGATTGATTAAATTGAGGGCCGATTAATTGCAACCTTCAGTTTACTTTTGCATATTCCGATAAGAAATGATTTTTCAGTTTCGGTCTGATATCCGTCCGTCCCTGTATCACATAACTCGAGTAAATTTTGTGATATCTGAAAGAAGCTAGGTACACATATTTCCCTTGCTCCAAGGCATGTTAGTATTGAAAATGTGCGAAATCGGATAATAACCATGCCCACATAACGGTATTTTGATAAAATTACAAACATTAAATATTTGGGTATATAAGTATATGTATATAAGACAATCTGCTCAAATTTGATACGTACATTTTCGGTGGGAGAAAGGTACGCATTGCCTTTTTTTGGAATAAAGAAATATATTCGAATTACCTTGCTAATCCCTTTTGGTATACACTTTACACTTTAGCTCAGTAGTCATAATTTTAGAAATTATAGAAATTAAGGAAAGTTTAAAAATTGGAGTTTTAAGTTACTATAAAAGGTTATTGGGATAACTTTGATATACAACATTGGGTTGACAAAGAATAAATGTGCAATCAAAAGTTTTGGAAACTCTGAGCTACCTTACCACTGAGCATACTTTCCAAAAACCATAGAAATCTGAGAAGAAACCCACCCTGCTCTCAAATTACGGAAATTTACAAAAATAAAATACAAAAAATGTACTAAGTTTCAATAACTTACTTAGTTAATTGGCGCTATAACCGCTTAAGCTGCTAACTGGCGCCAATTGGAAATACCAGCTGGTACCCCATTGAATACTTTCAGGGCTGGAGCATTTTCGCCCATACGCACGACATGTCCCTGCCAACATAACCGCTGCATTTTAATTCGCCAGACTATGTCTATGTTGCGGTAAAGCTCATATAGTTCATCTTTCGATCGTCTGCACTCCACGGGCCGTCTCATCCGATGCTGACAGTGCCCATGCTTTAGCGTCATACAATAACACGGGCATGATGAGAGACTTATAGAATATGGTTTTGGTTCGTTTAGAGAGGGCTTTACTGCGCAATTGCCTAGTCAGCCCAAAGTACCACTTGTTGGCAAGAGAGATTCTACGTTGGATTTCCAGGCTGACATTATTCATTGTAGGTGTTAATGTTGGTTCCCAGATAAACAAAGTCCTCCACTTTTTCGAAATTGGAATTGTCATCAGTGATGCGGGAGCCAAAAGGCAAGTGCGCTGACTGTTTATTTGATGACAGGAAGTATTTTGTTTTGCCTTCGTTCACTTCCAGACCCATACGTTTCGCTTCTTTATCCAGTTTGGAAAAGGCAGAGTCACGACATCCTCCTAAAACAAAGATAGTGATAAGTAAGCTACAGAGCCACAATAAACTCATTAAATCGCTCATCATACCACTAAATCCACATCCTGTACACATTAGAAGTCGTCTCTTGAGCTGAGATTTAGACTTAGAAGACTATTCTCTCACCAATAAACCTCAGGAGACTGTACAGGCCTTAAACGACATTCACTAACAGGTAATTTATATCTTGGAAGTGTCGCCTCACGAATGTCATATTAAGAAACCAAGAGCCTCGACGATATTATAAGATCTAGGCGGCAAATTCACGCGTCCGAAGCGTGAAATTAATTAACTGTTCATTGAATTGCTCTCGAAATAAAGCCAGGAATTTCTGGATCTAACTACGTATGTTCTATATGTTATATCATATATTATATCACGTGTGGAATTTTTCAAAATGTTAACGGTAACCTACGGAAGCTCGACAATGTGACACCAAAATAAACCAGCAATAACGAAAAACGTTACACCGTGTTTTCTGAGTATTGTGGTGTGATAACGAGTTCCTTTTGACCACATCATTCATTTTTTGACAAAAGATTAAGAATCACTGGCTGTGATCAATTTTTGAGGCTTGTAAATAAACATTTCTCTCATAAGCTATGAGCGAGCATCTATTACTAGTACAGTGGAGCAGCCATATTGATAATAAAAACGGCTAGCTCTCGTTGTACTCATTATCGGTTGCGCTAAGTTACCGGCGCCTAACAGCTTTCCCGCCTAGCGTGCTGAGAGTTTATATTTAACTTTTATAGCTTATTGCTGCTCCAACGACGGCTATGGCGGTATTTGTTTTGCTCTCTGGCTGAGCAGCTGGAATTGAGCCCCACCGGCAAGTTCTGCTTCAGTGCGATTCTGAGTGTTTAAACGTAAAGTTGAAGACGGCGAAGTGAGTGCGCGCGTGTTTATTTTTGTGCTTTTTATATACAAACAAAAATTTTTGCATGCAAATGTGTTAACGTTCATTTTTTTTTTGTTAGCCAACTGCAGCTGCCGTGCATTTACGTTGTTGTTGGCGTCAATGCCATATTATTTGCAGCGGCCTTTTTTCGTACATGAAAGCGTACTTGTACGTTGGTATATCCCATTTTTGAAAAATTGAGACGCGCTTACTTCTCCAAGTTCAGTGCGCATCCAAGTACAAGGCTCTTTACATAAAGTTTAAAAACGAAATAAAGGCAAAAAATATAAGTCAAAAAATACAAAATAAGTGAGAAGAATTGAAAAATACAAAGGAGAGGAATAAAAAATCGGCACCGAATGAATATAATAAATTCCCCAAAACGAAAAGGGATAAAATTGCATTTGCATGTTGCATACCTGAAGCCAACGTGAATTTGGTGCTAAATCAGTTTTTGTTAGTATCGTATTAATTTTGTGACTATGTATATTATATGTACATACTTGGCGAAAAGTTCTTTGTTCGATCCCGCTTGAGGCAATAAGAATTACCACTTCAGGAGGAACAGCTAAAAATATAAAAGGTAAACGAAATAAGGAAATGCTATTATTGGGGGTCAACCATGTATGCACATACATAGGACACACAAATACATTCATGCATACTTCTGTGAATTTATATAAGTAAGAGATCTTTGCAAATACATAGTACTCGTAGTATAATGGACGAGAAACGGGAAAACTCCCTAAAACGTGTTCAACTTGTTTTGCGACTCATTTGGGATCTTTCAATGGAGTTTCGTTACATATAAACGTAAACACATATGCACATTAGGGTGCATCACTTACCAAACAACAAAAAATTTGTAATGTTTTTTTTATAGGAATTATAAAATCTATGATATTTTAAGAATTCCACCAATACAACAATATTTTTAAGTTTCAAAATTCTCTTTTTTTTTTCAAAGGATGAATATTACAAAGGAAAATCAACGAATAGTAGAACAAACAGATTTTTATTGCTATTTTTGACCTTTTTTATTTGCAAAATTCGAGTTAGATGAAATATTTTTTAATAATTCTCTACATCCCTTTTAAGATTAGACAGTTTTATCATCTCAGGTGCATACTTTTAAAAGAAAAGCTCAACTAAATCGCAATATTTTTTTCCAAATTACAAGATTACAAAAGATGATCTACTTAAATTTAACGCAAGGTATTATATTGGGAAAACAGGAGAAGGGAGAGGTTACAAAACGGCTGTCGCTCTATATATTTTATGGCTTTTTCTTGTCTCGAGAAAATTTTGCCCTGTGTGCTGCGTGTTCATTTCCCAAAATATTGCCCTCTGACCAAACGAAACTGTAACATAATATAACCATTTTGCAGAACGAGAGATAACCTAATGCAAATTTTATAATATACGAAAATACTGGAAATCCGACATAAACAAAGTCAGTTTCAGTAAAAAGATAATATACGTACGTAAATGTTTATAACTTTGAGATATTGACCTACTAAATTTTGCTTTATCTTGGGTTATGGGTACTTTATTTGTTCAAATACCCTCCTGTTCTATTTACAAGGACTTATTTTACACAAATTTTCCCAACAAAATTTTAGTCACCAAAGAAAAGAAAACTCTACATCTTAAGCTAAGAGGTCAACATGCTATAGCAAAAATATTCATTAACTTCAGTAGTTACAGCTAATTTCGAGCTTACATCATATAGCTCGATATTTGGCGTACTTTTCCTACGATTTGTTCGATGTTCTACTACAAATTAACGAACCTACAGTTTTATGTCAAATGATGTACCGAAAATTGAAAGTAAGATGTATTTTATGACAAAGATGTTCCTTCTAACTCAATAAAAATAGAAAACTTAGTAGGTCCGAACCTCTGAAAAATAACATGATAGAACTAAACTAAGAATGCAGTTTATCTAGATTGTAACACTTCTTATGGCCTTGGAGTGTTTTGGGAAAATTTTGAGGTTATGAAAGTATTACTATTACAAATGAGAGCTTGACCGAACAAAGGACGAAGTCGCGAGAGCTATTATTAAAGGCAATCCAAAATACATATAATTTATGCAAATTAATTTAGAAAGAATATACGAAAAATGTTAAAATGGAGTTATCACGCTTATATCTGACACCAAAGCAACTTATACATACATACATATGTACATATTGTACATACGTAGATAATTGCATGTATTCAGCACGTGATTATTTTTTTGCAAGAACCCTTTTTACGTGCACTCACGGCGATTTACGATTTACGATTTGTCCTCACAATTTCAATGTATTTTGTTGTCATTATGTTTTTTTTGTTTTTGTTATCATCTCACCATCGCTTCAAAATTGATTCTCGGAATAACTCGTACTGTTGGATTTAATTTGTTTTTATTACCTTCTTGCTTTTGTGTCATAAATTGTTAGTGATTTCCGCCAAGAATTTTGCATACATCATTTTATTACTGTAAATTACAATGAAATAGATATTGGTCCTTTTGGGATTGGATTGGGTATTTAAAAGAAACAGTTAAATTCAAAATGTGAAAATGTGGGAAACGTTTTGGGGTTTTCAAGACTTAAGTCTGGTTTCAAGTGAAACGATCACTAAGCTCTGCCAAAAAGTTTCAGCAATCAGGTTAACATATTTAATATATGTACAAGATAGAGCGATTAGTCTAATAATAATACCAGCCACATACCTAAAAAGATGACGACCGAGGTAGCTGTAAAGATCCATTTTTTGTTTGCCGGTAAAGCTCAAACTTAGCCAAAATTTGAAGAAAGATATCAAGACTTCTGCATTAAGAAGGGCTTATCAATTTGATGGGGAATATTCGGAAAGCAACAATATCCTTGTTTGCTCGCTCCTCCGCACTGCGTCGCCAGGCAAATTTGACTACTACAACAAGCATTTCACTTCCCTCGAGAGCATCAGAGTTTTTGTTTTTGGTAATGGAAGTTGAAAGTTCTCTGCACCAGATTGTTACAATATCTACATCTATAGTGGTGACAACTTGGTGGGTGGCTGTCTCCGCTGGTTTACCGCTCTAGTACACATTCTGGCAGTCAGATAGCTCATTCAGAGCCAACTTTTGACATTTTTGGTCGAAAGATGTTAGGCTTCACACGTGCGGTCTTGTTTGCCTTGGGTATGAGACCACCTTCTATAACGTCCAAGCCTTGGATACACACTTTCAGTTCAGGCTCACCATATACATGGATATGTAGTGGTAAGAGCTGGATATAAAATGACATACATATGTATACTGCCTGAATCTTTGCCGGAAGGATACCGTCGGAATCGGAGCTGAAAATTTTGAATATCCCATCATAAAATTTTGAGATCCATGTGAGTAAGGATCAAGTCACAATTCCAGAGACAACTAGGACAGTATGAGTCGAAAACGGTGTGCTGTAGAAGTTTTTCGGTCGTTAATTTCCGAATTACTAAAAAAATCGAACTCGAGATGATAGCAAACATTGTAACCACATTTTCAATATTACATTTACTAAAAGTATATGTACATACGTATGTAAACATAAGGATGGGTGAATACCTTCGTGGCTTTAGGTTTGGAAACAGAAACTAATCACCTTAGGTAAGCATAACTCTTCAGTTAATTGAGAACAATGATACCTTATTTTTCTCAGAATAGAACATTCTTGGCAGAAAATGACTGAAATGTAAATGCCTGCTTGTAAAATTGTAGAAATAAGAGCTACCAAAGTTGAAAATTTAAAAAAAGTTGAGTAAATTTCAGATTGATTGCAAATTTTTTCACAGATTCAAACTATTTTCGCGAAAGTTATTATAATCTAATAAGTGCCAACATTTTTCTTTTAAAATATATGTATATAAAAAACTATAATAGCTAAACAACTGAAAGAAAGAAAATTTGTTTTGTAAACGAGGTCATACCAAATTGGTTTTTTTATGAATAAGTTGAGAATTTGAGGGTGGTTGGAAATTTTCAAACACATTTTTGTGAATCACTCGACCTTATCTACGACCTCTACTTGGTCACTTGGAAAGTTCGTGCATTTTTTTCGTTTTGTAGCACCAGGCTATTTAAAATTAAAAAAAGAAAATCCATTTCTATTGATCTTTATGTAAAATATTTAGAATATATTTAAACTGAGGGATTTCGTTGCTAATTTTATATTTTTTCCTGGTAGCGACTTTTAAGGTCCTTTTAAAAATTAGATGCAAGTACCATGCTCAGCATTGTGGTTTCTTCACAAAAAGCAAAAAAAAAAAAGAATAAATCATGTACATTTTTGCAGCACCCTATAAATATTTATACACTCCATCGTAAAATTATAACACAACCACATATCGACAACATTTGACCATCTATCTCTCTTCAAAAAATCCAACAAAATCCATGCAAATTCAAGCTTCAAACTTCGTGGAAATGTGAAAAATCCAATCCAAAAATTTTATCATGAACAAAAAAAAATTAATTGAAATTACTGCATTGTTAGCATAAAAATATTCAATTTTACAATACTATTTACTTCTTTCATATAAAATCATGATTTAATAATACTCGTAGAAGGTTGGTTAATTATTGACGTTTGTGCCTTTCGACTGCCTTGTAGGGTTGCATTTGTCAAGGAAAGATACAGCGGGTAATAATTTTATCGCCTTTTGTGAAAAAGTGGGTAGTTATTACTGAAATATGTTTTATATTAGTGTATTTGAAATTTTTTTAATTTTTAATTAAATACGAATACGCTTACAATGTTTTACGAAATGGAGAAAGAATTCAAATGTTTTTGTTTATTAAAGCTGCTATAATAGATATGAAAAATAAATATATCCAGAATAGTGTGAACTTTATTCACATAAATTGCTTAATAAAGAAAACGCTTCTGAAAAGATCTTTTCATTCATTCAAAATAAACCATGCTTTTATAAAAATGCAACTAGAAATTAAAAAAAATATTTATTCAAGCGACTATATGAAAAAATATTCATACAAATAGTAATGCCGTATTTGATGAAAAAATATAACGTTTCTTGCACAAGTTACTTGAATTGATTTACAAGAAAAATTTGATGGAAATAGGAGCGGTACATTTAAGTCAAATGGATGGGACTAAGTTAAATTTTAGAAATTTTCAACACTCAATTGGTATTTAGTCACCCAATTCGAAATATCAAACGTTTTTTCAACTACTTACCTTATTACATACTATTTTGTTTTAGTTACTTTTGGCTTTCAAGCTTAACTCCCTCTTGTTTATTGCCCTCGTACAAGTATGCAATGAGTTTAACAAAAAAAAATTAACTGATTCTGTTTGTCACCTATGTATGCAAGTACATGCATGTATGTATGCATGTATGTATGTATGTATGTGTGTATATCGCTTGCAGCTGACTGACTCATTTAACTGCCAATGTTTTGCTGTATTCCTTTCTTTTAAGTCTTCCCTTTTTGTTGTGTATTTGTTATAAACTGCCTTCTTTTCGCTTTGTTGTATGGTTTTTTGTTTTTGCATACACAATACAACTTTTAAGCTCGAGGTTATACGAAAGCGGTTTAAACTTCAACTTCAACTTGGCTTCCTCTATGAGTATATAGGTGGTATGTACATATGTATATAATGTATATATGTAGTGTTATGTATTCCACTTGAAAACTGGAATGATGAGTGAGGAAATGAAGTACAGGGAAGCGAAAGAATCAAGGAGTAAGCAAGAGCTAAAGCACGACAGACTATTAAAAAAGGTCTAAGGTCCAATATATCGGCTTGTGGTTTTGTTGCATTCTAGTAAGCTATCATTATTTTTGTTTAGCTCTTAATGTTGTAGTTGTTTCATTTTCTATATGTACATACATACATATGTATGTGGGTATATTGTGGTTCTTTAATCACAGTTGTTTTGCTATAATACTGTATTTGTACCTAAATATGTATATAAATATGTACATATGTATGTATGTGACTAGTTAAGTGCTAATAAAAGTACAAACGATATATGTATGTATGTATATACATATATTAGGCTATAAGTATATATACTAGTATGTAAATATGATCTAGTGGTGTGTCGAAAAGTAAGTAGTAGTTATGTATTAAGTAAAATGTTACATGCACCGTTATTGTAAAATACATATTACTGAAATTAACACCTCTTCCTTATAGACAACCAGCGCGTGGTGCAAAGAACTATAAGCGGACAGCTACCGTAGTTCTAATAATACATATGTATTTGTACAAACACATATTTACATATACATGCATATGTACATATAAGTATATACTACGGTAAGCTATATTTACACACATTCATAAAGTACACGGAAAAGCACTAGTTTCAAACTAATTCTTATCTTGTAATTACGAACCATGACTAACTCGCAGTGTTCCTCTTTTACATGCACCACAATTGTAAATATTGTGGTAATTGCACTCCAAGTTGTTATTTTTAACTTAACTAAGAATCAGTACAGCGCCTTGGTGTTAGCCTGCATGCTGTGTCGGAACCACATACGCTAAAATTAAAAATTGAAACTCTTAAACACATATGTAGTATATGCCAGCGACATCCATAATTCAATAGTCGCACTAAAATAAAATACAATTGCAGTGAAATTTCGCATAACCGGCTACTTTTTACTGGTTAATTGGAAATAAAAAATACGTTGTTTTTTTATTAGCTAAAATGTTTCTTCATAGGCCCGAGATTACGGAAAATATGAAATCATACATAATTTTGATGCTTAAAGTTGTTTTTTTGTTGTAAACAGTAACGATGCTTCAAGTACTCATAAACTTTAAATGCGTTTTTCTCGAAACGCGGCTTTTAAAAATAGTACAGAACTTATCTTCTACAAATTTAATCCGATTCCGAAGATTTTTACACTCAAATGCTCGCAATACAATTATCTTAGATCTGTCGTAGGATTTTTGCAATACATGAAGAAAGTTTCATCGATAAATAACACTAGTATAGAAATATTTTTTTAAGAAGTGCTGCCCTGCTAAAAAGTGGGTCTTAGATTGATGTTGGGTCACTGAAAACAAAAAAGAGTTTCATTTATTTTTTCTAAGAAAGCGTTTTTGCAATATAAAACCTACTTTTAGGTCTATTAGCAGTCAATGCCGAAAACCACCAGAAAAGTGAATAAAACTAAACTTATTGGAACGCCGTTAAAAATGTATATTCATTTTCTTTACATTGATATATTTTTTGTGCCAATCAGAAGAGTATTTTTTTGAGTTTCAAGGGTTGAAATAAGAAATACATGGACACTTTCGAGATTTCACTTTTATTTCTTATTTTTAGTTTCTACGCCTTGAGAATTGTATTGCACCCAAATATATGTAAACATTAGAAATTAAATAAAAGCGACCATTGTTTAATTTGATCGTTTCCCTCAAGGCGAATTTAATAAGGTGGTGGGAGTAAGCAGCTGATTTCCTTCGCCGCGGTATAGCAAATGGCAAAATTATATGTTTGTTGTACTACTAATAGCCATGTATGTATGTGTGTAGAAAAAAATGAAGTATACATGCAAGGCGAATCCATACAAGGTGGTGTTATAAATACAACTACAAAATTCCTATGTATTTTGTTTTTGTTTCTGCATAAGAGTTGTCAAAATTTAAATACATTTTGTTTTTGATTTAACAGCTTTTGAAAGCTCATACGCTCTTATGCCATCATCTTCTATAAATTCGCCTTGTACAAATTTATGCAATAAATTTTGATGACATTTTTATCATTTTGGTTTTGGTTTTGATTTTGATTTAATATTTTTTTAATCGAAATAAGGTTTTAACTAGAATTAATTATAAGAAATTATAAACCAAAGCCAAAAACTTTGTATAAGTTTAAATTATATATGTATTAGATTCTCGATTTAGATCGTTGAGTTTTTACAGCATACACAATAAAAAAATACAGTCGTACGATAAAAATTATCGATTTCACTACCGATATTATCGAAAAAAAAACTATGGTAAATCCAACTCTGACCCCTTATAGAGATAGTTCCCCATCACTGTTTCTTAAGTTTATGTTTAATACGTAAGTATGAGGTAAAACGGCATCAGAACCACAGTGTAGTGATGTTCCGATACCACTATGTACTCTATTTAGAAGTATCGAAAAGAATACTCGATGCTATATGAAGTATCGTAGGAAGATACTCGATTATGCTTTGTACTTGAAAGTATTTACTTTCTTAACTTTAAATTCTAACTGAGTTGAGTTTTGAGTTTTTTTAAATAAATAATGCCAAACTTTATATGTAACAAAGTTATATAGAGTAATATAAATATTAATAATTATCGAAACGTACATATGATTATTTTTTTGTGTATGTATTAATCTTTCACTACCTAGTCCTGGCATTCCACAAGGACTTTGCTTTATGAAATAGGTGGTGAAAACATTCAGCTTCGGGCATACCGCTTAAAAGAAGTAATTTTATATTAATGTATATAAATGAAGAACGAGGACTAGGCAAAATAAATTAATGAACTTTTAAGTCTTCCTACTCTAAAAAAAAGAGTTGCTTTTAAGAGGAGAAAGAGGAAATGAGAAACCATATGTTTTATCCGAGTATAATTAATTTTGCTACGAGCAAATACTTGTAAAATGTACTCGATATCCACCAAGCACTTGGGCACACCTCTCGAAGTACGAAAAATACGCAGTTATAGTGAAAGAATTAAAGTATTTAACTCGAATTAGTGATACAAGAACTTCACCACTACAGTGTACCAATTAGATTTCATTGCAATTTCCTAAGAAGAATTTAAAATCACAAATGGTTTTTAAATTGCAATTCATTATTTAAAAATTTTAAGCCAAATTATTTGTACACTTATTTAAATATACGGTTAGAAATGTATGTGAATACAAATATGTTTGTTATTAATTATTTACCCATGGGATGCGCGATAACGATTACATCGCTTTGGAAACGTGTTGCAAAATTACATAGCTAAAACTGAAAACAGAAGCATCACTGCTTTTAATAATCTAACACCAGCAATCGCGCAAAGCAAAGTTAAGTTTATTTTGAATAAATTACCATTGATTTTTATCTTCAAACGGTTTTTCGCATTCGCTTTTTTTTGTACGTTCGGAAAAAATGTTTGTATGTGGGAAAATGAAGTCATAACTATGATTACTCATACGAAAATCGCGCAAGCGTTGTGGCCTCAGAGACAATAATAACAAATGCATACCACCAGCATAATATCAAAAACAAGAAATAAAGCGCTGCATTAATAGAGAATTATAGCGAACTGTGAAAAAAGAAAATGCTTAACGTCACCTGAGAGCAGAAGTGCAAACAAACATAATAAGCAAAAGCCAACAAGGCAATAAAGGCAGACATCCAAAGCGCATCAACGCTGCAATCTGAGCCTGAGATCTTCACGACTACGATGCGGCGGCCACATTGCATGAGAGATTGCCGGTTTAAGTTTTTGGTTTTATTGTATAATTCCAAAAAAGGTTAACCGCATAAAAACAACAACAAAATGAATGAAGCAGGAATTAAAAAAATGTATCAAATCCGAAAGAAAATGGGTAATGAAATAGAATCTTATAATGGCAACAAGTCGTGCGTGGTGCATAAAATCGAAACCATAAACGAAAGCAGCAAATCCGCATACCAACAAGTAGTTAGTTAAAAAATAGAAGATTAGCTCGAGGACTTAAGGTGGGTTACGTGAGCGTACGCATGCGCAACAATTTCCTATTCTATAATCGTACAATTTCTTAAGATATGCACTGATATTTAACGAAGAACAAAAACCACCTTTACCAAATGAGTAAAATTGTACGTTACAAAGTTGGCAGTGGAATTGGAGTAAGAGTCCCAAGTGCACTGCACCGAGTTATAAGTTTGCTTGTCTGTATGTATTTCACTGCTCATGCCAAAAATGGTAGTAGCAAGTAACCAAAAACAAAAATAAAAGAGAAAGGATAATGGGGAAAAGTTGTTGCAATAAGAGTCGTAGTAGCCACAAAGATTGTGATGAACGGTGGAGTAACAGGTAAGAACGTTGAAGGCATGCCTGAAGGCAGACCACTGCCATTTATGTTCATAGTTACACTCAATCCCAATTGAATAGGTTCAATTGTATAGAGCTAACACAAGTTGATGATACAATAAAGATTACTAAACGTACTGATTTTACCTAGTTTGCAATCGATTTTTTACAAATTTTCCGATTATGTTAAGAAATGTTTAAAGCTTCTAAACTTTGAATATGTACATAGGTATATAGCTTAGAACCCAAAGGCAATCCAATATTGAATAGTCTGTTTAAGGTTTCGACGAATTTCCAAAGCATATAGATGATTAAGTTGAACTACAAAAAAGACATTTGTACTTTGTTTATTTTTATTACCAAAATTGGCACAAATAGCCATCAATTAGCAAATAGTCATTACAAGTACTAGACATTCGAATTTACCGAGTTCAGGTTTAGGATGTGTTGTAACTGTCACGATAAATGAGCAAGAATTATAGAAAATAAGATTGCGCTTTCCGCGCTGAGAACAAGTGATAGTGACGTAATAAAAGCTAGACAATAAGAGAGAAAGAGTAAAGAAAGAATTCTAAAAAAGATGAGAAAGAAGCGCAAAGTAAGCAGGCAAACGTTATAATGATTTGTGTAAAACAAAAGCAAACAGCTTTTATTTCGTCGGTGAATACCTGGATGCTGTCAAACCGGCAAGGAGAGGACTAGCGGCCTGCGGAAGGCGCAATCTTATATTCTATAAATTTTGGATTAAGCAAATATGGAGAACATTATTTCCACTGACGTCAACCAGACTGAAGGAGTTCAGAGATAGCTGTAGTATTCTATCGGAGCGAGTGTGATGTTGTGCTCAGACATCAATGTCTCGTTACTTCGCTTTATAATCGTAGCTGATATTCTGTGATGGTTATTTGTTTAAGCCGAAGCTGATACAGTATGAAACAATTAGAATAACACAGTTTCCACGGATATGGTGTTTGCATTCCAGAGTTACGTTCTAAACTAAAGAAGAAGAATGCTAATAGAGAGCATCCACACGTTGTTTGATTTACCTAACGTATTCCACTCTTTTGCCAAAAATTTAATAATAGCTAGATAGTTAATTTTATGTATTTCGAATTTTGAATAGACAAACTGAATTTATTACACAACATATATATATCTTTGTAACAAAACGAAATAATTTTGTATTTCTTACGAAAAGTTGAATAATTAAATACACAGTTCTGTTTCCGGTAAATTTTACTTTCAAATCTGTACTCTTCGTATTGAGTCGAGCCATATCTTTAGACGCCCTTCGTTTTGCTCGATTGCACAAAATTCACGACTTAAACATCTTGAAATGAGGATGCGTTGAATAAATTGAAGCGATTACGACAAATGGTGCCTCCACAATATCGATTGTCACATTTTATATAGATAAAAGTAAAAAGTTGAAAAAATGTAGGTGTTTGATCACTACCCTATTTTTCAAACAAATATCGCACGGGCGAAATGAGGTACCGCTTTTTTTTATAGACTGAACATCTTAGTAGATGGATAATCCTTTGGTGGGGTGCAATAACGTCACATGAAATAACGACACAGTGTCTTTATTTCCATTTGAAAGTGAAATAAAGTCACGTGTCGTTATTTCCATTAGTAATTGAAATAAAGTCACAGTGACTTTATTTCCCTTTAGGTAAATTTTCAACAATTTAAAATGTGACCTTATTTCCTTTTAACAAAAATTTTATTTCAATCAAGTACACAAAAATGAAATTGAGAAAATAACAAACATAATAATAATACAAATTTGCCTTATTGCCGTTTGCCTTATTTCATAGTTGATTGAGAAATAACACAAAGTTTTATATTTTACAATTGAAAAATAAAGCAAAACATATGTACATGGTAACACACATGCATTTGACGGTGGGGTGCTACGAAATGAATATAATAATCTTTTTGTAAAAGGGAAATTTCCCTTTTACGAAATGTATTTATTTATCTTTTTGTAAAAGGGAAATTTTATAACATATGTATATAGGAAATTGTACATGATAATCTTTTTGTAAAAGGAAAATTTCCCTTTTACGGAATTTTTATATAGTTCGAAATTAAAAAGTGACTTTATTTCCCATTTACAGTCAATTTTTATGTGTTCTTATTTCCATTTCAATTGGAAATAAAGTCACAGTGACGTTATTACCAGTGACGTTATTGCACCCCACCTAATCCTTTACTTGACAACCAATTTGTCCATGGCATAGCATTTGTTTAAGGATGTTTGACTTTGATTAAAATATGTAATACAGTTGTAGGGCTTCTGTGCCTCAAAAGAACTAACATATGTATGTAGAAAAATTCGCGAAGTAGGTTTTCTGAAGGCATAAGGCTTCAAATTGAGGTCCAAAAGGGAAAAATGTATGATATGTGCAGAAATGCATTCTTTAAAATCTCTTTTTGCTGACTTTCCTTCCATATGCACAAACTTATATTTAGATTCAGTTTTCACCACAATAACTGGTTCTCTTGCTGCATTTAGAACACAAAATAGAAGACAGTTGCTACGAGTCTTAACCAGTTCGACGTTTTGCTAGCTTTTATTGCTCGTCAAAGAATTTTCTTGGTACATATTTACGCACATACATATACATATTAGCCTGATACGAGAAACACATGATAATATACATATGTACATTTGCATGCCCATATTTATATGCACTCGATACTAGCATAACATTGTTGTTCAACAGATAAGCAATTTGGACCGTGTATGGAATAACTTGTTTGCAAATCTAATTAAACGCTGATTTGTTTACGTTTTTTGTGAAACCAAATTTAGAATTGGGAATTATTTTTCAGTTGAATTGGAAGAAAGCTGGTTAATATTTAAAATAACAAAACGTTTTGTGATAATTTATGGCCGTTTTTGAATATTTGAAAAAGTGAAAAGGAGTAAATTTTAGATATGAATATTTGGGATATGAACTTAAGTGATTGGTTTAGAGATGAGAGATGCAAGTAAAAACCCAATTTCAATAGAAACAAAAAAATACTAATCATATTACTATCATCATCTTTTGAAGCAGAGGTGAGAGGAATACAGAAATTAGTTCAACACGTTTTGATATTAGTACTACTTAAAATAAATAGTTGCCTATTTATTATTTATTTAAGTTTGGAATATTTATCCACTATGCTTTATACATAGGTATGTATGTATGTGTTAATAACTCCTTCCACCATGAATATATACATAGAACTATGTATATGTTGTAAACGCCAAATTATTATTATTATAGTGTCATTATTTCACTTTTATTAAATTGATTGCGGAGTATATTTAATTTTATTGATTGCAAATAATTTGAATACCCGACCGCACTAGTTATTTCATATACGGGATTGGGTTGAGAGAATATATGGCTTAAATTTTTTTTTTGTGGAAAATGCTCGTAGCGTCGCTCACTTTAGAGCAAATGGGCTTATCTTCGAAATTACTTGATAAATCAGTAAGTATAATTCCGATAATTATAGAAATTAATGGGAAAAACGTCCACCTATCATATAACGGTAATTTGCATAAAGTTAAAATTTTCAATATTTTAATAAATTGTTTAGCAAATTTATTCAAATTTTGTAAACAAGGTCGCTTAGTTTTTAAAATGAAGTATATTATTTTAGCTGGTTTTATTGCATACAACAAGTACTGTTTGAAAAAATGCGGCTTCATCCGAAATTAGACTTTTCTGTATTTTTTGAATTTTATCTTTCTCAGACAGATCGATTTTAGTTTTTAAATTTATTTGACTCAATTCATGAAACGAGTTCAAATTAAAAAAAAATTAGCGATAAAATCTATCCCGAAGGTCTACATTAATTGATAAAAAAATTATTGCATATCTGCGTTAGATATGGCTATAATAATACAAAAGGTTTGGTTTGTAAAACTGGCACGAATGCATTCTGAGACAAACTATTGATGGATAATAATAATAATAATAATAATAATGTGCCGCTTACATCATATAGCACGATGTTTTGCCGAAGATTTGTCATTGCCCTCCGAGGCGCGACAGCTATTAGAAAAAACTTTTCTATAATTTTTTGATGTTACTTGCCCCGGCCAAGATTTGAACCGATACACAGAATGAAGTGCGCACTTGGCTACAGCTGCCACAATTTAGCTCTTTTTAGGTAAAAAAATGTCTTTACAAATGGTGGATACATTTTGCCAAACATTTTTGCAGAAATACATCCTTGAAAAGGAATCTTTGTATAGCTAAACTCTTAATGTACAGCGTAATTACACATGCTACTGAAACTACAAAGGACGTTTATAGTGGAGCACTGCGAATAACACTGACTTAGGCAATGAATTTCATGGTAAATACATATATAACCCATAGGAAAGGTGGAAAGCAAATCGCAGTAGTCAAACTACTATTCTTGAAAACCATCAATTGCCAATCCCAATGGATTACAGTGTGCGAATCCTGACTTTCGCGTAGCAATACTAAGTAGGGCGTCATGTCCCACAGAAGTCCTAGGGTATACTAAATGATCCAATCTAGAAAAAAGAGCCGACGGGGTCTAAGGGTCCCTCATAACAAATTTTGTAAAGGAAGCGCAAAAATTCGGTTGTGCAAGAGTTTTGAAAGATCTAAGCGCAGATCTAAAGTTAAACATACGACAGCTTCTAAAGCACGTCGATTCGACGAACTGGCTCAACGTGATGTAGGGGTTTTCTGCAGATCCAAATGGTATCACGACGGATCCAACTGCACGACTTTGCATACTCACATATTGCTAACAGCCATCTCAAGCACTTAAAGAGTTTGGGAGACAATTGGTGCCGTCTAGTCTAGTCTAGTCACAATTTTGAATAACTTTTCGCCTTTACCATGACCAATTATTCTGAGCAAGATTCCGGATCCGGTCTAACTCAACTTATATATAAAAAGATAATCGGCAACAGTTTTTGTGGAACCGAAATCCTTTAAAGATGTCTAACTGATTAGTGGAATTCTGTAGAACCCATACACAGACTAATTATTTTTATACCGATTCAGCGAGCTGACATAAAGTTGCTAACTGATTATACAATCAGACATTATCAAGTTTTTTCATATGACCTGTATTTACTGAGGCAGAGTTCTGGTTTATGTTCTAAGTACATTATATGGCAACCCTCGACCATAGGACATTTAAATTTTTGTATATTTGAACCAAAAGTGTTAAGGATTCTACCGTGGTCCTTTTAGCATTTACGCGGGGGTTGAATGTGCCCTAGACAGTCAGGGATAGGGCCTTATTGCTAGGATGCAAAATGCTAGGACGCAAAAGATTTTATGATATATTCGTACCACAATTCGTACTTGCTTTTCGAAACAAGTATGCCCAGTGCGTTTATTTCGGTCGCACTTAATCAACAAAAACTTTTAAAAGTTAATTTTGGGAAATTTGTTAAACGCCTTATAGTCCAGGGTAAATATGAATGCATTTTTCACTCACCTTTTTTCAGTAAATCAGCTAGTCATTAGATACATATTTTAGATAAAATTAAATTAAATTCTCATACTCAGCTATTTAAGTATTTATGTACATATTCGCGAGTACATGGCGATGTAAGTTTCTCGAGTTACTTTTTTTTGTTTTTTTCAAATAAAACAGATATGAAGAGTTGTGAAGTTGTAAGTTACACGTATGAATAGCTAAGGCATATAAATCTGTAGAACCTTTCATCTGTTTAGTAAATCAATCGGTAAGAAATAATAGAAGTTAGTGAGTATCTCGACTTATTTTTTTAAATGTTTTTTTACCTACAATTTATATGTTTGATTTTACGCAATTACTTAAAGTATGCACATTAGACTGGATCGACATATTTTTTTGTTTTCAATCGAACTTTGTTAGTTTCAAAAAGAGTCTTTATGACCCCTAGAAAAATTCCTCAAGAAATATGGACCCAGAAAAAACATAATTTTTGTATGGAAAATTAAAAATATCAAAAGAGTTGGAAATTTAGGTCAAGCCCTAAATAATAAATTACTTTAAATATTACCTTTTTCATTATCTACAGTGTTTGGCTGAGGGATATCCCCAAAGATACTTTTCGGTCTCTTCCAAGTAAATTCGATTAGAAACAAAGTAAACGAAAAATGTGATTACAGTCTAATGTTCACCCATAGTTAAGTGAATAATTACGTTACTATACGGAAGCATAATTAGAAGTATCTATATATTTATCTAAGTATGAGCGCTTGGAATTAAACACCGTGCATAACTAAAAACTGTGCATAAATAAAATCTATTTTCATCTTCCTGTGTAATTATGCGGTTATTACGTAATGGGTGCGGTGGTTTAAATTTTTATAGCCACTATAAAATACTTAGAACTGGTCAAAAAGAAAACCCTTTTATATTTAAATCTTAGATAATTTCTGTTTAATTAGTTTTAGTTGTTTGTTCTAAGTACCTACAGTATTTTCCGTTTAGCTGCCTTTGCGGTTAGGGACAGCAATTACATTTTGTATCTATTTACTCAGATTGTTCATTAAAATTTTTAAGCGAAGTCAGATTTTACGTTGGTCAAGTCTTTTTGGATTGCTGCTCGGAACATGATTGTTTTCATATATGAACAATTTGTATTTTCAAACCTTAGAAATTAACAATCTGCATTTTTCGTCTAATGGTGCGCAACTAAATATAATCTACTGTAATTGGCATGCGGAAAGAAAAAGGAAACTTTTCGCTTGTTGCTACACAAGATATGTTAATTTTACATACACGCTGCCAATAACAAATACTTTGCTGAGCTACGCGCTATCGATTTGTGGGTTCGCCAGAGCTTTCTTTATATCTTCTATATCTTCATTACATACATAACGGTTTGCTTTGATCGTGGTCAAAATAAGTCACCATCTACTTCGAAGGGCAAATAATTTTTGTAAGATGATTTCTCATGGCAGAAATACACTCGGAGGCAGCCACTTGCCCCGACCAGGATTCAAAGTTGGCTCATAACTGCAATATAAACAATTTGTACATTACTTGATAACAGCTATTGCCCAATTTTTATTTTTAAGTGGTCTGTTATTATTTCATCTTTCTAACTTTTCTCTTGTTTGTAACTTTTATAGGATTTTCATTTTGTATTATAAGGCATAGTAAAATGCAAGCGCTGGGTAATAACTTTTATTGGAAACGGCAAATATATTTCTCCTGGATAACAGTTATCAGGCAGCGTAAAACATAAACGGAGGGAAATAACTTTTATTGGCAATGTAACAAATATTTTTCTTATGTCAAAATGCAACAGCGAAAAATAACTCTTAAAATATAAGTGTTTGAAGACTTAAAAAAATGTGTCTCACTATAATTACAATGAGAAGATTTTGAAAGTATAAGTCTCAAAATAATAATCTTTGAATACTTAAAAATATTCATCTAGTTTAAAATTATTATGAAAAGTCTTTAAATAATATTTTTAGATTATCCAAAAAATTCGTATCTTACTATAATAATTATTGTTTAACTTTTAAATACTCTGTTTTCTTATAAAATGTATGTCTGTGGTTCTATCACAATCATCCTTTTATACTTTTTTTGTGAGGGTCAATAGAGGGTGCTTTTGTTTTGGGTAGATCATCCTAATCGAATCTATCCTTAATGTACTATTTGTTACTGTGGTTTGATGCTGGATCCAAAAATAAATCTTTTTTCGAATTAGCAGTCCAGCATTTAGAAATTTTACAAAAAAGTTGTTTCATGACAGTTATTACTTGGGAGCTATTGACAAGCCTACATATTTACGCCGACTCTGAACGGCAAATGATTTTTGTGAGAAATTTTTCCATGGCAGAAAAACACTCCGAGGTTTACCATTAGATTACCTGGCTATGGGCGACCGCTATTAGACATAACATACATACGACAAATTTTCATCTTGCTTATTATTAAAAAGATTTTCTATTTATCAAGATTTCGGTACTTTGTGTCAAAAATAAGAAGCTAGTTTCCTTATAAATTATCAGATCTCAAATGCTCCTGACAAGGAAAATATCTTTTTTATTGTGTGTTCAAAATTTTGAAAAGCCCTGCGCATAGAAACTTTAATTTTTATCAAGGTTTGTGGAGAATATTCAACATCTTTTTGCTTGGTAAAAATCATGGTAGATTATAAATATTTTGTTAGTTTGCAAATTGAACAGAATAGGGGGGTTAGTATAATTTTGATTCAGTTCGTATTGCATTGTAGCTTAGTTTAAGTGCAAAGTATTGTATTTACAAAAACATACGTTGGGTACAGGTATTTATAGGTTCTAATTTAACTTAGGTTCTACTACGTATATTTCATACGTATATTTTTTTCTAAGTCATATTTAAGTTTTTATTTATTCTAAGGTCTAACGTTTGTATTCTAGTAATAAAATATGTATGTATGTACGTACGTACGTAACTACGCATTCATATATGTACACCCAACTTTCATGACTTCCTACTATTATTGCTAATTTGTTATTTTTATTTGACCTTCAAAAGCAGTTAACAGCAGTTTTTTTTATTAATAATGTGGCTAGTAATTATTTTTTTTATGATCAATGTATTGAAATGTTAATGACTTTTTTTCCTAAATATTCAGCACGTTTCAAACTATTCGATAGACATTTTGCAATTTATTATTACAAGCGTTGACTTTACATGAAACTTATGTAAATAAAGAAGTATTAAATTTTAATTACAAAATGTGACTTCTCCAAACTCTAGCCAAGCTAATGAAGTCGCCAACATTTTCCACCTGTAGACTACCACTTCGATTTGCTATATCATTATTATGTATTTCTAAATTGGACGCCAAATTATGAACGCAAAAAACCAACACGAACAAATTATAATTTCCATGACAAAAGGTGACACACCAACGAAGATGACCTGCCAACCTTGAACTAACATTTGTCTAGCCAATCTGGAAATATCTACAATCTGCGCACAATCTGTTGACAGTGAGTAGTCTTGAAATCCCGGCTAGCACAGCATGCCATGTTCCTAACTACAAAAATATAAATACGCTCCCACGCTGTTCACTCATAATACTCAATTGGTTTGTTTTGCTATTCCTTCAGCGTAAAAATATCTATTTCCTACGCGTTAACTTCCGTAATGAATATGTTCCCATTGTACCTTTTCGTACGCATTCCTTGTTTGTAGTATGTACGAGTATTTATAAAACTGCGTATGTATGTGTAGCATAGGGCCAAGTGCATTTACGTCAGGTATGACAGGTATGTAGCTCATATGGAAAGTACTTATTTTGTGATGTGTTTTTCCTGTATTTTTCAAGGCATGTCTAACGAATGATTAATTTCCAGCAATTCTATTTTCCTTTTGTGATTTTCGTTCGAAAGACACTTTTCTACTGTTTTGAAGGAATGACTAACACAACACACAAACCTGACGTTCTTTCCTACTCAAATTAGCAACGACAAAGGGTTCGAGCAATGGAATTCGGCGCTAGGCGGCACGACCTGAAATTAGTCATTAACCCTGATGGTTAGCACAAGGAGAAACAAGCGATTATGAGAAAGTCACTTAGAGTTAAGGTATTTTAACGGCTGTTAAAGTAAACGGAGAAATTTGTACACACATACATATGTAAATAAGTAATTTAATAATGACTTGCAATAACACCTAGAACCTTCTCGTTACGGAGCTGGAGTCTCTGAGGAAAGTATTTACGGGTATATTTTGCACACTAAGAGAATATTTTTGTTTACGGAGAATTGTAACCACAGCTGATAAACGCAGCTCTGGTGCAAGTGGTAACGTTGTAAACAATGGTGCGTATACACATTTCGAATATTGCATACTTCAAGGGGCACCGTTGCCATTTTACGGTGCATGTTACGCAAATAATAGGGCTAGATACATTGGAGCTTTTGAGTGTTAAAACATTCCCTCTTCCCTCGAAAAATCGTGGAATAATATATCGATAATATGGGTTTGAAAATTTAATACGTGAGTTATTGGAAGGCTGCCGGCCAAAAAAAAAATTATCAAAAATCCATAAAATCGCTAAATTTTGGTTTTTATAGTTAATGTTAATGAAAAAACTATACTTGTATAAAAACGAAAAAAAATATCGTACAAAATAAAAATTGACCGCTAAAAAGAATTTATATAATAAAACAATTATTGATGCTTGTGCTTTCTTTCCATCATTAAGATTTGATAATCATTATTATTTATTTCAAAATAGTGACACCATTGGCATTTCGACACGAATTTCGCGTAATGCGACTAGTGCGCTGTATTGATTACATCAATTAAAAACAAACAAAATAATAGCAATTGCACAAATAGCAAACGCTTCTGCTTCTTGAGCGGGCGAACGACCCACTACCGGCTAAATGGCAAACCGGTAAAGCGACAGATCGGCAATCGAACGGTTCACTATTGTCACTCTTTCTTGACACAATGCACCCCATTTTGCACTCCCGAGTCACTGCTTGTGAATAAACGGAAACAGCAGAAGCGCCAATTGAAGCAAATAATACAGTATTGGAAATACAAATAACACTCGCTGACAGCGCCAATTGTGGCCAGTGTTGTAAAATTCTAACAATAAATCAGCAATGGCAGGAGGGGCAGAGGTATAGAAGTAATCAAGCAGTTATTTATTTACAGTGATGTGCTAAAAACAAGCGCACTTGCGGTATTAATTAAGGCATTCAAGATGCAATAATTGTGATATGTTTTTTAAGGAATCACCTGCTAAACTTTTAATGGAACTCAAGATACTTCAAAGAGAAATATACTTCCATATGGAATATACCGTCGAAAATTAACTTGATGATTATAAATATAAAGTTAAGTTTTTTGGAAGTCCACCCACTATAATTGATGAAGACTTACCTTCTGAATAAAAAGCATCGATGTTGTTACTTCTTTGGAGCTGAAATAAAAAATAACACAAAATCAATTCTGAAAAATTTCATTTGATTTAAGTACATACATACATACCTAACAAAGTAAATTAATCTTAGGAATGTTGGTTATATTGTACTAGCCATAGTTTTCAAAGCTTTGCCCTTTATAGTTTTCAAATTCAGTAACGATAACGGTACGAAACTAAGGAATTCTTTTTTGGGTTCAGTAGGCAGCTGAAAACCCATATCTAACCCAACAATGTCGAGGAAAATGTAAGGTTTGGGGAAATATCGAAATGAATGGAATGATAAACTAAATATATAATGGCATCAACTTAATAGCTGGGGCAACGTCACGAAGGGAGGAGTCCACTAGCAATGTGTTTTGGACTCGGCTCAAACAAGATTGCAGTGTGATAGTGAAATAATAAAACATAGGAAATGAAAGAGCATGGGAAAAATTCTAAAAAGAAGAGGAAGAAATGCAGTACATGTGGACAAATGACAGAACGATTCAAAGTTTTGTTAGTATAGTTTGTGTAAAATAAAAGCAAATTGCTGGAATGAGTGAATGCTCTGCCGAACCGACTAAGAGTGGACCAGCAGTTCGCGAAAGGCGCATTTGGAATCACGCTATACAAGAAGAAGTCAGTAAGGAGGAATCGGAGTCAGAAGAATACGACGACATGGGATTCGGTCTCTACAACTAAAGAGGACAACAATAACAGCTGTTGCATTACAATGACATTTACATTTTTTATCATCGCTACTGTAGTTGACAGTATCAGGTAGAAGTTGAAGTAGGCGAATGAGTGACGTCGAATTGGGTGAACAACAATTGAAATGAACAAATAAGCGGCTATTAAAGTGCACCAGTGACTACGCATGAACATACACATTTACTATGCACATATTTATATTTATTTATAACAAAAACCCAGCGTACGTATGTATGTGTTTGAGTGTCTGAGAGAGAGAAAGAGAGTGCGAAGTGAAGCAGCGGAAAAACACAATAACTCAACTCGTCGAATTCGGTTAGCACGCAAACAAATAAAACACGCAACCAGAATTGCCTGATGAGTTGCCTGTTGGGGGAGATTTCATATTTCCGCTGCAACCACCACAGGTAGTCAGCCAGATATTCGGTCTGTTCGTCAGGTCAGTTAATCGTCACGTTGGCCTACAGGTGAAACAACGCTAGAATTGAGACTGCTCAGTTGGTAGATCGCAAACTCCTCGTTCTTTGGGATTCCAATTTTTCGTTTATTGTCACAGCCAAACGCCAAACAATAAGCGAAGCAAAACAAACGGAAAAAAGGAATCAGAAAACACAGTGGTCGTAAAGTTGAAACCGACCCAATGCTCGAATGAAAATATATGTAGCGGCAGAACGAATGAAATAGCCGTTGAGCTCAAACATCTGACGCGGAGCAAGTGTGTAACGTGATATTTACAATATTTATTTATTTTTAACTATGTTTTTGGCTCGGTTTCCAGGAAATAGTATTTGAAAACTCATATCAATGGAGAATTCTTAAATTACATTTCCAGTTCGAAGTGACATATGGTGAATGTGAGAATTTCGCAAGAATTCGCAAAGAATGAGCAACAAAATCTATGTATTGAGTGATAAAAAAAAAACAGAAATGATACCGTAAAACGTTTTGCTAATTAAAAAAAATAATTAATGCAAAAAGCGAAGGTAATTGTGTTTCGCGCATTGTGCTTAATTGCGATTTTAGTTTCTCTATATTCTTACCCACTAAGCGCAAGAATACTAGAAGAAAGCAAAAAATTTAAAAAAAAAATTAATGTAAAAATTCGCGAAAAATTGCAACGTGTACACTGAGAATTTAATAGGTTATTGTGTCTTTTGTGCAATAAGTAACACATAAAATAACAAACAAACTAAACAAAAAAAAAAACAATTAAAACCGGAGGAACAAGCTGAACATGGCAAATATTCTTTCTTGATAACGTAAGTGAAATTGCTAACGTTTTCTGTTGTGCTATTGAAGTAGAAAGCTGATACAGTCAGCTATTAAATTCTTAGATGCGTGGAGCATTGTAGTAATTAATAATAAATTGTGATATGCAAGACAAGTCATCTAAAACGTTTTATATCAACTTAAAAACGTGCATACATGTAACGCTTTGCGAAACAGGTGTTTGTTTAAACATGTGGTTCTTCCTGCATAATTGATGTCTGTCATCTGAAATTGCTGATGGAATTGCACTAAACACGCAACCCTGCAGGAAAATCAGCTGGCTCGGAACTGGAGCGATTTTTTTTTTACAATGCGTGGACCGAAATCCAGAAAATGTAGTGAAAGAACCATTCCTGTAATTTATTTTTTAAAGATGGTCCATTCTGAAATTCCAATTTTAGATGACGGCTTCGATCATTGGGATTGGTATATGGCGAATGACGCCAATAAAGTTGCTTTCCAATTCCTCAATCATTGCCGGCTAATCCATATAGTTTGAGGACTTTTGGGGTCGGGATAAAGCCACAAAAATACCATGAACACTTAACAGACGCACACGTCATTATCACTACTGAAAAAATTATCTTTTAATTAGTCACCCAATAGTAACTCGGGGATTACAATCCCAATTAATTTATCATCATTTCTTAGACTAATCAAAAGTAAGTACATATGTGATTTTAAGTTAACCAATCTAGATTTGGAGATGGAGAGAAGTCGGTAAGAAGAATTGATAAAAAATTTAATATCTAATGCATAGGTCAGACAAAGAAGATATCGGTTGTAATTTGCTGTTATAGGGAAGCCATTGGTACGGAATGGCGATTCTAACAATCCTTGGGACGTTTAAAAGACCTAGCGAGAACAGCGAGAAGTATTAATATATATGCATAAGCTCCGCAAAAATTAAAAATTAAACTTCCTAGTGTTTCAGTGATTTTTGCGCTGGCAAATCGAAAAATCTTGAAGAAAGGAACATTTCCTTTAATTGGTGAATGGTCATTTGGTCGTCCTTTCCTGCTAAAACTTAATTTGGCACGGATTGACACATATAATCGATGCCAAATTTCAAGAGTCTTTCGAATGAATTTTGTGAAAATATATACATAGGTATCTAATGCTTTCCATTATAGCAACAACAATAGCTGTAGAATCAATGATATTTAAGGCTATGAAAAATATGTATTTTCAAAAAAATTTCAAAAAGACTAAAGTTTTGAAAAAAATTTCAAAAAGACTAAAGTTTTGAATTCGAATATAGTTTTTAAAGCAACTTGGAAAAAAATAGTTTAGAAATTTCAAAAAGCGAAACAACAGTCGTGACATTCATATATTTAAATTTTTTTCTCTTTTTTGTACAATACTCCTAGCTGGTTTAAAATTTTCAAGATGTTTTTTTTTCTTTTCAAATATATGCATTTTAAATGCAAATTAAATACCAAACTCTAAATAAGGTTGAATTAAAAATATTCCTATTTTCAAATTTTAAGCAATAAAAACTATATGTAGACATGAAAGATCTGGAAATTGCAAAAAATTTAGTTTTTCAGAGCTTTTGAAATTACAAAATTTTTTTTTTCTTTGGCAGTACTTCGAATGCATTTTTGTTTCTCGTTTTAAAGGTAATATGTATATGATGCTATGAAAATTATATATTTTGAAAAAGATTTTCAAAAAATAACAGTTTTGAAATTTAAAATATCGACAAAATTAAAGTTACAGTTTAAAGTTTTCTGGAAAGATTTTTTTTTCAATGGTATGAGTTTTTGAATTTCGATAAAAAAATATTTCTCTTCAATTTATCAATTTTGAACAATAAAAATTATAAAATTGAAAGAAGTTACTTGCATAACTTTCGAAATCTTAGCAGAAGTTATTTAAAATAAACATTCTGACCGATTCTAACTATGAGTAGATTTGACATGGATTGGCCGATATATTGAAAGACATTGTTTTTATTTTATTTTACATGCCGGGTTTCCGGCAGGGTAGTTGCTAAAATAGATAGATACGGCCGCATGCTTGTAGGTATTGGCGTATCTACGTTTCGCTGATCTTTGTTTGTTATTTTCGCTCATCAAACAAAGTGTGTTATTAAAAAGGAGAATTATAAAAAAAAAACAAAGTAATGAGAATGTATAATATGCTATGTCTGAAAATCAGTGCCAAACAGCAAATGATTCGTGTGTGATAAATACATGAAATGCTACTGCAATTACAATTCTGTTCTCGAGTTCAACTCAAAAACTTCTTGCTTGTAATGAAGAGCAATTTGCGTATGTATTGCTCGCATAGAAAACAGCTTTTTAATAGCTTTTTTTGCTTTCGCACTGTTAAAGCTGTTAAAATGCACAAGTATTCTAGCGAGCTAAAGATGACATGTTTTCAGTGTTATGGATAAAGAAAATAAAGTTATATTTGGTAAATCGGCCGGAGTAACAGATATAATAGGAGGCTAAACGTTTGCTTTAGAGGTTGGAAAATATTGACGACACTAACCGGACGACAAACACCGCAATGCCACTTGCTTGGTATATTTAAATAAAGATAATCTGAAAACCAACGAAAGCTAAATAGATTGAAAAAAAAACAATCCAATATTAGTTTTAAATGCCATTTAACTTTCCCATCTGAAATTGGCTCTAAACGCCGATAGTGTTGATATATCGATAGATAACACAATACTATCGGTAGCTATAGATAGTTTTCCACCTGGAGTTTACTTCGCTAGTTCAGATTTTTCTGCCGGCAATGCACTACATCATCATGTTTATACATATGTGCATTTAAGTATATATGTATGTGTAGATGTATTCCTTGCACGAAAAGAATGCTTCCTACCGATTACTAACTGCCACCTTCATACGCAGTTTTCAAAATTCGTTGCACTCAATTAAAGCAATTTATGTGACACAAGCCAATAAATATTTCTAGGTACTTACATCCCTTCAATCATAAATATGATACGCAAGCACAAGTGAATGTGTTTTGTAATATTTATGTAATTTCACCGCCATAGCAGATAAGAATATCTTAGGTGCAATTCTGAGAAAGGTAAGCAACAACTAAAAATGTTTTGTAATTTCGAAGAATTGAAATCTGTTGCAAAAGAAATTGTACTAAATAGCTATTCAATAAATTTTGAGGCGACTTCCTTTGAATGAATGTATGCAACCTTGTTTAGAAAACGCATTTATTTTGTGTGTGCTTATAAGAAATTGCTGTGGGTGTGGTCAATAAGATAAGAGTTCATTCATCAATACAAAAATGGAATAGGGCACAAATATACTACGTACATATGTATGTACATAAATGTATATAAATACATACATATCAACATTTGGGTGGCTCATCAAAAAAAATACGCGGTGAAGTTTTGGCTGCGTTGCTCAAGTTTTTCTCAAACAAATCTTCCAAAAAGTGTCAAAAATACTATCAGTTATTTTAAAATTTTTTTAAAGTAAAATACTTCAGATCCTAAACCGTTTAACTAAGTCTACATAAAAACATGTACACATTTTTATAACTATATCTTAATAATAAGATTATTTTGAATCTCATTATTTTGATTGTAAAAATGTTTAAGGGGTTTCCCGAATGCACTTTGTATTTAGAAAAATTGGTCCATCAAATTTCACCACTCATTTGTTCGATAGAGTTTCCTATGATATACATAAGTGATTTTAATGATCTGTCTGGTATTTAAGATAGTTTGGTTTTTAAGAAAATACTGCACGGAGACCACGGTTTTCAATACATAATAATTACTTTTCATTATAAAATCTAGAAAAATAATCAAAGAGCTTTCACTTTATATGCCAAAGTTTAGTATCATCGCTTGGCACGCAATACCGCGTACACGCGAGGCAAATATTACAGGAGGAAGAAAAAACAAATTTGTTGCGTTTTAACTAATAATAATTTACTAAATTTATGTTGAACTCACAATACGTAAGTATAAACAATAATTCACCAACAAGTTCAAATAAACTGAATAATAAAGCATTTTAATATAAACGCGCTATTCCAGTACTTTTTTTTTGCTTATTGTACTTTAATTTAGTATTAAAAAGTAAATCCGATACATTTTGCTAAATAATATTAAAGAAGTCGCACAATAGGAAGTCACACTGTCTGAAACCTTGTTTGGTATCAAACAGCTCGGAGAGCTGTATTAAGGAAAATGCATGAATGCCAAATTCAGACAAATTGCACATATAAAACTTCTTCACGTGTTGTTAAAAGCGGATTTAAAGTCGACAAAGAGATGGTGTGTGTCGATCCACATGTCACGGGTCTTTTCCAAAAATTTGTCGTATCGTGATTATCTGAACGACGCTATATTTGCTAGATCAAAGGCCACACTGATAAAGTACAATCAGTTCTTTGACGGTTGGCTTTCGCACAATTCGATCGATAAAACCTTATATGAAATTTTAAGGAGGCTGATCACGCGGTATTTGGCGCTATTTGCACACTTAAAATCCAATCTGCGTGCATGCATTCGTCCGACTATTTTCTGGAAATTATCGGTTATATGCACCTTGCCTGCTCTTTACCAACATTCTTGAAATGCTCCACTGGTAATACATTAGGGCCAGCGGTTTTTTTTGTTGCTTAGCCGCGTTATTGCTATCCGAACTTAATCGGAAGAAATCAATCAAGTGTTATGGAAATTTGATAAAATTTTTATTTCCAAGGTATTTTCTGTTAAATTATAAAATAATCGTATTTTGTACCATTATTCTGTAAATCGTACTTCAACATTAATTCCTCAATTTATTTTTGCGATCACATTCGATCGCGATTTCGTGATATTTAAATTCTCGGCCAAAATATTAATTTTGCTTTAAGTTTTTTTTGTTCATCATATTGCATTTAGTTTTTATTTTCAGACTTCAACTAATCGTTTAAGTGATGGAAATTTAAAACAATGCGTAAATGTAAATGTAATTTTTTAATCTTGATAAAAAAAAATGTTTTTGATTTCGTTGATCATACAATTTTCTTTCTAATTAAACCTGTTATGAAAACTAATGGTATTATAACTTTGCTCCAATGTTTGCAAGTATGATCGGATGCGTATTTAGTTCAAAATTTGGTCCATGTACACTGCCGGCCTTTCAGACTCGCAGGCAAGCATGCTTGTTTTTGTATAGATTTTCCCGCCACTGCTGCGACTGAAATTGGTACGCAGGTGCTTTTTTTTTAGTAATTACTTGTCGGAAGAATATGCAATTTAACACCCCTTTATCATAAATAAAAGATCGGCTCACTATAATTCATAGATCCCATACAACTGATTATTCGGATATAAACTTTTGCTTCAAAACTCTGGCCGACATTGGCCTTCTCATATTATTTTATTAATTACCATTTGCAACTGTAAACGCATTTCGGTTTCTGTTACATATAACAGGCAATCATCTCAAAAATATAGGTCTGAACTTTGTCCTCGCCGAGACGAACAGTTTGTCACTCATATTTTAATACCCTCCTAAAAATCTACCATACACCTTCTCCTAGCAAGATGTGTGATTTCTTGAAATGGATATTCCAATTCGCCAAGGATGTGCGATTCAATACAATTAAACTTTTTATTTTAGAGTTGGGATTCAGTTATGCGAAAACGTAATAACAAATTTCGTCTAAAGAAAATTAGCCTGTTAACATTAGAAAGATATAATTTTTCATTACTAACCTCAAAGTTTGTACTTAGTGTTCATTTTTATGAAGGTAGCCGGGAGGCAATTAAAGCCATAGGGTCTTTAATGACAATACTCCTTTTCGTTCCCGATCCCACCGACATAGCAGCAAACAGCACGGCACGCTTTTTTCACAGAAAGAGGGTGGGTTCCACCTGCGGACTATTCGGTAGGTGGGAGGAGCGCTGGGCAACGAAATGTACGAAATGCAGAACGGTAAAGATTCTGCCGCTGATGGTGGACTGTAGGCAGTCAAGCGAGCTTCGTGCGCTAACAAAGCGCCAACTCTTGATTCTAGTAGTATTGTTGAGCGGGCATTGTCCCATACGAATTAGTTTTAATATTACCACTAACCCGATTGGCGCAGTTGCCTGGAAGCTGACGAGATCGAGTGGTATTTTCAAATTCTCCTACTCCTAACCTAAAGCTATCTATCATTGGATGAAAAAGGAACACACTATTTCTGGCTATTAGGTACTTGGACAGTTTTTAAATTTGTTTATATTTTGACATTTTTGAGCGAGACCATCTAAACTCTGTATTCATAAAGATAAAGATGTAATTAGCAAAATTTTTATCGTCGATAACTAAAGCGAATTCGTTGAGGAATTTCTGTACATACGGTTTCACAGCAAAGCTTGTGCTAAGCATAAGTACTCAGATTTATTTTTTTGAAACCCACGTCTTTGAGAATTCATAATTTCGCTTGATTGTGAACAGGTGAAAAAATATTAGAATATTTATTAATTGCTTGAATGCATCTACTAATATTGAATTCCAAAAACTCATAAAACTAAATTTTCGTTGTTGTTGTTAATGCTGCTATGATGCTGCGTCTGTTGCACAGGTTCATGTCAACTCAAGGCAAGTTGGCTTTACTAGAAGGAACAACAATATTGCTTGAGACACATCGAGTCTAGTAGTTAGTAAGTTTACGGCTGGTTTCATATTGTACTTACATAAAAAAACTGAAGTCAACACCCATACATACAAATGAAGAATATATACTAACGGTTTGTACAAGATTATAAATTAATGTATGAATATTGCAATTTTACGCTCCAAAGGCCGCGCCACAACGCTCAAGTAGTAATATTGAAATTTCAAAATTAACAATTCAAATGTGTTTTCTTTAATGCATTTTGTGGTGCTCGTTTTGCTGCTATTGTTGAGGCTACTGCTATTGCTACTGTTACGGTGGCTACTATTTTCTGGTCATTAATGCAACGAACGATCTTGACCCACAAGCAGCAACAGTCTAGCAGCAACGTCACCAGACTAGCGGTATGCAGTGACTTTGTTGTTGGTAAAAAAATGCGTGCACTTGATTTGTCGCAAATGCTCACTTAAAAATTAGCTCAACTCTGATCTGATCTATGGCGGACGGTTCATTTATGTATGTATGTATGGGTGTAAGCCCACATTTGCATCAGTGTCTGTATTTATGGACATATATTGTATATGTACGTATGTATGTATTTAATATGCATTTACATAAATTTCAGCTGTGTCAATTTTTTACGTTTAACTGGCGACTATTTGTTCAGTTGTAATCTTCAAGGCAATTTAGAGTATTTAAAATTTTGCGAAACTAAACTTTTCGTTGAGTTTTAATGTTCACTTGCACAAACATTCATACGTATATACATATGTATATGGATGTATATTTGTACATAACGCTATATGTGCATAAAGTTATTGCTTAAAATTTTAAGATTATTATTGTTAAAGAACTGGTGCAATTAAAAAAATAAAAGATGTCAATGCTATTCGGTGCAAGTTTATTGCACTCCTTAAGAAACATTTTTTTTTTATTTTAACGTTAAAACAGAAAATCGAAAGGAGATGTAATTATTAAATGCAAAATGTTTCTTAACTATCCGTTGGTACAAGTCAGAAAGAGTAAATTAATTTTCCCAACTGCTTGTGTCATAACCTCGAGTAAATTGAGACAGGATCGTGTTACTTGAAGTCTGAAAAAAAGGTTTACAACCATTCAGTACTACTTAGCTATGTGGATTGATAACGCAATGCAAATTGCCCTGGCATGCAACTACAAGTACATTTGATACTGATGATAGAAGATTGCATACAACATAACGAGATTCACTAAATTGGTTTAAGGAACGAAAATTTAAACGATTTAATTCATAATCGATTTTTTTACGATATTCGCTAAAGTCGGATCGTTAGCTAGTCGAATATAGAAAACTAAACGAAGAAAATTTCCTACATCAATCGAAACATGAAAAAATCGTGATTTTGACTTACAGAAGTAAAGTTCGGTGTTTTATTAGCTTGAAATGGGGAAAACAGCAGATTTTACAGTCATTTGAATATTTGACATACTATGTACAGATTTATCTCGAGCTAAGGAGGAAGTAATCCCATACAAGAGTGGATTGACGTTTACTCCGGGAGAATGTAGGTAGCTCATGTTATCTTGCATACAATACTACTTAACTTTAACTTTTAAATTGCTGGGTTCCAGCTGCTTTGAGATTTTTCGCAATTGTTTGCGATCAATGAGCATAGGTGGGTGCATAATAGGAAATTTCTAAGACGAAGCACACATCGTGTCAATTTTGCTTCAAGTCATGGATTTTCTATGAGCCGTCAGGAGTTTAAGTATCATCATATTACAAAATTTTATTTTAATACTATTCCAAAAATTGTCCGCAAGTGATTCCGGATATCCCTTGAGGGGAGCTCAAAAACTTCTAGTAAAAGTTGGCGTCATTCTAACAAAGTATAAATATTTTTAGTTTGTAATACAGTAATGTTTTATTTTACTGCAATTATAATAAAACTTATTATCAGCAACAAGTACGAGAATTCGCTTGTTTTAATTTTTCCTGTCAACTGGTTTTGAGTGATTTCATTGCCGCCTGGCTATCAGTTCATCGACGATGACATTACAAAGATGGTGCTCTCTTCTTCCGAGACCCAATTACATACATACATACATAAATATCTACGCAAAACTCGTCTTTGTTTAGACGAAAATTGTTTATAAACCTAAAATTAAAAGGTAACTATATTTACTTTATAAAAATAAGCAAATTTGCATATATTTCTCTGCTACAGAATGCATTCTTCCAAATTTTTACAAAATTTTAATCGTAGAATTGTTTCTCGAAACATACTCTTCTTCAACTACAATAGCAAATGACGATGTATCAATTTTTTCCATCAACATAATTGCAAAAAATTAGATATTAGAAATCTGGTAAGTTTTGTTTTACTATTTGCCAGCTGATTCCGAGTAATCAAAATGTTGCTTGTTGAACTTATATGGGAGGTTACAACTTATTTGAGTTGGTAAATTAGTAAAATTAGTTATATGGGAATTTACCACTTATTCCAGTTGGATGTTTATATGAAAACTGTATACTCATATGGAAAGTTAATTTTTGTATGAAAAATTTCAACTTTTATAACTTAATAAAATTACTTCTATGAAAAGTTACAGCCTGTTTGAGTTGGAAAATATATACATATGGTATTTATACGAAAAGTTGAGTCATATGAAAAGTTAATACTTATATTAAAAGTTAATACTTTTATGAAAAGTTAATAAAAATAAGAACTTGGTAGCATTGTTTTTCGTGTTCAATCGGACTGAGTGTTAGCAATTCATTCGTTTTCGGAGCGACCATTCTATTCGTAGACGTGCTATGATAGACTCAGCGATAGGGCTGAATATCATAATAAAAGGTTATCCTATCAAACTTGATCGAAAAAGTAAATATCTCAAAATAATGATTATGCAATAATTTGAAACAAAAAATCTTTTAAATAAAAATAAAGTTGGTGCATGTGTATTATAAATTTGTATGTTGTATAAGTTTGATTTGGAGACAAACCGTTGTGCCGTCTTCAGCGTAATTTTTCGTTCTCAAAAATAAGGTCAGATATGTATACCATAGATTTGTATGGCATAAGCGTTAGATAAATATATTCGAGCTTCGTTTTGAAAGAGTTCTTTCTAATCATTTTGGGATCCGAAAAAATCGCAGTAACGATTATTTTCGGTCCATGTCTAAAACTTACTTACTTAATTATCGCTATAACCGCTTTTGACCGAACTTCTCCTACAATTTGTAGTGTGCGTCTTGGTGTTGTAACACAAATTGAGGGACCTACAGTTTTACGTCGACTCCGAACGGCGAATGTTTTTTTGCGAGACATTTTTTCGTAGCAGAAATACACTCGCAGGTTTGCCATTGCTTGCCGAGGGGTGAGCGCTATTAGGTAAAACTTTTCTATAATTTTTGATGTTACTTGCCTTGGGCAGGATTCGAACCCGGGACCCACCGAATGAAGAGCGCACGCTACACACTCGGCCACGGCGGATGCCTAAAACTAAGAATATAAAATTCCATTCCGATCAGTTACAAGCTAATGAACCAGTAATCATTTTTAAACCCATACATTATATTGAATATTTTCCCAAAAATTTATTATAGTGAGTAATGAACAACCAACCGATTTCAAAATCGAATAAAATCAGTTGAAATGTATAAGTATATGTTTTATTTTGAGTATTATTGCTAACAAATTGAAACAAATGCTGTATGTTTTTAATAAAAGAAAGTAAAGTTAACATATACATCGTATAATTGACTTCCAAAGTAGTTAGATACAATTAAAATTGGCTTAGCCTCAAACTCTCCCATATGAGCGTGGCCATCTCTAATGTTTGTATATACCCACATTGGTCAAAGGACGTAATCACTATAGAAATTTTGCGGTTATCAACGTTCTCCGTTCTTGCAGTTTTCTTTTACTCTAAATAATGACTTTTAAATTGCCCACATTGCGCAAAAAATTATTAATGTGCGAGTCGAACATTTTGAAGCCATTAAAACTGTTACAATTTAAAGAAATTAACTTAACTTTATGCACGATTTGTTGCGCTTTGTAGGTGAACCTCTGTATGCTTAGATGTTAATTATTTTTGAACCTTACATAACCTTTTCAACACTTTCCACATTTCCGACGTTGCGTTATTCGTGTGACACTTTCGCATAAAAATAGCTAAAGCAAGTTAAATATACAAGCGTTGTGTGAACCATTGTAAGAGTATATATAGTATTAGTATTCATATGTACTGTTTATATACAAGCACGTTAAGTTGATATTTATATATATCTATGTATACGAGTACTAGTGTGTATAAATGACTGGGAATGTTGGGCTTTGTGCATTGCAGTGAATTAATTATCACAATTTGACATGCGATACTCACAACAACGTAGCCGGCATTTTGTGCTCCCCAGCTTAGGCTAGACCACCTCATCAACAGATAAAGGTATGACGACGATTCACCAACAACTTTATTAATAGCCGCGGAAACTATTGCCACCCCCACTAGTCGGCTTTGTGATGTAACAAGTTTGATTAAATTCGTTTTTAATTACAATGCTTTTAAACAATTAGCTTCTTGACTTTTTCGCCCTTCTCATATCGAATTTAAACGCTCCTAAGTCGCGTAGAATCCAATTGAATACAAAAAAAATAAAATTTAAGTATCACAATAATTCCCAAATATATCGAATATTGGGTAAACAATTTTCGAGAACTACCGTAGATGGCGAGTTCATGAGTAGAGCTTTCGGCAGTCCACACTTTTTACTGGTCTTTGAAATCTGATCAATTCCGGAAGAGGTGCAGAACTCTCTAGCGCTGGGGAAGGAAAACTTATATACCTTGATTGGTTATATCTGGAGCGTATAAATTACCTGACATAAATCATAAAGGTTGTATATATTTCGTCAATACTTTTAACCCATTGAGGTAAATCATAGACTAAATGGTCCAGTATCTAATTAGTATTACTACGTGAAAAGTTGGCGTATAGTATATTAGTAAGCAATCTGGGTTCTAATCATTGAGTTCTAGGGTATATGGGCAAAAACTTTCCTGAAATTGTTTTAAAGTTAATATTCTCATAAAAATGGTCTTAGAAAAAAAAAAGAATAAATGAAAGTTACAGATAGTTTATATTGAATATAAGCTCTCGATATAAAAATAAGTTCTAGAAATAAAAAAATACATCGTATATTTATAAATATCGATAGAATATTTATTTCTTCAAGAATATTTACTGCATTTACAGAGAAATAATTTTTCAAGCAACACAAATAAAGAAAACAATTTGTGGTGATTTTTCTGGACAGCTATATGTATGTAGCCTGTGAAATTTGAAAAGTAACCTTTCTTTTTGGCTAATATGGAAATCAGCTATCCGATAGTTGTCTAATACTATTTAAAAAGCATGAGGGATTTTATAGTCAGTGAACGCAGTTTTAAGTGTTAGTCTAAGCAATTTGTTGAACATTAATACAAGTTTAGACAGATAAAGATACTTATTTTGGAAAACATTTATTCATTAATTATATTTAATTTTTGAAATTTTGGAAACTCTATTGAAAATACAAAAATCCAATATAAAACAATATAAAGTAGATTATCCACAAAGGACATATGGATGCTAAGACGTTAAAAGAGCTCTTTTAAAAATAAAAAGCTTTTCTTATTAATAAATTCAATAAGACTCTAGTAAAAATGAGAGGATCTCCTTACTAATTTGATTTATATGATTATTAACATAAAAACAAGGAGATTTCTTTTTACACCTGCATATTTTTGAGCAAAATTCCAAAAAAATTAATAAACAAGAATGTATTTCCTTTTCAATAAATTTGAGAAGAAATTCAAATCAATATTAAGAAAATTTTCTGGTGACGCACTTCTTGGCCTACAGCTTTTTTTAAACGTCGATCTCCTTCATTATAGGTGAACTTTTTAGCTCTGTGTATCGTTTATACAAACATACATGTATATATTACCCTACATATCGGTATCGAGTAAAAGTGATAGTTATGTGATGTAGAAAAATGTAGAGCATCAATGAAAGTAAAGTGAATTCCCTTTGAAAATATTTCAATGGGACAAATATCGTGAATTATTTTACTTATAGACTCGTTTCACAAATTGAAGATCCAATTGTCTAGCGAAGAGTTCAAAGAATGACAACAAAGAGGAAAAAGTAAAAATAAGTAATATCAAAGGAGAAGAAAGAGGCTTACAGCAAGGAAATAAAAAAAGCTGTTTTATTCAAACTAAACATCGATCAAAAAAATTCAAACAAAATAGTAGAAAAACGAAATAATTACATACCAATAAACTCCATAAAATACGCTATATGTATGTACACATGTATGAAAGTCATTCCTATTCGTAGTTTCATACTAAACGATACAGTCGGAGCTCATACAGCCCGCTTTGTATTTAACGTTTACTAACCCAGTTTCAATTTTCGCCAATTTACTATTTATACTTTTTGTTTAATTTTTTTCTTTATTATTTGTTATGCAAAGTTAAACAATTACAATGGCATTCAGTGTATAGGGAAACATAACCCAATGGCCATACATATAATATATAGAGTATGTAGATGTACAATGCAATAGACGCACATAAATATTTAGATACTACAGATGTACGAGTACATCGTACCCAAAGACGACTAACAAAGAAATTGTTGCAATTGTTTTCGCAGAGAATTGAACCATAGCTTATTTTATTATATCCATAAAGGTTGCTTGCTAAAAAAAAACACGCCACATATGGTGATCATTGCATTTCGATTAGGGTTGCTTGATTGGGATCGCGTTAAAATTAAACAGTAAGCATTTTTCCAGTAGCTGTAAGCCCTTGTCTTTCAAGTGGAGCGTGAATAACTCATATCTGTATTCATTACAATGCCTGATTATGTAAATTTAAAAGTTTTGGCAAATTATTTGCAAATTCTTCTTAATTATGTGTAGCTTTCATTTTAAAGCAGTATCTGGAGAGTAGAAAGGCAAATGCTTTGGGACCTCGTCCTTGACTGTCAATTAAGTAATACTACAAAGATGTTTACACGCTTGAGCCGTGATATTACACTCTGCTCTTAAATGTCATGAGCGAATCAATCTTTTCACAGAAGTACCGGATTAATTTAAATTTCAGCCAATTTTTGATAACTTTTGTGCTCTTGTGCTTTGTGTAAAAATATTAAACTTTGTAGCCAAATTGCTATTTAGGGTTGGAGTTCGTTGATACCAAGAAGATACTTTTCCAGCTAAATATGCTACAACTTCTAACCATTTCTTTTTGTCTCAACTACACAAAGAAAAATTTGAAAGTACATAGATGAAATGAAATCATATAAACTTCTTCTCAGATACATTGCTTTTGAACTTAGAGCTTAGGTTCACCGTAATTTTGGAACAAGCCTTAAAATGCTCTGGTTAAAATTAAAAAACAATTTAAATTATTAAAAAGTACATTTAAAATGTATAATTGAGGAAATACTTAAGTCTCACATACAATAAATACATACAGTTAAATTACATCAGGCTAGATCAAACAAATATTATACATATTTACACAGCTACCTTCCAGAATTGTAGTAAATGGAAAAATGAAAACCAAAATTTTGTATTTAGAATTTGGTATATATTTAATGATATCGCCGCAGAAATAATGTTATTATTAAATTGGTTAATATTTGCTTCCACATTCGAAAAAGTTGACTTGTTTAGGAAAATATCAAGGGGCAAATTTTTATAGAATGTTCAAACCCACTTACGCTTACACAAATGTGTAATTTGACAATTTGAAACGTCTGCAATAATACTAACTTTGTAGGTATCTAGAGTGCGAATATGTTCCAGAAACAAATATTCTTCGGACCATTTCATTAGCGATCTTTTCAGTCAAAATCTCCATGCAATAATGACATAATTCTATAGAATATAAGATAAAAAGGTACCTAAAAATACACAATATTTTTTTTTGTTGACTATTTTTCATTGAAACCATCATTAAAATATAACATAATTGTTATCCTACTTTTGAGTAAAATTATGTACTTTAGTTGCTATTTTGCTCGATAAAAAATATTCATTATTCGATTAGTTTTCTTTTTCTTATTAGAAAGTCTCATAATATTTGAGTCCCATTACTTTCCTTAGAATAATATATTAGTATTTTTTTAGCCAGTTTTTTTTTTTCAATAAAAAAAAAATAATTTCTTGGGCCTTATTTTATATCTCCAAAAAATAAAAACAAATTTTTGAGTTTTTGCAGATCGAAAAACGCCAACCACTACTTTAATAACTGTTTGGCGGTAAATATCTTTTGTTATGTAGTCCTTTCTGACTATGAAATTGTTTCACAGCGAAATTATTCAATCGTAAAATCAGTCGAAATGGGAAAATTTTCTCAGCCTAGTGATTTGAGAGATATTGCAATGTAACATATTTTCTAAATAGATCGGAAGCAGAAATGGGTATGCATGTTCGTAACTACCACCACACAATACTATACAACTTCCGAGATTGAGCCATCGACAGTTTAGAATGACTTATAAAAATACTTGTTTAGAAATGTATATTTCCGTACATTATTTCTAAGCAAATATTGCAATTTTTATTTAGTCCTAAGAGGGTACATCGGTCGGATCATTTTTACTGCACAAATTTATAGCCCAGAAGTCTGGTTCCTTGTTCTTTGTTCTTTGTTTTGCACTTAAAGGTTAAGTGGTCAAAATGGTTCTTTATACCACAAATTAACAATGTGAAGAGTTACAGATTTGGTGCCTAATAAAATGTTGTTCCCTATATAAAGTTTAATACTTTACCTCTCCACCATCCCTCCTTCCGCCGATAAACTATGTTTTTTTTTTAATAAGTCTCAAGTTACTGGGCTAAATAAATTGGTTTTCCAAACGTAATGATGGCGATGCTGGACAGAACGCGAAAGTTGAATTGTTGGTAGCAAGAGCGAACCAAAGCTTTAGATAAATTCATCAAGCCATATCAGCTCACCATGAAAATAAATTTGGAATGGAATACTGAATAAATTAAAAAAAAAAAATTTTTAATAATTTCGATCAATATCTAAAGATAAGGGACGGCAAATAGCAGTTATTTCTGAAAACCGTCATTGAAAAATTCGATATAAAATAAATGTTTTACAACCAAGTGTAATATACCAATCGAATCAAATTTAAATAATTTTTTTATGCATTTTTTATGCCAAATTTAAAAAAAAAATTACAAGTATTTTTGATTATTATTTTTATAACTCAAAAATAACAATTATTTTTAATTTTCATTTTATAAATCAAAAATACCAGTTATTTATTATTTTTATTTTACAAATCCAAACAAAAATATTATATAACACTTTTATTTAAAAAAGTCATCAATATAAATCGTTCACTGGGTTTTATTTTTTAAGTCTTACTTTTTTTTTAATTTTTCGCACAAAAATTATTTATTATTCAAATTATTTTCTACGAAAAACTAAATTGACTTTTATAAGTACATATGGTATAAAAATAAAAAATAACTGTTATTTTCGATTTTTATTTTAAAAACCATAAACAGTCAAAAAGAATGGTTATTAAATGAGAAATTAAATAAAAAGTACAAAATAACCGTTAATGAGCGATTTTTATAATATTATTAAGAAGCTAATTAAGCATGTGAAAAATCACCTTTTTCTTAATATTTAGTTTTGTTTTTAGAGTTCATTGAAATCTGGCTTAATATTTTCATGCATTAATTTTCTTCATCAATGTTAGCTTTGCTAGGCACAGCTCATAATACCTCGCAGCATTTCTTATGATGTAAATATGCTTAGATGCACTGAGTTTTAACAAATAAAACAATTTTCCTTTTGTGACTTTTATTCCCTCACTTTTCTCGGCCCCCTTATTTTGCGGCCGATTTTTTGCTGCTGTACAATTAAGTTCCATTTGACACTGGCCCTGGCAGTAGTCGCACAGGTTATTTCAGTAACGCTTGGTTGCAGTTGACGGGTAGAACTCTTATTAAATCGTTTTCGTTCAAATTGAGTGAACAGAACACAAGTTAGAAACGAAAAAGTACAATGCTTAGAAACATCTGAAAACATATATGTACATACACACATATGTACAAACATATGTAGTAAAATGTAAATATATTTTTGTATACTTAGCAGGTACTCTTAATATGAATTCCCAACTTTTGCGGTTTGCCGAGTAAAGACCAGTGGAGTGCCACACGTAAGGGAGCAGTCAGTAGAGTACAACTTTTTTTTTTTAACCTATTTAAAGTAGCTACATATTTCTGTATTTACATATATTATGTCTATGTGTACACCTATGTAAAAATAAATAGTTTCACAGCTGGCTGCAGTACAAAAAGTTCCAGTTGTTGCTCCATGTTTTTTTTTTTTATAGTTCATTTTGAGTGGCTACTTGTTAACGCTCAGGTAATTTATTTCATTCAAGATTGTGTGTTGTACTTAAGTATTAAATATATTTCATTATTTTAAAATTAAAAATGGGTTACACTTGGTTGACTGGGGTAATGAGTTCCGATAGATTTTCTCACTTGTAAGTGTGTAAATTTATATTTACTTTCTTAAGTCATTATTCATGCTTATGTGATATACCACAACAACTTCTTTATTTGACTCTATTAAGTGTTTATAGCTACGAGATTTCGGGATAATTAAAGTGTGTGTAGGGAAATGACCAATGATTACTGTAGGTGGACCAAGTGCATTCACCTTTCGCTTAATTATTTTAATTTTATTTTACTTTTTATCACTCTATAGTTGAAAAATCAACAATCGTACGGTTACTATTAACTTTGAAGAATTAATAATCGTTTTCTTTTCAAATTCTAAGAACTGCCTATAATTGCATTAAAATCTTTTCACATGTTTACAGGCTACATTGTTTTCAAATGCAAGCACCTCAGGAAAAAACCTAATTTTCATTCTCTTGCCGAAACTGTGCAGCATCGTAAAAAGTACAGTTCCAAAACTTAACGATCAGCGTCTCACCTTCTACTGCCACTTGCAACTCGATAAAGATTTATTTATAATTTTTTTTCTTTTAAGTTCCTATTTAACAAACATTCCATTTAATCATTACAAAACTTTTAGTAGATTATGAATCAAGTTATTTTTTTATTTAGTATGACTATCATCAATTCTTTTTTGTTACAAATTTTATGTCAACTAGGTCAGATTTATTTAATATGTGAAAAGTGTTGACAATAAGCAACAATAGTCAAAATGGAATCACTTATAGTTGCTATTTCGAAGATCACCACATCTCCTAACCAGATTTACATATGTCTAGTCTCTATCCGAACCTTAATTAGCGATGCCACACTTGCCAGGCAAGTACGAAGCGGATGATCCAAGGGGATATGTGAATGGTTGTTGCCTTTCCACCTTCCTACATCCAAAGAAGACGTAATACTGTGATTTCTTTGTTCATTTCAAGCTCGGATACACTATCGTAATTTTTGAACAAATTTTTGAACAAATTACGATGAAACTAAGTAAATTCGCCTTGCAAGAAATTAAGATGAAATGAGTTATTTCACCATAAATCAAGAATCAAATCGCGAACAAATCAGCGTTGACTTCAGTTGAAGTACTCAACTGTTCCTTACTTTTTACTTCCTCCAGAAGCTTTCTTTCATGGTCGTAGATTTAAAAAAAGTGATTATCATAATAAAAATTAAATATACTAAAAGTGTACAAAATCTCTTAAATTTTTTCCTTTTATCAAAGAACTAAGCAATCCTGCAGGTACAGAGCTGCTAAGATAGATTAGAAGCGATAAGTGAGGACACCCTTGGTTTATACAAAGTAATTTGGACGTAATTAAGTAATTTACCTTGTAGTGTATCCGGGCTTTTAAGTCCTCTGAAGTGTACATTTATAACATGAAACATTTTAGCCTCTCTGAATTCAATTAATTAAACCGAAACCCTGTCTCACAGACAGACATTCACAAATATGTTGATTACCCTGTGCAACAATCAAATAATTTGCTGTGAGGATCGCCAAATTATTAGCAACGGCTTCATTAACCTTCGCAAAAGGCGAAAGATTAGGCAGAAAGCGGAAAGTTGGGGTTAACATTTGGCAAACGGTGTAAAAGGTAGTCATATAAAATTTTGATATTTGTGGCTAAGGTTGTTTTGGAAAAATTGCAAATAACGTCAATAATCAATCTGAGCTAAAGATATGAAACGAAATTTGAGGAGCATTTTTTTCGTAAAACATTTTAACTCATTATTATGGGCCTTTATATCCTTTTATTGACAAGTACCAAAAACTTCACTATGGGTCTTCTGACAGATAAAACCCATGCTATTAAAAAAAATCCAAATAAAGGAACATGTGAATATGCTATAATTTTTGTGCAATTATTTCAGTATAGTTGATTTTCTTTCGCTTCAATGCATCTTTCTTTTTATCGGTAAATTGCCGGAACAAGCGCTAGCGATATTTTCATTCGCATTCGGTACTATATTGGTTTCTTAGAAATCTGTATGCTTACACCACCTATAAATATCTGCTGAATTGCTGCTGTCAATTGTTTTAAAAATTTGCAAAATTTAGCTCCACCTTCTCTAAAAAGGTGTTATCTTCCTCCGTTCAATTGCTGACTAAAATATTTTAAGTAAATGTCGACATATTCAAATAAATTTTTGAAAATAATATTAACATTTTCGCAACAGAAAAATTTAGTTCTCTAAATAATAAGAAATAATTATTTCTTTTGAAGAAAAAAGATTTTTTTACTCAATGTGGAGAAAATGTTGCTATTTGAAGAAAACATTACGACATCAAAATAAGTAAAATTTGTCTTAGGTCCTTTTTTCAGTGAATAATAATAATAATAAAAACTATAAATTGGTGTCTATCCTCTTTTAAATTTTTTACGGATTTTTATTAGTTGCACGAACTTTTTATGAGAGAAGACCGGTAGTGAAATTTTCATAGGAATATATTGGTACAACATTTTATCATTCTATGACAAAAAATACCCACTATGAGAAACAAGAATAGGTTATATTTTCACGACAAAATAGCTTCAAATTTTTTATTTTAAATGCTCACTTTGGCAGATCACAGGTCAAAGTTTTTCACATGACACAATCTGTGTAAGATTAATGAAAAATTTACTACAAAATAAAAGAAAGAATAGTTCATCTCAAAGTAGGATTATAGTTCTGTTAACTCGCAATATATACTTGCGGTGCAAAGTGTTTTTCATTCGTCATAAAATGTATATGTTTTGCAAAAATATCACTATAAATTAAGAATTAAAAAAATATGATCTGTAAATGCAAAAAGATTCTAATAGCTATTTTTTAATTGAACTTTATTGTAATGTGTTTTATTAATCTTAAATGTGACCCGGAAAAGGAATGGTTCCATTAAAGGTTCACGTGCGCCTTCATTAACTTTAGTCAAGTAGATGAGTCTATAAGGTATCGATGACGTTCAATTAAAAAAAGAAATCCCACAAATTATATGTACTTTACCAGAGCTCTATTTTTAAATTTAACAAAATAAAATTAGATTAGATTGTGAATTCCCAATAAACGTGTTGTTAGTAAGCATTTGATATGTGTACATCCAAATGCACATAAATATGTTTGTATGTACAATGAGAAGGCACATTTGTGAATATTTCATATTACTCATATCTGAGTTACTTGCATTTTTCTATAGAGGAACAAAATACCCATCATCCTAAACTTCTTAAAATCAGATTAATGCTTTCACTTTATTGCCAAACACAGTGAAGTGTTAAAACCTTGGTATTTATGATACCAGTATATATACAGACATACACAAGGTGACGGTAGTCGCTCACTAATTTCATCCATCCAATACCAATCAAACAGTTGTGCAAATATTTAAACGAAACCTACGTCGAATTTCTTTCTATTGAAATTATTTATTGTCAAGTGACTAAACTTTGTTCTGTGTATGTTTCTCAAGTACTAGCTCATTAGAAGCAAAAATTTATTTTGCCAATTATTTCAAAATAACTAGATTTCATATTTTAACTAAATTACTTTTACACTTTTATAGTCACAGATAATATACAGATGACAGCCTTAATGTGCATTAACACCCCTAATTTGCATTAACTCCTGAATTGTCCCCATACTAGTGTGCAGCTTCGCGGGACTAACAATAATCGTATTTTTCACACAGGCACGATTGGAAATTCACAGGTCGGCTTGCTTCCTATTCAACTGACACTGCAGTGGGGGTAAATGAACACGATTGCCGTCGGTTAAAGTGAAATCTTAATGTGCATTTGTGCAGGAATTTTCGTAGAATACAAATCGATTTGTAAACTTGTTTTATTACATTTTTGCATGCGTTTACAATACGAACAGAGATCCTAAGCAAGGTATATTTTGCTTTTCGACCTTTATCATTTTCATTTCGAAATTTTTTTATTTTAGACACATCTTTGTATATTTAAGATTATTTATGTAAATATGTACCACGACAATGCACTCACCCTCACTAGTTTCATGGCGCCATAACCATAAAAGTGCCGGATGAGTCGACGAGATTAATGTAATAGTATTATAAAATATTAAACCGTCATATAAAATGTATCACCTTTATTGTCTGAATCAAACAAATTAAAAATGCTCTAGGAGAGCTAAAATTAATTTGGCTTAGTTTAAAAAAAAAAAATAAACACACATTTTTCAACTTTGTTTACCTATTTATTTTTGTTTTTGCTTTTTCGCACCCAAGTGATAAATTCGACAAATTTTAAGGTTTAACATACGATTGTTGTCATACACCAATTTGCCAATCTAAATAAAATCAGTGCATGACAGCAACCTAAATGACTATGTAAATCTATAAACATATAAACATATGTATGTATGTACATATATGCAATACATATCCCCCTATAAAATCGAGTGTATAGCTGCTCAGTTACTATAGTGCTACGCTTGGAATAAATTCACTAGCTCCAGTGGATTGCTGAAAATTTGATAATTCACTAGAACGAGAAGCAAGAATTCGACAACCGCAAATTTGTCCCTTACCAAATTATTGGGGACTTCGAATTTTTTGTCATGTAAGGAAAAATGATATACATATATAACGGGTGTTTCAATGGGGCGCTACAAAAGTAAACCTATAGTGACAGCAAACGACGCCATATTGTTTCCCGCTCTTTTGACATTTCTCTTCAGTAAGGTTTGCCATTTCATCATGGAAAGATATGCGATCCAACAACGAGTCGAAATTATTAAAATTTACTACCGAAATTCGGAGTCAATGGCCTCAACTTTAAGAGCGCTACGTCCAATTTATGGTCGTCGTCAATTCTGGCTGAATGGCTTCGTCCATAAGCAAAATATGCGTTATTGGACAGGCAGCAATCCACACGTACTCCATGAGTCAACATTGCATCCCGAAAAAATTACGGTTTGCTGCGGTTTGTGGGCTGGCGGCGTCATTGGGCCGTACTTCTTCCGTGATGATCAAGACCGGCACGTTACTGTGAATGGGAATCACTACCGCTCAATGATAACCGAATATTTTTGGCCCGAATTGGATGATATGGATTTGGACAATACTAGGTTCCAACAAGACGGCACCACAAGCCACACAGCGAATGTCACAATCGATTTATTGAGAACCAAGTTTGCTGCACGTGTTATCTCACGAAATGGCCCAGTCAATTGGCCGCCTCGGTCGTGCGATTTGACGCCGTTACACGATTTTTTCCTGTGGGGCTACGTCAAGTCTATGTTTTATGCCAACAAGCCAGCGACGATTGATGAACTTCGTACGAATATCGAACGTGAAATTGCAGCAGTATCGGCCGATTTATGCTTGAAAAGCGTCGAAAATCGGGTTCAGCGTCTGGACTTCTGCAAGCGTGCCCGTGGTGCCCATGTAAACAAATACGAGTTCCATACATAATGGCATCGAATGTACTTTCACAGGAATAAAGAATTTAATTCATATCCCAAAACGTTTTTGTTTTATTTAAAAAAACTTTTGTAGCGTTCCTATTGAAAAATCCTGTAGTATAAAACCAAATTAAGTTTATAAGTTGTGATATCAAAGGATTTCCTATCCCTTTTTGGTTGCTACAAATTATTGACCAAATTCTACAACTAGTACCAATCTTGATAATGAATTCCATTTCCTATGTGCGCAGGTAGTGCAGACAATAAGAACTTGATTTCTCTAATTTGTTGCATTGCATGGCAGGTATATATGTATGTATATATACGTAGACTCAGTTCGTTGCCATTTAGGACTGTTGAATTTAATAATTCGAACTACTTTTTACAGCTGGGTAAATATTTTTCTCCCGCACAGCTTGGCATGCATTTGTGTGTGTTTGCCGCTAATCGCATATAGTGGTTTCTTGAACAAAAATATTTTTTTTTTTGGTATATTATTGGTTTATTTAAAAGCGCAAATATTCCAATAATTTTTAGAGCACGACTTCGTTCATGTGATTGCATCGATTGGCTTCGCTGTAGCGCATCATGATAACCAAGTCTTTCAAGACCTTGGTGCCGGTTTCTGGGGCTCTATCTATCGATCGCTGTGGATTATTTGTATGGCATCGGTCCTTCACCGAGGTGGTAAATTGACAACGCCGAGACTGTCGATAAGACGATTACCGAACTGGGCGACCATAAGATCGACTGCTATGTCGGCTGTGTGGTATAGTGCGCCATCCTGCCAAAACCAAAGATGGTCGAGCTGCTCTAAGACTCAAAATGAAAGGTGATAGCGAAGCGACGGCGGGGACAGGAGTGTGGTCCACCAGGATACAAGTCTGACTAACCTTTCGCACAAACTTTCGTGCCTAATGTCAGCCAGAACTTCTTTTCAATAGACACGCTGTTTGGGACACACAATGCTGACTTTGGAAATTAGTTTGCATTATTTTCCAACATTATTCAATCTTAAAGCGATTCATTTCGTTCCGCGGTACTGATTTTCTGTCAATGTTTTCAGCGGAAAGGAGCTGACACTGTCAAAATACCATATGATAAAAAAAAATACTAAACAAGCTTGTATATATGAAAAAAGAGCAAAACTAGTAGTTGCATATAAAAAGAAGTTTTATAACAAATGCGTTCACAAGTAAATAAATACCAAAAAAATTTGTTTCACATATAGCGTAGATGCAAAAAATCCATGGCGGTGAGAAACCGTGGGTTTGAATAATTTGCAACTGAAAGATGTGGAAATTTCGGAATAATTTGCATATAAGAGAATTGGAAAATCTATGGTGTGCTTAGCACTCAGGAGTCGTTTAAGTGACAAATCAACAATCTTATCATTACCGTTATCAGTTTGTTTCATAATCGTTTCAATACAGCAGATTTCGATATTATGCCCAGAGAAGAATTTTACTCGACTGAACAGAAAAAAACGACTGTAGACTAATGTTATTGTTGTCAGATCCGCTGACTAATCACTCAATGCCAAATCAGAGAAAATATGTTATGTTATCAGTGAATTTGTAAATATTTGCAGCTATTTTTGTTTACTTCCAAAGTTTCCCCGCCCTGCAGTCATTTTTCAAGCCATATAAAAGACGACAAAGCATTGCGCATCACTGCCCAGACATCACACTTTTACAAGATTGTACAATGCAATTAATGTGCAGAGACAGAAAGTAGATATTTCTCCAAATTTTTGTGTTATCTTTGAAGTTCACAATTTACTTAGTTGTCTTATGCTAGCTATGTACATGTTGATATCTCAAAAAAAAAAAAAAAAATTGTGGAGCTCGTTGTGTGCGGGTGACGTTAATTAGTTATTAATTAGAATCAACAAGCATTCACTTATCACTGTCATTAAATATTTGCTTAAAATCGATAACCATATAAATTATCAAAATATAAATACATGGGTAGGTATATATAGAATCAGAAGAGCACACATAATATGTTGGAGGGGGATAATCGGACCATAGAAGTAGTTAAATTTCTTAGTTCCAAATTTCAAAATAAATTTAGTTCGATTATGATCTTAGAGTAAAATCCAGTTTTTCAAGCAAAATCTGAAATAAGCTTACGACCGTTTTTATTGGACATTGTCGCTTTGCCATTCACTTGAACTTATTAAATTAACTCTAATCCTTTCCAGTTTTCACTCATTCTAATTTATAGCTAATTTTGAAGTAAAAATAATGTTAATTTTAACTTACTTACGGACTTAATTGCCTTCCCTACAGGTGCCAGTTCGAAACACCAAGTGATTTCAAGGCACTCGGTCTTTCAAATGCAGAGAAGGCCTTCCTCTTTCTCTACCGCCGGCAGCGAAATAGCATTGAATACTTTCAGGGCTGGAGCGTTTTTTTCCATTCGTACCACGGAGCCTAGCCAACGTAGCCGTTGTATTTTAATTCCCTGAACAATGTCTTTGTTGGGGTAAATCTCATACAGCTGATCGTTCCATCGCCTGAGGCTTTTCTCGTCGCACAGCCTTAAATAAATCCTTCGTAAAATCTTTCTCTCGAATACTTTAAGTGTCATTTTCATCGGAAGCTGATAGCGTATATGCTTCAGCGCGGTAAAATAGCACAGTAAAATAGCAAAAACCACACTTAATGGTTTTCGGTTGCCGAAAAAGGGCTTCACTGCTCAATTCTGTAATCTGTTCAAAACAGTACTTATAGGCAAGAAGGATTCTTCGTTGGATTTTAACGCTGACATTATTACGCAAATACGCTGAATATTTATTTGATGAATGGAGATACTTCATTATCGCTTTTGTGATTTGAAGAAGGCAGAACTAACGGCGTGGTTGTTGCGCCAGCAATTGAACTCTCTTATATGGCGTTTGACCGGTTTCATTCTGTGCGGCTCTAATTACCTTTCCCAATAGCATGTTAAAGATGTCGCACAATAGGGAGTCACTCTGTCTGAAACGTCGTTTGGTATCAAGCGATTCAGAGAGGTCCTTCCCAATTCTAATGGACCTGTTGCTCAGTTCCATTTTACATAGCCGTATTAATTTTGCAGGGATACTAAATTCAGGCATATAGGCAACTTTTTCTTGTGAGATTTAAAGTCGGTAAAGAGATGATGGGTGCTGGCCCTCTTCTCCCGGGTCTTTTCCTAGGTTTGGCGTATCATCAATATCTGGTCACGGGATAAGGTTTAACGGCGTGACTCAGCAAAGCTCCATTTCTTATCTGACAAATTAATTAAAATAAACCTCTAATCTTATTTGATTCGCTGAAAGAGCGCGCAGTGGGAGCGGTTGTACGCATAATTAGTAGTTGGGATAAAAAAATTAATGCTTCGTAACCGAGCCGGCAAGCTTTGCACTATCAAAAACTTTTAGTCCACATAGCGATCCCCTCATAAATTATATATTGGTACAACGGTAAGAGAATACACAATTTTAATACGCTCATAAAAGGTTAATGCCCACATTATTTTAAAAATGTCGAAAAGTCAGGAGTGGAGTCAGTAATTTTGACTATTTCGAACAATATTTATATTATTACTATAAGCATGCCATTCTTATTTGAAAAATTAGACTTTTAATATATTTTAGCACTACTTGGGTTGTTGTTCCATAGATTATGTGGTTAGACAACAGTGTCAGCTAGATAATGTTTTTTATGTGATCCTAATGCCTCTCACGACCAGAAATCCATCCTACAGTTAAGGTGTTTAAGTTTTCTAGTATGTTGAAAAGAGTTAGACACCAAATGCCAGTTTATAGATAAACGTATCTTATTTTAGGGCTATAAGAGCCGCTTGATTGTCGGAAAGGATATATACATATATTTGCTCCTCTTATTTTCCTGTGCAAACATTCTCTAATAGATATTTCTATGGCATGCATTTTTTCCAGAAATATAGATGGGTAAATCCTATATTCCCGCTCCAGTTCTACCTCTATCCAATTTTGATCCATCCGTAAAGTACGTCGGGTATAAGGTTTGAAGTTGATAGATTTTGTTCTCTAGTCTACCCTGATTAAGGAATAAACACAACCTTGACTTCAGCTCATTTTATTGAAATGTGCCCAGACTTGCTCTGAAAATTCTGGTTAAATCAAAGATAACTACTGGTGCTCCTTACTGCTGTAAGCAAAGGTATCGGCCATCAGGACTAGGATATTTGTATGGACTGCATGTTGAGCTCATTGAAGTTGCAATTCGAATGAATCTATTTTTCCCATTCGTTTCACAAAATGGTCTCCCTCACGCTTTACCATAAGCAGCTCTACCAACTGTCATTTTGCAATCTACCTTTACAAAAACTGAAGACCAGTACACTACTTATGTTAGGTACACACTACACACCACTGCACTATTTTTCGTCGAACAACTTATGCATTACTTTTATATCTTTTATACTTGTGCAACTTAAACAAACTTGTGATTTCAGAAAAAATTCAAATTTGTACGAATACAAACTCATATAACTTAAGAAACAATGAAAATAATAATTGTTGTATTCAAATGAAATCGGTGACATAGTTGCTTTTTGTTTCTTGGGCGAATTATGCGCATTAAGTTATTCTTTATTTGAAAGACCATATTAAAAATGAGATTGAAAGTCTTTGGAGAAAGTATAACATGATTTTGCTATAAGCATTACTGCCACTTTTGTTCCATAGTGAAACTGTATCACTACTTATCTCATTTGATTAGCTGTGCATATTTATCTTGTAATCGCTGTAAATGCTTCTGAAAGCTTTTCAATTCAAGCATTTAGAGTCAACTTCTTTCTTTAACGACTTTTTATTCATATCTTACTTAAATGGTAAATAAGATAATATATGTATGCATTTACAATATAAACATTCGCATTCTTCTGATCAACAATCTGTATCTTAATACAAGTGATGTTGGCATATCTCAAAAAAAGTTAAATAAAAGATAGCGAAGTGATAGTAAAAGTGATTGTGCGAATCCGAAGATAGGCGATCTTGTTGTTGTCATTTGGAATTCCAAACGCAGCAGCAGGAGATAAGCAGGAAAGGAAACCATACAAATGTGTGACTCATTAAGTTGATTATGTTGAAATTAATTATCAGCGATGTATCAGCGTGCTAAGAAGTGGCGGTGGTCACAACTGATTGCTAACTAATCAAACAAGCTTTTTGTCTTAAAAGTGTACACATCTGCACATACTTACATAAATACATACATATGCGATGTGTGCAAAAGTTATTGAAAACAGATGAGGAAGGAAGAAAATAAACTTGTTTTGATTTTGCTATGAGCGCTAATGTGATAAATCCAAGTGGTTTGTGTGGTGTTGTGGCTGCATACTAATTTGAATTTGAAAAAATAAAAAATAAACAATTAAAGAAGAGTCCATGAACGGGTGAAACCCATTCAAATAAACAGAGTTACCGTTATTAGAGAGATGAACGTGGGTTTTGTACGATTTCTTTAATTTTCGAAATTATGTTTATTTAGTTGAAATGCGAAGTGTGCCCGAATTTGGTGGAGTTTTAAAAAATAGTTTTGTAGATGTCCATTTACTCTAAAGTAGGCGATGCACGCCCATTTCGCAAGTTTTCGATGCCAAATTATTTCGATGAGCAAATTAGCTTTCACATTTATTAAAATTTGGCACATTTTGACTTATTTTAAATTACCGTTGTTTGAGAGGTGGGTGTGGTTTTTGCTTGATTTCCATAGTTTTTAAAATTGTCCTTATTGAGTTGAAATGTGAACTGCTTACTGCAACTGTTCTCACTCGAACCCAAATTTTTGACCGCTCAAGTATTTTTTTCAGGCTTGGAAAACGGACATATTTTTGCCATTGTTTGCACCTATGCATTGTCTTTATGGAACAGCACTATGTTCTTTGCCAAATCCGGACGTTTCGCTTTGAAATCAATATCGAATTTGTTTAGAAGTGCTGAGTAATATTCACCAGTGATCTTTTTTTACTTTTCGTGGTAATCGAGGTAAAGGAGACCGCGTGCATAAACAACAAATGGCTTTTTTAACCGACATACCCACCTTGAAATTCTTTAGTGCACGTTCACCTAGAGAAGCCCACTGCCTTCATTGTTACCTGGTGTCAGATGTGGAGCGATGGATCTATGTTTCGTCTAGGGTAACGAAGCGGCTCAAAAACTCGTTGTACGATGTTCACATCGCCTCATGTAAAATGTGTTGCATCTGCTCAGTTGAGATGCCTGCAGTCTTAGTCTCTTCACCCATTTTCATTATCCGAACCAATAACAGTCCAACAACATTCAATGGGTTTTCTCAAAGACCTCGTATGAGCGACTTGAACGTTTAGCATCACTTTTGCTGGTATGACCATAGCGAAACTAAGTAAGCCACTTCCTAACCATAAAAATTGGTGGCGCAGAATCCTGATAGTACTTCGCTTTTCGCTTGGTTTCGGTGATGGGGATTTTACGCAAAAATAATAATACTAAATTAACTTTTTTCCATTTTCGTTAAAATTCACAAGATTGTCTGCTTTCAATGGCTGCCAAATACAGACTTAATGGCGCAGCTTGATTAAAATTTTATAGTGATCTACTGGTCCAAGGTGAATTCATATAAGGTGGAGTTGAATGAGCAGCTGAGCGGTTTCATCTCACGGCTATAAATGTCAAATTATATGTATTCTATTTATGATTTAAGGCCTTAGCTCTCAAATATGTATATATAAACTTTGACAGCTCGAGCCATAGAAGCAAAAACAAAACACCACCTGATATAAATTCGCCTTGTACTAATCGATGACAATTGATGGGAGCAATGTTGCATTTACTGCAAGTTACTGCGCGGGAAGTTCAAAAAGTCACTGACTTTTCAACTACGAGGGAATAGTTATGTGAACAAAGATATAATATCCTAGGCACTAGCGCGCTCGGGTATAAATATAATACAAATAAGCAAATGCTTTCTTTGAACTTAATGAATCCATTGTTTATTCTTGTGAATATCTTAGTCTGCTTCAATTGCATTTCTCCTCACATTAGTTGCTCATACTTATGGCATTCTTATTCTCCAATCGTTTCAGTTGTGTTGAATTGAAGTACAAGGGATCCGTTCTATACTTATCTCCATCTCAGCGGGCTCAACAGCACCGTGACCAATCCATTCTTCGGCGCCTTATACTTACGCCAAGTGCCAAGTATCTAAAACGCTACTGTTGTCCGTATAGCCAGCATGAATACAACATCCTATCGCAGCAGATCCAGTGATGAAGCACTCGATGAACATTTTAAGTTACAACGCCAACAAGCAATGCCAATGACGATGAGTACAACGCGTAGACAGTTGAGTAGCAACACAATCGTCCCACCAACACCACCACCACAACCACGTGCCGAACCAATGCGTTTACGCACCGATTCAAATGCGACAAGTATTTATATAATTGGCGCAGACGCGACGACGACGACCGGTCACAATGGACAAGTAATGGCCAACAGCGTAACGCAGACGGATGGTAGTAATCCAGCAACAATGGAACGTAGACAACACAATCGTTTATCCTGGGTGAATATGCGTCGCTGTGGCGAGGGGAATGTGGCACAGCATGAAAACGTCGTTGGTGGCGCAGTGACCGTCACACCATCACCACAAACAACACGCAGCTATATCTCTACAATATCCACCATCACAGCTACAACGGGTACAGCCGGTGGTGGGGGCACAATAAGAAGTCGAACTGCTGGTTATGGCAGTGGCGGTGGTGGTGGTGGTGTTGTTGGAGGAGCTCATATGGGTAATGGTACCGGCACAATTAGCGGACGTACTACTGCCGCTTCGGGACGAATCAGCACTAGTGGAGCTACTACCATTAGCGGTAGCAACAACACACTAAACGATATAATTTCCGATTATCACAGCCATGAGGCGGCTAGCAGTAGAGATTTTCATTTTTCCAACACAGTTGTGGCATCCACGCCGCATTTGAAGAATCTTTCCAGCAATGGCAGCTTTAACATGGCCAATGGCAGTACGGTGAAATTATTGCCGGTCGCGGACGATGATGGCAATCAGCAGGTGAGTGAAGTTATATTTTTTTAATACATCAAATGACAGATGCGAACATTTAGTTTTAGCCGTTTTTGTGTTTAATAATCTAAATGGGATGATCTTAAATATTAACTCGTAGATTGCAGTGCTCAACTCTATCTACATAACTTTAAACTATCCTTATTTCTTGACGAGTCCATTCAGTCCTTTAAATAAAACAACAGTTATGCTGTCCAAGTTTTTAAAGAAGTTATCTCCAAAATATTTGAAGCATTCATACAGAAAGTTCTGAATGGATTCTGACTACATCCTCAAAAACGTGGTAAAACTCACATGATAGGCATAAGTTTGCTTTTGAACGCTCATGAACTTTTTATTTTAAGGACCTTAAACCTTCAAAAGGGATAGTGGTTAAAAAAAAAAATAGTATGAATCTAAAATTATACAAGGTTAGGAATCAGGATATTATAGTTATCGTTTGGTGTCATTTTAAAAAATTGTGAATTGTTATACACACGAGCACTATGCTAAATTTCTTCCCTTTGTTTTCATTACTCCAGGGATTATGAGGGTTAAGGCGTGCTTTATAATTTGACTTTTTCTTTGCTCATGGGAAAATCAATATACGGGCGAAAGTACAGTTCAAATATGAATAGAAAATCAGCGTTCTTCAAAGATTTAATTTAAATCCCTTAACAAAAATGGAAAGCAGTCAATGAGGGAAACATTCAAACATTCTTTTTATTATATCTAGTTACGCGCTTATATCGACTTTCTCATCTGTGACAAAAATAGCTCATTTTGTAGCAGGTCCGACAAGCATTGAGGATAGTGGAAGGCAACAATTTGAACCCGAATGTGTTAGAATGAGGTGCAACTATCGAGAACTATAGCTAAAGAGGAGCTAGTGAATAAGCATTTTGTTCGCCATGACTACGACATCAGGAGCGGCTCTTAATTCCCTATTGGACTTACTATCCCTTAATTTAAGATGGATCCAAGATGAGGTAATGAAAACAAAATGCCTACTACAATCTTTTGGATTGTGGCACGACGATGTGAGCTTCGGTTACTGAAAGTCGGTTAGAAGGTTGTCTTTGTTCCTGCTCCCAAGTGAAAAACCGTTAATCTTTTGGTAGCAAGTAAGAAGAAGAAATCTTATGATATTTCCCACAAGAGAACAATGGAGATATCCATACATTCTCTTCGGAAATCCAACTGTAAAATGTTTATACTTGTAGCTCCAAGACAGATAATGGACCTAGAGCTGGTTGGCTACATTGACATCGGTTTTCCAATCAGAGTAATTTGATAAACTAAAGATAGCATAATGGATAATTGGCGAAAGGTGTCGCGGTGATACCAATAAGTTCTTGCAGTGACAGCCAAGCTACTCTAAGAGCATTGTGAGCCTTGTAAGTCATTTATATCTCTTCAAAAATTGTCCAAAACACTTAGGGTGAACTCTGTTGGCAAATGGAAAAAGCTTGAACTCATGTGGGTGCCGGGATACTGTCGTGTTCAAGGTAACGAACTGGCTGGCGAATTGGCTAACTGCGGGCATATTTGGGACAACCATATTAAGAATGGAAAACGTTCACTCTCTGGAGAACTTTTCATATTCAGCACAGAGTTTGGTAGAAACGCAATCGGAGGTTTGACATTGCCTGCCGAGGAGTGACCGCTTTTAGAAAGCAGCTTTTCTATAATATTTTATTCCGGCCGAGATACGAACTCATCTCATTCTGAGTAAACTACTCACAGACTACACACTCGACTATGGCGGCTGCTGGACTGATTATTTTTAGCTTACATTAAAAACAGAATTCAATTAAAAACTGATATTAAACAAGTAGTGACCTAGCAGAGTAAATTGTGTGACTTTCGTTATGCTACTATGCGTATAGTTACTACTTTGAACGCGCCAATACAAACGTGAGAAAAACAATTAAGTTATTATCAAACAAACAAAAAAACTAACACAACAACACGACGGGTGGTCGGTGGGTAGTAGTCAAGTGCAATGTTAATTACGCAAGCCTAGGTGCTTACATAACTGCGATTTAAGCTGGTATAGCGTGTTCGTAAGGAGTTGGAGCGTAAAGAAATGCAGATGTACGCGCGCAACCTGCACTGCACTAATACACTCACACACACATACACACATGCCTACGTCAAATACCTCGAACACGCGCTAGGCGATGGCAGTAACATAACAAGTAAAAAATAAAAGAGAAATAAATGCGAAAAGCAAATAAAACGCTTCGATAGAGTAACATTTATAATAAACATTATTATCATGCTAAAAAAAAAATAGTTAAAATAACGTGAATTGTTTGGCTGAAATGTGATAGCGGCGACGCGCGAAACGTAATGATAGCCGCAGTCAGCGCAAGCGCATGCGGCTACGGCTGCAGCTTTGTGGTCGTGTGTTATTTGCGGATATATTGCTAATGCGTTGACGCTGGTGAAGCAGCTGAGGTAGCGTTATTTGCGATGATGAATTCCAATGCAATATATTATAAGTATTTACAATAAATCTCAAATTGTACGGAAATGTGGAATTTTATTTATATACATAGATACATTCAGATTCAGATCTATCTGTATCTATATAATATGAGCCTTATATTTATTGATATTATTCGCCGTATTCATTTTTCATTTGGCGTTACTTGATATTTGAATTTTAATTGCAACAAATTTTTTTTTGTGTATTTATTGTACAGCTTTGCATCGTCATAGGAAATTGTCAAGGTGGTCAATAGCAATTTTGCTATTATTTTTATTGTTGCCATTATGGCATTTTGCGATATTATCAACGAAATAGTTTTCCAAACCACATTTATTGCAATTGAATTGTGAGAAAAAAATATTCAATTTTGCATGCAAAAATGTGGTAATCAAATTTCATAGCTTGAAAATCAGCTTGAACAAAATACATACTACTTAAGTATATATCTTTAAGTTTAAGGGAACAGTCGCCGGGACGATGAAAGCAGTACACGATATTTTTTGTCCAATAAATTGGCAACATTATTTTCTGTGCTCGGTGCAAGAATTGCAATAATATTTTTATCAACCTTAACCCTAGAGGGGTAACAAATAGACGAAACGACGACCCGAGTTCTATTTATTGCCTTTTATTTTTAATAACTGTACGAAACAAGTTCTAAAAAAAAATGTAAAAGTATTTCGCAAAGCGTATTTCGTTCATTAAATTCGTGAGTCGTTCCGTAAATTTTACGCCTTGCCAAGAAATACGCTTATTTGCATTAGCTAATGATAATGATGATGATAGATTTCATTAAAATTCGAAATTATCGTATACTTTATTTTTTTATTAATATTTTATAAATCCATTGATGCTAATTTTATATAGTATTTTTCCTATGAATACGGTTATTGAAAAATTATTTTTAATAAGAAATCTGTAACTGACGTTTATTTAATTGCAGGAGATCTGCGGAAATGGTACGGAATCACTGAAAATCAATATTTTCCAATTGGTAAACTCTGTTTGATTACAAGCTTCAATCTCTTCTTCATGGACTTCATAGGGAAATACTCAGTTGTTTATTTAAACATTTACAATGTTAGCTATTTATTACGGGCACACCTCCATCCGTTGGTCCAAATTTCCGATGACGCTGAGGCATAATTGAGGTTCTATGCCGTTAATGTGCCGAATTATCTCATCCTTTAGCTCTTGAATTATTCCTGGCTTATCGACGTACACCTTTTCTTTCAAATAACTCCAAAGAAAGTAGTCGAACGGCGTCAAATCACATGATCTTGGTGGCCTATTGACATCGCCACCACGTGAGATTACACGGCCATTGAATTTGTCGCGCAAAAGAGCCATTGTTTCGTTGGCTGTGTGGCAAGTGGCACCATTCTGTTGGAACCACATACCGTCCACATCCATATGCTCCAATTCGGGCCATAAAAAGTTCGTTATCATCTCACGATAGCGAACACCATTCACAGTAACTGCCTGATCGGCCTCATTTTGGAAAAAATACGGCCCGATGATGCCGCCAGCCCATAAACTGCACCAAACAGTCACTCTTTGTGGGTGCATTGGTTTTTCGATAATCACTATTGGATTATCATTAGCCCAAATGCGGCAATTCTGCTTATTGACGAATCGACTGCATTTTGATTTTAACGCCCATTTTCATAATAAGCCTGAATAACTTTAACACGTTGCTCGATTGTGTATCTTTCTATGTTCAAATTGAGTTAGTCTGAAATTGAGAAATGTCAAATGAAATGGAAAACAAACTTGACGTTTAGGTGTGGTTCACATTCAACATCGGCCCTTAAAATTTAACCACCCTTTATAAATAAAAGTCATATATTGATTTTTCGATGATGTTTTGGCAACTTTTATAAATAAAAGTCTTCAATAGCTGTTAGTATGGAAAAATTAAAATCAAATACTCGTATAACTATTTTTTTTTATAATAATATTGAAATAATTGGCATATTCGCATCAATCAAATATGTAGATTGCGCTGATAATTGCTTGGGGGAATTAAATAAAACGTATAAAAGACTGCTAGGATTATAGATAAAAAATTAAGTCTGTTTTTCCAATTAGAATTTTATCGGATTCCGACCTTGACAGCTAGTATTGGGCAAAGTAATTCCAGTCTAGCCAACCAACTTCAGCTATAATTTAAGCTACTGTTTCTCGGGGTTGAGATAGTGCTTTATTTTTGTTGGTGGGCAAATTATACCTTTTTACTAAGGTTTTTTGAATATTTAGAAACGATTTTAAATGCTCGATTTGAACCAAATAAAATATACACGTACAAATTTATGTATTTCTGAAATTTTTTTGCTCAGATCGACACTTTAATTCTTCATTCCAATTTTTTGGAACAACATTATTTAACAATGTGAAAACTTAATCAAATTCAGGTATAAATTCGGTCGAAAAATTCCACAAAAGTCTTAAGATGGTGATTTAGGAGAATCGGAAATAACCGAGAATGTGGAAAAAATTATGAATTTTCTTTTGGAAGGGCCGAATGTGGGAACGGGTTAAGGTAGAAAATGCAACCATGCAACGCAACAATAGACTGGACGAAACTTAACCAACGCCAAACGGGACTTTAATACAAGAACGGACGAACAAGAATCAAACGGACAGTTGAAAACGGACATTTGAAGTAAGCGGACGCTCACAGACAAAGCGCGAGTTAATTTAGTATAAGTTCTAGTTATAAGCATCAAGCCGTTTATAAATAAACAATCCATTAAAATATAGAAAACTGTGTGTGTACGTGTTTCATTTCGTTGGTGCACCACATATATATATACATATGATATATATGTATATACATATGTGTGTAGGTATGAACAATATTTGGTTATTCGACTGCCCTACAGTAGCTAATTGAAATATTATAAGTTTTAAAAGTGCAATAGCTAATTATTCATTTGCGAAGTGTATGCACTAAAATAAGCAATGTTACGACATTTAAAAAACTAAATTAATGTGTTTGGTAGCGGGCTACGGACCTGTGGGGGCGAATAAGGAAAGAAAACCAAGAAAAATAATAAATGTTACGCATTTTTTCATATACATAGATACTATTGTGTATGTTTACATGTATGTTGAATAATTTGTCACCAGCAATCAACAAACTTATAAAACAAAACTAGTCGCATAGTACGTTTTAAATTTATGCATTGTATGCACATAATTATGCATTAGGGTGGCGGATTATTTGGTTTTTACCAAAGCCGGTTTTTGTGTTACTCAAAAATTGGTAATGGAAAAATTCTGATTCCGATTTATAAAAAAAATGGTTAACCCGATAAATATGTATGTTTGTACATTACTTCATACATTTATAAAACTCATGTATATGAAAGTATTTTGACGTTTGTTGGAAGTATGATAGTTTCATCAAAATTATGCTACTCGATAGACTGACATCAACTTTTCGTTTATCAAAAAATAATTTAAAAAATGTAATGAAAAGATTACCTAATGCGCTTTTGAATAGAAAAATCAAGCTGCGCAGTAGACCCATAATAAAATTTGTTTGTGTGTTAAAAGAATCTGAATAGGAGTTTGGTTAGGTTAGAAATGGCTCTTCGAGGCTCACGTAAACTCTATGGGATCTATTGTGATACTGCACCACATTCAAAAAAAAAACAGAGCGGCAGCTCCTTAATGACAATATGCTATGCACCGCCTGCTTGCAATTAAGCTACGACACTGGCTAATCTTCACTCCCAATGTGACCATCGGAGTAGGAAGTGCTGATTTGATGATTACACCCTCTCCTCCTTTTGAGCAGTCCAGCAGTGGAGGTTAGCGCTAATATTGAGGCACCCACATTGAGACATGGATTCCCATTGTACAGTGCGCGGTTATACCCCTATAAATAATGAAATCCGAGGTTTGGATAACCGTACGAGCTCCCGTGAGCTCCCCCGACATAATTTTGGCCAAAAGGACCTCGCGGCCTTACATGTGCTAGTAGCGGCTCAACGCTGATCAAGCTGATCGAAGACCCATTTGTTCAGGAGTAGCCGGCAGGGGGCCAGAGAAACTCCGATCCTCACATACTTGCCTAAGAAGTCCTTTTCAAGTGCATCCTGCCTAGCTATCCCGTTCACAACTCCCTTCGATATCACTGTGCCGTGCCATCCAAACTATTTTGACGGATAAATACTACGAAGCTCTAAATTTTTTTTTATTAATTTAAATTACTGTAAATTTTAATACATATTTTAGGCGGTCATTATATATATACATAAATAGACTTCGACATTTGTCAACCGCAGCCTTTATCGAATTGCGAAGTCATCGTGAAACTAATTGAATGACTGAACAAAAATTTAGATGTTATTCTAAATTATTTATCATTCAGAAGTAAATAATTATTGAATATCATTTTGCTTCTTATTCGAATAGAAAGCCATTTGCGATGTTCATTTGCGTACTGAGCCCTTTTGAGTACTCAGAATATATACTTTTAAGAATCGGATTCTGTCGATTTTTCTAAGAATCGAGTCGCTAGTTCTTTGGTAGCGGTACTAATAATAACTCAGTTTATAAAACAGGTAATAGAAATTTGTTATTCGTAAAGTCGAGGCTAAAAAAAATTACAAAAACCCGACTGAAATCGGTTTGGAAAATCGGTTTCAATCACCCTAGTATGTAAATGTGCAATTTTTGGCACACATTATCAATCTGTATTTAGATTTTTATTAATGTAAATTAGAATGGTCTTAACGCTGTATCACAAACTTAAAGGTTTTCGCACAAAATAATGTGAAGATCGGGATAGACATAAATTCGAAAATATTTTAAATTAATCAAAAATGTCAAAATTATACCAATTTCTATAAATATATTTATTTTCTCAAACTTTATGTCAGAAAATTATTTCATACATTATGTTTTATTTCAAATGCACTTAAATGCACTACTTTTCGAATGAGTCTAATTCATTTTTTTAATTCCGTCTAGACGATTTTGTCCGATTCCGATAAAGCACACCACTCATTTCAGCCTGCCCTTGATTTCTGCGAATAATACGGCTCTTCATTCAGAGACTTTCTATACTTGCGTGAACTATCCCACACGGAACCATCTTCTGTTTCTGTCTTAGTTCACTTTAAAAAAAAGTTCCGTTTACACTTTTTATTGTATTTTTGACTTTTTGTTTTTACTGACGTCGGAGTATAGAGCTTCCGCTTGCTTGATATTAGTGATGTGTTTCTTCCATACGTCTTTGATGTACATATTAATCGTGCAATCCAGTTCGTTATGATTACCCTAATGCACATACATACATACATGTGTATGTACAATATATGTGTGCACTTTTGTTGCTCTTCATTTGACAACGTTGAATTAATCGCAATCGGTTTTAATTAACTCCAATTAAATATGCAATTTACATCAGAACGCTTGGTAGTGGGTCTTGTTTATGTTTATTTTTGTTTTCCAAATCTCACGTTGATTTCCATTTTTGCGGCATTTAGCGGCTGCAATGTTTTGTAAGCGGAAATGCGTGTATTTTAAGCTTTAGCTATTTTTACCCAAGCTGCTTTGTAAGGTTGTTTGATAGTTTCATTACAATATGAAAAAGTCAACCGATCAATAAGATTTGAGGGAGATGACATCCTTAAAAAATCAAGCAGAACAACAAACTGTGGCTTGGAATTGAATCAGTGCATGAATGTTATCTTCAACAAGATTTTATTTATCAATACTTCGTGACGTTATTGTGACAGATAAGAAGTTAGAATAATGACCCTAATAATTTCGTTATGCATACTTGTGCCAACGATTTCTATTGCCATATGAATTGCAGTTATACAAAACGGTAAATTTTGTGTCGCATATTTATAGGAATTTTATTCCAAATATATGGCAGTATGATTCTCTCACAAATCTTTTCACTTATACTTCACTTAGAAATAAAAACTCAACAGACTTTCAAGTAAATTAAGTTCATTATGCACAAAGTTCCTTAAACAGAATCGTTATTTAACACTTCTTAAGTCAAGTTAAGTTAAGCGTACTTATCTGAACCATAAGTCCCATACAGTATTTATGTACAACCTTAAGATGTTAGAACAACCGAAGACAATCTAGTTTTAAAAATGTAGCTAGACAACAAAAATGTATTTTAATTTGAAGTTTGATAACAATGATTACATATGTTCTGAATAAAAATAAATTGATCACCTGAACTTTATTTAGAGCAGGAAGTCCAAACAACAAATAACACCCAATATTCTTTTTTGTTTGCTTGAAGTTTTCGTGTGCGCATTCAATAATGAGTTCAATTATCTCCATAAAAAGTAGTCAAAAGACGATAACTTCTTGGAGTCCAGCTAACGTTTGAATTTTTTTGACATTATGGAATTACCAAGTTTTGAATAATAACCAGCGCATATTTGACCATGATGGATTGTCAGGCTATACTTTATAAGAGGGTTACTACCTAATTGCTAAGCTAAACAAATAAAAACAAATATTTATAATCGGGAATAACTTATCAAAAATTCTCCATTAACCCATTAGGTCCCAATGTTCCCATTTGGGAATTTGTACAAATAACGAGATTTTATCGAAAATCACCCATATATCGAACAGCCGATAACTAGTTACACATTCTCACGTTCCTATGCTTATAATCAGCTGTTTTTGATGATCTCCAATGATAACGTGCACAGTAGCAAGCAAATATTTTCGGAAGTAGTACATTTTTCTTTTCCTCTGGTTCTTTTCGCTAAATTTGTTTATTTTAACAATAAAATTTAGGTGTTATCTTCTCTATTGTGCTATATTGTGACGTAAGTAAATAAAATAAACAGTTTTTTATTGAACAAATTGCTTGGATTTCTTAATACCGATGAATTTGCAATGTTCCCAATTGGGAGCATTGGTCCCTATGTCAAAATTGTGTTAATATTTTTTGTTGTCGTTTTAGGCTGAAATTTTCATATATCAAGTATGTTCAGCCAAAAAGCTCTAAAACTTCATGAAATTGAGGGAATTTTAGAAGAAATTCTCGAAGACGCAGAGCTGGGTGACGAAAGCACTATTGATATAGTGCAACTGCCACCAGATGCTGATAGTCTGACTGATTGCGAAGATGTTGATGAAGACAATCTCGATGAAGTTGTAGAACTGAAGGACGTACCTGGCGAAGTAGAAATTCACTTTACGGAAAGAGGACAAGATATCGGCTTCCCACCAAGTACAACTTCAAAACGACAAAAGCTGGACGAAGAAAATTCAGCCAGCAAAACTAGATCATCACGTTGGACTCATACTGATGCGACCTACAGCCAAAATTTTTCATCGTCTGAAGCAAGAATTCGGGAAGAATTTCAACAAAAAGAGCCATTCGAAATTTTTGAGTTCTTTTTTAACGATTTGCTAGTCCAACACGTAGTTGATGAAAGTGTGCGCTATGCACACCAAAACAATTTTCATGGTTTTTCCCTTTCTTCAGAGTGTTTTCGTAAGTTTTTAGGCATATTGATTTTTACATCAAACCACAGTTTACCATCTGAAAAGATGTATTGGTGCACTGACGACGACGTTGATATACAAATTGTAAGAAACTGTATGCCGAAAAACAGATACCTTTAAATCAAGAGATTTTTGCACTTTGCTAACAACGATAACGTTGGCATCAGTCTTCCTGAAAAGGACTTCAAAATTAAGCCATTGATAGAAAAACTCAACGAAAATTTTTTAAAACACAACGTGTTTTCAAAACAATTGTCCATAGATGAGCAGATAGTACGATATTACGGAGGTCACTTCCTAAAGCAATTTATTAAAGGAAAGCCAATACGTTTTGGGTTAAAACAGTGGATTATGGCCTGTGGAGAAACTGGGTTTTGTTACAATATTGAACTGTACCAAGGAAAAAGAGATCCTGTTGAGAAGGATTTGACAGGTGTGGGAGAAAAGGTCATAACTTCAATGGTTAATCATCTGGAGAATCCTGAAGACCACGAACTATATTTTGACAATTTCTTTTCAAGTTTCAGACTGATTTCACTTCTAAGTAAGAAAAAACAGATGACGCTATGAAAAAAGAACCTCGAGGCGCTGTTGATTATAGATTTGACAAAAATAATGAAATACTAGTTGTCTCATTGTTCATTGCTTTGTGGACTATCACAATATGATTTAAGTCTTATTTACCCAATGTTCCCATTTGGGAACTAACTATTCAGATGAAATAAAATATAGATATGATTTCTGAAAACCGAAATTTGTGCGTTTGTCTCTATATTTTGGACCAGACTAACAGAAAATGGGGAAAAAATTGCATAAAAAAAGTTGGGACCTAATGGGTTAAGATCACTATACGTTTGCGTGCGTTTTCGAAACAATTTTCCATTCAAATTGAGGCATCAATCGCTTTTTCAAAATTCGATCTATACAGATATTTACCTCGCAATTTAATTATGGTATGGGAGAAAAAAAAACTAAAGCACTGGGCGCCAAATACGGATGAAACAAATCATAATAAATGGATCAAATACGATCGGAAAAATTAATATCCACAAATAACGATTAGTTTTTATCAAACAAATTAAATTAGAAATAAAAGATTTTGAAACAAAAATTATTATATTATCATTTTCGACCTTATATTTTAGAAAAAGAGTAATTTTATTATATAGTTTTTCCCTAATAATAAAGGGTCTGGAGCTCAATGAAATTGCAAATGTTTCAAAAATATGAAAATAAAATAAAACACAACTATCACCCGCCGGGAAAAACTTTCTGAGCAGGTTAAGCATTATAAATGTCAAGCTTTGCGAAGAGAAAGCCGCATTTGACATATTCACCATCGTGTTCCCTCTCTCGAAAAACCTTGCTCTTGAACGCTTCAGGCCCATTTAATCCGATGTTATTTTAACCACAGGAAATGTTATTTTTAAAAGCCGGTAGGTGTTTAAATTGTTTAAACTTTACGTTAGATCTTGCAAGACAAATTTTCTAGATATAACAAAAAGGGAATTCTAAGACATTTGATTTAACAAATTGTACAAAAATTGATAAGACTTCTAAATCGTGAATTGAGCTCACTTGGTTTATACATACATATGTATGTATTATACTAAGCTGAATGTTATTTAATTTCTTTAGTAATGTAAATTATAATATTAACAGATTATTTTAATGAGTAGGAATGCTCACATTATTCCAAGTATTTGTTGTATTAAGCAGATTCAGGTCTTACGAATAAAAAATTAAAGTTAAATTACAAAATAATTAAGTACCTACCACGACGAGTAGGCTTCTCAATGGTTTTGTGCAAGTCGTACTTCCCAACCATTTACAGCCTAAAGGCAGGCAAAAATAACTGGTTAAATTATTATATTTTATAGCACCGAAAACTGTTGCCTGCACTTAGGCGTCACAGAAAATCAATTCATATTTGCTGGGCTCCAAACTTTCAAAGCCATTCCCATTGCTAATAAATTAATAAATGCACACTCATATGAACATAAAATAAAGAAAATTTGAACTCGTGTTTTAAATATAAAATTACGCAGGCAGAGAGTATTGAAACTGCAACGCCTTTTTCAGTTGTTAAATTGTATTTGAATCGGCTTGTTAAAACAGGTTCGCAACTGAAGTCTTTTGTTTATTTTGTACAATTTAGTAGGCATTCTGCATATAAGTAGGAAAGATTTACAATTCCAAAATGTCGGTGATTTGCGGAAGCTTCAAAATAATTGCGTTTTAGGAAGTAAAGAAGAATCTTGGAAAGACGATTTACCTTCGCCATTTAACTATCCAATATTTTACTTACTTTCTTAATTGGCGCAAGAACCGATTAAGCGATTTGGGGCAAACTTCTCCTACAATTTGTGGTGCGCGTCTTGATGTTGTAATACAAATATTTTATTATTGGAATAATTTCGTAAAATGAGTGAATAAGGCTTTGCTAAAGCGGCTCTTTGTCGGTTCTATGAAACCTAAAATTAACTCGGTTTTTCGAAGCAGCCAAAGAAAATTAGAATTATTTGATTATTTATTATCGTATTATCGGTAAAAAAAAGTAAAAAGCAAGTGCTTGTGGGAAATTGGCTTAATTATAATATATATAAAATATATATTCCACATTGTTATACGTTGATTGGCTTAAAAGAGCACCTCATTAAATTCAGAGGAAATTAAAATGAAGGCAATGGATTTATTGTTTTGATTATAGTGACTGATTTAAATGATTTAAATATGCAAGTTTAGAAAAATTTACAATATGGGTAGTAAATGAAAGGCATTTGAAAATAATTAATCCATACATACAAATCTTTAAATGTGTTGCCTACTATCTCTTATATTGAAATTAATTAAATGGGGAAAATAGGTAAAACATTGAAATATTTATATACACGAGAGGCATATGAAAAATATTTAAGCATTAGGAAATAATAATATAATACGCACATTTTTTTCTTATTAGTCTTATGTTTTATTAATATGTACAAATTAAATATCAATTTTTATTTCTTAGAGATACTCAAGAACTGAGTTTTACTTTCCATCAACAAAATGTAATTTATAAAATAAGGATTGCTTTTGATGAAAAAATTCAATTAAAAAATTTATGATGATTTTTGATTAAAAAAAATAATAATAAATAGCAAACAAAATTATTATCTTTAATAAGAAAAACACATATGGGTATTTCCACCAGAGGGTCAACCACGGGCAAAATATAAAATGTTTGCAAAACGAAGTTTTAATATTTTATAATATAAAAGGAAATGTCGAATTTTCATTATCGTAAAAAATTTTCAGCGTTAGAAAGTTACAGCTACAATATAAAATGGTTGGAAGTTGTAGAACTGCTCTTTCTTACTATTTCTTAGTTTGTACTGTCATTTTTTCTCAATTATTATTTTTTAAAAGGAAAGTCTCGTTTTCACTTACGCCACCAAATTTTAGGCACATTTGTACCTTATTTTAGAAAAATACAAGGAGAGCAAACAAGGCTCAGTTAACGGAAGTTTTTTTCTTTAGTTTCATTGATATGCTAGTGTCATGTTCGTACCTTTAAAACTGTATTTTTTAGTCTTACTTCTGTATTGACGGGAGTTATTAAAAACAAGAAAGGTAAGCAAGTTTATAGCATAGAGCTGAAAAAAAAATTAGTGAACTAAATTTTTTTTTAATAATAATTTTTTGCTCTGTTAAACTTTGTCGCGTTACGTACCTCAGGTTAGTATTTACACTTAAAAATTTACTACGTATTTTGTTTGTGCTTCAATATCTTCGTATTCTCAGATGGAAGTAGTTGCCAGTTTCAAAATAAATTCATAGCAAGCAGTTTATCCGAATTTTTAATGGAATTAAATTTGGAATATATTAAGTGGAATTTTTTTGCCACTTCACACGGCAAAGGTGCAGTAGATGGGGTGGGTGGTGTTGTTAAGAGAAAAGTTTGGCAGCTAACGAAAGCAAAAAATTTAGTCTTACATGGTGCTTTAGCTTTTTTTGAATGTGCTCGAAACCACATTAAAGGAGTTCAACTAGAATACATATCTTCAGAGCAAATTGAAGGAATATCTTTATCATTAACTGAGAAATGGAAAAAAGTCCCAAATATACATGGAATGCGTCAACTGCATTGGTTATCAAGTGGCAAAAATTTCAAATTAAGAGTAGCTCGAACGGCATTTTCTTCAAAAACTAATATATTTTGATACGACATTTTTTTTTAATTTACAGTCTAGTCTAAATAACTATTGTACATTCATAAAAATTTTCTGAATACAAATTTGTGTTGGATTTTTCGTTTAATAAAAACTTAAAATTGAGTTTATGCAATTTCTTCAGTAGTAATATATATGTCACGTCACGAACGTCACGTCACGTACCTTATAATATTCAGCATAAAAAAATCTAAGAAATATTTTCAAGGCAAATAGAAGGTAATAAGGAAACAAAATTAAACTGGTTAAACTGTAGTACGATGTATTAAGAAACTCTTGCTTTGTTCGCAGATTTTCGTCTTTTTGTAGGTGCAGCTGAAAACCACTTCTATTATGTGTCACGTCACGAACCGGTGTTTGTTTGTTTATATTTTCGAGACATTTTTTTCTATAGATCCCAAATAATCTCTATATATAGTGCTTATAAAGAACTGTTCATAAATAAAATTAAAGAAGAGGAAATTTAAAATAATCATTGCTTACTTTAACTTTGAATTCGTACGGCTGTCGCGTGCGCCACTGGGGAAATGCCCATATACAACAATAATGATATGTAGTAGTTGCAATATTCAAATAATCATTGTATCATTATTTCACTCGAAAAACGAGTTTTATTTTTGTTTAAACAGGTTAACTTTTATAATCTGCAAAACTAATTATTATTATTGATGCAAAACTTTAAAATATTGATTAAATTTAAATTTTTGCGATAGAACTCACAATGATTACGGTTTTATTGTCCAAATTTCAACTCAAAAAATCGCTTGGACAGGGAAATGCTAAGTGCATAAGGATTAAATCAACGGTGAATAGCTTCAGCGACATTGATTTTTGTATATTGAGTTTTATTTAAAAAATCTAGTTTAATGGTTATTCTTTTTTAGCTTTATATTTTGACCAAAAAATAATCGTTATTTTTGGAGTTTTATTTATTGCTTTAGAAATATTCCTTATTCCTTGAGTGTTAGTTTTTGAACGACAGAACTTTTAAACGTCTCTATCGTCGCTGTTATTTGAGTGGGGCATTTCCTGTATCTACCTTTTACGAACGCTAGTTATTATAAGTAACTATAAAAATATGTAAAATTCCATTTAGTAATGTAGAGTTAAAGTAACAACAACAATAACAACAATGAGTCATTCAAAGTAAAAGTCATCTGCCTCACTAAATGCCTCATTGAATTTTAGTTTTAATTTTGCTTCGCAATCTTTTGCCGATTTTCAAGGCAACACTTGAGCGCACCACAACTATGTATTTAGTTATTATTTATAGCCCAGTAGTGGGACCAGTGCTGCAAATTACAAAAACCTGACGCAAAGTGTAAACATACAAAACAAAATCTAAATATATGTATATTTATCTTTTCAACAGAAACTATTCAAAATGCATAGTAGTTTTACAATTAGCTAAACATTCAATAAACCCCATCGATTTAATCATCGCCCTCTTACTAAGCTGGCAATTATCATTCCGATACAAACAATCATAATTTACATTAGAGTGGATCGATAACTTTTTTGTTTTGTTTCCAATTTGTAATATAATTGCTATTCATCCAAATTCAGAAAAAACATAGCCATATTGAGTAAAAATGAAAAATAGTTTCATTAAAACAGATTGCATACATTTTGTTAAAAATTGCAGCTCATAAAGGAACTAATCTTTGACCCAAAATCAGCCTTAAAAGCATAAAATACTCAAAATATATTAAACATTTAATTTTAGCTATGGATCATAAGACCAGATGGATTTACCACCAAATTTGGAGCTGAATCCTAAAGCAGTAAAGATAGACTTTGGTGCTATGAAAATTTGATTGCGCAAAAAAGTCACCGACCCGGCCTAGTATACATATACCGGTGTTGGTATAAATAATAATTAAAAAATACATACTCCAATGGGTAACTTGGATATACTATAAAAGTTTCTACATACTAAAGAAAAATTTTAACGCTATCAAAAAATTTCATTGAAACAAAAAAATTATCGCCCTGGTCTACTACACATACGAATATGAGATAAATATTTGTTAAGAAATTATAAAATTAAAAAATAGTTTTAATATTTAATTTACTTTGTATAATGGATAATGAAGCTTGGCTATACACTCGGATGAATAGCATGAGTAACCTGCGGATAGCTACCATGAGTACATTGTATACAACTCAATACACTGCTGGTAATGTTTTTGTAAAATTCGTTTGTATTTTTTTGTTTTCTGTTTTGTTATGCACTTTGTTAATATTGTTTTTGTTTTTTTCTAACATACAATTACTTGTTACTTCATCGGAGTTGTGATTTTCGTAAGCATAGCGTTCGAGGGAGTAATGCCACTGCGTTATAACAACAACAAAAGCAGCTACAAATTTACGAAAAATGTGGTAGTAAGTAGAGACAACAAACAAGTGCAATTGGCATGTGCCCGGCATGGGCTAATTTTTTTTGTTATCGCCGTGCCAAAATTTGTGCCTGAAGAGAAGATAAATGATTTTATACTTTTTAATTATTGTTTTTAGGTAAATGTTGGTACTGGCGCGTGCTGCTTAGTAATATAAATACTTGAGGGGATAATTTAGTTAGAGGTCGTTGGGAGTGTGAAAAACTTAAGTATATGTAATTTTATATCAGTTCAAAAAATTTAGTGAAACAAAAATTAATAGCAATTTATATTATTTATCTCCTTTGTAAGTCATAAAGCCTAAGTGTGCATGTTGTTTCAAACAAGAATTACGAGGCTTGTAAATAAAATGCCATCAAATGGTTTTGCTGATTAAGCTTCTAATACATGCCCCATAATCGGGTTTTACTATCATGGGACTCGGTGGGATAAAAGTTAAATTATATTTTAATAGAACAATGCGAATACGAATAGGGTAATGTAAATCGGAATAGTAATAACGATATTGATATATTTATATGGATATAACGGTATGCATAATAGTAGCGAAGACAATAAGCATAACGATGTCGGTAGCGATAACGATACAAATATCTAGTATGAAATGGTAAATACTAACGATAACAATAACTACATAAAAATTGCTAACGCTATTTAAAGCAATACTAATATCAATAAAAATATTAAAGGCGATGATATCATTAACAATACAATTACGAGTTCAGGATATCTGTATTTTAGAAAATGCTGTTTTCGACTCTGCTAAAATGTTATGTTTTAAAATAACTAACATTTATTTTCTCATTTTTACTTTACTATAAAAAAACTGATTATATCAAAAATATTTCTAGCGATTGTGCTTTCAAAGTACTGCAACGATTTTAATAGTTCTATTTTTTTAAATTAAATGTTTGCTAAAAACAATAGAAAGAAGAAATATGCACATTGGAGTGCATCACTCCCCTTCCAAAAAAGTTGGTATTGTTTTTCCATCGGAATATTAAAATTCATTATATTTTAAACCCTCAACCAAAATATTTCTCACTTCAAAATTAACTCCATTTTAGCTTTTTTTTATAAATTACTGAAGTTTATTAACATATTCCAAAACAAAGCCACTTCAGATCTTTAAACATTTCGTCATCTTCTTATACTTACTAATATCGAACCCTGTGTGCCGAATGGGACACGAAACGATCACAAGATCTTTACAGGGTTAGTGATAGTGATCTATCCACGGCGATGGGGCTACTCATAAACCGCATAACTATCGATAATCATGAGATTATGCTGAAGATATGGCCTCTTAATATTTTTCGAGTATTTAAGTGATTTAGGTGTCAAGTTAAAGACACGGCTGCTGAGATTCGCAGACTCCATGCGATGGTTCAATTTGAAGAGCACGGGGATCCAATTGGTATCACAATGCGCTCATTTATAGGCTTAGTGGTGCCAGTAAACTGAAAACGCCCACTTTATTTTTTTTGTGGGTTTTAGTGAGGTTTGGTGGTCTAATAAAAAATTTCCAGAAAAGTAGTTGGTATTAAAATCCCATTTTCTGATTCAAATATTATTTGGAGGGGCCTGGATATACGTGCGCTGGAGCCGCGATATAAAAATATTTTGTGCAATATACCATGTATGCTATTCTTACTTTTCCAAAAATAACCATTTTTGAAAAATCTTTTTAATTATCTAGAGGGTTTGTACCTCTATTGAAATAAAGTTTTTTCTTCCATAAATTAGTAATTTATTGATAATTTAAGTAAATGATAACTAATTAATAATTTAATCAAACACGATGATGCATTAGGGTTCGCGTTCGAGCTGGTTAAAAAAAATATGAAACTAAGAAAACCATTAATATACATATTCAGCCTTGTGACTTTGTTACAATTAACATTTAAAATTTTTTCTTCTGAACAAGGAAATTTATGTTTTCCTCCCAAAAAATATATTGATATCAAGCAGGGACCATAGGGCTATAATTTTTGAAAAAAAGTCATGATTTAATCGTTATTTTGTGGATATTATTTTTTCGATGAAAAATAAAATAGTTACTCTTGGATTTTGGTTTTTACGATGAAGTTAGATCGTTACTATTTAATTTTTTTTTTTTCGACCAAAAATAATCGTTATTCCTGGATTTTTATTTTCTCGTTTATATTTGATCGATATTTTGTGATTTTTATTTTTCGATTAAAAATAATCGATTTGTATATCGAATTTTGGTATATTTTTTTTTTTTGCTTTTCGATCATAAAACATATTATTCTCATCGCCAACAAATTGGTTTGCGTTTGTAATGATCGAAAAATTTTAAATACAATAATAACGATTATTTTCGGCCCCCGTTATCAAGCAACTTGAAATTATCGAAATGGTTATTATAAAATTCACTTTTTTTTTTTTTGCTTTGGAAGTGTTAATTAATTCAAAAAGGCCCTAATAATTGTCCCCAGAAACTGTCCGAAAAATAATATACATATGTATGTGTATATGTGTTGTAGCGTTTTTTTTTTTGTATTTTATAAACAAAGACAATAATTTCACATTTACCAAAGTTCAAAACAATTAATTTTGTTATCGTTTTGACAGCCAAAAGCCCAACAAGTACTCGTATAAAAGTCGTATATTTTTTGCCACGTTATGGTCATAAAAATGAACATAAGTACGGTCGTACAAATTTATCATATCCAATGACAGTTTACAACAATACAAATTATTCTCATATAATATTTATGTATGCCATTTGTTACAATTTCAATGAAATTGTATTTTATAGCTGTAAATATTTTTGTATTTTACTAGTACACGTACCACGTGTACATGACCAAAATTGATGGCAAAAACAAGAAATGTGACACTGTCAGACATTGTCAACGTTCCCTTTAATGATGACATTTGTTTTTTATGCTTTACATACTAACATACATGTGCACATACATATTTCGTTGAAAGTTTGGTTTTTTTTTGCTACGCTTTGTGATTTGCTTGCAACATAACTACGTACACACAAAGATTTCTATGTAGTTTTTCATAACTGGTAATCTTAATGAATTGCGAATTGTTGTAGGAAATTAGAGTGTGAAACTGCTGGACACCCAATATCGTGATATGCCAAATGGTGCAAACAGATTGCAACATGTATGTATATATATATGTATATATATTCATATATATACATATATATTAGGATGCTGCACCATAAAAGTTTCGGGGTTTCCACCGGAATTATAAAATTCATTATATTTATAAATAAAATTCGTTTTTTTTATATTTTTTTCAAATAAAAACGCCTGAGATGATGAAACAGTTTCAACTTAAAAGGTCTTGATAAAAATATTTAAAAATATTATTCAACGTAATTATAATAATTTATTAAATTTAAGAAAATACATTAACCATTGTAAATTTAAATCGATCATGTTTTGGTAGAGTTATTTAAGCCTTTCTGAAACCAATTTGCCAAAAAAGGTCAAAAACAGCGTCACAAATCTCATTATATTCATTCTCTTGAACAAAGTTTAAAATAAAATACTTTTATGCAAACCTTTTAAACTTAAACCATTTTATCCTCTCAGGTGAGTTACAAAAAAAAAAAAGTTGATTTATAAAGTAGGTATATTCCCTAAGCTACTTTATCTAACTCTACGAGGGTTGCAACTAAATCGCTGATATAGATAAATAAAAAATAATATTATTATAAACGGGAATGGCTTTATTGTTCAACCCCGTTTGAGGTATCTCCAAAATATGTGATTTGAACGCATAATTTTTTTTTCGATAATTAAAAAAATCACACAAAAATCACGCTAACTTTTCGCATAATGATAATTCTGGAAAATACTAAAAACTGCATATCTAAATACCTAATAAAGTACAACTCTCAAATTTGGTTTGGGGATAACAATATGTATAATCTTATTATATATAATATTTTGAAAAATTGACTTGACTGACCATTTGTAATTAAAACTTGTTCTCACACTATATAAAGCTTAGTGCACTTAACTTTATTCCGATTTAACTTTGGTAGCTTATTTAAAGTTTATCAGTAAAAATTACATTTACTCTTCTCTGCTGAAGAAAAACAGGCACCTGGTATATAAAGTGTCTAATACTTGATTTTAATTACGTTTGTAATATGTGCATGCACTTTCCGTAAGGCGCAACTTTGAAAGTATCTCGCATCATCACAACTGTGCTATAATATTATTACATATGTACATATGTATCTATGAATGGTTGCATGTCAATTTTCACTTTTTGTTTGTTATACGCCACGGCTGCCCGGTGGTAATTTATAGCAAGTTGTAATGGTCTTTAAGATCCAATTTCACATTCACTTGACAATTTCTTGTATCCTATCCATATATTTATGTGTTCGGTTTCATACATAAATGCATACACACCTGAATGCTGAAACGATTGATGGTAGAACGAGTATTAGGTTTCGATGTCATGCATTGCATCAAATTGGTATCTTGTGAACATATTTTCATTATATCTATGTAAATTTATGGAAAATTGCCATCGTTTAAAATGAAAAGTTTACTTTCTGTAATTAATTTCTTGCATTTTAGCATGTTTTTTTCTTAGCTGCTAGTGATATTATTTTTAATAAATTTTATAGAATTACAATTTCTGCGAATATGTTTTGTGAAAATATTATAGTTGTGTGCTTTTGGTGATTTAAGGGGGAAGTGGCTACACCCACAGTGCTATTCTATCATCTTTGCAAATAGCCAAAATTCAATTACTGAATTTGATTAAAATCATTTTATATTCGATTTATGGATAAATAGAAGTAGTAAAACAAATTTTTTGAGAATAAAAAATTGTATATTCACTCACCTTAACGATAAAAAATAGTCAAAACTGAGAAATTGAATTCTGGCGAAAAAAATGTGTACTGGATAACCAAATTGGACCATGAGTTTTATTTTCAAATTTCTGATCGTACGACCTGATCTTCTTACAATGCTGTGCTTGAATAGGTGAGGAAATCAAGTCAAATACATAGGAAAAAGAACAAAATAAGCTGCAGTTAGTTTTGTTGGCGATTTAAAAACTGGTGGAGAAAATTGTTAGAACTATAATACAATAATAAATATTTAATATGTAAATTAGAGTAAAAAAAATTAATAGCCATCAAGAAATAGGTGATGTAAATATTCAGTATGAAAAATTTCATGAAACTCAGTTCAGCAATCAATACCTAAACAATTTACCTAACAAGCCTTCAGAGCTACTGAAATTTTTGTTGAACACGAAGTGAAGTTTTCAGTTGTTTCTAGAAGGCAATCGTGATGTGAAATGTGAAGTGTAATGTGTTTGCAGCAAAAAAGTTTGGGCTTCAAATCAGTACTCAAAAACGTCCCAAGTTCTTGGCAGCAGATTTCTAATGAGAAAAGTGATAAATTCGGTATGTAATGAATAATTTTTTGTCTATTATTACTGCAAATTATATCGGTACCGAGTAAATAAAAAAGCCTGCTTTGATTTTTTTCCAAAGACAAACATATAAAAAGTACAAATGTTTGAAATTTTTAAAGTAATAAAAATTGACAAATACTTGGCTAAAGTTCGTTTATTTTGGCCGAAGCCGAACTGAAACCGAACCAAACTTAGGTGAGCGAATATGGCCGAAGTCGAAGTACGGCTGTCCTCTAGATAATATTTATATTTGAGTTAATTTCAGTTCCTGTTTTGTACACTTATATACAACAAATTTATATGTATAGAACAATTTTCACAACCATATAAAAATTGTCACTAAGCCGAAAATGCTCTGATGCGTGTCCGAGCGTGAATTTACTTCAGCCCTTTCTTATATGTATATATCGCATTGCCTTTTGTTATAAATATATATTTCGCAAGTGCTCATAAGTACAGTATTTCATGTTGCATCAGCTTTAAATCTAGTTTTCGACGTACGCATATGAAATTACTTCTTGTATTTATTTATACCTACGTACATATTGTGGACAAAAGCAATAGTTTACCGTTGGCCAAACAAAACAAGTGAAAGGAAGTATGCTTTGAATGAACTTTGAATATGGAGCAAACAGATTTGTGGACATGTACAAAATCCTCTATATTTTAGCTTATACTTACTGGATAACTCAGAATTGATTTACGTACATACGTATGGATGCATGGATTCAAATTTACCTAAGCTCACTAATTGAATTGTCTCCGCGAATAACGTTGTAATGGTTTGGTTAAACAACTCTCTGGATAATAATAGATCCCTACCTAAGGTGAAAGGTGGTGAGCTTTAGAACCACCAAACCGCTTTCCCGGCCTTCTATTTTTTTGAACGAGTACTATGTTCAGCTGAAATAAATTTTAATCATCGTTATGATAATTAAGACCATGACCATAATCATCATTGTTATCCTTATGAAAGTCATTATCATTATTATTATCATTATCATTTTCATTATCATTATCATTATCATTATCATTATCATTATTATTATCATTATCATTTTCATTATCATTATCATTATCATTATCATTATCATTATCATTATCATTATCATTATCATTATCATTATCATTATCATTATCATTATCATTATCATTATCATTATCATTATCATTATCATTATCATTATCATTATCATTACCATTATCATTATAATTATCATTATCATTATAATTATCATTATCATTATCATTATCATTATCATTATCATTATCATTATCATTATCATTATCATTATCATTATCATTATCATTATCATTATCATTATCATTATCATTATCATTATCATTATCATTATCATTATCATTATCATTATCATTATCATTATCATTATCATTATCATTATCATTATCATTGTCATTATCACTATCATTTTCATTATCATTATCATTATCATTATCATTGTCATTATCATTATCATTATCATATCATTATCATTATTATTATCATTATCATTATCATTATCATTATCATTATCATTATCATTATCATTATCATTATCATTATCATTATCATTATCATTATCTTTATCATTATCATTATCATTATCATTATCATTATCATTATCATTATCATTATCATTATCACTGTCATTATCATTAACACAAGAGGAAAGCAAACAATATACGATAGTCTAATCTGACGCAAAAAATACAATTTGATCGAAATTTACCCATTTTGTCTGTTTGGAAGGTATCCAAAATATCACCAACGTTAAACATATATAACGAACAAACGCGATCTATAGGTTGAAAATTCTTTCGGAGTTTTGGCGTTGGAAGTGAAGCTCTGAAGCTCTGCTTTTTACACAGAGGTATCTTATTGTGCTGTGCTATAAGATTACCAATATTATTTATTTGTATGCTTGCAAGGCCTGAAATTCAGTACAAAATTTATTTTTCATGTTTACACACAAATATAGTGCTTTTTTATTTTGTTTTAACTATAAGTATGTTATGTATTTATTATTCGTAATCGTCAATACGACACACCCTAAAAATATCGACGAATATGAGCTTAGCTTTCATTACTCAAAGCACTTAGCTAGAAAAATTCGCATTCTTCTTATTTCGTTTGCGTGAGTTGAAACCTAAGTGCATAGAAGCCTAATTACTTATTCTAAAGGTAAAATAGAGGAAAAGAGTTGCGTGCCCTAACAACTGCGAGTGGTGTGTTTTTGTTAAATGGTGAACAAAATTGTATCGCTATGGCTACTCGTGAAATCTAATTCACATTTTTTTAAGATTTACTTGTGGACAAGCTACCTCCAGAAGCTGCACCGTTAATTATTTTTTTTTTTTACATATTTCCCAATATTTTACAACTGTTGTGGAGTAAATACATTAAACTCCTGTAATTAATATAATACTAATACTATACTATGTACAAAAAAACGAATTAAGTCTTAAACTGAAATTTCCCATGTATTTTCTTCCGACTCATTCACAATAGCGCAATTTTTTCACTCCCCAACACTAAACCTCATGTCGGATATCATTTTACCGAGTTGGCTCAACTCGCATATTTTTCCGGGTTAGTGTTGTTTCTTCATATGCAATTCGTTATCGTACCTAGTATTCGTTTGCAGAAATGGGCCTTTTCCTGTTGATTTTTGCTAGGGTGGGTTATCAACTAAACAAAATCTAGATATACTTCTTTAGAACTTGATTGGTGAGACGCCGTTACTGTGCTGGCTTTTTGTTTGGGAAAATGTGGTATTTTTTTTACTCACACAAGTTCCATCGTACACAATTTTGAAATTGAACGTGTATGGCACTTTTTGGCCAGGACGAAGGCGCCTTAATGATTCCTTTTCGACAAGATAAGTTATTGGTGTTCTCTAACTAACAAGAGTTAAGCGGTGCCACATAAAAACCTTTTGTTAAGAGAAATATGAGAATCAGCTGATACTCAACACACGTGAAAACATGAGGGCTGCCAAAATTTCTGCGTCTCTTTAGCAGCAGCGAAGCAAGGTTTTTAATAAGATAGGTGAGAATGTTGCTGTCTTTTGTGTTCCTAGGCCGAACCTTCACCGGAAGATTATCCTTTCCTTAATGTCTTCGAGTTTGCATTAATAGCAATGAATGCTGGCCACATATTTTCCAAGAGGCCGGTGACATGTCATCGTGAGCATCAGTCCACTTCCACCAATAATATCAGTACTATTTTAAATAAAGCTGGCTTGCGAAAATAAATTGTAAAGGAGCTATATCTGCACTTCATTAAACTAAAATTCAATGTGCTATAAAACTGTAGGTCCAAATTGTTCCAATTTTGAATAAAAGTTTGAAATTTCAACAAACATTTGTTAAGTTCTTCTAAATTTTGTACACAGTGTAAAATTTTGATTTAATTGAGTTTAGCTAGGCTGATTAATACATACTTTTATAAAAAAATTCACAAAATAGATTTAGCAACCAAAATTAAGCAAACACTTTAAAAAATTGTTGAGTGAACTAATTCTATGATTAAGTGTACGGGTATAACTAATGCACATAATTTGCTTTAAAATCGGAATCTTTGTATTAATGGTTCCAGTAAAATGTGGCGAATGCTTTCAACTTGCTTCAAGCCTTGTTAAGGTAAAAACTGCCAATTAAATCACATAAAAATCAGAAGTTTTTGTACTACTAATAGTTTATTGAACCGGCATTTGCGATGGTAGCAAACAAGCTCATTAAGATTCTGAGGCGGTTCGTCAGTGTGATTAATTTAATTACTCATACGCCCTGTTGAGCTCAGTGGGGGTTAACTACGGACAATTTTGACACAAATTATTTAATGATTTGATTGCGGAGTAATTCATTTATTAAAAAAATGAATACACAAATTTCTTGTAGAGATTTTTTCTTGGAAAATAATTCGTACAGACACTATTGGTATAAGACGCTCCACGTCGTCTCTCAACTCATGCAGCATGCTACCAAAAAATGTAGCATAGTTTTTGCGTGACTACCATTTTCTTTTATTTCATAATACTTCTTAATGCTTGCTTTGTTTATTCCCAATTTATTGTTGCATTTTCAAAGCACTGATGTCTGACTTCTTTTTATGAAAACGTTATGTTACATTATTGCGCTAGATTATCGTATTATGTGTATTTTGTATGCTGTATGTAGGTGCGCACATGTTTGTCTTCATAATTTTTCTATGTGTTATTCTTCTACAAAGAATATACAACATAGCATATTGAAGTTTTCTTATTATACCCAGCATTCTAATAGCAGTAGTAATGCTCTATCTCGGCGAAGAATGGGGCACAATCTTCAAAAAATGGCTTAATCCGCCTTTCGAGTTATATACAGTGCTTATCATAACTATATGACAGCGACTTTTGACAAGTTTCTGCCCTTTATTTGTTACTTTCGAATTTACTATAATTTTTTTATCAAAATAGAGTTCATTCTTTATCAAAACCCGAATAAATTTAATTTTCAAACTTTGTATAAATTTTAATAACATCCATTGGAATTGGTTAAAAATTTCCATTTTGCAAAGTAGAATTCTTAGAAAACTTTTGGTTAAACAGTTTTATATCCCATTCCATGCTAGCATAGTAGAGTACAAGTTAAAAGTGACTCAAAGTTTGCGCTGATTTTTGATAATTATTTTTGCTGTCTATCGTAGTACTTTTCATCCATATAAAAAATTCAATTCCACTGTCTGCTTTCAAATATAAAGTGTATTCTGGTTTACAGTTTCGAAGAAATATACAAAACTGTGATATAAAGTGGTATCATACGTATTTTTATCAAAAAGAAAATCAACATAATTATGTACGTGAACTGGTAACAGTTAAAAAGCGGTATAAAATATTAAGTCTAGAAATAGTTTTCCTAGAATTGCTTGTGTCTAACTATTTACCTCTGTATATGTAATTTATAATTTTCATATGTACACGACTTTTTTAAATGTCACTATTATAACGATACCTGTTCTAAATCTTTTTCGCTTTTCCTAAATCCTGGATTTTAGCGCCATCAATTTTTTGTTAGTAGTTTTTTTCTTTGGTAACCGAAGCATGACTGTGAATTTCAGCCTCTGAGAAAATTCAAATAGAAATATTTACGGGAAGTGTAGTAGACTGTGTATAACTAATTAATGAAATGCGTATCCCATTACCAGATATTATCAAGGCGATAGCACGCACTTTTGGTAGAATCCAATTTTTTTTTACTTCATTTAAAAAAGTTGAAGTGCCTAAATTTATTAATTTTTTAATAATTTTTATTTTTACGGCCTTGCAGCTTTCTTCCATATAATAATATTTACAGGCGCTATAATGTTTACATTATTAAAAATTAACGGAGATTTTTAGCTACTTCCAACCGGATCGTTAATTGACTAAAATCAAATGAACTACGAAAATTTTCGAAAATGTCGATGAAAATTTTAAATTTTGATGAAACTTTGCAGATTTTTCCAAATTTTCTACAGAGATTGAAGTTTGATTTTATGTAGTTTTTATTTTAGTATGAACAATATTTTTGTGCAAAATTTAGGGAGTGTAACGCACATAACTTTTAGCGAAAGAATTATTTTTATTACTATTTATTAGTCGTTATTTGTTAAGTTTTAGTTTTTTCTCTGGGAAAATAATCATTATTTCTTGAGTTATATATGTAAAAAAATCCTACAAATTAGAAATAAGAATTATAAAAATAAAACTCAAGAAATAACGATTACTTTTTGAGCAAACTAAAAATATAACGACTGGACTAGATTTTTTTTTAAATAAAATTAAAAAAATAAATATCAACACTTACTCGGTTATATATAATATACATACCTACCCGGATAATGTTGCATTTGAAACAAAAAAATAAAAGTAAGTCAGTTGAAATCGTACTAGGAAATACAAATCAACTAAAAGTCTAACCGAAACAGATAAGCGAACAACTTTAGTTTTTTGTTTTGGTCTCATACAATTAAATTCCATCCAATGTATTATTTTATGGCTTTTAATTTTGAACGGATATTTTCCCTGCTTTGCGTAACAGTTATACGTGGACGTTTATTTTTCTGTCCTAAAATAAAAGTCCATATAAATTTAATTGGCGTTGAAAAAAGTCACCTTAAGGCTATTACGTGTAGGAAAATATAAAAAAAGTGCTATACCTTTCCTTTTGGTATGTAATATTTTCTGTAGAGTTCCGGTTAATAGAACAGTTGATGAAAAGTTAACAGTGGCGATGCCCAATTTTGTGGCAATTTTGATTTTCACTAAATAAAAGCAACAATTAAAATTATGTTATTATATGTAAACGTTTTTGTAATGGTGTGTTTATTTAAAGAAAAATTTTTTTTTTCTAAATTGTGTGCCGATCATTGGTTCTTAAAGCACTTAAAACTAACTTTAATGCTAAAAATGCTCTTTCTAAACTAAACTGTGTGGCAGATAATTTTTGTGTTATTTTTGTTCCAGAAATTAGGTTAGGATTTAAAAATTGTTTTCTCCCAACACTGCATTGTATTTTTTTTTTAATTTTGACAAATAACTAACCATTTAAAAAAACGCTCCTTTTATAAGTTCATCCCATATGACTTCATTACTACTGTCTTCGTCGAATGCACTTAAAGAACTTAGGTATTGTCCCAGATGTGAACTTTGCAAAACACATTCACGGAGATAGAGAAGTGAATACTTGGAGCATTTGCTTAATGCTACTCTGAATGCTTTCGACTCTTTATGGAGTTTTACAAATGTTAATCCACTACTTATTAATGATCGATTACCACAAAATAAGATATGTAACTTTTTTATATATTGCTTTGCATACTAGCCTAACAGAAAACAAAAGTTCAAGTATAACTGTTACGCCAAAAAGAAAAATTAACTACCATGAAAATAAGTTCTGGTCAGGGGCCGAAAATAATAGTTATTTTCGAAATTTCAATTTAAAAAGTTAGCAGGAAAGAATTTTTTTTTTTAACATTTGTATATACCAATGTGATGCTTGTTAGCCAAGGAATGCTAATCCTATATGATTTATATTTTTTTGACTTCTTACAAAAAAGTCAGCAATTAACATTTATTTTTTTACTGATATATTTTTAGTCAAAAAAAAGTTAAAATTTGACTTTTATTTTTGACTGAAAATATATCGGTGAAAAAATAACAATTATTTATTGACTCTTTTGAAAAAAAGTCATAACAGTTACGGTCCCTGGTTCTGGTTCAATAAATAAAAATCGTAAACAACACTTGGGGGTGCATTCTGAGCTAAAAAATAACTAGATTTTTTGTTAGAAAATAACAATTTGAAGCCTATTTTAAGGAAAAGCCTCATAACAGTTAAAGTCCCAAAGTAATTGTATGTACATGTGAATATGATTAACAGAAATTTTAAGAGGCAAACAAATATCTACTACCTTTTTATATTAGCAAAATATACTTTGAATACCTAAGTACATATACATATATGTATGTATGTATGTATGTACATGAATAGATAAAATGTGATTCCGAACAAATTCAGACCCTTCTATTCTAGTAATTTTTACTTCTTGCTTTCTTCAACACAGTGAACACTTAAAATTATTCATACAACGGCAAATGAACTTTTACCAGTCACTTCGCTTATTGTTTGCATGTTCAAAAGTGTTTAAACAAAGACGCTACAACTATTTACATACTAATGAATTTACAAATTCGCTACCTTTAGAGTCCATAATTACCTACCTACCCACAGACTTACATACATACGTACACACATACCTATGCACATGCACAAAAGTACACTGTGGTGTAAATGACTATTATATAACACAAATTGCATTGTTAGACACTGGCCTTGCTATAATTTTTCTTATCTAAAACTAACTTCCTTAAGTTAGCAAAACTATTTGTGCAGCCAATGTGAACATGATGCACATTTACCGTTTCAGAATTTGAATTGGTGTGTGGCATGACACCTTACATTTTGCCATTGCCTGAGCTTCTACGTCTAACTTGACTACTATAGTTAAATCGTTAACTTATAATTGTTCTACATTTTAACTGCTTTGATATTTATGAAAGAACTTAGCTTTCAAAGAAGTTGTATCACTTATATCGTTCCTCTAACAGAAGTTCTCGTCCGATTTCATCATAACAAAACTAATTTGGCTTTTACGGATTGATATTAGCATCTGATTGGACCCAATTCGTTTCTGGTGTTGTAAAATCGGACGAAAATTTTTATCATAGGCAGCGAAACGTCACGAAACTTCTTTAAAATCTACGTTCTGTGTATTTATTATGTGCGTATATGTTGCTCTTGCACGCAAGATTGGTGACAATTAATATTAAAGGCATTTATCTCTGATTACGTCCCAAGTATGTATGTAGGCATATGATAGTACTACCATTCGTGTATATTTTGAAATGGGGTTTGCGATAAAGCCTCTTAATGCACTTTAATATTGAAAACATAAGCTAAGCTAATAGTGACAATTATGATGCAAAATGTTATGAATAATTGTTCCCAAACAGCCTTCGTTTGAAAACCACTTGTTGTACATATTTTACACATCTAAATTTTTTTATAAACGTTGTATTTTGTGTTAAATTGCAATTTTGTTTAATGATATCCATATGCTCACAAAAATAATAGTAAAATGTGTTGACAAGTTTTGAAAATTTTGTCTTTTCTCTTATAGTTTTAATTATTTTTTATAAAAATAGAGATAATTCTATAACGAAAACCATGTGAGTCGAAATTAACAAAGTTTCTTACTATTTAATTTGCATTTCTAGAAAATTCTGTGAGAGACAGTTTCGTAGCCTATTGAATTTTACTATAATAAAATGGAAGTTCCAGGAAGCTAAAAGTTCATGTTGATATTTGACAATCTAATATAAAGCCTGAACAAAATTTAATTTTGTACGGAGGAAAATACTTTGTGACATATTTTTTTAAACTTTATAAATTTTATTAAAGTATTTTAGAAATTTTGAAACCCTAACTTACGTGAATTGTGTTCATACCTTTTCATTATTCAGATATATTGCAGTGCGTTACAAGAAATATCTGGATTAAAGCTCTTACAACTACTATGCATTTACTCAAATATGGTACGAGGAATATATGTTTTAACTCATGTACAAATTTAAGTTAATTAAGTTATTTGATCGCTGGCTAACCTATCAAAGAATTTTTTTATAAATCAATTAACTTTCGTTTAGCGTCACATCAACTAAGGAGGAGTGTAGATTCGCGAACGTATAATATACTTTCGTACAGCACCTGAGAATTCGGGTTGAAAAAATGCTTTTGTCCTTTTACAAAACATACCATAACATTTCAAGATCCTATTTAGAGATCAGTTTTGTTTTTGTTCAATGAATGAAAATTAAATTAAGACTATTAGTTATAATTTTTGATTCGTTATATATGTATGTATAGCGGGTCAAAAATAACGCATTTCTCTTTCTGATGTAGCTCAAGCTTAACGTTGAATTTACGATTTTCTATATTATAGCTATACTGCCTTTATATTTCATGTACCTCAATGAATGCACTCGTTTATTAAGAGGTTTTTTTGATCGTGTTTGACTTAGAATATGTCTTATGTTTCAGTATGGAAGCTATGCTCAGATTGTGGTAGTTGTAAATTTATTATTTCCCAGAAACGCTTTGCGAACGTGAAGTATTAAAACGATTCTATTTGAAAATAATGAGGCTTTTTGAAGAAAAAATTTGAAGTTTACCTCTGGATTAAGTTTTGAAGGTGATCGTTTCATTTTCTGTCGCGGAAATTACGCGGAACATGGCCTTATTTTGGGGTAAATTATTAGACTATAAAGTGCTTTAACTCAGGCTTTCCATGTACATATTTTCGAAAGCAAAGAAAATATTCTTGTGTGAGTTTACAAAGTTAATAGTGCGAATCCAGGATGAACTGACCATTTGTTTTCCATTTTAAATATACACGTTTTAGTGATGAGAGGATAGACATGTCCCAAATAAGTACGACAGAGCTAACTATATAATTATAACGACAAATAAACTAGAGAAGCCTAAAAATATACACACATTGCCTTAAATATCGGGGGTTTTCCAATTATCAAGGGGAAAACAAATACTTGAAGGGCATTTCAAAAGTATGCCTGCCCTTTGTGACAATCATTTATTGGAAGCAATCATATGTTACTAATTCGTTTTAAAGGAATACGAATATCATTACTTTACTCTATTATCGTTTTGTGTATCACTTATGTATTCTAAAGGTTCCAGAATCACTACTATGTATATATGTTTCTCGACCATCTTCTCCTTCTTAATTTATACCATAACCATCCAGGGCCGTTTCGTCCGAGTCCAACATAGTACGCCAGTCCAGACACCAAGTAAAGCCAATTCCTTCAATGTCCTTCAACGAATCGAACCCACTAAAAGTGATGTAGTACTTGAGTGAGAAATTTAATAGGAAGAATAAGATGCATTGGTCCAGAAATTAACTAGCGGAAGACAGACGCCTAGACCCGCCGAAATAAAGAATGATATACACTTATTCTGATTTGGTTCGAAGAATCGCTTTACATCTTACAATAAACGGTCCATCCTAATCTACATACAAGTATCCATATAGAGTTATCGATATGAAGTTTTTCGAAAATATTTACTAAAAGACTCGCGCACACAAAACAACTCTTAAAAATGCATATATCGTGTATACTTAATAACAAGTTAAAAATTTGTTTTGTTATAGGTATGCATCGAATTCACTGAATTGTGACCATCTTGTCTTATGTCTTCAATATTGAAGAGACGCGCTCGGATGCGCCGAACATTGAAGAATCATGTGGTTCAGACATGCAAACGTCGCATTACAACACAGTGGTTGCACAGTGGAAAATATGTGAAATAATTACACTACATATTTATTTATATTTATCTATTGAAATATGAAAGTTGTAGTTGCGATATAAAGTGGTAAATTAAGTTAAAATAAAAACTTTGAAATCAATCACTTATTAGGAGTAATGATTGCCGTGTGACCCACCTAAACCAAATTTTTTCTACATTTATTTTTAAATCGACTTCAAACAGAATTTCCACGATCAAATAAAAACAGAAATTTTTTTATAATAAACTACCCGTAATACTTTAATGAGTCTTCTTTGTGATTCTTAGGAGTATTTGCAGAAAGTTTACGGAAAAGTGACTAATAAGGCTTAGTGGGCTACGAAGTTATACAAAAAGGTTAAGTATTAAATTTTAATAAAGATCACTGAAAATGAAAAAATTTCTATTGGACAAACAAACAGCGTAGAAAAAATTTTAGTAAATGAGAATTTGAAAATAATCCTCATATTTTTCAGTTGACTAGTGTTTTCAAATAGCGTTTCAATATAGCCAAATTTGTATATTTTGCGGTTACAAAAATTTCGAGACTTAACAAAATAATGTTTGGCAAGCACGTGCCACGGCATACTACATGATTTTTCAAAAAGAGATTACATTTTAAAGTTTGCCCCACTTCAACCCCCCTACACTATCAATACAGCAACTGATAACGAAACCACTTTCGACAAATATCAACGAGGAGGTTTTAGAAAATATATATATCCCCAGGGATGAGGATAATTTCAACAAAAATTGGGACGTAGAACATTTAAGAGATGTGATCGAACAATGATTATCAGTAACCACCCTATGTTTTGGAAAATGAAGTGATTGCGACTATTTAAGTGAATAGAGTACGTTGAATGCATTTTATTTAAGTGTAAAATGTGTTATACGGATGTGTCGCACGACTTTTTTCAACACGACAGATAGTGTATTTCAATGCTGACCTCAAAGTTTGAACTTTGTATTGAAGGAAGAAAATTAAATCCTTTCACAAAATTACTGCGTTGTTTTACTTTAAAGTATTTTTTGTTTAGTTTCTGTAAAAATATAGATGCTACTTGGTTTTCTACAGTAAGAAAATTCAGCTTTAGTATGAGAAAAATTTTGCATCGATTCAATGACATTTGCCAATCGGTCGAGGGAAAAATTCCACTTTTTCTGCTTTTTATATTCGCTTAGTCCTTCAAAAATCGGTCAATATTCAGCTAATACCACTACAGACACCTGGATCCATCGACTGCATTCGATTTAGTCGTGGCCTGAAGAATTTCGCTACTTGGCTTTTCAGGGGTTTCACCTCAAAGGCATTAAAATATTAATTTGTCTGTTGATTTGCCATAGCCTTTAATATGGGAAGGCTTTGAATTAAAAATTCTACAAACATATACCGATAAATTCATAACTGTATGGTGGCATTTCAGTATCAACTTGAAAATGTTTGCAAAGCTAATGAAACTTGACTATCTATACATAGTTTTAGTCATTCGTTAAACATTTCAGTGGCACATGTTTTGCCGAAATACGAAAATGAAGGTGGAATAGTTTTCGCAAATGACGTCGAATACTGTAAGACATTTGTAAAATAAATATTCGTTATTCAAATTGATATAAATAAACCATGGGCCGCTATATGCGTACTCCTCCAGACCGTTTCCGCGCTTTCGAATTTTGACGACATTCACCGACCGGGAAAATCACCAGATTTATGTAAATAAGCCCCAGACTATGGAAGCTTTTAGGGGAACATCCGTCGAGAAATTCCGAACTTATCGCGGGAAGTATCGGAAAATTGTAAAAAATCGGTAGCGATTTAAAGATCCTAATAAATAATAAAAAAAAACCTTAAAATTCCTTCAAATTATATAACCAAATATCGTTGTACCATTTATTTTGCGCTATGTAGCTCAGAAAAATGGTTTCTGAATACCTCAATGGCCTCTTATTTCGTCTTCCAATCAAATGTTCCATGCACAACGTTTCGTGCTATTTTTCTTTTATTTCTTCGGTGATGATTTCGAACAATCAAATTGTTGTATACCTGAAAAATAATGGTTGCAACTGGCCCAATTTTACGGAAGTGAAAAGTGTTAATTTTGTCGAACTGCACCTTGAATGAACCACTTTTGTTCCAGTAATGATGCGCCTGCTGCAACACAACAGCAGTTGATGGACGATCTTCGCGAATTTCATCTCTTTTAAATTTTGTGCATCAGACATAAGCAGTGGATTTTGTTGGCGCTTCAATACCAAAAATCGAGTGATGCCATTCCAAGCTTTGCTTGTGAGTTAAACCGCAATTAAACGGCTAAAATTTCATCGTACGAAAATTATCACGAGAAATTTGCATTTCTTTACTGAATTGGCGAGATTTTTATCTGGCAATATAATCTGCCGAAATAAATGTCAAGTTCTTAAAAATCATAGAGTGACATCCAATAAATGTCGTTTCCATCAACTTTCAGAGATCAGTCCTAGAACTCAAATATCCAAACACATACTAGTATTATTTAACTTGTTAGTTTACACACTTTTTGTACACACTGTCGTCGGCGCTTTGTATTTAAAATAAAACCAGAAAGGCGCAGAGTATGCATAGCCAAACATAGCTAATTATCAAATAAATATGTATATGAAAAGTAAAGGGAAAAATAATAATTGGAAGAACGAAAGAAAGCACACATACAAGCATACATGCGAATGCTATGGAACTTGGGGATAAGAAAGCAAAGCCGGCGGCGCATGGCAAAGCGGTAGTGAGTGTTGAGTGGCGCGGCAAGCGCTAGAAGAGCGGAAACAAAACAGAGCAAAGCGTGAGGCATGCGAACTCTATCTGAGTACATTTGTGTGTATGTATGTGTGTACGTATGCATGTATGTGTTTGAATGAAGGTGAAGCAAAGTTAGAAGCGAACGATGATTATTTAGCTGACCGGCATGCCATGAAGTCGAATATGTAGTCTAGTCCGCCATAGCGTTTGGAGCGAATGACTAACTGAGTGCGCAAATGGGGAAAAAGCAGCGATCGTTATTATCTTTTTTGATTACGCTTTAAAGTACATATGCAGTTACTTATGAAGGCTTCGACCAACTTTGAGCCACTGTCGATCTTAGTACAGCAGGTAACCAAGACGCGAGTTTCGGTTAATGGTCTTAACAAAAGGCCGTGTTAGGCCGCGCGCCGACTCATTCGCTTAGCAATGTGGTTTTTGTTTTTGTTTTTTTTTTAGACAATTGGGGAGAATGCGTGTGCGGTGATTGTTTGTGCACAAATACGCGCGAACTCTTATGTGTGTGTATAAATATGTATAGTAAGGCGGCTCAGCAAAGAAGTTGCTATTTTTGAAGTGATCATAGAATTTGATTCAACTTATGACAACCGCAAAATATTTTGATTTTATGGGTTTTAAGTTATTCACGAGGGGTTGGGTACAATATGATTTTGGTTCAAAATTCTGTATTTAAAATTCTGTATTCAATATTCTGTATTCAAAAATCTGTAATTCAAAATTCTGTACTGTTAAAATTCTGTATTGCGGAACCCTGTAATTTTAAATTCTGTAAATCAAAATTATGTATTGGCAGTATTTTGTTTTGCAAAACTCTGTATTGAAAAACCGGAAGAGCATATGGATAAATAAAAAAAGTGCGCACAGTTTTGCAAAACAAAATACTGCCAATACATGACTTGTCTTGACCCATATGGTTTCCTATATTATCAAAACAGATTTACATAAAGCAAATGTACATATGTTTGTATGTATTTATAGCTTCAGAGATTTCAAAATGGTCACAAAATTAGTCAAACGAAGAAGGCTGTAAAAGCAAACAACAGAATTAAAAGAATAACAAAAAAAGGCTTATATTAAGGCATGTTTCTTTTCTAAAGCGAATTGCTAAAAATTTAATAATATAATAATTGTTTCGCCATTATAATGTAATAACTTTTGTTTTGAATGAATTTTTGAATTTTTCTTTAATTGACGTATGTATATATACCATTGATTCTATAAAATCGGAATTCCATTATTCATAAAATAAATGTGCTATTCAGGTAAGCGTGCTTATCAGGTTATCTGCTTATTTGGTTATATTTTTACAGCATTTTGATTCCAGAATTTTAATATACAGAATTTCAGTTCTCCATCATTTTGATCATACAGAATTTTAAATACAGAATATTGAACCAAAAGAATTTAGGCTGGACAGAATTTATTTTTTGATTTTTACAGAATTTTCATCCAAAAGAATTTTGAAAAGCAGAATTTAATACCTCTCCCATTCACGAGCTGCGGCGTGTTAAAAATAAATTTAAAATTTCCTTTTTTATGAAAAATTTACATATATGTACATATATACTGCAAATATTCATTTTTGTAATTAAAGTTAAAAATGGTAAGAAGCTCTTAGGATATCAATATTCTGTATACATATAGTTTTAAATTTTTTGTATTAATTTTATTTTTTAACTCGTCCCATTTTTCAACAAATACCGTATATATTCAATCTTAAACTTTCTGCGCAATTCAATAAAATTCAAGAAATCTTCATCATCTTCAAGAAATTTTCATCACAATTCTGAATTTTTTAATCAGAATTTTTATGACTTTTCAAAAATTTTTTTTTACTGATTTTGACATTTTTTTTGTTGTTGAAGGTGTTGGCCTTTTTTTCTATAAAAAAATAAGTCATTTATTTGTTATATTGAGAAAATGAAAAACACCGTCAGCACCGTGGTTTCTGAGCCCATTCAAATTAAATTCAGATCCTTCTTTAAGAAAAAAATTTAATATTTTAATTCAAATTTTACAAAGATGTTCTTGAAAAAAATTCTTAAATCCTCTAGGTGGCGCTAGAGTTCAGATGTTCAGAATTAGAAATACTTTTACTTGTACTAGGTGGCGCTAGGGTCGAGTTATTCATAAAATCTGTAATTATAGTCCGATTTTAATTGTATTTGATACCTACCGAATAATGTAGGTACGAGTAGAACTCCTTCTAAGAAAATTGTATGCGCGGGATGACGCTTTATATATTGGGAAATTTATGTATATGTATGTATAAAAATCATAGACCCATACTTATAACCGAAATAAAGTTGGCTTTTAACAGATACGAGTTATTTTTGACAGATCACATCGCAAATTATATCAAAAAAACTGCTTCTAACTTTAGACTTCATCTTAACTGTTTCTAAATTTATCATAGCTGTATAATTATCCGACAAAATCTGAGTACATACATATGTATATGGTAGTAAGATACACATACGGAGTCACATGCCTTTCCTAGTTATCAACATAAACAAACTAATAATAAAGCTATTTTCATTTCTAAGTTTTCTAAGAAAAGTATGTAATTGCTTCCACTTTATGGCTTCCAATGAAAATATTTTTCGTTTTTAAAACAGTGAACAATTAAAGTAAAAGTAAACAAATGCTCGCCAATAAGTTGATAAGGAAAATCGGTAGACATTTTCATGGAGACGTGATCAGAAATTTCACGAAAAATGTGATAAAAAATAGCATAATTTGGGAATATCCCGAAGATTTATTTCAAAGCCGTATATATTATTTATTTATTTTTATGTTTCGCGGGAAAAAGAAAACCTAAATTTTATTTTTTTATGCAGCACGAAACACCCTAACGTACAAAACATATATGCAACTATAGGCGCGTTGTAACGTGTGTGGCTTGTATGATTTTTATACGCTGGGCTTTGGGCCTTCAACGCTCTTGTATGCCCCGTCAGTTTGGTATTAACCGGTGAGAGCGAGTGTCTCTTGCCACAAGAAGGCACGGAAAAAATGTATTTTCAATGAAATTAGTGCAAACAAAAAAAAAAAAACAAGAAAAGAATAAAACATAAAAACATTCTTAAACAAATGTAAAAAATTCTAACAAATATCTACACATATGGAATGTAATGTGAAAAACAAAAAAGCAACATAAAAAAATATTTTTGCATGTGAAATGCTAACAAAGAAATATGTATTAAGAAATTCTTGAAATCAGGTAGCTTCAAAACGAAAACATTAAAAATGATATATAGTATAAGAAGCGTAAAGCTTAAAAGTGTATGAAGAAAAAAAAGTTAATGAAGGTGTTGAAAGAAAAAAATCTTTGAAAATTACAACTTTGACAAAGCCTTAGACACAAAAACAAAACATATTGCGGCTGAAATTTTTATTTTGTTTAACTAAAGCGAAAGCGCCAACCAAACACATTGCAACTATGACCGTGACAACGATATTATCTATTGTTAAGCAACAGTTATTTGGCAATGACCAGTTAGAGTTAGCAACGAAACCGGCTATGCGCGAACAGCATCTGTCACTACGTCGCTCTATCAGACCTTTACCAGCATTTTACGTGCATTGCTACTATCAGGCGTTGCTCAGCCGAGGTGGTGGACAGATGCGTGTGCTGCAGACGGCATCAAACGTCGTAACACCAACGCGATCTAACGCAAATCTACATTTGTCCATAAGTGACACTTACATTAAAAAAAAAAAAAAAAAAAAAAATACATTCTAAATTGGTTAATTTTAAAATGTCTAATGAAAAGTGTTATTTTTCCATTTTTATGGCTCCGTTTCTATTACCAATTTCCTGCGCTTTTTGTTGTTGTCGTTGCTGTTCTTAGTGTACATATTACATATGTCGTGAGTTCAAATGTCGTGTGCGGTCTGACTTCTCGAATTTAATTAACGCTCGTCTAATTCAATTTAGTGTTGAGTGAACAATAACTACATCTACATACATATATACAATATGTATAACATACACGTACACACAAATTAAATAGTAAAAACAAAAATAAATATATAAAATTTCTAAATGCTCGTATTGAAGTTCCTAATATACATAAAAAGGCTCAACGTTCATTTCATTTTTGTGTTTGTGCTGTTATTTACGGATCTTGTGCGGTTTTTAAGTCGTTAGACCACCAAGTTGCTATTCTCTTTCTGTTTTTTTTGGCTCGATAAGTGAATAATGTGAGATTTATGGTTTCCAAAAAAAAAAAACATGGTTTAAAACTAAGCATAAGTGAATGAGATGGCAGGCATTTAAAATTGAAATTAAAAATCAAAATAACAACAATGAAAAAAAACGAAATAAAACTTAAGCAAAACCAACACAAATTAAATCTTAACACCAAAACTAAATACCTTTTTTGCGCTAGTGATCAACAAATAATATACCTTAATGGCATGGCCCGAATTTGTTTTCCTAATTTGGATATCTTGCGGGCAACTTTTGTTTTAGCAAATACATTCCGTCGCAATAAATAAAAGAAATAGAAAAATACCTGCAATGGAATTAAAAGAAATAAAATTAAATTAGCAATTAAATTAATAAATGAATTGCATATGGGATGGTATTAAAATTATTGCATTGAACTCAAATCGAATAAAATAAAATGTAATAGTGTAAAATAAAATTATTAACTCAATCCAAATTCAATAAAGAAAACTTAAAGCTAAAAGTTTCGGGCACGAAATAAAATGCTTTCGAAAAGTCGTTTTGATATTAGTGATGCCCAGTACCGAAAGTTGTAAACGTTTGCGTGGAATTGCGATTTTTGTTTTTTTTACATATTCAGAGTTTCTAATCTTGCTTATTTTTATGTTTTTTATAATAGTGAAACTCACATCGATGTGATAACGCCACCAAACTTATTTAATTTTAAATTCTGTCGAATCAGCGGATGTCGAAAAATCGACTTCCGCACATTCAACGCTCTAAAACTATCGAGGGGTATACAAATTTTGGGAAACAACGAAAAACAATAATTTGATGTTCAGTAGTTTAAACAAATTATTCGAATTTTCGTAAGAATTATAGAAGTCTTTTGATAATTATTTTAGCATGGTAAAATTTTTAAAAGTCATCAATAACTATTATTTTGAAACTCAAATTAAGGAAGTATTTTGATAATAATTATGGGTGCGAAAAAATGGTATGAAGTCGTCGTTAATCATTATTCGAAGGATTTTGGTATTATAAAAATAGTTGCATACTAGAAAAATTCGGAAGACGTTGTCTTTGACGTTTATTTATTAATTGACTTTGCTCTATTTCTTTATATTAAGAATTGAAGACGTTGGAAATCGCATATTATTTATTTGTTTTAATATAATATTAAGGAATCAGGAGAATATTTGAAAACCACTTAACCAGAAAATGTATTTCGAGCAGGTGGCAAAATTGACTCAATCAATATAAAGAAAAAATTTGTTCGGCCTTTTGTTTTCGTCTAGTTATGGTCGAGGGAGTTAAATTTCTGTAAGCCTATAAATTGAGGCTTATAGTATAATAGCTAATATTTCCATAATAATTATGAGAGGAGAAAAGATTTTGAAATCTTAATATTAAAACTCTTTCGGAACCATTTCGGACGTAGTTCAAGACTATTTCCGGGCCACGCTGATAATTATTACGAAAAAGCTTTTATAACATACGTAATTATTAAAATAATAGTTATCGGTGACTCACAAATTTATTTCACTTGTAATTATTATCAAAAGACCTTCAAAATGTTTGGTCTCATAATAATAGTTATCAATGACTTAAAAAAATTACATCAAGCCTTAACAACACTAGCCGACAAGAAATCTGACCTATGGCATCTGATCATTATATCAAATGTACAATTTTCTGCCGAATCCAGATATGAAGTCAGAATATACAAAAGTAGAACAATTTTAGGGTATAGTGAAATCTAATTTTTTTTGAGATCTGAGAAGAAATAAGCCACTTTATTTGTAATTAACTCTGAACATAGTTGACTGATTTCAAATTTCAATTTTTGGTATATGGTCACTCCGATTGGGGCTTATGAAGACCATGCTGTGGGCTAAATTTTGGACCATTTTGTTCAACATAGCTAGGCTTATCCCACCAATACACGCAGATTGTTGGTGTTCAACTGGGAAGCCGCAACTGGTTTATTAGCATAGACCATTGACTTGACGTGCTCTAACAGAGCAAAATCACATGACTTTGCTGATGTACACTAACAAATTGTACGCACAAGGATAGTGAGAATCGGTTCGAATTACAACAAACATATAGTTTTGACATTCAGTCCAGCAAGCGAAATCACTCTGCTACTTTCTCAACAACTCCTTATATGAATTCGCCTTGGTCTTGCTGGAACCATTTATCAATTAGACGATTGATATGGTCGTGGTGAACCAAAATGCTCAAGACAACTTCAACCCGCCCTATGAATGATATGTAGTCCCGGGTAGACGAATTTTTAATGCGAATCTACAAAAGCTGTGCGCATTTTTCCTTTTAAAATAAGTTAGCTATTCGCAGTTGCTACTCTTTCTACCGCTGCTGGTACAAAAAAACGTAGAGTCCAATACTTTAGGCGAGAAGACAAGAATAAAAGGCAGATTTTATAATGATTCCATCTGTTAGCTTTTCTGACTCAAAATATGCTTAGCACAGACGTTTTTAAGATGGAAAAGGCTGGAACTCATGTGGGCACCGTGGTATTCAAGGCAACAAACTGACTAACGAATAGGCGAGCTGCGGTCTCTTAGGTGCATATATCAAGCAGCTGTGCGCTTCTGAATTCCACTAAGTTAACAGTGTTTCTTGGAGAAGCTTGAAAAATCGATCTCTGGATTTCCGGCCAGCAACAATTCAATTCCATTAGATTTCAGTTGCCTCAATTTCTTTGAAATGCCAGTATCAATGTACATATCTGCAATGGAACTTGCTCTCCAACCGCATCTATATTTCAATTCTTGACCTGAGTGCAGGCGGTTGTTCAACCTTCCTTTGAATTCAAGGGCGATCTCAGTTATATGTCAAAGAGGTGAGATAAAACCTAAGAGAGCGAAAATATAGAAACCCATATCATTTATCACATTAGAGTTCCGGACGATATTTCATTCGGGCTTGGAGCTATCGCAGAGTATTATTATTATTATTATTATTAATGATGTTGCACCATCCTGTCACAAGTAGAGGGACGAATATACAGTTTAGCGCCAATTTTGAAAGGTAAATGAAATGATTTTTACGATTTCTTTTTCATGACAGATGTGCACTTAGGTGTTTGCCATTCAATGACAAGGGACGATTACTATTAGAAAAAATCACTTCTATTACCTAACATTTCATGATACGGAATATGACATACACGCCTACGCTGGTCTCGGGAAATCTTAAGTTGGAATCGAACAAAATTAACGATGTGTCAAAACTCTCATTATTCACTTAAACGATTCTCTCCTATAAATAAACACAAATATTTAGAGGTTTACTGTATTTATAAACACAATAAAGCTATGCAAATTACCTTAATTTAATTATTCAGGCGAACAGAATTTTATGGGCACAGTCTGACGCACAATAGAACAGGGAAGCCAAATTTTGCCGTAAATTAGAATAAAATAAAATTCACATTATAAAAAATTAAATGCACACATTATTATTTCTAAATACAGCATTGTCTTTGGATCAGTAATTAACAAAAGTTTACCCAATAAACAAATAATATTCACGAATATACTGTTATGTTTATCTATAAATATATATGCAAATGAAAAACAAAAAAAAAAGTTAACAAAGCGGTAGCTCAATTCAAAAATGCAAATGTTATAACTAAATTAGAATATTAAAGATATATGTATGTACGTGGTATGAAAAACAAACTGCAAAGATTTACCAATTTTGCGATCTTCAAGCAATATATTTTTATTCAAGCAAAGTACTTTGACAAATAATAAAATAAATATTTACATGTTGAAAATATATGGTTGGTTGGCAAATTAACAAATTTCCGGTTATGTTTGTTATGCCTTTTTCATCAAAGTCGTACACGGATTTGCAGTTGTCTAATTTATTTTGTTCTTCGTTAAACTTTATTAGGCTTGACAAATTTGGAGCCCGATTTGTAGTGTTGGTATAAAAACGGGTGCGTTTATTTCACCAATAGCGCCAATTTATAGTTTTCAAGGTTTTAGCAATTATTTCTGTACACTTTATTTACTTGCAGTAACATATACATAAATACATATGCATATGTAAAAACGCGTGTCTATCCAGCCGGAAAAATGCTACTAACGCCAATAACCCAATCACAAAATAGACAAATAAATTGCGCGTATGAGCAAATAGTATATATAGTTTATACATATTTATGTATATTTATCCACATTAAGACAGAAAGTTAGCATAGGTTTACAAAAAAAGTGTATTGCCAAAAAATTATAAAATGGATGAAATGAAAACTAATGAAAACACATGGCGAATGTAATTCCAATGTTCCTAAAAACACATCAACCTCTAGTTTTTTCGGATTTTTTCAATATTGTGAATTTTAAAAATTTAAGTCTATAAAAATGTTTACCCAATAGAGATTTTAGATAAGCCACTAATTAAAAATCTTAACAATGTTGTATCACAAAGCTCATGGTTGTTGTCTTCACAAATTTTACTCAACGTTTCTCACATTTTAGATGATGTTGCGAACCGTTAACCATTAACATTAGTTTTTTCTCTATATCATGAAAATTCTTTCTGAATTTCAAGAAAATCGTGCCAAACTTTTCTATTTCGCCTTTTTTCTGCATACAAGACTGTGCGAAAAAAATTTCGAAGTTTCTAGTTAGTTTAAAATCGATTGCAAAATACCCGAACAGGTGAGAACGATATCTAACTGAGATAAATGTTTTAATAATACTGTACTTTCTGGATATAAGAGCGAAAACCCCGGTTAATAGCAGTTTTGTGGCTTATACGAAAAATGCGCATAATTATTATTATTTATTAATATTATTATTTATTATTATTATTAGTTACTTTGATTTTTTTTTTAAATCATTGCATATATTTTGTCATTTTGATTTTTTCGATAATAAATAATCGTTATTCTAGAATTTTTATTTTTTTTTCGATCAAGTATTATCGCTATTTTTTCTTTGTTTTTCTATCAAGATTGATCCTTATTTTGATTTTTATTTTATATATATATTTTATAATCGTTATTCTTGGATTTAAATTTTTCCGATCATACTTGTTCGCTATTTTTTGATATTGTTTTTTTTTCGATCATAAAACATATTATTGTTATCGCCAACAAATTTCTTAACGTTTATCATGATCGAAAAATTTTAAATTTAAGAATAACGATTACTTTTGATCTAAACAATAAAATCATAAAAAAACGATTAAATCATGATTGTTTAATAAAAATTACAACCGTAACGATCCTGGTTCAAACCGTCTATTTGAAAATCGGAAACAAGTTAGTTTGTTATATGCATAAAAAAAAATTAAAAAGAGAATAATGAAATAAACTGATGGGAAAAGTGGCCAAGTGTTACAGTACTATATAATAAACATAAAAAAATAACAATCATACAATAATACCCGCGCATATTTCACGTACATATCATTAGTTGCGTATGCGCTCCGCGTGTTTGTGATTTTTTGTGCAGGTGTTAATTTCGTTTGGCTTTGCGTGCTTACTTCGTTCGACTACTCATTAGTTGCATTCGCCAAATTTTAATAAACCAAAGCTCATTCAATGTATTTAAAAAGAAAACAAAACTAAAAACTATTGTCGCGTGCCCTTTTCTCTCTGCTTCAATAACTTTAATTTATTTAGTTTTATTTTACTTTGAATGGTCATTGCGCAAGCGCACCCACAAAAATGACGCAAGAAAGTGAAATGGACACGAGTAATGATTAAAAAATATACGCATTAAAAAGTTCGACAAAGTAATGAAAAACAGAAAATAACTCTTTCTAATACTGTCAGTTTTACAGCGTGAGTGGCAAGTTTTGAATTAACCAAACAAATAATTAATATTTTCAGCAGCATTATTATGTGAAATTATAAGAAACAACTATCGACTTTCACCTGCATGGCGACCTTTTATTATAAAAAATTACCAAAAGAAAAGTGTTGAGACGTGATATTGAAAAATTGTGAAAAGATTTTTTTCCCCATTTTTTGTGTTTATCAAAGTGACGTGTTCGTTTGGTTTGCAAGCGCCGAGTAATGCAAGAAAATGACAAATTCTTCTGCGCATACAAACGCTACAAGATCTGTCCAAAGATGGAGATACCAACAACAAAGTATCTAGCAGATTATTTATACGTCGTGCATGAGGATGTGCCATTCCGTTATTATCGCAAAGTAAGTGTGGGTGTGGGCAGTGGGTTATGTGGCCTTTTAAATATTTATTTTTTACATTTATTGTATTCATTTTTAGTTAACAGAAATATGAATTGTATACCTAAATGTTTTCCCATAGTGTAGTAAGTAGTATTTGGCTGTGTAAAAAATAAAGTAAGAATCAAATTGAACCATCATTTGTCAAAACTTCGTCGTATTTTTATGTATACCTTTTTGTGGCGGATAATTAATGGCGCATGTTTTTATCTTCCGGTACGGAATAGGATGGTGTTCAGCATTTGTAACTTTTGTTCACCCGTTATATGGAGTAAAATGCCCAACACTGTCAGCAAAAGAAAAATCAATGATCAAAAATCAACCAGAATTTTTAGTCACTTGAAACTTGCATTTTATTATAATAAAATTGAATAGCCTACAAAACAACATATCAAAAACTTTTAAATTTGATGAATTGTTCTGCATTTCGTAAAGGGTTTGAAACTTTTATTTATATAGATTTCGTTAAACCATGAGTTGTACCTTTATAAACAATGATTAAAAATAAATTAATAAACGCATGTGGCTAACCGTATTGTATTAAATTTTGTTGCTATTAAAATGAATGATATTAACGCACCCAAGTTTGTGCCATGGAAATCTATTAACATTTTAATTGAAATATTTTTAAAAGGCGACCTTCTTCATTTGAACAATTCAATCCTCTTTCATTTGATACCAAATTTGTTAAATTTGGATAAGCGGTTTGTTTATTATTAGGAAAGGACTTTTATTTCGGTCCTCAAAAATATTCTGCCAAGTTTAACTGTTTTTACTGGATAAAAAAATAAAAGTCCGCATTTATTATTTATGATTGGGATTTTTCTCAAAAAGTGGCAAAACTAAAAAAAAGATCCAAGATTCTTGTTCCGGAGGCCCTGGGATATTTTGCTTCCGATTTTTATTATATCGAAAAAAATAACTGTTATTTTCGCTCCCTGGTTATATAACTCGTACACCAAAGTTGCTAAATACGTGAAATTTGGACCCTTATACTTATAATGAATATAAATTTCACAGTGAAGGCCATCAAAATCGTGTCACTATAATTTATAGCTTATTTCAAGCTGATTGTTCAGATATGACGTTTTACTTTAAAGCTCCCTTATTTACATGGTTAAAGTCGTTAAATTGTATGGGCTATTTACTTATAAATCATACAAGGTCTACTGAGGGAATCATTAGGAATAGGTTTTATGCAATACATTTATTATTTGCAATTTTTAAGAAATGAAATCTAAAGCACAATTAAAGCATGCACATTTTTACATATCTTTCCCATTGTTGCACCGCTGTTGGGTGAATGATAGTTAGTGCTATTAGATTAGCACTATCGGTTAATTTTACTGGAAGTCATTGACAGCAATACGTTTGGTAATATATGTAAATTTGTATGCACATAGTGATCATTGTTAACATTGTAATAACTGCCTGGGCATAATGTGCCAAATAAAACGGCGTTGGGGGGAGAGCAAAAATTCAGTTGCTTCCTATCGTATTGTATGCCAATTTATATCTTTTTTACTAACCATCGATACGATTTCAATCTCATGATATAGCGCATATTTAGTAGTTTTCATGACTCTGAAGCGGCTCTCCCATTTTTTCCGTCAACAGCAAGCTGTGCATCAATAAAACGACTCGATTAAGTTATAGTGGCGAATTCAAGAAATTAAAGTTGTTGGCAATGAAATTTTAATAGCTTAAGAGACGAGCGTGGCAACAATAAAAAAATATATAACTAAATTTATACATTAACTTAATTGCATGTCTGTATTAGCATTTAATGAATAAATAACGAGAAGTATTTCTATCGATAATTTATTTTCCTTTTTGTTGATTCGAAGCATCTTTGGGGATGCTTGGCTCTCGATAAAAATTTAAATGCCAGTTAAACCTTTTAGAACTGCAAACCTATTATATCAGAGAATGTAAAGGAGATGAGGAGTGGCAAATTTTATTCTTGAGATTTTTTATTATAAATGCGCTCTGAAATATTTCAGACACTGGATTTTACCACACCGACCATGTTCATATATAGATATAGATATAGATATATATATAGATATAGATATAGATATAGATAAAGATATAAATATAGATATAGATATAGATATAGATATAGATATAAAATCTCCTATTTTATGTCGTACCGAAAAATTATAACCAATATTACTTTCTCAAGTTTATTATTATTTTTATTGCAAAATAAATCAAACACATTCTCTGAGTTTCCTTTTTACCTATATATTAAAATATTCAATTTAGCACTTGGCTAAGATTTCTTTATATTCTCTCATTATATAAAATAAAGTCACATTAATTAGGGAATATGAAACGCATCGTATTAATATAAAAATAAACAAACAAATTAATCTATAATATTGCCGATTTCAATAATGATATCGAAATACGAAAACCATATAGAAAAATACCTTCATCGCGATAGCAATAAGAATATCGATACCAATAACTAAACCAATACCACCGGTTTTACTTATTTAGTTATGCCAATCTGAGGATATGTATCCGTTGTTTGGTGTCCAAGATATCAAACACACTTTGACAGACCGAAATCAGTGAAAAAGCAGTTCCCATTATTTTCTTTAAGATATTTCCTGTAGTATTCATCAGGGAATGTTCTTATAGTAATTGTTTGAATAATTCATTTTTATACTTCATAGATTAACCTCAAGAATAATAAAAAAAATAATAATTTTTCACTTACATCATAGATTGATGTTTTACCGAACTTCTACTATAATTTATAGTGCGTGTCTTGATGTTATAACACAAATTGAGGGACCTACATACTCCAAACGTCAAATGCCTTTTGTGAGAAGTTTCTTCATGGTAGAAATGTAGTCGGAGGTTTGCTTTTGTCTGCTGAGGAGCGACCACTATTACAAAAAACTTTTTCTATAATTTTTGATGTTACTCCTCACGCCCAGGATTCGAAACCAGGACTCACTGAAAGCACCGCGGACACGCTACAAACTTGGTTACGGCGGCCCGTCAACAACTTCGAAATATTTTATACCATTTGTCCGATAGATATTATTTTTTTTTCAAGCGGCGATCCAAATATGGCGGACAATATTACGAAAAAATTTATGAAACTCAGTAATTTGAGAGTTTCTGGTGTCACTGAATACGAATCTGTTTAAAAACATACAAAATTCAAAATTTTAACTCCCATTATTTTTGTTAAATTTTTTTGTGGGTTCAAATTTATATAACGCGACATATAGAAATTTCAAAAGTAGATTTTTTGTATAGCAGTCTAATTGATCCATATATTTTGCTCTTCGTAAACTTTCCTCTGGAATGACCCTTCATTTTCAAACCACTCTGCTAATTGCCTTTTTGCGCATCATTTGCTAATTTTGCAATTTCGCATACCAGTCTTGCAGCCTCCCTGTGTTTTTGCTACTTTTATGGCCGGCCGGCTACTCATCTCTTCGCTGTTTATTGCGAATTTCGTAAGCCGATTCTAACTTGAGTGCAAAATTTAACTTTTGCTTAAGTGCAGCTGTAAGCAGTTAAGTAGTCGTGCGCTGTAATATTTTCATATACATTGAGTGTATTTCTGTTTTGTTTGGTTTTCTTATCCGCATCACCTAAGCGCAATTTCCATTCCTGCCATGACATTTAAAATTTTTGTCAAGCCGATTGCCTGTGGAAAATATGTGTGCTACTTAAGTTGGTGTGAAAGTGTTTTCACACTAACGATGAGCAACTTCAATTAAGTATTTCGTAATGTCATTCATTATAACTTTCTTTGTTGCTTTGGTGAGTGCCGCCTAGTTAACTTAAGTAAATGCGCGTACGCATTGAAGCCGATTGTGGCTGCAATTTTTTATTATTTTCTTTTGCATTATTTTTTTTGGCTTGTTTATTCACATTCTCCCTTCGCATCTTCCGGTTGTGGGTAATCTTAAAACTTTCAGTATCAATTCATCGCGTAACCGCAAAACTTTCAATTTCTCCTTAAGATAATATTTGCCGATTTGTGATTGGTGCTTGGTTGCTGCTAAAGTTGATTACTCCAATTGCTGTTGCTTTTAACGGTGTTATTATGACCGCGTTTAGTTGGTGTGACTTAGTGCTACGCACTGTGGGAAGATATTGTGACCATAAATAAGTAGTAAGAAAGAGTTAAGTGGATAATTGAATATTTGTATGTATTAATATAAACCTTTTGATCGATTTTTAATACTATTAAATTTTCGCTCGTAAAATTATTATTTTATATACATAGATCTCTGTATCATTTTTGAACATTTTTCAGCAATATTTCTTTCTACGCAGTAATTGCTTTTTTGTACAAAGTATCTTTTAGCGCCTGAGCAACAATTTTAAGTCTCAGTCAAATTTTAATAATCCGTCATAGATCGATCGAGCTTTGGAGAGATAGGTATGTAGTACCGATATTAGAAGTTTGGTACGTGTTTTTGCAAACTCAAAATCAAAATCAATTCAATGAAAAGCAGAACGGAAAATAACACTGCAGATAGCGTAGCCATCCAAAATCAGTTTGTCCCCAAGAACAATTTGACTAGGGATGAAGACAAAATCATTCTAATAAACAGCAACTTTTCATCCTATAGGTTAAGCTAGGTGGACAAAAATTTATGTACGAATTTGGCCAAAAAAAGTATTGGGCGATTTTCCCAATAGGCGGAAAAACATCAATGCAGCTCACTCAAAGAAACGTTAATTTGATAAATAATCTTTCAAACTGTGTGTCGGAAATTGTTAGGTGACCTGTAAAGTCGTAAGAACTGACTTCTTCAAATATCGGGCGAAAAATTGTCTTCACAGCCTCAGCTAGTTGACCCTTTTATAGAAAAACAGAGCTAAAATGTATGTCTCCAGTTTGGGAAACGAGCCTCAAGCGTAAAGTCGGAGAAGCAGCGAAACGCAACTGGAACTCATAAACTCAAAATCTTGGCAATTGAAAAGGCAATAATATCATTGTTTCATTTAAATACATCAATTTTAGCAAGCCGTTATTTAAGAGTTCTGAAGTCAAAGCGAACTCACGATTTTTTATTGCCTATAAATTAGTAAGTGGCAAACCCGAAAACTCTCAGATATCACGTTTCATTAAAACTCAAGAAAGAGGCGTAAAAGCATTTATCATTTTATTGGCTTCAGAGAGGGATATTTCCCATCCTCCCTACTCAAGAGGCCTATATACCCCAATATTAAATAGGCTGTTTTAATTGTATGGATGGAAAATTTTCGTGGAATGGAGTACCTTTACGAAGGAGTTCTCCTGGGGACATTTTATCAAAGTACTCGATTAAATTTATTTTCATGATATATAATTTTCTTCAGCTACATATTTCTTGCCGTAAAAGAAAATACATTTAGTTTAAATAAGAGATATAACTCTTATTAGAGGAAAGATTAAAAGAATCAACAATTATTATGGTAAGATACACAGTTTTCTAGTAATTTATAACCATTATTCAAAAACTTATATTATAAGAGTCCTTTCATAATAGTTATCAGCGAGATAAATATTTTTAAGCCTTCAAAGTCTTTTATTTTGGGGCTTATGTTGTAAAAGTTTTCCTAAAATACTTATCTTAGAGATACATTTTTTTATGATCTACAAAAACCTTTGTTTTGAGATTTATATTATAAAAGTCTTTTTATAATAATTATGAGTCAGAAAAGAAGTAGTAAGTCTTGAAGGACGGGACCTTTTAGAACCACTTCGGGACTATTTCGGTACTCATGCTGGACTACTTCAACACAACTACGGGACAACTTCGTTAACAAGACGTACACAAATTTATCTAGCTGATAATAATTATGAAAATACTTTTATAATATACATAAGTTTCAAAATAATAGGTACCGATAACTTAAACAATTTGTCTGACTCATAATTACTATCAAATGACTTGTATAATTCTTATCAAAATTAGGATGATTTTTTTAAAACCCCACGGTAAAATAATTATTATTCTAGCTCTGCTTTAAATAAAATATTCTTCTGTTCAATATCACGCAATCACATACAGTTTTCGCTAACCTGAATATGCGGAACATTAGGCAAAGAATAGACAAGACTGACTGAACTTCTGCCGTACTTTCCTACAAAACAATTGGCAACAAATTAAAAAAAGAATTGGAAATCAGTACCTATGTATTTAATTTGATCATCTAACCAATTGTCAATTGCAACACTCTTTTCTAGAAGTGTTTTTTTTTTTAATTTTTCACACACATTTTAACAATACTCCTTCAAAAGTCGATAAAATTTTTTTTATTTGTATGTGTATGCTTTATTGGTACCATTTTTTTTTTTTTGATTAATAAAAATTGACGGTAGACCACCATATGCAATTGAACTCTATGCAACTTTATATTTAATGATAAAAATTGGTAATGCGTTTTGGTAGAAATCGAACAAAATCGGCTTTGGGACATATGCGGGATTTATAGCTGTATGTTTTTGCCGTTTCAGGTTAGCTTTAAAAAACATAAATTTTTTATATTCATTTCACTTTCCAGTCATTTAAGAGCTTCCGAAATAAGTTACCAATTATATTGAACGAAATTAAGTACTAAATGAAATTCATGTATCTATTTTCTCTTTTTGCAGACAAAATGTTCGATATTTCGCGGGCTCGTGCTGTGCATCTGCTTGAATGTCACCTACGCCAACATAGTCCGTTTTCCCAGAGAATTGGATAGATACGGCTCATCGTATTTAATTCCATATATAACACTATTATTTCTAGTCGGTTTGCCTATCATTCTATTGGAGATAGCGGTGGGACAATTTTTGGGTCAAAGTGCAGCGCATACATGGACCTCATCGCCCATATTCAAAGGTATGTGAAAGAAAAGTTAAGTCATGCCCGGTTATGAGTAATCTTTTATATATACATATAAAAATTGATCGGATGCTTAAAACATGAAAACGACTGGACTAAATTTGATACTTCCTTCTGCGTGTTTGTGCGCGTTTGTTATGCGAAGGTTAAAAAAAAAAGAAAGGCGAAAAATGCTTAATAGATGGCGCTGCAGGCACACATTTCGTTTTTCAGTGCCATTGAATTACAGGTCAACAATTTTTAAACCCTTGAAATCAATTAAAGTCACCAGGGAAATCAAATATGGGTATCAATTAAAAGCTTCGTTTTCAAAAGATTTTGAAAGAAGGTTGTCATATATTTAAACGTAAGTTAAGTAAAATGAATAAATTTAATGAAATTTTACAATATGGGTGTCAACCCAAAGAGCTTAAAAAAGCTTAATTCCAAAAACGTTTTTTTATAGGGTTGCCAACTGTTTAAATATGAAACTTTGCATAGTTATTGGTTTCTTACACCGGCAAGGTTTCACGTGTGTAGTTTTGTTTGTTTGGGAGAGGGTTGACACCTTTTGGGGAAAGTCAAATTTAATTAAATATAGAAAATGTATATGAAATGGGCGTATATGCGTGCCAAAAAGTTCCTCTAACTATTAGGGAGAATGCCATCTGTTTCAAGTCGAGTTTAGTTAAATTATACACATGTTTCACGAAATATTAAAATATTTGTGTTAGACGATTTGCCTCGGCGAGGAGAAGGTTCATAACTATACTCCGAAAAGGGTGGCCACCTGCTTGAAGCTGAATTTAATTAAATTATACACAAATTATATGATATAGTAAAATATGGATGTCAAATCGTTTGTTTCGCTAGTTTATACAAATATTTTGAAGATTGATGTCACTTTTCTTAAAAGTAAAGTTTAACAAATTGCACACAAGTATATAAAATATCAAAATATTAGTGTCTACCGGTTCTTCCTTTATTTTAAAAAGCAAAGGGCAAATAATAAATAAATATAGGCAAGACAACGTCTGTGCAGGTGGAGTCAAGATATTTCTAAAACCATATTCAAAGTTAAATTTGGTTCAAAATTAAGATATGTATTCCTCACATATGTAAAAATAAATTTTAGCTTTTTTGAATTTTCGCTGGAGACGATATAATATAAATATTTTATTTGAAAACTGAATCGATAGTTGGCGCTGGCATCGAGATATAATATATGTAAGTCCTTAAACCTATAAATTCATAATCACATTCCCTCAATTTGAAGGGAGCAGCGAAGCGTGCTAGTTAAATTTAAATAAAAGTTGTTGCGTGAGTAAATAATAAAAGTCTGTGTAAAAAGCTAGGACGAAAAATAACAAGTAAAGCAAATTTAGTATTTATATTTATATGTGCAGAAGAAACAAACTTAAAAACTAGCACAACATCAATTTTGTTGTTTTTCTTAAATTCTCAAATTGAAATGCAAATTTTTAGCGATTTCAAACTTACACATTACTATACTACAACTAAATTAGCTACACAACTGCATACCTACAAGTTAACTGAAAATTCAAATTAAAAAGTTTGAAATTTTGATGAAATTGTTTTTAATTTTTATAGATATAATATAATTATATACTTTTGATACTTTTATTACAAAACAAAGTTTTATAAAAAAATAGACTGAGGACATTGTAAATATTTAAAACACGAAGTCTTAACTTCGCCCGACGTACATTGGCGACGTTAGAATTCGCCTTTAGTAGAGGTATGACAGAAAATTAAATATGAAGTTTACTTACAATTCAGATATGAACTGATTACAGCTGTAACTGCGGCGGCAGGCATACAAATTATAACATCATCACTAATTAATATTTGGTCCTAAATGTGAGCTCTCAGAAGTGAAATTGAGTTATCATTTTCCTACTTGACACTATAAACTTCGGTCATATGTACCCTTGTGACAAAATTTTCTTTGCCTTTAATCGCTATTACGCAACTGCTATTTAAAACGTAAATGTAATGTTTTATGTGTGCATCTATGCAACTTTTATCGGTACAATTTAATACTCATGATTTTATACTCGTTATGAGAAAAATTAATAATTGATCATTCTTTAATAAAGGAAAATATATACATATTCAAAAATCGGGTAACAAATTTGTACTCAACGATTCCACTTATAAGAGCGCCTAAAAGTAGGCAATACAAGTTGAAAATATTGAAATATTTAAAAATGGTAGCAATCCAGCCCTGCTAGGTATGCTTGGGTTAGTCGATTGTCACTTCCGGTTTAATGGAAGCCTTCATGTTTAGATGCACACATACATTCGCGTTTGTTTGTACACCTTATGTATCATATACATACGTATGTATGTACATGTGTACATGTGTACACAAACACATTTAATATTGTTTTAGCTGTCTGTATTGTTTTTTTTTTAGTGCATATCATAATTATACGAAAGGGACCTTTTGACAAGTCTCCACCTTTTATTTGTGGCTTACGAATTTTTTATAAATAAATAAATCTTCGAACTTTGTGCAATTTCAATAAAGTTCAACAAATTTTCATCACAATTTCAAATTTTGCAATCAAAATTTTTAGAAGAATTTTGGCATACAATTTTAATAATAATAATATAAATAATATTAATTTTTATTTGGCGCTCATGCACGTCAATACCTCGATGATTGCTGGTCCTGTATCTCCTACAATGTGCGTCAGGATATTTTTTTTTTTAGATTTTTGAGTATATTCAAACTTGCATTTTGTTTTATTAAAATTTAATAGGCTATAAAACTGCATAAAAAAAAGTTTTCTAGAAATTCTGATTAGTGGTCGTGCACATATTACGTAATACGATTTTAGATCATCCTAGAAACCCCCTACCACCTTCCCCACACATAATATGTGCACGACCCATATATACTTATATAGTTAGAGGCATTAATGAACATTCTTTTTAAATTTCTTCAAAGTTTAATTATTTATAAATAATTAACTAAAAATTAATTACAAATTAATTAAATGGCTTGTTTCATGTGTATAGTATTTGGGGGTATGAATTGCTACAAGGGAAATCAATTTGGGATAAGATAATGCCATTTTTTGAAAATCCCAGGATGGGTGAGTACAATTTTTTTTTTACATCAGATGTAACCAATAAGTTCATAAACAATAAATTTAGGTTAACTTTGAGTGATTTTTTAATGTCTTTAAGACTACACCTTAATCAATACAAACATTAAACAAAAAGTAATTCAAACACAAATAAATACTTCGCTTATCTTTGGGCAGCGAAAGTTTATTTCAGGCTCAACCTCTTGGATAGACCAGTTTTACTCATAAATGGTTTCAACTTTTTGGAATTAGAGATATTTTATATCGATCTCAAACAATGATCTAAAATAATTGTAAGAAAAATCGACAGCAACTACATGTATTACAAACACTTTACTACAAAATATGGAGAGCTTAAGTTTTTACAATTTTTGTTTGTTTCCTGTTTGTAAAAATAAATATATTTACTGTCTTAAAAAGGGTTTGAATTACTAAAAATAATAATTCGTTCATGGCCTCTTTAAAATGGCTGCTCATTCTATTACATTGTTTCACTTTTTACATTTTTTAACAATCAATTTTCATTTCGGAACAGTGCCACGATTGTCGGTATTACATTATGTTTTAGTAAAGGACGATACGAGTACAAACAGAAATACATAATTTTCTTTATGAGCAAAATTCATGCGGATGAGTACTGTAGATGGCTGGTACTAATACATCATGGGTTTAAAATATTTACTACAGATAACAACAAGAAAAATATAATAATTTCCGTATGCAATACAATCTGTTTTTCTTTTTCATAATTTTCGGACAACTATCGCTAGAGCAACTAAAGAGAGAGAGATATCCTTGCCGAGAAACAATTTTAGCCGCGACAGAATGAATTTAGGGATTTGTGGCTGGTAACGCAGTTGAGGGCTAAAAATGGACTAGAATGAGTCTTAAACTGTCTTCTACTGTACACCCAAAATTCTTGTTCTACCGGAGCCCTCAAATTACAAAAATTTTAAATTAATTCAGATTTTTGAGCATATTGGAATTATTGGCATCGATTGTTGAAGTGGACCAATTTATGGGCTTGCGGAGATGACTGCTTTAAATATTTAATGCTACGTTTTATACCATCTCACACCGATTTATAGCCTAGGTTGTAACTTAAAATGGTTTTAGGGTTGCCACCTGTTTAAAAAGCTAAATTCAATTAAATTTGCTAGTTAAATTAAAAATTTCAATATGTGTAATAAAAGATAAACGTTTAAGAAAGTTTAATTTCGGATTTATAGCAAAGATGGCTTAAAAGGGTGAGTTAACAAGTTCCATAGAATATTATAACATGGGTGTCAAATGAACGAGGTTTTATAACACTGATTTCGAAAATATAATTTCATTAATAAGTTAACTGAATTGCTATTGTATCGGTGAGTGGAAGAGTTTTAAGGGGTTATATCCTTGGGGTATATTCGCGATTATTTATTTTATTAATATGTTTTTCTGTGATATTATTTAGCATATCTTTCAGTACATGCTTTAATGTATTTCTAGCAGTTTTTATGTTAAAAAAGCTTGCAAAATGACAGTGCTATAGCTATTGGCATGGAACACCTCATTTTGTACCTCATGCGCCTTGGTCATGATAAATCTAGAACGATTGATCTGCAACGAAAAAAAACAAAATTTTTTTCAAGCACATGCCTGGACTCCCTTCGTGAATGAAGGATTTTGCAAAATTTTGTTTTGTTACAAAATGGTGATAATTTTTCTGAAATTGTTGATTTTGAATCACTTAGTAAGTTTTTTTTTTTGGCCAAAAATTCGAAATTCACTCAAAAAAAAAATCCTTCATTGGCGAGAAAGTCATTGTAATAAGAAATGAAGGGTGAAAGTTTCAAACCGATTGGTCTAGTTGTTGCCGAGAAGTCGTGGTCAGCGTTAAGCCGTTTTCCAAAAAATATGATTCTAAGATAATCGCTTTTAAAGTTTCAAGTGAAACTGAGCAGTTACTCAGATCACAGAACACCTTCGGCTATTCAGTGCTCTAACTGCAGTTCTAAGACTCAGTTCTTTTGGAATTTTGAAGCAACATTTTCGACGGAAGGCACATTAGGAAAACGACCAATCAAGTGAATATAACCCCTTAATAAGAACAAAAATAGTTTTGAAGAATTTTGAAAAGTCTTTGAAAAAATTAATTCAATAAATAATACTAAACAGATGTCATAGGTTTAAAAAATTAAATACAAATTAACTAATAAGTTAACTGAAATACTAAAATACTGTTGTGAAGGGAATGAGGTTTAGAAAAGCATAATTTCCAAAATAGTATGAGTTATAGAGCTGAAAACGTACATTGTGCAATCCACTATTACTAAGTAGTTGCATTCTTCTACATACAGCCCCGGTCAACTAATTGGCACCGATGTCCTGATAATCAGTTCTTCTTGTCTGTTTACAATTTGCAATGAATAAATTCAGATTTCATAAAGTATCGAATTATTGAAAATTTACTTTGATTTTAATTTGAAAAGTTTTTATTTACTTCCGTTGGTTCGGGAGATTTTCACATTCCTTTGAAAAACAGTCAGTTTTTTATATTCTAGTGTATTTGAACATAATAGTTAAAAATAAATCCTGCGACGAAACTATGAGAGCCATAATAGTTAAATACCGCAACGATTGATTGATTGATCGCATGGCGAAATCGCGAAAATTCTAAACATTTCTAAACAATTGGTTTTCAAAGCTGTACACTATTTCAGGAGAAACAGAACCGTCAAAAAAGTTCCACTAAAGCAAAGATCCCGAATAACGTCGACCAGGGAAGACGAACTCATAGTGCGTGAATCTAAAAAATTCTCCCAAAAACACCGCAAATGAAATTCGTGTTAGTGTTTTTGGTGAAAACAATGCTCCTTCATCGGTAGAAACAGTTAAGAGGCGTTTGAGAAAAAAATGTTTATTTGGAAGGATTTCTCGAAAGAAACCCTTGCTATCGGAACGAAATCGCCAGAAAAGATTGGAGTTCATCATCAAACATCGCGATTGGTCTATTAAAGAATGGAAAAGAGTGTTTTTTTCCGATGAAACAAAAATAAATTGACTTTCACTCAATGGAAAATCTTACGTCCGGAGTCCTCCAATGAAAGCGTATGACCCGAAATATACCCGCCCCACGCTTCAGCACGGAGGCGGTAACTCTGTGGTCTGGGTTGCTATGCCACGGCGAGGAGTTAGGCCTATTACAAAAATTGAGTGCCGTATGGAGCAGCATCAATATATTTCAATATTGAATGATGTAATGCTTCCTTTTTGCGATGAAAGCATGCCCGTTACTTTGATATTTCAACAGGACAACGATCCGAAACATACCGCACGAGCAACAAAACACTGGATGGCACAAAATATGATAAAATTGTTAGACTGGCCTTCATGTAGCTCTGATCTGAACTCCATTGAGAATCTCTGGGAGCACTTAGAGAAAAAAGTCCGATTGCACAAAATAGGGAATTTCGCCGATCTAAAGGCAAAGGTCCAGATGGAGAGGGACACCATTCAAATCTCTCTGCGTGAGAAGTTAATCGAGTCAATGCCCCGTAGGTGTGAAGCAGTGATTCGAAATAAGGGTTTTGGAAAAAATATTAATTTCGCTACAATAAAAAACATTTTTGTTTAATAAAAACGAATCGTTGTTAATTACATGACCGACAGGTTAGGAATTGTTTTAAGTAATTATTATAAAAAACGCAATATATTTTTAATATCCATATATATTTGTAAAAAAACAGGCCGAAAAAAAAGAATATATATGTATATGAATGTTTGAAATGGACGAGCACACCCAAACGTAACAAAATTCTAACAATAATAAAACTAAAAATAGATTTTATGTTCCACAATATCAATTAAAAACCACACATTCACTTAATAGCGACAGGCTGTCGTACTTGAATTGTGTTGGTAGGACGTAAAGAAAAGTGGTAAAAAGCAACAGCAGCTTACATGCCGACTGTGGTACATTGGCTAGTCGTAGGTTGTGGGTTCGAGTGCCGGTGGAGTCATGAAAGAAATCTGATGAGAAGATGTGGTGATCTCCGAAATAGCTATAATTTCTACCACTCCTGACTGTTGTTGTCTTTTTTCCAATATACTTTTCCTTAGACTGACCTTGAGCTCAACAATTTATATTATCGTTCAGTATTTTAAATATCTTTAAAAATCAAATTGTATCAAAGAAACTATTCTCAGCGAAGCAAGTACCGTGAAGTAATTAATAGCCTTGATAGTTGTTTGGAGTTTTTATTAAAATAAATTTTGATATTAGTGCGTTGTTAATTAGTAGACCGGAGCTTAATATATATTTATATGATATAAGCGCCAAATTATTGTAATTATTATTAGTTAATTGCAGAGCTTTGGGTTAATGGTTTATGTGTTATTGTATTTTAAAATCGTCTGATGGTATTTTAAAAACGTTTTCGTGTTATGAGTAATATGCCAGTGTTGGAACTGTAAACCTACTTTTTGAATAAAACCGAGCGCTGATATAATTCAAAAATATATAACAACTGAACTACTTTAAATGCGAAACGAAGAAGTTCAGTTCAAATTTCAAGGGTTTTATGACGATAAAAACTGCAAATATAAAAACGTAAGACCGAACAAAATTTCTGGTGTTCGCATTGCACATGCAGATTTGCACATATATACACCCATGAATTCACACACATAAGCGCCTCCTATCCTTTGACATCCCACACAATAGCAGACGTAGCAGCGATTCACTTCGGCCCCACAAGCATTCGTTTTGGTTTGTACAACGAACACACATTCCTGCCGTCGTTACTACGACTATGTACACTATCGATATGCAGCGCGCATGCAACAGGTACAGAGGCCGAGAGAAGTTGCAGGATGGATACAGCATGCAAGGACCAACATGGCCACACCCCCTCCCACTAAGGCTACCCATTGCCACCCAATTTTCTATCCTAGCACTATGGCTATGAACTTTTGCTGTCCCGATTTTCATTGCTGTTGCATCATCATTGCAATTCGCAGATGTATTTTCTGTGCAATATAAAATAAATAGAAGTTCCATTCGTTACGCACTCAGGGCGGTCTGGTGTTCCGCAGTATATATCGGTTGGACACAACCCGTTTCAAAATTGTGCCACCTAACTATCATACAACTGAGTAACTAAAAAAACAAACTGAAAATACTGAATACTGAAAACTAACTGGCAAACGATAAAATGAATTTATAAAAAACATTCAATATACAAAATGCAAACTTTCGTCAACTAAAATGGAAAATGATTTACAGTTCAAAATGACACACACAAGCAAAAGAAAAATTGAATCTGACTCAAGGCAAAAATCACATATAAGGGCAAACGATAAAACGAACAAAACGTATAAAGTTTAATAATTTGCAAAAACTAAAACTCCAATCAGATTTAATCAGATGCAAAATAAAAAACGATATCAACAAGAAGAAAGCCAACTATGCAAAAATGGAAAATCAACTTCAAAAATACCAGGTTAAAAAGCATAACTCTCAATCAGAAATCGCAAAATCGCATCCGTGTGTCCCGTTTGTGTATAAAACGAAAGTCCATATTTGCCGTCGTACTGACGCAGCAGCAGCAACACTGATTACATACAATACCTAAATATATCATCAACCAGTTCTAACGTTGGTGCAAATGTTGTGGGTGTACGTACACGCCTTGGAATAGTTGCTGCGCGTTGAAGGGAGACGACAGTACAAAAGCGTCAAAGCGCCGGTAAATTGGATCTGCAAAAATTAAAGCCAATAGATGTTTGAGATAAAATTCTAGCAAAATGAAAAAAAACACCAACTAAAATTGCAAGATGAACAAAAAAAAAAACTAACAAAACACACATGAAAGCTAACCAACAAATGGAAGCCAATCAAAAAAATCACAAAGTTAAACTGCCGGAACACAAAACGGTGATCGCCCTTTTTTTTAAGTATTGGCATGATAGTGAAAATAATCAACTGGTCGATAATCCCTCGCCGCACTGCGGGGCCAGAAGCCATATTTTCGCGGATTAATTCGTACCATGGATATGACTCAACAAAAGGTGTAGTTGTTTTGTGTGCAATTATTCGAAATTTCTCGTTGTTGATTTCTTGCCCACTAGACACCAGAATTAGCAGCACGTCTACTTGATTTATTAAATTTTAATTCAAGGCGGTTACTTTACCAGATTTTTCTACCTTTTGAAAAAATGTCATCGTCAAGAGGTTTTCAAAAAACCTAATCCAGCCGCGTATAATAGATGAGCGAAATTTCTAACAACAGTTTTCTAAATTCACGTGGCCATGTCACCTACATTGTTTAACTCCTTACTAGAAACCCACATAAATAGCACCTTTGCGTTTATGTAGTCGCTGTCAACGCATTATACACCCTCCATTAATCGTTATGAAAATTAATTTGTGATCCGCGTATAAAACTTTATCACAAATTGGTGCTCTTTCTTTTTCATTAGTACTAGAACTAAAAAAAAAACAAGGGCAACAATAAAAATGACAGCGTTAGGAAAAGTGGGTACAGAAGTAAAGTTATCTTTTACGAAAATAATTATTACGAAAATAATATCAGTTTTGTCGAATTGGCTCTAGTTTTTCAGATAAAGACTTTTAAATATTTCACGAAAAAACTTAATTAAAAATACCAATATGGATTTAAATTATATTTTTATTGCGCGCCTGTATAAAAATAATACAAAAATAAAAAATAAATATTCTTTTCATTAATTAATTTTAAAAAAATTACAAAAAACTTTTTCTGTAGGACCTGCTATGATGTCGTTGCTCAGGACAATCGCGTATTAAGTTCCAGCAGTAGTCTGCCATCAAGTGGTCGTCCAATCGACCTTGGTATCTTTCTTCCATTATTTTTATGTCCTGGTGGAACCGTTCACCTTGTTCCTCACTGTAATCGCCTAGGTTGTCCGGGAATTTGTCCAAATGCCTATGTAAATAATGTAATTAAATGCTCATTTTAGCTCCTAGTTTGCGAAAATTGAGTAGCATATCAGCAACTAGTTTTGTATAGTCTGGTGATTTATGATTTCCCAAAAAATTTTTGACTATATTAAGGAAGCTTGGCCAGGCTTCAGATTCAATTTGTGACATATGGTTTAAGAATTCAGTGTCTTTTAGAAGGGTACGAATTTGAGGACCATCGAAGACTCCTGCTTTTAATTTTTCCATACTAAGGACTGAAAATTTTTTGCACAGTATTTAGGCGAAGTCGTCGAATTAATGTTTAGTTGTATTAACTCACCCGAAAATAAAATATTTAAACCAACGAACTACTTGTTTTAATAATTTATATAACAAAACTTATTGAGGAATAATTAAATTAATACAAATGGAACTGGGTCATATAACTTTTTTTCATTAATTTCTTAAGTTTCGTTTATCTCAAGAACTAGAGCCAATCCAAAAAAAGTAAAAACACACTTCGTAAGCCTGCTACTAATGTTATTAAAAACTATTAACAAAATCATGACCGCAGATTTTTTTTTTAATTTTTGTTACGCAGTTTTATTAATGTATGCATAACTTTTGAGGCACATCGTAAATTTCTCCAAAATTATACTTATTTGTCAAAACTTTCAAACTAATCGTAAACCTTAGCTTAACTTATAACTTTATGTTCCTTTAAACTGATAAAATCAACTTATTTTGTTTGTTTTTTGCATTTCCAACATAAACATTGCAAACAAATAACTCGTGTCATAAATTTTAGAAACACACCTAAACTTGTTGGTTGGATGGTTAGATTTTTCAATTTTATAAATCACTTGACGCAAATACCGTTTGATTAAACAAATTATTTTTTTCCAGTTTTTTTCATCAAAATTAACTGGAAATTTTCTCTACAAGAGAACCGTTACATATGTGCCTTTATTATTTTCTTAGTGACGTAGATTTTCATGCTCTTTAAGTAAGTACATTCGATTTTTAAGGTAGTTATCGCCTTTGACCCCAATGTGCGCCGTTTTTGGAAATTCGTAGGTCTTCAAGCGCACGAATTTTTAATAAAGCTCGGTAAAGTAAATCAAGCTTTACCAAATTCAATTAGAAATCCTGGTTTCATGGAAACTCTCTTACGTCGATTTCATTGATATATACGAATCCGGAAGATTGACGTGAAAGGACGCTAGATTATTATGAAGAGTGAAGAGTTTTTCAAACTACTTTTCAATGCCTACACTCTAAAAGCTTAATATCTCAGTATCAACAAAGCTTACTTTAGATATATCACCGGTGCGAGCGCAAAGGTGGAGGAGGGTGGTCTACACTTCGGGCCGTAAAGAGAACTTTTCTTAATGATTTTCAGATCTGTAAGTCTCTCTTAGTTTCGTTGCCGGAGGCTAACATAAATTAATTGGTTTTGTTCAGAGCACCATGCCAAGCAAATCGCAATGTGAGCACCCTCCAAGGTGCAGTAGCGAAATAGAACTGTGAACCCTATGATATCCACTTTGTGAGATGAGTCTCATGATTACCTCAGAGAAAACGTAACCACCACTCAACAGAACACACAAAATCAGAGTGCATGTGATGATAAGGTTCAAAGAATTTAATATGCACCAAGAATTTAATTTGATGAATAAACTCGTATGAAGTGCAATAAACAGTTCTGTTCTATATTGCGCCCGAGACTGCTGCGCTATCTTACATCTATCAAGATACAGACATGGAGGTTTTATAAAAAAAAAAGACGCAGTATATAAAATAAAAATTCTGTGGTTCTTTGCTAAAAAAACTCTGCGAAAATGTAATAAAGTTCAAGGCCACTTCACCAATAACTAAAATAGTCACTTATTTGGAGGAAGGGTGTTGTTTTTGTCTGATGCAAAAGTTTTTAGGTTGTAGGTTTTCGAAGCTTTACTGATTTTAGAGATATATGTACACATATGACATAAATACGCACCAAGCCCATTTCCAAAAATACGATTTATTGCTAAAAGTATATTTTAAATGCAAATAGTATGGGGCAAACAATTCAGTATTTGATGTTCTCTTACGATTGTATTCCGGCTAAGTTAGCTTCTCAATTGTGCAGTCTGACGTTATACGACATCTATGACGTGATTGCTTAAGATGATGAAGTTAATATTTCTGTGGTTTATTTCTATTGGGACTGGACTTCGAATTTCACTTGGGAATGTTTTGTTTCTTAAGAACTAAGAGCTACACCCGCCCACCCTAAAATGAGAGCCACCTCATCCTAACCTAACCTAAGCTACATTAAATTACACTGTGGAACAAGAACAACTGCTGGGTTGTTATTTGGGGTATTAAAGAAACCACACGTCAATATTTGGGCATGAAAATCAAGGCCAAAGAGGTTTAGGCTATACAGAGTGTTCAAGTTTCAAATATTTTGGTCAGAAATGCAATTGATTTCTTTTAAACATTGTATCTAAATGGAGTGGATGAATGCCAAAAAAAGTTTACTATCAAACTGATGAAAGACGCGGTGTGTCAATACACCACGAACACTAACCCGTTTGCATTCTTTTATTGTTTCTTTATCTTAAAGGGAAATATGGCTAACGTGTTTATAGAGAGCATGGTTGTATTTATGGTGGAATGAAAGGACAGCGAGAGAGAGAGTAAACGAGTGTATCGAAACTCAGAACGTGGGCATTCACGTATAAATCAAACAAAATATAGTCAAACAAATAAATTAGAACAATTTTTTTTGAATTTTAACTAAATCAAATCAAAAACTAAAAAATAAAATAAAATAATATAAACTAAGACAAAATAAAACAAGATCAACTACATCAAAAAATTAAATGGTTCAAATAAAACTAAATAAATTTAAATAAAATGAAATATAAATGAAATGGAATATAAAATAATATTAATTAAGAAAAAAGTGGAAACAATAAAGATAAAATAACGTAAAATAAAAGATGATAAAATAAGCACCGATAAATCAAATTGAAATAAAAGATTTTAAAAAATTGCATTTAAATAAAGTAAATAAAAAAAATAAGTGAAATTAAGTAAAGCAAAATAAAATAAATTCAAAAATAATAAAACAAAAAAAAAAGAAAAAGAAAATAAAAAAAAAATAAATAAAATAAAGTGAGATAATCTAATTTATAAAAGCCAAGCTTCCTGCTACTTACCACATATCGCGAAACTATTAATTCCAATGCATTCAGACAGGAAATATGCATAACAAAAATATAAAAGAGTTGATATCTTTGCAATGCGTTATTTACGTGAATTCAAAATGGCTGGATCCCCACTTGTATAAAAAGAAATACAATATATAGTAGGATATTTCGCTTTGTTGTTTTTTTGTCAAAGTTCGTATGGCGTTGAGCTCTTGAATATGCTATTTTTCGCACTTTGAAGCTGTCGATATCAAAAATAAATGTTCCACGCCAACAAAAATACTAACACCAAACATAAAATAAATAAAAAAAAACGTCCAATTTTACGGTTATTTGATTTTCTATCGTGCTTAGAGTAGAAACGACGAAAGATTTTGGGGTTCATTATTAATATGTATGATGAAGCAATGGGCAAGCGAGTCCCAATAATAATTTTCTATTCTTCCCACTTTAACGATGATATAATAACTTAGCGCTTACCTAATTAGCTCGATATTTGACCAACCCGAACGGCAGATAATTTTTGTGAGAAATTCACTCGAAGGTTTGGCATTCATTCACAGCTATTAGAAAATTTTTTTTTATGATTTGGATGTTACGTACCCTTCGATATTCGAACCTGGGTAACTCCGAGCGCACACCCTACACACTCGGCTATGGTGGCTCTTTACCGTGCAATAGAAAAAAATTAAAGTAAATCTATTACTTTACAGTTTCTCAAACAAGTTTATGCTTAGTTTCACTGAAAATGGAAATTGTGTTCAATGGTGATTTACACGCAATATAACAAAAAAATCAATTACAGCTTTGGGTTAATTATTATTGCTTTATATTAAATATAAATCATTATCTTCAATACTTATGTATTGTGTTTGTAGTATATTCACAACATTCCTTCTCTCGTACATCTTTTCTTATCATTCATTCCCCATTCTCTCTTCTACAGGCGCCTGCATCATCAGTCGTTTCGCATCATGGCTCTCGACCATTTGGATATCACTGCAAGCGGTCTTGGCGGTGGCCTACATCGGTATGTTCATTACCAATACGCTGCCATTTCGGGAGTGTGGAGGCAATGTGAAGTTGGCGTTGGTAAGTTGTTGTTATTGCTATTGCCAGCGTGTAGCCGATATACTGCTGCGACGAGACCGTGACTAACTGTGCGAACAAATCGTTTCTGGTTGCGACCAGCGCCAATGATTGATTTACTAATTCGCATATTTATTGGATACGGTTAATATTCTTACTGGTTCGATTTTTTTTCTAATTTATTTTTATTGTGTTTTTCTTTTTCGACCATTTAGAATGGCTACACAGTGATTGGTAATAGCGGCCAAGAATGTTTGCAGCGTACCTTTTTAACACCGTTCTGGGAGAATCCGATGTATTTTGGAATGCTGGCTGTTGGATTGATCGGCATTTGGATTGTGGTGATGTTATGGTTAGTAAATATAACTAATTGGTGAATACATTTCTTAACTAATTGATATTGGCCTCATCTTGCATACATGTATGCATATATTACAATATATTGTACATATATTAATATTCCACTTACTTGTTTCGAAAATCTTATTTTAATTTATCGCCTTTGGAGTACACACAAATGTAGTCAGTTTTCACTTGACTACATAGACTTTTAGAATAATAATCTTTTTGAGTTCTTTTACCGGTAACAGTTGGGTCAGAAAATTTCATTAGCTGCTTATCTTATAAGAAATGTTTGCTCGGTTGTTTATCCCACAAGCTAAGAGATACTTTCGAATTTAGATTTATTGATTAGATTTATTTGGATTTGCGTTCTACATTTGCTAGCTATATTAACTAGAGAAAATCTAACTCGTCCGTTGTCATTCTTGTATGTGATAATAAATACCGAATTGCCGTAAATTCTAGTACTTTGTAGACAACATTAGTATTCCCTCACGAGTTTAAAAAACTGGTCTTCGGTCTTTTATGGATTTATTTTTAGATATACATTAAATTGATATATATATTTCAGGTCATCATGAGTAGTCAAAAATCATATTTAACTTTCGTTTCAAACAAATTTTAGGTTGACGTAGTTATTTATTTAAAAATACTATGCAAATAAAAATAAATTAGGTCTTAAGCTAAAATTTCCCATGTATTTTCTTTCGGCTCATTCACAATAGCGCAGTTTTTTTGCTTTCCAACACTACATCTGAGGTCGGATATCAGTTTACCGAGTTGGTTCAACTCGCATATTTTTCCGAGTTGGAGTTGTTGCTTTACATGCAATTCGTTATCATACTTAGTGTTCTTTTGCAACTCGGTTGCAAAGAAACGATCCCAATATGTAGTACAATTCAGAGTGTAAACCCAATTTATTTAGTTCAGTTAAGTGTTTAAGTTTAAGTTACACATTCCTAAGTGGGCACCATAAGAACCTTAATCAGAGTACTTTTTATTGTACTGTTTAGCTAAACAAATGGCTTAACCCTTAAATGTTTAATTTTTTCTTTCGGTTTGAAAAAAAAAATAAAATTATATCGAAGATAACGTTACACAATTTACGATAATGAAAATGAAAACGAATTTTTTTTTATATTTTATTTCAAACTAATCTTTTGTTGCATATCTGCAAACCTGTGCATTTAAGTATGAACATTTTAAGTTAATACCATTTCCAGATAAAAAAGTAGGTAACTTGTCGTAGAATTATCGATCTACATGTATTAAATGAAAATATTTGTATACACCTTTTTTAAAAAATTAAAAATGACACTTGACACAAAATGACAATATATGCCCACACTGACCACCCGCTAAAGATTAAAGTAAAAGATATCAAAAATGGTAAATAAACCTAAAAGAGCTGCAAAACATTAAAAAAAGCGTTGAAGGTTGTGATTTATCTACAAAGTCATGCATTGGCAAAATATTTTTATTAAAACATTTAACAGTATGCATTTAAGGGTTAATAGTTTTTTTTCTTATCTTAAGCCTCGTTTTTCTTGGAAAGCCCAGATTTTATATGCATTTGTGCTAAATATGACCATGTAGGACATCAAAACTCAGTCATTCTATAACCTTCATTCTTTGCTCCAAGCAACGTTCGTGTTGTCGTGTGGAAAATAATGGATTCTACAGAGACTTTTTTGCCTCGGTTCCATTCAATTTCCTAGCTGTGTTCCTCCAATCTTCTCTTATGGTTATCAAGATAATTTATACAAATTATGAAACAATACAGTAATTTAATGAGAGGCGATGGCAATGCAAAACCTTTAGCTAGAGAATTTGAGAAAAAATTGAATTCTTTTAGGGTCAGTTTCACAAACTTAAAAAAAATTTTAGCAAAGGCCAGTTTAAGAGTTCATCATATTTGCCTTTCATATTGCATAGCAAAATCTTTGTCATTATGTAGCGTAGAAGTAGTTCAAAAAAAGTAGAGCAGGAAATTAATATGGGCTATATGTTATGGTTTAGGCGCCTTTGTTTTGAATTTCTCAAATGCATATTTTCGCTCTAATCAGCTGTTAGCAAATATAAGAACTTTTTAAGTTATTAATCTGCACAACTTGAGCTGAACTTAAGTTTTGCATAAAAGTAATTGGTATAAGGCAAAATATTAAAGTGTAGGCAACTTAAAATGCATTGCAAAACTGACCCTTATAGTCTTTAGTATAGGAGCGTCCCAGGAAAAAATATCACTAAAGTAAATGCGCTCAAGACGGAATAATGAATCAACTGAAACTTTTATTATATGAAAGGCAAAAGCGGAATGAAGTATAAGTCGATTACGGAACAAATAGCTTTATGTGAAGGAAGCGGATCATAGAAATTTAATGTTTGGAGAACATAACATACACATATTTTCTGAATGCGTTTAAACCTTTCGAGTTAATATTCATTTGAGAATGGTTAATTGAGATCCAATAATAATTTAGGCGGTAGAGATTGAGTGTTACCTAAAGATTGGGTATTGCGTAGAGATTTTAGTAATCAATGGTCAAAGTGACAATCTACTTAAACCAAAGGTTGACTTTCAAACCTTGATAAATTATCCAAACTAGAATGATTTATTAAATATCAATAGAAGTGGATGCGCAAAAGCCAGATTATTTTTAAGAAAATAGGAGGATAACCCACCAAGGCAAAGAGCATTTGATGCCTTCCGCCACATCCTCAAGAAACAAGGAGAGTGTCCTAAGTTTAATTGAAAAAACAACATGCGAATTATTATCACGAATCGATACCGAATGTGGTTCAAAATTAGAAGCGCAAAGTTTTTGCTGTTCATTGCTTCAAGCCATTCCCTTTTAAGAGTAAGGTTCTTCCCATGTCATTAACAAGTGGAAAAGTCTAAAGCTCAGTTATCAAAATCCTGCTACATAGTCCGAATGCTTTATAGACAGAGGGAGTACAACCATTCTAATCGATTTGTTAAAAGATTTTCCAATAACAGTGGGTGGGTGTTGAAGCGGAATAAAATGCTAAAATCGATAGTGGTACAAGTCATTGAACTGTCTCATAAATCTGGCAAAATCTGAACGAAATCTGCGGTTTTAGGAATCCCCACGAGAAAAAGTCTAGCCCGGCCAAAACCAAAAATATGTGTGTCAAAGTCAAGCTAGCTCTGCGGAAGAGAACCATATTCTCAAATCGTTGATGCAGAATGTCCACGTTGTTGACGTGGTTTGCAGCGGTTGTAGAATGCCCATCGATGTATTCGCTGTGTGTCCCAATAATTAATAAATTATATGTATTTTTAATTTGTATATTTTTAGCTCAAAACATTTCCCACCTTGCATAATCAAATATGTACGCCAAACACATCATTTACATTACATTAATTTGAATATCCGCGTAATCTTTAATATTTATTTGAATACACCCAGTTGATATATTTTTTTAAAATATTTTTCTTTGATCGCTGCCTTATGGAATTTTTTAACTTCGCTGAATTTCAAATTATTTTGTTTCCACATGCATGTCTACATTAGTTATGGTACTTTTATTAACTACATTATGTTAAGTCTTTGACGAATTCCTTTTTTTAGCAGTAAAATGAAACATGAAAACAATGTTTTTACTACATATGGCATGTAGGAATAATTTTGTGTGTGTTTTAGCTATGTTTTAATTAAAAACTTGTTTGACATTTGCCATTACCATTAATTTATGCTTTAATCTGACAACAAGAGGCATAATGCGCAGACAGCTAAGGAAGTCATTTATAATAAGTTAAGTACCCATGTTTGTAGATAAATGCACATGTGTGCGTTCATATGTTTGCGTGTACTTAGATGACAGCTGCCACTGTAGTTAATTTCATTTGATGTCATTGGAATTGGAAATAAGTCTTCTTAGGTATTAACTTTTTCTTGCGCTAAATTTGCTATCTCAAAACCTCCATTTTTGTTAGTTATTTTATAAAATTCCCCGGCAGCGGTCCCAACCACAAATCCCAAACCGGCAAACGCGGGGAGCAGTTGCCACAGATTGTTCAACTTCGGTGTTGGACCAGGAATACGAGCCGCGAAGTATCCAACCTTGGTTGTTTTGCACCCCGGAGCTCACTACTCCTGAAGCGCCAAACCAAACCCGGCCACTGGTACCACCACCAGCCAATTTTCCACACTACCGTGGACCCTATCACTTTTCAACACCTCTTCTGACACCCCTTGTCTTGCTTCTTCAATCACTCCATTTTTCAAAGCCAATCCGGAAGCAGCCCGAACACTGCATCAAACCAGGAACTCACCATCCCAAGCATAATCCCGCATCCGAGGCTACTCCCGTCATTCTTATCATCATCTTTCACCTTCTTGTTTGACTTTTTATCGTATTTCTGACGCCTCTAGCTTGACCAAGTCGATCCCCCAGCAACTCGAGCATGGAACCCTACGCGGAACTTACCACTCCAAGCACGATCGCGCGTCCGAGGCTATCCCCATCATTATTTTCCCTATTTTTCATCATCAATTTCATACACGACTTTTTATCGTTTTGCTGACACTTCCATCGACACAGCCTCGTTTGCTTGAACAGGTATCACCAAGCCCTTATGCGCAGTAGGTGAGGTTGTCTTGAGTAGGGAAGGTTATAGATTCACTTCACTCCCACATTTCAACTTTTTGTTGGGTATTGATATAAAGATATCAATAAATACAAAAGTTTAGCGTTAAAATTTTATCGATGATAACAATAATTGCGAAACTCGCATAGCAGCTTCGGAAATTATTTTGTAGAAAAAACAAAAACACTAAATGATTAAGCTCATTTGAAATCTAGAATATTACAGTATTTTTCACTCACGTCTTGAATTGCCAATTTTTAATGTCCTTTAATTCAGAAACTCTATGTTTACCTTCTGAAAATATATTAATTGTATAAACTAATAAATTATTTTTCAATTTTTTTTTTACCCCTAGCACTCACAATGGACGATGCCTGCGACGCAGCCTCTTTTTCTTCGGTATATTTGGCTTTCTGCTGTTGTGTTGTCTCACTGGCTGGGAAGTGCATAATTCCTTCCAGCGCTCCTACTTTCCCGAGCTATGGCCATTCGATTCGTCGCTCCTATTGGACTCAAATATCTGGTTCAACGCTCTAATGCAAGTACTTTTCGCTACAAATTGCGGGTTTGGCGCGCTACCAGCACTCACTGGCAAATTTCTATACAAAGGCGATGCTGTGCGTACTTCGATTGTTTATCTCTGCTTTAATTTGCTAATTAATGCAATTGCCGTTACACTGTTTATGGTACAGTTTGACCTATCTGCCAATAGTGGCACTATGATTGATGAACTTAAACCACTAACTGCCATCTACGATCGCGTCTTGTATGATCGTCCCAGCAATGAACTGATCGCACGCATCATACCTGTACTAATCTATGCGTTGATCGTGATTTCTGCCATTGTGGCAATAACAGTTGCCATCTACACGGCTACACGACTGGTACCTCGCCATCCGAATTATGTCATCAGTTTGGTGGCGCTTGTCATGACAATCATATCGCTGGCGGCACCGAAATTTATAATAGCGCGTATTTTGGATACGCGTATCGTTGGTACAATGCTAATTACTGCGCTTGTCTTCGAACTGATTGCGATCAGTTGGATTTATGGCGTCAAGAATGTCTATACCGATTTGGAATTTTCAATAGGCCGGCCGATATTCAAAGGTTGGATGTGCTTGTGGTGCATTTGCCCAGCCATACTTACCGCTTTACTGGTATGGTGGTGCTCCGACGACGATCAGTACGATTTGCTGGCCGAGTATGTGCCACGTTGGGCGCCTATACTACTCGCACTTGCAATAATCTTTCTCATTGCTTGCGTGCAAATATTCCGACAAGTGGAGTACAATTTCTTCGGCATGATCTGTGAGGCGTCAAAGCCAGCAAAAGAATGGGGACCCACCGATCCATTGGCGCGTCATGCCTGGAAACAATGGCGTTCCGTATGCCAAGATACGGGTCGACGTGATTTTACGCTACGAAGACGCGGCACACGCGACTACACACATTCCATCAAGAAGGGGCAATATTCGAATTCAAGCAAATTTACCAACGGGCATGTGACACAGCAGAATTGGAAACAGTCGACGACAGGAAATAGTTCACCTAACTACAGTGGTTCCATGTTTGGTGATTCGGCCATCGAAGAGGATATTAGCGTGGATAAGTTTCCAGGTGTAGCACAACAATTTATGCCCTTCCAGAGCAACGATGGCAAACCGCTACGCTATTCGAATCGTTCGCGCGCGCAGCCACAGCAACGCACCTGCGCACAACAGCAGCAGCAGCAACATAGAGAGCAACAAAGGCAGCAAACGCAGCTGCCGCAGCATCACAGCCATGAGGATGAAGAATTGACTTTGCCCTCACCGCCACCACCACCACCACCGAGTCAAGTACACGCCATGCGTCCACCCTCTATGCATGTCGAGAAACATAGGGAAATTGTGTATATCAGAAGATTATCGGAGGATGGTCGACATGCAACGCGCATCGAGATAACACCGTCCAATGAGTCTATAACCTATGGCAGCACGAATACGATCACAGCCAATGGGGTAGGGGCACGTAACCCCATGGGGCGACTGAGTGGCAGCGGTGTCGCGCATGTAAAACGCTCCTCTAGCACCAGCATGGCCGAACATAATCGACATTCGGTTGTAAGTGTTGGTGGTGGCGGGGGAGGTGTCATAGGTGGCAAGCTACCACCACTAAATGGAAGTGCGGATCACATCTGCTGGCGGAAGTTCACCGTGAATCCGCAGGAATATTCCACGGAGCTGTGAGACGCACAATTAATGCTGCAAAGCAACAACAATAAGTAATAAAAAATATAAACAACAAAAGACTTTTCCGTACCCAAGACAAATTCGTTATAAATTATTTGTAGTTATTGTAGTGGTTAGTGGTAGTGTAGTGTTACAAGAGACATTTAAGATTTGTAGTTGTAGTAGCGAAAAATCAAAATCACTTAGACAATTCCAAATTGAATAAAATTATTGTCGCATAGTATTGTACGTTTGTGTTGTTTCTTTTTAATGAGACAAATAAGAATATACAACAACATAAATATATGAACCAAATAATAAATTGTAAATAATTAAAAGATTAAAATTAATAAATTTATAGTTTCTACTATAAGGACATTTAGATTAAAGCGACTAACACGAATATTTAATAATTCCAAAATGCGATAAAAACACTTAAATAAATATTTAACGAATATTGTAGGAGCGAGCGCTTGGCAAAGAGAATATTTAAATATAAAAGAAAAGGCAAATATTGTAGTCATAAAAAGCATACAAGTTAAGAATAACAGCAAGATGTATGTATTAAATTATTCTAATCAAAATATGAACTACATAGCTTTAGAGCCCTCATAAGTATGCAACAGAAATATTATAAGTGCGAGTTTGATCGATATGTGAATTTCATACTTTGTATGTTAAATGCAATGCAATGAGTTAAAAAAAAACATAAGAAAATGTAAATTAAGCGAAGAAAATGCATGTTTGTAAATCAGAGTAAGTTTTATTAACAATTAAAATAAATATGGACCATTAAAATAGGCCGTATATGTATATTGAATTTATAGAATTTATAGTTGTAACGCAACGCCAATGATTTAAGTCTTTTTTGTTTTTTAGTTTGGCTGGCGTGACTAAATAATGCAACGAAAAATATTATAATACATAATGATACTAAAAAGTAAATAAAATGAGAGATATTGTGAAAGAAATTTGTTACCTTTTCTAATTCATTGTTTTGTTGTACCTCATCGTGGTAGGCAGAAACTTGGAGTTCAAGCGGGCGGTTGATTTTTTTTTTATTAAAGTAACAAAATCAAAATATCAAGTGGATTAACCTAAATGCATATTAGACTAGTATGCAGAGTTGTAATTTTAATAAAATTTTATAAAAATATAGTCTATTTATTTATTTGTAACAGTCTTACGACTTTAGCGACTAAAAATGATATCTTCAATATAATGAAATTTTTATACATTGACTCTTAGGTTAGGTTTGAGATAGGTTAGGTTGAAATGGCTGGAGCGAGATACACCTCCTGCACTTAAGTCAAAAGTATGCCTATGATGTTGCGTCGTCTACCTTATTTATTTTCCGCTATCACCGTAAAGTTTTGTAGAAATGGTTTTCCGAACGTTTGCATTCATTCGTCTTCTGCTAAGTGCTGAGCAGTGGCAGATAAAGTGCTCGACACTCTTCTCTTCTTCTTCTGTTTTACAGGTCCGGCAGTAGTCCGGCGCGCTCACTCCCTGTCTCAAAGCAAGTACCCCAATCAGGCAATGACCTTTAAGATTTCTTGTGAGAATAGAAATCCCATTCCAATTTAACCTAAGAAGTAGGGACAACTGTTTCATGTTTCAGGGTGTTTTTTTTAGACGTGTGGCTTTCAATGAGTCAATACTTTTTTCTGAGTTTGTCTTTTGCAGCTGTTACTTGCCATTTCATAATGAGTAGACTTACTCCGGAATAACGATTATAAATCATTCAAATTTATTACCAAAATAGTGGTTCGATTGTCCCTGCGTCTAATATTCGGTCGGTTTGGATGAAGCTCACTTTTAGTTGAATGGGTACGTTAATGAGCAAAATTGGCGCGTTTGCAGTGTTGATAATCCACAACCCATTGCCAAAAGTCACTGTTTGGTGTACTCTATGGATAGAGAGGGAATCATTGGTCAATATTTCTTCAAAAATCAAGGCGGCCACAATGTTACAGTCAATGGAGAACACTATAGAGCCCTGACTTTTTCGTGCCTGAATTGGAGGTTGTTGATGTGGACGACCTTTGGTTCCAACAAGAAGGTGCTACATGCCATACTTTTGGTGAGCGTCGTGAGTCTGTGGCGTAGCCTCCAAGATTGTGCGATTTAACACCGCTGGACTATTTTTGTGGGGTTATGTAAAATCGCTTGTCTACCCAGCTAAGCCTGAGACGATTGACGCCTTGGAAGAGAATATTCGGCACGTTATTGCTGACATACGGCCCCAATTGCTGCAAAAAGTGGTCGAAAATTGGGCCTCTCGGCTGAAATTTATTCGAGCCAGCCGCGGCGGTAACTCGCCCGAAATGATTTTTCAAACATAATGACAAACCACTATCTTTATAATACGAGAGCTAAACTCTTGGCCAAAACATTGAACTATATGCCTTTCACTTCTCCTTGAAAACTACATGCATAGAAAACACCCTTATATATATATAAATATGTATATATTGAAAAAAAGAAGGGAGAGTGTGAATGAATTGGTGGCAAAAAATAATTGCCTCTTTTTAGAGAAAAAATATTTTAAAAATATTTTTACGAAATAAGGACAAAATATGGGATTTTCGAGAAAAATCGACATTTCTACGAGCCGAAGATGAGATGTTTTCTATAGTAAAGTATGATAGAGATGATATCTTTTAGGAGTCAAAAAATATAGTTTGAGTGTAATGCTTTCGTGGGTTTAGCAATAACCGGTTACAAATGATAGAGTGAGCTTTATTATATTTGTTATAAATGTAATTCTGTCGCACATTGAATGACTTACTATCAGTGAAACGCTGTTTGAAACGTAACAAAATTAAACCATTATTGAAGCGGGATTATTGCAGGCGATGAAAAACAGACAACCTTGCACATCTTCACCGTTTAAACGACTTACAAAGAAAGAGCAACTAGAATTGATCAACAAAAAAAAATTCGATTCCATCATGCCAGTGCCGCCAGGCCACACATATTTTGAAGACTTGGAAGAAATTGATTGGTTGAGAAGTCTTAATTAAACCACCGTATAGTCCGAATCTTGTAACATCTGACTACTCCGACTCTGGCTCTACTACCGATGAATCCCTAGAAGCTCTACATTGATGGAATTGTGGAGCCATTTGTACTGTGGTTATAAGAAAGAGCCTGGCATACAAAGTTTGAGTACTTTTAAACTTAGACTCTTTTCTATTCGTTAAAGTTCAGTGCGTTGCAGTATTTCTCACAATATGCTCTATGGAACATTGTATAAAATGTTTAGGTAACTGATGCGCGGTAGTTGGCGCAGGATTGCAGGATCATCTTAAATTTCAATCAACGGGCGCTCATTGTACCAGTACTTGAATATCTCAGCTGGCCGGTACTCAGCACTAGTGGTTTTATTGTTCCCCAGTCCCGTTATTGCTACTCGTATCTCGCCGAGGTTGGGTGACGGTGTCCCAATATGGACGTTCATCCGTTGTGGTAAACGACAGTATACGGCGACGTAGTCTCTTTGCTACTACAAATCCATCCCTGAATTTGCATTTCGTCTTGGATGATAGTCTCTGCTTTTACAAGGACATCTAACCAGCCCAGAAAGAAATTCCCCCCTTGAAGTTTTATTGAAAATTTTAAATGGTGTTACCTTTTGACTAGGCGGGCACCAAGCCCAGCACACAACTAGATTCTGGTGCATCTTTTAATTTAGAACAGATTTGTATAGCAAGCCAATTGATTCAACATAGACGACCGTTTGCCGCCGCACCTACTGATTAACAGACGCTGAAACCCTGGTGGGGCCTTAGCTTGAAAAACTTTCACACTATTCTCACCAAGTTTGCTTTTTTACTTTAGTACGCTATCAAAGTAACTATTTCCGGAGTTAACCAGAGCACACTTGGATGAAATCCTTAGGAAATCGTGAGCTGCTTGAACCACATGCCCGATAAAAGTTTTTTTAACTCACGCATTGGTCAAAAAGAAAAATAAATATTGGCATTGTGATTCAAAAGAAAAAGGGATTTAAATTATGGTCATAAAATAATAGACAGAAATAAATAGGTAAACATTAGATTGCAAAGATTTTTAGCATTTATTTCCAACTCGAAATTTACCTGTTTAAATGCGCACAATCAATATATTATTGAGAGCATGGCAAACTAGTTATAATATTAATTGAGTAAAATAATTTTAGTTCCGGTTTTGATGTGATACAAATACATATTTAAGGATTTCTCTACTTAACAAAAATGAAATTTTTAATAGATAAATTTTTCTCGAATGATGTATCTGATAACAATACATATGTATGTGCTATGTACATAGTAAAACCCAAAACTTTCTGGCCTCAACTAAAAAATAAAATATTGGCTTGAAACCACTTTTATTATACTTATTTTTCAATATAATCTCACATTATTTACTAACATTTCTGCAGCCTTAAACAGTCGACATTTTCGTAGCTGTCTTAATTTATTGTCGTCTCAAGTCGGATTTTATAGTCACTTTGAACCAAGGGGAGCTAAAAGCGCATGCCCACTTTGGAAACACTCGATGTGTGAACTAGCGTGTTTTCATGAAACAACAACACTCCCCGCGACAATTTTTTTCTCCTTCTCGCAATTGGTGCACCAAAGAAGCAATCAATGGCCGATTACTGCCGTATTGCGGTTTTTAAAATACACTAGTAAAATATCTCCGAAATACGAAAAGATAGCAGCCATAATACTTTTCTAAGATTTACTCACCATTGCATTATTTAGTCGCGGTGAGCTCGGATGACACCATGCCATCCATTTATAGTTTTGCTTTTGGTAGAGTATCATGATGAAGAATCATGGTTTGAATTCAAAACTTCTTTATCTCTTTTTGAATATTGTAAAGCAAAGTTTCGGCACCCACATCGCACTGAATTTATTCAGATTATACACACTGTTGTTTTCGAAGGTTCAATTCTTTAGTTTTTAAACGCGTGTCTTCTCGTGATGGCTGCTCCAAAAACTTAACGTTTTCAAACCAAATGGCTTAAGATGGTCGTCCTGGGCGTTTCCTAAGTGGAATTATTTCGCTTATTATTTTACGGTGGAATATGAAAGGGAAAATGCTCGTTCACAGCATCCAAACGTTGTTTGAGTTCCGTCGCACATTGGATACATAAGATCTCAAATCTTGTATTATAAAGATTATACTTAGATACCTAATACACCCATTGGAATAGGGGCTGAATATATATTTTCATATATTGCACCACTCTGCTTTGAGAAGTATATGCCTGAAAAGGAGGATATTGCCAACATGTGCGACTTATCAGCAAAAATTTAAGAAAGTGCGTTTAAGATAATTCTATGGTCTCATTTTAAGTTTATTGCATTAATTTCATATGAAAATCAAGCTAATTATAAATTATAATTTTTTGTCACTTTTAAAGGTTAGAAATTTTGTCCGACTTTTGTTTTATAACGTGATGTCTTAGCATCGATATAATATCACTTTCAGCTGCTGTGCACTATCAAAAAAATTTCGGACATTCGTTATATGGAGAAAAGGGCCAACAACGTTATTAAAGTAATTATCAAAAACCAACACGATTTTGAAGCTACTTCAAACTTGAGTTTTATTGTACTAAAACTGTGTACCATTGTGTACATTTGCGATGGGAAATTCCTTGATATTATTAAAATTTGCACTAAGTTTGAAATTCAGATTTACATGGGGTTTGTTGTAGAATGAAATAGATTTTCATGAAAAAATTAACGAACAAATAAAGTGTTCTAACTGGCCAATATGTCCCTGTAGTGTAGATATAATAAGCAGTATATAACCAATAAAAATTGCCGTGTCTGACACATTGGTTGCGCCAATGCTATGAACCCAAAATTAAATTATTTAATATGGCATTTTCTGTTGTAGGATATGTAGCAAAGAGTAAAATAAATTAATAGCGACCCTTTTTTCTCTACTCTAACGAGCACCTAGTTGTCATTCCGGCAAATAACGGACTTGATTCGCTTACACATAATATGTTATATATAATTCGTTAGATTTACAAAAAAACTTATGAGAAAATGTTGACTTGTTTAAATCTATTTTAACTCACTATCTTTCATATTTCTTAATTGGCACTATAACCGCCTAAGAGAATTTAATCCTTCTCCCTGACAGACCATTTCAACGTAGTCCTTTCAACGCCGAGGATGCTACTACCACCAGCGGGTAGCGCAATGAATGCATTCAGGGTTCGAGCATTTTCATCCATTCACACTATATGACGCAGCAAACGTAGTCGGTGTATTTTAATTAGCTGAACTATGCCTATTACATTGTAAAGTTCATAAAGTTGACGTAAAAGTTAAAATTTTTTTCGGAGAATCCTTCTCTCGAACACTCTTTATTTCATCATCAGATAATTTTTTTTTCCAAATTTGGAATTTAATAAAGACAATCAATATTAGTTGCTCGGAGGAAGCCAAAACAGTATGGTGAATAAGCGAGCTCAATGAAGTGGCATGCAAGTAAGTCGTGGAAATACCCGATGTGTTGACGGGGGCGTTTTCACGAAGCAGCAAAACCCCTCGTAACAGTTTTAATCTCCACGTATTTTTTCTCATAATTAATGTAACAAAGCAGCTCTAGCGATATTCTGTTTGACACAGCAAGCCATGGTTTCATCGCCAGTAATAATTGAATGCAAAACTTCTCTCTGCGATAATATGAATGATTTCAAGCCAAAAAGCCCAATGCCCTTTGTACCCAACACATTTGAGAGGCTTTTAGATACGCCTGGTGTTAGGCCTTTACTAAATGATTACTTTGTTAAGAAAACAGGCGGAATTGAATGGGCAGAAACCCTTGGCGTAATGGGATTAATGAGATTCTGTCAAACGGATGTATAAAATGATCTGCTCAATTTAGTGCCGACTGCTGTGAGACTGCGTACTGCGTTTTGGAAGGATAGATCGGTCGGTACAATTCTATCCTCAGCGTACTTCCCTCTGAGATTAAAGTGTGACCCACAGACTACATCCTATCGAAGACAAGGGTTAATCACAAACCCCGCACGAAATTCCCAAGGCGCATGAACTAGACTCAAGGAAGGGCCCAGCCATTGAAGGACTTAACTATATTTACACATGGATCCAAAATGGAATGCGGAGTTGGGGTAGAGATTTTCACTGGGAAACATAATCTAAAGTTACTTTTTCGCTTGCCCATTTTCAGGTCGAAACTTTTGCAATTAAAGGGGGAATAAGGTACACAATCAGAATACACCCTAGTGAATATTTTCTTATATAGCCAAGCGGCTATTCAGGCACTCTCTTCTACCTTGATTAGATCTCAACTAGTGGATGAATGTAGGAGAGAGCTAGTATTTTTTTTTTTGATTTTTTTTAACGTTGTTTGGAATTAAGAAAGAACCTGCCGTGAAATGTCATAAACATGGTTTACTCAAAATAAGCTTTTTTTTTTGGAGCTGTGTAACGACCTTCTAAATCCTGTTCGTTAGTAACGTAAGTTCTTAATTTATAGGGTTAAATACATTTGCTCATTGTAAAGCGACGTAAACGAAAACACAAAAACTCTAAGTTAATTCTGACTGGCCTCGCGACTTGTTTATGCTTATCGGAAAAACCAAATACGCGGCAAATTCAAGCCCGGTAAAAAATGAACGGCAGATCCGGTAAGGCTACCTTACTTTTCATTTGTATTGAAATTTTGATTGATCGTGTTGAGATCATTTACATATATCTTCATTCTTAGCCGCTCGCTCGCTGCATGTGGTCCTCCTTCGATTTCGTCAACTGAAAGAAATCTGTTGGCAATCAGGTCGTGGTGCCAACAGCGATTTTCCCATTACCACTGTTCAACAATCTCTTTGAATGTACTTACAGGCATAAGCTTTCTTTAACGTCTTTGGTTTGATACCCTGTAGTAATATTTCATTTCCCTTATGAAAATTGTAAAAAATTAATCCTTTCTAACAGGTGGCAGCTCCCGTTAAAAATATTTCTGATAGTATGGCTTTTTATGTCTATTTATTTTGACACCTTTTGAATACAATAACTTATTTATCTCATGAATGTAATTGAACAAAATTATTCAAACACCGTTAACTCTCTTAATTTTTGCACTTTAATACCATCCGGATATAATGGCGAGCAAGTAGAAAAAACTATTTAAAATAGGCTAGTCGATTTTGAGATTTTTAGGGAGGCTAAGGGACAGCAGCTAATTTTATTTGAAAACATTTATCAGAAATTTAATCATAGTCCAAATAGATTATACTTTACCTTTAAAACAAAACGATATAATTTACTATTGTACTTTCAATCGCGAGGTGGTAACAAAAATTACTGTAATTAAATGATACTTAAGATGGATCGACGGTTTTTTTTCGGGCAACTTTTTATTTGCTTTCATAAAGTTTTTGCTAGAGAGGACGCTGAAGTAAAATTTTGTTTTGTTCTCAAATAAACAATTTCCCTAAACATCTGAAAGTTGCAATATTGTGCGAAATTATTATTCTTCGTTCAAAAATAATGGAATTTTCTACGATTTACATAACAGGAGTGTGCCGACAATTTTGATTGCGCTCTCAGTGAGACAGAGTGGTGAAAGAACGTATAAAATACCAACAAAAAGTTGCCCGGACAATTCACATGATGAATCGCCCTTTATGTTTTGTATCTCCAACAAATCAAATCTATGTAGATCAGAAACTTTTGCACCTTACTACGCACATATACAACAAGAGTAAAATTTGTTGTTAATACATAATTGGCTCAAAAATACCGCACATATTTCGTACCTTGTCCCTTAGACAACTGTACTGAATATTTTTAAATGTTGCGGAAATATCCCAAATTTAAAGCATAGCGAGAAGTCATTGAGATGACCAAGGATAACTAAACGCCGCGATCAAGGTACCCAACAAGCGGGCGGTTTGCCCGCACGTATGAATTCTCACAAGCGTTTTTGATCTGAAGCCAACTGAGTTTGGTAATAATTTTAGGCTAAAAACCGTAGCCTAAATTACTTACAATATTTGCTGTTTTTTTTTAGTCGAAATTTAATATGCGGCTTACTAAGTATTAAATTTTCAATACGATTTTTATATTTTTGACTACATAATCTCGAGGTGAACCTGATATTGGTTTTTGGTTAGAAGCGCACAATAAACTAGTTTAAAGCATTTGAATAAAATGAAAATTAAAGCTAATAAATATCTTTTTTCAAGATGTACAACGACTTTTGTATTATATCGCATTTGAGTTGGTGTTTAATGATGCAAAAAAAAAAAAACAAATAAAACAAAAAAAAAATACCAAAAAGAACACAAAAAAACAATGTCTGCTGACCTGCTGGTGCTTAGCTGCTTGGCTAGTTCAACGGTTGATTGGTGGGTCGCTAAGTATCGTAGATCAGCCAAATCAAATGTGTTTAAAAGATTTCTAAAGTTTTTATTATAGCCATTTGTTGTTGTACATTTTAGCTAATTTTAATTTAATTTTTGGGTTGGTTGCTTGAGACTGGTTCAACCTTGAAAATGGAAGAACATACGAATGCATAACAAATCAACAAAAAA